>OY725198.1:7123125-8453992 GCA_963241965.1 Tortrix viridana | reverse complement strand
CCTAACCTAACCTAACCTAACCTAACCTAACCTAACCTAACCTAACCTAACCTAACCTAACCTAACCTAACCTAACCTAACCTAACCTAACCTAACCTAACCTAACCTAACCTAACCTAACCTAACCTAACCTAACCTAACCTAACCTAACCTAACCTAACCTAACCTAACCTAACCTAACCTAACCTAACCTAACCTAACCTAACCTAACCTAACCTAACCTAACCTAACCTAACCTAACCTAACCTAACCTAACCTAACCTAACCTAACCTAACCTAACCTAACCTAACCTAACCTAACCTAACCTAACCTAACCTAACCTAACCTAACCTAACCTAACCTAACCTAACCTAACCTAACCTAACCTAACCTAACCTAACCTAACCTAACCTAACCTAACCTAACCTAACCTAACCTAACCTAACCTAACCTAACCTAACCTAACCTAACCTAACCTAACCTAACCTAACCTAACCTAACCTAACCTAACCTAACCTAACCTAACCTAACCTAACCTAACCTAACCTAACCTAACCTAACCTAACCTAACCTAACCTAACCTAACCTAACCTAACCTAACCTAACCTAACCTAACCTAACCTAACCTAACCTAACCTAACCTAACCTAACCTAACCTAACCTAACCTAACCTAACCTAACCTAACCTAACCTAACCTAACCTAACCTAACCTAACCTAACCTAACCTAACCTAACCTAACCTAACCTAACCTAACCTAACCTAACCTAACCTAACCTAACCTAACCTAACCTAACCTAACCTAACCTAACCTAACCTAACCTAACCTAACCTAACCTAACCTAACCTAACCTAACCTAACCTAACCTAACCTAACCTAACCTAACCTAACCTAACCTAACCTAACCTAACCTAACCTAACCTAACCTAACCTAACCTAACCTAACCTAACCTAACCTAACCTAACCTAACCTAACCTAACCTAACCTAACCTAACCTAACCTAACCTAACCTAACCTAACCTAACCTAACCTAACCTAACCTAACCTAACCTAACCTAACCTAACCTAACCTAACCTAACCTAACCTAACCTAACCTAACCTAACCTAACCTAACCTAACCTAACCTAACCTAACCTAACCTAACCTAACCTAACCTAACCTAACCTAACCTAACCTAACCTAACCTAACCTAACCTAACCTAACCTAACCTAACCTAACCTAACCTAACCTAACCTAACCTAACCTAACCTAACCTAACCTAACCTAACCTAACCTAACCTAACCTAACCTAACCTAACCTAACCTAACCTAACCTAACCTAACCTAACCTAACCTAACCTAACCTAACCTAACCTAACCTAACCTAACCTAACCTAACCTAACCTAACCTAACCTAACCTAACCTAACCTAACCTAACCTAACCTAACCTAACCTAACCTAACCTAACCTAACCTAACCTAACCTAACCTAACCTAACCTAACCTAACCTAACCTAACCTAACCTAACCTAACCTAACCTAACCTAACCTAACCTAACCTAACCTAACCTAACCTAACCTAACCTAACCTAACCTAACCTAACCTAACCTAACCTAACCTAACCTAACCTAACCTAACCTAACCTAACCTAACCTAACCTAACCTAACCTAACCTAACCTAACCTAACCTAACCTAACCTAACCTAACCTAACCTAACCTAACCTAACCTAACCTAACCTAACCTAACCTAACCTAACCTAACCTAACCTAACCTAACCTAACCTAACCTAACCTAACCTAACCTAACCTAACCTAACCTAACCTAACCTAACCTAACCTAACCTAACCTAACCTAACCTAACCTAACCTAACCTAACCTAACCTAACCTAACCTAACCTAACCTAACCTAACCTAACCTAACCTAACCTAACCTAACCTAACCTAACCTAACCTAACCTAACCTAACCTAACCTAACCTAACCTAACCTAACCTAACCTAACCTAACCTAACCTAACCTAACCTAACCTAACCTAACCTAACCTAACCTAACCTAACCTAACCTAACCTAACCTAACCTAACCTAACCTAACCTAACCTAACCTAACCTAACCTAACCTAACCTAACCTAACCTAACCTAACCTAACCTAACCTAACCTAACCTAACCTAACCTAACCTAACCTAACCTAACCTAACCTAACCTAACCTAACCTAACCTAACCTAACCTAACCTAACCTAACCTAACCTAACCTAACCTAACCTAACCTAACCTAACCTAACCTAACCTAACCTAACCTAACCTAACCTAACCTAACCTAACCTAACCTAACCTAACCTAACCTAACCTAACCTAACCTAACCTAACCTAACCTAACCTAACCTAACCTAACCTAACCTAACCTAACCTAACCTAACCTAACCTAACCTAACCTAACCTAACCTAACCTAACCTAACCTAACCTAACCTAACCTAACCTAACCTAACCTAACCTAACCTAACCTAACCTAACCTAACCTAACCTAACCTAACCTAACCTAACCTAACCTAACCTAACCTAACCTAACCTAACCTAACCTAACCTAACCTAACCTAACCTAACCTAACCTAACCTAACCTAACCTAACCTAACCTAACCTAACCTAACCTAACCTAACCTAACCTAACCTAACCTAACCTAACCTAACCTAACCTAACCTAACCTAACCTAACCTAACCTAACCTAACCTAACCTAACCTAACCTAACCTAACCTAACCTAACCTAACCTAACCTAACCTAACCTAACCTAACCTAACCTAACCTAACCTAACCTAACCTAACCTAACCTAACCTAACCTATACCTAACCTAACCTAACCTAACCTAACCTAACCTAACCTAACCTAACCTAACCTAACCTAACCTAACCTAACCTAACCTAACCTAACCTAACCTAACCTAACCTAACCTAACCTAACCTAACCTAACCTAACCTAACCTAACCTAACCTAACCTAACCTAACCTAACCTAACCTAACCTAACCTAACCTAACCTAACCTAACCTAACCTAACCTAACCTAACCTAACCTAACCTAACCTAACCTAACCTAACCTAACCTAACCTAACCTAACCTAACCTAACCTAACCTAACCTAACCTAACCTAACCTAACCTAACCTAACCTAACCTAACCTAACCTAACCTAACCTAACCTAACCTAACCTAACCTAACCTAACCTAACCTAACCTAACCTAACCTAACCTAACCTAACCTAACCTAACCTAACCTAACCTAACCTAACCTAACCTAACCTAACCTAACCTAACCTAACCTAACCTAACCTAACCTAACCTAACCTAACCTAACCTAACCTAACCTAACCTAACCTAACCTAACCTAACCTAACCTAACCTAACCTAACCTAACCTAACCTAACCTAACCTAACCTAACCTAACCTAACCTAACCTAACCTAACCTAACCTAACCTAACCTAACCTAACCTAACCTAACCTAACCTAACCTAACCTAACCTAACCTAACCTAACCTAACCTAACCTAACCTAACCTAACCTAACCTAACCTAACCTAACCTAACCTAACCTAACCTAACCTAACCTAACCTAACCTAACCTAACCTAACCTAACCTAACCTAACCTAACCTAACCTAACCTAACCTAACCTAACCTAACCTAACCTAACCTAACCTAACCTAACCTAACCTAACCTAACCTAACCTAACCTAACCTAACCTAACCTAACCTAACCTAACCTAACCTAACCTAACCTAACCTAACCTAACCTAACCTAACCTAACCTAACCTAACCTAACCTAACCTAACCTAACCTAACCTAACCTAACCTAACCTAACCTAACCTAACCTAACCTAACCTAACCTAACCTAACCTAACCTAACCTAACCTAACCTAACCTAACCTAACCTAACCTAACCTAACCTAACCTAACCTAACCTAACCTAACCTAACCTAACCTAACCTAACCTAACCTAACCTAACCTAACCTAACCTAACCTAACCTAACCTAACCTAACCTAACCTAACCTAACCTAACCTAACCTAACCTAACCTAACCTAACCTAACCTAACCTAACCTAACCTAACCTAACCTAACCTAACCTAACCTAACCTAACCTAACCTAACCTAACCTAACCTAACCTAACCTAACCTAACCTAACCTAACCTAACCTAACCTAACCTAACCTAACCTAACCTAACCTAACCTAACCTAACCTAACCTAACCTAACCTAACCTAACCTAACCTAACCTAACCTAACCTAACCTAACCTAACCTAACCTAACCTAACCTAACCTAACCTAACCTAACCTAACCTAACCTAACCTAACCTAACCTAACCTAACCTAACCTAACCTAACCTAACCTAACCTAACCTAACCTAACCTAACCTAACCTAACCTAACCTAACCTAACCTAACCTAACCTAACCTAACCTAACCTAACCTAACCTAACCTAACCTAACCTAACCTAACCTAACCTAACCTAACCTAACCTAACCTAACCTAACCTAACCTAACCTAACCTAACCTAACCTAACCTAACCTAACCTAACCTAACCTAACCTAACCTAACCTAACCTAACCTAACCTAACCTAACCTAACCTAACCTAACCTAACCTAACCTAACCTAACCTAACCTAACCTAACCTAACCTAACCTAACCTAACCTAACCTAACCTAACCTAACCTAACCTAACCTAACCTAACCTAACCTAACCTAACCTAACCTAACCTAACCTAACCTAACCTAACCTAACCTAACCTAACCTAACCTAACCTAACCTAACCTAACCTAACCTAACCTAACCTAACCTAACCTAACCTAACCTAACCTAACCTAACCTAACCTAACCTAACCTAACCTAACCTAACCTAACCTAACCTAACCTAACCTAACCTAACCTAACCTAACCTAACCTAACCTAACCTAACCTAACCTAACCTAACCTAACCTAACCTAACCTAACCTAACCTAACCTAACCTAACCTAACCTAACCTAACCTAACCTAACCTAACCTAACCTAACCTAACCTAACCTAACCTAACCTAACCTAACCTAACCTAACCTAACCTAACCTAACCTAACCTAACCTAACCTAACCTAACCTAACCTAACCTAACCTAACCTAACCTAACCTAACCTAACCTAACCTAACCTAACCTAACCTAACCTAACCTAACCTAACCTAACCTAACCTAACCTAACCTAACCTAACCTAACCTAACCTAACCTAACCTAACCTAACCTAACCTAACCTAACCTAACCTAACCTAACCTAACCTAACCTAACCTAACCTAACCTAACCTAACCTAACCTAACCTAACCTAACCTAACCTAACCTAACCTAACCTAACCTAACCTAACCTAACCTAACCTAACCTAACCTAACCTAACCTAACCTAACCTAACCTAACCTAACCTAACCTAACCTAACCTAACCTAACCTAACCTAACCTAACCTAACCTAACCTAACCTAACCTAACCTAACCTAACCTAACCTAACCTAACCTAACCTAACCTAACCTAACCTAACCTAACCTAACCTAACCTAACCTAACCTAACCTAACCTAACCTAACCTAACCTAACCTAACCTAACCTAACCTAACCTAACCTAACCTAACCTAACCTAACCTAACCTAACCTAACCTAACCTAACCTAACCTAACCTAACCTAACCTAACCTAACCTAACCTAACCTAACCTAACCTAACCTAACCTAACCTAACCTAACCTAACCTAACCTAACCTAACCTAACCTAACCTAACCTAACCTAACCTAACCTAACCTAACCTAACCTAACCTAACCTAACCTAACCTAACCTAACCTAACCTAACCTAACCTAACCTAACCTAACCTAACCTAACCTAACCTAACCTAACCTAACCTAACCTAACCTAACCTAACCTAACCTAACCTAACCTAACCTAACCTAACCTAACCTAACCTAACCTAACCTAACCTAACCTAACCTAACCTAACCTAACCTAACCTAACCTAACCTAACCTAACCTAACCTAACCTAACCTAACCTAACCTAACCTAACCTAACCTAACCTAACCTAACCTAACCTAACCTAACCTAACCTAACCTTTTTTTTTTTTTTTTTTTTTTTTTTTTTTTTTTTTTTTTTTTTTTTTTTTTTTGACAGGGTGGAAAATGCTTTATGCATTCCCCTCACCATGGGAGTGGCGAGGGGATATGTGGGACTCACTCCTCCCCCCCTCCCCAGAATGGGGAGAAAGGGAGGAGCGCAACCCACTAAAAACCACCCTGGCGTACCCTCCTGCCGGTTTCAGTAAGACGCCGTGGTTCCGCGTTAGCATTGCCACGACGCCTTCCGGCTGCCCCAGCCACTGCCGGGGCTCCCTGCGCCAAAGGGGGGAGAGGCCGAGCACGCCAGGCCTCTCCCCCAGACAACCAAGTGACGTTCCTACGGCAGGTGTGGGACTCCCATCCCCCACCTGCAGCCACTAAGGGTTGAGGCGGGCGGCAAACCGCCGCCGCCTCAACCCCCGCCGTCTGCGCCGGAGCGGATGCGCGAGAGGAGACTCCTCGCGCTCACGCTCCGCGGCCTCCTTCTGCGAGATAACGCTCTCGCAGAAGGAGGCCACCGCCTGCCAGGATCTCTCGCTGCACAGCATTGCAGAGACAACGCTGTGCAGGGAGAGGTCCCATTGCCCAATCGCTAGTGCCATGGTGGCGCGCTCCGAACTCCAGCGGCTGCACACCTCGAGGGTGTGCTGAGCCGTGTCGTCCGGATCGCCGCACTCATGGCACTGCGGGCCAGGCTCCCTCCCAATTTTGTGCAGGTAATGACCGAAGCACCCGTGTCCGGTCATTACCTGCACAAGCCTGTACGACAGAGCGCCGAATGCCCTATCCACCCAGGTGTCGAACGACGGGAGGATCGCCCCTATGGTACGGGTACCATAGGGTGAGTCCTCCAGGCCGCTCTTCCACCTGTCCCGCATTCGGCGCTCCGTCATACGGCGCGTCTCCTCCACCTCCTCAGGGTCCGGGCGTTCTCCCCTAGCCCGGGCCCTGGACCTAACCTTATAGGTCTCAGCCTGCACCTCTGCGTCCATTTCCCATGGCGGGGTGCAGGCGAGGAGGCAGGCCGCTGCGTGGGCCACCGTCATATAGGCCCTCACCATTCGGAGGGCCACCACCCGCTGGGGCCTACGCAGCAGGGCCCTGTTCCGGGCGGACAGCTTGTCCGCCCATATTGGGGCCCCATACAGGGCCATGCTCCTCGTGACGCCGGCGTATAGCCGCCGGCACAAGGAGCCCGGCCCTCCCACATTGGGCAGCAGCCGGCCCAGGGCCGACGCGGCGCCCACGATTCGGGGAGCAAGTCTCGCGAAATGCTCCCCGAAATCCCACCGACGGTCCAAAGTTAGCCCCAGATATTTGATATGGGGCTTTATCTGGACCGTCTCTCCCCCGATCGTGAGCGCCGCGCCCGCCGGCGGCCGCCACCCACGCCCCCCGAAGACTATCCCCTCAGTCTTCGAGAGGGCCACCTTCAGGCCGAGCTGCTCGATCCGGTGGATCGACAGCTCGGCCGCCACCTCCGCCCGCCTCATCACCTCCTCCATTTCGGTCCCACGCACGGCCACCATGGTATCATCTGCATAGCAAATGGCGGCCGTCCGTGGGAGCAATTCCCCCCTGATGGCCCAATCGTACCCCAGGTTCCATAGCAAGGGACCGAGCACGGAACCCTGGGGTACTCCACAGGCCATCTCCCGCTCCCCCCGACCGCCATCCCGCCCCTCGTAGAGCACTACCCTCTCGGTAAGGTAGTGCTCCACGACCCTCCGGAGGTAGAGAGGCACTTCGTGATACCGAAGTGCCTCTCTAATGACCCCATAGGGAAGGGTGCCAAATGCGTTGGCGATGTCCAACGACACCGCCACGACACCCTCTCCCCTGCTCGACGCGTCCTCACAGAAGTCCCTCAAGGACTTCAGTGCGTCGAGCGTGGACCGCCCCTCCCGGAACCCGAACTGCCGGTCCGAGACGTTCGGGCCGGCGCCCTCCAGGTGCTGCAGGATTCTGGAGGCCAGGATCCTCTCCAACATTTTCCCGGCCTCGTCCAGCAGCACAATTGGGCGCCATGCCGAGGGACAGTCAGGGGGTCGACCCTCTTTCCGGAGGAGGCAGAGCCTCCCCTCCTTCCACACCCTCGGGAATTTGCCTTCCCTCAGACAGTCGTCCATCAGCTGTCTGAGGCGGCCCCCGAGGTGCTTCAGTGCGATGGGGAGGACTCTGCCGGGGACTCCGTCCGGGCCCGGGGCCTTTTTGCAGCCCCGGAGGCGGTCCAACACCCGGTCGAACTCGTCATCGCTAATAGGCGCGATGGCGAGTTCGACCTCCGGCTCCCCCGATGGCTCGGTCATCACCGGGGGAGTTATCGAGGGGCTCGGCGGGAATAGCCCCTCGATGACCGCCTGGAGGAGGGAGGGCTCCAGGGAATCCATGGGGGGGGCGGTGCGCATTTTGTTTCGCACCACCCTATACGGCCGCCCCCACGGGTCCCTGTCCAGGGTGGCCAAGAACGAGGCGTGCGCCTCGTCCTTGGCCTTGGCGATCGCCACCTGTAGGGCCCCCTTTGCCTCCTTGAGGGCCCTGTGGAGCCCCTCCTCCTCCTCGGCGGTGTGTTGCCGACGCCGACAGTGCTGGTACGCCGACCGAGCACTGTTACTGGTGGTTCGCAGGGCCGCAATCTCTGCGGACCACCAGTACACCCTCCTCCGGGCGAAAAGACGCTTCGCCCGGGGCATGGCCGCGTCGCACACCGCCTGCAGCGAGGAGCGGAACCGAGATGCCCGCTCCTCGACCCCGAGGTCGGCGGGTGGGGCAGCACACCATGCCTCCACCATCGCCGCCTCGTCCACCCTGTCCCTGTCCAGTTTGGACAGGGACCATTTGGGGAACCCTCCTCCTCTCCCAGCCCCCCTCCACCCCCCCCCGGGGACGGGCAGCGGCCGGGCCCCACCTGTGGAGACCCTCATTCTGATATAAAGATGATCAGAGAGGGTCTCCACGTCCTCCAGGACGCGCCAGTCTGTAACGCGTGCGGCAATGGCGGGGGTCGCGAACGTGATGTCCACGATTGACCCCCCCTGGCGCCGCACGCAAGTGTTGGCGCTGCCCTGGTTCAGGACCGTAAGGCCCGTCGCCGCCACCCAGTCCCTGAGGGCCGCCCCGCGCGGGTCCGTAACGGGGGAACCCCATGCCGCGCTCTTGGCATTGAGGTCCCCCAGGACCAGCACTTGTTTCGGGGCTGCCCTCCTGACGACCCCCCCCAGGGTGCCCAGGAACAACTCAAATTCTCGCAGCGGCCTATTGGGGGAGAAGTACACCGCAACGATGACGGTGTCGTCTCCCCATTTGGCCGCCACGAATCCCGGGCCACCCTCCACCCTGGTCAGGGGGGGGAAGTCCCCCACCGCCGGCACCACCACGGCCACCCTCTCGTCCGCCGACCCTACCCAGTTGGGTAGGGGGGGGACGAAGTAGGGCTCCGCCACTACGGCAACGCCAATCGCCCACTCCGCCATGGTCTGCATGAGCAGGTCTTGAGCTCTGGCGGAGTGGTTGGCGTTCACCTGCAGGATGTCTAGATGCGGGTGTGCTGGCATCTAGACATCCATGCTTTCCTCCTGGGCCCCGGCGGCTGGCGCTGACGGGGGGTTCTGCTGGGGGGGACGGGGGCGTGGGGCCCTCGTGTCCCTACCTCTGGTTGGGGGGGGGAAGCAGTTCCTTCCCCCCATTCTGTGCCCCGCTGGGAGTTTGGAGTGGTGGCAGACCGCACACCACTCTTTCTCCCAGCATTCCCCCATTTTGTGCCCCTCCTTGCAGCACCGGAAGCACAGCGTGCTCCGGTCCACGCTAGAGGGGCACAGTTCCCTCGTGTGACCGACACCGTAGCACTTGAAGCAGCGCATCGGTGTCGGTCCCACGGCCGTGACCCTGGCGGAGGCCCAACCCACCAGGATCCGACCCGCCCTCTGCAGCGCGATCGCGCAGGTCACGGGGCACTGGACGAGGACCGATCCAGTGCCGTCGTACAGCCTGCGGACGGCCCCAACCTTTACCTGGGCCGTCGCGCAGCCCCCCGCCTTGGCAACCGCCTCCGCCACCGACTCCCCGGTCGCCGACTCATCGAGCCCGGCGACCTGGAGGCCGGCCATCTTGACGGGGCGGCTAATGTTCGCCACGTCCCCGACTATTGTTTGCAGCCGTTCCGCCAGTTTATCGGCGGTCCGGCCGCTATCCCCCCCTGGGACCTCGATGACCCTGCCCCCGGTCGCCGAGGTCCGGACCCGCACATGTTGCAGGCCCACCTCCTGCAGGCTAAGGCCCTGAATGGCCTTAGCCATGGTGGCCTGCAACGTGGTGGTGGCGTCCTTCTTCAACGTCACCACCACCGCCGCCGTCTTGGGGGCAGACAGCGCCGCGGGCCTTGGCGCTGCCTTTCTGGCCTGGGTCTGTACAGCCGGGGGGGGGGAGGTCTTGGCCTTCCCCTTGCCCTTACCTTTCTTGACCACCTCCGACCATTGCGCGGGTGGAGGCGGTATTCGGCCTGAGGGGCCGGGTACGCCCTGCGAGGGCCGAGCGGCACCCGGGGCTGCGGCAGGTCTGGGTACCTTGGCCGCAGGGGCGTTGGGCGCCGCCTTGCGGGCGGGGGGTGCCACCTTCTTGGCGGCCTTAGGCCTCCCATCCCCAAGTCTGGCCCTCGCCTCAGGCTCGGGCTGCGGCATGGGCGGCGGGGTAGGCCTCGTGGCCTTCGTCTTGGGGGGGGGCGGCGGGGGGGCAGACCCTGTCGCCCTTATGTCCGCTGCCAGCGGGGGGCGGAGCGGGGGCTCCGGGGGAAGGCGGCGACTCACTTCCTCTATTCGGGCATTCACCATGTTGCCCAAACTGAGGAAGAGGTCCCTCTTCATGCTCTCAATTGCCTCCACCAGCTCCTCCGTGGAGAACTGCACTGGTGGAGGGGGGGGAGCCGGGGCCTGGCGCTCGGAGAAGGCGGTCCTGAGCGCCTTGGTCTCTGCGGTGAGCAGGGCGAGCTGCTCCCGCATCCTTTTGTTATCCGCCTTAAGGATGCGGATCTCCTCGCCCTCGGCCTTGGCGGCCTCCACCTCGTCCATGGCCGCCAAGATGGCTCTGCAGGACCTATTAAATAGGCCCCACACCTCCCCCTTCAGGTTGCCCGATTTTCGGGCCCCCTCTAAAATGTCCCTCGCCGATGCTCGGGCCACCTCTATGGGATCGGCATACTGCCGATCCATCTGGCCGCCCGACGGTGAGGGAGAGCCAGCACGGGAGGGCGACTGCGATCGCGACCGCTCCCCCCCGGCTTCTACCCCCCTTTTCCCCTTCCCCTCCTCACCCCTCCTCGAGCGGAGTGCGGGGAAGTCCCGCAGGTACCTGGCCGCGGCGGCGTCCTGCCTTTCCTCGAACCGAGGCTCGATTAGGGCGAGCTTTGCCTTGGCCGCGGACAGCCCCGAATATGCCCCCTTGGGCTTCCCCCTGCGCGCCGTGTTCACCTTGGGTAGGTGATCAGGCGCGAGGGCCCCCCCCTCGTCCTCATGGGTCCTCTTCGACCCCGAGGGAACCGGCAGGTAGTCCTCCGGTTCCAAGTAGTCATTTTCTGACTCCAAATCGGAGTCAGAGCCCCCCCCCTCCGAGGGGGGTCCCCCAAAACTTGAGGGCGTGGCCATGGTGGCCCCGGCCCCCCCTCCACCAAATTTGGTCGAGATCCGCTCACCCAGACCGAAGTTAAGACCTAACCTAACTTAAAACGGTCAAGTGGGAGTCGGATCTCAACAACCTAATACTAAATTGCCTTCAGCGCCTGATGAAGGCTAATAGCAAATTTTTAAAACTTTCCCCCCGAATTTGGCCCACTTCCCGAGGTCAACCTAACCTAACCTAACCTAACCTAACCTAACCTAACCTAACCTAACCTAACCTAACCTAACCTAACCTAACCTAACCTAACCTAACCTAACCTAACCTAACCTAACCTAACCTAACCTAACCTAACCTAACCTAACCTAACCTAACCTAACCTAACCTAACCTAACCTAACCTAACCTAACCTAACCTAACCTAACCTAACCTAACCTAACCTAACCTAACCTAACCTAACCTAACCTAACCTAACCTAACCTAACCTAACCTAACCTAACCTAACCTAACCTAACCTAACCTAACCTAACCTAACCTAACCTAACCTAACCTAACCTAACCTAACCTAACCTAACCTAACCTAACCTAACCTAACCTAACCTAACCTAACCTAACCTAACCTAACCTAACCTAACCTAACCTAACCTAACCTAACCTAACCTAACCTAACCTAACCTAACCTAACCTAACCTAACCTAACCTAACCTAACCTAACCTAACCTAACCTAACCTAACCTAACCTAACCTAACCTAACCTAACCTAACCTAACCTAACCTAACCTAACCTAACCTAACCTAACCTAACCTAACCTAACCTAACCTAACCTAACCTAACCTAACCTAACCTAACCTAACCTAACCTAACCTAACCTAACCTAACCTAACCTAACCTAACCTAACCTAACCTAACCTAACCTAACCTAACCTAACCTAACCTAACCTAACCTAACCTAACCTAACCTAACCTAACCTAACCTAACCTAACCTAACCTAACCTAACCTAACCTAACCTCAACCTAACCTCAACCTAACCTAACCTAACCTAACCTAACCTAACCTAACCTAACCTAACCTAACCTAACCTAACCTAACCTTTTTTTTTTTTTTTTTTTTTTTTTTTTTTTTTGTGACAGGGTGGAAAATGCTTTATGCATTCCCCTCACCATGGGAGTGGCGAGGGGATATGTGGGACTCACTCCTCCCCCCCTCCCCAGAATGGGGAGAAAGGGAGGAGCGCAACCCACTAAAAACCACCCTGGCGTACCCTTCTGCCGGTTTCGGTAAGACGCCGTGGTTCCGCGTTAGCATTGCCACGACGCCTTCCGGCTGCCCCAGCCACTGCCGGGGCTCCCTGCGCCAAAGGGGAGAGAGGCCGAGCACGCCGGGCCTCTCCCCCAGACAACCAAGTGACGTTCCTACGGCAGGTGTGGGACTCCCATCCCCCACCTGCAGCCACTAAGGGTTGAGGCGGGCGGCAAACCGCCGCCGCCTCAACCCCCGCCGTCTGCGCCGGAGCGGATGCGCGAGAGGAGACTCCTCGCGCTCACGCTCCGCGGCCTCCTTCTGCGAGATAACGCTCTCGCAGAAGGAGGCCACCGCCTGCCAGGACCTCTCGCTGCACAGCATTGATGAGACAACGCTGTGCAGGGAGAGGTCCCATTGCCCAATCGCCAGTGCCATGGTGGCGCGCTCCGAACTCCAGCGGCTGCACACCTCGAGGGTGTGCTGAGCCGTGTCGTCCGGATCGCCGCACTCATGGCACTGCGGGCCAGGCTCCCTCCCAATTTTGTGCAGGTAATGACCGAAGCACCCGTGTCCGGTCATTACCTGCACAAGCCTGTACGACAGAGCGCCGAATGCCCTATCCACCCAGGTGTCGAACGACGGGAGGATCGCCCCTATGGTACGGGTACCATAGGGTGAGTCCTCCAGGCCGTTCTTCCACCTGTCCCGCATTCGGCGCTCCGTCATACGGCGCGTCTCCTCCACCTCCTCAGGGTCCGGGCGTTCTCCCCTAGCCCGGGCCCTGGACCTAACCTTGTAGGTCTCAGCCTGCACCTCTGCGTCCATTTCCCATGGCGGGGTGCAGGCGAGGAGGCAGGCCGCTGCGTGGGCCACCGTCATATAGGCCCTCACCATTCGGAGGGCCACCACCCGCTGGGGCCTACGCAGCAGGGCCCTGTTCCGGGCGGACAGCTTGTCCGCCCATATTGGGGCCCCATACAGGGCCATGCTCCTCGTGACGCCGGCGTATAGCCGCCGGCACAAGGAGCCCGGCCCTCCCACATTGGGCAGCAGCCGGCCCAGGGCCGACGCGGCGCCCACGATTCGGGGAGCAAGTCTCGCGAAATGCTCCCCGAAATCCCACCGACGGTCCAAAGTTAGCCCCAGATATTTGATATGGGGCTTTATCTGGACCGTCTCTCCCCCGATCGTGAGCGCCGCGCCCGCCGGCAGCCGCCACCCACGCCCCCCGAAGACTATCCCCTCGGTCTTCGAGAGGGCCACCTTCAGGCCGAGCTGCTCGATCCGGTGGATCGACAGCTCGGCCGCCACCTCCGCCCGCCTTACCACCTCCTCCATTTCGGTCCCACGCACGGCCACCATGGTATCATCCGCATAGCAAATGGTGGCCGTCCGTGGGAGCAATTCCCCCCTGATGGCCCAATCGTACCCCAGGTTCCATAGCAAGGGACCGAGCACGGAACCCTGGGGTACTCCACAGGCCATCTCCCGCTCCCCCCGACCGCCATCCCGCCCCTCGTAGAGCACTACCCTCTCGGTAAGGTAGTGCTCCACGACCCTCCGGAGGTAGAGAGGCACTTCGTGATACCGAAGTGCCTCTCTAATGACCCCATAGGGAAGGGTGCCGAATGCGTTGGCGATGTCCAGCGACACCGCCACGACACCCTCCCCCCTGCTCGACGCGTCCTCACAGAAGTCCCTCAGGGACTTCAGTGCGTCGAGCGTGGACCGCCCCTCCCGGAACCCGAACTGCCGGTCCGAGACGTTCGGGCCGGCGCCCTCCAGGTGCTGCAGGATTCTGGAGGCCAGGATCCTCTCCAACATTTTCCCGGCCTCGTCCAGCAGCACAATTGGGCGCCATGCCGAGGGACAGTCAGGGGGTCGACCCTCTTTCCGGAGGAGGCAGAGCCTCCCCTCCTTCCACACCCTCGGGAATTTGCCTTCCCTCAGACAGTCGTCCATCAGCTGTCTGAGGCGGCCCCCGAGGTGCTTCAGTGCGATGGGGAGGACTCTGCCGGGGACTCCGTCCGGGCCCGGGGCCTTTTTGCAGCCCCGGAGGCGGTCCAACACCCGGTCGAACTCGTCATCGCTAATGGGCGCGATGGCGAGTTCGACCTCCGGCTCCCCCGATGGCTCGGTCATCACCGGGGGAGTTATCGAGGGGCTCGGCGGGAATAGCCCCTCGATGACCGCCTGGAGGAGGGAGGGCTCCAGGGAATCCATGGGGGGGGCGGTGCGCATTTTGTTGCGCACCACCCTATACGGACGCCCCCACGGGTCCCTGTCCAGGGTGGCCAAGAACGAGGCGTGCGCCTCGTCCTTGGCCTTGGCGATCGCCACCTGTAGGGCCCCCTTTGCCTCCTTGAGGGCCCTGTGGAGCCCCTCCTCCTCCTCGGCGGTGTGTTGCCGACGCCGACAGTGCTGGTACGCCGACCGAGCACTGTTACTGGCGGTTCGCAGGGCCGCAATCTCTGCGGACCACCAGTACACCCTCCTCCGGGCGAAAAGACGCTTCGCCCGGGGCATGGCCGCGTCGCACACCGCCTGCAGCGAGGAGCGGAACCGAGATGCCCGCTCCTCGACCCCGAGGTCGGCGCCTCGACCCCGAGGTCGGCGGGTGGGGCAGCACACCATGCCTCCACCATCGCCGCCTCGTCCACCCTGGCCCTGTCCAGTTTGGACAGGGACCATTTGGGGAACCCTCCTCCTCTCCCGGCCCCCCTCTGCCCCCCCGCGGGGACGGGCAGCGGCCGGACCCTACCTGTGGAGACCCTCATTCTGATGTATAGATGATCAGAGAGGGTCTCCACGTCCTCCAGGACGCGCCAGTCCGTAACGCGTGCGGCAATGGCGGGGGTCGCGAACGTGATGTCCACGATTGACCCCCCTTGGCGCCGCACGCAAGTGTTGGCGCTGCCCTGGTTCAGGACCGTAAGGCCCGTCGCCGCCACCCAGTCCCTGAGGGCCGCCCCGCGCGGGTCCGTAACGGGGGAACCCCATGAACCTAACCTAACCTAACCTAACCTAACCTAACCTAACCTAACCTAACCTAACCTAACCTAACCTAACCTAACCTAACCTAACCTAACCTAACCTAACCTAACCTAACCTAACCTAACCTAACCTAACCTAACCTAACCTAACCTAACCTAACCTAACCTAACCTAACCTAACCTAACCTAACCTAACCTAACCTAACCTAACCTAACCTAACCTAACCTAACCTAACCTAACCTAACCTAACCTAACCTAACCTAACCTAACCTAACCTAACCTAACCTAACCTAACCTAACCTAACCTAACCTAACCTAACCTAACCTAACCTAACCTAACCTAACCTAACCTAACCTAACCTAACCTAACCTAACCTAACCTAACCTAACCTAACCTTTTTTTTTTTTTTTTTTTTTTTTTTTTTTTTTTTTTTTTTTTTTTTTTTTTTTTTTTTTTTGACAGGGTGGAAAATGCTTTATGCATTCCCCTCACCATGGGAGTGGCGAGGGGATATGTGGGACTCACTCCTCCCCCCCTCCCCAGAATGGGGAGAAAGGGAGGAGCGCAACCCACTAAAAACCACCCTGGCGTACCCTCCTGCCGGTTTCGGTAAGACGCCGTGGTTCCGCGTTAGCATTGCCACGACGCCTTCCGGCTGCCCCAGCCACTGCCGGGGCTCCCTGCGCCAAAGGGGAGAGAGGCCGAGCACGCCGGGCCTCTCCCCCAGACAACCAAGTGACGTTCCTACGGCAGGTGTGGGACTCCCATCCCCCACCTGCAGCCACTAAGGGTTGAGGCGGGCGGCAAACCGCCGCCGCCTCAACCCCCGCCGTCTGCGCCGGAGCGGATGCGCGAGAGGAGACTCCTCGCGCTCACGCTCCGCGGCCTCCTTCTGCGAGATAACGCTCTCGCAGAAGGAGGCCACCGCCTGCCAGGACCTCTCGCTGCACAGCATTGCAGAGACAACGCTGTGCAGGGAGAGGTCCCATTGCCCAATCGCTAGTGCCATGGTGGCGCGCTCCGAACTCCAGCGGCTGCACACCTCGAGGGTGTGCTGAGCCGTGTCGTCCGGATCGCCGCACTCATGGCACTGCGGGCCAGGCTCCCTCCCAATTTTGTGCAGGTAATGACCGAAGCACCCGTGTCCGGTCATTACCTGCACAAGCCTGTACGACAGAGCGCCGAATGCCCTATCCACCCAGGTGTCGAACGACGGGAGGATCGCCCCTATGGTACGGGTACCACAGGGTGAGTCCTCCAGGCCGCTCTTCCACCTGTCCCGCATTCGGCGCTCCGTCATACGGCGCGTCTCCTCCACCTCCTCAGGGTCCGGGCGTTCTCCCCTAGCCCGGGCCCTGGACCTAACCTTATAGGTCTCAGCCTGCACCTCTGCGTCCATTTCCCATGGCGGGGTGCAGGCGAGGAGGCAGGCCGCTGCGTGGGCCACCGTCATATAGGCCCTCACCATTCGGAGGGCCACCACCCGCTGGGGCCTACGCAGCAGGGCCCTGTTCCGGGCGGACAGCTTGTCCGCCCATATTGGGGCCCCATACAGGGCCATGCTCCTCGTGACGCCGGCGTATAGCCGCCGGCACAAGGAGCCCGGCCCTCCCACATTGGGCAGCAGCCGGCCCAGGGCCGACGCGGCGCCCACGATTCGGGGAGCAAGTCTCGCGAAATGCTCCCCGAAATCCCACCGACGGTCCAAAGTTAGCCCCAGATATTTGATATGGGGCTTTATCTGGACCGTCTCTCCCCCGATCGTGAGCGCCGCGCCCGCCGGCGGCCGCCACCCACGCCCCCCGAAGACTATCCCCTCAGTCTTCGAGAGGGCCACCTTCAGGCCGAGCTGCTCGATCCGGTGGATCGACAGCTCGGCCGCCACCTCCGCCCGCCTCATCACCTCCTCCATTTCGGTCCCACGCACGGCCACCATGGTATCATCTGCATAGCAAATGGTGGCCGTCCGTGGGAGCAATTCCCCCCTGATGGCCCAATCGTACCCCAGGTTCCATAGCAAGGGACCGAGCACGGAACCCTGGGGTACTCCACAGGCCATCTCCCGCTCCCCCCGACCGCCATCCCGCCCCTCGTAGAGCACTACCCTCTCGGTAAGGTAGTGCTCCACGACCCTCCGGAGGTAGAGAGGCACTTCGTGATACCGAAGTGCCTCTCTAATGACCCCATAGGGAAGGGTGCCAAATGCGTTGGCGATGTCCAACGACACCGCCACGACACCCTCTCCCCTGCTCGACGCATCCTCACAGAAGTCCCTCAAGGACTTCAGTGCGTCGAGCGTGGACCGCCCCTCCCGGAACCCGAACTGCCGGTCCGAGACGTTCGGGCCGGCGCCCTCCAGGTGCTGCAGGATTCTGGAGGCCAGGATCCTCTCCAACATTTTCCCGGCCTCGTCCAGCAGCACAATTGGGCGCCATGCCGAGGGACAGTCAGGGGGTCGACCCTCTTTCCGGAGGAGGCAGAGCCTCCCCTCCTTCCACACCCTCGGGAATTTGCCTTCCCTCAGACAGTCGTCCATCAGCTGTCTGAGGCGGCCCCCGAGGTGCTTCAGTGCGATGGGGAGGACTCTGCCGGGGACTCCGTCCGGGCCCGGGGCCTTTTTGCAGCCCCGGAGGCGGTCCAACACCCGGTCGAACTCGTCATCGCTAATAGGCGCGATGGCGAGTTCGACCTCCGGCTCCCCCGATGGCTCGGTCATCACCGGGGGAGTTATCGAGGGGCTCGGCGGGAATAGCCCCTCGATGACCGCCTGGAGGAGGGAGGGCTCCAGGGAATCCATGGGGGGGGCGGTGCGCATTTTGTTTCGCACCACCCTATACGGCCGCCCCCACGGGTCCCTGTCCAGGGTGGCCAAGAACGAGGCGTGCGCCTCGTCCTTGGCCTTGGCGATCGCCACCTGTAGGGCCCCCTTTGCCTCCTTGAGGGCCCTGTGGAGCCCCTCCTCCTCCTCGGCGGTGTGTTGCCGACGCCGACAGTGCTGGTACGCCGACCGAGCACTGTTACTGGTGGTTCGCAGGGCCGCAATCTCTGCGGACCACCAGTACACCCTCCTCCGGGCGAAAAGACGCTTCGCCCGGGGCATGGCCGCGTCGCACACCGCCTGCAGCGAGGAGCGGAACCGAGATGCCCGCTCCTCGACCCCGAGGTCGGCGGGTGGGGCAGCACACCATGCCTCCACCATCGCCGCCTCGTCCACCCTGTCCCTGTCCAGTTTGGACAGGGACCATTTGGGGAACCCTCCTCCTCTCCCAGCCCCCCTCCACCCCCCCCCGGGGACGGGCAGCGGCCGGGCCCTACCTGTGGAGACCCTCATTCTGATATAAAGATGATCAGAGAGGGTCTCCACGTCCTCCAGGACGCGCCAGTCTGTAACGCGTGCGGCAATG
Organism: Tortrix viridana; assembly: GCA_963241965.1. Classification (NCBI taxonomy): domain Eukaryota; kingdom Metazoa; phylum Arthropoda; class Insecta; order Lepidoptera; family Tortricidae; genus Tortrix; species Tortrix viridana. The sequence goes on along the minus strand of OY725198.1, from coordinate 8,434,654 downwards.
GCGGGGGTCGCGAACGTGATGTCCACGATTGACCCCCCCTGGCGCCGCACGCAAGTGTTGGCGCTGCCCTGGTTCAGGACCGTAAGGCCCGTCGCCGCCACCCAGTCCCTGAGGGCCGCCCCGCGCGGGTCCGTAACGGGGGAACCCCATGCCGCGCTCTTGGCATTGAGGTCCCCCAGGACCAGCACTTGTTTCGGGGCTGCCCTCCTGACGACCCCCCCCAGGGTGCCCAGGAACAACTCAAATTCTCGCAGCGGCCTATTGGGGGAGAAGTACACCGCAACGATGACGGTGTCGTCTCCCCATTTGGCCGCCACGAAACCTAACCTAACCTAACCTAACCTAACCTAACCTAACCTAACCTAACCTAACCTAACCTAACCTAACCTAACCTAACCTAACCTAACCTAACCTAACCTAACCTAACCTAACCTAACCTAACCTAACCTAACCTAACCTAACCTAACCTAACCTAACCTAACCTAACCTAACCTAACCTAACCTAACCTAACCTAACCTAACCTAACCTAACCTAACCTAACCTAACCTAACCTAACCTAACCTAACCTAACCTAACCTAACCTAACCTAACCTAACCTAACCTAACCTAACCTAACCTAACCTAACCTAACCTAACCTAACCTAACCTAACCTAACCTAACCTAACCTAACCTAACCTAACCTAACCTAACCTAACCTAACCTAACCTAACCTAACCTAACCTAACCTAACCTAACCTAACCTAACCTAACCTAACCTAACCTAACCTAACCTAACCTAACCTAACCTAACCTAACCTAACCTAACCTAACCTAACCTAACCTAACCTAACCTAACCTAACCTAACCTAACCTAACCTAACCTAACCTAACCTAACCTAACCTAACCTAACCTAACCTAACCTAACCTAACCTAACCTAACCTAACCTAACCTAACCTAACCTAACCTAACCTAACCTAACCTAACCTAACCTAACCTAACCTAACCTAACCTAACCTAACCTAACCTAACCTAACCTAACCTAACCTAACCTAACCTAACCTAACCTAACCTAACCTAACCTAACCTAACCTAACCTAACCTAACCTAACCTAACCTAACCTAACCTAACCTAACCTAACCTAACCTCAACCTAACCTCAACCTAACCTAACCTAACCTAACCTAACCTAACCTAACCTAACCTAACCTAACCTAACCTAACCTAACCTAACCTAACCTAACCTAACCTAACCTAACCTAACCTAACCTAACCTAACCTTTTTTTTTTTTTTTTTTTTTTTTTTTTTTTTTTTTTTTTTTTTTTTTTTTTTTTTTTTTTTTTTTTTTGACAGGGTGGAAAATGCTTTATGCATTCCCCTCACCATGGGAGTGGCGAGGGGATATGTGGGACTCACTCCTCCCCCCCTCCCCAGAATGGGGAGAAAGGGAGGAGCGCAACCCACTAAAAACCACCCTGGCGTACCCTCCTGCCGGTTTCGGTAAGACGCCGTGGTTCCGCGTTAGCATTGCCACGACGCCTTCCGGCTGCCCCAGCCACTGCCGGGGCTCCCTGCGCCAAAGGGGAGAGAGGCCGAGCACGCCGGGCCTCTCCCCCAGACAACCAAGTGACGTTCCTACGGCAGGTGTGGGACTCCCATCCCCCACCTGCAGCCACTAAGGGTTGAGGCGGGCGGCAAATCGCCGCCGCCTCAACCCCCGCCGTCTGCGCCGGAGCGGATGCGCGAGAGGAGATTCCTCGCGCTCACGCTCCGCGGCCTCCTTCTGCGAGATAACGCTCTCGCAGAAGGAGGCCACCGCCTGCCAGGACCTCTCGCTGCACAGCATTGCCGAGACAACGCTGTGCAGGGAGAGGTCCCATTGCCCAGTCGCCAGTGCCATGGTGGCGCGCTCCGAACTCCAGCGGCTGCACACCTCGAGGGTGTGCTGAGCCGTGTCGTCCGGATCGCCGCACTCATGGCACTGCGGGCCAGGCTCCCTCCCAATTTTGTGCAGGTAATGACCGAAGCACCCGTGTCCGGTCATTACCTGCACAAGCCTGTACGACAGAGCGCCGAATGCCCTATCCACCCAGGTGTCGAACGACGGGAGGATCGCCCCTATGGTACGGGTACCATAGGGTGAGTCCTCCAGGCCGTCCTTCCACCTATCCCGCATTCGGCGCTCCGTCATACGGCGCGTCTCCTCTACCTCCTCAGGGTCCGGGCGTTCACCCCTCGCCCGGGCCCTGGACCTAACCTTGTAGGTCTCAGCCTGCACCTCTGCGTCCATTTCCCATGGCGGGGTGCAGGCGAGGAGGCAGGCCGCTGCGTGGGCCACCGTCATATAGGCCCTCACCATTCGGAGGGCCACCACCCGTTGGGGCCTACGCAGCAGGGCTCTGTTCCGGGCGGACAGCTTGTCCGCCCAGATTGGGGCCCCATACAGGGCCATGCTCCTCGTGACGCCGGCGTATAGCCGCCGGCACGAGGAGCCCGGCCCTCCCACATTGGGCAGCAGCCGGCCTAGGGCCGACGCGGCGCCCACGATTCGGGGAGCAAGTCTAGCAAAATGCTCCCCGAAATTCCACTGACGGTCCAGGGTAAGCCCCAGATACTTTACGTGGGGCTTGATCTGGACCGTCTCTCCCCCCAAGGTGAGCGCCGCGCCCGCCGGCAGCCGCCAACCCCGCCCCCCGAAGACAATCGCTTCAGTCTTCGGGAGGGCCACCTTTAGGCCGAGCTGCTCGATCCGTTGGATCGCCAGCTCGGCCGCCACCTCCGCCCGCCTTAGGGCCTCACCCATTTCTTTTCCACGCACGGCCACCATGGTATCATCCGCATAACAGATGGTGGCCGTCCGTGGAAGCAATTCCCCCCTGATGGCCCAATCGTACCCCAGGTTCCATAGCAAGGGACCGAGCACGGAACCCTGGGGTACTCCACAGGCCATCTCCCGCTCCCCCCGACCGCCATCCCGCCCCTCGTAGAGCACTACCCTCTCGGTAAGGTAGTGCTCCACGATCCTCCGGAGGTAGAGAGGCACTTCATGATACCGAAGTGCCTCTCTAATGACCCCATAGGGAAGGGTGCCAAATGCGTTGGCGATGTCCAGCGACACCGCCACGACACCCTCTCCCCTGCTCGACGCGTCCTCACAGAAGTCCCTCAAGGACTTCAGTGCGTCGAGCGTGGACCGCCCCTCCCGGAACCCGAACTGCCGGTCCGAGACGTTCGGGCCGGCGCCCTCCAGGTGCTGCAGGATTCTGGAGGCCAGGATCCTCTCCAACATTTTCCCGGCCTCGTCCAGCAGCACAATTGGGCGCCATGCCGAGGGACAGTCAGGGGGTCGACCCTCTTTCCGGAGGAGGCAGAGCCTCCCCTCCTTCCACACCCTCGGGAATTTGCCTTCCCTCAGACAGTCGTCCATCAGCTGTCTGAGGCGGCCCCCGAGGTGCTTCAGTGCGATGGGGAGGACTCTGCCGGGGACTCCGTCCGGGCCCGGGGCCTTTTTGCAGCCCCGGAGGCGGTCCAACACCCGGTCGAACTCGTCATCGCTAATAGGCGCGATGGCGAGTTCGACCTCCGGCTCCCCCGATGGCTCGGTCATCACCGGGGGAGTTATCGAGGGGCTCGGCGGGAATAGCCCCTCGATGACCGCCTGGAGGAGGGAGGGCTCAAGGGAATCCATGGGGGGGGCGGTGCGCATTTTGTTTCGCACCACCCTATACGGCCGCCCCCACGGGTCCCTGTCCAGGGTGGCCAAGAACGAGGCGTGCGCCTCGTCCTTGGCCTTGGCGATCGCCACCTGTAGGGCCCCCTTTGCCTCCTTGAGGGCCCTGTGGAGCCCCTCCTCCTCCTCGGCGGTGTGTTGCCGACGCCGACAGTGCTGGTACGCCGACCGAGCACTGTTACTGGTGGTTCGCAGGGCCGCAATCTCTGCGGACCACCAGTACACCCTCCTCCGGGCGAAAAGACGCTTCGCCCGGGGCATGGCCGCGTCGCACACCGCCTGCAGCGAGGAGCGGAACCGAGATGCCCGCTCCTCGACCCCGAGGTCGGCGGGTGGGGCAGCACACCATGCCTCCACCATCGCCGCCTCGTCCACCCTGGCCCTGTCCAGTTTGGACAGGGACCATTTGGGGAACCCTCCTCCTCTCCCGGCCCCCCTCTGCCCCCCCCCGGGGACGGGCAGCGGCCGGACCCTACCTGTGGAGACCCTCATTCTGATGTATAGATGATCAGAGAGGGTCTCCACGTCCTCCAGGACGCGCCAGTCCGTTACGCGTGCGGCAATGGCGGGGGTCGCGAACGTGATGTCCACGATTGACCCCCCTTGGCGCCGCACGCAAGTGTTGGCGCTGCCCTGGTTCAGGACCGTAAGGCCCGTCGCCGCCACCCAGTCCCTGAGGGCCGCCCCGCGCGGGTCCGTAACAGGGGAACCCCATGCCGCGCTCTTGGCATTGAGGTCCCCCAGGACCAGCACTTGCTTCGGGGCTGCCCTCCTGACGACCTCCCCCAGGGTGCCCAGGAATAACTCAAATTCTCGCAGCGGCCTATTGGGGGAGAAGTACACCGCAACGATGACGGTGTCGTCTCCCCACTTGGCCGCCACGAATCCCGGGCCACCCTCTACCCTGGTCAGGGGGGGGAAGTCCCCCACCGCCGGCACCACCACGGCCACCCTCTCGTCCGCCGACCCTACCCAGTTGGGTAGGGGGGGGACGAAGTAGGGCTCCGCCACTACGGCAACGCCAATCGCCCACTCCGCCATGGTCTGCATGAGCAGGTCTTGAGCTCTGGCGGAGTGGTTGGCGTTCACCTGCAGGATGTCCAGATGCGGGTGTGCTGGCATCTAGACATCCATGCATTCCTCCTGGGCCCCGGCGGCTGGCGCTGACGGGGGGTTCTGCTGGGGGGGACGGGGGCGTGGGGCCCTCGTGTCCCTACCTCTGGTTGGGGGGGGGAAGCAGTTCCTTCCCCCCATTCTGTGCCCCGCTGGGAGTTTGGAATGGTGACAGACCGCACACCATTCCTTCTCCCAGCATTCCCCCATTTTGTGCCCCTCTTTGCAGCACCGGAAGCACAGCGTGCTCCGGTCCACGCTAGAGGGGCACAATTCCCTCGTGTGACCGACACCGTAGCACTTGAAGCAGCGCATCGGTGTCGGTCCCACGGCCGTGACCCTGGCGGAGGCCCAACCCACCAGGATCCGACCCGCCCTCTGCAGCACAATCGCGCTGGTGACGGGGCACTGGACCAGGACGGAACCAGTGCCGTCGTACAGCCTGCGGACGGCCCCAACCTTTACCTGGGCCGTCGCGCAACCCCCCGCCTTGGCGACCGCCTCCGCCACCGACTCCCCGGTCGCCGACTCATCGAGCCCGGCGACCTGGAGGCCGGCCATCTGGAGGCCGGCCATCTTGACGGGGCGGCTGATGTTGGCCACGTCCCCCACAATGGACTGCAGCCGTTCCGCCAGTTTATCGGCGGTCCGGCCGCTATCCCCCCCTGGGACCTCGATGACCCTGCCCCCGGTCGCCGAGGTCCGGACCCGCACATGTTGCAGGCCCACCTCCTGCAGGCTAAGGCCCTGAATGGCCTTAGCCATGGTGGCCTGCAACGTGGTGGTGGCGTCCTTCTTTAAGGTCACCACCACCGCCGCCGTCTTGGGGGCAGACAGCGCCGCGGGCCTTGGCGCTGCCTTTCTGGCCGGGGTCTGTACAGCCGAGGGGGGGGAGGTCTTCTTCCCCTTGCCCTTTCCTTTGCCCTTTTTAACCACCTCCGACCATTGCGCGGGTGGAGGCGGTATTCGGCCTGAGGGGCCGGGTACGCCCTGCGAGGGCCGAGTGGCTCCCGGGGCCGGGGTAGGCCTGGGCACCTTGGCCATAGGGGCCTTGGGCGCTGCCTTGCGGGCGGGGGGTGCCGCCTTCTTGGCAGCCTTGGGCCTCCCGTCCCCCAATCTGGCCCTCGCCTCAGGCTCGGGCTGCGGCATGGGCGGCGGGGTAGGCCTCGTGGCCTTCGTCTTGGGGGGGGGCGGCGGGGAGGCAGACCCTGTGGCCCTTCTGTCAGCCGCCAATGGGGGGCGGAGGATCGGCTCCGGGGGGAGGCGGCTGTTGACTTCCTCAATCCGGGCATTTATCATATTGCCCAGACTGAGGAAGAGGTCCCTCTTTACCCCCTCGATGGCCTCCACCAGCTCTTCAGTGGAGAATTGTGCTGGTGGAGCGGGTGGGGCCGGGACCGCGCGCTCCGAGAAGGCAGTGCGGAGCGCCTTGGTTTCCGCAGTCAGCAGAGCGAGTTGCTCCCGCATCCTCTTGTTGTCTGCCTTCAGGATGCGGATCTCCTCGCTCTCGGACTTAGCGGCCTCCACCTCGTCCATTGCCAGGAGGATGGCGCGGCAGGACCTGTTAAACAGGCCCCACACATCCCCCTTTAAATTTCCCGATCTTCGGGCCCCCTCCAGAATATCCCTAGCGGATGCCCGGGCTATTTCGATAGGATCGGCATAAAGCCGATCCTCCGGGTCATTCCGTTGCGAGGAGGAAGGCCGCGTGCGGGACCCCGACCGCGAGCGCAGCCCGCCGCTGTCTTCCGCAACCTTTCTCCCCTTTCTCCCCCTGCTCCCCCTGGGGCAGACTGGAGCCACCAGAAGATCCGGAGGCTTCCCCGCACTCGTTCCGACGTAGCGCCCGCTGGCGCTTTTGCCCCTCCTGGCCGTGTTTATTTTGGGCTTGACTGCGGGCCCAGTCAGCAGCTCGTCGTTCTCATGTGGTCTCTTCCCGGACTTCGGAGCGTCGGTGTCCAGCTCCTCCCGGTCCGAGACCACACTAACTGGTTTTGTCTGGGAACTAACCATGGAGATGGCCGGAGATACCGGACGAGCGTCCGCCTCTGTGCCCATCCTCTCCAACTCCACAAGTCGCTCCAGCTCCACCAGATCCCGCCTATTTTCTAATACATCAAAGTCCATAGTATCGCCGTTGTCGTTGGTGTTGGCCCGCGCATTCAGGGCGCCCGCCTTCACCACCTGCTCAACATTTCTCCCTTCATTGTGCCGTTCAGTGTCCAAAATTCGTTTGCCAAGGTCGTGTTCACGGAGGTCGGCTTTCGGCCGACCTACGAAGCAGTTCTTGCCCCCCCCAGAGTACGAGGGGCTGCCTGCGTCCGAGGACGCAGGGAGGGATTCCCCCTTGCGGGGACCCTCCTGGGGACCATTTTTAGAAGCTGCTTTCATGTTTGACTATTAAAGGGTTAGTCTCCCTAGTTTGCGGTAGCATTACTCCTGCAGGTGCCGCCACATACCACCTACAGAAAACGCACTTTTAGGGACTATTTAGTTTCCCAAGGCCCGCGTTGGCCCAAAGTGGTTATACCGCCACTGGTTCGGTAGGATGGGGGAAAGGATAGGTAGTGGGGGGGATAGAGAAGGATATTAAGGAAAGGGAGCGGGAAGGTGGGAAAAAGGAAGGGGATTGTGCTGCTCTTAGTCTGGTCCCTCCCCCCTAGTCTGTCCGGTATGGGTAACCCTGTCCGGCATAGCGTCGGGGATCCTAGGAACGCGCAAGCCCCCCCACCACGGCAAGGTGGCAGCAAATCGGGGGGGAACCTAACCTAACCTAACCTAACCTAACCTAACCTAACCTAACCTAACCTAACCTAACCTAACCTAACCTAACCTAACCTAACCTAACCTAACCTAACCTAACCTAACCTAACCTAACCTAACCTAACCTAACCTAACCTAACCTAACCTAACCTAACCTAACCTAACCTAACCTAACCTAACCTAACCTAACCTAACCTAACCTAACCTAACCTAACCTTTTTTTTTTTTTTTTTTTTTTTTTTTTTTTTTTTTTGACGGAGTGGAAATGCGTTACGCATCATCCCCCGGCCTAGAGTTGACCATATACGGGGGGTATGACGGACTCTCTCCTCCCCCCACTCTCACATGAGAGTAGAGGGAGGAGCCTACCGTCTAAAACCACTCCGGCGTTTACCCTCGCTGCTGTTAATGGGGGGCGCCATGGGTTGCACGAGGATGCTACCATTGGGCGTCCCCCAGCGGCCCCAGCCTAATGCCGGGGCTCCCGCGCCAAAGGAGGGAGGGGTCGGCAAACGCACTGATCCCTCCCCCAGACGTGTAGGACCATCACCAGTGGGCCCCTAACCCACTGGTCCTACTGGGGGTTCAGGCTAGCAGCGTACTGCCTGCGCCTTCGCCCCCTTCGTCTGCGCCGGAGCGGGTGTGCGTCGACATCGTCTTCGCGTTCCCGCTCCGCAGCCTCCTTCTGCGAGATGACGTTCTCGCAGAAGGAGGCGACCGCCTCCCACGATCTCTCGCCGCTCAACATGACCGACACCACGTTGTGCAGCGAGAGATCGGAGACTCCGATATTCGCTGCCAGAGCGCGGCGTTCCGGTTCCCACCTCGTGCACTCCCTGAGGGTGTGGTCGGCCGTATCATCCGGGTCGCCGCACTCGTGGCAAGCCGGACTCGGCTCCCTCTTTATCTTGTGCAGGTAATGACCGAAGCATCCATGTCCGGTCATTACCTGCACAAGCCGGTACGACAACGTACCGTGCCTCCGCTCTAGCCAGTGGTCTAGCGACGGGAGGAGTGCCCCTATGGTGTGCGTTCCATAGGGAGAGTCCTCCAGGTCGCTTTTCCACCGGTCCCTCATGCGCCGCTCCGCCATTCGGCGAGCCTCCTCCACCGATTCGGAGTCCGGGCGCTCCCCTCTAGCCCGGGACTCCGCCCTCACACGATATGTCTCGGCCTGCACCTGAGCGTCCAGCTCCCACGGCGGGGTGCAGGCCAAGACACAAGCCACCGCATGTGCCACCGTAACGTAGGCCCTTACTATACGGAGGGCCACGACCCTCTGGGGTCTACGTAGGAGGGCCCTGTTTTTCGCCGACAGTCTGTCGGCCCAGATCGGCGCTCCATAGAGCGCCATGCTGCGGACGACGCCCGCAAATAAACCTAACCTAACCTAACCTAACCTAACCTAACCTAACCTAACCTAACCTAACCTAACCTAACCTAACCTAACCTAACCTAACCTAACCTAACCTAACCTAACCTAACCTAACCTAACCTAACCTAACCTAACCTAACCTAACCTAACCTAACCTAACCTAACCTAACCTAACCTAACCTAACCTAACCTAACCTAACCTAACCTAACCTAACCTAACCTAACCTAACCTAACCTAACCTAACCTAACCTTTTTTTTTTTTTTTTTTTTTTTTTTGTTAACGAAGTGGAAATGCATTACGCATCCCCCCCGCCTTAGGGAAGGCTGTAATAAATTGGGGGGGTATGACGGACTCTCAACCTAATCAAATAGGAGCCTACCGTCTAAAACCACTCCGGCGTTTTTAGCCCCTTGCCGGTGAGTGAGACGCCATGGTACCGCGTTAGCATTGGCCACGGACGTCTCCCAGCTGCTCCGAAGAGCCCCTTCCAAGAGAAGAGAGAAATTGTGTACGCTCACAATTCTCTCCTCCCAAGACAGTTAGAGCCATCATCTTGGGTCCCTCACCCTGGCCCTACGGAAGTTCGGGCGAGCAACAAACCGAAGTTCGCTGAGTTCGCCTTCTTCTCCTTCCTGTCTACCCTCCAAACAAGTGTAGTGGAGTCGCTTTCCAGGAGCAGGTCATGGGCCCTCTGCCTATCCGTCCCTTCTAGCAGCCCACACACTACACCGACCGACCAAATGAAAGTTCCGGCGAGCAGCAAACAACGTCCACTGAGTTCGCCTTCCCCTCCAACTCCGACTGTAGTGGGGTCGCTTTCCAGGACAGGTCATCAGCCCTCTGCCTATCCGTCCCTTCTAGCAACCCACACTGCACCGTCCCAGAACTACAGTGGCCTCCGAGATTTCAAAGGAACACGTAGAAGGACGGTTAGAGCGAAAAGAGTTATTCTCCGTGAGCGAGTTACCGGCCGTCTGCCCACCCGACACTTCAAACAACCCGATCACCCACCCACCAATGAAGGTTCGGGCGAGCAGCGAACAAAGTCCACTGAGTTCGCCTTCCCCTCCAACTCCGACTGTAGTGGGGTCGCTTTCCAGGACAGGTCATCAGCCCTCTGCCTATCCGTCCCTTCTAGCAACCCACACTGCACCGTCCCAGAACTACAGTGGCCTCCGAGATTTCAAAGGAACACGTAGAAGGACGGTTAGAGCGAAAAGAGTTATTCTCCGTGAGCGAGTTACCGGCCATCTGCCCACCCGACACTTCAAACAACCCGATCACCCACCCACCAATGAAGGTTCGGGCGAGCAGCGAACAGAGTCCACTGAGTTCGCCTTCCCCTCCAACTCCGACTGTAGTGGGGTCGCTTTCCAGGACAGGTCATCAGCCCTCTGCCTATCCGTCCCTTCTAGCAACCCACACTGCACCGTCCCAGAACTACAGTGGCCTCCGAGATCCCAAAGGAACACGTAGAAGGACGGTTAGAGCGAAAAGAGTTATTCTCCGTGAGCGAGTTACCGGCCGTCTGCCAACCCGACACTTCAAACAACCCGATCACCCACCCACAAATGAAGGTTCGGGCGAGCAGCGAACAAAGTCCACTAAGTTCGCCTTCCCCTCCAACTCCGACTGCAGTGGGGTCGCTTTCCAGGACAGGTCATCAGCCTTCTGCCTATCCGTCCCTTCTAGCAACCCACACTGCACCGTCCCAGAACTACAGTGGCCTCCGAGACTTCAGACGAACACGTAGAAGGACGGTTAGAGCGAAAGGAGTTTTCTCCGTGAGCGAGTTACCGGCCATCTGCCCACCCGACACTTCAAACCACCCCAATCACCCACCCACAGATGAAGGTTCGGGCGAGCAGCGAACAGAGTCCACTGAGTTCGCTTTCCCCTCCAACTCCGACTGTAGTGGGGTCGCTTTCCAGGACAGGTCATCAGCCTTCCGCCTATCCGTCCCTTCTAGCAACCCACACTGTACCGTCCCAGAACTAAAGTGGCCTCCGACATCTCAAAGGACACGCAGAAGGACGGTTAGAGCGAAAAGAGTTATTCTCCGTGAGCGAGTTACCGGCCGTCTGCCCACCCGACACTTTAAACAACCCGATCACCCACCCACAAATGAAGGTTCGGGCGAGCAGTGAACAAAGTCCACTGAGTTCGCCTTCCCCTCCTACTCCGACTGTGGTGGGGTCGCTTTCCAGGAGCAGGTCACGGGCCTTCCGCCTATCCGTCCCTTCCAGCAACCCACACTGCGCCGTCCCATAACTACAGTGGCCCCCGAAATTTCAGAAGAACACGTAGAAGGACAATCTGAGTGAAAAATAGGGCAAAGATGTTACTTTATTGTCATTTGGTTACAACATGCTTAAATAACAGTCAACCCTTTATAAACAGGGTGAGCAGTCCAGACGAGCCAGCACGGGAAAGAACAAACATCCGAAGACAAGGAGACCCGCCCCCCGCAACCATGGCATCGATCTCAGATTTAAGAAATTCTACATTCGAACATTCCCAATAATTCCCGTCCGCGTTCGAAAGATAAACCGGACAGTATTTACCGGGATTCCCCAATTGCAGCCCCTCTCTTTTCCAATACCGAGGCGATGATCCCCGAGAACAGACCCCCCACCCCCACAACTCTTACATTAAAATTAACTACAATATGTCCCAGACATACAGGATGAGCAATCCGAATAGGCCATCACAGGAAAGCCCGAAACCACAAAAGACGCGAAAAACCCCATACCCAGGTACCGTGGATCCGATCCCAGATTTAAGAAAAGCAGCATCCAACCATCCCCACAAATCCCATACCTGTCTGGGAACCAGGCAGAAATCTCCGGGAATCCCCAAATACAACCTCTCTCTTTTCCAAAACCAACGCCACGTCCCCCAGGAACGTACTCCGCGTCCCCCACGGTCCCAAACTTGGATCCACTGACCTACTCTGAATACCAACCCCGCGAACGCAAAGCTAACATAACCCATGTACATAGCCTATCTGGGCAACCCAACCCATAGCACAAGATTATACATAATATCAACAAGTCAATTTAAACATGTCAACAAAGTAATTAAATTATAGTATACCCTAGGTAAACGGCGAGCAATCCAGACGGGCCATCACGGGTATTAAGAAACCAACAGAGACAGGGAGACCCGCCCCCCGCGACCATGGCATCGATCTCAGATTTAAGAAATTCCACATTCAGAGACTCCCAATAATTCCCGTCCACGTTCGAAAGATAAACAGGACAGTATTTACCGGGATTCCCCAACTGTAGCCCCTCTCTTTTCCAATACCGACGCGACGGTCCCCGAGAACAGACCCCCCCACCCCCACAACTCTTATATTAAAATTAACTACAATATGTCCCAGACATACAGGATGAGCAATCCGAATAGGCCATCACAGGAAAGCCCGAAACCACAAAAGACGCGAAAAACCCCATACCCAGGTACCGTGGATCCGATCCCAGATTTAAGAAAAGCAGCATCCAACCATCCCCACAAATCCCATACCTGTCTGGGAACCAGGCAGAAATCTCCGGGAATCCCCAAATACAACCTCTCTCTTTTCCAAAACCAACGCCACGTCCCCCAGGAACGTACTCCGCGTCCCCCACGGTCCCAAACTTGGATCCACTGACCTACTCTGAATACCAACCCCGCGAACGCAAAGCTAACATAACCCATGTACATAGCCTATCTGGGCAACCCAACCCATAGCACAAGATTATACATAATATCAACAAGTCAATTTAGACATGTCAACAAAGTAATTAAATTATAGTATACCCTAGGTAAACGGCGAGCAATCCAGACGGGCTATTACGGGTATTAAGAAACCAACAGAGACAGGGAAACCCGCCCCCCGCAACCATGGCATCGATCTCAGATTTAAGAAATTCTACATTCAGAGACTCCCAATAATTCCCGTCCACGTTCGAAGGATAAACAGGACAGTATTTACCGGGATTCCCCAATTGCAGCCCCTCTCTTTTCCAATACCGACGCGACGGTCCCCGAGAACAGACCCCCCACCCCCACAACTCTTACATTAAAATTAACTACAATATGTCCCAGACATACAGGACGAGCAATCCGAACAGGCCATCACAGGAAAGCCCGAAACCACAAAAGACGCGAAAAACCCCATACCCAGGAACCGTGGATCCGATCCCAGATTTAAGAAAAGCAGCATTTAACCATCCCCACAAATCCCATACCTGTCTGGGAACCAGGCAGAAATCTCCGGGAATCCCCAAATACAACCTCTCTCTTTTCCAAAACCGACGCCACGTCCCCCAGGAACGTACTCCGCGTCCCCCACGGTCCCAGACTTGAATCCACTGACCTACTCTGAATACCAACCCCGCGAACGCAAAGCTACCATAACCCATGTACATAGCCTATCTGGGCAACCCAACCCATAACATAAGATTATACATAATATCAACAAGTCAATTTAAACATGTCAACAAAGTAATTAAATTATAGTATACCTTAGGTAAACGGAGCAATCCAGACGGGCCAGCACGGGTATTAAGAAACCAACAGAGACAGGGAGACCCGCCCCCCGCGACCATGGCATCGATCTCAGATTTAAGAAATTCTACATTCAGAGATTCCCAATAATTCCCGTCCACGTTCGAAGGATAAACAGGACAGTATTTACCGGGATTCCCCAATTGCAGCCCCTCTCTTTTCCAATACCGACGCGATGGTCCCCGAGAACAGACCCCCCACCCCCACAACTCTTACATTAAAATTAACTACAATATGTCCCAGACATACAGGACGGGCAATCCAAACAGGCCATCACAGGAAAGCCCGAAACCACAAAAGACGCGAAAAACCCCATACCCAGGTACCGTGGATCCGATCCCAGATTTAAGAAAAGCAGCATCCAACCATCCCCACAAATCCCATACCTGTCTGGGAACCAGGCAGAAATCTCCGGGAATCCCCAAATACAACCTCTCTCTTTTCCAAAACCGACGCCACGTCCCCCAGGAACGTATTCCGCGTCCCCCACGGTCCCAGACTTGAATCCACTGACCTACTCTGAATACCAGCCCCGCGAACGCAAAGCTAACATAACCCATGTACATAGCCTATCTGGGCAACCCAACCCATAACATAAGATTATACATAATATCAACAAGTCAATTTAAACATGTCAACAAAGTAATTAAATTATAGTATACCTTAGGTAAACGGAGCAATCCAGACGGGCCAGCACGGGTATTAAGAAACCAACAGAGACAGGGAGACCCGCCCCCCGCGACCATGGCATCGATCTCAGATTTAAGAAATTCTACATTCAGAGATTCCCAATAATTCCCGTCCACGTTCGAAAGATAAACAGGACAGTATTTACCGGGATTCCCCAACTGCAGCCCCTCTCTTTTCCGATACCGACGCGATGGTCCCTGAGAACAGAACCCCCACCCCCACAACTCTTACATTGAAATTAACTACAATATGTCCCAGACATACAGGACGAGCAATCCGAACAGGCCATCACAGGAAAGCCCGAAACCACAAAAGACGCGAAAAACCCCATACCCAGGAACCGTGGATCCGATCCCAGATTTAAGAAAAGCAGCATTTAACCATCCCCACAAATCCCATACCTGTCTGGGAACCAGGCAGAAATCCTCGGGAATCCCCAAATACAACCTCTCTCTTTTCCAAAACCGACGCCACGTCCCCCAGGAACGTACTCCGCGTCCCCCACGGTCCCAGACTTGAATCCACTGACCTATTTTGAATACCAACCCCGCGAACGCAAAGCTAACATAACCCATGTACATAGCCTATCTGGGCAACCCAACCCATAACATAAGATTATACATAATATCAGTAAGTAAATTTAGACGTGTCAATGAAGTAATTAAACTATAGTATACCTTAGGTAAACGGCGAGCAATCCAGACGGGCCAGCACGGGTATTAAAAAAAACCAACAGAGACAGGGAGACCCGCCCCCCGCGACCATGGCATCGATCTCAGATTTAAGAAATTCTACATTCAGAGACTCCCAATAATTCCCGTCCACGTTCGAAAGATAACCAGGACAGTATTTACCGGGATTCCCCAACTGCAGCCCCTCTCTTTTCCGATACCGACGCGATGGTCCCCGAGAACAGAACCCCCACCCCCGCAACTCTTACATTGAAATTAACTACAATATGTCCCAGACATACAGGACGAGCAATCCGAACAGGCCATCACAGGAAAGCCCGAAACCACAAAAGACGCGAAAAACCCCATACCCAGGAACCGTGGATCCGATCCCAGATTTAAGAAAAGCAGCATTTAACCATCCCCGCAAATCCCATACCTGTCTGGGAACCAGGCAGAAATCCTCGGGAATCCCCAAATACAACCTCTCTCTTTTCCAAAACCGACGCCACGTCCCCCAGGAACGTACTCCGCGTCCCCCACGGTCCCAGACTTGAATCCACTGACCTACTCTGAATACCAGCCCCGCGAACGCAAAGCTAACATAACCCATGTACATAGCCTATCTGGGCAACCCAACCCATAACATAAGATTATACATAATATCAGTAAGTAAATTTAAACGTGTCAATGAAGTAATTAAATTATAGTATACCCTAGGTAAACGGCGAGCAATCCAGACGGGCCAGCACGGGTATTAAGAAACCAACAGAGACAGGGAGACCCGCCCCCCGCGACCATGGCATCAATCTCAGATTTAAGAAATTCTACATTCAGAGATTCCCAATAATTCCCGTCCACGTTCGAAAGATAAACAGGACAGTATTTACCAGGATTCCCCAATTGCAGCCCCTCTCTTTTCCAATACCAACGCGATGGTCCCCGAGAACAGACCCCCCACCCCCACAACTCTTACATTAAAATTAACTACAATATGTCCCAGACATACAGGACGAGCAATCCGAACAGGCCATCACAGGAAAGCCCGAAACCACAGAAGACGCGAAAAACCCCATACCCAGGAACCGTGGATCCGATCCCAGATTTAAGAAAAGCAGCATTTAACCATCCCCACAAAACCCATACCTGTCTGGGAACCAGGCAGAGATCCTCGGGAATCCCCAAATACAACATCTCTCTTTTCCAAAACCGACGCCACGTCCCCCAGGAACGTACTCCGCGTCCCCCACGGTCCCAGACTTGAATCCACTGACCTACTCTGAATACCTACCCCGCGAACGCAAAGCTACCATAACCCATGTACATAGCCTATCTGGGCAACCCAACCCATAACACAAGATTATACATAATATCAACAAGTCAATTTAAACATGTCAACAAAGTAATTAAATTATAGTATATCCCAGGTAAACGGCGAGCAATCCAGACGGGCCAGCACGGGTATTAAGAAACCAACAGAGACAGGGAGACCCGCCCCCCGCGACCATGGCATCGATCTCAGATTTAAGAAATTCTACATTCAGAGATTCCCAATAATTCCCGTCCACGTTCGAAAGATAAACAGGACAGTATTTACCGGGATTTCCCAATTGCAGCCCCTCTCTTTTCCAATACCGACGCGATGGTCCCCGAGAACAGACCCCCCACCCCCACAACTCTTACATTAAAATTAACTACAATATGTCCCAGACATACAGGACGGGCAATCCAAACAGGCCATCACAGGAAAGCCCGAAACCACAAAAGACGCGAAAAACCCCATACCCAGGTACCGTGGATCCGATCCCAGATTTAAGAAAAGCAGCATCCAACCATCCCCACAAATCCCATACCTGTCTGGGAACCAGGCAGAAATCTCCGGGAATCCCCAAATACAACCTCTCTCTTTTCCAAAACCGACGCCACGTCCCCCAGGAACGTATTCCGCGTCCCCCACGGTCCCAGACTTGAATCCACTGACCTACTCTGAATACCAGCCCCGCGAACGCAAAGCTAACATAACCCATGTACATAGCCTATCTGGGCAACCCAACCCATAACATAAGATTATACATAATATCAACAAGTCAATTTAAACATGTCAACAAAGTAATTAAATTATAGTATACCTTAGGTAAACGGAGCAATCCAGACGGGCCAGCACGGGTATTAAGAAACCAACAGAGACAGGGAGACCCGCCCCCCGCGACCATGGCATCGATCTCAGATTTAAGAAATTCTACATTCAGAGATTCCCAATAATTCCCGTCCACGTTCGAAAGATAAACAGGACAGTATTTACCGGGATTCCCCAACTGCAGCCCCTCTCTTTTCCGATACCGACGCGATGGTCCCTGAGAACAGAACCCCCACCCCCACAACTCTTACATTGAAATTAACTACAATATGTCCCAGACATACAGGACGAGCAATCCGAACAGGCCATCACAGGAAAGCCCGAAACCACAAAAGACGCGAAAAACCCCATACCCAGGAACCGTGGATCCGATCCCAGATTTAAGAAAAGCAGCATTTAACCATCCCCACAAATCCCATACCTGTCTGGGAACCAGGCAGAAATCCTCGGGAATCCCCAAATACAACCTCTCTCTTTTCCAAAACCGACGCCACGTCCCCCAGGAACGTACTCCGCGTCCCCCACGGTCCCAGACTTGAATCCACTGACCTATTTTGAATACCAACCCCGCGAACGCAAAGCTAACATAACCCATGTACATAGCCTATCTGGGCAACCCAACCCATAACATAAGATTATACATAATATCAGTAAGTAAATTTAGACGTGTCAATGAAGTAATTAAACTATAGTATACCTTAGGTAAACGGCGAGCAATCCAGACGGGCCAGCACGGGTATTAAAAAAAACCAACAGAGACAGGGAGACCCGCCCCCCGCGACCATGGCATCGATCTCAGATTTAAGAAATTCTACATTCAGAGACTCCCAATAATTCCCGTCCACGTTCGAAAGATAACCAGGACAGTATTTACCGGGATTCCCCAACTGCAGCCCCTCTCTTTTCCGATACCGACGCGATGGTCCCTGAGAACAGAACCCCCACCCCCGCAACTCTTACATTGAAATTAACTACAATATGTCCCAGACATACAGGACGAGCAATCCGAACAGGCCATCACAGGAAAGCCCGAAACCACAAAAGACGCGAAAAACCCCATACCCAGGAACCGTGGATCCGATCCCAGATTTAAGAAAAGCAGCATTTAACCATCCCCACAAATCCCATACCTGTCTGGGAACCAGGCAGAAATCCTCGGGAATCCCCAAATACAACCTCTCTCTTTTCCAAAACCGACGCCACGTCCCCCAGGAACGTACTCCGCGTCCCCCACGGTCCCAGACTTGAATCCACTGACCTATTTTGAATACCAACCCCGCGAACGCAAAGCTAACATAACCCATGTACATAGCCTATCTGGGCAACCCAACCCATAACATAAGATTATACATAATATCAGTAAGTAAATTAAGACGTGTCAATGAAGTAATTAAATTATAGTATACCTTAGGTAAACGGCGAGCAATCCAGACGGGCCAGCACGGGTATTAAGAAACCAACAGAGACAGGGAGACCCGCCCCCCGCGACCATGGCATCGATCTCAGATTTAAGAAATTCTACATT
This sequence comes from Tortrix viridana, assembly GCA_963241965.1. Classification (NCBI taxonomy): domain Eukaryota; kingdom Metazoa; phylum Arthropoda; class Insecta; order Lepidoptera; family Tortricidae; genus Tortrix; species Tortrix viridana. Next base: position 8,416,113 of record OY725198.1, on the reverse strand, counting down.
CAGAGATTCCCAATAATTCCCGTCCACGTTCGAAAGATAAACAGGACAGTATTTACCGGGACTCCCCAACTGCAGCCCCTCTCTTTTCCAATACCGACGCGATGGTCCCCGAGAACAGACCCCCCACCCCCACAACTCTTACATTAAAGTTAACTACAATATGTCCCAGACATACAGGACGAGCAATCCGAACAGGCCATCACAGGAAAGCCCAAAACCACAAAAGACGCGAAAATCCCCATACCCAGGAACCGTGGATCCGATCCCAGATTTAAGAAAAGCAGCATTTAACCATCCCCGCAAATCCCATACCTGTCTGGGAACCAGGCAGAAATCCTCGGGAATCCCCAAATACAACCTCTCTCTTTTCCAAAACCGACGCCACGTCCCCCAGGAACGTACTCCGCGTCCCCCACGGTCCCAGACTTGAATCCACTGACCTACTCTGAATACCAGCCCCGCGAACGCAAAGCTAACATAACCCATGTACATAGCCTATCTGGGCAACCCAACCCATAACATAAGATTATACATAATATCAGTTGTTAATTTAAACGTGTCAATGAAGTAATTAAATTATAGTATACCCTAGGTAAACGGCGAGCAATCCAGACGGGCCAGCACGGGTATTAAGAAACCAACAGAGACAGGGAGACCCGCCCCCCGCGACCATGGCATCAATCACAGATTTAAGAAATTCTACATTCAGAGACTCCCAATAATTCCCGTCCACGTTCGAAGGATAAACAGGACAGTATTTACCGGGATTCCCCAACTGCAGCCCCCCTCTTTTCCAATACCAACGCGATGGTCCCCGAGAACAGACCCCCCACCCCCACAACTCTTACATTAAAATTAACTACAATATGTCCCAGACATACAGGACGAGCAATCCGAACAGGCCATCACAGGAAAGCCCGAAACCACAAAAGACGCGAAAAACCCCATACCCAGGAACCGTGGATCCGATCACAGATTTAAGAAAAGCAGCATTTAACCATCCCCACAAAACCCATACCTGTCTGGGAACCAGGCAGAGATCCCCGGGAATCCCCAAATACAACATCTCTCTTTTCCAAAACCGACGCCACGTCCCCCAGGAACGTACTCCGCGTCCCCCACGGTCCCAGACTTGAATCCACTGACCTACTCTGAATACCAACCCCGCGAACGCAAAGCTACCATAACCCATGTACATAGCCTATCTGGGCAACCCAACCCATAACACAAGATTATACATAATATCAACAAGTCAATTTAAACATGTCAACAAAGTAATTAAATTATAGTATATCCTAGGTAAACGGCGAGCAGTCCAGACGGGCCAGCACGGGTATTAAGAAACCAACAGAGACAGGGAGACCCGCCCCCCGCGACCATGGCATCGATCTCAGATTTAAGAAATTCTACATTCAGAGATTCCCAATAATTCCCGTCCACGTTCGAAAGATAAACAGGACAGTATTTACCAGGATTCCCCAATTGCAGCCCCTCTCTTTTCCAATACCGACGCGATGGTCCCCGAGAACAGACCCCCCACCCCCACAACTCTTACATTAAAATTAACTACAATATGTCCCAGACATACAGGACGGGCAATCCGAACAGGCCATCACAGGAAAGCCCGAAACCACAAAAGACGCGAAAAACCCCATACCCAGGTACCGTGGATCCGATCCCAGATTTAAGAAAAGCAGCATCCAACCATCCCCACAAATCCCATACCTGTCTGGGAACCAGGCAGAAATCTTCGGGAATCCCCAAATACAACCTCTCTCTTTTCCAAAACCAACGCCACGTCCCCCAGGAACGTACTCCGCGTCCCCCACGGTCCCAAACTTGGATCCACTGACCTACTCTGAATACCAACCCCGCGAACGCAAAGCTAACATAACCCATGTACATAGCCTATCTGGGCAACCCAACCCATAGCATAAGATTATACATAATATCAAAAAGTAAATTTAAACGTGTCAATGAAGTAATTAAACTATAGTATACCTTAGGTAAACGGCGAGCAATCCAGACGGGCCAGCACGGGTATTAAGAAACCAACAGAGACAGGGAGACCCGCCCCCCGCGACCATGGCATCGATCTCAGATTTAAGAAATTCTACATTCAGAGACTCCCAATAACTCCCGCCCACGTTCGACAGATAAACAGGACAGTATTTACCGGGATTCCCCAATTGCAGCCCCTCTCTTTTCCAATACCGACGCGATGGTCCCCGAGAACAGACCCCCCACCCCCACAACTCTTACATTAAAATTAACTACGATATGTCCCAGACATACAGGACGAGCAATCTGAACAGGCCATCACAGGAAAGCCCAAAACCACAAAAGACGCGAAAAACCCCATACCCAGGTACCGTGGATCCGATCCCAGATTTAAGAAAAGCAGCATCCAACCATCCCCACAAATCCCATACCTGTCTGGGAACCAGGCAGAAATCTCCGGGAATCCCCAAATACAACCTCTCTCTTTTCCAAAACCGACGCCACGTCCCCCAGGAACGTACTCCGCGTCCCCCACGGTCCCAGACTTGAATCCACTGACCTACTCTGAATACCAACCCCGCGAACGCAAAGCTAACATAACCCATGTACATAGCCTATCTGGGCAACCCAACCCATAACATAAGATTATACATAATATCAACAAGTAAAATTAAACGTGTCAATGAAATAATTGAACTATAGTATACCCTAGGTAAACGGCGAGCAATCCAGACGGGCCAGCACGGGTATTAAGAAACCAACAAAGACAGGGAGACCCGCCCCCCGCGACCATGGCATCGATCTCAGATTTAAGAAATTCTACATTCAGAGATTCCCAATACTTCCCGTCCACGTTCGAAAGATAAACAGGACAGTATTTACCGGGATTCCCCAATTGCAGCCCCTCTCTTTTCCAATACCGACGCGATGGTCCCCGAGAACAGACCCCCCACCCCCACAACTCTTACATTAAAGTTAACTACAATATGTCCCAGACATACAGGACGAGCAACCCGAACAGGCCATCACAGGAAAGCCCGAAACCACAAAAGACGCGAAAAACCCCATACCCAGGAATCGTGGATCCGATCCCAGATTTAAGAAAAGCAGCATTTAACCATCCCCACAAAACCCATACCTGTCTGGGAACCAGGCAGAAATCCTCGGGAATCCCCAAATACAGCCTCTCTCTTTTCCAAAACCGACGCCACGTCCCCCAGGAACGTACTCCGCGTCCCCCACGGTGCCAGACTTGAATCCACTGACCTACTCTGAATACCAACCCCGCGAACGCAAAGCTAACATAACCCATGTACATAGCCTATCTGGGCAACCCAACCCATAACATAAGATTATACATAATATCAACAAGTAAATTTAAACGTGTCAATGAAGTAATTGAACCATAGTATACCTTAGGTAAACGGCGAGCAATCCAGACGGGCCAGCACGGGGATTAAGAAACCAACAGAGACAGGGAGACCCGCCCCCCGTGACCATGGCATCGATCTCAGATTTAAGAAATTCTACATTCAGAGATTCCCAATAATTCCCGTCCACGTTCGAAGGATAAACAGGACAGTATTTACCGGGATTCCCCAATTGCAGCCCCTCTCTTTTCCAATACCGACGCGATGGTCCCCGAGAACAGACCCCCCACCCCCACAACTCTTACATTAAAATTAACTACAATATGTCCCAGACATACAGGACGAGCAATCCGAACAGGCCATCACAGGAAAGCCCGAAACCACAAAAGACGCGAAAAACCCCATACCCAGGAACCGTGGATCCGATCCCAGATTTAAGAAAAGCAGCATTTAACCATCCCCACAAATCCCATGCCCGTCTGGGAACCAGGCAGAAATCCTCGAGAATCCCCAAATACAACCTCTCTCTTTTCCAAAACCGGCGCCACGTCCCCCAGGAACGTACTCCGCGTCCCCCACGGTCCCAGACTTGAATCCACTGACCTACTCTGAATACCAACCCCGCGAACGCAAAGCTAACATAATCCATGTACATAGCCTATCTGGGCAACCCAACCCATAACATAAGATTATACATAGTATCAACAGGTCAGTTTAAACGTGTCAACAAAGTACTTAGATTATAGTATACCCTAGGTAAACAGGGCAAGCAATCCAGACGGGCCAGCACGGGAAATTACGAGACCAACAGAGACAGGGAGACCCGCCCCCCGCAACCGCGGCATCGATCTCAGATTTAAGAAGTTCTACATTCAAACATTCCCAGTAATCCCCGTCCACATTTGAAAGATAAACAGGACAGCATCCACCGGGATTCCCCAATTGCAGCCCCTCTCTTTTCCAAAACCGACGCGACGGTCCCCGAGAACAGACCCCCCCACCCCCACAGCTCTTACATTAAATTAACTACAATATGTCCCAAAGATACAGGGCGAGCAATCCGAGCAGGCCACTACGGGAAAGCAGGAGACCATAAGAGACGCGATAAACCTACACCCAGGAACCGCAGCACCGATCCCGGATTCAAGGAAAGCAGCACTCAACCATCCCCGCAATCCAATGCCTGACTGGGAAAATAACCAAGCAGAAATCCCGGGAAACCCCAAGTACGATCTCTCTCTCTTCCAAAATCGACGCCACGTCCCCCAGGAACGCATCCCCCGTCCCCCATGGCCCCACACTCGACCCCACCAACCCGCCCCGAACACCAACCCCGCGAGCGCAAATCTTAACAGCCCATGTTCATAGCCTGTCTGGGCAACTCAACCCTTAACAAAAGATTTTATTTAATCTCAACGAGCCACATCCAACGTGTACCAACAACACCCGACAACCAGCACACATACCCAAAATCATGTAAACCTACATACATACATAAATGTATGCATACATATTCACATTACCTGCAACGCAACGCAACGCGTGGCAGAATAAATTAGGTACTTGAGTCGGAAACTATTGCACGCAAGATTCTGAGATTGGCGCAAATTTAGACAGATAGATAGGCTATAAATTAAGTGCCAAAAATGGGGGCCATCACTTAACTTTCAAAATTATAGGGGGATGAAATATAACAAAGCGAGAGTTTTAGTCTTTTTTGACAGTAACTTTACAACAAAAGAAATTCCTTTACCTACTTGAAAGCTACAGTGGCTTATAGAAAAATATGAGCATTGGAAGATGTATTGATGACAATACTACCCCTCAAATGGCACTTCGAAAACGCGGGCATCGCCGATATTCGTAGGGGTCACGTGTTGAAAGCAGTTGCCTGCAAGTGGCCGTGCTTATATTTACTTTCCACTAAAACTACTACTCCTATAAGTTTGATTTTTGGTATATGCACTAATAGATAAATGCTCCGTTAATAGACGTTGTAAAAATGAGAGCGCCAATGACCATTTTAAGGTATGGGTCGTTGGCGGATATTAAAGTTGAAAGCGCACCAGTACCTAGACCAAATAAGCAATGAAGCTAAAACCTACAAAAAACCTATTCCTTAATGGTAGCTATCAGGTCTGTGGAGGAAAAAGTTAAATAAGTTAAAAGACGCGAGAGTCATTTTGGAATATGATTACGTAGCCTTATATTAATTATTGTTACTTACAGATTGTTTAACGGAAAATTATGGCAATCGATATAGACACCAGTAACAATAATCTCGGTCATATGAAGCACCAAAAACTCAGGCGTAAATGATTCCTTGTATACGTTGACCACGTGATCAAAAAGTAGCAATAGTTATAATTATTACTTTACTCGAAAACTACTGTATGGAAAAATCTGAAAATTGGAAGATGTATTGATGACAATACTACCCTTCAAATGGCACTTCAAAAACGCGGGCGCCGTCGAGTTCTTAGGGGTCGTAGGTCACGTGGTTGAAAGCAGCTGCCTGCAGGTGGCCGCGCTTATAATTACTTATCACTAAATCTACTAAACCAAAAAATCTAATTTTTGAAACATGCACTAATTGATATGTACCCCATTAATAGACGTTGTAAGAATGGGCGCACCGATGATCATTTTAGAGTTTGGGTCGTTGGAAGGTATGAAAGTTGAAAGCGCACTAGTACTTAGACAAAATGGGTAGGGAGGCTGAGACTCACAAAAACCCATTTCCTAACGGTAACTAGCAGTTCTATGAAGGAAAATGTTAAAGAAGTTAAAAGACGAGAGAGTCATTTTTGAAATGTTATTACGCAATCTCATCTTAGTTATTACTTAACTTACGGCCTGATTAGATGAGAAATCTAGCAGTCGGTATAGACACCAGCAGCTACAATCCTCGTCCGATAGAGTACCCAAAACGCAGGCGTAAATGGCTCTTTGCATACCTACATAAGTCACGTGATCGAGAAACAGCAATAGTCATATTTAATTATTACTTTCCTCAAAAACTACTGTGTGGAAAAATCCGAAAATTGGAAGATGTATTAATGACAATGCTACCCTTCCGATGGCATTTCCGAGACGCGGGCGCCGTTAGAAACTTAAGGGTCGTGGGTCACGTGGTTTAACGTAGCTGCCTGCGAGTGGCCGCGTTTATATTTACTTATCACTAAATCTACTACGCCTAAAAATCTGATTTTTGGCACATGCACTGGTAGATATATGCCCCGTCAATAGACATTGTAAAAATGGGAGCGCCGGCAATTATTTCAAAGTATGGATCGTTGATAGGTATAAAGGTTGAAAGCGCGCTAGTACTTAGACAATATGAGTAGGGGAGCTAAAACTTACAAAAACCTATTTCTTAACGGTAACTAGCAGGTCTGTGAAGGAAAAAGTTAAACAAGTTACAAAACGAGAGAGTCATTTTTGGAATGTAATTACGTAACCTTATTTTAATTATTACTTAACTTACAGATTGTTTAACGGAAAAATCCGGCAATCCATATAGATACCGGTAGCAATAATCCCCGTCAGATGCAGTACCAAGAACGCAGGCGTAAATGGTTCCTTGTATACATTGATCACTAAGTAAATAGTTATAATTATTACTTTACTCGGAAACTACTGTATGGAAAAATCTAAAAATTGGGAGACGTATTGATGACAATACTACCCTTCAAATGGCATTTCAAAAACGCGGGCGCCGTCGAGTTCTCAGGGGTCGCAGGTCACGTGGTTGAAAGTAGCTGCTTGCTAGTGGCCGCACTTATATTTACTTATCACTAAATGTACTAAGCCTAGAAATCTGATTTCTGGTATGTGCGCCGGCAGAGACGTGCTCCGTTGATAGACGTTGTAAAAATAGGAGCGCCGACGATTATTTTAAAATGTGGGTCGTTGGTAGGTATGAATTTGAGAGCGCACTGGTACTTAGATAAAGTAAGTAGGGAAGCCGAAACCTACAAAAAACCTATTTCTTAATGGTAACCAGGAGGCAGGTTTTTAACGGAAATCTGGCTAACTGTATAGACACCAGCAGCTGCAACCCCCGTCAGTTGAAGCACTAAGGACGCCGGTGTAGATGATTCATTGTATACGTAGGTATACACGTGACGTGACACGTTAACGTGGCAATAAGTAATTATGATTTACAGAATTACGTATAATTTATAGATGTAAGTAGTTGGTAAGCGGTTAAAGCTTCCCGAAGTAGGTACCTACTTAAAAATTTTTTTTATTTATGACTTGCGGAAAATTTGGGAAATGGCTAGCAAAAAAAATTATGAAAATTCTCATGGTTGTAGATAAGTGTATTGTCAATAGAATTATTTAAAATTTATGCCAATTACATAATAAGTGTAAGTAGGTTGGAAGGATGTTTGGCAGGATAGGTAGAAATTCGAAATATGAACGGAAAAATGACAAATTCCGTGGAAATATTGAAGCGATTTATATGAAAATTTGATAGATTATAAGGCTAGTAAATACCTACCGATTGACATACAATTAGTTAATTTAACTAGTTGGGTAAAAGTAGAACGAGCGGTTAAAGCTTCACGAGATACTTGAAAATAAAACAGGTATTAAAATGAAAATAATAGGGTTATAAAGTTGGAACAAAAGTAGTTCTTATTTTTAAAGCCTACAGCACACGATTATTAAAGAAAATTTGGGAAAAGTACCAAGGGGAAAAAGCAAAATATCGGTTTGAAATTACGTAACTTTGCAAGATATCCGGACGGGTGACACAAATAACTACTTATCTCAAAATCTACTGTATAGAAAAATCTGAAATTTGGAATACTAGCAGACAGATAGATGGGCTATTGGATGAAATAATAAAAAATAGGGGTCGTCGCTTTAGTTTTAAAAATATTGAGGGGCGAAGTTGGTGTAGTTGAAAATTTTAGTTTTTGGACAATAATTCAAAAACAAAAAGAGATACAAAGAAAAATCAAACGTCACTCGAGTCAGTATCCCAAGCCGGATCTTTTGACACCTCATTTGATATCCTGAGACGTCTTAATCAAGAGCACGTGGCTCGAGAAAAAATAGTTATTTGAAGATATCTTTTAAAATATTTATAGGAAAAATCTGAAATTTTTTTTGGCATGAAAGAAGGCTTAAATGCGCATCCTTTCGTACTAAAACTTAGGGGGGTTACAGATCTAAATCGAGCAGCGTAGGCGCTTGAAGAAAATATTGGAACGAACTCACCGGATTTCCGTTAATCCTACTTCAGGGTCCCACATCCGACACCCATCAATAACACTAAACGATAGCACACACTTTGCTTAATCATTAGACACCAAAAAACTAAGAATCGATGGATTCTACAAGTCACCACAGATTTTTCCGTCCGCGGAGTGGATAGAAAACGATGTTTTTGGTCACTGTACTTCACTGAATTGACGGATTTGAAAAAATTTAACACGAGCAGATAGGGGACACGAGCGCGCAACTTTTGATATATAACACAAGTGATTTCGAATGATTTTACTGGTTCGGAGGAATAAAAAGCCGCGGAGCGGCGCAAAAACGATCCGAACGCTGCGGCGGGCCGCGCGCAACCTAACCTAACCTAACCTAACCTAACCTAACCTAACCTAACCTAACCTAACCTAACCTAACCTAACCTAACCTAACCTAACCTAACCTAACCTAACCTTTTTTTTTTTTTTTTTTTTTTTTTTTTTGACAGGGTGGAAAATGCTTTATGCATTCCCCTCACCATGGGAGTGGCGAGGGGATATGTGGGACTCACTCCTCCCCCCCTCCCCAGAATGGGGAGAAAGGGAGGAGCGCAACCCACTAAAAACCACCCTGGCGTACCCTCCTGCCGGTTTCGGTAAGACGCCGTGGTTCCGCGTTAGCATAGCCACGACGCCTTCCGGCTGCCCCAGCCACTGCCGGGGCTCCCTGCGCCAAAGGGGAGAGAGGCCGAGCACGCCGGGCCTCTCCCCCAGACAACCAAGTGACGTTCCTACGGCAGGTGTGGGACTCCCATCCCCCACCTGCAGCCACTAAGGGTTGAGGCGGGCGGCAAAACGCCGCCGCCTCAACCCCCGCCGTCTGCGCCGGAGCGGATGCGCGAGAGGAGACTCCTCGCGCTCACGCTCCGCGGCCTCCTTCTGGGAGATAACGCTCTCGCAGAAGGAGGCCACCGCCTGCCAGGACCTCTCGCTGCACAGCATTGCAGAGACAACGCTGTGCAGGGAGAGGTCCCATTGCCCAATCGCTAGTGCCATGGTGGCGCGCTCCGAACTCCAGCGGCTGCACACCTCGAGGGTGTGCTGAGCCGTGTCGTCCGGATCGCCGCACTCATGGCACTGCGCGCCAGGCTCCCTCCCAATTTTGTGCAGGTAATGACCGAAGCACCCGTGTCCGGTCATTACCTGCACAAGCCTGTACGACAGAGCGCCGAATGCCCTATCCACCCAGGTGTCGAACGACGGGAGGATCGCCCCTATGGTACGGGTACCATAGGGTGAGTCCTCCAGGCCGTTCTTCCACCTGTCCCGCATTCGGCGCTCCGTCATACGGCGCGTCTCCTCCACCTCCTCAGGGTCCGGGCGTTCTCCCCTAGCCCGGGCCCTGGACCTAACCTTGTAGGTCTCAGCCTGCACCTCTGCGTCCATTTCCCATGGCGGGGTGCAGGCGAGGAGGCAGGCCGCTGCGTGGGCCACCGTCATATAGGCCCTCACCATTCGGAGGGCCACCACCCGCTGGGGCCTACGCAGCAGGGCCCTGTTCCGGGCGGACAGCTTGTCCGCCCATATTGGGGCCCCATACAGGGCCATGCTCCTCGTGACGCCGGCGTATAGCCGCCGGCACAAGGAGCCCGGCCCTCCCACATTGGGCAGCAGCCGGCCCAGGGCCGACGCGGCGCCCACGATTCGGGGAGCAAGTCTCGCGAAATGCTCCCCGAAATCCCACCGACGGTCCAAAGTTAGCCCCAGATATTTGATATGGGGCTTTATCTGGACCGTCTCTCCCCCGATCGTGAGCGCCGCGCCCGCCGGCGGCCGCCACCCACGCCCCCCGAAGACTATCCCCTCAGTCTTCGAGAGGGCCACCTTCAGGCCGAGCTGCTCGATCCGGTGGATCGACAGCTCGGCCGCCACCTCCGCCCGCCTCATCACCTCCTCCATTTCGGTCCCACGCACGGCCACCATGGTATCATCTGCATAGCAAATGGTGGCCGTCCGTGGGAGCAATTCCCCCCTGATGGCCCAATCGTACCCCAGGTTCCATAGCAAGGGACCGAGCACGGAACCCTGGGGCACTCCACAGGCCATCTCCCGCTCCCCCCGACCGCCATCCCGCCCCTCGTAGAGCACTACCCTCTCGGTAAGGTAGTGCTCCACGACCCTCCGGAGGTAGAGAGGCACTTCGTGATACCGAAGTGCCTCTCTAATGACCCCATAGGGAAGGGTGCCAAATGCGTTGGCGATGTCCAGCGACACCGCCACGACACCCTCTCCCCTGCTCGACGCGTCCTCACAGAAGTCCCTCAAGGACTTCAGTGCGTCGAGCGTGGACCGCCCCTCCCGGAACCCGAACTGCCGGTCCGAGACGTTCGGGCCGGCGCCCTCCAGGTGCTGCAGGATTCTGGAGGCCAGGATCCTCTCCAACATTTTCCCGGCCTCGTCCAGCAGCACAATTGGGCGCCATGCCGAGGGGCAGTCAGGGGGTCGACCCTCTTTCCGGAGGAGGCAAAGCCTCCCCTCCTTCCATACCCTCGGGAACTTGCCCTCCCTCAGACAGTCGTCCATGATCTGTCTGAGGCGGTTCCCGAGGTGTTTAAGGGCAATGGGGAGGACTTTGCCGGGGACTCCGTCCGGGCCCGGGGCCTTTTTGCAGCCCCGGAGGCGGTCCAACACCCGGTCGAACTCGTCATCGCTAATAGGCGCGATGGCGAGTTCGACCTCCGGCTCCCCCGATGGCTCGGTCATCACCGGGGGAGTTATCGAGGGGCTCGGCGGGAATAGCCCCTCGATGACCGCCTGGAGGAGGGAGGGCTCCAGGGAATCCATGGGGGGGGCGGTGCGCATTTTGTTTCGCACCACCCTATACGGCCGCCCCCACGGGTCCCTGTCCAGGGTGGCCAAGAACGAGGCGTGCGCCTCGTCCTTGGCCTTGGCGATTGCCACCTGTAGGGCCCCCTTTGCCTCCTTGAGGGCCCTGTGGAGCCCCTCCTCCTCCTCGGCGGTGTGTTGCCGACGCCGACAGTGCTGGTACGCCGACCGAGCACTGTTACTGGTGGTTCGCAGGGCCGCAATCTCTGCGGACCACCAGTACACCCTCCTCCGGGCGAAAAGACGCTTCGCCCGGGGCATGGCCGCGTCGCACACCGCCTGCAGCGAGGAGCGGAACCGAGATGCCCGCTCCTCGACCCCGAGGTCGGCGGGTGGGGCAGCACACCATGCCTCCACCATCGCCGCCTCGTCCACCCTGTCCCTGTCCAGTTTGGACAGGGACCATTTGGGGAACCCTCCTCCTCTCCCAGCCCCCCTCCACCCCCCCCCGGGGACGGGCAGCGGCCGGGCCCTACCTGTGGAGACCCTCATTCTGATATAAAGATGATCAGAGAGGGTCTCCACGTCCTCCAGGACGCGCCAGTCTGTAACGCGTGCGGCAATGGCGGGGGTCGCGAACGTGATGTCCACGATTGACCCCCCCTGGCGCCGCACGCAAGTGTTGGCGCTGCCCTGGTTCAGGACCGTAAGGCCCGTCGCCGCCACCCAGTCCCTGAGGGCCGCCCCGCGCGGGTCCGTAACGGGGGAACCCCATGCCGCGCTCTTGGCATTGAGGTCCCCCAGGACCAGCACTTGCTTCGGGGCTGCCCTCCTGACGACCCCCCCCAGGGTGCCCAGGAACAACTCAAATTCTCGCAGCGGCCTATTGGGGGAGAAGTACACCGCAACGATGACGGTGTCGTCTCCCCATTTGGCCGCCACGAATCCCGGGCCACCCTCCACCCTGGTCAGGGGGGGGAAGTCCCCCACCGCCGGCACCACCACGGCCACCCTCTCGTCCGCCGACCCTACCCAGTTGGGTAGGGGGGGGACGAAGTAGGGCTCCGCCACTACGGCAACGCCAATCGCCCACTCCGCCATGGTCTGCATGAGCAGGTCTTGAGCTCTGGCGGAGTGGTTGGCGTTCACCTGCAGGATGTCTAGATGCGGGTGTGCTGGCATCTAGACATCCATGCTTTCCTCCTGGGCCCCGGCGGCTGGCGCTGACGGGGGGTTCTGCTGGGGGGGACGGGGGCGTGGGGCCCTCGTGTCCCTACCTCTGGTTGGGGGGGGGAAGCAGTTCCTTCCCCCCATTCTGTGCCCCGCTGGGAGTTTGGAGTGGTGGCAGACCGCACACCACTCTTTCTCCCAGCATTCCCCCATTTTGTGCCCCTCCTTGCAGCACCGGAAGCACAGCGTGCTCCGGTCCACGCTAGAGGGGCACAGTTCCCTCGTGTGACCGACACCGTAGCACTTGAAGCAGCGCATCGGTGTCGGTCCCACGGCCGTGACCCTGGCGGAGGCCCAACCCACCAGGATCCGACCCGCCCTCTGCAGCGCGATCGCGCAGGTCACGGGGCACTGGACGAGGACCGATCCAGTGCCGTCGTACAGCCTGCGGACGGCCCCAACCTTTACCTGGGCCGTCGCGCAGCCCCCCGCCTTGGCGACCGCCTCCGCCACCGACTCCCCGGTCGCCGACTCATCGAGCCCCGCGACCTGGAGGCCGGCCATCTTGACGGGGCGGCTAATATTGGCCACGTCGCCGACTATTGTTTGCAGCCGTTCCGCCAGTTTATCGGCGGTCCGGCCGCTATCCCCCCCTGGGACCTCGATGACCCTGCCCCCGGTCGCCGAGGTCCGGACCCGCACATGTTGCAGGCCCACCTCCTGCAGGCTAAGGCCCTGAATGGCCTTAGCCATGGTGGCCTGCAACGTGGTGGTGGCGTCCTTCTTTAACGTCACCACCACCGCCGCCGTCTTGGGGGCAGACAGCGCCGCGGGCCTTGGCGCTGCCTTTCTGGCCTGGGTCTGTACAGCCGGGGGGGGGAGGTCTTGGCCTTCCCCTTGCCCTTACCTTTCTTGACCACCTCCGACCATTGCGCGGGTGGAGGCGGTATTCGGCCTGAGGGGCCGGGTACGCCCTGCGAGGGCCGAGCGGCACCCGGGGCTGCGGCAGGTCTGGGTGCCTTGGCCGCAGGGGCGTTGGGCGCTGCCTTGCGGGCGGGGGGTGCCAACTTCTTGGCGGCCTTAGGCCTCCCATCCCCAAGTCTGGCCCTCGCCTCAGGCTCGGGCTGCGGCATGGGCGGCGGGGTAGGCCTCGTGGCCTTCGTCTTGGGGGGGGGCGGCGGGGGGGCAGACCCTGTGGCCCTTCTGTCCGATGCCAGCGGGGGGCGGAGCGGGGGCTCCGGGGGAAGGCGGCGACTCACTTCCTCAATTCGGGCATTGACCATGTTGCCCAAACTGAGGAAGAGGTCCCTCTTCATGCTCTCTATTGCCTCCACCAGCTCCTCCGTGGAGAACTGCACTGGTGGAGGGGGGGGAGCCGGGGCCTGGCGCTCGGAGAAGGCGGTCCTGAGCGCCTTGGTCTCTGCGGTGAGCAGGGCGAGCTGCTCCCGCATCCTTTTGTTATCCGCCTTAAGGATGCGGATCTCCTCGCCCTCGGCCTTGGCGGCCTCCACCTCGTCCATGGCCGCCAAGATGGCTCTGCAGGACCTATTAAATAGGCCCCACACCTCCCCCTTCAGGTTGCCCGATTTTCGGGCCCCCTCTAAAATGTCCCTCGCCGATGCTCGGGCCACCTCTATGGGATCGGCATACTGCCGATCCACCTGGCCGCCCGACGGTGAGGGAGAGCCAGCACGGGAGGGCGACTGCGATCGCGACCGCTCCCCCCCGGCTTCTACCCCCCTTCCCCCCTTCCCTTCCTCACCCCTCCTTGAGCGGAGTGCGGGGAAGTCCCGCAGGTACCTGGCCGCGGCGGCGTCCTGCCTTTCCTCGAACCGAGGCTCGATTAGGGCGAGCTTTGCCTTGGCCGCGGACAGCCCCGAATATGCCCCCTTGGGCTTCCCCCTGCGCGCCGTGTTCACCTTGGGTAGGTGATCAGGCGCGAGGGCCCCCCCCTCGTCCTCATGGGTCCTCTTCGACCCCGAGGGAACCGGCAGGTAGTCCTCCGGTTCCAAGTAGTCATTTTCTGACTCCAAATCGGAGTCAGAGCCCCCCCCCTCCGAGGGGGGTCCCCCAAAACTTGAGGGCGTGGCCATGGTGGCCCCGGCCCCCCCTCCACCAAATTTGGTCGAGATCCGCTCACCCAGACCGAAGTTATGAGCTAACCTAGGTTAAAACGGTCAAGTGGGAGTCGGATCTCAACGACCTAATACAAAATTGCCGACAGCGCCTGATGAAGGCTAATAGCAATTTTATAAAAGTTTCCCCCCGGATTTGGCCCACTTCCCGAGGTCGCAGCGCAAAAAGAAAAATGCCAAAAAATAGAGTAATTTTTACTCTATTTTTTGACACCCTTACTTTAATGCCCCCAAATACAAAAACAAAAAGAAAAGGCCAAAAAACAAAAAACCAAAAATTTGAAAAAATATAAAACCAAAAAACTTCTCCCTCGCCACACCCGAAAATTTGCAACTTCTAAACGGGATGTTTAAAAGTTACAAATCCTTCAGGGTCGTGTAGAGGGTGAACTGCGCTACCTGTACTGATAATAACAAATTATTTAAACAACCCCAACCCAGTCAAAATTTCACTTAAAAAGTGAAAAATGAAAATAATTTTTTAAAATTTTGGTCAAAAAACGCAAAATTTTAAAAAATTAAAAACTATGGGTTCCGCAATCTGATGATTACGGGACCAACCCTATAATTTGCGGGACCGTTACCGCTATCCCCGCCCAAAAACTGAGCAAGGTGGGATATTGGCAACACCGACTAAATTAAAAAGTAAAAATGTAAACAAACCCTAAATTTCAAAGAAATTTAGGGTGTGAATTTACACTTTTTGAAAATTCGATATTTCCCGAAATAAAATTCCGAAAAATACCGAACCTTCCCTACGGTAAAGACGACTATTGCCGCTATGTGCTAGCCCTGAAAAGGGCTCAAAACAACAACGGCAACACCGACTTTTTTAAAACAGAAAAACGTAAACAAACCAAATAAAACCAATCAAGAGCAAAACACAAAATCCAAAATATCTAAGCCAAGTCACGTGATACAGCAGAATCAAAGTCAGAAATCAAGAGCCAAAAATTCGTTAGTAATTGTCTCCGAAAATCGCAATAATCCATACATAAACACCCAAAATTCAACCTCAACCTAACCTAACCTAACCTAACCTAACCTAACCTAACCTAACCTAACCTAACCTAACCTAACCTAACCTAACCTAACCTAACCTAACCTAACCTAACCTAACCTAACCTAACCTAACCTAACCTAACCTTTTTTTTTTTTTTTTTTTTTTTTTTTTTTTTTTTTTGTCAAGGTGGAAAATGCTTTATGCATTTCCCCTGCCATGGGAGTGGCGGGGGGGTATGTGGGACTCACTCTTCTGACCCCCTCTCAGAGCGAGAAAGGGGAGAGAGCGCAACCCACTAAAAACCACCTTGGCGTACCCTCCTGCCGGTTTGAAAGACGCCGTGGTCCCGCGTTAGCATTGCCACGACGCCTTCCGGCTGCCCCAGCCATTCCCGGGGCTCCTCGCGCCGATGGGGAGAGAGGCCGAGCACGCGTGGCTTTCTCCCAGACCGCAAAGTGACGTTCCTACGGCAGGTGTGGGACTCCCATCCCCCACCTGCAGCCACTAAGGGTTGAGGCGGGCGGCAAATTGCCGCCGCCTCATCCCCCGCCGTCTGCGCCGGAGCGGATGCGCGAGAGGAGAATCCTCGCGCTCACGCTCCGCGACCTCCTTTTGCGAGATAACCCTCTCGCAAAAAGAGGCCACAGCCTTCCAGGACCTGTCGCTGCACAGCATTGCAGAGACAACGCTGTGCAGAGAGAGGTCCCATTGCCCAATCGCCAGTGCCATGGTGGCGCGCTCCGAACTCCAGTGACTGCACACCTCGAGGGTGTGCTGAGCCGTGTCGTCCGGATCACCGCACTCATGGCACTGCGGGCCAGGCTCCCTTCCGATTCTGTGCAGGTAATGACCGAAGCAACCGTGTCCGGTCATTACCTGCACAAGCCTATACGACGTAGCGCCGTTTGCCCTCTCCAGCCAGGTGTCCAGCGACGGGAGGATCGCCCCTATAGTACGAGTACCATAGAGGGAACCCCCCAGGTCAGCTTTCCACCGGTCCCGCAATCGGCGCTCCGTCATACGGCGCGTCTCCTCTACCTCCTCAGGGTCCGGGCGTTCCCCTCTCGCCCGGTACCTGGACCTAACCCTATAGGTCTCCGCCTGCACCTGGGCGTCCAGTTCCCAGGGCGGGGTGCAGGCGAGGAGGCAGGCCGCTGCGTGGGCCACCGTCATATAGGCCCTCACCATTCGGAGGGCCACGACCCTTTGGGGCCTACGCAGCAGGGCCCTGTTCCGGGCGGACAGCTTGTCCGCCCAGATCGGGGCCCCATACAGGGCCATACTCCTTGTGACGCCGGCATAGAGACGCCTGCACAAGGAGCCTGGCCCCCCCACGTTCGGCAGCAGTCGGCCTAGGGCCGACGCGGCGCCCACGATTCGGGGAGCAAGCCTCGCAAAGTGCTCCCCGAAATTCCACTGACGGTCCAGGGTAAGCCCCAGATACTTTACGTGGGGCTTGATCTGGACCGTCTCTCCCCCCAAGGTGAGCGCCGCGCCCGCCGGTAGCCGCCAACCCCGCCCCCCGAAGACAATCGCCTCAGTCTTCGGGAGGGCCACCTTTAGGCCGAGCTGCTCGATCCGTTGGATCGCCAGCTCGGCCGCCACCTCCGCCCGCCTTAGGGCCTCACCCATTTCTTTTCCACGCACGGCCACCATGGTATCATCCGCATAACAGATGGTGGCCGTCCGTGGAAGCAATTCGCCCCTGATGGCCCAATCGTACCCCAGGTTCCATAGTAAGGGACCGAGCACGGAACCCTGGGGCACACCACAGGCCATCGCCCTCTCCCCCCGCCGGCCGTCCCGGCCCTCATAGAGCACTACCCTCTCAGTTAGGTAGTGCTCTATGATCCTCCGGAGGTAGAGAGGCACCTCGTGGTATCGAAGTGCCTCTCTAATGACCCCATAGGGGAGGGTGCCGAAGGCGTTGGCGATGTCCAGCGACACCGCCACGACACCCTCCCCCCTGCTCGACGCGTCCTCGCAGAAGTCCCGCAAGGACTTCAGTGCGTCGAGCGTGGACCGCCCCTCCCGGAACCCGAACTGCCGGTCCGAGACGTTCGGGCCGGCAGTCTCCAGGTGCTGCAGGATTCTGGAGGCCAGGATCCTCTCCAGCATCTTCCCGGCCTCATCCAGCAGCACAATGGGGCGCCAGGCGGAGGGGCAGTCGGGGGGTCTGCCCTCTTTCTGGAGGAGGCAAAGCCTCCCCTCCTTCCATACCCTCGGGAACTTGCCCTCCCTCAGACAGTCGTCCATGATCTGTCTGAGGCGGCTCCCGAGGTGTTTAAGGGCAATGGGGAGGACCTTGCCGGGGACACCGTCCGGACCCGGGGCCTTTTTGCAGCCCCGGAGGCGGTCCAACACCTTGTCGAACTCGTCATCGCTTATCGACGCGATGGCGAGTTCGACCTCCAGCTCCCCCGATGGCTCGGTCATTACCGGGGGAGTTATCGAGGGGTTCGGCGGGAATAGCCCCTCGATGACCGCCTGCAGGAGGGAAGGCTCCAGGGAGTCCATGGGGGGGGCGGTGCGCATCTTGTTGCGCACCACCCTGTACGGCCGCCCCCACGGGTCCCTGTCGAGGGTGGCCAAGAAGGAGGCATGTGCCTCATCCTTGGCCTTGGCAATCGCCAATTGTAGGGCCCCCTTTGCCTCTTTGAGGGCCCTGTGGAGCCCCTCCTCCTCCTCGGCGGTGTGCCGTCGACGCCGACAGTGCTGGTACGCGGACCGAGCACTGTTACTGGTGGTTCTCAGGGCCGCAATCTCTGCGGACCACCAGTACACCCTCCTCCGGGCGAAGAGGCGCTTCGCCCGGGGCATGGCCGCGTCACACACCGCCTGCAGCGAGGAGCGGAACCGGGACGCCCGCTCCTCGACTCCGAGGACGGCGGGTGGGGCAGCACACCATGCCTCCACCATAGCCGCCTCGTCCGCCATGGCCCTGTCCAGTTTCGACAGGGACCATTTGGGGAACCCTCCTCCAACCCTTTCCCCCCTCCGTCCCCCTCCAGGGACGGGCAGCGGCTGAGCCCCGCGTGTGGAGACCCTCATCCTGATGTAGAGATGGTCAGAGAGGGTCTCCACGTCTTCCAGGACGCGCCAGTCGGTGATTCGTGCGGCAATGGCGGGGGTCGCGAACGTTATGTCCACGATTGACCCCCCCTGCCGCCGCACGCAAGTGTTGGCGCTGCCCTGGTTCAGGACCTCTAGGCCTGTCGCCGCTACCCAGTCCCTGAGGGCCTCCCCGCGTGGGTCCGTTGTGGGGGAACCCCATGCCGCGCTTTTGGCATTGAGGTCCCCCAAGACCATCACTTGCCTCGGGGCTGCCCTCCTGACGACCCCCCCCAGGGTGCCCAGGAACTGCTCGAATTCACGCAGTGGCCTATTGGGGGAGAAGTACACCGCAACGATGACGGTGTCGTCTCCCCATTTGGCCGCCACAAATCCTGGGCCACTCTCCGTTCTGTTCAGGGGGGGGAAGTCCCCCACCGCCGGCACCATCACGGCCACCCTCTCGTCCGCTGACCCCACCCAGTTGGGTAGGGGGGGGACGAAGTAGGGCTCAGCCACTACGGCAACGCCAATTGACCACTCCGCCATGGTCTGCATGAGCAGATCCTGAGCTCTGGCGGAGTGGTTGGCGTTGACCTGCAGGATGTCTAGATGCGGGTGTGCTGGCATCTAGGCATCCATGCTTTCCTCTTGCTGAGCCCGGCCGGCGTTTGGCGCTGACGGGGGGTTCGGCTGGGGGGGACGGGGGCGTGGGGTCCTTGTGTCCCTGCCCTTCGTCTGTGGGGGGGAGCATGCCTCTCCCCCCATCACGTGCTCTGCTGGGAGTTTAGCATGGTGGCAGACCGCACACCATGCCTTTTTCTCCCAGCACTCACTCCTTCGGTGCCCCTCCTGACTACACCGGTAGCACATCGTGCTCCGGTCCACACTGGAGGGGCACAGCTCTCTGGTGTGACCAACACCCATGCATTTGTAGCACCGCATGGGTGCTGGTCCTGTCGTGGTGACCCTGGCGGACGCCCATCCCACCAGGATCCGGCCTGCCACGACAAGGGCCCTTGCCGCCACCACCGGGCACTGTACCAGGACAGATCCAGTGCCATCGTGTAGGCGGCGGACGTTCCCCACCTTAACTTGGCCCTCCCCACAGCCCCCAGCATTGGCGACGGCCTGCGCCACCGACTCTTTTGTCGCCGACTCATCCAGGCCGGCGACCTTGATGCAGGCCATTTTGACCGGGCGGCTGACGTGGGCGACGTCCCCCACTATGGCCGTTAATTTTGCGGCCAAGGCGTCCGCCGTCCTCCCACCGTCCTCACCGGGGACCTCGATTACCCTCGCCCCGGTCATGGAGGTCCGGACGCGCACGTGTTGCAGGCCGACCTCTTCAAGGCTCAGGCCGTTGATGGCCTTGGCCATGGTGGCCTGCAGCGTGGTGGTGGCATCCTTTTTCAGGGATACCACCACCGCAGCCGTCTTCGGGACGGACGGTGCTTGGGGTCTAGGCACCGCCTTCGTCGCCGGGGGCTTTTTCATCGGCGGTTGGGGGGCCTTGGCCTTTTTCTTGCCCCTTTTCACCACCTCCGTCCACGACGGCTGCGCTAGTGGAGGCGGCAGCGAGGGGCCAGGTCTTCCCTCCGAGGGCCGAGTGGCTCTCGGGGCCGTGGTGGGCTTGGCCGTCTTGGCTGTCGGGGCCTGTGTTGAGGCTGCTTGGTGGGCGGGGGCTGCCGCCTTCTTCTTTTTTTTGGCGGCCTTAGGCCTCCCGTCCCCCAGTCTGGCCCTCGCCTCGGGCTCGGAATGCGGCGGGGTTGGTTGGGGGGCTGGCCTTGCAGCCTTCGCCTTTGAGGGAGGCGGGAGAGCAGGCCCTGCGGCCCTCTTGTCAGCCGCCAGCGGGGGACGGAGAATCGGTTCCGGGGGTAGCCGTCGGTTGACTTCTTCTATGCGGGCGTTTACCATGTTCCCCAGTGAGAGGAACAGGTCCCGCTTCATGGACTCTATGGCCTCGACCAGCTCCTCAGGGCAGAATTGCGCCGTTGGAGGGGGAGGGCCCGGGACCGCGCGCTCCGAAAAGGCGGTTCGGAGCGCCTTGGTCTCAGCCGTCAGGAGAGCGAGTTGCTCCCGCATCCTCTTGTTATCCGCCTTCAGGATGCGGATCTCCTCGCTCTCTGTCTTGGTGGCCTCCACTTCGTCCATCGCCAGGAGGATGGCGCGGCAGGACCTGTTAAACAGGCCCCACACATCCCCCTTCAAGTTTCCAGATTTTCGAGCCCCCTCCAGTATGTTTCTGGCGGCTCCTCGGGCTACTTCTACTGGATCGGCATAAAGCCGATCCTCTGGGTCGTCCGCTTGCGAAGGGCTCGGGCACGTGCGGGACTGTGACCGCGAGCGCAGCCCACCGCCGATTTCTGCCCCCTTTCCCCTCTTTGCCTCCCTGCTCCCTCTGGAGCGGACTGGAGCCGCGGCTGGAGGAGGTGGTGGAGGTGGAGACTTCCCCGCCCTCGGACCGGCATACCGCCCGCTGGCGCTTCTGCCCCTCCTGGCCGAGTTGACTTTTGGCTTTATAGCGGGCCCAGTCAGCACCTCGTCGTCATCGTGTGGTCTCTTCCCGGACTTTGGAGCGTCAGTGTCCAGCTCCTCCCGGTCCGAGACCACAGTCGATTGTTTCGGCTGGGAACTTGCCAAGGAAATGGCCGGAGAGACTGGACGAGGATCCGTATCCGCGTCCATACTCCTCAGCTCCTCCAGTCGCTCCCATCTTTTCGTATCTCGCGTCTTTTCAAAATCGTTAGGCAGATCAGTGTCAGTTATGCGTTTGCTGTGGTCGCGTTCACGAAGGTCGGCAATCCGCCGACCTACGAGGCAGTTGTTGCCCCCCCCAGAGTACGAGGGGCAGCCTGCGTCCGAGGACGCAGGGAGGGATTCCCCCTTGCGGGGACCCTCCTGGGGACCATTTTTGCAACTAGCCTTCATGTTTGACTATTAAAGGGTTAGTCTCCCTGTAGTTTGCGGTAACATTACTCCTGTAGGTGCCGCCACATACCACCTACAGAAAACGCACTTTTAGGGACTATTTAGTTTCCCAAGGCCCGCGTTGGCCCAAGGAGTGGTTATACCGCCACTGGTTCGGTAGGATGGGGGAAAGGATAGGTAGTGGGAAGGATAGAGAAGGATATTAAGGAAAGGGAGCGGGAAGGTGGGAGAAAGGAAGGGGATTGTGCTGCTCTTAGTCTGGTCCCTCCCCCCTAGTCTGTCCGGTATGGGTAACCCTGTCCGGCATAGCGTCGGGGATCCTAGGAACGCGCAAGCCCCCCCACCACGGCAAGGTGGCAGCAAATCGGGGGGGAACCTAACCTAACCTAACCTAACCTAACCTAACCTAACCTAACCTAACCTAACCTAACCTAACCTAACCTAACCTAACCTAACCTAACCTAACCTAACCTAACCTAACCTAACCTAACCTAACCTAACCTAACCTAACCTAACCTAACCTTTTTTTTTTTTTTTTTTTTTTTTTTTTTTATCGAGGGGAAATGCTTTACGCATACCACCACACTTGGGCAGCATGGTGGTTATGTGGGACTCTCCTCCCACCCTCTTCCCCTAGCGGGAAAAGGGCAGGAGGCCTACCCACTAAAACCCCTCGGCGTTCCCTCTCTGGCCCTTGGTGATATGGACGCAATGGGATTCCTTACGGATTTCACCAAAACTGCGGCCATGGCCTCCCCGGTCAGGTGGTCGTACCGGAGATTTCCTCATTTTAGGGAGGGAGATGCCGTGAACGCTTTGCATCTCCCTCAGCGTCTGGTGGGGTGGTGTAAACCCCACTAGGGCAGGACGGTTCCGGCGAAATGCCGCCTCCTCCTTCCCCTCCTTCTGCGCCTTATGGCATCCGCGGACTCGTCTTCCTCGCGGATCCGCTCCGCTGCCTCCTTTTGTGAGATGACCTCCTCACAGAAGGAGGCAACGGCATCCCACGATCTGTCGCTATCCAGCATTGCTGTTAGCACGCTGGACAGGGAGAGATCGCCTCCAATCAACGCCCTTAACTCAGAGCGCTCCGTGTGCCACGCGATGCAGACCTCCAGGGTGTGCTGTGCCGTGTCCTCTTCCGCAGAGCACTCGTGGCATATTGGAGTTGTCTCCCGTCTTGCCACCTTGTGCAGGTATCGCCCGAAACATCCGTGTCCGGACAACACCTGCACAAGCCGGTATGTAAGCAGTCCATACCGCCTCTCCATCCATTTTTTGAGAAGTGGTCGGAGTGCCACAATGGTGCGAGCTCCGTACACAGGGTTCATGAGACCCTCCGACCACCTCTCCATCATTTGCTCCCGAGCATTCCTCTGTGCCCTCTCGACATCCTCTGAACCTGGACCCTCTCCTCTGGCCCTGCTCTCCGTGCGAGCCCGGTAGGTATCTGCGCGGAGTTTAGCCTCTAGCTCCCAGGGGGGCGTGCCAGCTAGGGCACAAGCAGCCGCATGGGAGACGGTACGGTACCCCCTAATCATTCTCAGCGCCATTATCCTCTGCGGTTGTCGCAAGAGGGCTTTGTTTCGGGCACTGAGAGAGCCCGACCATATAGGGGCGCCGTACATTGCCATGCTCTTGATGACCTCCGTGTATAGGCGTCGACACGTTGATTGAGGGCCTCCAACGTTTGGCAATAGCTTGCCTAGGGCTGAGGCAGTGCCCACAATTCGGGGAGCGAGGCGGCGAAAATGCTCCTCGAATTTCCACGAGCCGTCCAGGACAAGGCCCAGGTATTTTACATGGGCCTTAACCTGGATCCTCTCACCATGTATTTGGATGCTGAGGCCGGAGGGAACCCGCCATCTAGGTCCCCGGAAGACAATAGCTTCCGTCTTCGAGAGGGCCACCTCCAGTCCCAGCATCCGGATGCGGTCAACCACAAGGGTAGAGCCCACCGTAGCCAACCGCATCGCCTCCTCACAGTTGTTGCCTCGGACAGCCACCATCGTGTCGTCCGCATAGCAGAAGACCGCCATCCGAGGCAAGAGCTGTCCTCTGATGGCCCAATCGTAGCCCAGGTTCCACAGCAGGGGTCCCAGCACAGACCCCTGGGGGACACCGCAGGACATACTTTGGGCCATCCGCTCTCCATCTCTGCTTTGATAGAGCACTACCCGGTCTGTCAGGTAGTGCTCTATTACCATCCTCAAGTACAGGGGCACTCGATGGTATTTAAGGGCCTCCTTGATCACCTCAAAGGGAAGGGATCCGAAAGCATTCGCAATGTCCAGCGAGACAGCAACTACTCCTTCTCCCCTCTCTTTGGCCTCCTCCGAGAAGCTCTTCAGGGCGGATAACGCGTCCAGTGTGGACAATCCTGCCCGAAATCCGAATTGCTTCTCGGAGATATCCGGGCCCTCGCCCGCTACATGTTTCCTGATCCTTGCGGCCACTATCCTCTCAAAAACTTTGCTCACATCGTCCAAGAGGACGAGTGGCCGGTACCCGGAAGGAGAGTCAGGTGGACGACCCTCCTTTCTCAGCAGGCACAAGCGCCCTTCCTTCCAGCACTTGGGAACCTGTCCTGACTCCAGGCAGTCATCAAACAGCTGCCGGAGATGACACCCCAAGTGCTTGAGCGCCAAGAATAGAACCTTTCCTGGGACTCCATCTGGCCCTGGTGCTTTTCGCGACGATCTTAAGCGAGCTACTGCCTCCATCATCTCTTCGTCACTGATTCGAGGTATGTCAGTAGTGCCCTCGCTATCATCTATGGTGTTCATGATGGGTGGAATGAAAGCCTCCCGCTGCGGGAACAGGCCTGTCACAACCGCTGTGAGTAGAGCTGGCTCGAGGTTGTCCGTGGGGGATGCTTGCTGTAGTTTGTTCCGTACAGCGCGGTACGGGCGTCCCCACGGATCCCTGTTTAGTGTCTCAAGGTATTCCTCGTTTGAGGCGTCTTTGGCCTTAGCGATGGCGGTCTGGAGAGCGACCTTGGCTTCCTTGAGAACTCGGCGGTATCTCTCCTCCTCCTCAGCGGTGTGTGACCTTCGTCGTCGGCACCGGGTATACGCCCGGCGAGCGGCGTTACATGTGGTGCGGAGGGCTTCAATTTCTCGCGACCACCAGTAGACCTGTTTTCTCGCAGGATGTCGTCTGGTTCGCGGCATGGCAGCGTCACAGACTTCCGTGAGGGCAGCTCGGAAGCGGAGCGCTCGCTCCTCCACGCTCTCCACACCTGCCGCGTCTAGCCCCCAGGACTGTACTACCGCGGCCTCCTCCGCCATTTCATGATCCAGACGGGATAAAGTCCATCGGGGAAATAGCTGCCCATCGCGCCTGGGAATCGCACCTGTCGTCGAAGGACCGAAGACCCGGAATCGGATATACAGATGGTCCGACAAGGTCTCCACCTCCTCTAGGACGCGCCACTCACCAGAGCGTGCAGCGACGGCAGGGGTCGCAAACGTCAAGTCTACGATGGACCCCCCCTGCCGTCTAACACAGGTGTTCGTGTTGCCCCGATTGAGCAGAACCAGACCTATCGCCACCGCCCAGTCCCTCAGTAGTGCACCTCTAGCGTCCGTGGTGGGAGAACCCCACGCTGTACACTTCGCATTGAAGTCTCCCATCACGAAGACTTGGGCAGGAGACGCCCGGCCTACCACCATCTCCAGCACATCAAGGTACCTCTCAAACTCGTCGAGTCTTCGGTTGGGGGAGAAGTAGACTCCAATAAGCACTACTTCCCCCCAAGTGGCCGCCACGTATCCGGGCCCCTTCTCTTTGATCGAGAAGGGAGGGGAGTTTGCGGCTGCTGGCACCACGATGGCAACTAAGCCTTCCGTGTCCCCCACCCAGTGCGGTTGGGAGGGTACAAAATAGGGCTCGGCCAGTACGACTGCATCCAAGCTCCACTCCGCCATCATCTGCATAAGCAGATCCTGTGCACGGGCGGAGTGGTTAATGTTAGTCTGGAGGATGTCAAGATGTCGGTGTGCTGGCATTACGATTCCGACATGTTAACCTCCTCAGGCACCTGACTACTCGCCTCCACTTGTGGTGCAGCCTGGGTCCCGTGTGCTTCCGCTTTGCCTTTAACACTAGGCGGGGCGCATTTGCTGCTACCCATCACATGGCCCGTCGGCCTCTTCGCATGTGCGCATACAGCACACCGCGGTTCCATTTTGCAGGAGGCTGATTTGTGGCCTTCTCTGCCGCACCTATAACAGAGGGCACCTCTATCAACCTCCGAAGGACACATAGGTCGCGTGTGTCCTAACCCCATGCATTTGAAGCATCGCAGGGGGCGGGGTTCCATCACTGTGACACGCGCAGCCGACCACCCAACCAACAGACGGCCCTTCCCCACCATGGATTTCGCCACTAACGCCGGACACTCAACTATAGCCGAGCCTCCATAGGGTCCTCTTCGTACCGCGCCGACCTTGACCTCTTCTTGAGTGCACCCTCCAGCCGCCGAAACAGCAGCTGCAATGTCCTCGCTCTCTATTGATTCGTCAAGGCCGGTCACTCTCACCGACGCCTTTTTGGTGGGCCTGGTAATTGAGGCCACACCATCGAGGACCACTTTCAACTTGTTCGCCAACGTGTCGGCCTTAGATCCGCTGGCAGCACCCGGGACGATAATAATCCGGGCTCCGTTGACTGTGTTCCGGACTTTTATATTGTTGTCCAGGCCCACTTCGTCCAATTTAAAGGCCCCCCTGGCCTTTTTGAGGGCGTCTTTATAAGTTACCCCCCTCTGCACCGCGTCCGGCTGCAGAGTAACTACTACCGCAGTAGATTTGGGGGTACTTATTTTCGGAACCCTTTTCCGTTTTTTTGGCGCAGACGCCGGGACAGAAGGCGATGTCGGGTGCGCAGATCGTCTCGAGGCAGGGGCAGCGGAAGCTGACGTCGGGAGTGGCTTTTGGCTCTTCCCTTTCCCTTTTCGCTTTCTCCTAACGACGTCGGTCCACTTCTCTTCCGGTTTCTCTGCCACACGCGAGTTGCCGGGCATCGGTTGCGAGACAGGGGCGGCAGAGGAGACGGCAACCTCAGCCCGGCGGTGTGCCACCGGCTTAGGCTTCGGGACTGTCACTCCGGTTTGGTGGCGTGGCGCAGCCGTCGGCTTCGTCCTTGGAGCCGGACCCGCTTTGTCAGCCGCTAACGGTGGCCTAAGCACCGGTGCGGGAGGAAGTCGAGCTTCGATCTCCCCTAAGCGCGCATTAATACGGGCATTGATCATCCCACCGAGGGATACTAGAAGATCTTGCCTAATATCCGCCCAGGTACTAGCAACCCCAGTTTGTACGTCCGGCTGTGGTTGTGGTTGCACGGGCGCTGCCACTCTCTCTGAGAACGCAGTGCGGAGGGCCTTCACCTCGGACCTAAGGATATCTAGCTCGTGTTTGAGACGCACATTGTCGGCCCTAAGCCTGCGCGTCTCCACGTCCGCTGAGAACATCCCCAGGTCCTCCACTGCCTCAGTGATCGCTCTCATCCCGAGCTTAATTTTTTTCCTTATTGTGCCCTTAAGATTTGCGGACACCCGAGCGGCCTCGCATATCTCAGATACGCCCGCAAGCGCCTTCTGCACTAATTCATCCTTAGTGGCGGTTTCTCCTCTAGGGATTTCCGTGACTACGGGAGGTAATTCGTCATCTCTGATTTCGTCACTGAGGGAAACCACTTCACCTCTAGTTATGCTAGGTTTTGGTGCAGGATCTTCCGCCTCTTTTTCCAGCCTAAGAAGGTCTGCCCGCGCTTTGTCCAGCCCGATGGCATGTGCTGAACCACCGCGACCTCGTCGCGCGGTGTTCATTTTTGCAGGAACAGACCTTACCGTCTCTGTCTCTGCATCTTCTCCCTCTGAGTGGTCGGAGTGACGCCTCTTGTCTCCGGGTAAATACGTGGAAGCAAAAGAGGAATTGGAGACGCGATCAGCCTGCGCATCCATTTCCTCCAGCTCCTCGGCTCTTTCGAGATCGGCTCTCTCGAGATTCCGTCTCGTTTCCATTTCGTCAAGGTTCAAATCGTGTATAGAATCGGTGTCCAGTGTGTGTTCGCTAATGTCGTGTTCACGAGAGTCGGCAGTTCGCCGACCCACGAAGCAGTTGTTGCCCCCCCCAGAGTACGAGGGGCTGCCTACGTCCGAAGACGCAGGGAGGGATTCCCCCTTGCGGGGACCCTCCTGGGGACCATTTTTACAAGCTGCTTTACTCATTGTTGACTTTTGAAGGGGAAGTCTCCCTCGTTTGCAGTTTTTACTGCCTGAAGATGCTGCCACTTACCATCAACAGGAGGCGCTCTTTCGGGGAGTATTTGGTTCCACCTGGACCGCGCTGGCCCTAGAAGTGGTTATACCGCCACTGGTTCGGTAGGATGGGGGAAAGGATAGGTAGTGGGAAGGATAGAGAAGGATATTAAGGAAAGGGAGCGGGAAGGTGGGAAAAAGGAAGGGGATGGTGCTGCTCTTAGTCTGGTCCCTCCCCCCTAGTCTGTCCGGTATGGGTAACCCTGTCCGGCATAGCGTCGGGGATCCTAGGAACGCGCAAGCCCCCCCACCACGGCAAGGTGGCAGCAAATCGGGGGGGAACCTAACCTAACCTAACCTAACCTAACCTAACCTAACCTAACCTAACCTAACCTAACCTAACCTAACCTAACCTAACCTAACCTAACCTAACTTAACCTAACCTAACCTAACCTAACCTAACCCAGTAGCGCCCCCACCGCCGCCGCGAGCGCCACGAAATTGAGCAGCTCCGCACCTAAAAATCCCGGAAAAATAGTAAATTTGCTCCGATTTGCGTCAAAATACCACGAAAACGCGCGGAAAAATAACGTGAAGTCGGGAGTGATATTAGAAGCAGTGGAAAAGTGCAAATTAAAGGAAAATCCTTAAGAAAAGTGTGAAACACGTGCTTTTTGAGGTTAAATCTCCAGAAAAAGTGAAACGCTGTGTGATTAAGCGCTGTGCCCCCTAGTTTGTGATACACCGTTGGATGCGCCTTAGCAGGCCCCACCTGTTGGGCTTTGTTGCGGATTTTTCCGGCCAGGCGTTTGGGAGCAATCGCCAGAAAAACAAGTACCACGTGGCCACGTGTTTTGCGTTCTGGGCGAGTGCGGCTACTTTCACCGACGAAAAGGGGAAGAGGACCTCGAGAGCAGCTGGGTGCAACTTTTGGAGCGAACCTAAGTTAAGTGGTGCGGCGGCTACAGCCTTTTAAATTTTCTTCAATTTTTCGAAATTAAATTACTCAAAATCAAGATCGAGAACACTAGTTTTTTAAATTATCTAGAGAAGGAGACCCGACGTCTGAAGCATACCTCCAAATCTCAGCTTCGCGACACAAGAATTCTCGTAGTTATAAATTTTCAAAATTTTTTGTGGTGCACGTGCTAATAGATCTAAGAGCATATGATTAGTTTTTATTGTCCTATATGTTAGAACTCTTGTTGTGTATGGTGTTACCGTTTTTCCCCGTGCTCTAGGTCCAAAATCTCTCTTGTAGTTACTCTCTGTGTGTTTTTTGTATTCTGTGTGCGAACGCCGATTCGGAAAATTATAGGGGCATCAGCCCTGGCAGCGCCCATAGTTACTCTCGCCCTGGAAAGTTATTCCGACCTTCTGGGACCAATAGCGGCCGAGATCCGTCGATCCTGGCCACTTCGAAGATCAGGCTGACTCCTTAACGTTGGTTCCGATTGACGGATCTCGACTTGGGGTGGTCGTAGGGACTTGGGGTTTTCACTGGGGCGCTTGGTAGTTAGAGCATTGGGACCTGCCGATTGACTTAAAGCTGTGAACTTGGCACGCAAGGAAGACCCGGAAACGGGTTCCCGGGGTCCACTTTTTGGCCCGTAGTGAAAGCCCGAAGTCTCTGGGACAAGCGGTTCGCCTGCAATTGAAGGTTGAGTTTTGCGCGGACGCCATCTTGGTTTTTTCACGGCTCTGTGTCTTGGCGCCCGTTGGGCCCATTCCGGTCGACTTTGGGCTCGTTTCCGGAGGGCCGGGGGTGCCCGAGGTGCTGGTTGGCCGAAAGTCAGGAAAATCCGGAAAAATCCCGGGAAAATTCCGGAAAATTAGATCTGCTCGAAACTTAACCGACAGTGTTCCCTGATCGACCCCGGGCGCCTGGATTCGATTCCGGTCTCTCTGGGCCCTCTGGTTGGCGAGATATCTGCGTCTGAAGTTTGGATTTGACAGCTGTCAGCTGTCAGGTCTGGACTTTCGGGGGCCGTAGCGGGTGGACCGTTGGTCTCAGAGAGTTGTGCGGCACGTCGTTTTGATCGGCGTGACTGGTGCTATCGAGTGGAGGTGCTCCGGCGTGGATCGGGCACTCCTGGAGTTTGAGTGGGACTGGCGCCTCTGTGGCGTGGGCGACCCCTGGCCGAGTAAAACGGCACTAGTCTCGTTGCGCTCCGACGTCGGGCGCCTGAGTTATCGGGGTTTCAAAATTGTCGGCGGCCATATTGGCGAATCTGACAGCTGTCAGAAGGGACTTTGAACCCCTATATCTTGGGAACGGGACTACCTACGGTGACGTGCGGCACATCGTTGAGCTCGGGCTGACCTCGCGGACTCGTTGCTGGCGACTCGGGCGCCCTCTGTCGGGGAAAATTCCGGGGCTGCTTTTGGTGCCTCTGGGGAGGGGGGAGGGTGCTGGTCACGGGGTTTCTTTTCCCGGAGCTCTGGGGGGTCCGGTTCCGGAGCTGTGTCAGTCTAAAGCTGTGTGTCAGCCATCTTGGCTTATCTGACAGCTGTCAGAGGGAGGCTTCGGAAAGCTATAGCTCGGGAACGGGACCACCCACGGAGACGTGCGGCATACCGTTGAGTTCGTACTCGTCCGGCCTATCGTTTGCCGCTATTTGTGGCTCCCCTGGTCGGCGGACCGTTGAGACGTGACCTTGAACATCTGGAAAACATGTCGTCTGGACCGCAGAGGGAAAAAGAGAAGAGGGAGAAGAAGATAGGCAGCGAAAGGCCGCCGACAAGACCCCACCCCATTACAAGGGCAGGAAAACCAGGGCCAGGCCCAGTCCAGCGGGCTGCGGGCGGTTCCGCGATGGGACCGCGCTCCGCGACGGCAGGAGCCTCGGCAAGGACGAAGCCGGGTACGGGAGATGGGGCACGCAAGGCAGAGGTGAAGAGTCTGAGTGAGCCTATAGAGGAACCCCTGGAACAGCGGGAGCTCCCTGATCGTGGCGTGGCTGGGACTGAGGAAGCTACTGCTGCCGCCGTGCTAGCCACAATGGAAGAGATAACCTGGACCGATCTGGACCAGCCTGATCGGAGGGCATCCCCTTCTGAACAGCGCGGTGAGGAGAACCCTTCCCGGGACCGAACGCTAACAGACGAATCTCGGGAGGCCACGGATGACTCAATGGTAGGGACTGGGGATCCGAGATTGCCCACGGCTGCCTCAACGCCGACTGGCAATGACCTCCCTCGCCCCAGGGACCGATCGGGTACCAGATCGGAGTCAGCGCTTCTCCGAATCCGCACCCAGATCCGTATGGCAAGAGCTGTAGACCTGGTTGAGCGAACGCAGCTGGCGAGCGAACCTGCCGACCCGGACGAGGCTGTAGAGCCATCATTCGACTTCGACGACCGCTCGATGTGCTCAACGAACGTGGGTATTGGTACAGGGGGACTCATCAGCGAATTCCCTCAAAGAGCGAACAAGATTCTCCAGGTGGCAAAGGAAGCGCTAGAATCCAGCGGGAACCTGAAGAGATCTGTCAGGGAGACCGTGGTGGAGTCACTCCAGGCCCTTTATGAGATTGTCCTGAGACTTGCGGACTCGAGAGCGCGACACATGATGGAGCACCAGAGGGAGAAGATAGCACAGGACAGGAGAGTGATGAGCCTAGAAAGAGCTCACTCGAGAGCTCTCAAGTCGGCAATTGAGGCGTCGAGGGCGGACTCGGCCAGAGACCGAGAGATACTGGAGCAAATTGTAAAGGAGTTAGCGGCCCAGAGAAAGATAATGGTCTCGGATATAGGCGACCCTCTTGAGCAGCTCAACACGACCCTGACGAGCAGGGAAAGATCCCAGCTCCCAGGATCGTCAAAGATACAGAAGGACCCGATCCGGGAGAGTCTGGAGTCGCTCAAGACGGGGTTCGAGGGCATCAAAGACATAATACTCAAGTCACCGGGAAAGGGTGCCCAGGTCGCCAGGAATGAGGTGTTAGTGGAGATTAGAAAAATAAGGACGGAGCTCAAGGGTGTGGCTGGCACAGCACTTGCCCTGCGGGATGATGTCCAAAAAGCCATCGCCTCCAGCGGCCAGGCCGCGAGTAATGGAGAAAAAGCAGGTGAGCGGATCACAGACCTGCAGGGCACTGTCCAGGAATTGATCCAGGGGACACACGGGGCAGTGAAGCAGGAGCAGATTGCCCGGATCGCCCAGGACTTAGAGGGAATCCAGGACAGTGTGACGCTGGAGAGCGGCAAGATTCTCTCCACGCTGTCGAGAGGCCTGGAAACGATCGGCGAGGACCTGCAGACTGCTATAGCGTTTAAACAAGGCATGAACCTCATGGAGGAGATGGCCGGGCTGGGAGTAACCGCGGACGTTGGTGCGACGACAACTGAGGACGGCGGGGAGTACAGCAAATGGGAAACTGTCACAAACAGGAGGAAGGCACGAAAAACACTAGCGAGACTAGACTTGGATCAGGAACGCAGAAAGGTGGAGCCACCCCTATCCCAAAACTACCCGCTAAGAGTAGAGTCCGTAGATCCCCGCCACACGAGCGCTACAGTTATAAAGACGGTAAAGGAGCGGGTTGACGTCTCAGAGTTGGGAGTGGGGGTCAACTATGTGCGAGGCTTAAGGAAGCAGAGAGCTGCATTCGGCCTGGCCTCTGAAAAGGATCGAAGTATCCTTTTGGAGGCAATTAGGAAGGAATGTCCCGAGCTCTCTGCTTCCGCGCCAAACATGGGCAGACCCCAGATCCGGTTGCCTGGCGTCTCCAAAGACCTAACTGATGCCCAGATCCCGGCGGCCATCAGAAGCCAGAATAAAACCCTCTTCGAGGGGGTGCCAGAGGCGGATGACCACATCAGGGTGCTGAGACGTACCAAGGGAAGAACCCCCGAAACCACAAGCGTGATCCTCGAGGTCGGACCGACCATCTGGAGACAGATGTGCGACCAGAGGATCCGCTTGGGTTACCAGGTTCTCCCGGCCGTTGACCAATCCCCGGTGGTCCAGTGCTACAGGTGCATGGGGTATGGGCACTTCGCCAGGGAGTGCCGGGGTAGCCAGACGTGTGGACGTTGCGCCGAAAGCCATGACACCAGGGAGTGCGGAGCCGGCGAGGGGGCCCTACGGTGTGCAAATTGCTGCGGGGCGAAGCCCAGACCTGAGGGAACAGCGCACCCAGCTTATAGTAGCGTATGCCCAGAATGGCAGAAGTGGGACCGCATAGCGCGATCCCAGGTGCGCTACTGCTGAGGGCACCCCCGCGGGACACACAATGGTAAACGCCGGGCCCGACCAACCCAAGCGTATAAAGCTCAGACAAGCTAATCTGGGAAGGGGGTACGCGGCCACCAAAGAATGTCTCCGTACTGCGGAGCTGCGAGGAGTACAGGTCCTCTTCCTTCAGGAGCCCTACGTCGGGAACTCCGGTATGCTAAACTGCCAGCATAGGACGGTTCAACTTGTTCAGGGGGAAGACCCTGTGAAGTCAGCTGTCGTCGTTCTCGACCCGAACCTGAACTTCACAGTGAACCCTGAACTTGTGACCAAAAACATCGTTGCTGCCAGTTTCGCATTCGGAAAGCAAAGACTGGGGCTGGTAAGCCTGTACTTTGAGGGCACCAAAGACATCAAAGACCAGCTGATGGCACTGCGCGGCGTTCTGGAGAGATTGGACACCAAGGACCTTATACTAGCCGGTGACGTCAATGCGTCTAGTCACTGGTGGGGATGTGAGACAGAGGACAGAAGGGGCGTAGAGATCGTGGAGTTCATGGCGCAGTACGATTTAAACATCCTTAACCGGGGGTGCACACCCACTTTCCACACATACAGGGGGGGGAAGCTGTATGCCAGTATCGTGGACGTTACAGCCTGCTCAGACTCCCTGCTAGGTAAAATCGAAGGGTGGAGAGTGGACGAGGACTCGCCGGGATTGTCCGACCACAGAGAAATCTCCTTTAGTTATGCGCACGGAACAAATGAAGAAACCGGCACCAGGAGGATAACTAGGAGGTTTGTACCGGAGAAGGCCGACTGGAGCAGATTTGGGGAGTCGGTTTGGAGGGAGCTCTTGGATAGAGGGGTCACCAGTGATGCAATCCAGAGAGCATCCTCCCCGGACGCCCTGGAGAATCTGGCCGGGCAGCTCAGCGAAGCACTGATAGCGGCTAGCGTAAGCTCGATGCCTGAACTCCCGACGAAAGCCCCAACCAAGAGGAGCACCTGGTGGACCACAGAGCTGGAGGAAGAGAGGAGGAGAGTAAAGACCCTCAGGCGGCGAATAAAGGGCGCCAACCACCAGCGGAAACCGTACATCATAAAGGAATACTGCGAGGCCCGGGAGGAGCTAAAAAGAAACATCGAATTAACTCTGACCTCCAGCTGGAAGACCTTCTGTTCCACACAGGAGAGGGAGAACATGTGGAAACGCACCTACCGGGTTATCAAGAAGTGCGGGAACATAGGAATGAGCGAGGAAAAACTCCTCAAATCACCCCTGACTGGTGATATTATGGATGCAAAGGGTTCAGCGGAGTTGCTTGCCGACACCTTCTACCCCCGGGATGACCCGGAGGAAGATACGCCGGCCCAGAGAAGTATGAGAGAGGCGGTGCGCACACTCAGGCAGCGAATGACCAACGATAATACGTGCCCCGAAACGCCTCTTAGACCGTTCACGCCTCAGGAGATCGAGACCGTCTTCAGGACCATGAACCCGAGGAGATCCCCAGGGGAGGATGGGCTCACCTCCGATATCTGCCACAAGGCCCACAGGGCTCACCCAGTTCTTGGGGAGCTCTTCAGTGCATGCCTTAGGGCGGGATACTTTCCAAAGATCTGGAAGAGAGCGGTAGTGAAAATAATACCCAAACCTGGGAAGTCGGACTACTCGGTTCCGAAATCTTATCGCCCCATCGGACTGCTCCCGGTCCTGGGAAAGGTCCTAGAGAAGCTGGTATTTAATAGGCTCGGCTGGCAGTTGGGCAACCAGAACCAGCTTAGCCGGAGGCAGTACGGCTTCTTACCACAGGTGAGCACCGAGGACGCCCTCTATGACACGATTACCTTTGTCAAAGAAGGCCTCTCAAGGAAGAAGCTGGTTGCTCTTGTCTCCCTTGACATAGAAGGAGCATTTGATAACGCCTGGTGGCCTGCTGTTATTTGGGAAACGCAGGAGAGGAAGGCTGATCCTCATATTATGAAGATCCTGCTCAGCTACCTGTCACAGCGGCAGATAACAGTACGGTACCAGGGAGAAACAGTCACTAAGGACACGGAGAGGGGCTGTATCCAGGGATCTATAGGGGGCCCCCTACTATGGAACATACAGCTGGACCCGCTGTTGAGGGAGTCTGAGAGGATAGCCGCACACGTACAGGCGTTTGCGGACGATATTCTAATATTGGCCGAGGCGGACACGACAGAGACCCTTAACGCCAAAGTAAATGAAGCGCTTGCGAAGGTAGCAGAGTGGGGACAAAGGTACAAGATGCGTTTTGCGGCGCATAAGACTCAGGCAATGGTGGTCACTAAGAAGCTTAAATATGACCCCCCCCACTTTGTCCTGGATGGAAGCTCGCTAATCATTTCGGACACCCTCAAGGTACTGGGCCTCACAATAGATAAGGACCTCAGCTTTGCGGCCCACCTGAACGAGCTGTCCCTGAAGACGGCTGGACTCTTCAAGATGGTGGCTAGGGCGGCGAGAGCCCAATGGGGATTGAATTCCGAGATACTCAGGACCATTTACGACGCCGTGGTGGAGCCGACGGTTTTGTATGCGGCCGGGGCGTGGGCGCAAGTCGTAGGCAGAGTATACGCCAAAAAGCGCCTCGACAGGATTACCCGGGTGTTTGCAATCAAAATCGCGAAGTCGCACTCCACGGCGTCGCTTACATCCAGTGTCCTACTGGCGGGAATTCTCCCGCTAGATCTTCGGCTGCAGGAGCAGCTGCGCCTCTACGAGATAAAGAGAGGGAAGATGGTGCCAGAGCTACCGGGCCGATCTCTACAGCGCAGAGTTCACCCTGCTGTCCTACCGCATCCGGCCGAAAGGGCGAGGATCACGTTCGGTATCGTTGAGTCGCAGGAAGAAGCAGACGAGACCCACAAAGAGTCCCATGCAATATATACAGACGGAAGCAAAATAGAGGGGAAAGTCGGAGCGGCTGTATCCTACTGGGTCAGAGGAGAGGAGCACAAAGCCACCAGCTTTAGACTGGAAAGCTACTGCTCGGTCTACCAAGCGGAGATGGTGGCTCTGGAAAAAGCCACGACCATGGTGCTCAAAGCAGGAAAAGAGGCATGTGTCCTTAGCGACTCCCGGTCAGCGCTGGAGGCGGTGGCCGACCCGTGTGGACTCAATCCTATTGCGATCAAGATCAGGGACAATATAAGGATAGCGGCCGACAGAGGAACAACCATTAAATTATACTGGGTTAAGGCGCATATTGGGGTAGCCGGCAATGAGAGAGCGGATGAATTGGCGAAAAATGCGGCCCTGAAGAACAAGCGGGCCCCAGCGTACGACTTGTTCCCGCTATCCTACGCAAAGCGGACCATTCGCCAAGAAACACTGCGAAGATGGCAGGAGAGATACACATTGTCGGAAACGGGGGCAATAACTAAAATGTTTTTTGGGGACGTAAGGCGAGCGCACAGGATACTCTTGAAGCTTAGACCAAACAAAAATATAATGGCACAACTGTTCACGGGGCACGGGGGTTTCAGGGAATACCTGCACAGGTTCAAACTAGCCGACACCCCATTCCGTGCTTGCGATGGAGAATCGAAAGAGACTGTACCTCATATAATTGTACACTGTCCTAGATATGCGGTCGACCGACTCGATTGCGAGCACAGAATGGGAACAGCCCTTACTGAGGAAGGCCTGCAAGCCATCATGGAGAATGACGATTCTCGAGCCCAATTTCTGGCCTTCGCGATCAAAATTGTTCGCAAAGTCGCAAAGGCCAATGGGGCAAAATTTGTCTAAATTACTGTAAATGGGACTAGTAAGGCTAGGTCAGGTAAAAATTTTTAGACTAATTAACACACTGTATTAAAATTAGAAATAAATAAATAAAACTCAACTGGGGTGCTACTAGCTACTAGTAAGTCATATATATGTCATAATTTAAGAAAGTAGAAAATGTATTAGGAGTAGAATAAGTTAAATTTAAGTAAATGTACATGTAACAAATTAGCTTGTAAACATACAAAAGAAAAGAAAAGAAAAGAAAAGATAAAATAAAACAAAAAGAATAAAAGTCCGAAAAGAATATCGGATGGAAGTAAAAGTGGCAAGAAGGGGTTTTAGACGGTGCGAGTCCGTCAGTACCTGGGCCCTCCATTCCCAGGTCTCCATAATGGATTTCCCCTTCTTGCCAAAAAAAAAAAAAAAAAAAAAAAAAAAAAAAAAAAAAAAAAAAAAAAAAAAAAAAAAAAAACCTAACCTAACCTAACCTAACCTAACCTAACCTAACCTAACCTAACCTAACCTAACCTAACCTAACCTAACCTAACCTACCAAAGGTAACAAGATACTTTTCTTCCGATTTAGAAGAATTCGGTGAAGCAAACGATTGCGCGAGTTAATCGACGGGTGCTGCCATCTGTTGTTGTCTTTGGTGTTTAATTGATGGTCGTTTTACAACTTTACGGGTGATTTGTGTGTAAGAATGTTGATGGGAGAAGATAGAAATGGAATGGTTTAGTGGGGGGGGGGGAAAGGGCAAAGAAGGGGGGTGGAAGGGTCCATTGGGATTAGGGAAGGGAAACCGGTAAAGGGAGATGGGAGATGGGAGTGGGGAAATGGGAAAGGGGAAGGGGGGAGGGGGGAGGGGGTGTAAGAGGGAAAAAAAAAAAAAAAAAAAAAAAAAAAAAAAAAAAAAAAAAAAGGGGGGGGGAGGATAACGGGGAGTGGGAAAAGGGGGGAAAGGCGGGAAAGGATAAGGGAGAAAGGGGCATTGGGAAAGGGGAATGTGGAAGGGGAAGGGGGGGAAGTAGAGGGAGAGGGAAGAGTGGAAACGTGAACGGGGAAAGGGGGGAGGGGGGTACGGGGGAGAGGGAAGGGGGAAGGGGGGAAGAATAAAGGGGAAAGGGGCATTGTGAAATGGGAATATGGAAGAAGAAAGAGGAGGGGGAGCGGGGCGAAGGGGGGGAGTGGAGGGGAGAGTGGAAAGGTGAAAGGGGAAGTGGGAAAAGGGAAATGGGAAAGGGGCATTGGGAAAGGGGAAAGGGGATTGGAAAGGGGAGGGGAGGGGGAGGGGGAAAGAGGAGGGGGGAAAGGAAAGGGATATGGGAGTGGGGAAAAGGTGGGAAGTTGATGGGAGAGGGGAGAGTGGAAACGTGAACGGGGAAAGGGGGGAGGGGGTTAGGGGGAGAGGGAAAGGGGGAAGGGGGGTAAGGGGGAGAGGGAAAGGGGGAAGGGGGGAAGAATAAAGGGGAAAGGGGCATTGTGAAATGAGAATATGGAAGGGGAAAGAGGAGGGGGGAGCGGGGAGAAGGGGGGGAGTGGAGGGGAGAGTGGAAAGGTGAAAGGGGAAGTGGGAAAAGGGAAATTGGAAAGGGGCATTGCGAAAGGGGAAAGGGGATTGGAAAGGGGAGGGGGAAAGAGGAGGGGGGAAAGGAAAGGGATATGGGAGTGGGGAAAAGGTGGGAAGTTGATGGGAGAGGGGAGAGTGGAAACGTGAACGGGGAAAGGGGGAGGGGGTAAGGGGGAGAGGGAAAGGGGGAAGGGGGGAAGAATAAAGGGGAAAGGGGCATTGTGAAATTGGAATATGGAAGGGGAAAGAGGAGGGGGGAGCGGGGAGAAGGGGGGGAGTGGAGGGGAGAGTGGAAAGGTGAAAGGGGAAGTGGGAAAAGGGAAATGGGAAAGGGGCATTGGGAAAGGGGAAAGGGGATTGGAAAGGGGATTGGAAAGGGGAGCGGGAAGGGGAGGGGGAAAGAGGAGGGGGGAAAGGAAAGGGATATGGGAGTGGGGAAAAGGTGGGAAGTTGATGGGAGAGGGGAGAGTGGAAACGTGAACGGGGAAAGGGGGGAGGGGTAAAAAAAAAAAGGCGAAAGGGGAAAAGGGGAATATAGGTAAGAGGAAAGGGTAAGGGGAAGTGGAAATGGGAAGGGGAAAAATGGAAATGGGATTGGGGAAAGGGGAAAAGGGAAAGGGGAAAGGAGACATGGGAATGGGGAAGGGGAAAAGGGGAAAAGGGGAAAAGGGGAAAAGGGGAAAAGGGGAAAAGGGGAAAGGGGAAAGTGGTTTGGGAAAATTTATCGTACGACATGCATCAATCATCTTACATATCTTATGATGCCACCTTCTCTATAACCATGTTCCTACTTCTTATCCGTCAAAGTTTTTTGTAATTTTTCTTCCATAATTAATCCCACGTGTAGGGTCGCAATATAGTCGATATCCGGGTGATGCCCATCCCAGACCCGAAGGCTAAATACTGTAAAGGTCGCCCGGTATTTATAGGTTTTAACGACTTCGCTGTCGGGTTTTAAAGAGTTTCCTTCTCGCGGGCCGGCCAATTAAGGCAAGCCCTCTGTTCCAGTGAATACAACTACCCTATGATCGTCAGCGATAGCGTTTTTGATGTAGATTTCATGGGTTACGGGTAATGGGAGTAGACGTTTCTCCCGTATTTTTGGACGGTTTCGGTGCTCAACGGCAGTGTACGTGTACGCCGAGCCCGCCCCTAAACCTAAGCTAAATAGATACATGTATACAATATAAATAAATATATACACATATAAATATACCCCATTTCCCCCCCCCCCCCAGTGTTTGGTTCGAAGGGCGTTCGCCCAACCCCAGCTCCTGACCTAACCTGACCTAACCTGACCTATGATATGATGGCTCAGAATTATATTTTCAAAGTATACGGCTCATTAACTAAAAAGTTAAAACAAAATATTTTTCGTCAAGTGCGAGTCGGATTTTACATAGTCCATACAAAATCCGTAAAAGCGCCTGATTAACTCTTTGAGCAATTTATATATACCCTAATTACTTAATAACCCTTAGGTCTAAAATAATAAAAATAACGTCAAATGATCGACCATTTATTCATTCATAATTGAAATTAAGAAATATTTATGTTTTTATCACCAGAAATAAGTTATAATTATTTTAATACAAAAATCGAGTATAGTTCGTTGTCAAATCTCGGTCCCCCGTTGATGTCAAAATCAATCTAACCCGGGTCTAAAATCTTTGCTTATTATCCTAGAACAACAAAATTGGTGTCATTTAACGCGCATTATAGTAAATTTTGGGGTAGTGTAGAAACAAGCTAAAAATAATAAATTTTAATTCAAAAACTAAAAATAATTCAAAAAAATTGTATAGGAGGTTCCCAAAGGGGGTCGATTTTACCCCTAAAAGGGAGGTCCATATGAAAGAGCGTCTCTTAAAACTCCGCAATGCAAAATTTCAAACTGATCTACCGACCCAGCAACCCTTAACCTAACCTAACCTTTTTTTTTTTTGTCAAGGTGGAAAATGCTTTATGCATTTCCTCCGCCATGGGAGTGACGGGGGGGTATGTCGGGCTCACTCTTCTGAGCGAGAAAGGGGAGAGAGCGCAACCCACTAAAAACCACCTTGGCGTACCCTCCTGCCGGTTTGAAAGACGCCGTGGTCCCGCGTTAGCATTGCCACGACGCCTTCCGGCTGCCCCAGCTATTGCCGGGGCTCCCCGCGCTGATGGGGAGAGAGGCTGAGCACGCGTGGCCCCTCTCCCAGACCGCCAAGTGACGTTCCTACGGCAGGTGTGGGACTCCCATCCCCCACCTGCAGCCACTAAGCCTGCGTCTGCGCCGGAGCGGATGCGCGAGAGGAGACTCCTCGCGCTCACGCTCCGCGACCTCCTTCTACGGGATAACGCTCTCGCAAAAGGAGGCCACAGCCTTCCAGGACCTGTCGCTGCACAGCATTGCAGAGACAATGCCGTGCAGGGAGAGGTCCCATTGCCCAATCGCCAGTGCCATGGTGGCGCGCTCCGAACTCCAGCGGCTGCACACCTCGAGGGTGTGCTGGGCCGTGTCGTCCGGATCACCGCACTCATGGCACTGCGGGCTGGCTCCCTCCCGATTTTGTGCAGGTAGTGACCGAAGCACCCGTGTCCGTAGCACCTATTGCCCTCTCTAACCAAGTGTCAAGCGACGGGAGGATCGCCCCTATAGTACGGGTACCGTAGGGGGAGTAACCTAACCTAACCTTTTATTAACTATTTTCCAAAATTACCTGCCTCTAAGGCCACACGTAGACCCCTACCCGCATTTTAAGTTTGCGAAGGATATCTTAAAGGAAGCAGCGAATCGCTTTATAACAAATTTAATTTACATAGTATGCAAATTAAAACCCTCCTGGCGCTCAACCTTAGTGTAACAATTAGATAAGTAGGCTTAAAAGTACTATTAACATTTTAATTATTATATTATTACATTTTACTGTTCTCATAAATAATTTTATCATTTCTACACTGCCGTCAAGTTAACCAATAACGTAGTTTTGATGCGAACCATATTAAGTAAATATGGAACCCTCTGTGCGCGATTCCGACTCCCATTTGACCGGTTTTATATATCTTCTTATATTTTACTATTAATCAAGAAGTGGGACACGGTTTTTATTTTTTACTTTAGTTTATTAGGGCAAAAGATTACTGCTAGTGTGCCTTTTTCTATAATATATGTGGGAATTTGAGTGTGGTAAGATAGGAGACTTACTGATTTCCTCGGAGGCTTCTTCATGGTCATTCATAATCAAACAGTTGATTGCAAATCACTATATTTATTCACAACCTAAGCACAGACTAAGATCAATTAACTAAAATAACTAACAAATTATTCTTAGTATTGATTAGGGCGATTCAGGTGGAAATATCTCTCCATTTAGACGTGAGGACAGGATACTCGGTTTTTTGCGCGTAAGAAGTAACGAACGCCTTAATTTCTAAAAACCAACATGGTGCCTGTCCGCACGTCACCTGATCCACGGATTGCATTATAATCATAGATGGCGTAGTATTGCTGCCTGCGAGGTTGATATTTTAATCAATCGCCACCAGATGGCGTTATTATTAAAAACGCCGACATATAATATGTAATCGTAATCGTATGGCTTAACACGGTGACTGCCGCCTAATCAATACTCAATACTCAATAATGTATTGCATTCATTTATCTATACAGCTATGTAAAAACGAGTACTAATTACTGTGCGGGCTTAACTATTTCTCACAACATGCGCTGTTATTATCAGGTAATCGTCTCGGTGCATATAAATGAACGTTTTCGTTTCGTTATTGGGGTTCCGAAGCCAAAATGGCAACGGAACCCTTATAGTTTCGTCATGTCCGTCCGTCCGTGTGTCAGGCATTTTACTCAAAATCTACGAGATGTATATTGATGAAATTTGGAGTATAGGTGTCTTGTATAAGCCGCTACTTAGTTTGGTAGTTAATTAAGAAAAATAATATTTCTAGGGGGGCACTCCATACATGTAACAGAAGCTGAATTTTTTTTTCAGCGAACATCAACGTGTGGCGCATATTTGGACAGTTAAGTTGTATAAGTGTCTCCCCCTTTATCTTTTAAACTATAGGTATAACCAAAAAATATATATGAAGGTCACGCTAAATAAATAACTACTTTCAACCAATTATTTTCAACATGATCGGATATACTGTTTTTGAGTTGTTGCCGGAAAACTGCGCTTCTCAACAAAAGGACGTAAGTGGCATGAAGATAAGCTCTTCTGCCGGTGCACTTTATTTTGTATTTGTAGTAATGGCGACGGAACCCTACACTGCGCATGCCCGACATGCTCTTCCCCGGTTTTTAGGGTTCCGTATCAAAATGGTAAAAAAGGAACCCTTATGGTGAGACTTCGTTGTCTGTCTGTATGTCACAGCAGTTTTTCTCAGCAACTACACAAGCTATCAACTTGAAATTTGGAATATTGTATAACTTGCTTGCCCGCATCTGTTTTAAGTAAAAAAATGAAATTAATTTTATAAATAATTGAAAAGGGGATAAAAGATAATGGAAGAAAGGGAATTGAAAGGGGGGAGGGGATTGAAGGGGGATGATTGGAGGGTTGAATAATGAAAGTGATTTGATTATAACAAATGGGATTTCACATAAAAGGGCTAAATCTGCACATTTCAAACTATTTTTTTTTATAATTTTCCGTGACGTACTTTTTGATTAATAACCAGAAATGTTCAAAAAATGACCGTCCCCCTCCCTTATCTCCGAAGTTTATAAACCGAAAAATCTGAAAAATTCTTATAATAATAATAATAATAAATCTTTATTTCTGACTACCAAAAATCTTAACTTAGTTACTTATAGAAAATTAGGTCATACACAGATTTAGGTTCAACATTGTCCCTTCTGCTTCTAAAAGTTACCGGTATCGGAGTTTTAACTCATATGTACATATAATTTCGATACAGGCCAAGGCCACACCAAGAATAGAATAGAATAGAATAGAATAATTTATTCGGCTATTAAATAAAACACATATCTACACTAGACATTAACCCCCTTACTAATAAACGTTGAGTAACGGCTGAGTAGTTATACAATGCTTTGTCCTTATCTGTCGAATTCAAATGTCACAATGACAGATAAGGACAAAGCATTGTATAACTACTCAGCCGTTACTCAACGTTTATTAGTAAGGGGGTATAAATACAAAACTAACCTATTTAAATAACTAAACCGTATAATAAGAAACAGCCGAAACGGTGCACCAGCTCGGCGTGATGCTGTGGCCCGGAGCCGCAGCGCTGACCAGACTCCCATTACGCGGATATATCTTAACCCGAAAATTTTGGTTTCAAAGTCCTTAAATTTCTGGAACAGGAGAGACAACTTTTGTTTCTGTGACTGTGTATGACCCAATTACTTATATTTTACGGGAAAAATAAAACAAAGTGTTTAAAATTTTCAATTTTCGAGAAATTGACAAACGCCTTTGAGAATTTGTGTGAAATATAGACAACTCAAAATAGAACTTATTGCATACGAATTAAAGTATATGAAAAGGTATATTTTTGAAGTACGGACTTAAATACGGAACCCTCGGTGCGCGAGTCCGACTCGCACTTGACCGGTTTTTTTATTTTACTCAATCCTGTCATAACTGTTTGCAATATTATCAATGTTAATATTATAGTTTTTTAAATTTACATG
Source organism: Tortrix viridana (assembly GCA_963241965.1). Taxonomy (NCBI): domain Eukaryota; kingdom Metazoa; phylum Arthropoda; class Insecta; order Lepidoptera; family Tortricidae; genus Tortrix; species Tortrix viridana. Next base: position 8,371,983 of record OY725198.1, on the reverse strand, counting down.
TCATATTGATCACGTTTGCGGTATTCCTCCTCCCACCAGGCGATAGAAGGTATTTCGCTTATAAGCGTTTTATTGGTAGGTATAACGTAAAAACCGGCCACGAAGGGTTCCGTACCATCGTACAAGGTTCAATACTATGTACTTTTTATTACTTGTTGTCATAGTGGCAACAGAGATACACACTCTGTGAAAAGTTCAACAGTCTATCTATTACTAATTCTAAAATTTAATAAAATCACGCTTTTGTGTATGGGAGCCCCCTTTCATTTTAAACTTTAATATTATTTTTACTATTTGCCGTTATAGCGGCAATTAAAATAAACACTCTGTGAAAATTTCAACTGTCTACCTGTTACGGTTCATGAGATACAGCCGGATTAAACAAAAAAATCACGTTTGTTGTATGGGGCCCCTCTTTAATTTTTAATTTTATTTTATTTCTATTATTTGTTGCTATAGTGGCAATAGATATACACGTTCTGTGAAAACTTCGGCTGTCTACCTATTTCGGTTCATGAGATACAGCCCGGCGACAGACAGACGGACGGACAGCGGAGGCTTAGTAATAGGGTCCGTTTGGCATCCTTCGGGTACGGAACCCTAAAAAGAAGATTGTATCCCGTAGTCTGCACTAATTTATACTGATCTACACTAAACTTATTAAGGGACAAAGTTTGTATGTAATCCCAACACCCGTTAGCAAAGTTCGATCCCTGCTGCTCAACCGCACCAAGAGATTACACACTGAATACTGGGCGAGTCACGATAAATGCAGGCAGGCGAGGGAAGCACTGCCCACCATTAACAGTCGACTCTCTAAGGCACTCCTCCGTCTTAGCAAATCTCGACTAAGGACGGTAACCAGTGTCTTAACAGGTCACGGACCTTTTAACAAACATCTTTTTAATTTAGGAGTCGTGCGTGCATGGAGACAGAAGAAACATCCGCCCACGTCGTACTACACTGCACCGAGGTGGCGCAATACAGGGCTAAACACCTCGGTCCGATGAGGTGTCTCCCCGAGGTAACCATCGACATCAGTCTGGTGGGCTTCCTCGAGGAGCTGGGATGGCTAGATTAACATGGTAATCCCACCCACACGCAAAAGAGGCGCTAGACGTCGAGTTGCGGAAACCAGCCCGCCCTCAAAATACAAAAAATACAAATACAAGTCTGGATGTAGGAGGAAACCTCCGAAACTACCATCCCATATCAAGACGGGGAGTAGTTAAGCTCTGGTTGGTTGCCCGCAGGTACTAGGCTAGGCGTTATTACATCATCACTTCCAATTGTTAACTTCTTCTGTGCGGCTTGACGAGTGCTTTAGATGCTTGGTCTCTTGTCAGCTGTAAACCTCTGTTCAAAAGATTCAATATACTTCCGCTCCCATGCCTATATATTAAAAACTTATGTCTCCTAGTCAAGGAAAACCCAGAATATTTCACTCTTCGTAGCGACACTAGCGCACGACACACGAGAGCTCAATACACTAATTTGTAATACCAGCCTCCTTGCCACACTTACATCTATAAAAAAAACTCTTATAATATGTGTATACACCTATGTAACAATTTACCAAATGAAATAAAACTAGAAAGTAAAAAATTATTTAAAATTAAATTGACAACATGGCTTCAAGAAAAATGCTTTTATAGTATAAATGAATATATGACATACTTAATAAAAACTTAGTTATACTTAGGCAATAGAAATAAAAAAATTACAATGTAATTAAATTAAGCATGACATGAAAAAATTTGCACACCCGCATGCGGGTTGAATACGCACGAACTTTATCATTTTACTTAACACCTTGTAACCGTATTGTAGCAAATAAATAATATTTTGATTTGATTTGAATATACGGCCCTTAACGTTCTTTTGGTGCGTCTTATCGAAACATCGTTCCTTTAGTAAGGGGTATTTTATTTTTAGATGAATATGGAGCACGTTGCAGTATTTAAACAGTTTCATATCATCATTATAGTATGCAGCCGTAATTGAAGGATTTACTAGAAGTTTCTATTAGTTTCTATTAGTTTTAATGAACACCCGGAATCGGCCCGGTCCGGAAAAAAACGACCCCGGATAAGCCCGACTTCAATCCTCCGCTCGGACAATCACTTGGTATTTCGCTGCATTGACTACATATGTGACGTTCCAAATATAAAGGGACCTTATGGAGGAAGGCAGTTAGCCTGCCCGCACATTGGGCCACTAGTGGCCGCCACTAATCGCGACCATTAGTGGCTCGGCTAAGCCACTAGACGCAGCCACCAATCGCGGCCACCGGTGGCTGAGTGGCGGCCACTAGTGGCGGCCACTATTGGCTATTGTTTATCTAAGAAGCCGGCGACTGTGGCCGAGTGTGCGCGCGAGGCGAGCCACTAAACGCGGCCACTAGTAGCGAGCGCGGGCGACTACCGCAGCTTGTGGCTCAGACGCGGCCACTCGATCGAACGCCCGGTGTGCGCCGATGCTATACAAAATGTATGGAAAAACTCGTCCGCAGCTTATGGCGGCCACTAGTGGCTACGCTGTGGCCGCGACTAGTGGCCCAATGTGCGGGCAGGCTTACGCTCTTCTTATTCTTGTAACTATACGAATACTATAGTAACAGTTTTAAAAGCGGCGTAACCGCCTGCCTCCATAAGGTCCCTTAATATTGAGAACGTCACATATTATGATCCGGGGCGATCCAATCCTGATTTACATAGGACCGGACCGATTCCGGATGCATATAGTCCAAAAGCAAGCAAAAATTAACGCATTTTTATATTTTTGCTACTTTTTTATTGCAACTTTGGTAGATACTGATCTGAACCGCTGAACCGATTTCGATGAAACTTGGTATGGAGATAGTTTGAGTCCCGGGGAAGGACATAGGATACGTTTTATCCCGGAAAATTGGAAAGTTACCGAGGCGCAGCGATAAACGACTCCTACGCGGACGAAGTTGCTGGCAAAACCTAGTGTCACATATCGAGGGTTGCTAGGTAAAACCCGATAAGTAAACATAATTTGTTTTAGAATATTGAATTTCGAAGGCGTTTTAAGAAGCTTCAATTTTGCATGATTCATTATCTCAACTTATCGGGTTTTACCACGCAACCCTCGATATAAGTACTTTGTATAAAGCTAACGCCGAAGCTGAGCGGCGGCGCGCAGGAGTAATCCACTAAAAGGACAGACAGTCTAAGTTACTTAAGTGTTTCAGCCTGCGAAGTCGCGCCCCACCACTTAATTTTACGTACTTTGCAACCGTGCGACGTCAAGAGTGTCGGGTGCAATCGTCGTCAAAAACAATGCTTTCGCGGAACCATAATAAATGATAATAACTGTTGTTACGGGCGCGGCGTGTGATTCTGATCTACCGCCACTACTCCAGCGCCGCCAGTCTCCGCTCGACTTGCGCAAGAGTCGCTCGCGCTCTCCGGCCAGTAGGTACTCGATCCACGACCCGTGTGAGTCGACACTCGCACCTGACATAAAACCACACAAGAACCGTGTGTTAATAGTGTTAACATTAATATTACCCTGAATCAATCGTGTTGATTGTGATCTCACACACAGCAATCTTCTAGTGATGTGTTTTTAAAGTGAATGTGTTTGTAAAGCAGCTTTGTTCAAACTGAGGTTTATTGGTGTGAGTATTTTTTGAGTTTTTAATTAATTTATAATTATTGTTGTTAGTAATTTAATGATAATTAACTTTATGTTTACGATGCTATTAAAGGCAGAACTGGAATGGGCAGTTTTTTGTTTTAGCTACATTATAAAAGGTTATAAGACCCCATAAAAATTATGTTAAATAAAAAATCATTGAATAAATACGTTACGTTTTTTGATGTTTTTGTAAACATTGAAGGGACTAAGTTGATGTAACCTTTACGGTTAAAGGCCAGCTTCGCGAGAATGGTCGTTCACGATATCGAATGTAAATAAAAATAATAAAAAATAGATAAATAACTGCCTCTTTCAGCGGATTCCGTCGAGCTGTCTGTCCGTTCGTTACGCGTCAACGCGACTTGTTATGCTATTTTTGTTGTCGGCAGCTTGACACCGGCAATTAATAAGTACCTATTTAGAAGATTAAACGTTTATAAAACAATGAACCCACTCCAGATTATTGAGGAGCTCCGTCGACTGCCCCACGGATCCTACACCCAAGCCAGATCTTGACGAATTCTTTTAAAACCGGTCCACAACTCGCTAAGATATTGAGTAACATACCTACGTTATGTAGGTACACGCAAAAATTCCAAATGGGTATCTTGATAAAAATACAAAAAGAAGGAGGACCTTAATTTGAACTAAGTAATCGGTTGACAAATGATGAGATTGATGAGTCTGTTAAATATTTATGACATATATTTTTAAATAAAAATTATATGAATATAATGTAATTAAATATAATATATCTAAAATGTAGATCGTAAGGTCTGGAAATGAAGCACAATTTTAAAACTTAATAATGTTATTATTTCATATACTAATTTATATATTTCATTATTTGCCGGGATGAAGATAAATCATCGTTATTCTTATTGAATATTAAAACTGCCCGCGTGTGTTTGTCTCTGCGTCTGCGCGTCGCCTCACCGGGTGATTCTTCGAGCGTTTCAACCGCTCTCATTCCCGTGGTCGCATTAAGAGGACTGTGAACCAACTACAAAATCTAGCCTTTTCATACAAACGGCGATAACGTTTTCCATCCGCTAAACTTTAACCGAATTCGAACAATTTTTGATATGTTGTCAGTCGGAACAAAAACTATATCCGTACGTTTCGTTTTTTTAAATATTGATTAGTTATAAAGAGATTATGGCCGAAATTACTTTTGTATGAAAACAAAAAAACGGGAATAAATCGAAATTTATTAATAATATTGAAAAAAAAACCGAAAAGTACGGACATAGTTTTTGTTCCGACTGACACCGTATCAAAAATTTGTTGAAATCGGTTAACATTTAGGGGGTGGAAAACGTTATCGCCGTTTGTATGGAAAGCCGTCACCTCACAATCCTCTTAACGTCGAAATTCCTGTAGCTTTGGATGCTATTTTCGGTTATCTCGTAGAGTGCAAATTTATACAAAATTTAACTGAAAATGCTTCCAAAGCTACAGGAACTTCGACATTATAATGCGGCCCCGGGGATGGCGGCGGTTGAAACGCTCGAAGAATTGCCTACCCGATGAACCGATCGATGTCAAACTTTGTACACGACTATGTTTAACCCCCCACGCAAAAAGGGGGTGTTATAAGTTTAACGTGTGTATTTGTCTGTGTCATCGTAGCTCCTAAACGGATGGACCGATTTTAATTTAGTTTTTCTTGTCAGAAAGGTGACTTAATCGACTGTGTTAAGGTGGACATTCACGGTCAGTTAAACTGATCAGTTGAACTGACGTACATCCAAAAACTGACCGTGAATGTGAAATCTCAAGTTGAAATTATACGAACTCAAGGTCAGCTTCTGGATATACGTCAGTTAACTGATCAGTTTAACTGACCGTGAATGTCCACCTTTAGTTTGATGAAAACCCGTTAAGCCTTTGAAGAGTCATGAGCTCAGAAAGAAGGAGTCCCGATTTTGTCGGTTTTTTTTTAAGTCTGTTTGGTGAGGTTTATAACCTGGAGCCTGGAGACAGGCGTAGGGTACTTTTTATCCGAGGAATTGGAACATTTACCGGGGGAATGCTGACGGACGGAGCCGCGTGCACAAGCTAGTGTAGTTGTATAAATTTAGTTTGTATATGTGTCATGTGACGCCACTTCATCGTGGACAATAATTCATTCTGAATAAATTCAATGACCTAGTCCCAAACAAAGCTCGAAGCCAGTATCCGCTGACACGCGGTCAGCCTGGCTGGGAGCACCCTGCCGACGAAGCCAGCGCCCGCTTGGGCCTCGCGGATTTTTAGATCAACTTCCTAAAATCGTAATTTCTTAGCAGAATTTCCATTCCCATTTTTCCTGAGTGAAGTTTTAAGTCGCAACCAATTCGACAATGTCGACGGAGCTCCTGTTTCTGGGTTTGCTGCAGAACTGACGTAACCTGAACCTACATATCTTAGCCTAATTACAAATCAGAAAAGCAAAATCAAAATCAAAATATTTATTCAGTATATTGGCCACATACGGGCTCTTTTACACGTCGGTAATATAGAGTGAATCTACCAGCGCTTCAGACAAGACCATCATTGCGGAGAAGAAGCGCCGCAAGAAACTCCAGCAGAAGGTCATTTTTTCAAATATAATATACAATAATACTTAAAAGTAAGTTACATTACAAGGTAATAAAGTAACAAATATTAATTATTAGAACTAGCATAAATGGGAAGGGGTACAACTTCGAACTAGAAAAAATGGGAAGGGGTAGAACTTCGTGACACCGGAAAATGTTTTGGGAAAACAATGTTACAAACCCGAGTTTTACTGATTTTTTAACGTCCGTATTGTTTGAGGTCACGTTGACTAGACTCGTGCCGTCATATCAAATCACTCGTAATCGAGAAAACCACGTGAATTAGCTCTCATGATTACTTACAGAACTAACACTAATCATCAGCGAGATTAAAAACCCCAGCTATGTTATTCTGTTAACGCATCGTCGTTCAGTTCTGCTCAGTCGATGAATAGCCGGCGAATTTACGCCGTCCGTCAAGGTGGGTAAATGACATTCAACTGCCTGCACATTCATTTAGTCGCTGGTTTGACAGCTGGTCGTCTGTGAAACCAGCGACTAAATGAATGTGCAGGCAGTTGAATGCCATTTACCCACCTTGACGGACGACGTAAATTCGCCGGCTATTCATCGACTGAGTAGAACCTGAACGATGATGTGTTAACAGAATAACGTAGCTGCACTCCCTGAACTGTGGCAACCTTTGTGTTCCGTAGGTCTCTGTAGTTATGGCGCTTCGCGCCTTGAAACGACTCTGGTCCACCCTAACCTATCAAGTTGAAATTGACCTAATTTAGCATATTTGATATTTCTGCTAACCACCTAAATTTTACTGCTACCAGTTGTGTAATCTTGAGCAATTAATCATTTTGTGGATCAAATTATTATTTTGTATCGTGTTTATTTAATTAGCGGAGACATAATATTTTAAGTTAATATTTGATTTAGTTGCGGACCAAATGTTGCTACCGGTTATTTATTTAATATTGCCGACCACAACATTATATGCTGATCAATTCTGCAAAATCAAAAACTGCAAACCAAAAAAATTACTCCCAAAAGCTAAAAGCTTATGAATATTTAATTGACACCTAATGCGTGAGCGACGCGGGTAACACTCGACTTGCGTCTGCGTTACGTAGTTGTTTAATCTCCGGCACGCTCGCTTTTAATTTGTTTTGAATGTCTGTAAAACCGCAGGCCGCGGCGCAATACTTTTACTGAGAAACGAATGATACAAGATAAAATAAGTCTCCGCGAGAATTGTCTTTACGAGTCCAACAAAGAAAACGTGAACGCGTCTAATACATGTCCACAGCCAGCTTGAACCCGATCATATAATTTGAAACAGTCACATCATGTATAGTCGTCTATGTAGTTACAGGTCGCGTATTTATTTTGAATTCGCCATTTTGTGATTTTTTAATGAGAGTACCTACGTACCTAAGTACTCACTGACGCGAAGCTAAGTCACTTGACACCACCAATAAAAATTAAAAATAATTAGGGGTTAACAAAAAGTACACATAAGAATGGCGGAAAAGAGGGGAGGCCTTTGCCCAGCAGTGGGACACTGAAAACAACCGCCAGGGCCTCTTTTCTACTTATATATAAATAAATTGATGCATTTCCGATGCGCACTTGACCTGTTTTATTAGTTTGAATCAGCCATGTTATTCTGTTAACGCATACTTCACATCGACTGATATAAGAAAACCGATGAATTTACGTCGTCCGTCAAGGTGTAAATGACATTTGTCTACTGCATTTTCATTTAGTGGGATGTCTACATAACTTGACGAACGACGTAAATTCGCCGGTTTTCTTGGTCTCAGTCGATGTGAAGGCGAGACGATTGACGGAATCCCCCAGCAAAGCTCGTCACCTTAGTTCCAGCTGGAACGTCACGTTTCGTACGTGCTCATAAAACCGGCATTTTTGCATAACTTTCTATTTTATATCGAGTGCATCCGAGCCCGAGCCCGAGGCGAGGCCGCGCCGCTGCGCCGGCGCCGCCGGCGAGAGGCTGCAGCAGCTCGGTCGTTTTCCTCGTCGTCATGACAATTAAGTACATTTGATCGGTCAGATGATTATGTCGCGGCGAGGACGGCTCGATACAGATAAGAAATAATTGCTCCGGACACAATAACATTACTTAGACACGTTGAGCCCCGCTACGTATTCTCTTGAATAACTCGTTGATTAATTCATCGAGGAATTATCAGCTGCTGGGTGATCCTTGGATGCGGTAAATGTAAATTGCGTGGAAGCAAGAATATATTGCTGTCTTGTATTTTTCCTATGAATGTGTTTTAGTGTGTGAGTAAATTTGACCTACACATAGCCCTTGTCCTCGATTGACACATGGAATACTTTTTATTTCGAGAAATGTGTTAGTTCCCGAAGGAGAGCGATAAACGGCCCGCGCACGAGTCGCGAGCGAGCGGCTCCTCTATATAAGTATAAGCTAGAGCTTGGTTTGAGGCTAGGTTCACTTGTGTGAGCTGTCCCTGATATAAATAATAAATAAAAATAAATATTACGGGGCAATATGACACAAACTGACCTGGTCCCAAACTAGGCTTGTACTATGGGTGCTAGGCAACGATAAATATACTTAAAAAGGTACATACTGTGCAGTCTCACTATACTGTACATTTTTAGACATAGAAATAGAAGCGAAGAAATAACTCACTATTCTCATTCAACTTTAACTACTGTTTAACTTTAACCTTTAACGTAATAAAACACCATAAGAACATCATTATTTCCTTTGCACTCCAACATCCATCAAGACAACAACTACATAGTGTACAGATCTAACTGGACTGTACACATACTTATAGAAATAATAATACATACTTGTACCTAAATAAATAGAAAACACCCAAGACTCGGAACCAAATATTTGCATTCATCACACAAATTTGCACATGCCAGGAGTCGAACCCAGGACAGCTAGCTTCGTAGGCAGGGTCTCTACCAACCCGGCGTCGTCGACATAAGCAATGCAAGGTTATGCAGCGAACACACTAGCCTAACATAATGTAAATTAAATAAAACAATAACACGTACTCGTGTTACGATTGTAAACAAGAGAGCGCGGGCACTTCGTAACTGTCACAGTCGATATAAGACCTTATGCGGTTGCAATACGAGTCGCTGGGCTGCGCACGCGCCGCCCAACTGAGCAAATAATCCAAAAGAAGTTTTGATGCCCTTTTAGGCCTTTTTGTAGAGGCCAATCGCAATCGCGTGTTGAAAGAACGATAAACAGCTGTGTTGTTGGATGACGCGGTTGGCTCGGCGGCGCTCGGCAGGCGCCCTCGAGCCGGCGGTCCCGGGATCGATGCTCGTAAGAGCAAATTTGTGTAATTAATCGGAATATCGAATCTTGGATGATTTCTATTTATTTAATGTATCTGTCTATATAAATATGTGGGTCGCTGTACCTAGTAGTAGATCTAGGTACCCATAGAACACGCTTAGACCTTATATAAAAAAAAAAAGGTAAAATTAACGTCAAACTTTAAAAAATTGCCAGTTGGTGTAGTATTGTTTACAATCCTCGAAATTAGTTCAGAATGACAACCGTTGCATGGTATTGTATTTCCTTTATTACTGACAAATGCACGGACAAGCAAATAGTCAGCAAACCTCCTGTCTCCCGCATGGAGCCGCACCGATCAAGTTCGGAGAAATAAGAACAATAGCCGGTCAAGTTATTAAGAATGTTATCCAAGAATCGCCGTACCGGCGAACGCGAGACCGGTTCACTGGCACATGGATACACCACCGACAGCCGGGCAGCTCTGGCCGGCATCCACGGAGCACTAGCGTCGCCCGCGGCTCCGTCCGCGGTGAGTCGTTATCACTATTGCCTCGGAAACGGCTCCGTTTTCCACGATAAAGAATATGTCCGTTTTCGGCCATAATTATGTCTCTGTGTCAAATCTTTACGTCGTTGAAAGCTTAGGTGAAGACGAGACATATAAACAGACCCATTCTCGCATTGAACATAGTAAGGAGGCGATCTTCCTAAAAGCAGCATTCAGGTCAACCGTGCTTATGTACTTGTATCGAATATTTTGTATACTTGCCTTCGCACGTCCCATACAAATCACACGTCACATTCAGAGATTCAGATCAATTAAATAGGTTTTCGTAGTCGGGTTTTAGTTTTTATAATGTTATGCTGCGCATGCGCAATTACCTAATGGTCAGCTTTATGTTTGGCAAGCCGAGTGGCTCTCATGTCGACCCTCGCTGGACAAGTCAACAGTGAGGTCGGCGCCGTGGCTACCGAGGCAGCGAGGAGCGTCATTACGCAGAAACGAATATTTAATCGTGCCACGAGCCATTTGAGGTTCTTGTTGCTAGACGTTGTCTCGTGGGATTACGAGAAATGATTGATACCTGTACCCGTTGCTGAGATAACGCGTCCTGACAGACGGACGGACAACAAAGTGACCCTATAAGGATCCCGTTGTTGTTGTGAGGTATGGAACCATAACAACGCCTTTTGGTGGCAAGAATCAGAAAAAAATTCAATTGAATTATTGAGTAGAAAATTGAAGCTGACGCCGCGCAGTCTACTCAAATTAGGGGAACATATGAGTAAACACCAATTGAAAGTAATGGTTGTTTCGGTTTAAAAATTATACATAAATTTAAATTTATACTCACCCAGAGCTCACCCAGAAGATGCCTATAATAATAATAATTTAGATATCGATATCGATTATTAGGTATCGATAAATAATTTTCGGAACATTAATATCGATATTTTGACAGAACTCCGTCATTTATGACCCGATTTGATTTTTTTATTCAATCAGGTAACATACTTTCAAACCCGAATAAAACATACCCGGTTCAGATTAGTCTCATTTCTATAATAATGATAAACTGATGATGAACCCCATGAGGGATCGACGGAACCCGTCAAAAATCGTAGGTAAGTACAGTCAAAGGCACATAATATCTATTCACCCATCGCGTCATCGCGCGGCAACATTTGGTCAGGTGATTATGAATCTGATTACTAACATATCTATCTATAGACCATTAGTATCGATACAAAGTACTGATAAAATTATCGATCTGTTTACCGATATTTAAAGTTTATCGTTACAATTATCGATATATTCGGGAAGGAAACAACTCTTGTTGAGTTGTCGGTGTTCGTGGGCGGTGGTGATTACTTCCCATCAGGTAACCCGCATGCTCGTTTGCCTCCCTCTCTTATAAAAAAAAGTATCGATATTGTTATCGATATTTTCTTGAAATTACCGATATATCCGGCTATCGATATACAGTCCCTTACGCGTCATCAATTTTAAAGTTAGCGAAGAAATTACGACACAACGTAGGAAAACGTAGGTAGTGCGGACGGAGGCGCGGGCGAATGCTAGTCGTGTATAATGAAGTCATAGAAGGCGTCTTCTTGTCCTAAGTGTTAAGTATTATTTGCTCGGAGGTCGGACGTCAGTGACGTCACACGGGAAAAAACTAAGCTCTCGACACGAGGACCATTATTGATGTAAAGTTGTGTTGGCGATAATGGTCCCCTCACTAGCAGATCTCGTTTCTGAGTCTTTACTTTTTTCATTAAAATCGGTTCATAAGTTCAGCATTGAGGGCGTAAGAAACGGACATGCGCAACATTTTTGGTAATTAGTAAAAATAGGTACATATACATAGACACAGCCGCACTCAGAGACATCAATTAATTTTCACTTCTCATGCTCTAAAAGTTAGTATTTATGTCGTGCGTAGGCGACATAAAGTCGCTTCTTATAAAGTAAAATCTTCGTCGAAGACCTAGGCAATCGGTCCAACAGCCACACGAACAACTTTTTAACTTCATAGAATAACATATTTATTTTATTTCGTTTCGTTAGTATTCTAAAACCAAGGCAAGGATACCAACAGCCAAAGTACTATAAGGGTGGTGACGATTATATCAATAGACTGTTATTTGTTTGAGTTTAATTTATTTGAAATAATATACAAGAATAGGTGTTTGCACCATGAATGCCGCGAGGCGACTCTACACACAACTACTATTGTTTTTTTATTGTTCCATTCTTAATTTCTTTATTCGATTTCAAAAGAATTAAGAATAAAACTGACATACATAAAGCAACAAGTTCTACAATTCTACATACAAAACTACTTGCTGCTTTACATCCCTCGCCCCTCTTGAAAAAAGCAACGCCTAGCTAATAATTTATATCTACCTAAGGAGGAGTTGCAGGTCTTACAAAGCCACACTGTTCCCAGCTAGGGAATAATTTCCTGTACAGTTATGTCAATAATACTATAGAACGGAATTTTCTTACGCGAACAACACTTAACTGTACAGTGAAATTTCGACTTTCGGAAAAACCTCCGAAAAACGAAAATCACAGTGGATTCCCTATCTACCCATCTCGTACCTTTCACGCACCACAGATAACTAGTCATGCTATACTAAGAGTATATGACATATGTAAAAATAATTACCCCTAACTAGGTTTCATGGTGGTGTGTAATAGGCTTACAAAGAGGCGAGATGGTATTTTTATGTCCAAAGACATCTGACAATGAATTGACAAGTCATCGTCATTCCCTTAACATGTCACAGAAGTGACATATGGGTCCATGTCCCATAGGCATATGTTAAGGGTCCGACTTTGACCAATCAACTATCATCCATAACCTCCTAAGACCCAATATATATCAAAAAAGGGACAAATTGTTAAAGTGTCAATTTTTATTGACTAATAAGTTATCTCGTTTTATATTAACGAAATGGGCCTCAGTAGGTTCTAAGGAAAAAATACTCGTATGAAATAAATTACCTAAGCACTTTCACCCCCCCCCCCCAATACGCAACATTATTATTCTAGCTATATTTCATATTTAATACTAAACTACTCATAACTTATACATTTCAATGAAATAGTATGCATGTGTCACATATCTCGGCCTGAGATATGGTCAGTGGTCACAGCATCTTCGCAGAGTGATGGTGAACTGCATTTCTTCTGATGGTGCAGCCAAGTGACTGCAGCACCAGACTTCGCAGCTCCATCCTCCTGCGCAGCTTGTTGCTCTCGTTCAGAAGTGTACATGAAACGATGCAAATGTTAAAGACACCTAGTAGCGAAAACACAAGCAATAAGATACCTCATTATAAGAATAGCTTTATTTTTTTTATTAAATAACCACTAATGACCAATTTTCACTGCACCATGGCTTGTAAAATTCATCATGGTGATCAAAGGGAATATCTCATTATGATACTATATACAACGACATCAAGTCCAGGTAGCAGCCTCCTACTGCTTCCAGAATACATGTGGCAGGAATGCACGCCCATGTCTCACATCAGTCATCTCTGCTTATGGTCATCAGGGTTTCACAAGTTCTCAGCTCGGCATATATGAAAAATAAAACACAGCTAAATAAACACATTAAAACAATTATACACATATTTTATACGTAGCAAGTATGAACAAGCTTTCATACGATATCGCTTCCTTTAACCCCACTATACGGCGAAATTCGTAACGCACGACTTGTCAACCACGAAGTACACATGCCATGCACTATGACGGCTGAGACCAACCAAGTCTCTTCCCACCTTATAGGCTTAAAGGGAATTACCATCACACTACAAAGACAAGCGCCATCATGGAAACATGCCTGCATCACGAATGTAGCCTGACCTATTCACCCTTCTTTCCATGGTTGTTCATGCTTGCTTCAACTGTACAAGTCTGTAAAATAAAATTTACAATTAAATAAATATATACAACTAAATCCTAATCTTAACCCTATATTTACACACTAAGTTATAATCCTACTATAAAATTTTTTCAATCTATTCCTGTGAACAATTACATATTTAGCAATACTACCCAATTTCTTTATTTTATAATTGTTATTAGGTAGAATATTAACAACTTGATAGGGTTTCGTAAGATATGTCGGACCCTTTTTTTTTTACAAACTTGGCTATCACTTTGCCATAATTGAATTAAAATATTGCTACAAAATATATCATATTGCTGTGCTGTCTTCACGTCGACACTATTCAGAGCATTTAAAATAAAGCCTAAAATCCTATCAACACATTGAATACATTTGAAATATAACTTAAGACATCAATTTCACATCAGCTAACATCTATAAAAATTTGTTTTTTTCTCATCATCACAAGTATTTATAATCACGTAATCCCGCTCATCTCTTCGCGTTTCGCATACTACACTCTATGTACGACCAATGACCTTCATTATTACAAAACCTAACACCCCAGTTCCCTAGAAAATTATCATGGCTATAGGCGAGTGCCCGAATCTACGTATGGATTCATATGGGTTCGACCTATGCCATTGTATATATAAAATATCCCCATGCGAAACGTTTGCCGTTGCGGATGATGAAAGGCAACCAACCTTTCCCCTGATTTCCATGAAATCGTTAGGGTTTTCATCCTTAGCACCCGTTTCCCACACATTTACGGTCACACATATTTAATCTTCCATTCTATTTGATACGTATGTTATGATGTTGAGAATAAAAATAAATTTGCAATTAATATTAGTCAAAAGTGACGTAAATTGACGTGAACATTTTTCCCGACGGCACTTCGTTTCGATTAACAAAGAGGCTATTGTAATTATAACTGGCTGATTATAAATTGAACAATTATTTAATTGTCAATGATGTCAAATTATATTTCAAATATCAATTTACAAACAAAAATTGTTTGGCAAAAATGAATAAGCTACAAAAAATATATACGACATAAAAAAATGATTCCCGTCGATGCTCCCGTTCTACATCGTTCGATCCCGGTGCATTATCGACGTGTATTGTAGGTTGGATGCTGCTTTACAGATGAAGACGTCGCATCTTGCTAGCTACACACATTTTATAAAAACGATGAACGCGGTCGCAAATCACGCGGTCGCCGCGATGCTCGCTGCCCATACAGCGCCTCCCTCGATGTCGCAACTGTGTTCGGTGTTCTAAACGAAATATTGACTCTCAATCGCGGAATACACAACGGAACAACATTCGCGGACTGGTTTCGCAAGCCCTTGATGTCTTCCAGGCCATTGAACGTCGTGGCTGCCATTTTTCTCAGCATGCTAACATTTGTATATGAAAAAAACAATCAACAACGCGCACAATATACCATATAATATATATCTACGACCTTTATGTCCTCTTCGGAAAATGCCCTAGGATAGGCTTAGTCTTTCATCTTCCGCTTCCTTGCGGTTGGCAACTCGCTTTGTCGTCGGCAGCTGCGAGAAGGTGGAGTGTCTTGATTACTTGAGACGCCCGCTGTCCACCATATAAGGGTGGTGACGATTATATCAATAGACTGTTATTTGTTTGAGTTTAATTTATTTGAAATAATATACAAGAATAGGTGTTTGCACCATGAATGCCGCGAGGCGACTCTACACACAACTACTATTGTTTTTTTATTGTTCCATTCTTAATTTCTTTATTCGATTTCAAAAGAATTAAGAATAAAACTGACATACATAAAGCAACAAGTTCTACAATTCTACATACAAAACTACTTGCTGCTTTACAGTACACAATAAAGATTCATGATATAAAGTTATAATTTTTATTTCGTCGCATTTATTATCATTATTATTATTATTATCATGTTGCTGTTTCATTTCCACGCAATCGAAGTGAAAAGTTCGAATCCCGGTGTGGACAAATATTTGTGTGATGAGCGCGAGTATTTGTTCCTGAGTCATGGATGTTTTCTATCTATCTAAGTATGTATTTCTCTGTATAAGTATGTTTATCGTTGCCTGGTACCCACAGTACAAGCCTAGAGCTTAGTTTGGGACTAGGTCAATTCGTGTGAGATTGTCCCCTGATATTTATTTATTATTTAATTATGATCACTACTTAAGTACGAGTATATAATAAAAATAAAATTAAAGAAAGTTAAAATGAACACATTTTTAAGGCGTCCATTAGACGATAGGTTTTGCGTCAGTCAATTCAATCAGTCATGACTGATGGTGCATGACGCAAGAATCAAAATATCTGGATAATGATCAGTCATCGCATTAGACGGTAGGTTATCCGTCAGTCTCAGCTGTGATTGTGGTAAAACTGACAGCAAAAGCTACCGTCTAATGGATGCCTAAATATATGTCATCCTAGTTCAGCCAAAATGAAGTCAGCGTCTAACAATATTTAAAACCAACAGCGGGGGATTGTGTCGTGTGAAATGCCTCATCGAGAGCCACCTTCATCGTGTTATTCGCAGACAACGGACCCGTCCTTACGTGCGCGACGCAATGGCTGCGAGAAGCGCATAATGATCGTTAAGTGGAATCGCAAACTATTACGAGATGGCGATGCGCCGCTTCCGGCTGCGCCAGCGCCGGCAATAAACGTATTTACATTTAACATTAAGAACTCGGTATTAACGAAAATCAGGAGAGAAGGGCATTAAGGTCATCGCGGCGCCGGCGGCCCCGGCAACTTAACGATGTTCTACACCTGTCTAACGTCGGAGTTCACCAACCAATTTAACGGACTGTTAAATCCTAATCGGCTGTTAGTCAATACATTTTGACAGCCGTCAGACCTCTAATCGCCTGTTTAACTGTTGGTGAACACCGACCAAAATGTATAGGATTGGCTTAAAAAAAGAAGCTGACGATCTGTCACGTCGGCCCCTTATGTCAATTTCATACATATTATAAGTTTTTTTTTAATCGTTATCGCTAGCGTTATATGTACAATCAAGGTCATAAATATGTATACATTTTAGTAGCTTGTCGCTTTAATCCCTGTGACATTCATATATGGCAGTTTAAACATGACAGTAAAAATACAAGGTAGGTACTAAAATGTATACATTTATGACCTTGACTGTACCTATCAGAGCCGCAGACCAGCGCCGGCTCCGATGCCGATGGTGATGAAAGTTTCCCAAATGGGGAATACTCCAGAATATAATTAACCGATCAATGGCTTAACCGATTATGATCAGCGCTGGAAAATTTAATGGCTCCCAAGAAAGTAGGTAACGTTAAACGAGTCGTGCGCAGGCGCAGGGACCCGCTGTTGTAACCGCTAATTGAGGATTAAGTATTATGAATTAAACGGATTAAAATAACAAATTTAGCTCTAGAACTGTACACCATTGCAGTTACTGTAACACCTTTTTGGTGAGTCATAATAAACAGTTAAATAAATCTCACACAAACTATCTTAGTCCCAAACTAAGCTCGACACTGGTACTCACGCACCATCACGGACTTTAATTGATATGCCGCCATAGAACCCTATCATAATGACAGCGACAAGTCACAAGAAAGAAATTACGTCAAACCTTCTTGTGACTTATCGCTGTCATCATGACAGGGTTCTATGGCGGCATATCAATTAAAGTCCGTGATGGTACAGTCAGCCTTATAAGTAGCTGCACACTTTTGTACCTTGTCGCTTTAACGCCTTTGACAGATTAGTGCAGCAGTTCAAACATAAAGTGACAAAGTACTGGCGTGTGCAGCTACTTATAAGGCCGACCGTACCAGGCAATAAACATACATAAATAGATACATATTTACATACATAGAAAACATACATAACTTAGAAACAAATACTCGCTCTCATTACACAAATGTTTGCTCACAGCGGGATTCGAGCCCGGGACCGCTAGCTTAGCAGGTGGGTCACTAGTTCACTACCAACTAGGAAACTGCGTCGACAATAGAAACATTAGACATAAACATACATTATATATAAAGTTACAAATGAAGCTTGTAAACAAGATAATAAAACTCGACAAAAGCGGGACTCCTACTTTTAGAGCCCATAATTATCCTATAGGTAGTTTTAAGGAGAAACATTTGTATATGTGCCGTTCCCAATATAAAGGGACCTTATGGAGGAAGGCAGTTACGCTCTTCTTATTCTTGTAACTATACGAATAATATGGTAACAGTTCTAAAAACGGCGTAACCGCCTGCCTACATAAGGTCCGTTTATATTGAGAACGTCACATATTATATAATGTGTACTCACGTTCTCGAAAACGGATCTAACGATTTCGATGAAATTTGCAGTATACGTGTTTACGGGGGCGAAAAATCGATCTAGCTGGGTCTCATATCTGAGAAATTTCGTTTTCGCAAAAAGATTTGCCCGCGCAATGTGGTTCGTAAGTTCCATGTGGCTGCCGCCTGAATAAATGTTTGAACCCCATCTATGGACCGGTTTTTTTTTTTCTTTTTTTTGGGTAAATCGTTAGGTATTGTTTTTTGTATTTGTTTAGAAATCAATGAAAATTCGGTTTCGACCCGAGCGACGCCCGGTCTCCCAGGTATCCCCCCCTCCCTCCCACGTCTCCCTTCAACGTCTTAATGGATTTTCACCAAACAGCTAAGAACACTCGATCAAGTCACTTTCAAATAAAAACAACATTCATCCGTTTGGGAGCTACGATGCCACAGACACACAGATACACGTTAAACTTATACCACCCCTCTATTTTAGTCGGGGGTCAGAAATAGGTCCAAAGAGTTGATAAAGTATCATTAACCCGATAACACGGTACACTTCACTTCTAAGCCTTATGACTCTAAACCAGTTCTTACGTAACTCCAAGTAGTTCTGATGGCAGTGACCGCTTGAATTTATTAGAAACCATCACGCTGTCCTGCTCGTTGCCAGCGGGTGTGAGCGAGACCTGAGCTGGTCACGCGCTGTGTTGCAGCTGCTTACCTTGATTCTCCGCGCTCTGGTTTCCTCCGTTAGGTGCAAATTAGAATTATCACAGTATTTTACGTAAACAAGATTCGTTAATAATCTAATCCTTACTAATATTATAAATGTGTGTTTGTCTGTTGGTTACGCTTTCCCGGCTAAACGCTGAACCATTTCGGTGAGGTTCGTTGCGGAGATGGGTCCACATTGGCTCGCATACATATTGTTAGTCATAATAATATAATAATCCGTCACTATTTACGCTAATACTCGTAGATAAGTCATAATTTTCGCAAGTCATAATGCATTTTTTCATGACATCCTTATTTTCCACGATTTTTATTAAAGCGACCTAACTAATGTACACGATGGATGTTTATTAAATCCTGTAATTTCACCCGGTATGACTAACTGCCGCACTCAGAGACGTCAATTAAGTTTTAAGTTTCATTAAAGTAGCTGCTGTCACTGTCTTTGCTATAGCAATAGAATAAGACGCAACAACTCTAATGAAACTTAAAACTTAATTGACGTCTCTAAGTGCGGCAGTAAAAAAAATTATGACTAACATAACATTACGACAAACAATATGTATGCGTCTAGACCCGCTCCCTGTGGTGGGGATACTCGTAGTTTGAGTCTCGGGAAAGGACATATGACACTTTTTATCTCGGAAATTTGGAGTTATTTTTATTTTTTTATTTTATTTTAGGTACAATAACATGTTGAACAATTAAAGTTGAACAAAATACACTTCACAATTGTAATAATTGTACTTGTGTTTCAGTAAGTAGTGAAGATGCAAGTATAAGTACAAAAATAATTTAAGATATCGTTAAGTTTATAAATGTATGTATTTTAGTCAGTAAGGTATTTATCTATGGGCCTAGCAGCCTGAAAATAAATTCATTTGAATTTTGAATAAATGCTAAACTAGAAATGCGGCTCCTGAGGGAATAGCTATAAACGACTTCTACGCGGACGAAGTCACGGGCAAAAGTTAGTATTAACAATTCAAAAATGTGTTTGTCTGTTTATAATATAAATATAATAATCCAGCCTATCTACGTCCCACTGCTGGGCACAGGCCTCCACTCACAGTGAGAGGGTTCGGGCTATAGTTCCCACGCGGGCCCAGTGCGGATTGGGAACTTCGCACACACCGTCAAATTTCTTTGCAGGTGTGTGCAGGTTTCCTCACGATGTTTTCCTTCACCGAAAAGCTCATGGTAAATTTACAAATTGTATTTCGCACATAAATTCCGAAAAACTTAGAGGTGCGAGCCCGGGTTTGAACCCACGACCCTCTGCTTAAGAGTCGGCAGGTCAAACCATTAGGCTACCACGGCTTTTTTGGCTACAACGGCTTTTTTTGTTTTTCTGTTTGTTTCGTGTTAACGTCAAGCTGCTAAACCGATTTCTATGAAACTTGGCTCGCGTGTAGTCTGCTGCTACACGGAGACCGGCAGAGTCCTTTATATCCCGATATCCTACAGGGGTCTACTGGATAGATGAGAAATGCTGCTCGACGGCAGATGGCGCTGTCTTCTGCTCAATTATCCGTTAGATGTCGCTGGTCGGGTCTTATCGGGAGGCATAATCATTGTTTGACGTATTTAAGTATCGTTTGGTCGAAAATCATTTGTTATGTTTTTTCAATTAAAAGGGTTTTTTTCAGAATTATTGTAAAACTAACCTAACCTAACTAAAGTCGCCATCTATAGAACTTGTGAACGATGTAAACAAAGCGCCATATTGATATTGTCTATAGTTTGATGAGTTTACTAGTGATGGGAAAAGTAGATTAAGATTAAAATCCTTTAAAATTTATTTTTTAATCATAATCACTAGAATCAATTGAGGATGACGTGTGACCAATATGTAGGCATTATACAACGTAACGTACTGTACTGTAATGTTTAATCGTAACGATTGTACCTGGTACAATCAAGCGTAATTTTAAAAACCACCGAAATTAAAATCGTTTTAACACACTACTTCTCGTTATAGTCTTAATTTGGACAACACTAGTCAGCCATCATAGACAATTGCAGACTTGAAACGAAACAAATACATATGTCATTACAATATGCCGGAATAACCTCAACTGCAAAATAATTTCAAACTTTTACTGAAATATCGAATTTTAAGTAATAAGTATTATATTGTTCAATGAGGATCAGAATAGCAAGTGGTGAAATAGCATATGGATTTAGTAGTGATGGAGAGCTAGTGTGAAAGTTTACGAAGAAATGTTGCCTAAAAGGTTTGTTTACATGGTTCACAAGTTCCATTGATGGCGACTTTAATCTACCCAACCAGATGTTTGTTAAATCACGACATTTCAGCCTAGAAGGGTGTTAGGCAAGAACATTTTCGACCAAACAATACTTTAGGTCAAACAATTTTGCGTGTCAACGGCGGAAAGAGTTTAGCTGTTCATATGTACCAAAAAACCGCAAGCGTTTTTTTCTTCCGTGTCTATGTCTACACTAAAAAGAGCTTAAGTATAAAATGAATTAATTTTAAATAGTATTTCCAAGTTAATCTGGGGTTGGTTGTTAGCTTCTCACCTGACGGTCACGCTGCAGGCTATCAAAGTGCAGTCTGTACAGTCATCCCCGGCCGGACGGCGCACGTACACTCAGCCGGGGTATCGATGTGGGAAATTACACTTAATTCCTCGTTGGCATCACAAACGTAATAATTTGGGCGCGCACGCGCACGGTCCGCTGGCTGGCGTAATGGACGCTCTGCGGTAACGTGTGTGGAGTCACGAGGCCAGCTCATGCCGGTGGATTACTATCTAATAATATCTATTAATCCACCCTATATACGTCCCACTGCTGGGCACAGGCCTCCACTCACAACGAGAGGGGTTTGGGCTATAGTTCTCACGCGGGCCCAGTGCGGCTTGGGAACACCGTCAAATTGCTTTGCGGGTGTGTGCAGGTTTCCTCACGATGTTTTCCTTCACCGAAAAGTTCATGGTAAGAAATTATAAAAAAACTTAGAGGTCCCAGCCCGGGCCGAACCCACGACCCTCTGCTTAAGAGGAGGCAGGTCAAACCATTAGGCTACCGCGGCTTTTTTCACGGATCACTATGCAACGATGCATTACTAGCATTTAGGCATTCCATCTTACGGCGCTGTTTGTCTCCGGGCTCTCAATTAAGGAAATATTGACGACGCAGTTAGCTTAGTTAGTAGTGACCGGGCCTACGATGCTAGCGGTCTCGGGGTCGAATCCCGGTATGGGCAAATATTTGTGTGATGAGCGCGAGTATTTGCTCCTGAGTCATGGATGTTTTCTATATATTTAAGTATGTATATCGTTGCCTGGTACCCATAGTACAAGCCTAGAGCTTAGTTTGGGACTAGGTCAATTTGTGTGAGATTGTCTCCAGGATATTTATTTATATAACTTGGGTACCTTCAGAGTGAGTAGGCATCCACGGAACCAGTGAGCTCCACCCTGGACCTCATCATCGTTTACCGAGATCGAGGTCACGCGCTGGTCAGTCTTTAAGAGGATTGTGAGTTGACCGCTTTCCATACAAAGGCGATAACGTTTTCCACCCCCTAAATTTTAAACGATTTCGACCAATTTTTGTTATGTGGTCAGTCGGAACAAAAACTATGTCCGTACGTTTCGTTATATTTATATATCTACACATATTATACGTGTAAGATAAACACATACAGTGTTTACATGATTTTTATGAGTTATTTATGAGGTAGTAAGCTATTAGTTAATTTTCTAATTTTCTGGTTTAGGTCAAGCAATTTTCTGCTTGCCCAAAGGTCAACTGGTAGAGAATGCCATTAGGCATTAAGTTCACCTTTTGTACTCAAATTTGTATTTTTGTGCAATAAAGATTAAATAAATAAATAAATAAATAAGCATTTTGGTCCGTTACGTAGTCCTCGGCATTATAGACCTACGCTTTAGACATCAACGACTTTTCCAAGTAGATAATTTTTATGTGCTGTAAGGGGTAACTCTACGTCGGGCAATTTATTATAAAAATTAATGCATTGACCTACCAACGATTTAAGTATGTATATACTTTACGGAAACTAAAGGTTTTTATGGCAATTTTATTTTTATTCCTAATATTGAAGTTATGTATATCAGAATTCTTAATGAAAGAGTCTAGCTTCTTAATAACATACATCATTTGTTTAAAAAGTTCTCTTAAGGAATTTAGATTATAAAATAAATAAATAAATAAATATCACGGGACAATCTCACACAAATTGACCTAGTCCCAAACTAAGCTCTAGGCTTGTACTATGGGTACTAGACAACGATAAACATACTAATATACATACTTAAATACATAGAAAACATCCATGACTCAGACACAAATACTCGCGCTCATCACACAAATATTTGTCCATACCGGGATTCGAACCCGGGACCGCTAGCTTCGTAGGCAGGGTCACTACCAACTAGGCTAACCGCGTCGTCATTATGTATGTATACTTACAGCGAATGGCCCTTTTTTGTACCTTGTTTAATGTTGATTACGTCTCCCGTTTCACCCGTACGAACTATGTCAACCTTATTCAGCGATGCGGCGAGCACGTTGCGATTACGCAGCCATTTCACTTTCGTTTCGTCGGCGGCGCGCGCGACGCACGTACGACCTCGATGCCTGCGTCGGCGCATGCTCTGATCACTCACGAATCCTATTGAGTTCAAGTTCGAGACGGCTCTGAAGCTATTTGTTTCAGGACAAAGTGTGTCGTTCTCGTCGTTCATCCGCGACAGGTAAAGGTTGGACCCATGTTGGAACAGTTCGGCCTTCACGTTTGTATAAGTGAAGAGCAGAGCATAATTATAATACATATTATTATAATGACGACGAGATATTCTAATTCTTTTCATAATCTTTAATCTTTGTTTTTTTTTAGGGTTCCGTACCTCAAATGAAAAAAAACGGAACCCTTATAGGATCACTTTGTTGTCCGTCTGTCTGTCTGTGTGTCTGTCAAGACCCTTTTTCTCAGTAACGCGTGAAGGTATCAAAATGAAATTCATATCAAATACTTAAGTCTGCGATCCCTTGGATCAGTGAAAAAATCAAACATTTAAGTCAACGCAATCAAAAGATACGGCCGTTTATGCCGCATTTTGAAGGGAATCTCAAGGGAATCAAAACCTATAGGGTACTTCCCGTTGACTTAGAATCATGAAATTTGGCAAGAAGCAATGTCTTATAGCATACATAAAGGAAAAAATCCGAAAACCGTTAATTTGTAGTTAGATCACATAAAGAAAAAGTCCAGTATAAACTGACACTCACTAAGTATAAAAGTGCATACTTATTGCGTGTCAGTTTATACTGGATTTGTTTATATGGTATTCCTGTGATTTACGAACTATTTACATGCCTACAAACGTGCGGAACCCTCGGTGCGCGAGTCCGACTCGAAGAAAAAAAAACCGGTCAAGTTTTTTTTTCTTGTGATCGTCGAAATGTTTCTATTTCTATGTGACTGTTTGTCTCTCACACACGGCGGCGTCACGTGGGATTTTTTCTATTATTATTTAATTATTTGTTGCAATCCTATACCAACTATATATTACTGGTCGGGCTACGTATGTACAACCTTGGGCATGGCAATATATTGCCCTGAGAATACTCAAAACTAAACATCAATACTTATAACTATAAGTCTACTTTGCAATACTTAATTATTGTAATAATAGCGACCCGCCCTCGCTTCGCTCCGCGTACTAAGCATGTAAGCATTAGAATACCCTCTTTAAATTTATATTATATACTCGTACCTACTTCCTAGAATACAGACCGCAATTCCCTCGGTAATTCTTTGTATTGTTTTTGGCTGCCACGATACAGGCCTAGCCTAGTGTGGAGTCAAAGTTACTTTTGTTATTGTACTGTAATTATTTTGGTAAATAAATCTTTACTTTACTTTACTTTACTTTACTATTATATACATAAACCTTC
This sequence comes from Tortrix viridana, assembly GCA_963241965.1. Lineage (NCBI taxonomy): Eukaryota > Metazoa > Arthropoda > Insecta > Lepidoptera > Tortricidae > Tortrix > Tortrix viridana. The sequence goes on along the minus strand of OY725198.1, from coordinate 8,347,061 downwards.
CGTGAATAATTATGTAGCAAATAGTGAAAACGGCATTAAAATCCGTTGCGTAGTTTGAAAGATCTAAGCGTACATACATACAGAGGGACAGACGGCGGGAAGCGACTTTCTTTTAAACTATGCAGTGATGTAGTGATATACTTTGATTATATAATTATGGCACATTATTGTCATACTATAACAATATAAATGTGAAAGTTTGTATGTGTCTTTGTGTATCAATCACACCTAAACGGCTGAACGGATTTTAATGAAATTTGGCGCGCAGATAACATCGGAGAAAAAAATATTTTACAATATTTCCAGATTGTATAGTAGTTATGATTCTGGTGCAGGAAAACAGATTTCAGCTATGGTTAACAGTTTTTTTTTATATGACAACTAGTTTTTTAGCATTTAGCTTACAACAGGTTTTGTATACAACACAAAATTTGTTTCCTACGATACTAGGTAAGCGGGTAATAGGTACTAGAAATGATGTTGTACAGAAGTAGAATTTTCTATTAATGTGTAAAAAAATTATAGTTGTCACATATAATACAATAAAATCAAGTCGAATTTACAATATTCTGTTAAAGTAAACTAGATTTGCTTATCCTGGACACATAAAATAATTGTTATTTCGGAAAATGTGATAGTTCCCGAGGGAGACGCGATAAACGACTTCTGCACGGACGGAGTCGCGAGCGAACGATAGTTTAGTTTGTAATTATGAAAACACGATGACAAAAGAATAAAGTGACAGCACGAAAAAAAAGTTGCAAGAGTAATTAAATATCATGCTTAGCTTAGAGCCTGTGCACACTAGCGTTTATAGCCCTTAGACACCCGGTCAAAAACGCTAGTGTGCACGGGCTCTTAATAGATTTGATCAATTTCTTTCATTACTCTAGCAATACTGGATAAAATCTCTTAGTAATAATAATAATAATAATCCAGCCTATATACGTCCCACTGCTGGGCACAGGCCTCCACTCACAATGAGAGGGTTCGGGCTATAGTTCCCACGCGGGCCCAGTGCGGATTGGGAACTTCGCACACACTGTCAAATTGCTTTGCTTTGCTTTGTTGGTTTTTGGTAATAAAAGTCTGGACGAGACAGTTTTATTTTTAAACCTTAAGCGTTCAGTTTTACGTTAGAATATGGAATAGACGTATTAATTTCCCTAGTACCTGTAAATTTTTATCTCTTACATGCATGCTAAGCCCGCAGAGATGCGCGGGGCAGCTAAAATGAGCGAGGTCAAAGCTTCCCGTTTCCACGAACGCTAAGCTAAGCTAAGCTATGAATATATACGATCCTAATCAATACATCCTTAGCTTAGCTTGTAAATCTCTGGTGGAAACGCAGGCTAAGAGCTGGTTGATGGAGTAGGACGATGGCAACATCCCCGCTGTGCGGTAAGAACGTGATGTAGGCTGCGCCGGCGCCGCTTGCGCGAAGGCCACAAGTTAGGGCCTGCGCAAACCGGCGGAGCGCAGCGTAGATCACTTTAAATTTATCTATGTATATTCTTTTCTATTTTAATTACAATAAGGTATAAATTTAGAGCCGCAGCCGCAGAGTAGAAATCCCCCGTGATGCTCCGAGGTCGGTCTCAGAGCATTCAAATTTATACCTTATAGTAGTTAAAATAGGAAAGAATATACATTGATAAATTTAAAGTGATCTGCGCTGCGCTCCGCCGGTTTGCGCAGGCCCTTACTCGTAGTGATTGATTGCGGTGAGGTGCAGAGATTTCGTCATTTTTATTGTTTTGTTAACAGAATCATTAAACATAATGGCCGCGTGTTTCATCAGCATATTTCCTTGAAGAATGTGTAAAAAATGTTTTGCTGCCATGTTTTTTGTTCAGACGGATATTTTTAAAGTTTGAACTTGTCAAGAACACAGACAAAGTTAAATAAAAGCTTACGTAAACAAGCTTACAAGTTTAATGCATTTGCAGTTGTTTGACGCAGGATGTTAAAATATATTTATTAACTGAGCCATGAGCTCGAGAGACTGGCGAGACTGTCCGAATACCTTTCCACATTATTAAAATAATCCATAAATAGCCTGCGTCTGTTTCCGAGAATTTAATTTTAAAAATGAAATAATACAAGTTTTACTACCTACTTAAGCGAGGACAAAGTACTTTTACTGATTTGTTTGTATCGTATAAAATATTCCGACGGTATTAAGGTGCTATTCCACCGGCGAGGCGAGGCGAGGCGAGGCGAGGCGAGGCGAGGCGAGGCGAGGCGAGGCGAGGCGAGGATGGGAGGGAATTTAAATTTGTATGGCAAAATTTCCCGCTCGTCTCCGGTGGAAATAGTCTAGATGGGCGAGGCGAGAATTTAAATATTGAATCGTATTACATTTAAAAAAAATCAACGGACTATATTTTACGTTTTTAAAAGATACAGCTCTTTTAATTAGGACAGACGGACGGATGGATAGCGTAGGCTTAGTAATAGAGTCCCGGCTTAGGTAGGCTTAGGATCCCGTTAGGCATCCTTCGGGTACGGAATCCTAAAAACTAAATCAAAATCTGTCTATTCGGGAGCTACACAGATATACAACACAGACACACAAACTCAAACTTATAACTCCCCTCTTTTTGATTCGGGGGTTAATATGGTTAAATCTTTATGAGAACGACCAATCTCACCGGGCCTTATCATGTGCACAGATCGACGTGGATACATCTGTCACTTTCTGACATTACGTAAGAGCGAGAGGGACGGATGCTTCATCATCATTATCATCATCATCATCATCATCATTATCATCATCGGCCTGTAGCAGTCCACTGCTGGACATTTAATAATATATTATAATAATCCAGCCTATATACGTCCCACTGCTGGGCGCAGGCCTCCACTCACAACGAGAGGGTTCGGGCTATAGTTCCCACGCGGGCCCAGTGCGGATTGGGAACTTCGCACACACCGTCAAATTGCTTTGCAGGTGTGTGCAGGTTTCCTCACGATGTTTTCCTTCACCGAAAAGCTCATGGTAAATTTACAAATTATATTTCGCACATGAATTCCGAAAAACTTAGAGGTGCGAGCCCGGGTTCGAACCCACGACCCTCCGCTTAAGAGTCGGCAGGTCGAACCATTAGGCTACCACGGCTGGACATAGGCCTCCCCCAATACGCGCCATTTACCCTGTCTTCGGCCTGTCGCATCCAGCTCCCGCCAGCGACCTTTCGTAAACCGTCACTCCACCCAGCTGACCACGCCATGCCACTTACTGCCGCACTCAGTGACGTCAATTAAGTTTTAAGTTTCATTAAAGTAGCTGCTGTCACTGTCTATGCTATAGCAATATAATAAGACGCACCAACTTTAATGAAACATAAAACTTAATTGACGTCTCTGAGTGCGGCAGTTAATCCACCGCGATAGCGACCATACCTTCTGCGGAAGCAGAGGAATTAATTAATGACCTGAACAACAGCTGGAGGCAGCATAGTAATAAGATAATGAAGGTGCAGCGTCATCCTCGTTATTGTTATTGTGTTGTTCATAAATGATACCTTGCCGTGGCACAGCCCGATGGATATGGAGTTATAAACAAATAAACAAGTGCGAGCCGGACTCTCGCACCGAGGGTTCCCTCGTTGGCACCACAACTTGGGTGATATTACTCCTCAATAAAAGGCAAGCTATAAAAACGCGTATTTTGATGTTGTCGTCTATGTATGTTTGTATACTATCTATATTTTTTAAATCCGCCATTTTTTTTTGTCGTTTGTCGAAAGCACGGTTGCTCTAACTCAATTAAATACTGTATCAATTGGTAATTTTAAACTTTACCGTTAAAGAACTTTAGGTATTTCTCAAACGCAATTTATACATGTCACTTATTGAGAACATGCTGTAACAATAATAATAATAAAATTCTTTATGTCGGAACAAAACTCCATACAAATATTAACACTATATACATTAATCAATTATTATTAAAATTTTAAATTTAAATAAAACAAAATCACAATAAAATCAAGATAATCAAAATAAAATCGGAATTAAAACAAAATCAAAACAAAAGCGAAATTATCCATATTAAAATCAAATTAAAACTAAGATTACGTTATGGCGCCAAATAAAGTAATATAAAACGTAGCGTAATATAAGTAATTATCCGTAAGTGCCCGAGGCACGTGTACAGCACATAAATATTACCTACGTAAGACCGGGTCTAGGTTTAGGTACGTTTCGCTGATTATTATCGCGTGAGACTTCTAACTTTAGTACTGGATCAACAGCCTTATTTCATTATAGTAAAAAAACTCAAAATTGCGCATTATCCAAGGTCACATCGTACAAATATTTCCGTAGTTAGGTAGTATCGTTTTCCCAGCAACTTGCGACAAAAACAATTCGTTAACGAACAAAGACCGCGAGTGGGGAATCGTCTCACGCGCACAATCCGCATGGTCGCGGGCGCCCCGAGCCCCGGCGCGGGCGCACTCTCACTTTATCATTGTAATTCGCGACGCTGATGACATAAACCGAGAGGCTACTTTCGTTCAAATCTGTTAACCTATGCACACTAACGTTTTTGACCGGGGGTCTAGGGCCAAACGCTAGTGTGCACAGGTTCTAATCTGAGCGAGATTAATTACTCTAGCAACTTTTTATCCGTGCTGTCAGTTTATTCTTGTGCATGCATGTTAGGCTCGCTGAGATGTGCTAAGCTGCTTATCCACCAATTAGGATCGTTTATTTTCATTTCTCATTGTGAGTGGAGGCCTGTGCCCAGCAGTGGGACGTATATTATACAGGGTGTTTTTTTATTCTTCTTAAACATTTTGGGGGTTAAATCAGTAAGTCATACTGACCAACTTTCACTATGGGACCAACCCCGAAAGCGCGAAAAAAAATTTGACCCACCCATACAAAACATCGTCAGCTGACTAGCTAAAATGTATGGGATGGTCAATTTTTTTTTTCTTGATTTCGGGTTTGGTGCCATAGTGAAAGTTGATCAGTATGACTTACTGATTAAACCCCCAAAATGTTTAAGACGAATAAAAAAACACCCTGTATAGGCTGGATTATTATTATTATATTTTCATAGCATAGCTTAGCTTCCCTGTTTCCACCAGCGCTAAGCTAACCTATGCTATGAAAATAAACGATCCTAATGGTGGATATCCACACATCCTTAGTTACGTAGCTTAGCACATCTGGTGGAATATGTAGTAGCCTTAGTGTAGTATTCCGAATATTAACAATGAAATAATAACAAGTATATTTTAATACTAATATCTTTAAACTTTTACAAATAACGTCCGTCCTCCAAAGACGTTATGTGACATTGAACCTTAGTGTTCACCATTACGTTAGCTTTTACAATAGATTAACTAATTACCTTAGTTTTAGGCTGCCTTTCCATAGAAGCGGAGACGAGCGGTGCGGAGAGGTGTGTAGGAATCGACCGATCACATTGGTTGTAAATGTTGTAATCCACATCTCGTCTCCGCTCCGCTTCAATGGAAACAGTCAAGCGGAGACGAGATGTGGATTACAACCAATGTGATCGGTCGATTCCTACACAGCTCTCCGCACCGCTCGTCTCCGCTTCTATGGAAGGCAGGCTTATGGCTCTTTACCCTTACGCCGCTGGTTATACCTACTATAACTCGAGTTGACTACATGCTAAAAAGATCAGTTCGTGTTGAAGTATTTGTTCAAATATACGGCAGCAAATACGCCTGCAAGAAATTGGTGCGAGAAATATCCGACACTGCTGTCCGACAGTGCCCAGGGGCTCGTCGGGCCAGCGAGGGCGAGTCAAGCCTCCGGCCCCACCGGCTTTCGGTCGGTTCCATGGAGTCGAGTCAACTCGAGTTGCAATTATGACTTGCGAAAATTATGACTTAAAACGTTATGACTAATATGTTGCATACATGGACCCCGAGTTGGGAGCGGTCTAGTCGCATACATATTGTTGGCATAATGTAATGTTAGTTATAATTTTTTTTAGTCATACACCTTTTCAGGCTGAAATTACACGATTTAATAAACATCCATCGTGTACATTAGTTACGTTAGGTTATTTTAATAAAAATCATGTCGTGAAAAAAATGCATTTGTTATGACTTGCGAAAATTATGACTTAAAACACATTATGTATGTAACCCAATATGGAACCACTCGAGTTAGTAACATAAATAATAAACTAAATATCCCAAACTAACAATAAGCTCTAGGCTTGCATGTATCTACCGTGGTAATGGTAACTAGGCAACGAAAGACATACTTATAGAAAAAATAGAAAACTTCCATGACTCAGGAATAAATACTCGCGCTCATCACACAAATATCTGCCCATACCGGGATTCGAACCCGAGACGCTGGCTTCGTTAAACACCAGCTAACTAGGCTAACCGCGGGTAGCCTAACATGACTAGTCACGTCGCTCGTCGGGGTCACTCCAGGTTGGTTCGAGTCTTTGAGGTGTCACAGCAGAATGCGCTTGCTCGTAGTCCTGTGGCACCTCCCTGAAAGACGCTGAGGTTTACCGCTGGGTTTTTAGTGGGTATGCTGGCCGCTCGCGGTCGGTGAGTCCCAGATAACCACCCTGGTCCCCCTGGACCTGGGTGGTATGCGTGATGCATTTTCCCAGCGACAAAAAAAAAAAAAAAAAAGTTGGTTCGAGTCTAGACATAAAACCGCAGCCCGAGATGTTGAGATGGTCGAGTGTCGCCCGTCACTCGCGCGCCGTCGCCGCCCGCGACTGGCGACGGGAAGTGACCAAGCGGTTTGACAGGCCGCCATGACAGGCCGGCGCATGCGGCGCTGTAGGTATCATTAGCCGTGGAACTTTTCTTCAAGGGCAAGCGTTTTAATTGCGATGTGTTTGTTCTGAAACGAGGGAGTGGGGTTGCGTGAGCGCCGCGGCGAACTTGCTTAACCCCCCGACGTAAAAAGAGGGGTGTTTCAGGTTTGACGTGTGTGACGTCTGTGGCATCGTAGCTCCTGAACGAATGGACCGATTTTGATTTAGCTTTTAACGTTATTACTTTTCTATGTAGTAGTCGGCCATTTTTTCTTTTATTTTTAAATTTTCGAGAGCGGCCATCCGTGCAGCTTTTACGAGGGAACTAAGAATCACACGCCTACATAGATACAAATATTTATAAACTACCATTTGCCCGTGACTCCGTCCGCGTAAATGTCGATTATCGCTGCTACCTCAGGTATTGTCCATTTTTTCGGAAATAAAAGTAGCCTACGTGCTATTCCAGACTATAATCTATCTCTGTGCCAAATTTCATCCAGATCCATTCAGCCGTTCTGGCGTGATCGAGTAACAAAGATCCATCCATCCGGGGCCGGGGCCGGGACCGGGGCCGGGGCCGGGCGGCGGGGATTTTGGTGACAAAAAACCCCCAAAAATCGGGACCCCCCCCCTTCCAGTAACTCGTAACTGTTAATGGCCTACAGATGTTCACCAGACTCTGCTAAGAACCGTCTCGGTCAAGTCATCTCGATCAGATCATCAGTCTCAAACAAAACATGGGACAGCTCGTCCGGCATGCGGCAGGCGTGACCAGCCCAGCCCCACTTTAACTTGGCCGCTTCTGAGTTACGTCGACTATTGAGACTCATGGAGCGCGAGGTGTTCCGGATACGATCCATTAGTTTAGTCGGGGGTTACAAATAGATCACATTATACCCATGTAGCTCCAAATATCCAATTTTCCGAACTTGTTTTTGCCCAACTCGTGTTTATATTTCACGGTTCGCGAGGGCACAGCCTGTAATTTGTTACAATTAGGTTTCCGATCGGTTTCCGCGAGTCACCTCCGGTTCCGAATTGTCGCGCCATTATCTTTCACCTTGGTGCGCGGACTCCTGCTTATTTTCGTTAGGTACCATGACACTAAATTGACAACATTGAATTTTAGTCACTATTGTATTTTTACGTGTCCTTTAGAAATAATAGAACACGTATTTGTTTGTTTTCCAAAAAAATTGTAACTCTGTCTGTCTGTTACCTCTTCACGCTTGAACCGCTGAACTGATTTAGATGGGTACGGAGATAGTTTGAGTCCCGGGGAAGGACATAGGATATTTTTTATCGCGGAGAATTTGTTAGTTCCCGTGGGACACGATAAACGACTTCTACGCGGACGGAGTCGCGGGCAAAAAGCTAGTTAAATATATATTTGAAGTTAAAGTCATTCTAAAAGATCGTAATTTTCATTTTCTCGAAGATTTTTTTTCTAAAACCTCAAACATTTCAAGATTACTTAAAAGATCATTGCATGGAACCCAAATAAAAGCCTTTATGTCAAATGATGATTATGGCAAATTATACATTATGGCACCTAAATTTATGACAAACAATAGAGACCCCCAGTAAGAGCGCTATTCCCAAATTATAAGTCTGAGTCGTGTTACTCCTGTCCCTTTCTTTCAATTACAACCGTCTGTAGAGTGAATATATAATATTTCGTAATTCGTTTTTAACCCCCGTCGCAAAAAGAGGGGAGTTATAAGTTTGACGTGTTTATCTGTGTATCTGTCTGTGGAATCGTAGCTTCTAAACAGATGGACCGATATTCATTTGGTGTTTTTTTTTGTTACAAAAGTGACTTAATCAAGAGTGTAACGCAAGAGAATGACTCAGGAACAAATTCTTGCACTCACTCAAACATTTGCCCATACCGGGATTCGAACCTGGGACCGCTAGCTTCGTAGGCAGGGTCACTACCAGCTAACCGCGCCATCTTGCGAGTTCGTGATTTTATCAATAAAGTTTGTCCCTGTCGGAACTCCAACCCGCATGTCACCGCATCAAGCTTGCTAACATTTTGAGTCATCCGAAAACTTATCAACAATCAAAGAGTCAAATATCCATTGTCCATTGACAGCCACACCAACATTACTTATTCACCCGCGAAAGCCAACTCTCGAACAAAACGTATGAGGCGTCCACGCGGCCGGCCGTATGTGCAAGTTCGCGGACTACAATGAGACACTGCAGCATGTGTCGGGTGACATTGTGTGTGTTTTTATTTCTCTCCGGCGCTTTGTCCGTAACGCCGCACGCTGCTTCGCCGATACTAAAAATAACCGCAGTTCCTGAATGCGTCGTAATGATAATCAGGTGTTATGTCACGCCTGAAAATACATACATAATTTGTCATACATTTTTATTTGAATTGTGTATGTTCCGGTACTTAGTGTGTCAATAAGCTTATTTATATATCGTGTACTCGACCCGCCCTCGCTTCGCTCCGGGTACTATTATATACTTAAACCTTTTAACCTTAAAATTATCTAACTGACTGGCGACCCGCCCTCGCTTTGCTCCGGTTAAAGTTCCACCTCCCATTTCCCCCCTTAAAGTTGAAATATCCAATTTTTCTCTTCATAAGAACCTTCTCCTGTCAATAACAAATACAACAAAAAAAGAATTAGCGAAATCGGTCTAGCCGTTCACGCGTGATGCCATGACCAAGGGTAATAAGGATTCATTTTTAGGGTTCCGTACCACCAGGGTGCCAAACGGGACCCTATTACTAAAAAAAAATAAGAATAGAATAGAATAGATCTTTTTATTTCAGACAACTTAAAGCCCATAGATTTACATACACTTCAATAACATTTAACTAAAAATTAAATTGAATTAAATTAAATTAAATTAAACTAAATCAAATCAAATTAAATTAAATTTTATCTTTACACATTAAATTCAATTAAAATTAACATTAAAATATTTACATTAAATCACATTAAATTAAATAATAAATTAAATAATTAATTTAATGAACTGTCTCCGCTGTCCGTCCGTCTGTCTGTCGCCGGGCTGTATCTCATGAACCGAAATAGGTAGACAGCCGAAATTTTCACAGAATATGTATGTGTATTGCCGCTATAGCAACAAATAATAAAAATAAAGTAAAATTAAAAATTAAAGATGGGCCCCATACAAGAAACGTGATTTTTTTGTAAAATCCGGCTGTAGCTGTGTCTCACGAACCGTAACAGGTAGACAGTTGAAATGTTCACAGAGTGTTGTTTATATTAATTGCCGCTATAAAAATAATTAAAAAAAAAAAATTAAAATTAAAGGGGGCTCCCATACAACTCCGCGGGCTGTATCTCATGAACCGTAATAGATAGACTGTTGAACTTTTCACAGAGTGTGTATCTCTGTTGTATCTCTGTTTCACAATGTGTCTCTTCGGAGATAAGGGGGACGGTCATTTGTTGTACATTTTTGGCTATAAATAAAAAAAGCACGTCACGAAAAATTATAAAAAAAAATCTTTTGAAATGTTCAGATTAGCTTAGTTGGTAACGGCCCTGCCTACGAGGCTAGCGATACCGGGTTCGAATCCCGGTACAGGCAAATATATGTGTGATGAGCGCGAGTATTTGTTCCTGAGTCATACATGTTTTTATGTATTTATATGTAAGTATGTTTATCGTTGCCTGGTACCCATAGTACAAGCCTAGAGCTTAGTTTGGGACTAGGTCAATTTGTGTGAGATTGTCCCTGATATTGTACTTGACCTATATTTATAGCTCCTGTCGTATGTTTTACACCATGTCCAGTTATTTTTGTCCCTGCGTTTCCTTCGGGAAACCTCGTTTCCGACCCGGCCCTCGAGCTTCCAGGAGCTTATTGAAGTGTCATTGTTGCAGTGATGTGGCGCGGCGCGGCGCCGGCAGCATGCCGCCGGGCCGGCAGCTCCGGCTGCTGCTATGGAAGGACTACCTCATCCGGAAGCGGAACCTGGTGAGTCGATGCCAGCTGTTCGCACGAAGCGGTTCGCTTCTACGTTTCTCTTGAGGATTATTAAGGGCGATTCTTCGAGCGTTTCAACCGCCGTCATTCCCGTGACCGCATTGATGTCGAAATTCTTGTAGCTTTGGAAGCATTTTCAATTAAATTTTATAGTAGTCAGGGCACTCTACAAGATACCCGAACTTAACATCCAAAGCTACAGGAATTTCGACATGAATGCGGTCACGGGAATGACGGCGGTTGAAACGCTCGAAGAATTACTTAAGAGCATGAGAAGTGACAATGCATATTGTTTGCAGATAACGCTGGGCGGCGTGGTGTGGGCGACGGCGGTGGTGCTCAGCCTGTACGCGGTGCGCGCGAACGTGGGGAACGTCGACCACCCGACGTGTGAGTGAGACGACGTTACTCCTTCACCACATTCAACAACACCGGCAGGCGGGCAACCGGAGCTACAGCCCTGGGGCCTCCACAAATGGGGGGCCCCCACAATGAGTATTTCAATAAAAAACATCCAAGTTGAAAAAATCGTTAAATCTATTAGGAAAATAATTAGGGGCCCTCCGCTTCTTTGTTTTCCCAGGGCCTCCAGACCTCTAAATCCGGCCCTGAACACCGGACGCGCCACCAAACGTTTTAGAGTAACTCTTTGGACGCAGCGTTTGCGTCTTCGGCGCGTCGGGAGCGGTACGCTCGGACGCTTACGTTGCGTCTCCGGAGTCGAACGTGTAGGTCGTCTGTTAACACACATTGACACTGTTGGCATGCCACCACCAGGAACATAATATATTATAATTGTATTTGATTTAAGCTACCGTATATCGGTATTTGAGCGTCGTCTGGCGCGCACCAGGACAGGAGCACCCTAATTATTTATTATTTATTTATTTATTTCAAATTCAAAGGGTAAATTCAAATTCAAATTCAAATTCAAAAACATTTATTTCGGACATAATCCATAGTATGTTAGTAGATACGATAACACATACATTAAATAACTTAAATTCTACGGTTAGGTTAAAACACTAAAAAAAAAAAAAAAAAAAAAACACACAAAAAGCAAAACCAAAACACACATCAAAAGCGACGAGGCCAATCTGCCCTTAGCGAAAAATTGATTTTCCTTTTATAGGATTATTAACCTTAACATATGTAGTGCTTTCACGAAATTGTAACCCTCAAATGCTTGTGATTTTGGAGAAAATCGTATAAAAAGGAAAATCATTTTTATTTTATTTTAGCCAAACTACTAATTCGATTATTTTTTTTTGTAATTCGGATATGTTGTATGTATTAATAAGGTCACTTCCTGAAAAAAAATATGATTAATTTATCTTATGCAAAAATAGTTAATATTTGAGTTGAAAGTTTTCAAAAATAAAAATAAAACACTTGCGAGATGGCGACAGTTACCAAATTTATATATTTCATGTAAAATTTTATATTGTTTAAGATATATTTTTTCAAAAAAGTCTATTGGGAACTACTTATTACAGTGTGAAAAAATCGAATTTGTAACATCCCTTCGGGCTTCGGGCTTCGCTGTAGATTCGAATGTCATTTGCGGCTATTCTATAGAATGCAGAGCCGCCGCTTGCAATTCTTATCAATAGCTTTTCCTTAGAAAATCGTTAATTTTGTAGCCACGGCTGTGACGGGCGGTTGAAACGATGTGAGAATTACCCAGAAAATTTGCAATATTTTGTGTTTTTTGGACATTGTTGTTTGTGTTCGTAAGAACGGCGACGGAACCCTACACTGAGCGTGGCCCAACGTGCTCTTGCCCGGGTTTTAAAGTAGATTTGCAATCGTCTTCGTATGTGGTAGAGTTGATAATCTATTAAACTTTATTAACTGCGTGGTTGTTATTTTGTGGTTAGCCACTAATTTGTTTTGTTCAAATACAATAACCTACTTATTGTTTTCCTTAATGTGCCGCGGCCGAACCAAAACCGAAACACTGTCCAATCCAATATATCGTCACTTCCAAGGCAAAATGGCTAAAGCGACATTCCACCAACTTTACAGGGGAACGTTTTAAAGTTTTTTTTTGACGAAAAAAATTCATAACTTTTTTTCTAGTAAACGTATTCAAGAATTTCTAAGACTGTTTAAAACATAATTTTGCCTTCTATGATCGGAAGTTAATAGTTTTAATCCAAACTTACTGGTTTAGGAGATAAGTGGCGCTTTAGCCATTTGTCCTCAACTCGATGAGCAAAAGCAATAAGGCAAAAAGACTTAACGTAAGAACTTACGTCACACACCATATTCTCAATTGACTAATGTGAGTATATTTTTACAATAAACATCTGAACTATTTACTAAATGGACATATTTATTTCTTATCAGACTGTCTTAAGTACTGAATAACCAAGTCTCTAGCGAAATATTTCTCACAAAATGCTTAAGGATATATTATTTAATAATCATAAAATGTTATTTGTACTAACTGGACTTATGAGTGAAATAATTTGAAATTCATTTATACTAATGGTAAACATCTGTTCAGATTTGTTGATAAAAAATCACTAATGATCCATCTGAGTTGAATGCCTATCTACTAAACTCACAAAAAAAATTGTTCTTGAATATGAATAATTAAGACTTTGTTCGTATATAAAGTAGTGGCCACTGAATGCTGTCATCGGTTCAACCGAGAAGCATATCGACGGGTCTCTGACTCAATCTCGTATATGAAATTTTACGAAATCCGAGTATCTACTTTAGGTACACGTCTTAAAGTAGATATTCCAATTTCATTAATTTTCATCGATATTGCTATACTTATAAGTGAATTAGTTGTACCTATTTTATTTTCACTTTATCATATTGCTGCGTCTCTTTCGGTTGCTAGGGCCTACCTAGTTACAGATTATATAAAAGAGTATTGTAGTAGAATGATGTGAATTATGTTAAATATTAACATAATAATCTACCTATTACTTCACTTGTTCACTCGGAATTTTTAGTCAGTAATATCAATTTAGACAGAGGTCTCTTAAGTTCGTGATCTCCTTTGCACTGCAACGTGACTACTCTTACAAGGTTGTCTGTCCCAGGATGAAGACTTACTATACTCTCCCTAGTAGGCATTTAGTCGGGGGCATATGTTCATCTTTAATTAAAGGTATGGTAATGGTACCTGCCATTTATGTCGCTGTTGCAAGGTATTAAGATATTCGCTCTGCCATTGACGACAGAAATCTTGCGTCATTCTCTGTACGAGCTGCCACCTGGTACGTATGTTTACGTTCTTATGTTCACAGTTTATATCAGGAATACCTACTAAACTAGAAAATGGCCTGGTGTTAATGAATGCTCTGTGGAGTTGTCTATTTGGCAAAGCGGGCGGGAATTGAAACATGCCTCTATCTGAGCCAGTAAAGTAGCCAGCTCCTCATAAGTACGCTTGGTATCTTTATTCACCCTAGCTAAGTGTCGATTTGCAGACTGCACTCCGGCTTCCCATAGACCTCCATAGGATGCCATTCTTGGAGGTATGCAGTGCCATGTCGTTCCTTCTATAGCCAGTAGCTATACCACTTCACTTGCCATGTTATTTTTCCCACTTTCGAACATGTGCTTCAGCTCTTTGGCAGCGCCAACAAAATTAGTACCGTTATCACTCCATAGGTGTCTACAATAGCCTCTGCGCGCAACAAATCTTTTAAAGGTAAGTAGCGAGGGACGCTTGTGCAGTTAGATTATGACCGCTTCAAGGTGGATAGCGCGAGTAGCCATACACACGACCAGGCAAATGTTGCTGTTTGTTGCATGGTGTCCGCGGCCTTTAGATGTCCTTATTAAAACCGGCCCAGCCTAGTCAACGCCGCTATTGATAAAGGGACGATTTGGGTTAACCCTCACTGTTGGTAATTGTCCCATAAATTGATGTTTGACCTTTGCTTTATTTACTATGCAAGTTCTGCAATTGTGGATGTATTTTCTTACAGATGACTTCAATCCGATAACTCGGGCCAGTACTTGTTCCTTACATAGGTCATCATTAATTGGATACATCCATGGAGTGTTCTGGTATGAGCCTCTTTTATAATCAGTCTAGATATGTGCTGTCTAGAAGGAATTATAATTGGATGCTTGATTTCTTCTGATATTGAAGCATTCTGAAGTCTTCCTCCCACTCTTAACAATCCTTTCTCGTCTAAAAAAGGGGCAAGCGTGATCAAAGAACTCCTTTTTTTTACTCTTCCATCTTTCTTTAAATCTTCTACATCTTTCCTATACACTACATTCTGGTAATATTTTATACATTCTTCCTCTATTTTTTCAATTTCTTGCGGTATTAAATAATTATTCTCTTCTGTTTCTCTTTTTTCTTTCTTTAACATTCGCCTACAATATACGTAGCTTAAAACTCTTTTCATCTTTGACATACTGGAAAATCTTTCCCAAATCGGCGTTTTGTCTATTACGGCGTGGTGAGAGCCCTTTGATTCTAAACTTGTTTGCGTGATTTTTGTCTTATCGTATTCGAATCTTTCTTCTCTAAGCGACTCTGGGACACTCCACCACATACTTTGTGAAGCTAAATCCTGCGCTTTGATTCCTCTCGTCACTATTTCTGCAGGATTTTCGGCCGATTGTATATGTCTCCAGCGTTCGTTGTCTATCAAACGTGTAATTTCTGCTGTGCGGTTCGCCACGAAAGTTTTCCAGCGGCTAGGTTGAGATTGAAGGCATGAAAGTACGACCATCGAGTCGGTCGAAACGTATATATTATTTTTAGGAATCTCTAGAAGTTCTGCAACATCATTGATGAGTTCGGCTAATAATGCTGCAGCACACAGTTCCAATTTCGGAACCGAAAGCTGCTTTAAAGGAGCAACTTTTGTTCGAGAGGCAATCATCGAGTCATTCACAATACAATTTTCGCCAACGACTCTCAGGTAAGTAACTGCAGCATAAGCTTGAGTCGATGCATCTGCAAAACCGTGTAATTGTTCGTTTTAGTCATTATGTGTAATTTTTAACCATCTTGATATTCTTATGTTTTGCAAGTGTGTCAACTCTTCTCTATAGATCATCCACTCATTTGATAGATCAGACGGCAATTCATCATCCCATCCCAGATTGCTTAACCGGGTCATACACAGAGTTAGGTTCAACATTGTCCCCTTGTTCCTAAAAGTTAACGACGTGGGAGTTTTTAACTCACATAATCTCGATGCAGGTCAAAACTACACTAGACTCCCATTACGTGGAAATATCCTAACTCGAAAAAAATTGTTTCAAAGGTCTTAACTTTCTGGAACAGGAGAGACAACTTTTGTTTCTGTGACTGTGTATGACCTAACCATAACTTCTGTATTAAGCTTTTAGCTGTGACTATTACTGGCGTTAGATATCCGAAAGGATCGAAGAGTCGCGCCACATCGAAAAGGATGGATCTTTTTGTTACAGGACTCCTTATTTCAGGTAAATGTACTGTTATTTCAAATGCGTCATCTTTTCTATTCCATGTCAAACCTAGAATCTTAATAATTTTATCTAGTTTAATATTTATTTTGTCTTTTGTATTGTTATCTTCCATTAAAAATTCCAAAAGTTCATCTGAATTACTTGACCATTTTTGCATTTTAAATCCACCTCTTCGTAAAATTTATTTTATGTCTTGCCACATCTCCTTAGATTTTTTATACTACGATGGTGGCAAACGCGTACAGCCCGCCTGATGGTAAGCGGTTACTGTAGCCTATGGATGCCTGCAACACCAGAAGTATCACATGCGCGTTGCCGACCCTTTAAAAACCTATTTACTTCCCTCTTGAAGAACTCCATACTGTAGTCCCCAGGGAGAACTTCGGCAGAGCGCTCATTTCACAATCGGAGTATTCGCGGGAGGAAGTTCCTTTGGAATCGTACTGTGCGCGACCATTTGGGTTCCAACGTTTGCGGATGAACCCCCCGCTGATGGCGAGCGGTACGATGGTAGAATGTGGCCGTTGGCATCATGTCGAACAACTCCTAAGAACACAACCCATTATACAAGCGGTAGAAAACACATAAGGAGCCAAAGTCTCTCCTTATACTTAGAGGTTCGACACCGCTTGTGAGTTTGGGATCGTCAACAATTCTCACAGCAGGTCTTTGAACCGAGTCAAAAGGCCCAAGCTGGTATCCAGGTGCTCCTGCCCAGAGATGACAGCAGTACTCCATATGGGGCCGGACTTGCGACTTATACAGCAGCAGTATTTGCCCCGATGTGAAGTACCACTTCGCTCTATTCAGCACACCGAGCTTTTTAGACGCCAGCTTAATCTTGTCTTCTAGGTGACTTTGGAACTGAACGTCGCTGGAGATGTCGACACCGAGGATCCCAATACTCTTCGAGATGGTAAGGGGTGTATCCTGGAATTGTGGGGCGACAGTAAATGGAGTTTTCTTAGCGGTGAACGCACAAACTTGTGTCTTGGAGGGGTTGAATCATGGTCGAATGGGACTAAATTATCCCGACCCCAATCGGAGACTCTGGATAGAGTACTCTTGATTTCGGACACAAGTTGTTCGCGACTTTCTACCACAACGGAACGAGAGATGTTTGCCCGGCCCGTGTAAAATGCGTCTCTAGTACAGTCGCCCGCATAGCAATGAATGCCGTCGATAGACAGCATGTCATTGATATGCAGCAAGAACAGTGTCGGAGATAGTACGGAGCCTTGCGGGACGCCAGCGTTTATGTCCATGCTTTCGGAACATAGTTTCGGAGTTTACTACAGTTTTAATTTAATGCATCTGCCGGACAGAAAGCTGGCAATCCATTTACACATACCCTCGGGTAGTCCGTAAGTAAGATGGCAACTTTGACAGAAGACCCCGGTGCCAGACCCGATCGAACGCCTTCGCTATGTCTAGGCTGACTGCCAATGCCTCCTCTTGACTCTAAATGGCTGAAGCCCATCGGTGCGTGAGATACACTAGAAGATCACCAGTCGAGCGACTGTGGTGAAAGCCGTATTGACTGTCGTGTTCTTCTAGGTATCTCAGGAGCTGTGTGTTAATCACACGCTCTATCACCTTAGAGAGAAGGGAGGTAATAGCGATAGGCCTGTAATTCGATGGATTTGATCTGTCGCCCTTTTTGGGCATTGGGTGTACGTGGGCAGTCTTCCACGAAGACGGAACTTGCCTACTGTGGTAAGAAAGTGCGAAAAGACGCGTTAACACAGGACACAACTCAGGAGCGCACTGTTTGAGCACCACTGCTAGTATACCGTCTGGCCCACTCGACTTATGAATATCCAGACCAAGCAGCTCCCGTCGGACTTCCCTTTGGGAAAGTTTGATTTCCGGAATGGATAGCCCGCACCACGCCATAGTAGGTGGTATGGTGCTTCCATCATCGTTCAAAGTCGAATTCGAGGCAAATAGAGTACCCAAAATGTCGGCTTTCTCTTTAGCGCTATGGGCCAAGTTACCATCGGCATTTCGCAGTGGTGGTAAGGCCGACTTACAGAAGTTTCCCTCGGCAGCTTTGGAGAGCGACCAGAAGGCACGACTCGCAGAGGGGTAGCTAACAAGCCGCTCACCAACTCTACCGACGAAATCGAATTTAGCTCTGGCAATTATTCTTTTACTGGATCTTGAGGCAGCATTTAATTTGCGTTTCATATCAGATACGTTCGGATCCTTGTTAGCACGGGCCGTGGTCCAAGCCTTGTACGCAGCTTGCTTAAGGAGTCGAGCTTCCTTGCAGGGCCGATTAAACCACAGTCGTTTCTTTCTTCTCTTTGTTTTTTCTACATCATCATTTCCTATTAACAAATCATCCATATAAAATGACTTTGTTTTACATGTGCAGTATCTGGGAATTTGTGAGCTTCGTCGTCGGCTAGCAGGGTTAATGTGCGCACTGCTAGGAAAGGCGCAGCTGCGGTACCAAAAGTTACGGTTGTCAAATCGTAGCTCTCAAGTTCATCATCTGGATTGTCTCGCCAGACGATTCATTGTAATTGTGTGTGTTCTTCGGACATGTTAATCATCCTGTACATCTTCACGATGTCTCCCACGACGCAAATTTTATGTTTTCTCCAAGTTATTATTAAGTAGACTTCGAAGATCTGGCTGTAAGACAGGACCAACCATCATGGTGTCGTTAAGTGAGTGCCCGTGTGTATCTTTTGCCAAGGCGTCATAAACAATTCGGACTTTACTCTTGTCCTTGTCCTCTCGGATGACCGCTAGATGAGGTAGATATATGGATTTCTTATTGTCTTGATTGTTTGTTTTTAGTAAATGACCCATATCTTTGTATTCATTAATCACTTTTGTATACTCTAATCTCAAGTCTTCAGAGTTTTCAAATTTATTCTCCAGCCGTTTGAATCTATTTATTGCCTGTTGTTTATTATCTCCACATAAGTCGACTGTCTCTGTTATTTCTTGTGTCAATGGTAATTGCACTGTTATTATGTTCTCACACTTTTCTTCTTCTTTTGTCAGTTTTTTTTTCATTGTGTACTAATCTGTCTCAATCCCCCAGAACTTCCTTAACATATCATTATCTTCCGCAACCATCCTCGTTATATGAAGTGTGATTATGATTACTTTGTGTTGGTTGCTGTCATCTTTATGTTTTTGACCCGGAAGAATCCAACTCAGGCTTGTTTTTTCAGCGACCACCTCGTCATCCATTTTTATCAGTCCCTGTTCAATGATCTGACAGAAGACTTCGGCTCCTAGCAAAATGTCTATTTTTCCAGGTGTACAATAAGTAGCATCAGCCAATTCTAGAGTCCGAAGTTCTTGACTATCCATCGCGATGTGCTTAGAGGGTAAACGTGTGGACATTGACTTTAAAACATAGGCGTTTACTCTGATCGTCTTCTTGTTTTCAAATCTCGTTGCAATGGTCAGGTGAACTAGATGTTTGATATTTATTTGTGTGCTTTCTCCAACTCCGGACACAACACCGTTGATATTGGCTTTTAAGCCCGGCAGTTGAACCACCCTCTCCGATACGAATGAGGCCTCGGAACCCTGATCGATTAATGCATGAAGTATATGTTTACCACCATCCCTCGACTTGACTTCTACACTTGTCACGCACAGAGGTGTGCAGTTGTCACTTTTGTTTCAGGTTCTGGTTGTGTTTGTGATTGTGCGTTTGTCTCTTGATTCATTTCTCTAACTTGGTGTAGAAGAGAGTGATGCCTTTTTCTAAACACTTAAGAAATTAGGCATGTCAAGGTACTAAACATCCAACTTTCACGATATCTCACAACGTGCAAAGAACTAAATGCTTCTTTTTTATATAAATAAGTGTCAGCATATTGGCATAAATGACCAAAACAATCATGAATAATGAAGTTTTTTTGGCTAATGTGCCAGGAATATGCTTTGTTTTTTTTTGACATATTACTAAGGGCATTTTCATGTTTTCTTATCAGTACAAACAAAAGACTAAACGTGTACAGAAATCCAAATGGAGTGGGCATATTTTACTTAAGCGACAAAGGATAAAATTTCTTAAATGGCACAAAATACTAAAGCGACATCATTCATGAAAGTAGAAAAAACGCAAATAACTAAACAACATCGAATCATAGAACGGTGAAAAAGCAAAATAACTTAAGTGTACAAATTAAAAGTAAGCGTCATTTTAGTAATTTGGCTCACAAATTTCAGTGATTTTTGAAAGGCTAAAGCGCCAAAAAAGTGCTCAGATCGCTTTGAAACCTAGACAGATCGACGCAGAAAAATTCGCTGATTCTAATGATATATATAACTCAATTTGGCCCAAAATGGCGCTTTAGTCATTTTGCCTTGGAAGTGACGATATGATCTCTTTGGTTCAAATTCCGCCTTTTCGAACGAAGCGCTTTGCATCATCTTTCATAATGCGTACTGCAAAGGAGTGGAATGCGCTTCCCGCGTCTGTATTCCGAGTGCATACAATCTGAACGTATTTAAAGCTAGGGCGAATAGGCATCTTCTGGGTGAGCTCGGCGCTACATCGTGGACTGAATCTTCGTCCTCCAAGGGCGGGAGTTGGTCAAGAGCAAACCCATTATCAAAAGAAAAAAAAAACGCATTAAATTGTGTCGAATGATCGAAATCTTTTCGCCTAACACCCTTTTAGGCTGAAATTACAGGATTTAACAACCATCTATTGTGTAGATTAGTTAGATTAGGTTAGTTTTACAATTGAATTGAAAAAAAAAAACGTTTTCGACCAAATTATACATTAGGACAAACAATGATTATGAGGTAATATTTCCGGGCGTTTCAACCGCTCTCAATCAATGACACCTACCAGCAACTCCTGAAACAGAAGAAGGACCGGGAGTCTAGTTTCTGTTAGCACCAGAAGTTTCTGTAGTGTCATTGATTTCGTCAATATATTGAAGACGCTAATGACGGCGGTTAAAACGCCCGGAAATTTACCCAGCCACCCCTAAGTATACTTAATGTATTGTGCGCAGGTCAGTACGCGGCGCGCGCGCTGCCCAGCGCGGGCGTGGTCACCTTCCTGCAGTCGTTCATCTGCTCCGTGAACAACGAGTGCCGCCCGCTCGACCAGTACGAGGAGATACCCACCTACGAGAACTCCACGTGAGTCCCGCTCCCAGCCCCGGGACCATTCCAGGGTGGTCAGCGCTCCGCGACTTATTTGTCGCTCGGATTTCCCTTTCTAACTCGTCTGAGCCCTTAGCCAAGATGCCCATCGCTAACTAGCTTTTCGTTTAGTTTTTAAACCAATCGCGTCATTAGTAGATCACGTCATACGGAGAGTCACGTGATGTACCAGTGACGCGATTGGTTTAAAAACGAAACGAATAGAAACGCTAGTTAGCGATGGGCATCTTGGCTAAGGGCTCTGTAACATAAGAGACGTACCGAGCGAGAAAACAACATGCGCTAGCCGCTCTGTGTAGCACTAGCGACATCTAGTTACAACACGCGCCAAGTAGAAAACCAACTACAGACAGCGCCTCCAGTGACAGATAGTGCAATTAAATTTGACAGCACGCTGCATTGGCCACCCCTTCGTAGGCAGGGTCACTACCAACTAGGCTAACCGCGGCGTCAATATAGGCATAGCTCTTGCAATTCACGAAAGCGAGTGGGCTTTATTAGTGTTGAACGTATACATGCACATTGCGGTAGTGTGCGTGTCTGCCGGAGCGCGCCGTCGCTCAAGTCTGCTCTTGGCATGTCGTTTCCGCGCGTGCGTATATATTCTTCTTCTTCTCAGTCGAAGCGGTCGTGGTACAACTGCTAGTACTATCCGGTACAGATGTCGCTTGCCGTATGGTCGCCATTTCTCCCGGTTCGCAGACTCATGCAAGGGTCCGCCCACTGCAGATTTGATTTGGTCGGTCCATCGCATCGCACGTGGCCTTGTTCCTTCTACTCTGCCCTGGACGACGAGACGTTCAACGGAGTCATTGCTACGTCTTGATACATGGCCGAAGAATCTTAGTATTCGAGTCTGGACTAGTGTAGATAGACGCTGCTTGATGCCGAGCTCTTCAAGGATGGACACGTTGGTTCGGAATTCAGTCCATGGTATTACAAGCATTCTTCTCCAGCACCACATCTCTAGAGCGTATATCTTTTTCTTCTCAATTTATACAACGCTGCGTGTGCGTATATATACAACGCTGTATACAGATACGAGTTTACCACAAGTAAAGCCCACTCGCCTCAGGGAATTGCAAGAGCTATAATGAGAATGGTAACTGTAATTTTAACCGTGTTCCTGTATCCCAGACTAACGAAGCTGCAGCGGAAGTTCACCCCGCTGCTGTACAACGAGTCGGTGCTGGACACGGCGGCCGCCGTGCCGGACGGGCTGCGGCTGCTGGCCACCGTAGCCGACGTGCTCGACGAGCCCACCTTCGTCTCCATCACCAGTGAGTACGGCTTCGATGATCCGAGGAGCAAGTAGTGCAGAGTTTACTACTAGACCAGTACTGTTTAAGATTTATGAAACATTGATTTTATTTATTTTCAACGCTTACTACACGTGTATTCTTTTTTACTGAAATCAAAGAGGCTGAATGGTGTTTTTAATATAAGTATGCTTACCTCTATCTATTACCTATAGCGCAAGCCTTAGTTTGGCGCGAGGTCACTTTGTGTGAGACTGTCTCCTGATATTTAATTATTTGTGTTGCTGCATGATTCACGGAATGCTGGAACACTATAACGTAGGCGTTGTTTCAGAGAACGGCCTCAAGGTGCGGGAGTTGTTCGCGTCCCCGGCGCGGGCGCGGCGCTATATCGCCGCCGAGCTGAATCTCACGCTGGACGCGGCGGACAGCGTCATGAGCGCCGAGCTTGACTTCCAAGGAGTAAGTTCATCGTCATCATCAGCCGCTAGACGTCCACTGCTGGACAAGCCTTCTCTGCTGCTGTCATCCAGCGGTTTCCCGCGGCCTTTATCAGATCATCGGTCCACCTTGTGGAAGGCCACTCTAGAACCTTCGCTCCTACAGCCATCGGTTCTAAGGAGCAAGTTATTATCTTAAAAAAAACAATCAGTTTCCTGGCTGCACTGGGAAGAAAGTTACGAGGGAAACATGGCCGACGGCTAGCACGCGTGGTCTGCGACTTGTTTGTCACTCGGTTTTCCTCGTCTAACGATAAAGACGCACTGAGTCATAAGCGAGATAATACAAGGTGTGCTAGCCGTTCTGAGCCTATAGCCAAGTGCCACACGCTCCGTAGCGTTTCTGTTCGTTTCGTCTCTAGTCCAATTGCGTCATTGGTAGACCACGAGACTTATCGTATCACGTGGTCTACCAGTGACGCGATTGGTGTAAAAACGAAACGAACAGAAACGCTACGGAGCGTGCGTGTGACACTTGGCTGTAATAGGCCCTGAATAGCTTCGTGTTAACACAATACGCTGAAGCGCCACTTGGCTTTGTGCACGAACTTGACCGGACACTGTGGTTAATTCTTCGGATTTAAAAAATATACAATATTTTTTTTATTAATTTCATAGAATGTTTTACTTCGCCAAATTTTCATTTCATCGACAAGCAATTCCAGGTACAGGAGTTATAATTTTTTGGTGGTCACAGGTCTAACCTAACCTACGTAACCCGTGCTTAAGATAACCTGAAAACATTAAGGTTTCAGCAGAAATTAGCTTTCGATTAAATTAAATTCGGTGAAACGACACATTTGATGAAATTAGTGTCTGCGAAACACGGTTTACTAATGATTCGCAACCGCACGTTTCGCAAACTGTTTCATTTCGCAACCATTCCATTTGGCCAAACGCTTTTTTTTCTGAAACTGTAAATATTTCAGGACTTTTATAAAACTAACCTAACCTAACCTATAGGGTTGTGACCCTGAAACACACACCCTGTGATACGATGGTACTGAAATTTACAGTTTCGGAAAAAAAAGCGTTTGGCCAAATGAAACGGTTGCGAAATGAAACAGTTTGCGAAACGTTTTTCGCCCAAATGAACACCGCGAAACACTCCACCACTCTACCCGGTTTTCAATCAGCCGGCAAAAATATAATCATTGTCAAAAGTGATATTATGGATGTTCTGTTTCAGATAATGGCAGGCGACGTGGACCGGTGCAGCGCGCGCTCGGTGCTGCGCGCGCTGCGCATGGAGGACGCTGCGCACCTGCGCGCGCTGGTCGCGCGGCTCTGCGCGCTGGCGCCCGCCGACATCCGGGGGACACTGCTCGGGCTCGTCGGGGAACTTAACTTTGATAAGTATTTAAACATGGTAAGTAAAATATTTTTCTTCTTAAATTACCGCCGCCGAAAGCCGTGATTGCCTAATGGTTTGACCTGCCGACTCTTAAGCAGAGGGTCAAGGGTTCGAACCTGGGCTCGCACCTCTTAAGTTTTTCGGAATTTATGTGCGAAATATAATTTGTAAATTTACCATGAGCTTTACGGTGAAGGAAAACATCGTGAGGAAACCTGCACACACCTGCAAAGCAATTTGACGGAGCAAAGTTCCCAATCCGCACTGGGCCCGCGTGGGAACTATAGCCCAAACCCTCCCATTGTGAGTGGAGGCCTGTTTCCAGCAGTGGGAGGTATATAGGCTGGATTATTATTATTATTAAATAACGCTTTACATGTATTAAATAATACTAAAAAAATAACGAATTTGATGGGTAGATTATTAAAATTAATAACAAAAATTAAATAAATAGAACAGGAATTATGGATTGGACACGTGCTACGACACGACCTTTTGTTTTAAAACCCCATATATATAAATTACCCGACGTAGTTTTAGAGTTACCCCTTCCAGCACTTAAAAATTACTTGAAAAAGTCGTTGATGTCAAAGGCGTACTATAGGGTCGAGGACTATCTAACGGACAAAAATGCTTGGCCTAAACCAGAAAATTAACTAATGTTTAATGTTCAATAGCTTACCTACTACTCGTACATACCTCATAAAAATCATGTAAACGCTGTATCTTGTCTAGGGGACACGGTTTATGTAGGAAGACATGTCAAACTGTTTTGTGTGATATATATATAAATTTTCTCGTAGTCATTCTGACATATATCGTGATATATATATATAAATTTTCTCGTAGTCATTCTGACATGTTTTCCTGCAAAACTACGCAGATATTTAATATTATTTTTACAGTTTTATATATAATGTTAGAATAAGTAGTGACATTGTTATATTTTCATTTAAAAAAAGACTAACTGTTGAGTTTCTTGCGGCGCTTCTTCTCAGCAGTGGTCTCCTCTTGGGAAGCGCTGGTAGATTTTGACGTGTAAAAGTGCCCGTGCGGCCTACTTACTGAATAAATATCTTTTATCTTTTTTTTTATCTTTTATCATAGAAGGAAAGATAGAAGGAAGAAGAGGCAGGGGAGAAATTATTTATTTATTTAATATTTATTGCACAAAAACAAATACAAATGGCGGACTTAATGCCAAATGGCATTCTCTACCAGTCCGTTGACTGGTAGAGAATGCCTTATAATTAAGTCCGCCAATTGTACTTTGTGTATTGTGCAATAAAGTTTAAATAAATAAATAATTGTGGATAAAGCATCCGTCACTCTCGCACTACAGGGCCCTTAGCCAACATGCACTGCGCTAACTAGCGTTTCTATTCGTTTCGTTTTTAAACCAATCGCGTCACTGGTAGACTACGTGACTCTCCGTATGACGTGATCTACCAGTGACGCGATTGGTTCAAAAACTAAACGAATAGAAACGCTAGTTAGCGTAATGCATGTTGGCTAGGGCTCTGATCAGAAAGTAACGTGTCGGTCACGTGTGATGGTCATCGAAATAATTGCATGGACATACAGCTTTCTTTGACCGGCTCAAGCCGCTTGCGCATCGACGGGTGGGCGAAACCTGAGAGGTATAGCGAGTAACTAAGGCACAATAACTAAAGTGTATGCTTGAAGTATGCTTGAAGTATGTGCTTGAAGTATGTTAGTGACAAAGCATACTTTTACTAAAATAGGTTTGTTGTGCTTATGAATAAGGGGGTAAATCAACGGTGAACGAAGTCGCGGAACACTAGTCTTCAACAATATCCTACAGATAGGCGTGATGTACGAGAAGCTGAGCGGGGACGACGGCGCGGTGGTGCTGGGCCGCATGCTCACGGCGGTGCTGCGCATGCGCAGCCTGCGCAGCTTCCTGCCCCTCGAGCTGACTGGCGGGTGGGGCGAGGAGGGGGAGTTCAGCTACTTCAACCTCACCTTGTAAGTTATGAGACGGATGGCCGGTGGGGCTGAAGAGTTCTTAAACGGCGAAGGGTTTGTAGGCTTTAGTTGATGCTTTTTTACCCGACTGCGCAAAGCAAAAAGAAAGGTAATGATTTTAACAGTCTATGTATGTATGTGTCACCAAAAATCGGATGTTCCACTCTAGCTCCTAAACTACTGGACCGATTTTAATAATTGGGCTGTCATATGATGCGTCTAAAACGTGCCAGTGTTATAAGCTATAAAATAATTATAAGACTGCGTCATGGTTCACTAATGAATCGCAACCGCACGTTTCGCAAACTGTTTCATTTCGCAACCATTTCATTTGGCCAAACGCTTTTTTTCTGAAACTGTAAATATTTCAGGATTTTTATAAATCTAACCTAACCTAATAGGGTTCTACACGATGGTCCTGAAATAAATCCTGAAATATTTACAGTTTCGGAAAAAAAAGCGTTTGGCCAAATGAAACGGTTGCGAAATGAAACAGTTCGCCAAACGTTTTTCGCCAAAATGGAAGGACACCCTGCGTCATAGTAGTCACCAGCCCGGTTTTAGTTTGCACTTTTTGTTCGTTCATTTTCACGTCCCACATCACCTTACTTAATGTTTTAGACTTCCAACAATAATGGACCAGTTCAAACCGGTATTTGGCGACACGCAGTCGTACAGAACCCTCCGGGAGATAATAGACGCGGGTGTCATCGGCGTCCAGTATCTGAGCAAGCTGCTGAGCGGCGCGGGGTCGGGCGCCGTCGGGGACACAGCGAGCCTGGTGCTGGCGCGCGCGGGCGCCGGGCGGGGCTTCGCGGCGGTCTCTGAACAACTCAATGCTGTGACGCTTGATGGAATCGCTGGAGGCATAGACGCATTTAACGTGTAAGTGTTTAACGTGTATCTGTGTATCTGTCTGCGCATCGTAGCTCCCGAACAGATAAACCAATTTTGATTTGGTTTTTTTTTCGTTTGAAAGGTCACCTGAGCCCTTAGCCAAGATGCCCATCGCTAACTAGCGTTTCTATTCGTTTCGTTTTTAAACCAATCGCGTCACTAGTAGATCACGTGACTCTCCGTATGACGTGATCTACCAATAACGCGATTGGTTTAAAAACTAAACGAATAGAAAGGGTAGTTAGCGATGGGCATCTTGGCTAAAGGCTCAGATCGAGAGTGTTCTCAGCTAAGTTTGGTCAAAATCCGATTGGCCATTTAAGAGTTATAAAGCTGTGTTTCAGATGTGTTTTTGTTCGAAAGCCTACCGTTTGATTTGTTCATATCTGGGCCATAGATTTCTGTTGAATACAATTATTTTTAGAATTAGACAGATAGATATTGCGTAACATAACCACAAAAAATACGGTCCAACCGAGAACTTCCTCCTATTTCATGTTTTGAAATCGGTAAAAAAATAATCTATAATTGGTTTACACCAGAAAAATCTAGTTTGTACCTCCTCAGCTTCAACAACTCTTAAAGTTAACATTATCAATGATTTCTCCATTTCAGATCCTCAAAACTTACCACGTTTGTTCACAAGTTGTTGCCCGATGATGTGAAACACACATTTCTCTTGTATTCCACCTTATTGGCCAAACTGATCGAAGGGGCCCACAAGGTCGTTTTAACTAACAGAAATATAGAAGAGGTGGCCTACAACGCTTCCCTGAGGAACCCCGACGGTTTTAAGATATTGTTGGAGATTCCAGTGGCGATGGTGGGCCGGGGGTTAGATGGCTTGGCCGATGCGGAAAGAGCTCAGGTAATCATCTGAAAGAAAAAAGAAACAAATTAGCAAATATTGTTTCTTCTTTGTTTTTTGATGTTAAAGGTTTTCTACGATATTTTTGATAGAAAATATGATGCTAACGATCATAGAAAGAGTCGTACAAATATAAATGCGCAAGTTTGTGTGTGTGTTAATACTTATGTTTTTTGCTTCTTCACGCTGAAACGGCTGGACAGATTTAGATGTAATTTGAAATGGGGATAGCTATGGGGATATCTTATACCCTGGTTTACAGGCTAACTTAAATCCTGAAAAAAGTCACGATTTGTGGGAAATTAGTAATTTTGCGCGGACGAAGTCGCGGGCAGAAGCTAGTTAACAATAAACTATAAATAAGTATAAGTAGTAGGTAGAGAGTGCCATCCGCCATTTGTACGTTTTACATTTCATTGTATTGTACGTAATACTATATTATTACAACGTACGTATATAATGAATGGTACTCGTAGCTGTTGCTGTAGATATTGAGTAAAACCACCACTTGACTAATATGATTACTTATTTAATTAATTATAATATAACACATGTAAACTGTTCGGCGGGTGGGACGCTACTATGAGACTCCGGACTGTATAGCCGGGCGCACGGTAAACAACGTAGCGCTAACTCAGCAGTCCTAAGTGTGTCCCTACAGTATTGTGCAAAGAAGTTTAAATAAATAATGAATAAATAAATAAAGTATGTAAGATCTTGTCTGATGCACGTTTCACGACA
This sequence comes from Tortrix viridana, assembly GCA_963241965.1. Lineage (NCBI taxonomy): Eukaryota > Metazoa > Arthropoda > Insecta > Lepidoptera > Tortricidae > Tortrix > Tortrix viridana. The sequence continues at coordinate 8,318,092 of OY725198.1, read as the reverse complement.
CTTTTTGTGACTTGACGTGTCTCCAGTCGGGCATCTAGACCAAGATACGTTGATTACGGACCTTACGGCTACTGTACACATTGGGCCAAAGTGCCGGGTCAGCATGTTGGTCCAGTCTAGAAGGATCTGCTGCACGGAGGTAGTACGCGACCAGCACTGGCCTGCCAACTGAATAATGTCAATTTTTGGTGCACACATCAAAAGATCATGACTGTAAGAATGATCAATACGCCATGCCGGTCCAGCATCTGGGCTCAATGTGTACAGCGGCCATTAGATACTCAATAATAACTTTCCAGATCTTCACATCGAAGATCCAGTTTCCCGGGCAGCTGTTCTGCGACAAGGGCAAGCTGCAGCGGTTGTTCTTGGCGTCCGGCGCCGAGGCTGACCTGCTGAAGTCCAGGCTCTGCGGCGACGCCTGGAAGAACTACTTCCAAGACATAATCAGCTCCTTCGGCTATTACGACGTTGAAAAGAACGTGAGTGATTAGTTTCCATTAAAAAAAATGCATTAAAATGAAAATTGGACAAGCCTAAACCAGAACTTTACTCGTAGTAGAGTGTGAAGTGAATATTTTTTTATTTCAGATAAATGACATGGCGTCGCTTTTGATTCAAGAAACGCTGGGCAAAGACACGAGCAGCCAGCTCTACACGATAGACAAGGACTTCCAGGTCCTCAAAGAGTTCTACAACATGTTGGTGAACCTGAAGCCAACGGAACGTGCTGAAGTTGACTGGAAGAAGTTGCTCAACATCAGTAAAGATTCAGAGTTTATGAAAATATTCGAGAAGAAAATTTCATTCAGCAAGCAGATATTGTGAGTATACGGGTAATATTGTTAAATTCTTCCTTAAAATGTTTTCACTATTTTATATGAAGAATTTAATTTTTTGAATGAATTTAGTAATTTTCTATAAATCGATTACGTAGATTTTATTTAGTTAATCACGTAATTTTTGTTGAAATTTGTTCTATGTCTTTGTATTTTTCGGATGAAAATTATAATAAAAATACACCTTAGATATTATTTGTGACGTTCTCAACATAAAGGGACCTTATGCAGGCAAGCGGTTACGCCATTTTTAGAACTGTTACCATAGCATTCGTATAGTTACAAGAACAAGAAGAGCGTAACTGCCGTCCTCCATAACGTCCCTTTATATTGAGAACGTCACATTTTATTTATTTCGTTGTTTCTGTTATATTTGGTAATTGCATAACTTTTATTATTTTTGCTTTAAACAATAACGTGTTCACTAAATACATAATATAACCCAATTGTTTTGAAGATGCGCTAAAACAGCGACAAAGGTTTGCATGAAAAGTAAAGCTAAACGAATTGTTAGAGAAAATATAAAAGTCAAACAAAAACCCCCATTCTAGAATCACTCTGCACGGAGCGTTAGCGAAGGAGATCATAAAGCAGAACACCATCCTGGAGTACAAGATGACGCCAATCCTGCGGGACGCGTCCGCCATGGTGGCGGCGCTGAACCGGCAGCTCGCGGCGACGCCCCGCGCCGTCACCGACGCGGTGAAGAGCGTGTACCCTGACGTCCTCAGGGCCCTGCTGCTGACGGCTTTGGACGAGGAAAAGGTCAGTTCCTAGAAAAAAATATCAGGGGACAATCTCACACAAATTGACCTAGTCCCAAACTAAGCTCTAGGCTTGTACGGTCGGCCTTATAAGTAGCTGCACACGCCAGTACTTTGTCACTTTAACGTCATGTTTGAACTGCTGCACTAATCTGTCAAAAGCACTAAAGCGACAAGGTACAAAAGTGTGCAGCTACTTATAAGGCTGACTGTACTGGTACTAGACAACTATAAACATACTTCTATGTTCTCAAAATAAAGGGACCTTATGGAGGCAGGCGGTTACGCCGTTTTTAGAACTGTTACCATAGTATTCGTATAGTTACAAGAACAAGAAGAGCGTAACTGCCTACCTCCATAAGGTCCCTTTATATTGAGAACGTCACATAGAGAAATATAAACCTAGATACAAAGAAAACGTCCAACTCAGGAACAAATACTCAAAAATGCAGTATCAAGAGTATGAAGTCAATTTGCGCATACGCCTACTAGCTTTGGCTACTAGTTTTTAAGGACCAAGTACACAATATTGTGCTGGTATTTTGTGTCTATATTTATTTTATTTTATTTGTCTTATTTTATTTTGTTTTATTTCTACATTGTATTCTGTAAATTTTGGGTATATTGCCTGTTATTAAATTATTTTATTTATTTATTTATTTGGCTGGCGGCATTGTCATTCCGTTAGCCATTAGGGGTAGAATGGTCCTAACGTGGCGACCACTAAAGTTAGTTATGCAATACTTTCATTTCAGACATACAAAGCTCTCTCGACTCACAGTGAAGACATGTTCTGCCGCGGCGTCGAGGCGGCGGCCCCATATATAGCGATGCCTCCGGCCGCGGACGCGGAGCAGCTTCTCGCCGCTTTATGCAACATGTCGGCGGCCATTGAAGCTGGGCTGCGGAGGGACTCCTTCATTGGAAAAGCTGTAAGTAACCTCAATCTACACTTCCCTACTAATATTATAAAGGCGTGTCTGTTTTTAAGTTAAGTCACTCAAAGGGCGATGGAAAGAGCTATGCTAGGTGTCTCCTTGCGATATCGAATCAGGAATGAGGAGATCCGTAGGAGAACTAAAGTAACTGATATAGCTCACCGAATAGCAAACCTTAAGTGGCAGTGGGCGGGGCACATTGCTCGTAGAACCGTTGGAGCGGAAAGGTTCTAGAGTGGCGACCGCGAACCGGAAGACGAAGTGTCGGCAGGCCTTCCACAAGGTGGACCGACGATCTGATAAAGGTCGCGGGAAACCGCTGGATGACAGCAGCAGAGGACCGGTCGTTGTGGAAAACCTTGGGGAAGGCCTTTGTCCAGCAGTGGACGTCTTGCGGCTGATGATGATGATGATGATGTGTGTTTTTAAGGTTGCGTACCTATTACTAAGCTGCTGTTCGTCCGTTCCTGTCAGCGGGCTGTGTTTCAGTGTTGTTGTGTTATAATTAGGGTTCGGAGTTTTTACAGCGGTAAGTCGATATTAACATTAAATTTCAACTCCTACTCCTATTTATATTATGAGTGAAGATGATAACTATCGCTTTTAGTATTCATTATATTATGAGAATAGTAATCATTAATGTGTACATTAAATTAAGTAAGGTTGTGATATCCATAGAACATGAGTCTACAGGAATTAGTGCTTCTAAATCTTGATTGTGGTATGGCGTATTTCGTAGTCTGTATGTTAAAGCGATAGTTATATATTATAATTTTTTTCTCTCGTAATCATTCTGACATGTTTTTTTCTGCAAAACGACGCAGATATTTTATATTATTTTTACAGTTTTATATAATACTAGAATAAGTTGTATCATTGTAATTGTAATTGTAAATTTAAAAAATGACTAACTGTTGAGTTTCTTGCGGCGCTTCTTCTCAGCAGTGGTCTCCTCTTGGGAAGCGCTGGTAGATTTTGACGTGTAAAAGTGCCCGTGCGGCCTACTTACTGAATAAATATCTTTTATCTTTTTTATCTTTTCTTATAATATAAATGAATTTTGGAATTAAATAAATGAATGAGTGTAAGAGTTGAAATTTAATGTTAATGTTTTTTTTCGTCTCACCGTGCTGTGAAAACTCCGGACCCTAGTTATAAGTAATATAACCCCAACCTAACCGCAGGTATTCTGGGATCTTTATAAGAGTGGTCTAGTTGAAAGCCAGTTTAGGACAAATGATACTTCAGGACAAATGATACTTCAGGTCAAATGATGCTTCAGGACAAATGATACTTCAGGATAAATAATGTAAAGACTAACGATGGTCTCTCTTTTAATTCTAATTCACAATTATAAACTTACTGTGAAATGTACTCCGCCCATTATTTTGTTCCAGAAAGAAGCGATAAGGAACTCCGACCGCCGGTCGCTGGAGGAGGTGGACTGGACGCGCTTCATCGCCGGCGTGCGGCGGCTGCACGAGGCGCTCGAGGCCGACTACCCCTACCTGTTCCAGTTCCGGCAGTTCGGCATGGATGCGCACGCGCAGGCGGACAACGGGGACTTGTTCCACAAGGCCACGGAGTTCTGGTTTGGGAGAGGCAGCTGGCAGAAGAGTTTACATTTAAGGTATTTAAAACTATTTAAAACATAGCTATATTTTTTTTTTTACATTTCCAATAATAACGGTCGAATTTGTTTCATTTTACTCCAGCATAAAGCTCGGGTTCCGCGTGCTGGATGTGCTGGATCGAGAGGTGTTTAACCTGACCGGCGAGGGCTGGAGGCGCGTGAGGAGCGGGCTGGACCTCGCCGCTGGGCCGCTGGCCGTCGCCCAGGAGCTCGTCGGAGTCATTACTGGTAAACCATTCCAGCGTGAAGCAGGCGCGTGCTGGATGTGCTGGACCGAGAGGTCTTTAACCTGACTGGCGAGGGCTGGAGGCGAGTGAGGAGCGGCCTGGACCTCGCCGCTGGGCCGCTGGCTGTCGGCCAGGAGCTCGTCGGAGTCATTACTGGTAAACCATTCCAGTGAGAAGCAGGCGCGTGCTGGATGTGCTGGACCGAGAGGTCTTTAACCTGACCGTCGAGGGCATGTGAGACATGTGAAAGCGCCTATAGACAGGGCCTACTCGCAGAATAAAGACTCAATTTCCGTTTTTTTTTTTTTTTTTGAAACAATCTCTTTGTTTTCCAGCCGTGTCCCGCAACGAGTCCTACGCGAGTGACCTCCCCCCCAGCACCGTGCAGGTGGTCCGCCGGCTGCTGCCCAACCTGCCGCACCTGATCGCCGACGCCGCCAACTTACTCGCCAGCGACGACACCGACGTGAGTTCACCCAATAATTTATACTAGCACGAATAAGTTGCTAGGGTAATTAAATATCACACACAGCGAGTCTGGGCACACTAGCGTTTTTGGACGACGGTTTCTCTGCGGAGCGGGATCTCGTCTCCTCAACCAAACCTTCGTCGTTGCGGTACTGCGGCGGTAACGCAGCGTACACGCCGCGTGTTGCAGTTGTTTTTTTCACGCCACGTGCCGAAAGCAATGCGTATAGTATTTTAAATCTACGCAGTGCGTAGGGAGTACTAGTACAGTACTTCATCTTTCGCACATGGACGTCGTCGTCAATTTGAAAACACACGTTTATTTATTTCTTTACTTCATAGGGACATCAACAAGCATTATGAACAAGTATAGAAATGAAAATTGGAGTCAGAGTTGTATTGTGCTAGAGCAAGAAGCCTAAGTCTAAATCAGCTGTATTTTACCACCTTAAAAATATGTTTGCTGGTCTAGCGAGGGCTTTAGCTTCTTTCATGCTAGAGGAGGCTAACGAGCAAGCGCGTCACCTGATGTAGAGTCACTGCCCGTGAACAGCTGCACCACCAGCTTGGCAGCCATACAGTTCTTTTTATTCCTATCACAGATAGCTTCAGTGATATCCTTGATGAACGGCTCCCCGGCGTGGCCGTGCGCGTCGCTGGCCAGCGTGCTGGAGCTGACGGACAGCTCGCGAGAGGCGCTCGGCGCGCTGGAGACGGCGCTCTGCCAGGAGCCAGCGCTCCGGCGGGAGTGGCGCGACTACCTGGCCGAGAGGAACCTGACTAGCCTGGTGAGTTTCAATATCGTCGTGGTCGTCACTGGCCAGCCTGTCGGAGCTGTCAGCTCGCGAGAGTCGGCGCTCTGCCTGATGCCAGGGCTAAGCTATGAATATAAACGATCCTAATTGGTGGATATCTACACATCCTTAGCTGCGCAGCTAAGCAGAGCTCTGGTGGAAAAGCAGCCTTCGACTATGTACATTTATCAATAGTTCTAAACGCACTGAACGCAAACAACATCGCAATGAAGGCAATATTTATATACCCTTCCAGAACTACGACGCGGTTAGCCTAGTTGGTAGTGACCCTGCTTACGAAGCTAGCGGTCCCGGGTTCAAATCCGTATGGGCAAATATTTGTGTGAAGAGCGCGAGTATTTGTTATTGAGTCGTGGTTGTTTTCTATGTATTTATCTATACAAATATACTTATCGTTGTCTAGTACCAGTACAAGCCTAGCTTAGTTTGGGACTAGGTCAATTTGCGTGCGATTGTCCCCTGACATTTATTATTATTTATTTATTAGAACTGGCAAACCTGGAACAGCTCGTCCGCCCACGTGTTCCTAAGGTTCTCGGCGACCTTCGACGCCGTGGTCAGGGGCGCGGCGACGCTGCAGAAGGTTCTGGCGGAGATCGCGGACGAGTCGTCTTCTGTCTCGGAGAGGCCGGTGACGCTGGTGGCGGCGTGGCGGCACGCGCGGCGCACGCTGGAGGGCAAGGAACATGTTATCAGGTAAGTTAAGTGAATAGTTCTAATGTTTTTAACTGCAAATTGCCTGGTGATCAGTATGATGCACCCTTATACCTAAGTTGTATATAGCCCATGACACTGTGCTTGACGAATTATTTTCTACCTCAAAAAATCAATATCAGTCTAAAATAACAGCAGACTTTTCGTGTAAATACGTACACACATACATACATAGAGTTTTAAACTCATCCAGATAACCCTCCTTTTGACTTTGCACAGTCAGGTAAAAAAAAATTATAAGACGCATTGTGGTTTCGTTTTGACGGTAAAAATCTGATCAAGTGTAAGTTAGATTCGCGCTCCGACGGCTTCATACTATTGTTATTTCTACTTTATAAAGTACATTTTGTCTAGTACATTTTTTTATCAGACGGAAACAACAATTTCTTCATTTTCCTCAGGGTTGACAACGCATTTGCAGTTTCGAGATTGCACTAAGCTCACTTACCTATCATCAAGTGGACTGAGTGTTCACTCCAGATTGCCATAGAAACGTTTATCTTTCCAGAAACTTCTTCACCAAACTGGACACAGTTCTCGACTCCATCTCGACGCCTACGGTGTTCGACAGCCGCTCGCTGCACTCGCTGTGGGAGGAACTGATCCGGTGCTCAGCCGGCCCTCACACGGGAGACGAACCTCACGACGACGATTGTAAGCCGTTGTCGCGGGCGGCCTGGAAGAACACGCTGCGGTTCGCGTCGGTGCTCGTTAGCAGTGTGGCTGGAGATCTGTACACGTATTTCTCGGAAGTCACTGGTAAGTTATTGTAAAATATTGTAATAACTCGCGGTTTGGATGTACTTATTTATATACAAGGCACAAAAACATGTTGTGAAACAAAAATATGAATTGAAAAAAACTTATCTATAAAATCATCTATGAGTTTGCAACACAATTATAATCGTACATGACATAGGTACTAATATTATTTCCTGACTCTATTATTATTTATTTTTAACACTTAGTGGGTGGGTATTTCTAAATTAAACTATTTTTAAAAGCGAAGGAACTGAGTTGAAAAATGTCCAGGTCATAATCTGAGGAGTCGTACAATTGACAGATTAGGTGTAGAGGCGAGACTTTTGTTTTTAGCTAACGGCACGGCAAATAGTTTCCTGGATCTGGTCACCTTTCCAGTCGCTCTGAGGTTAATACGACAGATAAGGCCAGATAAATGTTTAAACGGTTTGTTCCAGAGCCGAACGCTAACCTGCTGCAAATGCTGGGGTTCACCAGCAACACGGGGCTCTACATGCTGTACGACAACATCGGCGAGTTCCTCGCCGTGCTCCTCAACTCCTACTTGGACCTGGGCTTCATGAACCAGGTACCTTTTTATGCTGTACCTCAGGACTCGCGACTACGTACGCTTACACTGTCATCATAATAATATAATAGACTCCCTTTGTTTTTTTGTCTGTCTGTCTGTCATAGCGGTATAAAAGCAATCCTGCTAAATTGTGAAACATTGATAGAAAACTAAGTATACCTTTTCTTCCAAGTAAGTACTCATGTTTTTTCTAACGTCGAGGAATAAATAATTTTGCTGGGCTGGGCAGCGTCTGGTTAACTCCGTCGAATCTTATCATCGCCTACACCGCCATGTCTGAAGACTAAAGTCTTTAACGAGGTGTCCTACTTACCAGTTATGACATACGGAGCCGAGACGTGAACACTGACGGTGCGATTGGTTCACTGTTCATCGTTAGGGTCGCTCAGCGAGCTATGCTCAGCTATGCTCGAAGTCCCTCTCAATGATCGAATCCGAAACGAGGTGATCTGACAGAGAACCAGAGTTATCGATATAGCCCAAGCTGAAGTGGCAGTGGCTGGTCATATCTGTCGCAGGATCGAACCGATAGGGTAGTCGTGTTCTGGAGTGGGGACCACCGCTTGGCAAACGTAGTGTAGGAAGCCCCCCCACATGGTGCAGCGATGACATACGGATTCTGTCTCCTTTTAAAACGTGTACTTAGACTGTTAGTGTAACATAATAGGAATTATGAATAAAATAAAATGAAATACGCAGTGGCTGGGAGTGTTTGGAAACATGGGAGAGGCGTATGTCCAACAGTGGACGGAGGTGGGGTGATGATGAAGTATGTGTTTTAGATTCGCCGCGCGTCCCAGTCCCAGTTCTGGGACTGCGAGGCGGTGGTGGGCGCGCTGACGCCGGCGCCGGGCAGCGCGGTGGACGGCGCGCGCATGCGCCGCGCGCTGCCCTACCTGTGCCCCTCGCTGCTGCACTGGGTGTCGCTGCCGCGCGGGGACAACGCGCTGCTCGACGTGCTCGCTGACCCCGTGAGTGTTCTTTATGACTCATGACTCATATCTGCACGCTTTGCTCGGCTCACACCCGGCAAACGACATACTTTTTATTGATTTTTTTAACCCCTGACGCAAACAGAGGGGTGTTACAAGTTTAACGTGTGTATCTGTGTCTGTGTATCTGTCCGTGGCATCGTAGCTCCCAAACGGATGAATCGAATTCGTTTGTTATGTCTTTAAATGGTGACTTAATCGAGAGTGTTCTTAGCTAACGGCCGCACTCGGATACGTCAATTAACTATTAAGTTTGATTAAAGTGTCTACTGTCACTTTCTTTGCTATAGCAATAAAATAAGACGCAGCAATTTTAATCAAACTTAAAAATTAATTGACGTCTCTGAGTGCGGCAGTAAGTTTGGTGATTCAAGAGTTATGAGCTCTGAAAGTTGGGATTCGATATCATCGGGGGATTTTTACATAGGAATTTTATTTCCCAGCAATACTTCTTCTTCGCCTCGAACGTCAGCGACCTGACGAGCAGCTACCGGCGCGCCTTCGACACCCTGACCAACATCACTGCTTTGATGAGCAACATCTCGTCCAACAAAGACACTGGCATCACTGACGACGACCTCAACATAAACACCATAAGATCCAAATTTGAAAACGTTCTATCAACAATTTTAAACTACAATTTGAACTCCACAGATGTCGCTTACAAACATTTTAGTGATATGAATTCAAAGCAATTCGCAGCCACAGTGTATCTAGCCAGAATTGTAGCTATTGTAAATAAGATACGTGAAGCCATAGATAATTTAAATGTAAACGATTTTGGCTTGTCTGAAGACGAAACGAAGAATTTGGAAGCAGATTTGATTGCAATACAGAAAATGTTTAAAAGAAGAGCTACCGAAACCATTGCGTTGCATTTTGATGTTATAACGAACATTGTGTGGCAGAATGAGGATGCTTATTATCTGACAGGCGGGATCACAGCCATGTGCGATGATTTGAACAATAATGATACTAAAACAGATATTTTAGTGGACACTGAGCGGACTAAAGCACTTCTGTGTTCTAAAAATTATCAAACGATATATGGATCGGTTGAGAGTTCGTACAAAGAAGATCTTGAGAGCACGCGGCGGAGCTTGTTCACTCTCATTGATATTTTACAACGCGACGTGGTGAATAACGTTACGGATGTTTCAGAGTTTCTTAGAGAAAGGTAATTTCTTAAAATTTAAAATCACACCTTAATCAAATATGATAATTCTTTGTTGATCAGATGGTAGAAAATGTCATAGGGTTAGGTATATCTAAATACACAAATTGTAAACCTATGTAACATTATATTGTTCAATATTAATGAAACCAACTTTACGGAAAAAGTAGCCACTTTAGGACGCGGTTAGCCTAGTCGGTAGTGGGATCGGGTTCAAGTCCCGAAGAGGGAAAATATTGCTTTCGATGTATTTAAGTATTTATCTATAATAATATTACAAATGTGCAATTAACTCTGTCTGTTACGCTTTCACGGCTATACCACTGAACCGATTTCAATAAAATTAGGTATGAATGAGTCCCGTGGAAGGACATAGGATACTTTTATTCTGGAAAATAGCTATAGCGATAAACTCTATGTGGACGAAGTCGCGGACAAAAGCTAGTTCCTCTATATAAGTATGTTCATCGTTGTCTAGTAACCATAAATCCCATAATACAAGCTATACCTCACTCTGGGATTAGTTCAATTTATGTGAGATTGTCTCTGACATTTTTATTTAATTTCAGGATCCAAATAGTGAATTACCTGAAGCACAGCATCAAGTACGCGTACGAGCTCGGGCTGCCGCTGTACCTGCGCTACCTGCACAGCCACCTGCGCCACCACCGCGTCGTCCTCGGCTTCCTCTCGGGCGGCGAGTGGTGGCGCGACCTGAGGGACCTCTACGACGGCCCCGTCGCCACCAAGTTCTTCGACTCTTTGGAGAACAGCATCGAAATCGTCAAGGATGTGTTGACGAATCTAGACCAAATTCATGTGAGGCATTACGACTTAACTGATCGACGAATCGCCGGAAATAACGGTTGAATAATCCATATTTCGTATCTACTGCTTCATTGTTTAATTGAAAAATACTATAAAAATAAAATAATGTCTGTTGAGCAGGGCGGTGATGGAATAATGGGCTTCACTCTTATGGGGTTCACGTTATTTTAATTGGTTCTATACTTGTTACAGTCACAGGTTTACAAAGTTCACAAATTATCACAAAAAGATAGAAAAGTTAGGAGACGCTGTGATGGCGTGCGACGCGGCGTAGTACGGAAGTGAGAGAGAGATGTCAGGGTGACAGGGAGGAACGTCAACGGAAACGGGCCGGGACATTACCCCCTGGTCACCCTGAGAGGGAGCCTACTCTCAGCCTCACTCGCTATATGTTTAATTTGTTTATGAAACCCGTATAATGTCTATAAAATCTACAGAAACTACAAAATCTATTCAAGTTTCTTTCATTCTTTATGAATAGCAATCATGAACAACGTACCTATCATTGTTATTACGAAAATAAATAAATATTGCTGACGTAATCGTCAATCACCAAAGCATCCAAAAATAAGCAAAGCAATGACCCCCCCTCCCCCCACTCCCCTTTGGTGCTTACATGATTATTAGCCGGCCTCTGACGTCATGAAGAAGAAGCCATGATAACTAACGCGGTCGTGCCCCAGCTGGTGCGCCTCCTGCGCGACGTCGACCTGAACCGCACCGCCGCGCTCTGCCGGCCTGACCTCGCGCTGGCCGACTATGTCCCCGACCACACCGGCGCCTTCTCCGAGCTCCGGGGCCAGCTGTGCGCGGCGGACCACACGGAGCTGGTCATGGAGCTGCCGGTGCTGGTGCTGGCGTCTCAGGTGAGCCCCACGTTTCGCTGCCGACTACGAGTATATCCTCCACCACGCTGCTGCTCTCTGAGCTCAGGAGCCAGCTGTGTGTCGCAGACTACGGAGCTGGGTGAAGGAGCTTCCGATGCTGGTCCTTGCTGACTCCCCAAGCAGCACACAAGCTGTATAAGAGCTTATACAACCCTTAAAATGCAGAAACTAGAGTTATAATGGTTGTATAAGCTCTTATATAGCTTTTGTGCTACTTGGGTATTGTCTATTTCCTAGACTTCTCAGTTCTGGTGCTGCAGAGATCATCCGAATTCTACAAAAGCGGTCGTATTTTTAAAGGTTACCCAAAAGGTTGCTAAACGGGACCCTGTTACTAAGCCTAAGCGGTCCGTTCTTCTGTCTGTCCTAACATTAGGATCTATGTATAATTTCGTTAATATTTTCAGGGCTACAACAAAGAATTGAACCTCTCCAGCGAAATAAACTACCCCGCGCTATACGCCGACATGGCCGGCGTGGAGGCCGCGCTGGCGGCGGCGCGGGCCGGGCCGCGCGCGCCGCGCCGCCCCGCCTGGCTCTCCGCGGCCCGCCTCGCCGAGCTGAAGCTGCTCGCGATGGATCTGTTCTCGACGGAGACCATCACTAAAGTATCTTTCGGCGTCCTGACTAATATAGTTGACGCTAGCACGCTGTTTCTGAATAGCAGGTATTTATTTCGTATATTTTATGATATTAAACAGACTCCAATACTGCTCCGTCACGACATTTTGTTAGCAAACCTCAGATTCGGATTTAGCACCCCGAAAACATTATAGAATGGAAGATAGCCTAGTTAGTTGGTAGTGACCCTTCTACGATCCTCGGTTCTATTTCCGGGTAAATATTTAAGTGACGAGGGCGAGTTATCTAGTCTTGATTGTTTACTATTTCTCTAAGTTTACCGTTGTCTAGTACCCATAGTTAATATCTTGCTTGAGCATAGTTTGGGACTCGGTAACTCCGCAGTACTTCTATCAGATTTTCCCCTGATATTCATTTATTAATTGTTTTGATATTTCCCTTAAGAGTACATAAGACATGTGATTTATGTAGTATCGTATCTTCCTCCTCTACAGCGTTTTATTTGAGAGCCCGCAGTCTATCTGCCTCTCTATCATTGCTATTTGTTACTCTATCCCGTGCAGCCAGTGCGCCGCGTGCTCCCCCCTGACGTCCTGGTTCAAGCAGCTGAACCTGCAGCTGTTCAAGAAGCAGGAGTACGACGGGCTGCTGTGCCGCCTGCACGAGCTGCCCGAGCACGAGGTGTACCGCACGCTGAAGAACGACTTCCATTGGGACATGGCCATCCAGGAGGTCAGTCACGCGGTCTTACAAACTCTGTGCTGCCAACAGCGAGTTAAACCAATACATAATAGGAATATGAAGAACTTCTTTGATACTAGCGACCCACCGCGGCTTCGCACGTGTAGCATTAGTTATAGTTTATAACCATCTTAGATAATCCCTCTTTCTATTGGTGAAAACCGTATGAAAATTCGTACAGTTGTTTCGGAGATTAGCGCGGACAAACACAAACTCAGCGCGGCGCGGGATTTTCATTTATAATAATGTAGTGATGATAAAATTCGTTAGTTATTTAACCTGCTTCTTCAGTTAGTTTAGTATCAATCGATGAGCTAACTGAGAAAGGAAAAAAAAAACGAACCACTTCGACAAAATACGTCGTGGTGAATATTCGGTATCCTTCAATTTATCCTTTATTTCATTTCGCAACCGTTTCATTTTAGGTTAGTTTTTTAGGTTAGGTTAGTTTTATAAAAATCCTGAAATATTTACAGTTTACAAAAAAAGCGTTTATCCAAATGAAACGGTTTGGGAAACGTGCGGTTGCGAATCATTAGTGAACTGAATATTCATCTCGTGTCTACACGTATAAAATGTGTTCTAGTTGATGTCGACGCGCAACTACACCAAGCTGGAGCTGAACAAGGCGGTGACGGAGTTCCTGGAGCACGTGCAGCTGCACGCGCTGGAGGACCTGCGCGCGCCCGGCGGCCGCACGCGGCTGGCCGCCTGCCTCGCCGGCGACGCCAGCCAAGACGCGCTCGGCAACGCCACCTTGTAAGCACTGGCCGCTAACTCGGTACGGCGGCGCGTGCGGCGGGCCGTCGCAATTCAACATAACTTCCTCGCTACGCTCGTCGTCGTACCTAACTTTTAGTAATTTAAAAATTGTAACATCCAAAATTATGTCTAAAATGCGTTAGGACAATCGACACATTATGGAAATTAAACATTATTGATACTAAACATTATGACTAATATTCATTATGACAAAAGTATTATGGCAAATGAGTTCCCAAGCGGCACACAAGCTGTATAAGAGCTTACACAGCCCTTATATTGCTGAAACTAGAGTTATAAGCTGTACAAGCTCACAGCTTTTGTGCTACTTGGGTTTAGGATGAATCGATCAATCAATCAAAACATTTATTTCGACCAACCGGGATCATAGTTAAGTTAGTTACAATTTCTTAGCCTAATGTATGTAAATAATACAAATAAAAGAAAAATAAAAGTACGGACAACAGCACTTAGTAAGGCTTGACTGTCAGTACATGGATCATATGACAATGATTCAAATACTGACAATCAAACCTGTCCGCAAATGCCCTCAGGATACAATTCGAGCTAGCCCGCACCCTGCGCGCCAGTGATGTGCAGCGTTTTCTCATAGTTGTGTAGAAACAGTGAACTCTGGCATCCGTTAACGTATAACGTTACGGCAAAAGAAGGAACCGCGTTTAAATTGGCACAATGTTTCCAGGTTCTTGACAGTCCTGTCGCATACCCTCAAACTGGTGCGAGTGCAGCTGCCGCACCTGCGGGAGATCGCGGGCGTCCGCGCGGCGCCGCTCGCGCGGCAGCTGGTCGCCGGCGCCCGCGCGCTCGACGTCGACCAGCCGCTCGCGAACCTGCTCGGCGACGGCGACCACTTCAGGAAGCAGATGAAGCAGATTGCTGACATAGACGTCGACGATGTTGTGGTTAATTTACGGACGGTAATTTATCTTTTTATTTTATATCCACATTAGTTGATAAATGGTTATATTTTTTATTTTTCACTTCTCATGCTCTAAAAGTTTGTCTTTATGTCGTGCGCAGACGTAAAGTCACTTCTTATGCTCTAGTGCATAAAGTAAAATCTTCGTCAAAGGCCTAGGCAATCGGGCCAATCGGTCCAATGGTCGTATCTATTGCGGTGGTTAAAGCAGCGGTCACTCTCGCAAAAAGTGACAGAAGTTTTATTCACATTATCCACAGCGACAAACGAGATCATGACTACCGGCCCGCGGACGCCGGTGCATTTAGATTGGACAGGACTCGATTAATGTTTTAATTATCGATTTAAATCATGTTTCAGATAACGCGATGCGAGGAGTTGAGCTCGTGTGTCAAGTTTACGAACAAGCATGTCTACGATGACGCCGACGGCAGCAAGATAATCGAAGTTATCAATAATAACTTGAACAAAACTTTGATTGAAATTGAGGTAAGTACTCGTAGTTCGGAAGACTCTAAAAAAAAATAGGAATTCATTAAATTACCTAAGAGTCCGAGCGTTGTTGCTCGGATCGAAACCGAATTTTCATCGATTTTCTATAATAAAAATAAAAAAAAAACCGATCCACAGCTGGGGTTCGAAGTCAGCCAACAGCTGAGGTCGTTAAACCGTCTGCGGGCCTAGACAATTTGCATTCTACGATAGTTTACGAATTTCAGAACGTATCGAATTGTCATAAGCGCCCGCCGCGCATACGTCATTCCTAAATATACATTTTATTTGATTTTGGTGGTCGTTAACATTTGCATAATGCAACTTGTTTGGACCCACTGTTCAATCTTTAATTTAAATATACATTTAAGTCACAACAAAATGGAAAGGCTCGTAGATATTACACGCCATAGAACTGGCATGTGTCACAGTGGCTTGATTATATCGAATCGTTAGAAGTGACAAACAAATTTCTCTAAAATGTCATCGTGACACAGTTCACAATAGCTATGTCCACACCACTTCGCTTTCATGTTCATCTTGCGCTTTCAACTTTCAATCGTCTCGCGTCAAGCGCATGCAATACGAGGGTGACACTGAATCTTCAATAAAATCCAATTTTATTGAAGATTCAGCCATTTTATTTGCAAAATGTTACACGTCAACCCAACGGTGACGGATCAGCGTGCGCTACGGGGTGGGCTGCTGTCAAACCAGTTTGAGCGCGTGCATTATTGCATGCGCTGTGGTTGCAGAGGCATGCGCCAGAGGACAACGCAAGATGAACGTGAAAGCGCCCTGGTGTAGACATAGCTTATCACTAGTGAGCCAGGGTTCCACTTTCCTGATTGTACACTTATTTTTTTTACCCAATTTATTTTGACTACAACAAAAAATGAATTCACCCCTTTCAGCTGC
The DNA here is from genome assembly GCA_963241965.1 of Tortrix viridana. Lineage (NCBI taxonomy): Eukaryota > Metazoa > Arthropoda > Insecta > Lepidoptera > Tortricidae > Tortrix > Tortrix viridana. The sequence continues at coordinate 8,302,045 of OY725198.1, read as the reverse complement.
CGAGACTTCAGGACGAGGAGTTCTGGCGCTTCACCTCCCTGTCCGGCATCGTGTCCGGTGTGGAGCGGCTTCTGGCGGGCGCGGCGCGGCTGCTGGGCGCGGGCGGGCGCGCGGGCGCCGGAGGCCTGCGGAGCGCCCGCCCGGACGCCGCGCTGGACTTCGCCATGCGCCTGCTGGCCGACGACAACCTGGAGACCGTCGTTTACAGGTGGGTGGCGAGGGGCAGCTGGGAGCAGGGGCGGTCTAGTCGCAGACGATATTGTGAAGTCAAAAATAATAAAATGGCAATTAGTTGAGTCATTAGGCAGACCCCTAAGTAGTATCATCCCAAGGCCCCACAAATCCACGATCCGCCCCTGGTTTCACTCGTTTCAATATTATGTAATACTAGCGACCCGCCCTCGCTTCGCTCCGGGTACTATTATATACATAAACTTTTCCTCAAAAATTATCTAACTGATGATGAAAACCGCGTCAAAACGCGTTGCGTGGTTTAGAAGGAATTAGCGGATAAACAGACATACGCGGAAAGCGACTTTATTTTATACTACGTAAGGATTATAATGGGTCTGTTTTCAGTTTACGAAGTATAATCAATGAGCTCCGGCCAGTGCTCAAGGAATCTCCATTCGAGGTGGACGTCGAGTTCCTCGCCAAGGGACTCAAGGTGTTGCAAAGACTCAAGAACTACTTGCTCGACCAAGACCTGAAGGGTAAGTGCCGATTAGAACAGCTACTAAATTGCATACATGGGTAGCTATCTTTATCGAAACTCCTTTCATAGAACGTATCATTTCATCGAATTTCATTTCATCGGTAGCTAATTTCCACGGGCAGGAGTTATAATTTTTTGGTGGTGTCAGGTCTAACCTAACCTAACCTACGTAACCCATGCTTAAGATAACCTGAAAACTATGATAAGCTTTCGATGAAATGATACGTTCGATGAAAGGTGTTTCGATAAAGTGATGAAATACCTGCATACATGCATCACAAGAATAAAGTGACAGCGCAAATAAAAAGTTGCTAGAGTAATTAGCCCTTAGACCCCCGGTCAAAAACGCTAGTGTGCACAGGCTCTTAATAGATTTGATACTTATCATACAATTCGACCGGCGGGGCCCGCTTACGTGTATTGAAGGGTGAATTTCAGGGCGTTTCAACCGCCGTCATTAGTGTCACCCAACATATTGACGAAATCAATGACACTACAGCAACCTCTGATGCTGATAGAAACTACATCCGCGGTTCTGCTTCTGTTTACATCAGGAGTTGCTGTAGTGTCATTGATTTCGTCAATATGTTGGGTGACACTAATGACGGCGGTTGAAACGCCCTGAAATTCACCCTGAAAACACTTCACCCATGTTTTGTTGTAATGTAGTGCAAGTGTCCGAGCTGTTCTCGTCCCCGGAGCGCGTGGAGGCGGGCCTGAGCGCGCTCGGCATCAACAACACCAACTTCTGGTCGGTCGCGGCGCCGCGGATCCTCGCCGGCCAGCTCGACCTGAAGCCGGTACGTGGACTCCGAGCTGATGATTTTATTCATCTATTTATTAAAAATACCGGTTAAGTGCGAGTCGGACTTGCGCACCGAGGGTTCCGTGTTTAAGTCCGTACATTAAAATATGACTTTTTATGTTAGTCTTAAATTGAACACAAATTTTTGGAATTTTTCAGTTTTTCGGTTCATAAACTTCGGAGATAAGGGGGGACGGTTATTTTTTGAAAATTTTTGGTTATAAATCAAAAAGTACGTCACGGAAAATGAAAAAAAAAATAGTTTTGAAATGTGCAGATTAAGCCCTTTCATTATGACACCCTATTTGATATAATCAAATCATTTTCATTTCCCCCCCCCCCCCCCCCCCCCCATTCTAAACCTTTTCAATTTCATATTTTTTTAGTTAAAACAAATGCGGGCAAGCAAGTTATACAACTATTCCAAATTTCAAGTTGATAGCTTGTGTAGTTGCTGAGAAAAACTGCTGTGACAGACAGACAGACAGACAACGAAGTCTCACCTAAGGGTTCCTTTTTTACCATTTTGGTTCGGAACCCTAAAAATGCACTTGAACAACAAAAACTTCACTAAACTGCTTAGCAGCCAGTATTGGTCGCTAACTAACATACGCCAAGTCAATGACTTGACTCCACAGGTCCTGACGCCATCCCCCTCGTACCGCGTGAGCGACTTCGTGTGCGACCCGGCGGCCATGGCGCGCGTGCTGCTGCCGGCGGCGGGCGCCGGCGCGTCGGCCGAGGACGCGCGCGCCGCGGCCGCCGACCAGCTGTGCGGCGCCCCACCCGCGCGCGCCTCGCCCGCGCTCGCCGTGCTGCTCGAGAACATCAACTTCACCTACGTCGGGAGATGGGTGAGATTCAGCCCCTGCCGCCTCTCGCCTTCGGCGAGTAGAGCGACGGAGCAGAATGTAAACGCGCACTGCCGCTCGCGCTGCTGGTCCTTTGACTTCCGTACAAAAAACCGCCATTAGGGGAGCGCCGGGCAGCGCGAGTGGCAATGGCAGCGGCATGAGAAGTATACACACACAAGTTTACACACTCGTCCTGCCTACTGCCCCGCTCACTTCCCTGCTCACTGCCCTGCTCACTTCCCCGCTCACTTCCCTGCTCACTTCCCTGCCCACTGCCCTGCCCATTTCCCTGCTCACTGCCCTGCTCACTTCCCTGCCCACTTCCCTGCCCACTTCCCTGCCCACTTCCCTGCCCACTTCCCTGCTCACTTCCCTGCCCATTTCCCTGCTCACTGCCCTGCTCACTTCCCTGGTAACACAGTATTACAGGAGGTCGTTTTAAATAATTATTTTAAACAAATGATAAAGTGGCAGGCAGACGCTAGCGTAAGTATGAGGATAAGGGCCTGGCCACGACTTCGCGCGACCGGCGGAGCCGCGAGCGAATTCTCACTCCGTTGCTCGGTCGACACGCTCACATTAATTGGCATGTGAATGTGGACACCTGAAACAAACGTGCGCCATCATACTCGAGTGCCCCCTAACAAAATACGGAGGGGGGATAGAAGACTTCAAAACCCTCACGAGCGAAGCAGCAGAATACCTTAGGAAGTGTACATTTAAGCTATGATATAAGTATAATTTGTAAGCCATACGATAAATAAATAATTGGCTTTACGCGCAATGTATTAGGAAGTCGTGGCCAGAGCCTAAGTACAGTGAAATCCTTACTAAATATCATAAACGCAAAAGTGTTTGCTTATTTATTTGTTGTCTTCACGGCTGAACCGTTGAATCGATTTCGATGAGGTTTGGAGATCTCATGCGCTCTAGCCGAGTTTATCCAAACCCGGAAGAGCTCTCTTCCACTCTCTTGTGCCGTATTTAGAGGTTGGCCTGTAATTCCCAGATCTCGACCGCGCTGCTGTCGCAGCTGTACGCCGCGTCGGGCCTGACGCCGGCGCGGGGCGCGGCGGTAGTGGGGAGCGGCGCGCGCGTGGCGGCGCTGCTGCCGGTGGCGCAGGCCGGCGCCGGCGCGCTGGCCGACGCGCTCGCCGCTGAGCCGCTCTTCCACGACCTCGCCAACTTCACCAGCGTGGGGGAACTGTTCGCCTGTGAGTACTCAGCAGGCCTGCAGCAGGCGCTTCAGCCTTCAGATTAGGGGGTCACCTAACTACCGAACGCCGAAGTTCGGTCAATTGCGAGTTGGATAAAAGTTTTCTCATTCTGTTCTTTCCTCGTATCTACGAGGTCCTTCCATTTGGGCGAAAGTTTGGCAAACTGTTTCATTTCGCAACCGTTTCATTTGGACAAACGCTTTTTTTCCGAAACTAAATATTTCAGGATTTATTTCAGGACCATCGTGTAGAACCCTATAGGTTAGGTTAGTTTTATAAAAATCCTGAAATATTTATAGTTTCATAAAAAAGCGTTTGGCCAAATGAAACGGTTGGGAAATTAAACAGCTATGTTACTTATTCTGTTAACACATCGTCGTTCAGTTCTACTCAGTCGATAAATAGCCAGCGAATAGTCGATGAATAAGTAGTCGCTGGTTTCACAGCTGGTCGTCTGTGAAACCAGCGACTAAATGAATGTGCAGGCAGTTGAATGTCATGACGGACGACGTAAATTCGCCGGCTATTCATCGACTGAGTAGAACTGAACGACGATGTGTTAACAGAATCATAGCTGCTTGGCTGAGGTCTATTTGTTGCTGAGTAGTCGTTTGTTCCAGCGAATGGGTTCATGTCGTCGGCGGGGCGCATGCTGTGCGGGACGCCGATGCGCGGCGTGGACGCGCGCTACCTGAAGGTGATCTCGCAGGCGTCCGACTTCACCGCGCAGCCGGACCCCGCGCAGCTGGCCGCGTTGCCGAGTGAGTTTGTATTATTATCGCGTCACGCGTCCCTTAAAGTGGACATTCACGGTCAGTTAAACTGATCAGTTGAACTGACGTACATCCAAAAACTGACCGTGAATGAGTTAAAATGAATTAAGTTGAAATTATACGAACTCAAGGTCAGCTTCTGGATGTACGTGAGTTAACTGATCAGTTTAACTGCCCGTGAATGCCCACCTTTAAACTGTACTTTATATTCTCTTGCACTTATAAGAAACTAGCTTTTGCCCTCGACTCCGTCCGCATAGAAGTCGTTTATCGCTGCTCCTGAGAACTCCAATTTTCCGGAATAAAAAGTATTCTATGTCCTTCCCCGGGACTCAACCTATCTCCATACTAAATTGTTAAGAAATGATTGATTCCCCATACAAAGTTCCACCCCCTTAAGAGATGATTTCCGGGATAAATAGTATTCTATGTCCTTTTTTGGGACTCAAACTAGCTTCATACCAAATTTCATCTAAATCAGTTCAGCGGTTTAAGCGTGAAAATGTAACAGGCAGACAGAGAGTTACTTTCGCATTTATAATATTAGTAGGGATTTCACTTCAAAAACAACTTGGAACTGCCTCGTGGGCGAAATAATCATGTAAACGCTGTATCTTGTCTAGGGGACACGGTTTATGTAGGAAGACATGTCGAAACTGTTTTGTGTGGTATATATATATTTTTTTTCTCGTAGTCATTCTGACATGTTTTCCTGCAAAACTACGCAGATATTTAATATTATTTTTACAGTTTTACATAATGCTAGAATAAGTAGTATAATTTTAATATTTTTATTTAAAAAATGACTAACTGTTGAGTTTCTTGCGGCGCTTCTTCTCAGCAGTGATCTCCTCTTGGGAAGCGCTGGTAGATTTTAACGTGTAAAAGTGCCCGTGCGGCCTACTTACTGAATCTTTTATCTTTTTTTAAGGCGAACCCGAATATATCATAATCACGCGGCCCGCTTCCCTAGCAATTATGTAACTTTAGCATTGTATATTGTATCGCAGCGGAGTTCTGCCGCTCGCTGTACACGGACATCATCGGCATGTACGGCGGCAAGATCGTGTGGAGCTACGTGAAGCCGCTGCTGATGGGCCGGGTGCTGTACACGCCGGCCAGCCCCGCCGTCGAGCGGATCATCCGGCAGGTGGGCTGATACATCTCGATCATCATCATCATCATCAGCCGCAAGACGTCCACTGCTGGTAAAGGCCTTCCCCAAGGTTTTCCACAACGATCGGTCCTCTGCTGCTGTCATCCAGCGGTTTCCCGCGACCTTTATCAGATCGTCGGTCCACCTTGTGGAAGGCCTGACACTTTGTCTCCCGGTTCGCGGTCGCCATTCTAGAACATAAGGTGTTCAAAATATCTGAAGACGCATTAACGCCACGCCTTTAACAATAAACTTGAGTTTAGGTTATTTTCAACAACACTTCTGCAAGGATATATTTGAACTGGCTATTTGAACTGGCAGACGTCCAATAGTCGCATCTTCGTGCAAACTTTGATGATTTTAGTGAGTATGCTCCCTTCCTCTCCTTCTTTTGGAGGGGAGGGGGAGAGAGTCCCTCATAACCACCCACTGTAACTTCCCTAGGCCGGGCGTTACGCGTAATGCGTTTTAACAAGGATATATTTTAAGCTAGGTGATTGTAGTATTTATCATCAGTGCCGGATTAAGCCAAGGATTAATTATCATACTATCAAGGAGCCCTTGGATTGCTTTAAATTATCAAGGTTATATGGTATTATATAAAACCTCGATCGATCGAAAAAATCGATCTAAATAGATACTTTTTTACGATTAGAAAGCGTTGGTGCGCGGGGCCCCCAAATGCGCGGGGTCCGTAGCATTTGCTACTCTTGCTACGTGGCTAATCCGCCACTGGTTATCATAATTTAAGAGCCAAGCTCTCGTCGGTGGAGTTCTTCCATTCTTCTTTATTCGTTGCTAGGTTCTTGTATTTTACAGAACCCGCGGTGCGCAGGTCTTCACACTTCACCGGGTATATTTAATATGTACCATCACGGACTAGATATGCCGCCATAGAACCCTGTAATGATGACAGCGATAAATCACAAGAAAGAAATTACGTCAAATTTCCTTCTTGTGACTTATCGCTGTCATTATGACAGGGTTCTGTGGCGGCATATCAATTAAAGTCCGTGATGGTACGATGTGTTGTCCAGGCGAACTCGTCGTACGCGCACCTGGGCCGGCTGGCGGGGCTGGTGCACGAGTTCGCGGCGGCGTTCCCCGCGGCGGACCGGCTGGCGGCGCACCGCGCCGGGCTCGCCGCGCTGCGCCGCCTGGCCGCCGCGCCCGCGCTGCGCGCCCTCGCCGGCGTCGGCGACCTGCCGCAGCTCGACGCCGACGCGCTGTTCGACGACCTCGGCGACTTGAAGGTGCGAGTAATATCTACGCGCTGACAATACTTACAATTTGATGCCTCCTGAGGTCTAAGATGGAATGCTTCTGCAGCTATGTTATTCTGTTAACGCATAGTCGTTCAGTTCTACTCAGTCGATGAATAGCCGGCGAATTTGTGTCGTCCGTCAAGGTAGGTAAATGAATATGCAGGCAGTTGAATGTCATTTACCCACCTTGACGGACGACGTAAATTCGCCGGCTATTCATCGACTGAGTAGAACTGAACGACGATGTGTCAACAGAATAACATAGCTGGTCATCTCCTTGTCCGAATCATAAAGAAACAACCTCTCCACCCTTACCCAAAAGATACGAGAATGACGGGACATGAATTACGCGTACGAAGTGATTACTCTCTAAAATCTTCTCAAGTTTTTCCATCGTGTTCTGCTCCAGAATATTGGCAGCCTTCTGAAGAAGGGGTCGGACCTTCTCCGCTGCCTGAACATGGACCGGTTCCACCCCATGGCCAGCGAGTACCAGCTCACCCACGACGCGGTGCGGCTGACCAGGGTCAACGAGTTCTCTGCAGGTGCGTGTCTTTCTTTCTTTCTTGCTGCTCGTTTCAGCAATTACGTGTTTCTTTCTTGCTGCTCGCTTCTGCAGGTGTGTGTCTCTCTCCCTCCTATTCGGATGGTCTGGTCTCAGTAAAACTATCCAATAAAGATTATTCTTTAAAATCGATCTACAATTGGCGAAGATATTGCATATCATATAAAATAAAACATTCGGATTGAGAACGTCCTCCTTTTTTGAAATTGAATGAAAATACCACATGCACAAAATCGTTAGAGTTCACTTCCATTCTTAAGATAAAATACGAAGTTCCCAGCAGCTGTGCTGCTGTTCAGGACATGTTCCTAACATTTGTGTGACACTTGACGTCTGAAATAAATATTTTAATTGTATTAATTCCATGTCATTGGTGTCCAGGCCTGGTGTTCTCGAAGGTGTCGGAGCGGGACGGCAGGCCGCTGGACGTGGAGTACACCATCCGCATGGACATCGAGAGCGTGCCCACCACCACGCGGATCAGGAACCAGTGAGTCGCGTATGATGCTACCAGTGTAGTGTTCGCCAATTTTTGGTATCTTATGGAACACCAGTCATAAATATACTGTCACTTGCGAGTAGGGTAACCTGATCCAAAAATCTGATTTCGTGATAAAATACCTGACTTTAGAAATATTCCTAACATTTTGTGTCGAATGCATTATCCTTTCATTTTTAAATTCCGGTCTTTTTTCTGACAGAGGGTTGATATTCCTGACATACTTATGAGTTAAGTTTGTAGACGAAACACTTTTATTTTAAGCCTTAAGTGTTAAGTCTTACGTTAGAATATGGAATAGATGTATTTCCCTTAGCACCTGTAAAATTTTACCTCGTGTATGCAAGCGGCTCAGCGCTGGTTCAGAAGGGAAGTCGAGGACATCGTTGTAGGGCAACCCGCACAGGTTTGTCTTATGTCCAGGGAGGGCAATTGCCGGCTTAATTTTATTGTTCAAATAACTAACGATATGTAGAATTTTTCCACACTGTTTATCATTGGAAACGTGTTTGCTTGCCCAGGTTCTGGACTCCCGGCCCCGAGGACAGCTTCCTCGAGAACATGCGCTACTTCCGCGGCTTCGTGCAGCTGCAGGACCTGGTCGACAGTGCCATCATCACGCTGGCTGGCTCCAGCGACTCCAGCAATTCCAGCGGTTCCAGCAGTTCAAGCAGTTCTAGTCGTGCCAGGAGGGATGCGGAGTCCAGGCCACAGAAAGACAAGTGGGCAGTGTACACGCAGCAGACGCCGTATCCTTGCTACAGGAATGATTAGTAAGTATATACGTTACGTATACAATAACTAAGTTTGCCGAAGAAGAGGGACGCAGGGTCATGTTTGTTACACTATAATAAATTTTAATTGTATTAAGATTTAAAATGTATTAACATGTATTAATGTATGTTTTGCCTTAAGCCTTTTTATCACTAACGCAGTCAAGTCAAACAATATTTATATTTTAAGCGTTCATACTTAGGAAAAGGGATAAGGTTAAGTTTATTATTTACTAGCGTGAGCCCGTGACTCCGTCCGTATAGATGTCATTTATCGATATTTCATCGTGGAATCAAATTTTCCGGGATACACATATGTGTCCAACCATGATAAAGTATACTATATGTGTGCCAAATTTATCGAAATCCGTTCAACTTTTAAGGCATGATTAAAACATAAACATTCACATCTATAATATTAGTAGGATAGTAGTATCGACTCTCAGAGCGCAGTAAGATCTTTTGTGAACTTGAGTGTAAAAACTAATTGCCACATGGCGGCTACAGTACTGGGGATCGCGCTGGGTGGCTCGCGGTCACGAATGAACAATTCAATACAAGCCGCTGTTATGACAGAGTTGTGTGGTGGGTCAGCGATTAACGTCCGTGCGACAGCTTCCAGGCGTCGCTGTACGAGTCGCAGGCGCTGGTGGTGGCGTTCTTCTTCGCGCTGCTCTACTCGGTGGCCTCGGCGACGCGCTTCCTGGTCGCGGAGAAGGAGTCCGGGAACACGATGGCAAGTATCGTTGTTGTTGTCGCGCCGACAGTTTCAATTCCCTGTTTTCTTTTAAAATATCTATTACTACTATATTTTGCCTGTGACTCCGTCCGCGAAGAACTTGTTTATCAACATTTCCTTATCAATTTACCTAAACTACGTGCATCAGCGTGTTCATTCAATAATGTGTTCCCATCTCACTCACGCATGAATGAACATGCGTCAAGTTTGGGTAAATTAGCTCTACCTATTCCACCACTGCACATTATTGATAATTTGACTTATATTTGCGACTCTGAAGCCTAATTGAGTTACAATCTATCCTGTTTTTTCAAATCCCTCAGCTAATGTCGGTGATGGGCGTGAACCTGTCCTGCCACACGCTGTCCTGGTTCATCGCGTCCTGGGTGGAGCTGCTGCTGACGGCGGCCTGCACGACGGCGGTGCTGGCGGCCGGCGTGCTACCCCGGACCGACGTCTCGCTGCTGTTCGCGCTCGTCTGCGTCTTCGGGACCTCGGCGCTGGCCTTCTGGTGAGCTACAGCTGCCCTCCTAAGTTAAAAAGCAGTATCTCAAAAACAATAGTCAAAGCAGATTCAGTCCTCCCCTGTTCATAATGAGGTTGCAATTGCTACAGGAGTTTTGTCTGAGATAGCGCCATTTTGCTTAGCAGGGCAGAGCTAACGTCCGCATTGGCCTGGCCCCATGAAATGTGATGGCCGAACAGACAGCACCCTAGAATGAGTAGCCTAGAATTTCGAATCGGTAACCCAACAACCCGCCCGTGTGGTGTCCGAGCAAGAATTGCACCACCCCATCTCATCCCGTGGGTGTCGTAGAAGGCGACCAAGGGAATCATGCCAGAGGCTGGGCAGCAGCGTCCTTCTGAACATTGTATTACAACATTAAACTGCGATCACCAACCCGCCTGCCAGCGTGACGATTATGGCAATTTCTCCCCAGTGTGGGGAAGGCCTTTGTCCAGCAGTGGACGTCTTGCGGCTGATGATGATGATGAACCCAACCACCTGGGGTGGGCACCAGACCACACTGGGGAGGGCAGGGACCACCTTATACGCCTATGAACGTCCGTGGTGTAGACCTGTGTGTCCACACGCTGTCCTGCCTCACAGCGTCCTGGGTCGCGCTGCTGACTTGGACTTCACAGGTTTGAGCTCATACAACGTCCTCACACCCCGGTATTAGAATGGGCTGCTTGGATCTATGTGTTTGATGCGGTTAGCCTAGTCGGTAGTGATCCTGCCTACCAGAGCTGATCTGATGATGGAGTCGGAAGTTGGCAACAGGATCTCTGCTGTATTTAAGTACGCAAAAATAATTATAGAAACTTTTTTGTCTCAGCAACATGGTGTCGAAGCTGTTCTCGTCGGCGAGCTCGGCGGCGGTGTCAGCGGCGCTGGCCTACCTGGTCACCTTCATGCCTTACGTGCTCATCCTGTCGCTGGAGGCTGTGCTGTCTCCCGCCAGCAAGATCCTCGCTGTGAGTACCAGCTGTATGTTATGCCTCATTTACATTCAGCCGAAGTGAGCAGGGAAGTGAGCAGGACGAGTGTGTAAACACGATACTTCTCATGCCACTGCCATTGCCACTCGCGCTGCCCGGCGCTCCCCTAATGGCGGTTTTTTGTACGGAAGTCAAAGGACCAGCAGCGCGAGCGGCAGTGCGTGTTTATATTCTGCTCCGTCGCTCTACTCGCCGAAGACACAGCACGGCCGCTGTAATTATTTCGACGTCTGCCATTGCCGAAACTTGAAAGCGAAGTGGTAGGGCAGTATGTAAACACACTCCTCTCGATCCTGCTGCAGCAGTATTTAGGAAATTATTGCCGGCAGTGCGAGCAGCGGCAGGGGCTGAATGTAAATGAGGCATATGGTACATATTTAACAGATTTTTTTCTAAATTTAAAACATGTTCTTGTTGCAGTGTCTGTCGATGTCGACGGCGTTTTCGTACGCGCTGCTGGTGGTGGCGCGGTCGGAGGCGGAGGGCGCCGGCGCGCGCTGGGCGGGGCTGTGGGCCGCGGCGGACGGCGGCATGAGCGTCGGGCTCGCGATGGGCCTGATGCTGGCGGACGCGGCGCTGTACCTGGCCGTGGGGAGCCTCATCGAGAGGTTCTACGGTGAGTCGGTTTGGGATTGGGGTGTTCAGGACTTTTCAATGGATGTCATTTGTTTTCGATTTTTTGACAAAAATTGTGGTAACTTTTGGTGTGAAAAGAAGCAGGTTTATTAGTTTCTGTTTGTAAAAAATTACGTGGTTAGGGGCAGTTAAGAACTCAATTTAAAAGACCGTTTTGAACCATATGATTGTATTACCCATTTTCGTTACACAAAAGATAATAAAGTTTTTTTTATTGATTCCTTAACTTCGTACATTAATTCTCCCATTTTACCATTTAACGGTTTCTATTCGGTCAGTAGCGAGTCTGAAACTTGCTTTCCTTTCTCCCACTTTTTCTCTATTTCTATTAATTCCATATTATATCAATTCCTTTGGTTCAGCGTTACACAAGACATATACCTAGCTAACCGATGCCAGCATATTTAAATATGGCAGCCAAAGGGATGGTATAGTGTGTGCATACCCGGGTGTTCCCCGCAGGCATCAAGGCGGTCGCGAGTCACATTGCGCACGCGCAGAGCGCTGACGAGGGCGTCAGCGTGCTCAACGTCAGCAAGATCTACGGCGCGCGCTCGCGCAGGCGCAAGGTAACGCAGTTTGCTCATAGCGAGGCAATCATTCAAAAGTTGTCAACTAAAATCAGACCCTTACAACTTTTAAATAGGCTATGATACTTGCACGTTTTTTGATGAATCATATGACACAACTTATTAAAATCGGTCCAGGACCCTTAGCCAAGATGCCCATCGCTAACTAGCGTTTCTATTCGTTTAGTTTTTAAACCAATCGCGTCATTGGTAGATCACGTCATACGGAGAGTCATGTGATCTACCAGTGACGCGATTGGTTTAAAAACTAAACGAATAGAAACGATAGTTATCGATGGGCATCTTGGCTAAGGGCTCAGGTGTGTTATTGTTAACGAATCGTCATTCACTTCTACTGAGTCGAAAAATAACCGGCGAATTTATGCGTAAATGACGTTTAACCGCCTGCACTTTCATTTAGGTTTCAAACGACTAAATGAAAGTGCAGGCGACAAATGTCATTTACACCTTGACTGACGTAGTAAATTCGCCGGTTTTCTTCGACTCAGTGGATGTGAAGGTGAACGACTAACAGAATCGCACCCCAGTAGTTTAGGAGCTAGAGCGGAACATCCGATTTTCGGTCACATACATGACATGGTCTTAAAGTCATTACCCTTCTTTTGGCTCCGTCGGGTAACAGAGTTGGTCGCGGTGATGGTGACCGGTGGAATTACTACATCATCAAGCGGCAACGGTCACAATCTTCAACTAAAGCATATGTGTCAAATAAATGTAGCCCTTTCCTTTTCTTACACTTGAAAATAGACAAGGAGAGGGCAATCTTTATTTGACAGATGAGTTTACTTGTTGTGAAACAGGCCCTAAGCATCACATATTGGCTGAAAATCGGATCATGTTGCCAATTTCATTCTGAACAGTCTCATTTTTACCCCCAACGCACAACAGGGGTACCTGTGTGTCCGTGTATTTGTCTGTGCCATCATAACTCCCAAACGGATGAACCTATTTGAAAAAATGACCTTCTGCTGTAGTTTCTTGCGGCGCTTCTTCTCCGCAATGATGGTCTTGTCCGAAGCGCTGGTAGATTCACTCTATATTACTGACGTGTAAAAGACTTTGACTTTGACTTGACCTATTTTGATTTAGTTTTTTTGTTTGAAAGGTAACGTGACTTGTTCGATTCGATCGAGATTGTTCTTAGTTAAGTTTGGTCACAATCTGTTGGACTAATTAAGAGTAAATATTATTTAATCATTTAGTTTATCGTTAATGCGTAAAACATTTAAATAAAAAAAAACAGAAGTATGTTTATTGCAGTAAAATGCCCATAATACAAGCGTAAAGTTTGGGACTGACGGCCGCACTCAGAGACGTCAATTAACTTTCAAGTTTCATTAAAGTTGCTGCTGTCACTTTCTTTGATATAGCAATAGCATAAGACGCAGCAACTTTAATGAAACTTAAAAGTTAATTGACGTCTCTGAGTGCGGCAGTAAATGTATCAATTCATGATTGTCCCCAGAGCCCTTAGCCAAGATGCCCATCGCTAACTAGCGTTTCTATTCGTTTCGTTTTTAAACCAATCGCGTCACTGGTAGATCACGTGACTCTCCGTATGACGTGATCTACCAATGACGCGATTGGTTTAAAAACTTAACGAATAGAAACGCTAGTTATCGATGGGCATCTTGGTTAAAGGCTCTGATGTTTAATTTACAAAAATGTGAAGGTGGCGCTAGACAACGTGTCCATCGAGCTGCACAAAGGGCAGATCACCACTCTGCTCGGGCACAACGGCGCCGGGAAGACCACGCTCATGTGAGTGCCAACCAGCTCATCGTCATCATCATCATTTCAGCCGAAAGACGTCCACTGCTGGACATAGGCCTCCCCCAAGGTTTGCCACAAGGACCGGTCCTGCGCTTGCATCCATCGGTTTCCCGCAATCTAAACCACTGCGTCTTCCGGTACGCGGATGCCATTCGAGAACTCTCGGCCCCAACGGCCATCTGTTCTACGAGCGATCCGCCCGCTGCCACAAGTAGCTATTCTTAGGGCAACAAGCTTATACATCTCACTAAAGGTTGTCGGGCAAGTATTGGAGAAGCCAGAAATTATTACCGTGAATGACGTCACGGAGGATCCTTTGCATCTCTTTCTCATCAGCTTCTTGCTTGTTGTTCATCGAGTACTCTTTTTAGGGTTCCGTACCAAAATGGTAAAATAACAGTTTTTTAAGCAACTACAGAAGCCATCAGCTCGACATATATGTCGTTGTATAATTTTGCTTACCGGGATCTATTTTAGATAAAAAAATATATTTTGGATCATTATGAAAGCTCAACTGGCGTATTCCAAAACTATTTTTCATCATCATAACTTAAGAGCAGCCTGGCTCTTGTCGGTTGGGTGCCCGCCATTCTTTTTTATTATTCGCTAGCTTCTTAATATTTTGATTTGCCTACATGAATAATGAGCTCCTTATTCCCCAGCAAAATCCTGACGGGCATGCTGAAGCCCACGAGCGGGCACGTGACGGTGCGGTCGGCGAGCCCGCGGCGCGCGCGCCTCGGCGTGTGCCCGCAGCGCGACGTGCTGCTGCCGGAGCTGAGCGCGCGCGAGCACGTCACGCTGCACGCGCGCCTCGCCGGCCGCCCGTTGGCCGAGGTGCAGAGGTGAGCGCGCCACGAGCCTGGCTCTCAATCACGGATCATGAGTCACAGATACCAAGACACGAGTCACAGATATTAAATAAATCACACGTAACAAGTTATGAGTCACAGATAACAAGTCACGAGTCACAGGTAACAAGTTACGAGTCACAGAAATTAAGTCACGAGTAACAAATCACGAGTCAAGTTATAGTCATGAAACACACGTAACAGGTCACGAGTCATGGAACAAAGAACCCACCGTATGGTAGGTGATCGGCTCGGCACGCAACCCTGTAATCTTGTCATACGGGAGAGTAGTGCTGTTATTGACAATGCCCATAGACGGTGGTAGCCACTGCAATCCGGCAATCAAAATAGAAGAAAGTATGTACTACCTTTACCTTCCTATATACTTTCGAGTAATACGAGTAATTTGGCAGTTTATTTTTGGTCAAGGTAGAGCATCAATTGGGATTACATGCTAAAAAATCCCTAATTTTCAGAACTGCCGGATCTACTCGTCAGGCAAAGCTTGAGTTTATGGTTACTGCTTCAGTAAAAGTACTAAAATTACGTAAACTGTTTAAAATACTTTAGTCTAAGGGCCACTTTTAGGACAAACATAAATCTAGATTATTGCCTTAAGTAGAGTTTAGTCATCTGAAAATGTATAGAGATGTCACTCTTAAATCCAGATTTAAGACTAAATGGTGATTTAACTTTTTCCTGCAAGTGTTAGTTCCGCTGATGATTGTAGCCATCTCTCCAGCAAACTAAACCAGCTGTGTTATCCAGCATGCTGGACGTGCTGTCCCTGGGCGGGCACGCGGAGCTGCCGGCGCGGCAGCTGTCGGGCGGCACGCGGCGGCGGCTGTGCGTGGCGCTCGCCTTCGCGGGGCAGCCGGCGCTGGTCACGCTGGACGAGCCCGCCGCCGGCGTCGACCCCGCCGCGCGCAGGTACCCGCCCCCGCCCCCGCCCCCGCCCCTGCCCCGCGACACACTACACTTATATCACTTTACGCCGGTAGCACACCTCCGCCACGGAACTGTAGTAGCGAAACTCTGGCAACGAAATAAAGTTCAATTTCGTATCACGATTCCGCCACAGTTCCGCGATTTCACGGCGAAGGTGTGCTTCCGGCATTAACGACTGTGTTCTGACAGATAAAAAATATAATACTTATTTGTTTATGCAAGGCTGCAAAGTTATTTGGCGCAAGAGGCAGTATTGAAGCCAGAGTTAGCGAAGGATTATAAAATTGAAAGAATAGACTGGACATATTTAGTTGTAAGCTTCCCACCTTCAAAAGAAAAATACAAAAGATTTTATATAAAGATCAGCAATTAACCTGTTAACGTACATACCCAATAGTAATTGACACGAAATATACTAACACTATACTATTCTCATTATAGCCCTCTAAATTAATTAACGTAAATGTATATCTTGCTGTGCACACATAGTTTAGAGTTATAGTCCAGACTTTATATTTTAAATGTACCAAAGACTGTAACTTGTTTTGTGAGCCTTTAAATAAATAAATAGAATCCTGAGACCCAAATAACTTTGCTGCCGTGCGAAACACAATTTTTCACTCACCGTAACGAGGAAAACACTAGGTGCTAAAAAACAATTCCACGAGCGCCACGTCAGCTGTCGTGTGCGCGCAGTGCCGACAGCTACAACCTTACTTTTCCACGCTAGCGAATAAAATGGACTTTTGCGAGCAGATTTTGACCGAAAGCTTGTCCGAGCTGCAGGTGGGGTGAAAAAGATATTTATTTATTCTGAACTCGGAGATTGGCGACTTGATCCTTCCTTTTGAGGGATAATGTTTTCTAAATAAGTGAAGCTTTAAATGCTTTACTTCTTGCGCAGGGACATCTGGGCCATGATCCTGAGGCTGAAGGAGGAGCGCACGGTGCTGCTGACGACCCACCACCTCGACGAGGCCGAGTTCCTGAGCGACCAGCTCGTCATCCTGCACCAGGTGACACTAGCCTACCCTCCCGGCACTGTTCACGCGAACACATTTCGATGTGCGGATAAGACAACAGGAAAAATAATTACTTTACGATAAGTATTAAGATTACAAATGCAATCTTTTCATAGGGCCAAGTCCACACCATGGGCTCCCCCATCGAGATCAAGCGAAGCCTGGGCAACGGGTACAAGCTGACCGTCACATACCCCCTGGATGGGTGGGGGGAGGGGGAGGAGCAGACCAAGGCGCTGCTGGGCGCGGTGCGGGGGGCGGCGGGGAACGCGGAGCTGGCCGACGCCGACGCCGACGCCGGCGAAGGGGAGGGCGAGGTGGAGATCACGCTGCCGTTCTTCGATGCTGACGGACTGCATAACAAGTGAGTGACTTTGCCTGGTTTTTTCTAACGACTCGATATTGTTTTTGTATAATGTAAACAATATACAGTTGTAGTCTTTACTGAGGTGAACCTTATATATTTTCGTGATTGATTCCTTTTTCGCTGTATTACTGGCAGCTGGCAGGACAGATTCTTGTTTCTACAGATTTCGGTTGGACCGGATCCCGTTTTGGTAATGTCCTTGTTTGGAAACGTCTAATTTTCGTTGGAATATTAAATTGGATTACACAATAAATACTAATTTACGTGTATAATAAAATAAAAAATTGATTCATTTGTTGTTATAAGATCAAATTTAAATCATCATCATCAGCCGCAAGACGTCCACTGCTGGACACAGGCCTTCCCCAAGGTTTCCCACAACGATCGGTCCGGGTGCTATCATCCAGCGGATTCCCGCGACCTTCATATACCATATACAAAATAGATTTCGTCCTAAGAAGAATCTGTCCAATCAGGAATATGACGAAAAAGGAACCAATCCATTTGTATTGTTCAGTTTTAAATAGTTTTTTGGTATTCCAGCTTTCAGCAGGTATGCGAGGTGCTGGAGGTGCGGCAGCAAGAGCTGGGCTTCAGCTCGTTCACCATGGACTGCAGCTCGCTGGAGCAGGTGTTCCACGGCGTGACCGCGCCGCCTGCGTACGCCGCCGGCTCCAGTGACTCCGGCGGTGAGGGTCTTACGATATTCTTTCATTCACTTCAACAGCACACTATCAAACCTTAAGGGCTGTCATAAGTTTAACGTGGTCTTGTTTCAGAAGCGCCATCCAAGAGCGTCTCCTCGGCCAGCATCAAGACGGAGCGAGCGCCGCTCGTGGACGCCGAGGGGGCGCTAACAGGCACCAGGAGCCAGCAGTTCCTCGCCATGCTGCGCGCGCGGTACCTGCACTACATCAGGAACAGGTCAGCCATATTCAAGTGTCTCACAGCACTAGGACGGAGAGAGCGCCGCTTGTGGATGCCGAAGGAGCACTGACAGGCATCAGGAGCCAGCAGTTCCTGGCTTCTCTGCGCGCCCTGGCCTGCCTGCACTACCTGCACTACGTCAGGAACTGGCCTACCTGCACTACGTCAGGAACTGGCCTACCTGCACTACGTCAGGAACAGGTCCCAGCATATACTACATAGGGTTGATGCATTTGCTTCTCTTAGGATTGCAATCTTGAGAATGTAGCTGTGTATTTTCGGATGTCACCTACCATCTAGATACTTGTATAGGCTCGCAAGTAGGACGCACTGATTGAATACTTTTGTCTTTACACTCCGTATTTAGTTCAAGATGCTAATCTTACCCGTTCCGCCTCCTAGATGGCTGCTCTTCATCCTGCTAGTGCTCCCGGCGCTGTTCGTGGCGGTGGCGATGGCGTTCTCGCTGGTGCGGCCGCCGGCGGACAACGAGCTGCCGCTGCGCCTGCACCCCGCCCTGTACGCCGGAGCCACGCAGTTCCTCGTGTGAGTAGACCAGTCATGGAGCAGTTCCTCCTGCTGGTACTCCGGCGCTGTTCTCGCTCGTGCAGCCACCGGCGGACAACGAGCTGCCGCTGCGCCTGCACCCCGCCCTGTACGCCGGAGCCACGCAGTTCCTCGTGTGAGTAGACCAGTCATGGAGCAGTTCCTCCTGCTGGTACTCCGGCGCTGTTCTCGCTCGTGCAGCCACCGGCGGACAACGAGCTGCCGCTGCGCCTGCACCCCGCCCTGTACGCCGGAGCCACGCAGTTCCTCGTGTGAGTAGACCAGTCATGGAGCAGTTCCTCCTGCTGGTACTCCGGCGCTGTTCTCAATGCTTACGCAACATAAACTCACTTATTGGACCTTTATACTCTGCGTTAACACATTACATGACTTCTTTCAATTTTTCAGACCACACCCGACCATATATTCGGAAGACGTGGACCCGTCGTTCGCGCAGAGCGTCATGGACACCATTCGGCACGAACACGAGGGCGTCAGGAGTTGGACTGCGCAGGTAATCGCTACTTATTGATGTTCAGCAGTTTTCATAATTGTGACGTTTAAATAATTAAAAAATAATCCGTACTTGCACACGTATCATAATTAGACGAAGTAAAGTGAGTTTCCGACCCCATTTTGTAGATTAATAATTTTTAATTTACGCCATTTTCAATGTACCAAGCATCTTAAGCAGAGGGTCGTGGGTTCGAACCCGGGCTCGCTCTTCTAAGTTTTTCGGAATTTATGTGTGAAATATAAAAATATAATTTGTAAATTTACCATGCGCTTTTCGGTGAAGGAAAACATCGTCAGGAAACCTGCACACACCTGCAAAGCAATTTGACGGTGCGTGCAAAGTTCCCAATCCGCACTGGGCCCGCGTGGGAACTATAGCCCAAACCCTTCCATTGTGAGTGGAGGCCTGTGCCCAGCAGTGGGACGTAGATAGACTGGATTATTATTATTATTATATCAATGTAGATAAACATGAATGTTGTTCCAGGACTCGCCGTCGTGCCGGTGCGAGGTGATGCAAGTGTGCAACGTGTCGGAGGTGCCGGCGGCGCCGCCGATGCTGCTGCTGCCCGACGCCGCCGCGCTCAGCGACTGGCTCATCTCCTCGCAGCAGGCCTACATCGAGAAACGGTCAGTATGCCGGTGTAGCTCACACGCAGTTCTATTTCCAGCATTGCTAGGGTCGAGGAGTAAATAAAATAATGGATTGTAAAAGGGCTGTATAGGGTGTATTCGCCATTATACAATAACCCAGGCTGTTAATAAAATTCAAAATTATTATTTAAAAAAAACACTTAGACGGGCAAACAAAAGTGATCGGATTGCGGTGGAGAGGTGGCCGTATCTCTCAATGAACTTTTAAAATGGGTATCTGTGCAAATTAAGATTGAATGTCCATGTTCCAGCTACGGCGGGTACTCGTCGGCGGTGAAGCACAACCGCACGGCACTGGTGGCGTGGTACAACAACAAGGGCCACCACGCGCTGCCCTCCTTCCTGAACGGGCTGCACGCGGCGGCGCTGCGCAGCGTGGCCGGCGCCGCCGCCAACATCACCACCTACACGCACCCGCTCAAAATCTCCAAGGAGCAGCTCAGCAAGAGCACGCTGTACGTAGCTTTCCGCCCATGTCTTCATCTGCGAAGATTTGGTCATTTCTTTTAAAAGTACAGATACAATTTTCATCAGCTTTTAAAGGATATAATGATGATGATTGTGGAGACAATGATGATGACGATGATTATGATGATGATGATAGTGGTGATGATAATACCGGTGACGATGATAATGATGATAGTGGTGACATTGGTGATGATGATGGTGATGTTAATTTATTTATTTATTTTCAGGCTACAAGGCCCATAGATAAATACCTTACTGACTAAAATACATATATTTATAACAATATCTTAAACTATTTTGGCGACAAAACAGCGTGGCTCTGTTGAATCGCAGCGTTCGAAGTCATGCTCGCTGGCAGTCCGCCCCGAAACCGCCGGAACACGACATCTTTCGGCCAGAAGGCAGGCGACTCGACCGTCCCCAGCAGCGGCCGCGGCACTCGCACCACGAATGAAGCGAAGTGCACATAGCGCCGCGAATGCAGCTGAAACACCCTCAGAGAGTTAATGACGTCGATGATCGTCCGTAATAGATCGTCATCATAAGGCAGGCCCTCTCTTGGTCTCCGGTTTTTATAGCTTGCTTCTGATTACTAATCGTCTTCCAGACTGCAACACGTGGCGGACGCCGGCATATCGGGCATGATCCTGATATCGTACAGCCTGGTGAGCGCCGGCGCGGCGCTGTACCTAGTGCAGGCGCGCAGCAGCCAGCAGAAGCGCTTGCAGCTGCTGAGCGGCGTCAGCCCCGCGCTGTACTGGGCCGCCGCGCTGGCCGCGGACATGGCGGTAAGGCCCACTCTCACCACGATCCTGGTCCCGTGGTTAAAGCATCCGTCACCCTCGCACTTCAATACTGGCCAGAAAGGAACAGATGTTCTATCCACGTTTATTCACATCGATAAGCAATTATATGCCCGCTGGTCAACACTAGTTTAAGAGTCAAAAAATATTTTTTGACGCTGTGAAAATACATATGTATACCACCGAGGTCAGACCAGAGGTCAGATAAGAGGGTCGGGGATAAATAAATAATACTTTTTTTTTACTTTAAATCAATATCAGGGGACAATCTCACACAAATTGCACTAGTCCCCAATTAAGCTCTAAGCTTGTACAATGGGTACTAGACAACGATAAACATACTTCTATAGAGAAATACATACTTAAATACATAGAAATCATCCATGCCTCAGGATTAAAATACTCGCGCTCATCACACAAATATTTTCCCGTACTGAATTCTCAGTACGGGTATTCACCTGGGCTGGCTAGCTTCGTAGGCAGAGTCACTACCAACCAGACTAACCACGGATGGTTTGTGGGACTCGCTAGAACCCTAGCAGTAAACCCTCAGCGTCATAGGTGAGCCACGGTATAATAATAATAATAAAATAAAGTTTATTTGCCATTAAGATTGCACAAAATTGTAGGGTACATTATCTACATTATGTTATCTGTGACCTCCACACTAGGCTAGGCCTGTCTCTATCTATCTCTCGCACTTTGTACCGATGCCTCGACATGTGGCTTAGGAGCTTAACTTGATCCGCCGTCAGCACAATTAACTACGTGTGTCTTCGACCTTGTTCATTTGATATTCTTTAGCGGAGCTTTGCCAAGGTCAAAACAGGATGGATAAGGACGCAGTTAGCCTAGTTGGTAGTGAGCCTGCCTACGAAGCTAGCGGGCCCAGGTATTTGTTCCTGAGTCATAGTTCGTTTTCTAGATTTTCTAGATTTGTT
Organism: Tortrix viridana; assembly: GCA_963241965.1. Taxonomy (NCBI): domain Eukaryota; kingdom Metazoa; phylum Arthropoda; class Insecta; order Lepidoptera; family Tortricidae; genus Tortrix; species Tortrix viridana. The sequence continues at coordinate 8,280,139 of OY725198.1, read as the reverse complement.
TTATGTATTTCTCTATATAAGTATGTTTATCGTTGTCTACCAGTACAGGCCTAGAGCTTAGGTTAAACTGGGTCAATTTGTGTGAGACTGTTCCCTGATGTTTATTGATTTAAACTATTGATTAAACTGTGTCTTGTTCCAGATAATCGTGATCAACATCGTCATCTCCGTCGTCGTGCTAGAAGCGTTCGGGTTCCCCGTGTTCGTGGCGAGGAACAACCTGGCCGCCATCTGCTTACTGCTGCTGCTGTTCGGGTAATTTTAAATTAACTTGGAATTTCTGAACAAAACATAGGTACTTACTGGCCTAAATTGTGACGTTCTCAATATAAAGGGACCTTATGGAGGAAGGCAGTTACGCTCTTATTGTTCTTGTAACTATACGAATACTATGGCAACAGTTCTAAAAACGGCGTAACCGCCTGCCTCCATAATGTCCCTTTATGAACGTCACAATTATAATTATAATTTCCCAGCTACTCCTGCGGCAGCCTGGTACATTTAGCTGAGAAGCTGTTCACCGACGCGAGCCTCGCCAACATGGTGCTGTTCTGCGGCAACGTATTCTGCGGGCTGGCCGGCATCACAGTGCTACTGGTGCTCGACATCATCTCCGAGTCACAGGTCAGCCCTCATCAGCCATCATCAGCCGTCCTCAACCATCATCAGCAGTCATCGACCATCATCAGCCATACCTGTGAACTTTTGCACGCAGATTTTGAGAGACAAAAAGGCCTTTCCGAGCTGATGAGAAGAATATATTGGCAATAACTTTGAAACTGTGTAAACGAAGTGTCGGCAGGCCTTCCACAAGGTGGACCGACGATCTGATAAAGATCGCGGGGAACCGCTGGATGACAGCAGCAGAGGACCGACCGTTGTAGAAAACCTTGGGGAAGGCCTTTGTCCAGTAGTGGACGTCTTGCGGCTGATAATGATGATGATGATGATGAACTTTGAAACTGATGGTATTGTGTCCGGCAGGCGACGGACGACGCGCGCTGGCTGCTGCACAAGATCTTCCTGCTGTCGCCGCAGTTCGTGCTCGGCGACGGACTGCTCGAGCTCGCCAAGAACACGATACAAGCGCAGGTTCGTTCCTCTTACGGTACAGGTGCGTGCAGGCTCGTAGAACCGATGGCCGTTGGAGCGGAAAGGTTCTAGAGTGGCGACCGCGAACCGGAAGACGAACTGTCGGCAGGCCTTCCACAAGGTGGACCGACGATCTGATAAAGATCGGAAACCGCTGGATGACAGCAGCAGAGGACCGATCGTTGTGGAAAACCTTGGGGAAGGCCTTTGTCCAGCAGTGGACGTCTTGCGGCTGATGATGATGATGATGATGACGGTACAGGTGGCCTAGCCAAAATATCTTTTGGACCATTTCCAAGACGTTTCCCCAGAAATAACATTTTGACAAAAGAGTTGTTTATCGATTTGTCTTTATTGTGCGATGGTTATAGGCCCTTTCGTTTTATAATAAATTAAACATGGCGGCTGGAAATTAGAAAAATAGGATGTTCATTCTTTTTTGCAGTCGGGTTTTAGTTTTTATACTTTATTTATTATATTGTAGGTTGTTCATGTGAACATACCTACAATACAAAAACAGCAAGGTGGCAAGCAGCGAGGTGGCAAAACAGCGTGGTCCTATGCTTGCAGGTGCTGGAACGTTTCGGCATGGACACGTACAAGGACCCGCTGACCAGCGACCTGCTGGCGCTGCACTACGCCAGCGCGCTGCTGGTGGGCTCGGCGCTGCTGCTGCTCAACCTGGCCGTGGAGTACGACTGCTTCGAGGGCGTGCTGGCGAGGTGGGCTCGCCGGTCCAGATTGTTAAACTCGACAGCTTATTAAAATGGTGGCAGTTTACAAAATACCGGTTAATACCGATTTATTTCGGTTTTGCTCCGAGCTTTACTTGATCCGTATCCGAGCTTTGGGTAGGTATTGACTTAACCTGTCCATTCCCAAGCCCGTGCTTTAGCTCATGCCCTTGGTAAGCTGTTGACAGGGCACTCTTTTTTACCTTGATGCTTTTTTTACAAGCTTTGCTTGCTTCGTTCGTATGTCTATCATTCCTGTTATCTTACAATTTTGAACTACTTCCCGTTAGCGTAATGAGCTAAAATTTGGAATACATATTGATGATGATGCTATCAATATTGTGGTATCTAAGTGCTGATCTAATGATGGAGTCGGAAGGTAGCAACAGGATCTCCGCTGTACAGTCGAGGACAGAAAGATGTTTACACTTTTTCACCTTATTCCATTGTAATAAGGTCCAAAAGTGTATACATCTTTCTGTCCTCGACTGTACTTTGCGTGGACCTATTGAATTGGGATTTGTTACTTTGGTCTCCATAATCAGATGATGACTGTACAAGAAGTACAATCGGGAACAAAAGCTTTTCTGACAAACTGATTCCATTTTGAATGGGTTGAACTAAGATTGCGACTAAGTTTGGAACCTTGTGCATTACGTATGCTCCCGCGAATTCCTCATTTTGCAGTGTTTAACAGGCGTGTTATACCAGGTTCCGGCGTCAGCCTGCCCCCGCCGCGGCCGGCGGGGCGCCGGAGCCGGCGGACGTGGCGGCGGAGCGGCGCCGCGTGAGCGCCGCCCGCGCCGCGCGCCACGGACTGCCCACCATCGGCAACATCAACGCGGGTACCGGCTTACCACCAAATAAACCCCCGAACCCCTCCCCGAACAGCCCTCACGATTCCTCCCCTTGACTCCCTAACCTCAGACCACGGATACACATATATTCGGACCGGTTTTCGAGAAAAAAATCTTGATATGGTGACTTTTCGTGTGGTGTACAGTCGCCATCATATATATTGCAGCAAACAAGGTGCTCACAAATATCTGAACACGACTCTATTGTCAAGGCGTTAGTGTGCATGTTCAGATATTTTTGACCACTGTGATATGTACAGATATATTTGATGGCGAACTGTACTTTCAAATCAATATAATTTGTAGTTATTGGCACATACCTCTGTCTGATGCGAACGAAATCGCACCATACAAGCTTCTAGGTAGTGCTAGATTTAGAGTTAAAGAAACCATTATCCCGCAGGTTTCATAGACACGGAGGGCAAGAAGGACTCCGTGAGGCGGATGGTGTCGGGGGCGGACGTGGCGCAGTGCGTGGAGCTGACCAAGGTGTACCGCGGGGTGGCGGGAGACAGGGTAGCTGTCCGGGGGCTCACGCTGGGCATCCCGCCGGGCCAGGTGAGACAGTGTCCTACACTATTCTGCAGGCATAGACACGGAGCAAGAAGGACTCCGTGAAGATGTTCCATCCATCCTAAAGGCCGTATCTTCGACTATAATAAGTAATCGGTTAATTTTTGTCACAAAATATTAGTAATGATGGCAAATAAGTAAGAGAAGCGGGCAATTATTGCTCGTAGGGTTGCCAGTGTAACTGCACCGTTACTGTGTTGCCATTCTTTTCATAATCTTTAATTTTGTTTTTTTTTTCTTGTGATCGTCGAATAAACGTTTCTATTTCTAAATAATACATACCTAATATAAACCAAGTGAAAATTTTAAGGGTTGGATCTTCATACAAGAACCCGCATTTTTTAAATCATTTTTGTACAGGCTTTATTTTCAGAAAGGAAGATCAAATCAATGAAGCGATTTTTTATTAACACAACTAAGTCACGCCGCTCCGGTCATTTGATGTTGCCCCAAACATTCCAATGTGTGGTTATTATCCTTATCCTTACTAATATTAAGTATAGTATAAGTAGAATTTATTTAAACTGTCGGAATCCACTTGAGAGCTTATCTTCCAATGAATGGCTTTGTTATCTATTGTGAAGCCCGACCGCTAATTAGCAGTGCAAAATGAAACGCACAAATAACAAAAGATTTCATATGAATAGCAACTTTACCGCTTAAAGAAGAAGGTTCAAATTGCAATGGCAATGCATTCGAGATAATACTGTTTAAAATTTAAAGCGGCAGCCAGGTACTATTTTGTTTGTGTCAGTTACAGGATGATTCAAGGATAGCTTTCTTATCGTAGTATAGTACGCAAGCACGTCTGCATTGTTCTCAGTCGACACCAAGTAACGACATCGTTTGCTCTATAAATTACAAAAAATACTATCTAGCCATATAATATAATACGTAGGCCAGATGTCAAATTAAAGAAATATCCAGAATAAAACACAGTGAAGCAAACGATATCGATACTTGGTAGCGACTGAGAACTATGCAGACGTGCTTGCGTACTATTACTAAGATAAGAAAGCTATCCTTGAATCACCCTGTACCTGACACAAACAAACTTCCTGGCTGCCGCTTTCAATTTCAAACAGTACTATCTCGAATGCGTTGCCATTGCAATTTGAACCTTCTTCTTTAAGCGGTAAAGTTGCTATTCATATGAAATCTTTTGTTATTTGTGCGTTTCATTTTGCACTGCTAATTAGCGGTCGGGCTTCACAATAGATAACAAAGCTATTCATTGGAAGATAAGCTCTCAAGTGGATTTCGACAGTTTAAATAAATTCTACTATATAAATGCGGAAGTTTGTGTGTGTGTACTTTTCATCCCGGATAATGTAGTCGCGGGCTGAAGCTAGTAATATTATAAATGCGTGTGTTGTGTATGTGTTAGTTTGTTACTCTTTCACGCTACAACGGCTGGACGGATTTAAATGAAATTTGGAATGGAGATAGCTTATACCCTCAATTAACACATAGGCATTTCATTCCGGAAAATTTAAAAGTCCCCTCGGGGCAGCGATATGAGTTGTATAATAATATGCGGTGGCAGTGCACGGCGCTGCTGGGCGAGAACGGCGCGGGCAAGTCGACGACGTTCGCCGTGCTGACGGGCGAGCTGCGCGCCGGCGCCGGCCGCCTCTACCTCGACGACGAGCCCGCCGGCGCGCGCCAGCTGCGCAGCGGACTCATAAGTAAGTGCTTGATCAATACATACCAGTAGTTAGTATAAGTCGCCCTCCGCGTCTGTCTGTCCCTATGTATGCTTAGATCTTTAAAACTACGCAACGGATTTTGATGCGGTTTCCACCATGAGTCAGATCATTCTTCACGGAAGGTTTATGTATATAATAGAACTCGGAGCGAAGCGAGGACGGGTCGCTATAGGCTCCGAAGCGAAGCGAGGGCGGGTGACTAGTTTAAGTTATAAATGCAAAAGTTTGTTTGTTACGCTTTTACGGCTAAACTGCTAAACCGATTTTGATGAAATTTGGTATGGAGATAGTTGAAATCCCGGGAAAGGGCATGGGATACTTTTTATCCCGGAAAAGATGTTCCCGAGGGAGCAGCGATAAACGACTTCTACGCGAACGAACGGGCAAAAGCTAGCTTTATATATAATTAGTTATAATCATTTTAAGAATGAATTTTATTTGATTTAATTTGGTAGTTAAGGTTTTAGGGAAAGAATAATTTGAAAAGTTGTCCAGGAAAACTTAATTTATTATGTTTTAATGTCGTCTATTCCCGAGTATATATATTTATATATTTTATTCATATTCCAGCCTTTACACAACCGCGTATGTCGGCCCAACCTCCACAACACCAATATTTATAAACAAAAAAAAACACCTTTAGAAATGTAAAAAATAAGGTATCATCTTGGGTCGTCCCATTCGTTTTTTGTCAAGTTCTTAATTCGTCTCATCCCGCTCCGTCATCCAATCTTCATTCGTCACTTTCGTTGGTAGTCTTTCTCATCTTTGGTCATATTCGTTGTTGGTCTTTTTCTTATTTATTTAGAAACAATAATAGGCTTACAGCGTATGGCCAACACGCCCATTATGCTAGTTTACAGTAAGAAGCTTAATACTATAACAGGAACTAATTATACAGAAACGACAATACAGACAATATTTATTCCGGCTCTTTCAGTGTTCGTTATCATCTTCTTTGGGCATGTTCGATGTTAGTCTATCTCTTTTTTAGTCTCATTCGTTATTCGTCCTGTCTTCTTTGGTCTTATTTTATGTTCGTATTTTTCTAATTTGGCCTCTTTTGAAATTGATCTCATTCTTTATTGGACACATTCACTATTTATCACGTTCGATATTATTATTATATAACAAACAAATCCTAAAATTATGTTCTAATAAGGATATAAAGTAAAATGGCAATTGAGACAAAACGAACAAGACGAATAGTGAATAGCTAAAAACGAAAGTGACTTATTGCTAATGGGTGGGACCAACAACGAACGTTTCGAAAAAAATCGACGAATAACGAATGAGACTAAATAAGATATAGACATTATATATATAACACTAACATTTAATAAGCCCAAAGAAGATGACGAACACCGAAAGAGCCGGAATAAGAAAAAGACAAACAACAAATATGACCAAAGATGACAAAGACTACCAACCGAAAGGGACGAATGAAGAATGGGTGACGAAAGCAGAATGTGACGAATTAAGAACTTGACAAAAAACTAATGGGACGACCCAAGACGATACCAAAAATAACAAACGACACTAGGTTCTGTTCACGTCGACCAATCTGTACACCGCTAATGCCCAATCTGATGTGGGGTCGGACAGGATCCCAAAGAACACCCCGGCATCATATGGGTTCAGATTAGCTGCAAACAAAGACTCCTTTTCAGAGCGATTCCGCCCACATTCCATCAAGTGTTGCACATCCACAGTACCGCATGGCACAGTTCGGCGATACTGCTTTCGTGTATATATATGTGTCACAGGGAGTGCTAGATGTGTCAGGAATCTTCAGGATATGGCCAGATATCTTGGTCTCTAGAGTGAGGGTCGAAGCAAAGAGAGCACCAAATAGATGTAGTAGGTTTATTTCTTTCATAGACATTAAACTCGATGCATTTAATCTTCATTGACTTTAACAGTAACACGTCAAGCTTAACGTAATAACAGTGTAGCCCTACCAGTCCCACCACCAACCCATGGTTCTTCCTGCCTCGCGGCATAACAGACCGAATCTCGGGAGATGAGCGCAATACTTGCTTGGGCTCTTTCTCACGCGCACTCCCTACAAATGTAACTTAAAACAAAGAGCAGTTCCATCCAGAGGTGTTCAATGGACGCGATCAAGCCGAAGTGTTTAGGATGGTTTCTCAAGTAGAAGGGTTTATTGGATGGTTTCTCAAGTAGAAATGTTGCCGTCACACTGGCTGCAGGAGTGACCGGCAAGACTGTCGAGCGCCAAAAGGTGTAGAGGGCGCTGGTATCGCCTTCCGGAGGCATAATTGTTCCGTTGAGCTCCAGAGCCCTTGACTCTCGTGACTCTCCGTATGACGTGGACGCGATTCGTTTAAAAAGTAAACAAATAGAAACGCTAGTTAGCAATGGGCATCTTGGCTAAGGGCTCTGCACCTTCTAATGTTAATCTCCGACATATGTATATGAGGGTTTCGTTTGTCCCAGGCTACTGCCCTCAGAACAACGCGCTGGACCCGCTGCTCACGGTGACAGAGACGCTCAGCTTCTACTGCCGCCTGCGCAGCATCGAGCAGGAGTACCAGGTCAGTACAGGAATACATGATTGCCAATTAACGTTTCCGCCATTATTCATTCTTTATTTCTCTCTCTTACATACTAAAATACCATACATCTTCTAATCTACACTCATTTTCGACATAATTCTCTCACTTACTCATTATCTCTCGCGTTCTGAATGATTCTGTCTCTGTCATACATTTGCGTTCTGTTTCACAGTACATGGTTTTAATTATAATTGGCATTACTTTACAAATTTGAAGTAACCAGATTACATACAGTTCAATTGCTACGTTCGAGCCATCACTATACATTATAAAACAAAGTTCCCCGTCGCGTTTGTCTGTCTGTCTGTCCGAACGTGAAAAACTCCGGGGTCCGGTCTGTTCACGTCTGCAAGGACTTGTTCATTTAATTATTCCAGTTATGGCTTTTGACGAAGAGACCTCGTCGTGTTGTTCTCCTAGTCATTACATTTAGTGTAATGTATTTGACCTTACATTTGTAATGTTTTTATTTGTGCTAGTTCTAATAATTAATATTTGTTACTTTATTACCTTGTAATGTAACTTACTTTTACGTATTATTGTATTTTATATTTGAAAAAATGACCTCCTGCTGTAGTTTCTTGCGGCGCTTCTTCTCCGCAATGATGGTCTTGTCCGAAGCACTGGTAGATTCACTCTATATTACTGACGTGTAAAAGAGCCCGTATGTGGCCAATTTACTGAATAAATATTTGACTTTGACTTAGACTCAAAACTACTAAACGGATTTTCATACAGTTTTCAACAATGGACGGAGTGATTCACGAGGAAGGTTTAAGTGTGTATTTAATCAAGGTTTAGGTATATATATGCTCTGCTACCCATGCGTCGCTAGTTATTGAATAAATCCTTTTATTAATGTCAATGTTAACATTACGAGTATCTTGCGCATTATTTTGTGACAGATGAAAATAGCACGAGAGGCGACGTGATAAGTGATAACGATTTTATTTCGTGATCCGGCTTTAGTTTAACGAAGTTATTTATGTGAATTGTGTAGGTGATAAAGCGAACGCTGGACATGTTCGAGCTGGCGCGGTACGGCGGCGCGCGCGCCGGCGCGCTCAGCGGCGGCAACCAGCGCAAGCTGTGCGCCGCCATCGCCTTCATGGGCCGCGCGCCGCTCGTGCTGCTCGACGAGCCCACCAGGTACCGTCTTTAACCCCCCACGCAAAACAGGGGGGGGTTACAAGTTTAACTTGTATATCTGTGTGTCTGTGTCTGTGGCATCGTAGCTCCTAAACGGATGAACCGATATTGATTTGTGACGTTCTCAACATAAAGGGACCTTATGTAGGCAGGCGGTTACGCCGTTTTTAGAACTGTTGCCATAGTATTAGTATAGTTACAAGAACAAGAAGAGCGTAACTGCCTTCCTCCATAAGGTCCCTTTATATTGAGAACGTCACATTTAGCTTTTTTGTTTGATCGAGAGAGGTCTTAGCTAAGTTTGGTGAAAATCCGTTGGGCCTTTCAGAGTTACGAGCTCTGAGAGCAGGGGAGCCTTTTGTCGGGGATTATTATCTATTTAATAGTTAACAAAAAGAGGTAGATACGTGAACGGGGCGCGGGCTGGGGCATCTAAATATAGGCGCTAAGCGCCTATATTGAGACAGTTGTCCGGCTGTCACCGATCTGTCAACACGTGCGACGTCGTCATTATTGTGAGACATATGGCTGTCTCACTTACGCGCACGACTTTAGTCCATCAATTTATCTCTATTGCTCCTTAGTGCATGGTTACAGCTGTGTGTGTGGAATTTGCGAATGTAGGTGTCGCGGCACGCATTATGTCAGTGTATTGTACGGCGATAACGTGTCTTCCCCTTTTGCTTTAGTCTAAGCCATATACAAAAAAAATGTAAAACCTCTGCATTGATCTTGGAAATATACTGAATGAAAAGGCCTCGCTTATGCAACATCTTTCATCTGGATTAGTCCACGCGCCGCGGGGAGGCCGGGCGACGCTCGGGTCGCAACGGAATTCCCCCAAAGATAACACCTTGAAAGAAAACATTACAATTTGGAGAAAGGTTGATAAGGCTACCAAGACTAAGGTAGCTATGTCACAGGGGGTCAAAATTGGCCAAATCGTCTGTAAAGGCACCTAGCTGACCTACGTCAACCAACTGACCTTACCACCATATTACTAGGGGCAACTGTAACCTAACCATCTACGGCCCTAACAGCCCTACACAGCCTAGCCCTAGTAATAACTGATAAATACATAGAATATATATATGTGCAGGATGCCTGTACCATGCGACCTAAGGCAGCAGGCGGAAAGTTTAAAGGAACTGGGTACCAGGTTGGATACTCACTGCCAGTCACGCAGACTCACATGACTGATCATACTGATGGCTAAAGGTATTCTTGGCCACAGTGAGGGTTGGTGAGGGGGAAGGATAGCTCCCAGAGAGTGGCCCTGGGCGAGCTAGGTGGTCGTGGAGTGACACCAACGGACAGTTGATATCTGATTTAATACTTAATTATCATTCTATTTATATTATTTACATATATACACACATACATATGTTTGGCTTTGTGAGCCGTGCGTGTAAACAGCCGCTGGAGGAGATTTGTATCTGGGTTATGTGTCAGCGGCGTGTTGGTCAGTGGTCAATGGTCAGTTGAAGATGCTGAGACTGGACATCGTCCTTACTGACTGGCGCTATGTGTATTCCGCAGCGGCATGGACCCGTGGTCGCGCGCGTGCGTGTGGCGCGGCGCGCGCGCGGCGCGGGCGGCGCGGCGCGGCGTGCTGCTCTCCACGCACGCGCTGCGCGACGCGCGCCGCCTGGCCGCGCGCGTCGCGCTCATGCGCGCCGGCACGCTGTGCGCGGTGCAGACCGTCGACGAGTGCCTGACCAGGTGAATGTTCACATAATATTTTCTCGTTACTGCGCAGCTCCTCAGAGATCGCTGTCTATCTGTACGTTTGTACAGTCACTTCTCAGGACTTACACATAATGAATATTATTAGTGTTAATTCCTATATTATAAATGTATCTTGTTAGTTTCGGTGGCGGGTACTGCGTGTGCTGCCGCGTGGGCCCCGCGCCGGCGGCCGAGAGCGCCGCGCGCGCCGCCTGGCGCCGCGTGCTGGCCGCCGCGCCGCGCGCGCGCCTGCGCGACCTGCGCGCCGGCCGCCTGCACTTCCTACTGCCGCGGGACGCAGGTGGGGGCTTCGCCACCCTCACCACCAAAATCATCATGATTATACTAACACCAAAATCATCGTCATCACCATCATCGTAACTATCGCAACCACCAAAATTATTATCATCATCTTCATAATTATCTTATCACCACCACCAAAATCATCATCAACTTCATGATCATACATAGATATCATCACCGAGTCATCGTTACCTTCAAAACTTACATTGTGGCATTACAACCATCGTCATCTACAAAATGACCGTTGCCATCACCATCATCGTTATCATCATCGAAACTGACTTGACTGTTTATATTAAAGATGACAAGGGCGGGGCGATGCGTCTCAGCGCCATCTTCCGGCTGATGGCGGAACTCCAGAGCGAGTGCGACGTCGAAGACTTCACCATTAACCAAAGCTCTCTGGAGGAGGTCAGTTGCATAACAATCTCAGTCGCTTTCAGGTTATTCGTGATAATATAATAATCCAGCCTATATACGTCCCACTGCTGGGCACAGGCCTCCACTCACAACGAGAATGTTTGGGCTATAGTTCCCACGCGGGCCCAGTGCGGATTGGGAACTTCGCACATCGTCGGTGTGTGCAGGTTTCCTCACGATGTTTTCCTTCACCGAAAAGCTCATGGTAAATTTACAAATTATATTTCGCACATAAATTCGAGCCCGGGTTCGAACCCACGACCCTCTGCTTAAGAGTCGGCAGATCAACCACGGCTTTTTATTCGTGACAAAAACTACATAATTATATCTACATATATCTGAGCTTAATTAATTTATGATTTTGACAACATTACTAACTGTATGTTAAGTTTTAATGTATTTTACTAACATCATATGACTCATAGATAATTGAAATAAATTACTAAATAAATACATAAAATACGTAGCTTAAAAAGAAATAAAAACAATAAAAATTAAAAAAAATGACATAGGACTAGCGACCGCCTGCGACTTCGTCCGCTCGTTTATCACTTTATATTTGCGAACTTTAAAATTTCCGTGATAATCATATCAGTGTGCTATTTCATCCAAATCCATCCAGCCGTTACGTCACGGAGAATAAATAAATAAATATCAGGGACAATCTCACACAAATTGACCTAGTCCCAAACTAAGCTCTAGGCTTGTACTATGGGTACCAGGCAACGATATACTTACTTATATAAAGAAATACATACTTAAATATATAGAAAACATCCATGACTCAGGAACAAATACTCGCACTCATCACACAAATATTTGCCCATACCGGGATTCGAACCCGGGACCGCTAGCTTCGTAGGCAGGGTCACTACCGACTAGGCTAACCGCGTCGTCAAACACAAGTGACAGAGAGAAGTAACAAGCATATCAATTAACAGACATGCACACACTATTATTTGCATTTATAATAGGACGTAGTTTAGGATCCAACTCACAAAGCAAAATGTATTTAAATTTGAACTTTATTGCTGTCAATATTATGTTAAATTCTACAAGTGTGAAATGGTTGAATTGGATCCTTTTCCCTAAACTACGTCCATTATGTGATACGATTACTCACGTAATAGTATTGAACATGTCTCACCTTCCAGATGTTCCTGAGCTTCTCGGAGAAGCCTCAGGACCAGGTCCTTGAGCCGCCGCCGGCCCGGCGCGCCAGCCCCCAGCTCGACAGCGTCACTTCCCTCTGATCTACCTAAAGAAGAGCGTTCGTCCGCGAGCGCTTAAAGACGAGCAATAAGAAACTCATATGTTCTCAATATAAAGGGACCTTATGGAGGCAAGTGGTTACGCCGTTTTTAGAACTGTTACCATAGTATTCGTATAGTTACAAGAACAAGAAGAGCGTAACTGCATTCCTCCATAAGGTCCCTTTATATTGAGAACGTCACATATGCCTTAGTGTGCCTTAATGTCGCCACGGTGCCTCAAACACGTCGATATTCTATTATTTATACTTAACAAAACCGGTATATTGACACAATGAAAAAGCCATTTTTTTTTAATGAAATGAAATGAAATATCTTTATTTGCTTTAGACATAGTATACATTTTGATCTTAAAGTTTAAATTAGAACCATACATCTAGACTTATATAAGTCATGCAAATATTTATTATGACAATTATTTATCAATAATTTACAATCAAATAATAGAAATCTGTATTAGTTTCGTTTATTTACATTTCGCGTATTTTAACTTAAAATATGCAGAATGTAAATAACATATTATCATAGTAATAACAATGCAATAATGGTCGTTATAGATCTGTTATTACCATGGCAACGCTCATTATAAAACTGTTACCACTTTGAAAACACCTTGATCTTGTTTAAGGTGATATTGTGATATCGTGAACGAATTTGAATTTTATTAGCGGCTTAAAGAACGCGTGTAGAGAAAATAGATCTTCGAAGTTATTTTTGGCTTTGTCCTGCTTTCGTGATATTTCAGAGATAATTAGATACCTAGAAGTTACTTATTCAGGACATCATCAGCTTTCGAGCCTAGAAACATGAGACATGACGCAAATGTACTTAAAAATACTATAGTTCAAAAATATCACTGTAAGTTTAAATATTATTTAATTAACTACTGCTTCTGTTTGTTTTTTTGTGTTTAATTTTTATTTTAGCCATACAGCAACCATTTTACACAACTTTACAATGCAATGTTACCAGTATGTGAATTTTCAATTTGACTTTATTTTTATTATATTTAATTTTTAATGAGTTGTATCTTTCTTGTTCAAGGCGACGCCGAAATGCAATAGGTATCGAAACGTCTTATAATTTTGTGATATGTAAACTAAAGTTACTAAATAAAATGACATTAATATGTAAAAGTATTAAGAATTCATATTTCGACGGACTAGTTTGGCACATAACCTGTTGCTAGATATGCATGACGGTGAACGATCATTTTACTAAACAACGTGTCACGGACTGATTCATTTCACAAACAAATCAATTAGAAAATCGCTTTTTTCCGAAAAAAAAAAAAAACTAAATATTTCAGTATTTAGGTATTTCAGGACCATCGTGTAGAACCCTATAGGTTAGGTTAGTTTTATAAAAATCCTGAAATATTGACGACGCGGTTAGCCTAGTTGGTAGTGACCCTGCCTACGAAGCTAGCGGTCCCGGGTTCGAATCCCGGTATGGGCAAATAGTTGTGTGATGAGCGCGAGTATTTGTTCCTGAGTCATAGATGTTTTCTATATATTTAAGTAGTATTTCTCTATATAAGTATGTATATCGTTACCTAGTACCCATAGTACAAGCCTAGAGCTTAGTTTGGGACTAAGGCAATTTGTGTGAGATTGTCCCTGATATTTATTTATTATTTATATATATGTTTGTGAAATGAATTAGTTTATAAAACTTTTTTTAAGCATGACATTTTATAGTGATGAGGAAATGTCGATATTACGATGTCCGATGTTAGAAATAAAATGATTATTTATAAATCACGACAAGAGGCCATTCAAGTATTATGTAAGCACCGACGGGGGGGTCTTTGCTTAGCTTATTTTTGATGACATGGGGGAGGGGGTGTGACAGGCGATTGCGTCAGCAACATTTATTTATTTACTTTTTGTTACTACGATAGGTTGCTTATGAATAACAATAAAGACGAACGCATTTTACCAAATTATACCAGTTATTATGTAAGCATAGGAGGGGGAGCTTTGCTTACTTTCGCTGTCAAGGGGGGGTTAAACTAACTAAAATTTTATTTACATAATACTTGAACTGCCCCTAAGGGACAGGTAAATATGTTTCTAAGCCTAGCAACATGTGTGCCGCTGTCAATCTGGTCTGTCGAATTATGAACTCTACTATAATAGTTTTAATTTTAAGTAGAATAATACAAACGGGAATTGTTAAAATATATGGGGTTTCATATTTAGTTTAATCATGTTTAATGTAAATAAATTATATGGAATAGTATCTTTGTAATTTTGACATTTAAAAGTTTAAAAATCGTTGCCATATTGGTCGGGCGCAGCATAACAGCTGCAGCGTCCAATTACATTTATATAAGAATCAAATTCGCGTGTTTTTTTATTGACACAAAAGTGAAATTAATTTGGCCGTTGCAGTTACCAATACAAAGATAGTAGAACTACTGTACTTATATGTAATATTTTTTGATAAAATGATTATCTTCTCAATTATGAAATAAATCTACATGAGTGAGGAAAAGTGAGTTCTGTATAATATTATGTACTGTACATACTATTAGCAAATTATTTGTATAGAGGTGGTAACCGAATTGGGTGCAAATATTTCCTTGTCATGACAAAAAACGCAGTGCCAACTTATAATACAAAATATTTTAAAATATTCGCAGAGAGTTATGTGACAAGAGTGTTGGTTGCTGCACGTGTCGATTGTTTTGTCGCGTTTTTAGTGCCTCAGTGGTGTTGAAGAGCTCGGAGTGGTCAGCGCGAGCGGCCGACACTTGCCTCTGATCTCGGAGAATATAACACTCTAAATGTTTGAATAACATTTTCAAGAACCGATCACATGTAACCTCAAACTTTGACATCGGCAGAATTGTCCTCATGGACAGAAGCCATTTTAATATTCGCACCTAATTTATTTACAATTACAACAAAGAAAGTAGATACATAATTAAGCGACGTATTTAGACCAACAGGCTGCGCCTGAGTAGGTTACACGGCTCACAATGAATTGAAGCTAAAAATCCCGATGAAATTGCTCGGTAACTCTTAAATTCCAAAAAAACTAAATCAAAATCGGTTCATCCGTTTGGGAGATACGCTGCTGCAGACAGATACACAGATCACGTTAAACTTATGACGTCCCCCTATTTTGCGTGGGGGGGTCACGGATCTTGCATCTCTTTTCTTCATTACAAGGTATTTTTTGCTTGAATTGATTGTTGGCTGCGCGCTCTCCGCGGGTGAACTCCTGGATTGTGACCATTTTCCTATTTTCTTGTTAATTTCTGAATTGTGATATTTTAAAAGTGTTTTATAAAATAAATGTTTAAGGAAAGGTTTAAGGAAAACAATTTTTTATTACATCCATATATTAAATACAATTAATCCATATTTTTATATAATAATTTTAACATTATTATACTTATTTGAACTAAAATAAAATATATAACATTCAACTCAGATCTATATTACAGTAATTCGTAGAAATTACATTTATTAAAGTTATATTCCCAAAATAGGATATCTTTGGTTACTTTTACGTTATAAGTCTTAAGCAGAGCGTGATTTAAAATAATAATATATTAACAATATTCTCAATATTGGGCTAGGATTTTCTTATCAAGATTGATTTAAAATACTTAAATACAATTAAAGTACAATTTCAGTGAACAAACAACCTAAAATAAATATATAAAATTAAGCCATAAATTAACAAATAATGTTAATTAAAAAAAATAGAGAGATCGGCCTCCCGAATGATTTCGTATTTATCATTCTATTTTACAATAACTTCATAAATAATTCGATATTGTAATAATTGTAATATTAATTAAGTAATATTCTTTATTTCATAAAAAAACCCGGGCAGGTGCGAGTCTGACTCGCGCACTGAGGGTTCCGTACATATTTTGCTGGTTTTTAGTATTTGTTGTTACTCTATAGGGTTTGTTCTATAACACTTAGGTGAGATCGAGGTCAATTGGTAGTCAAGTCAGTCCATTAAAAAACATCAATTTAAAAAAATATACATTATTTGAGAGTTTATTATGATGGAACTATTTCTATATATATTAACTACTGGAAAAAACGTATCAATATGGAATTAAGGAACTACCATGATATGTCACTTATAGACACGAAGAGACAAAGCAGAATAAAGATAATGACAATGTCATATGAGAAGCAAGATATGCCGACCCATTTTTAAGGCATACATATCGACGGGTCTCTGACTGTTCGCACCGACCGTGATACTACTCAAAAAACCACCACTTTTAATTAGCACACCATTAAACTTTAATGAATGAATGCGTAAATAAACCAAAACTGAACTGAACAAACAGTAAAAAGTTGGAGACGTCATCAACGCCGGGGAAATCTTAACAGCGCGAGTTAACGAATGTAACAGCGCCATCTTTAGAACCGTTTGGAACTATAACCTTGGTTCTTAAGTTTTCACATAGATGACTCTGTGTGTCTGCCTTTTTGTTATGAACACTGACTCAACCTCGTATATGAAAATGTATGAAATTGAAATGGGTGCGCCAAAGTTCATATAAAATTGCAAATTAGATTATTAGAACTCCGAAAATGTATCTCATACAATTTTACAACCTAATGATCATTGTACATATTTTTTTTTATTACTAACGATCGAAACTCATAATCATCAGATTTCATAATATCACTAATTATACACCTTGTTTATACTAATATTTGTTTTCATATATTTTCTGATACTAACGATCGCAACTCCTAATAATTCTAATTCATAACGAAGGTCTCCGTTAGGTACGACGACTAGCGAAGCGAGTAGGAGTGTTAGGTAGAATTGCGACCCTACAGAGCGCGAGCCGAGCGAGCGAAGCTGCGTGCCGCGGCAGCGGCCGGCGAAGCGTCAGAAATGAACATATTTTTAACAAATACTTACATATAGTAGACGATGAGCGAAGAATCACCCTTCTATTTCTAAGTCCCTGCTCCGTTGGTAGTAATAAAAATGTATGAACAAAAAAAGTATAAGGAAAAAAATTATGAAGAGTGATTATTATGAATACAAATGAGTATTAATAAAAAAATTATGACAACTGTCTGTTATGAGTTCCGTTGGTAGTAATAATAAGTTATGAACAAAAAAAGTATGAGGAAAAAAATTATGAAGAGTGATTATTAGGAATACAAATCGGTAGTAAAACCAAAAATCGGAATAAGAATTTTGTATGAGCCAATATGGACCCAATTGAAATATCTACTTTAGGACGTGTACCTAAAGTGGATATTCGGATTTCTAAAATTTCATAAAAGAGGTTGAGTTTGAGACCCGTCGATATTTTCCTTTTCGTATGACACTTTGTTAGGGTTCCGTACCCAAAAGGTGCCACGGAACCCTGTTTACTGGCCTCCGCTGTCCGTCCGTGCGTCCGTCTGTCAGCGCGCTATCTCACGAACCCTAATACCTATTACAGTGACAGTTGAAATTCTCACCGTGTGTATTTCTATAGCCAACATTTTTTCTATTGACAACAAATAATAAAAATAAAATAAAATAAAATAAAAACCCAACCCAAACCCTCTCATTGTGAGTGGAGGCCTGTGCCCAGCAGTGGGACGTATATAGGCAGCATTATTATTATTATTAAAATAAAAAATGAGAGGTGGCCCTTACAAGAAACGTTTTTTTATCAATGTTATTTTGCTCTATTGTAAAAACAACGGTCATACTACAAGCGCCAGGTGTGGACGTAGTGCAAGCCCTAAAGAAAAACAGCAAATGATAAAAACCGGCCAAGTGCGAGATGAGCGGCACGGAACCCTCAGTGCTCGAGTCCGACACGCACTTGACCGGATTTTTTGAAGCATGTTGCAAAATGTCCGTCCGCAAAAATTAACTGATGTGGATCAGAACAAACAACTTTACTGCTCTGCAGAATTTAAAAGGCAGTAAGCGCACGACGACCGCCATGTCTTGATTTCATACATACAGTTAGGTGCAAAAGTGAGTCGATAATAGCATCTTAGTAGAACGCGAATTAGTTGATGACAATCAAAGGTATTTTTAAATGCTTAACACAACTCCTTAATGTACTCCTTGAAATTTGCTACAAATGCTTCATACAACTCATTAATGTACTCCTTGAAATTTGCTACAAATGCTGAATACAACTCCATAATGTACTCCTTGAAATTTGCTACAAATGCTTCATACAACTCCATAATGTACTCCTTGAAATTTGCTACAAATGCTGAATACAACTCCATAATGTACTCCTTGAAATTTGCTACAAATGCTGAATACAAGTCCATAATGTACTCCTTGAAATTTGCTACAAATACTTCATACAACTCCATAATGTACTCCTTGAAATTTGCTACAAATGCTTCATACAACTCCATAATGTACTCCTTGAAATTTGCTACAAATCCGCCTATCAAATAATTTACGTGACATTTACAGTTTTTCAGTAATTTTAACGCAAAAAATGTTCAATTTTTTTTTTTCTAATAATTTTAATTCTCTGTGGCGTCCCCAAATAAGGACCTGACAAAACTAAGGAAATCAAGCCTCTAAATAACTAGGAAATGATTTAAATCAGCTTTATTTTTGGAGGTAGTTATTGGCGACATTGTTCGGCGCATAGGTTCACTTTTGCACCAGGCAAATAGCCGAACAAACTGGTTATTAGTTCACTATTGCAGCAGACTAAAATTCTGCAATAACTACAAAACTACGTCCCTGATTCAAGCAGTTGACTCATTATAAAGACGATGTAATTCTCTATTTTAAATAGTTTCCCTATTTGGGGTTGCCATAGAGAAAACTAAATTAATTGTAAAAATAAATAATGTATAAATTTACAGTTTTTGGTTCAAGATTACTAATGAACTATAAATGACAAATAGATCATTCATTTGTGAGGCAGTTTTGTAGCGAATTCCAAGGAGTACTATTCTCTATTAAGCATGTAAAAATACCTTTGATTAAATAAAATGAATAAAAATAAATAAATATCAGGGGACAATTTCACACAAATTGACCTAGTCCCAAACTAAGCTCTAGGCTTGAACAATGGGTACTAGACAACGATAAACATACTTATATAGAGAAATACATACTTAAATATATAGAAAACATCCATGACTCAGGAACAAATACTCGCGCTCATCACACAAATATTTGTCCATACCGGGATTCGAACCCAGGACCGCTAGCTTCGTAGGCAGGGTCACTACCAACTAGGCTAACTGCGTCGTCAATTGTCATCAATTTATTAACATTCTACTAAGGTGCTAATATTGACTCAGTTTTGCACCATGTGGTATTGCCAGTTGTTCAAAGTTGGAGATCAAACTATAGCAGCCGATTTACACTTACTGCGTTTTAAATTCCGGTGAGCAGTTTTATACAGTGAGCGGGTTAGTTCGCGTCGAGCGAGGGGCTCCTGAGGGCGGCGGCCTTGAAGTGCGCCGCCAGCAGGTCCAGCGCGCGGAGCGCCACGTCTTTGTTCAGCTCGCGGTGCCCCAGGCTGGCCAGGCAGAGGCGCACCGCCTGCGCCAGCGCCTCCTCGCCGAATATGTGGAGCGCTGGAAATATCTTGGACTTCAAACGTGGATCGAATAACGGGACCACTGGTTTTTCTGGATAAAAGGTAGACTATGCGATAATTTAGGGTTAGAGCTGTCTCCATTACAAATTTCATCTAAATCCGTCCAGCCAATTCAGCGTGAAGGAGCACACATGCTAACACACACTCACAAACTTTCGCATTTATAATATTAGTGTGATGTGATGCGGTGTGACGTGACGTGACGTGACGTGATTTGATGTCCTGTAAATATTAAATAAATATAGGAGACTATCTCAAACAAATTATAACCCAAACTAAACTCTAAGGTTGTAGGTACTATGGGTACCAGGCAACGATAATCATACTTTTATAGAGAAATACATAATTAAATATATAGAAAACATCCATGAACAAATACTCGCGCCTATCACACAAATATTTACCCATACGGGATTCGAATCTGGGACTGCTAGCTTCATAGGCAGAGTCACTAGGCTAACCGCGTCATCAGATATGATGTGATGTGATGTGATGTGATGTAATGTGATGTGACGTGACGTAATGTGATGTGATTAGTGTGATTTATCGCTCGATAAGATACTCATTGAAGCCACACACTCGGCTCACCTGGCAGCCGGGCGACGAGGAGCCGCGCGGAGGCGGGGGCGGGGCGCGGGCGGCGCGGGGGGCGCGGGCGGGCGGCGGCCATCTTGTCGAACAGCGCGAACACCTCGCGCCGGAGCCGCGCGCCCAGCGCCTCGAGCCACGTCTCGAGCAAGGGCTCTATCAGATCTGAACAATATGAACATTATATTCGCACACTCTGAAAATGTAATCTCATTATGTTTAAGTTGTGTTAAGTTCTAATCATTGATTATTTTCCTTACTCAATAGGAAAATAGTCAATGATTAGATATGTATAAATAAAATAAATAAATATTTTCCTAGAGGTAAAAATTTAACGAGCTAAGAACCGTCCGGATTAAGTAAGCTCTAATTAAATTATGATGATGATGATTATGTTGGTCGTGGCGAAAATGTTGATAACTATGATAGTGACAATGATGGTGATAGTGATGATGTTAATGAGTGATGATGGTAATGTTGATGACTGGTGACGGTGATTATTATGGTGGCGATAATGATAATTATAATGATGGTGGAGACGGTTATGATGATGACGGTTATAATGATGATAAAGGAGATGAGGTGGCACCGGCGAGCAGCAGCGTGGCGAGGCGCTGCGCGGCGTGCGTGCTGGCCAGGCCGGCGGCGGCCAGTAGCTGCGCCAGCGCCGTGGCGCCGCCGTACACCGCGCACCACTCCTCTGCGTATGACAATTGTATGTCTCACAAATAATATACATATTTACATTGTGACTTTGGGCATTTCTCGCCCCACGTTGGGCGCCAATATCACGTTAGGGACAGCGGGAACGGTAAGAGAAAAGGGGAGACTCCAGGGCAGGATATGTTTAATAAGATTTCTTCAAAGGTTTAATAGTATAAAATAAGGCATCTGCGAACAATGCAGATAAAAAAATATAGAAAATATCTAATTTGGATTATGAATCTGAATGGAGTAACAAGATAAAGGTGAAATATTAAAAACTTACAATTAGTGCCTTAAACGGTAAGAATAATGAATTCTTTGTTGATAAACTCCAAACTATAACACGTATATACATTTAACGCGACTTTAGGTTTTACAGACATAGTCATGAACGAATTGAAAGCTAGGCATCAGCTATCCCTGTCGTGCGAGCCAATTGTAAAATTTTGAATGAGCTTAAATTTAGAATTTAGAATAATAGTAATAAAATAAAAGGTCAGAATGATTTTATTCAACGAGGTGTAATACATACGTACACCTCGTTACAGTTTCTACCATCAAAAAACGGTAAAACTTTTTTTTTTCACGTTAGTATATTAAGTATGTTTGCGCAAGCTAGTGTAATGTGGTCGGTGGTACCGAAGTCGTCGGGCGGCGCGGCGCGGCGCGGCGGCGGCGCGAGCTGGCCCAGCGAGTCGAGCGCGGCGTCCACGCGCGCCCACGCGCGCCGCGACCCCACCAGGCGCGCCACCGCGCACCCCACCTGCACCAACAATACACCTGTTGTCCGGCTCACGCGCCTGCAACTAATCTTAACGCGATCACGTCACTCTCCCGAAACTACTTATTTTGTTAGGCGTTCTTACATAGCACTGGGCCCTATCCTATGTCAATAAAAATCTATAATAAATCACCTGAACTAATAAAAAAATGAAAAAGATATAAAAATATTCTGTGGAAGTCTCAAACGTCTCCGTAATAAATCCTATTACGCCGTCGATGAATATTTAAAAGATAACTTGGACATTTCATAATTTTGTAACAATCTATTTTAGTGTATAACAATATCAACTAATTTATCTACCTGACTACCTCTCCTTTAAGTTGCGATGCCTGACCAGGTACATATGTATTTAGTTAGTGTTGTGCACTTGACATACATTTGTAATGCAATACTTGAATAAATAAATAAATAAATCTAGATAGGGTTATCTACGTGCGCAGTCTGCGCCCGCGCGCGCCAGCACTCACGCTGTGCTCGATGGACGTGCACACGTAGGTCCACTGCTGCAGGGCGGGCGGCGCCGCCTCGCCCTCCGCGCCCTCCGCGCCCACCGCCGTCTTCAGCGAGTTGAACACGCCCGTCACCGTGCGCTGGAACAGTCTATGCACCATGCTTATTTGTATAACGTGCTCAACATTTTTAAACACGTAAATGGTTACGGTATAATTTTGCTAGTGTAGGTGTGGAAAAGTGTTTTGCTGGAACAGGCTGAACACCGTAGCCATTAATTTAGAGCACTTTATCTACACTTTTGAGCACGTAAATGGTTTAGGTATACGTTTACTATTATAGATGTAAAGTAGTTTTTTGCTGGAATAATCTAAGCACCGTAATCATTAGCATAACATTGTCTAAAGAGCTCTAAACTTTTGAGCACGTAAATGGTTTAAGTATAAGCTTACTAGTATATGTATGGGATAGTTTTTTTTAATAAGTCTTTTATCGCTATCGTTCGGGAATGTTTAATTTCTGTGATAAAGTTCCCATTGTCCGGGCTGCACCCACTTGTCCAGCCGCTGCATGTTGTTCGAGGCCTGCCCGGGGGACGCGCCCCGGTCCAGGTTCATGTCGTACTCGTCTGGAACAATGACCTACTTCTTAAACGAGACACATTTGTATATTATGTATTTGTACTCACGTTCTCAAAAACGGCCCTAACGATTTCGATGAAATTTGCAATATGAGGGTTTACGGGGGCGGATAATCGATCTAGCTAGGTCCCGTATCTAGGAAAATTAGTTTTCCCCGTATTTTCACGCAAAAAGATTTGCCCGCGCAATTCGGTTCGTAATTTCGATGGGGCCGCCGTCTGATTAGACTATTGGTTAGAGCGTTGGCCGACTACGCCAAGACAGGGAGTTCGAGCCTCAGCTATGGACCAGTTTTTTTTTCTTTTTGTTCTTTTTTGGGTAAATTTTTTGGTTTTTTTTTGTACAGAAATCGAACCGAGCGGCAACGCTTGAAAAGGGGTCCAGTAAAGTTTGAACATGTCTGTTATCTTCAGAAAACAACCCGGACGTTTTCGAAGATGACTATAAGAGGGATGCTTGAGGTTTCCTTAGAGACGAATAAACGTTTTTTGTACTTTTATCGATGGCCAAAGATAATTTTGTCTAAACCATTTTATAATTGTTTTTTTTTATACATACGTATAATTTAATGTGTTGTTTTGTTTTTGATAACAGGGATGATGAAATTTTTTTTTTCTTTGTCGATCAGGTAAATTATCAAAAAGTATTGACGTCGCGTCTCAATGCAATTTTTACACAGAAGTGACGTCACGAGCACCCACTTCTGAACTTTGACGCGTTTTATCTTTGTCATTTTTTGTTTGATTGACAAAAGAAAAAATACGTGTCCATTGTTTTTTGATAATCTAACTGACGGACTAAATAGAATTTCATTATCTTTACCCAGTCATCATCTCTATTGTGTGTTATTTTATAATTACTTTTTGCATGCCTAACGATAACATTATTCTGTATATTTTTTGCATTTTGATTCGGTAAGTTAATATTTTTAACGTATATTTTTCTTAGTTTTAATTCGCTCATTAATAAGTGTAGCGTACTAGTAAATAAATAAATAAATGAGTTAATTACCGGCGAACGCGGCGCTGTCGGCGGGCCCGGCGGGCTGCGCCTGCGCGCGGCCGCGCGTCTCCTCCGCGCCCTCCCACCACACCTCCACCCTGACAACCATTCATTATTAAAACATTAATTCAAAAAATGTATGTGTGTGTTGATTGACCTTACCTACACCTTATACCTTTACTACACTATTACCTTTACCTGACCCTTGCCTTGCCAGATTAGGGTAACAGTCAGATAAGGTATGGTAAGGTATTTATCTCACCCTTACCAATATTAGGGTAAGGTCAAGTAAGGGTATGGTAAGGTAATGGTATGACGAGGTAAAGATAAGGTAAAGGTAAGGTAAAGGTAATGTAAAGGTAAGGTAAAGGTAAGGTAAAGTGAAGGTAAAGTAAATGTTAGGTAAAAGTAAGATAAAGGTGAAGCAAATAAAAAATAAGGTAAGGGTAAGGCAATCAGACCGGTCGGGGCTGGCGTCGGCGCGCGCCGTGAGCAGCGAGCGCAGCTTGGCGATGCTGGCGGACAGGTCGGCCGCCTCCTCGTACTGCGGCTCCGGCGACCCGGACTCCGGGGACCCGGCCCCACCTCGCCCCGCCAACGGGATCGGCTGCGGCCGCGACACCTGACGTGTACCACGTACAATCATTACGGCATTATGCATTATATAATTGAACTTTGGGAACGTAATAATTTCACGGATTTCAATCAGCCTACAATAACCCACCGCTTGTGTTAGGTGTATTTGAGGTTTTTGTAATTTAATTCATATTTCAATTACTTTTTACTGTATTACTTGTAATTAAATTACGTGTCATTGCAATTAAAATAATTATTTTAACAATTACTTCATTACTGTATGGGAGGCTTATATATATTGTTTTAATATCGGGTCGCCACCTTCCCGAACATATGGTTGAGGGAGGCGATGGCTGAGATACGCGTCATACTCGTGAACGGGTGCTGTTTGTGGGGTCTGGTCTGTTCACGTCTGCAAGGACTTGTTCAGTTAATTATTCCAGTTATGGCTTTTGACGAAGAGACCTCGTCGTGTTGTTCTCCTAGTCATTACATTTAGTGTAACGTATTTGACCTTACATTTGTAATGTTTTCATTTGTGCTAGTTCTAATAATTAATATTTGTTACTTTATTACCTTGTAATGTAACTTACTTTTAAGTATTATTGTATTTTATATTTGAAAAAATGACCTTCTGCTGGAGTTTCTTGCGGCGCTTCTTCTCCGCAATGATGGTCTTGTCCGAAGCGCTGGTAGATTCACTCTATATTACTGACATGTAAAAGAGCCCGTATGTGGCCAATTTACAGAATAAATATTTAACTTTGACTTTGACTTTGACTAATATAAATATTATAAAATGTATAAATATATAAATAAATGTAATTAGTAATACCAAAAAGAAATCAATTACAAAAAATTAATAAAAGTTATTGTTAACTCAATCACAAATTACATTCTGTAATTGTGTAATTGTTAATTGAAATTACATATTTAATTGTAACTGTTAATTGTCAACTATTTGCCTACTGCAGTGTCGTCACTACTCATGTCGCTACGGTCGACTGTATACGGCGACACATTGACGAGTGAAATTATATCTAAACGACACTTTAGGAGGACAAACAGTCGTTTCTCATGCCGCCTTTCTACTATAGCAGAGACGAGTGAAAAGTGGCAGATGATTCCATTAAGCCGAGACGAGCGGGGCTGTGAAAGAACCGCTCCACACGTCAACCCGGCTGAGCTTCCATTATAAAGTATTAGTGTTTCGCACGTTTTCCACTCCACTCGTGTCTGCCTCAGTGGACAGGTAGCCTATTGTCGAAGTATTGAGTCCACTCACCACGCTGTCCTGCGACGCTACGCGCTGCTGTTTCACCAGGGCCGGCGCCGCGCCGACGCCGTTGTCCTCTGACACACAAACACTCAATGTCAGGGGAAATATATATATACAGGGTGTTTTTTTTATTCGTCTTAAACATTTTGGGGTTAAATCAGTAAGTCATACTGACCAACTTTCACTATGGGACCAACCCCGAAATCGCGAAAAAAAAATTGACAGTCCCATACAAAACATCGTCAGCTGACTAACCAAAATGTATGGGATGGTCAATTTTTTTTTCGTGGTTTCGCGGTTGGTCCCATAGTGAAAGTTGATCAGCATGACTTACTGATTTAACCCCCAAAATGTTTAAGACGAATAAAAAAACATCCTGTATAGAGTGCATCTGTTTATATTTATTATCTTATAATATATTTATTATTAGTTTATTTATATTTATAGTTAGGTGGAAAATATTTACGAATATCAATTCGTAAATATTTTCCACCTAATTATTTTTATCACGCTGCTAGCACTCGTGCGGCCTAAATATATCGGGATGGAAGGGATCAGTTTCATCCCTTGGTCAACGATCCAGTTTAGGATCGCGAGCACTGCTCTAGTCGTCGGCCATTGCTGACACTAACCGTTCTGCCCCGTCTGCGCGGCCTCGCGCGGGGAGCTGCGCCCGCTCTTGTCCTTTGTGTGAGATGGCGACTTGTCCTGATATTTAAAAAAAACTTGTGCTTACCCGACTATGCGTGGCAAAATTAGTGTAATGATTTTAAGAGTATATATATATATATATATATATATATATATATATATATATATATATATATATATATATATATATATATATATATATATATATATATATAAAGTATTTTTTTATATAAGGATTATTTTATTACATAATCGTCAATAAATTAACAATAAAAATAACAATATACTCTTAGCTTAATATATATATATATATATATATATATATTACTATTTTTAATAAATGGGGAGTCAAATGATTCTACAAAAACGTGCAAGTGTCTCAGGGTATAGAAAAATTGTAAGGATAATTAGTATTCTGTCATTTTACCAAACGACGGTTCACAAATTTCACTAACAAATCATTTGCCAAACCACTTTTTTCGAAACTGTTTATATTTTAGGATTTATTTCAGGGCCATCGTGTAGATCTGGGACCAGACCAGACCTGGGTAGACCAGGAACACGCAGGCACTCACCTGCGCGTCGTCCCCGAGCCCCGTGAGCCGCAGCCCGCGGCGCAGCCCCGCGATGCCCAGGTCTAGCAGCCCCTCCATCATGCCGCACGCCTCATCCTGACAGTCAAATTGTCAGGGCACAATCTCACAATGACCTACAGTACTACAATCTAAGCTCATAAGCTCTAGGCTTGTATAGATACTAGACCAAGGACCGGAAAATTCATTCTCTTAACGCTTTCGAATCAAAAGCCTATCACATGGCTACCCGTACAACGGTAACTCCATCGATGGTGTTGCCGTATCGTTAAGACTACCTTTTCGAATAAGGTTACCGCTTCCATTGCGCCTGTTGTCCGATAGGGTGTTGGCAGCTACAACAACGTATCAATAGGGTTGGTTTAATCCTATTGATTGTTCTCTTTCCCACGCAATCGGTGAAAATATTAAAATATTGCGTGAATGGCATAAGGTTTACTATTGACGTGGCGATCACGTGCGGCTCGCCTCGCCGCATGCGCACCAACCGCAAGCCTTTCTATTGTTAGGTTGTGCAATCATAAGTCGTAGGAATTGGGCGCAGAGATTGAAAATTGAAATAGCTTGACATCATTCAAAACCTCTTTAAAAGTAGCAAGCGTTTAAGGGTTTGTGATACCGGTAAGTCTGCAAGCGAGAAGCTGAATCTATCGTATCGATAGAAGCCTTTTATTGCGGCTAGACGACAATACGCTCGCCGCACTGATGGGGTTTTTAAAAACAAGCCTGTCGAATACCCGATCAAAAACGTATTTTAACGGAAACCTGTTCCGGTCCCTGTACTAGACAACGATAAACGCACTTATATAGAGAAATACATACTTAAATACAAAGAAAACATCCAAGACTCAGGAACAAATACTCGAACCCGGGACCTCTAGCTCCGTGGGCAGGATCACCAACTAGGCTAGCCGCGTCGACGAGTTTTGTTGCTATCAGAAAATCCTGAGTATCGATTACGTACAGTGCAATAGCCTTAGACTAAAGCAAAAGGAGAAGACACGTTATCGCCGTACAAGACACTGACATAATGCGTGCCGCGACACCTACACTCACAAATTTCACACACACAGCTGTAAACATAGAACTAAGAGCAATAGAGATAAATTGATGGACTAACGTCGTGCGCGTAAGTGAGACAGCCATATGTCTCACAATCGCACGACGTCGCACGTGTTGACAGATCGGTGACGGCCGGACAACTGACTCAAACACAGGCGCTTAGCGCCTATATTTAGGTGCTCAAGCCCGCGCGCCGGTCACGTATCTTCCTCTTTTTGTTTTCATCTAAGGCAATAGCTAGTCAAACAGCCTTCGTGTTTGTACACCCCTCTCCCTCGCTCTCATGCGCTCTCATGCTAGTCTACCACAAAATTTTAGCAGTTGAAAAAAAAACCTACAAATTAAGCCATTCAACAAAGTTCCGTATGAAATCCGCTTCGGAGCAAAATGCACAAAACGCAAAATGTACACTTACACGCAAAATGGAACCAATGGCAAAATCTACAATATGCATATTGTACACAACGCATGTTATGAAACACGCGGAACGTACAAAAAGCAAACAGTACATTCGCAAAATGTACCTACAATAAGCAAAACGTGCAATAACATTTTGCGTTTTGTGCATTTTGCTCCGAAGCACAAAAATCTATACACTCGCTGTGGTCAAATACTTCTACACAAACATTAATAAATAATAAGTTTTTATGTATTTTTTATGAATTAAAGTAACCACCTGTCTCACTATCGTCATGTAAAGCATATGTCACATAATTAATAGACAAGGAGAGGGCTAACTTTAAGGGACAGATAAAACTTGTCGATTGTTAGACAGGCCCTAAGTATAATAACTACACTATTCTAATGAACAACACCGACACACGAGACGCCATGTGCATGCGACAAAACTTGAAATTACTTGGAATTAGCGAGCATTGATATAAAAAAATATCTTATTTCACAACAATAGGATTTCTCGAAAATTTCATTTTTAATAACACTTGGTTGCCGACTGTACTTCTGACACTAATTGTGACGTTCTCAATATAAAGGGACCTTATGGAGGCAGGCGGTTACGCCGTTTTTAGAACTGTTACCATAGTATTCGTATAGTTACAAGAATAAGAAGAGCGTAACTGCCTTCCTCCATAAGGTCCTTTTATATTGAGAACGTCACAAATATAAACTCTACAAAATTACGAATCAAACGAGTCCAAGCTCGATGGATCTACTATTAGCGATTAAGGAGTCCTCCACCTTCCGTCTCCAACATCAGACCAGCTCGATAGAACCATATTATTGTATTTTCATCTGTTTAGAACGCATCCTAACTAAACGCAGCGTATATGACGTCACTCGCGGCGGTTGGCTGAAGATTCAAATTTTGGATGACCAACGGCCATCTTACTTGAACATCGAGGAACGAACACGCACTTGTCTCGCTTTCACTTGTATCTCCAAGATTAATAAATATTTGTTAATTATTATAATAAATTTCATCATTGAAGACAACCCTAGGATCCCTGCGTCAACTCCCATAGGAGCCTAGGGCCTCAAAACATCGGAATTACATAAGAATGCAATAATTCAAGTTGATCCAACAATTAGAAGTTAAAATCGTCTTGCTACATAAGAGAAGCTAATATAAGTGTGTTAATCAAACTAACTGACTAACAATAGATGGGTCTTTAATATAAGAGACTTTTCAAAAATGCTCTTTCGACCATTTTTGAACATTTTACCCAGGAATACCTACTCGGGCAAAGGACTGGAATTAAAGCTAGTAAGAAATGAGAAGCATAAAGACCCGGGATTATTGTATTAGATTGTCTTCTGAGCTAGCATTACCAACAGCGGCGCCATTTGCAATCCGTTTCAGAAAATATAAAATTTCTAATAAAGAATGTCACGAATACACTGTAAGTAAATTTGTAAACAAATACAACGTGATTAGGGTTTGCAATATCCGTTCACTTTATACATTCGAATAATATGAATATTTTGATTTCTTGTATTCGAATATTCGGATTTTTCGGATAATTTGAATATTTTATGAAATAAAACGAAATAATGATTTCACGTTATATCATCAAAGATATTATGTTTAAAAATGCAGATATTACCCTAAATATAATATGAAAAACACAATTTATTGTAATTAACAATAATTAGGTACCGAGCGACCCCGTTTTGTCACTGGCTTGCTCGATTATAAGTTTTAGGGATCTAAACTGTTTTTTTTTTGCCAGGGAGTATAATAAACAGGAAATTAGTTTTAAAGCCTCATGTCATGTCAGTGGGTATGAAGAAAAGCTATACTAGCGTTTTACTAAAGGCATTTAACTATTTCAATCCTATTTTTGTACTATTCAAAATATCCGATTTATTCGAATAAGTAATATTGATGAATTCGGATTTTATTTTTGGCGGATATTCGAATAATATGAATATTCGAATTGCAAACCCTAAACGTGATCACGCCGCGCCGCGCTCGGCGTGACTATGTGTGACGGCCTGCATACAACTCCTTGTTAATTCCCACGCTAAGATATTTTATAGATATTGCAGATATTTAATATTATTTTTACAGGTTTATATAATGCTAGAATAAGTAGGATCACTGTAATATTTATTAAAAAATTGACTAACAGTTGAGTTTCTTGCGGCGCTTCTTCTCAGCAGTGGTCTCCACTTGGGAAGCGCTGGTAGATTTTGACGTGTAAAAGTGCCCGTGCGGCCTACTTACTGAATAAATATATTTTATTTTTTATCTTATCTTTTAAGAACGTGCCGCGCTACTGTCGCGCCGCGCCAAGCCGGCTGTTTGACGAAGCCTTAATTTATTTATTATTATTATTAAAAATCAGACAACAGGATCGAAAATATTGTTAGTAAAATTTACAATAACAATATTAGTATTTACCTAGATAAATAAAAGAGTTAATACTTAATTTTACGGACATTATCGCAATATGCAACAACAATTTATTTCGCGTAATAATTCTGACATGTTTTCCTGCAGAACTACGCAGATATTTTACATTATTTTTTCTGTTTTATATAATGCTAGAATAAGTAGTATCATTGTCATAAATAGTAATAAGTTAATTGTTTAAAAAACGACTAACTGTTGAGTTTCTTGCGGCGCTTCTTCTCAGCAGCGTTCTCCTCTTGGGAAGCGCTGGTAGATTTTGACGTGTAAAAGTGCCCGTGCGGCCTGCTTACTCAATAAATATATTTTATCTTTTTTATCTTTTATACAATTTGAGTGGAGGGGATTTATTTGGTAATATGGTTGTGGAGTTAATTTACTAGCGCTCCGGACAAGACCGTCGTTGCAGACAATTCGTTTTAATTAATATAAATTTTCTTGATGGCAATAAATATGATTTTATTTATTTATTTAGAAAAAGCCAAAAGAAATCCGAGCTGAACGTATTTCTTCAATCATAGACGAGGTATACGTTCTTTTTATTTGTTTGTTAACATTTAGTTAAATGACTAAACAAATGGCGTACACAATGATCCCGGGTCATTTGGGCAACTTGAACTAAAATTTAGTTTAAGTCTTTAGTATTTTATTTATTTAATTAAAACACACCAACACCACACACATCAATACAATATAAGGGTGATTCCATGAGCGTTTCAACCGCCGCCAGTCCCTGGATCGCATTAAAGTCGAAATTTATGTAGCTTTGGATGCCATTTTCGGTTATCCTGTAGAATAAATAAGTCAGGGCACTCTATAAAACAACCGAAAATGGTATCTAAAGCTACAAATATTTCAACTTTAATGCGATCAAGGGCCTGACGGCGGTTGAAACGCTCGTGGAATCACCCATAATATAAGTCTTGATAAGTTGTAAAAAGTATGGTACTGGTAGGCCTGTATATTTTTTGGTGCAAAAACCCTTATTAAAAAATTAAAATAGAAAGAAAGCGTAGAGGCGACAGATCGTGCGGGACTAACATCGGGCGCTAGAGGGGGCGACGACACCTGCAGGCCGCCGATCTTGTTCTTCGCCTCGCTCAGGCTCGCCGGCCACGCCAGCTCGCGCAGCAGCTCCCCGCGCTCGCGCCGCGGGCTCGCGGGGGGCGACTCTAGCTCTATGGCCTCTTCTTCGCCTGTGGATGGTTTCACCCTATTGAGAAGATGCACGAGCAGACGGTCTGATGGTATGTGCGCTCGGAGAACCACGGACATTTGCGACGATAACGACAAATTGTTCAACACATTTAAAGATGTGCCGTTCTCGAGATTTCTCGAGAATTCTCCCCTAACCCTAAACACGTTACATGCTTTTATTGAGAAGGGGTTAAAAATAAATGCCGGATGAACCAATTATTACATTTTAACAATTGATAAAATTATTGGGGGGCGTCGAATTTTTACTGTCTCCCAGGTCTTGGACTCGCGTGCCGACTCACCGGACCACAGCGGCTCCGGCGTGGATTCGGACGCCAGCTCGGACTCCGCCAGCAGGTCCAGATCTTTCTCCAGGTCTTGGGCTGAAGTAGCAGACTCGCTGAACCACAGCGGCTCCGGCTCGGCCCACAGCCGACCGAGGGTCGGGCCATCCATCGCCACCAACAGATTCAGGTCTGTCTCCAGGTCTAGGGCTGACGTGACGGACTCACCGAACCACAGCGGCTCCGGCGCGGGCTACATGGTCCTGCCCCGCGTTCCCTACAGATCCTAAGTCTCCAGGTCTAGGGCTGACGTGACGGACTCACTGAACCACAGCGGCTCCGGCGCGGGCTCGGGCGCCAGCTCGGGCTCCGGCTCGGCCCACAGCCGGCCGAGCGCCGGGCCGTCCAGCGCCGCCAGCAGGTCCTGGCCCAGGCTCACGCATTGCAGATCCAGGTCTGTCTCCCAGGTCTTCACGCTGCCTGCGGTTACCGAACAAGGGTATATGGTAAACCAATAATCAGGTGACAATCTCACACAATTAGACCTAGTTACAAAGTAAGTTTTACACTTGAACTATGGGTACTAGACCACGACCAGCATACTTATAGACAGAGATGAAAGACATACCAAAGCGCTAATCATCAGCCTGCATTTTGCTCTATTGTTTAATTTCCAAATTAGTTATAATCAGAGCCCGTATTTTCCCCGCAAAAAAAAGACTGACGCAATCTAGCTAGTGATAGAAATATTTTTTATCGATATATCGATAGTTGTGTAAAAGAAGAAAAAAGGTCCACGAAATAAAATAAAAAATTAATAAACACTTTACGTGAGGCTTGTATAAAATTATACAGAAACAGATGCAATTTCTTCTTATAATTCCACGTCAGTACACACAGCAGCACATGACATTTTATTTGGTTTGTGATAGGAGTACTACTACTATACTATTTCTGAAGTTCATTTTGTGAAGTGTCTATTATTTTCAATGAGGTAACTTCATTCAAAGTTTTACCTCTTAGTTACCCGACGGGTTATTTTATTACTTGACATGATAAAGTATAGTTAAGATTTAGATGGAATAACACAAATAAAACGACTGTCGCGAATTATTATAAAATAATGTAAATATATCGGCATGATATTTTTATATAATAATACTCGATATCGATAAAAAAGTGTTTCTAACACCAGCTAGATTATGACAGTCTTTTGTTTTGCCGCGAAAAATCCCAGAGCCTGGATTATAATATCCGACCAGTGTTGTTCCAGCTCAATCTAACACAACTCCCGCTACGCTCGTCGTCGCACCTAACTTATGGCTCCACGGCAGGACAGTATCGCACGACTTATGGTTCCGAAACTAAATCGTAATTACCTTCAACAAACCGCTCGTAGATCTTGACCTCGCCGCGCGCGCGCCCGCGCCGCCGCCGCAGCACGGGCGCGGGCCCCGCGGCGGGCGGCGTGCGGGCGCGCGACACCTCGCCCATGTCTGGGGATCCGATCACTCAATCATCATAAGTAGACTCCGGATTTTTGTGGCAATGACGTCACAATATTTTAGTTTGGGGAGTAAATGGAACGGTGTTAATTAATAAAATTTGTTAATTAATACCTTTTTTAACGAGTAGTTTTTATTAACTAGGCATTCACGACAAAAACTATTGTTATTACTGCAAGTCATTTAGAACAACTTTTGATCTGTTACGGAGAGTAATTAACGAATGAACATCGTCGACAATTGACTTATAAGTAATTTATATCGTGAAAGCCTAGTTAGTAAAATTTATTCGGTTAAAAACCGGTAG
This sequence comes from Tortrix viridana, assembly GCA_963241965.1. Taxonomy (NCBI): domain Eukaryota; kingdom Metazoa; phylum Arthropoda; class Insecta; order Lepidoptera; family Tortricidae; genus Tortrix; species Tortrix viridana. The sequence goes on along the minus strand of OY725198.1, from coordinate 8,245,640 downwards.
TTTTTCGTATTAATTAACACCGTTCCATTCAGTAAATGGCAAAGTGGAACATAATTAAATATATTCGAATTATCTTTATCAATTTATCAGCTTTAACCTATTGACTTATAGGTAATTTATATCTTGGATGCCTGATAATAAAATTTTAATTCCGTTAGAACACCAATAGACTAGGTTGCCGTATTAATTAACACTGTTCCATTTACTCCCCAAATTACCCTTTTGTGACGTCATTGCCACAAAGATCCGGGGTCTAATCATAAGCCTATAACGTCTTTTGTAGAAATAAAAACTTCTAGCATAACTAGGTTGCCGTATTAATTAACACTGTTCCATTTACTCCCCAAATTACCCTTTTGTGACGTCATTGCCACAAAGATCGGGGGTCTAATCATAAGCCTATAACGTCTTTTGTAGAAATAAAAACTTCTAGCATAACTTTATTTAACTATGTTGAAAAGCATAATGCACGTTCAGCATAAAAACAAAATGCATAATTTTATAAGGCACTGGCGACCCGCCCTCGCTTCGCATCGTCAAAATAACTTTATATATAAACATTAAAGATTCGTAAAATTCAAAGTATTTATACAGTAAATTGGCCACGTGCGGGCTCTTTTACACGTCTACTGCTGCTAGTGCTTCGGACCGTCAACCAGAGAAGAAGCGCCGCAAGAAACTCCCCGTCACTATTCATGTTATTTATGTAAATAAGTGATTACCTGATTGCATTACCGGCGCCGTAGTATTGGCAGCAGGCGTCGACAACGCCGGCTCAATCACCGTCTGCTCCTCCGCCGGGACCTCCACTCTATCCACTTCTTCCTCTTCCACCTCCTCCCCCAAAATACTAAGCAACTTATCATTGATCCACTCCGGATCCGTTAATGTCTCATCAATAAAATGATCCAGCTTCTTAGATAATATACGGACGAGTAGCTCTGAGTGAGGCGTGTCCCAGAGCTCCCACGGCACCAACTCTTTGAGCACAATCCGTAATATGTTAGTGCAGTGCTCAGCGGAAGATAATTGTTTCTTTTCATCAAATATCGGGTGGGTCTTCTTGTAATGAGATTCTACGGTGCTTGCAGGTGACTTTTCATGCCGTTTCAAACATTTCCTGTATTCCTTTATATGGCTAGTTAGGATGGTACATGTGTCGATGAATACTTCTTTAGGCTCTATTTTGTTGCAAATCTGAAACAAGTTTAACATGTCTTAGTCAAATTGATTGTTTTATGTTGTGCTGGTCTTATAAAATACAATTTAATTACAAATTAAAAATCACAATTACAAAATGTAATTTCAATTAACAATTACACAATTACAAAATGTAATTTGTAATTAAATTAATAACTACTTTTATTTAATTACACAATGAATGACAACAGCCGAGGACCGATCATTGTGGAAAACCTTGGGGAAGGCCTTTGTCTAGCAGTGGACGTCTTGCGGCTGATAATGATAATGATGAATTACAAAATCTTATATTTTATGATAATTATATTTTAATCATATTTTTTAAAACATCTCATAACATAAAGTTATTAAGTAAGTTAATTAAGTAACTAATAGCATTTCTTAATTAATGTAATTGCAAAAAATAAATGCAATTATATGTAACTTAATCATGAGTTAAATTACAAAAGTTATTAATTACCCTCAGCAATTTAATGTCTATCTAGAAATTTACAACAGTAATTAACTTACTTATTCAATACTAGCTTTAGCCCACAATTATGAAATCAGTGATTTTGTTATTATGCAATTTTTGTTTATATGATTTGTTTATTATACAGATTGAAATTATGCTAATTGTGTTACGTAAAATAAATGGTACATTTGTTGTTATGAAAATCATTACACACCCATTTTTAGATTTTTGGCAAATATTTGCTCTAGTAAAAATAATCCTTACTGATAAATAAGATTGATTTAATTTAAGCAAATATAAATATCCCGCAGTACAAACCTAGAGCTGGGCTTGGGGCTTGTCAATTTGTGTACAATGTCTCCAGATATTTAAAATAGGGCCATAAAACCTACCTTAAATGTCTTTGCTATCATTTGGTCCAACATCTGCTTGCAAGCAAATGGAAATCCTATTTCTTGGGATATATACGGCACATACCACGATGAGACCAGCTTGCGCTGCAGCACGGTCGATATCACACTCAGCTCATTCGTGTCGTACTCTGTCCCTTCTTCATCCTCATTTTTCACCTTCTTTTTAGCTATCGGAAACAACTGTTTTAAAAATAATAACTGGGGGAAATCTTCTATCAAATCCTCTAAGTCTAACTGCACAGGCTTGTTCACGTGCAATAACCACTGGATAAACTTAAAACTGAACAACACTGATACGATAAACACGAAAACAATGTACATAGGAAACCATACGCCGGTTATAGGCGAAATATTGGTCACATAGTTGAGAAATATGCAGAGAAAACAGCCACTACAAGAGAAAATTGTCACGCATTCTAAGAGATTCCTTTTCAACAACATTTTCAGTTATTAAAAGATTTTGCAACGTTAAATAGAGCGGATAAACTAGTTTGTTTATTGATTTTTGTGGATCATTTGTACGTCATCATGAACTGTCAATTCAACAGCTGACTTTGTTTTTCAATTGGAGAACGTAGATACTTAAATTTTAAGCCAATTAAATTTTAGACTGGCATCATTTTGCTTGTGAATGAACTGTTTTGGCGTGGTATTGCAGTATCAATCGTGATAATATTGATAGTGTAATAGGCCGTACCACATTATCCTGTATGGGGCATATTACATTATCATTATTATCACGATATTATTATGATCCTAGTATCGCGATCACGAAATCGTGATAATATTGATAATGTAATATATCCCTATGGCGATACAGTATCGCGATACTAGAATCATGATAATATCGTGAAAATATTGATAATGTAATATGCCCCATTATAGTCCACTGAGATGGATTCCGTTTATTACGCTTCAAATTAGCTTCAATCGCATCATCAGCTAAATCATCGTCCATTCCTGAACACAGTATTTAAAATATTTATATATACAATGACTCTATAAGATTATAACTGACGCGTTTAAAACTAGGTTTCAAACAGCTTAAAAAAACCCATCAAGTGCGAGTTGAACTCGCGCACTGGGGGTTCCGTTTGTAAGATAATATGGCTGGTAAATACAGATTTGCGTTTTCTTAATTCGTATACAATAAGGTCTATTTTGAGTTGCCTAAATTTAACATTTTCAACGTTTTTAGCTATTTCTCAAAAACTGAAATTTTATTTTATTTATTTTGCTTTCTTTCTTTCTTTCTTTTTCTTTTATTTACCTTATTTATTATTCATTCATTTTATTTTTCCCGTTAAATATAAATGATTAGTTATAAGTTAGGAATTTTTCAGATTTTTTTGATTCATAATATTCGGAGATATAGGGGGAAGGTCGTTTCTTGTATATTTTTTGCTATACATTAAAAAGTACGTCATGGAAAATTATAAATCATAAACCTTTATTTCTTGAAATAATGTTTTACAATAAGGTCTTAATTTAAAAGTCAATAGTTCATTATTTCACCAAAGATAAACAAAATGGTTTTGAAATGTGCAGATTACGTCCTTTCAAATGACATCCCATTTACTATAATCAAATCACTTTCATTTTTCAACCTTTCATTTGCTGAGAAAAACTGCTGTGACATATAGACGAACGGATGGACGGACAGACAACGAAGTCTCATAAGGGTTCCTTTTTTACCATTTAGGTACGGAACCCTAAAAACGTATACCGAGTTGACGTTGACATTTTTCTGTTAACGTCAGTGTCAGTCACGTCACTTGTCTACCTTGCGCCTTGTTCTACGAGATTTCTTTTGACTTACTTTGACTGAATTCAACGTTTTCTTAAAGATGTACGATCTTTGAACTATTTCTGATACCTTAATCTGTATATAAAAACTGTTTTAAGGAAGTGTCTTTGTTGTTTGCAGGTCGAAAGTAACGTTCAAGATTACGCTGACTTCAGACCCGAAGTTACCTTTTAAAGTGTGAGTATTAGCTTTAAGTTTGACTGTTAATCACGCTTATATCTTTGCGAAGTAACTTCACACTATATTCTCGCGTTTTCTTAAGTCTAATATCAATTTGTGTCAACAGATGCTGACGGTATCGTGAAGTTACTTCGTAAACATATCGCAATGGACACGGCTGTTGCACGGCAGTTCCTAAGCCTTTTCCAGGACTTCCTACAACTCTGCCAACTCGACGACTGGCCAAATAACGACACGGCCGCATCAGAAATCAAAAACGCCTTCTTTATAGCACACCACATAGAAAAATGTCTTGATAAATTACAAAGACGTAACATAATAAACGAGTTCTTAGCTTTATCAAATAGTGAAAGTGACGCGTCCAATGCTGTACTAAAGAACTGCTTCACAGACCCGCCTAAATATATCTTAAAGAAAATTATCAACTCAAAAACTAAAATCACACAAATGGATACAGGTTTCAAAGTTTTCCTTGAGTTGTTTTCTGAAGATAAATTAGAGAAATATTTATCGGAAATAATGGTGGAAGCAGCTTCAAAAGAGACTCTGCTGAGGAATTTATCTGTACAGATACCAAAGGATAAAATATTGTTGTTAAAAAGTGTAATTTTTTTAAATGAAATTAATCATTGTGATAACCTGAATGTACCCATTTCTAATATGATAGAGGATTCAAACCAGGACTCTGTAAATTTACTTGTAATCAGCCTATTAAATAAAGACTTCAAGTACCACAACGCAGTAAACAACATTGTGAATGCATTGTTAACAATAATGTTGAAAAGAAATCAAAATTATCAAAAATTCTGGAACCATCTTTTCAGAGTAGACAAGGAACTCTTTATTGAATTATGTTTGGAGCACGCAGATTTGTTTAAAATGGTTGTGAGAGGTTTGGTAGATAATGGTAAGCTGTTAAAGGAGAATATGTCGGCAGAATTCTTTTATATAAATCTCACTTACTCGGAGCTGGCGAGTGTCGTCAGGTGTTTATGTAAAGATGAACATTTGAGGGTTACATTTGGAGATATAGTCAGAAGCGGTAATGTAGAGTGGGAATTTTGGGAAAATATGTTGACATCATGATAATTTTGTGTAAATATATTTTTTACGTTTTTTTCTAAGATTTTCATTTCATTGTCTATCTTATTGGGTTGGGGTGGAAGGAAGCAATGATATTATAAGTAAAAGGAAGATAGGTTACCAACATGACATTTGGGAGTCTACAGATAGCATGGTTAGCAAATGACAAGAATGTAGGACGGTATATCTATTGCAGAGAGCTGAAAAGAGACAGGTGACTTATAAAACGAGAGGTTTATATAGGATAGTCAAGTCAGCCATTTTCTGAACAAGTATGACCTATCTACCTGTTGTAACACTTAAAATATCATTGGTATAGAGTATGTAGAAAGTGTATCTACTTTTGAAATTAAAATAACCAGAAAAATCAGTTTAATTAATTTATTAAGTTTTAGGTGAAAAGAACTTGTGCTTTATCTTCTCTAACATTACACCTCAGTGTGGCACAGGCTCCCCCCTCCCCCCTCTATTAGCAGGGCACGCGGCGCCACACCGCTCCGTGTGCTGTTCGCCTTTTATAATGCATAACTTACCCGCGACCTCGTGCTCGAAGAGGTAGTATAATTTTGCCATTCCACGGCATAGTTCCGTTTCTGAGTGAATATTGTTTTTTTTTGGATGAAAAGTAAACTATGTGTCCAGGGCAGAGGCTATATCCATTCCAAATCCGTCCAGTGGTTTCAGCGTGAGGGAGCAACAAACATACCATCACACACACAAACTTTAGAATTTATAATATCAATCAGTGTGAATAGTGTGCTTGCAAAATATCATTTTGTGTGCCGACAAAACCCATACATAAGTACTATGATAAAAGATATTTATTCAGTAAGTAGGCCACACGGGCACTTTTACACGTCAAAATCTACCAGCGCTTCCCAAGAGGAGACCACTGCTGAGAAGCGCCGCAAGAAACTCAACAGTTAGTCATTTTTTTAATAGAATATTCACTTATGACAATGATACTACTTATTCTAGCGTTATATAAAACTATAAAAATAATATAAAATATCTGCGTAGTTCTGCAGGAAAACATGTCAGAATTATTACGAAAAAAAATTAAAAAAATAGCATATATATATATATATATATATATATATATATATATATATATACATACACAGGTATATAAGTATACACATATATATCTACACATATGTAACCACATAAAAGAGTTTCGACATGTCTTCCTACATAAACCGTGTCCCCTAGACAATATACAGTGTTTAGATGATTTTTGTGAGGTAGTAAGCAGCTATTAGTTAATTTTCAGTTAATTTTCTGGTTTAGGCCAAGCATTTTTGTCCGTTAGATAGTCCTCGACCCTATAGTACGCTTTAGACATCAACGACTTTTTCAAGTAATTTTTAAGTGCTGGAAGGGGGTAACTCTAAAACTACGTCGGGTAATCTATATATATAAAAATGAATTGCTGTTCGTTAGTCTCGCTAAAACTCAAAAACGGCTTGACCGATTTGAATAATTATTTTTTAGTTTTGTTCGCTTTAATACAGGGGTGGTTTACATTTACAGTTGGACCCGGTAGGTGGCTCTGCGATCGGGCAGGACGACGTCTGCCGGGTCCACTAGTTTATTATAAAAATGAATGCATTGACCTACAATGGGTTGGGATGGGTGGGTACTATGGGTACTATGGCTTATGGGTAGTCTATAAAGACTACTACATTTTGCCCGCGACTTCGTCCGCTTAGAAGTCGTTTATGGTTGTTCCCTTGGGAACTGTCCTTCAAAAGTATCCTGCCCTTCCCCGGGACAAACTATCTCCATACCACATTGAAATTGGTATAGCGGTTTCGCCGTGAAAGCTTACAATTTACAATGAAATTTTCCAATGGAATATGAACCTATTCTGAATATAATACAGTATTCTTCTTTCTTCTCAGCAGTGGTCTCCTCTTGGGAAGCGCTGGTAGATTTTGACGTGTAAAAGTGCCCGTGCGGCCTACTTACTGAATAAATGTCTTTTATCTTTAAGTGTGGGACCCCCTGCTTATATTTATTAATATTTTCCGCAGGCTGAGCGTGCCCGAGGCGACGCCGTTCACGGCGGTGCTCAAGTTCGCGGCGGAGGAGTTCCGGGTGGAGCCGGCCACCAGCGCCATCATCACCGACGACGGCATCGGCATCAACCCGCAGCAGACAGCCGGTACACACACACACACACACACACGCACGCACGCACGCACGCACGCACGCGGACCAGCGCCATCATCACCGACGACGGCATCGGCATCAACCCGCAGCAGACAGCCGGTACACACACACACACACACACACACACGCACGCACGCACGCACGCACGCACGCGGACCAGCGCCATCATCACCGACGACGGCATCGGCATCAACCCGCAGCAGACAGCCGGTACACACACACACACACACACACACACGCACGCACGCACGCACGCACGCACGCGGACCAGCGCCATCATCACCGACGACGGCATCGGCATCAACCCGCAGCAGACAGCCGGTACACACACACACACACACACACACACGCACGCACGCACGCACGCACGCACGCGGACCAGCGCCATCATCACCGACGACGGCATCGGCATCAACCCGCAGCAGACAACCGGTACACACACGCACACACACGCACGCACACACGCACACACACACGCATGCACACACGCACGCACACACGCACGCACGCACACACGCACGCACGCACGCGCACACACGCACAAGCACACACACACACGCGTGGAACAGCGCCATCATCACCACACAAAAAAATAAAGCCTATGTTACTTCTGGATAATGTAGCTTTCTAATGGTAAAGGAATTGGCTAGGTAAAGTTTTTGGAAGATATGTAAATTATATTTTTTTTCGATAGTCCTCATCCTAAAGATCAAGGAACTGCGGCTCTTTTATTTATATTTCCTCTAATATTTTAGAAATCTTTTTTTTAGTTATTAAGTTGACATTTATAAACTTTAATGACCGACAAGCTTGTTGCCTTCGTACTCAATGAAAAAGAAAAAAAACTGTCACATCTATATCTGTCATTGTCAAGTCAAATCAAAGTAAAAAAACGATTCAATACCTACCTAATTCATTATTCAAGTCCAAATATCGTGCAAAGGTCGTAGAGCAAGCGGCAAAATCGAAAGTCCGGAGTTCGTTAAAAATATTTCTAAAAACACTGATCACATGAAACGCAAGCAAACAGAAAAGAGTAGTTGAATTGAATCGTATGTTTACTTTGATTTGACAATGACAGATATAGAAGTGACAGTTTTTTTTCTTTTTCATAAGTACGAAGGCAACAAGCTTGTCGGTCATTAAAGTATACAAATGTCAACTTAATAACTAAAAAAATATTTCTAAAATATTAGAGGAAATAAAAATAAAATAATAATATAATTTACATATCTTCCAAAACTTTACCTAGCCATCAGTATCAGAGTTTATCGATTCATCATCATCATCACCATCATATCAGCCGAAAGACGTCCACTGCTGGACATAGGCCTTCCCCAAGGATCTCCACGACGACCGCTACTCACATCTATCGGCTTCCCGTGATCCTCACCAGATCGTCGGTCCACCTTGTGGAAGGCCTGCCAACACTTCGCTTTCCGGTCCGCGGCCGCCACTCCGCCGCCGCGGCTGGAACAGAGACGCGGTCCTTTACAATTAGCCTCATAAGAAAGCTCAAGGTCACCCAAAGGGCAATGGAAAAGGTTAAACCACTTCCACACGGTCGGGCGGTTGGGCCAACCGAGAGGGACGCAGCTATCTGTCAGAATGAGATAGTAATATATACGTCTCGTTCTTACAGATAGCTGCGTCCCTCTCGGTTGGCCCAACCGCCCGATCGTGTAGTAGGGGTATTATGCTCGGAGTATCTCTGCGTGATCGAATCAGAAATGAGGAAATCAGCAGGAGAACCAAAATCACAGACATAGTGGCAGTGGGCGGGGCACATTGCTCATAAATTTAACGATTAGGTACAAACAAACAAAATCTTTCCTCTTTATAATATTAGCATAGATTTGTAACACTATCTAACTAAACCCTATTGTCTTAGGCAACGTGTTCCTGAAGCACGGCTCCGAGCTGCGGCTGATTCCGCGCGACCGCGTCGGACACACCCCGACATGAACATTCCCTAACATAAGCGTTTTATACATTACCATATTTTATTCATTTATTTAATTGACGTTTTACAATAAAATCGCAAAATTAATGTGGTTATTTTATTTTTAACTCAAGCTAATAAGTTCAAGCTGGAAGAGATCCCGATTTTCCTGAAGATGACCATGACGGGTAGCACAAGTTGTATTTTCTCGCTTGTCGCTCAGTGCGTCTCTTTCGTTAAGGACTACGTAGAGAGGGACTTCCGAGCGACAAAAAAGTCGCCCACATATTGACATACCTATCGATTATTTTACCCAAATAACCTTATAATTTTTATAGTATCACGTTTCATGACACCAGTCCTGATGACACCCCACTTATTCAAATCGGTCCAATAGTTTAGTTTAGGAGCTAGAGTGGAACACACGAGTTTTGGTCACGTACATGCATACTCACAAACATAGACAGTTAAATAAAAAACATGAGAAATAAAGAAATGCGGCGTTTATTCGGATTGATATTCCCACGTATATATCCTTGAATATTTACTGTAAGAAAACAATTTACTCACGAGTGAGCTGTTTGGGCATTGACCCCTTAGCCTAACTAAAATGGATAAATTTATAAAAGTCAGTAAAATCACTTGTGTCACGGTGTCAGCACGGTGCTTTCACTTCCGTCAATTTGCACTAGATGGCGATATTTAGAAAGGCTATCAGATTTGGTACCACCAATTGTTTTTTTTGTAATGGCAATACTGATACATGTTTCAAATGTGCGCTCCATTCAACGCTGGTATTGGTACGTGTGATTATTGGTCCTTGATATTAAAGGTATGGTAATAAGCTATGTCTACACCGGTGCGCTTTCACGTTCATCTTGCGTTTTCCTCTGACGCAAGCCTCTGCAAGCACAGCGCATCCAATAGCGCATGCGCTCAAGCTGTTTTGAAAGCAGCGCATGCCCGTAGCGCACGCTGATCCGTCACCGTGGGGTTGACGTGCAACATTTTGAAAATAAAATTATATAAAGATAAAGTCAAAACATTGGATTTTATTGAAGATTCAGTGTCACCCTCGTATTGAATGCGCTTGACGCAAGACGAATCGAAAGTTGAAGGCGCCAAATGAACATGAAAGCGCACTGGTGTGGACATAGCTATTGATGGTCTTAATAGTAGTTACGGGAATTTGCGTTAGATGGCGTTGTGCCGTTGAATAGAGTGATATCTCTATTCTCCTATATACAATGTACTCTGTGCAGTGTCATATCATACGGAGACTTTGCATCCAGGCCATAATCATTTTTAAAAAAAATACGGATGCTTGCTTATATTTTGTTTTTGTAATTTCGTCAACACTTGATGCAGCTAGCCATAATATTCATAAAACTAAACGCCTATTTACCGCCCATGCCAAAGTCATACCCTTTTTTTCTATTTACCGATTTCCAACCAACGTTATTGAGTCATCGACCGTAATAATCCCTAACTAAAGAAGAGGATTCATACTACACTCTATACCGTCTCGGTATCGGCATCATCTGAGACGCGTTTAATTGACTATGGAAGTAATCGTAGCTTGTGATCGAACTCTGACTATATTTGTATTTGCAACCAGCACTGGATCTTCCAGAGGCAATGTAGGCAACTACCTTTGAGCCCAGCGCCGTCTAGGTAAGGTCCCGCAGCAAGCAGAAACTTGCATTACCTAGGAGCCTCTATACTTAACTCGGCCCTGTTTGCAATGATCTTCCAATGAAAATTTGTTTTATTATATTTTTAATTCCATATTTGCGTACACAGCATAGTCAAAATGAATGAGTCGGATGATGGCGGCGGATTGCTGGTGATGCGCGTGAAGGAGGAGCGGGAGTGGGACGATAGCGCGAGCGCAGCTGCGGGAGACTTGTGTGTGAATGAAGACAAATGGGAATTTAAGGCGGAACCTGAGCAACTGCAGCCACAGGACATAGCAACACGTAAGCTGAGCTATACCATGTTCTCACACAAACTGACCAAGTTCCAAGACTAGGCTAAAACGCGCGGGCGCACATTTTCTCACACACATGTCTGTATTGAAAAATAGTAGCAGCCTAGCAGCACACCTGGCCTGCCGGTGTGTGATGGACTTTTGTAGTAAACGCCCGCTCCATGCACCTGCGTGTTTTAGAGTATGTCCTTATATTGTCACTATAAGTTAATGTAATACATCGTGGCTGGGCCCCTCTGTAACTTTAACGCAGCTAAAAAGACTGATGCTTAACTATAATTATAACTTCTAATACCTAATCTCTATCACGATATCTAATTTTATTGCTAGAACTTGTTAATTGTTATTATATGAAATACATGATAAATGGGTGAATCAACTTTTAAGGTACTCCCCATTTTTATATTATATACTTGTTGTTATATGTGTGTCTAATACTCATTTGTCATAAGTACATTCACTAAATGTTGTTTCACCACAGTATATTATATAGTTCTTACGATGAAAGTATAACATATTGTTGGGGCGATAGCTCAGGATATTTTTTTGGTAGGTCGCTGCGGTCGTCCTCTGGATCCTTGGCCTTTCTCCCTTGGTCCTCTATCCTGCCTATAGTAAGGTCTTACTATGCGACGAGGGCAAATGACTGGCGTATTAAAATTGGTACAGCAATTTATTCGTGTTGTCCATTACAGAGCAGGTAGGGTAAGTGAGCGACTCGATATAATATTTTAGAAATCTTAAAAAACTAACGCGTGAGGGGGCAGCACCGTCGCTGCACTGCCGGTGTCTTCATGGCGACTCGCTAGAGGGCGTTATTGGTGCCGATGGCGTTAACACATATAATTATAGGAATATTTAACTAGTGAAAAGTTTAGTGTAGGTTTATAAATGATTACATTTGTTCCTAGCAAGATATTTTAGGGTTAGAGTGATATATCTGATTCATATGTTAAATTAGTTCCTATAGTTTTTCCTCAAGTACTTGTTAAGCAATGGTGATATTAAATTGTACATGTTCATTGAAATTGTTAAAAAGGAAGAGATGTAGCGTTTAATAAATGTGCGACGGTACCACTGGCAACACTCTGTCGGTATCTGGATCGTGGGCCGTGTTGGTGGCGGTACAAGAGCCGGTGAAACATTGGGTGTGTTTTATTTATAATTATAAGCTCAATACTATCTATCTAAACCAAAGCACGTACATAAAAGTGTACGCTACAAATACACATTCACTGCCGGCAGTGCATATAAGCGTTCTCGAGACTTACATACAGTGCCTTGAACACATGTGTGTTTTTACAGTATGCACATTTCATATAAAACAAGAGATGTGGCACCTGGCGAAAATTTGAAAATCAATGCTGGCAGTGAATGTGTTAAATGACCCTACTTTTCTAATTCTGAAGATCATTTAACTGTAGTTTTACTTCTATTGCAGGTAGTCCCCAAGTATATAAGTTCAAACCAATCGACGTATTTCATATTTGGCACAAAGCCCTCCGTAGCTCGAAGAACACTGACAATAGCAAGCAGGTGGTGATTGAAATGCACGAGTATCTAGGTATTGAAGATTATGAAAAAGTTAATTTGATTAAGCTACAACGACGGATAAGAATACTATGCAGAAAATTTCAATTAAGTTGGCCAAAATCTCGCATTAAGACATCATATGTTAGGAAGAATCGCGAGTGGCTTACTACTACAGAAGTAGTACCAATTAACGTTGACCAGGCACCGTCGAAGCGAGCCGTTGTTGTTAAGAATATAATTACTGATACTGAACTATCAAGGAGCAAAGTTGCCTCTCTGATTATGGAAGCAAAGTTAACGAAACTTCAGTATATGGTAATTAGACATTTTGTTAATTCTAAGTTATCCTTTAATTTACTTCCCATTTACAAGTCTGTGATGGAATAGCTAAATTGTTAAATGTGACGCAATAAACTGCAATAGACCGAAGACAAATACACACTACACGGCCTTCCACACGATCGGACGGTTGGGCCAACCGAGAGGGACGTAGCTATCTGTCAGAATGAGATACTGATAGTAATATTTACATCTCGTTCCTCCAAATAGCTGCATCCCTCTCGGTTGGCCCAACCACCCGACCGTATAGAAGGGGTATAATAGTGGTATGGCGAAAGTATAAGCCTAGATTCACATGAACGCGCGTCAACACCGCGCGTTTGACGCGCGTTCATGTGAACCTAGGCTAATACATGGAAAGTACATTTAAACATCGGTCAATTTTCGCAAATGACTGTCAATGATGATTGATGACCAGTGGTCGGAATCTGCAACAATGTTATACTAAACTTTAGCAGCTTAAAGTTATATAAGTATTTGAAGTTTTTTTTACAGCAGGTCAAGGATATTTCAAATAAAGAATATATTCAATAATTCGACAATGTTTTATTTACCGATATATTTTCACATCACAGTCAAACTAATAAAGCTACTAAATGAAAAAGTCACCCTGACATGAAACTAACTATTCGCATATCGACTTTTTAATTATGTAGTACTGGAGGTGCGTGTGGGTCCAAATTTGATGTCTTAACCCCTTTTGACAATGATAGTTAAAGAAAAAAAAACAGCCTACTTTTTGTCTCACTTCCTCTTATGGAATAAAAAAAAAAAAGATAAAAGATATTTATTCAGTAAGTAGGCCGCACGGGCACTTTTACACGTCAAAATCTACCAGCGCTTCCCAAGAGGAGACCACTGCTGAGAAGAAGCGCCGCAAGAAACTCAACAGTTAGTCATTTTTTAAATGAAAATATAACAATGTCACTACTTATTCTAACATTATATAAAACTGTAAAAATAATATTAAATATCTGCGTAGTTTTGCAGGAAAACATGTCAGAATGACTACGAGAAAATTTATATATATATCACACAAAACAGTTTGACATGTCTTCCTACATAAACCGTGTCCCCTAGACAAGATACAGCGTTTACATGATTTTTATGAGGTATGTACGAGTAGTAGGTAAGCTATTGACAATTAAACATTAGTTAATTTTCTGGTTTAGGCCAAGCATTTTTGTCCGTTAGATAGTCCTCGACCCTATAGTACGCCTTTGACATCAACGACTTTTTCAAGTAATTTTTAAGTGCTGGAAGGGGTAACTCTAAAACTACGTCGGGTAATTTATTATAAAAATGAATGCATTGACCGACAAATGATTTATATACTTTACGGACACGAAACTTTTTTATGGCAATTTTATTTTTATTCCTAGTATTTATATTATGTATATCAGAATTTTTAACGAAAGAGTCTAGGTATATAATACGTAGTCTAAAAAGTAGAGAAAGGTAGCTGGTGCAAAGTTCATGTTATAGTGCGGTTTCTATGCTAGTACTTATTCTGTGTATAAACCATAAACGTACGTTCTTTGATTGTAGTTTAACGACGCGGCAATACAGTAGGTTTGAGAAATAAATAATTATAGTTTGGCAAAATAGAGTTTGATGTGGTGACATATGGAATTTACAATATAAGTGGCAATGACCTTATTAAGAATTGTTCTTAAATACTTTATAGCACTTAAATACTCTTGAGCTAAGCATAGCTAATAAATTTATCATGTTGTCAATACTGCCGTCCTAAGCTAAAATATCTCAAATTCAATAGCCAAAGCAGATTCAGTTCTCTCTTGTTAGTAATGAGGTAGCAATTGCTACAGCAGTTTTGTCTGAGATATTGCATTTTAGCTTAGCAGGGCAGAATATCACCCCGAACAACAGAGCGCCCTCAGTTTTTAAGTCATATTTGCGAATTCTACATACATTATATTTTATTACATTTCGCTTTTAGCAATTAACGTTTAAAAAGCGTGAAAGCTGTTAAAACTGGATATTTTAATAAAATCATTGTATCCGTGCTATTCCAGACTGAATGACAAATTCTGTGGATCTCAATGCTGGGGCCACACTAACGGGAAACGCCGTTAAAAATCTACGTTCATCGCCTTATGCGTAGTATGCATACTACGCATAAGGCGATATACGTTGTTTTTTATTGGCGTTTCCCGTTAGTGTGGCCCCAGCATAATAAGTTAAACGTCAAGGGACATATTGGCCATATCGCAGTCAGTAGGTATAGGTACTGCAAAGAGTAAAGTAACTATAGAGGAAAAGAGTGGCAACTCTATGGCCAAACTTGCATGTATGACAAGTGCTGCCACCTAGAGAGCTGTGGTTGAACTAAATCTATACTATATATATACGTACCTAGGCATGTGTCGTAGAGTTTACCACCAAAACATTATATTGAGACTCTCCATAGAACCGTGACATCCATTTTGTGCCTCTCAGTATGTCACTTTATTATGACTCGGTTCTATGGTGTCACAATAACAAAGTATTCAGCAATACATTTTAATATTGAGAGAACTCAGAGAAACGCATTTCCGCACAGACAACGCTTGACTGACTGACATTGGACTGACACATGTTTGACAGTTGACGTTTTGTATTTTCATCAACACTCCAGAGGTCGCTGCCGTCAATGAAAATGGTAACCATGGTAAGTGTGCCCCCCCTGAGGTACTGTATGGCGATACCAGGGAATAAGAATTTAAGATAAATGCGTGTTCAAAGTGATATAGCATATAATTAAACCATAGCAAGATATTATACTTAATGAGCTAAGGCGAAGACGCTATAGACATACCTCGACATTCGTATTTTCGAGACATGTTATATTCTCATTAGTAAATGAATATTGATTAATGAAAATGATTAATAATGATTTGAAAACTTGTACCACATACAGAGTTAAATCCATACTCAAACAATGGTTTGCTACTCTCACATATAATGATACTGAAGACATTCTGCGATCGTGCAGTTAGGAGAACACAATCACATAGCTAACTGAGATCCCGAGCATACACACACACATTCTCATGCAAACGTACCATCCCTCGCTTCATACACAGACATACACACACACACACACACACACACACGCGCGCGCGCACACACACACACACACACACGCACGCTCGCACGCACGCACGCGCGCACGCACGCACGCGCGTGCGCGTCTTAGATTATCGAGTATCAACTGCATAGTAGTAGTTTTTTATAATTTTCCTTTGCCTAATTTTAATACCTTAAAAATATATATTTTTTCTTTTTGTTATTTTTCGCACGATAATAGTAGATTTAATTTGTAAGTACTAGCTTAGTGTATCCAACGTGTTATCTGTCGAATTTGTAAACCGACTCAGTGGGTCCCAAGATACAGGCTCAGCCTAGTTTGGCACTCACCGGATACTGTTTCTGAATTATGTAACTGTTAATATTTGTATGTTAATAAATTATTCTTATTCTTATTCTTTATTCTTATTCTTATTCAATGGTATTAATATATCCTCCATCGTTTTAATTTTTTTCTTTAGGCGGCGATTTTGAGCTTGGAGGCGTTTAATTTTTGTTTCATGGCATTTCAACTTTTCCTGAGTTTTTTTCAATCTCTTTTTAAGATTTTGCTTGCGCGGTGACGAATATGTCGAACTGCATGGTGACTGCGTATTTTCAACAGATCCAAAGTTGAATATCTGCGTACAATCAATACTAGAATCTTGTCTCTCATCCGCTGTGCCTGCACATTGACGTTTGGTCGAAGGTCCTGGGTCTTGCGGTTTAGCCGTTTCAATCTGGATATAAATGTTTTATTTACGTGGTATAAATATTACGATAATAACTAAACACGTAATAGCAACGAAAGTAGTAATCAATAAAGTACCTACTCTTAACAATCGCAAACAGTCTACTAAAATATAAATATATAATTGTGGACAATTTCACACAAATTGACCTAGTCCCAAACTAAGCAAATTATATTAAAATAATATTACACAAAAGTTTTCGCTGGTTTAAGTTAACGTAGCACTGAATACATTTTGCCATGATTGTCTGCTGAGTCAGCGCCATCCAGTGAACCGGTTATTATTACGCTAAGAATTTCGTTTGATTTTACACATAACAAACCTTCAACACATAAGTCAAAATACTCACGCTTAATACGATTTTCTGTGTTGGAACTGCATTCTCGCAGATAAAGCGCTTCCCTTTTGGCGAAATCCAGAAATCGTTGTCTAAAAAATGCTCTGAGCAAATAGTGCTAGAAAGCGTTGGGAACCAATTTTCTCTTCCTGTGACATCCATCCATTTTTTTTTTAAATTTGGATCTTTTGGAAATCTAAAACGGTTGATAAGACATTTTAAACCTTAACTAAGCCACCACTGTATCTCCACTTTCATCTTTAGTGCAGAAAGGTTTTACAGGCTATGTAACCGTAAGTAGGTATTAATTACAATTCACACGGTCGTAAATTGTAATTAACACTTAAATTACTGTATCTATTACATTCTTCCACATCGCGGTTAACATAATAATTGATTAAACTTTAATCGATATGAATGTCGATAAAACTTAGTACAGCACTCGAGTAGCGAGTATTGTTGACAGTTGGAGTAGCGGAGTAGCGAACAATCTAGATTGGTTGGCAGTTGGCATGACATATGATTATGAACTGTAACTTCTAAGGTATAGAGTAGATTATTATTCAATATTGGACGCAAATTATATCAATGAAGATTAACATTTGTATTATTTCAATAAATAGTAAAATAATACTTACCGATGATAAGAAATACCCGCATTAGACATCGTTTTTGTTCTGCTTGCATTTTTGCAGCTTGAGATAGCACAACACGGCATTTTTACACTGATAATTATTTTTTTCTCAATTACACAAACGTCATGTACACCGAGTCGGTTGACATAATACTGATAATAGTCTGTGGGCGAAGTTTGTGCAACTGCACTTAAACCCCTTCTAGACGGTCGGGTGGTTGGGCCAACCGAGAAGGACGCAGCTATCTGTCAGAATGAGATAGTAATATTTACATCTCGTTCCTACAAATAGCTGCATCTCTCTCGGTTGGCCCAACCACCCGACCGTATAGAAGGGGTATTAAACATTCGGCGACACGGGAACGCCCGCTTGCGTTCTCCATCTAGTTTTCTTCTCCGTGGGCGATACAGTCAGGGATGCCAGACGTACGATAATTTAAGCGCGTCACACACGGAGCTATAATATATATTATAGGTCGGTATATTACGATATATTACGATATTTTTCCCTACTATTTGACAGAATCCACACACGCAGCTATAATATATATTATAGGTCGGTATATTACGATATATTACGATATATTTTAGTATATTTTGGGGCAAATAGGGGGTGTTCCTTTTTCAACACTCTTCGTAACCGAAATGTACACATTACCGTCGCTCAATTTAACGACTAACTTCCTAAAACGTCGAAATTACTTGACTCTTGTTGGTTTTACCTTGTTGTCCATAAGTACAATGATACACTCTATGTAGCATCACTCCCACTCAATAACGACTTCAATACATCAATATTAAGCAATAAACAGTACTTTCTAAGTTGCCGAAATTAGTAAGAACTGCAGCTGTGTACGTTTTTCTGCTTATTATTTTATTGCTTTATTGTCTAGCCCGTATTTACCTCGACACTTTCGGCACCAAACGTATCGAAGATTCTGAGAAATTCGTTCTTTTGTTTATTGTGATTACCTTGCACCTGTTTACCTCGGCTGTCGTTAGGTTATTATGCATTATCTATACGTTATTGAATAATTTAATATAAAATCCATATTTCACTTTTAGAACATCCTGTACATGTTGAAATCGTGCGCTCGCTCGCTAGGACAGCGACGAGTCAAATGAATATATTTTGGTATCTTTGTCGTGTGTGGTGCTTAGCTATAATATAATATATATTTTGGTATATTAATATATATTATAGCTCCGTGTGTGACGCGCCTTACAGTATCGCGACGCGATACTAGGATCATGATATGCATGATCATGATAATATCGCGATAATCTAGTATTCTAAAAACATGCTAACTATTCCAGTTAATACGTCCAAATACGTCTCACCTCTAATTGGTTGTTGTTTCACGTTTTCTCGCGACACAGTGCTTTCACTCAAACAATGGCAAAATAAGGAAAAATAAATAAACAAATAAAATTGGTTGGATTGGATGTGTTCTCGTTCTCGCCACATGTTTGTGTTACTTAAAGTGATATTTAATATACCTAATTTGCTCTTTAATTGTGAAAGGACATCAATATTTGCCCGGTATAAAACTATAAAGAACGTCACCAGTGCAATGAGTGTATTGCCTGCCGGCGGCATGTCGCCAGAGACGGTGTACGTGAAAGAGGAGCGGGAGTGGGCCGACGCGGACGACGCGACCGGCTTGTACGCCGAGCACGACTTCAAGCACGAGCTCGTGCTGGGCCCGGAGCGGCTGCAGCCGCAGGACATCGCCTACGCGCTGCATGGTGAGTAGGATATGCTCCTAAGAAATGATAAAATGAAATTTACCTTGAGTACCTACATGTTATCTGTAAATGCATGCTGATATCTGACAATTAATTAATTTGTTAGGTGTGGCTTCATTTGAGCAAAAAATGTGTGTTGTTATTCCCCTGCCCTGCTAATCTAAAATGCGATATGTCAGACAAAACTGCTGTAGCAATTGCTGCCTCATTACTAATAGGAAAGCACTGAATCTGCTTTGGCTATTGAATTTGAGATATCGCCTTTTAGCTTAGGACGGCAATATTTTATGGATAATAAATTAATGGGCATAATTATTTGATGCTAAAAATGTATATCATTACATCATACTCCACTGAACCATCAACCATTTTAAAGATTTGCCCTCTCTCCCGCCAGAACCATGATGATGGTGATGATGCTGATTTACTTTAGGTTCTAAAACTGAATCAGTGCACCCCGACCCTACATAGTCTTGTGGCTACTACAATTAGTCATAGTCTTAAATATTTATTGCTTTATGTTTACATGAGGTCTTAAAAATACAACAGGTAGTTTCAACATAAACCCTGCGAGGGGTAAGGGCACTACAACAGCACTAATATCTACATATTGAGGAACATGCTAGTCACTAAATTATTCAATATACCTTTACACCTATTGCATATCATATTAAAAATAAAGCTTACATTTTCCATCTCTCTATGAATGTAAAAAAACTCCTCCAAGTTATAAAAACATTTTGTTATTAAAAAACTCTTTAACTTAGTACAAAATATAGACTTTTTTTATTTTTTACAGTGAGAGGTAACTTATTGTAAATGTTTATAGTCAGTCATATGTTTTGTTCCAACTTTTTAAGCTTTCTTCTGGTAGTTGCTGAAGCATTGTTTCCAGATCCTTGTGGATCAGAAGAAAGCTTAAAAGTTGGACTGTCCATGAACACTAAATGAACTAAAATAATGACAAATTCATATAAAAGAGAAATAATAACCTCTAGAATATGTCGAAGAGTATGTTTATTTAGGCCAAGTGATATCACCTTCAAACATTATGCAAAAAGAAATTGAATGAAGAGTAATTAATTCATAGAAAAGATACTGGTCCTTAAGGAAAGTAATGAAAAAAAAAACATTACACCTCAGGAAAAAAGGAGTGTTTAACACCTGCATTCTACCATGCCTGAAGTATGGTTGCCGGACGTGGCCTCTTACAGAAAAACAAGAAAATATGTTGTGAGTGTGCCAAAACTCGATGGAAAGAAGCGTCCTTGGATTCAAACCTAAAGATAAAATAAGACATAACTATACACATAACATGTGGTAATGTTTCGACTCACTTGGCAAAGAACAGAAGTAAATGGAGGCCTTGGAGGAGGCCTATGTCACAAGTAAAACACTTGACAAGAAAGAGAAAGAAGGAAAAAAGAAAACAGATGGTTGCTGCAGGAACCATAATAATTATTATTAGTATTTAATCCTAATGTGTAAGAAAACAAATGTAACCATATTATGTCAAATAGTAATACAGACTTTATTATTATTATATGATCTGTCCCAGTACTAACAATTTTTAAATCGGTAAAAGAGCTTAGTAGTTTTTTTATTTTCTGAGGTAAAACTTACTACAATTATCTATTTCTTTGACAAATACGTAATTGTGATTTCTTACAAGTCTACATATTTCGTAAATATATACGGACACCAGTGTTAGGATATTTAAACGAGTAAAATGTGGCCTGCAAGTATCTGTTGTTTTAATATTAACTAGTATCCTAATTTCTTTTGTTGAGTGAAAAGTTTGCTGGGGTTACTGTTGTCCCACATGATCACTCCGTAACTAAGCCAGGCGTGCGCGTACGCAGAATACGCTGTTATGGCCGTTTTTAAGTTGTAATTTTTTTAATTATAATAATAATTAAAAAAAAAAAAAATATTATTATTATTTTATTTATATTTTTTTAATAGTGAGCATTTGTGAATCTAGATAATGTGTTTATTATTTTATCTATTATATGCTTTCCAGTTGATCTCTGAGTCAATTTCAAATCCTTTTTAATATTTTTTACAATATTTATTTAAACTGCGCACTGAGGGATTTAATAAGTAAAAGAAGCCAATTGAGAAAAGTGACGATTCATAACTCGATAATTGTTTTTTCAGTTCCAGAGTCATTGAGCAGAGCTTGCCCAGAGACTGTCAAGCAGGAGCCGGCCGAGGCAGCAGGCGCCGAGATGAGGAGCCCTGGGGGGTCGCCGCCCCCCGGCATGAGCTACAGCGAACTGGCCACGCTCGGAACTTGCTTCGTCAAACCTGAGCGCGGCCTTGTCGACAAGCAGCTGCGTCCTTCCGAGACGTTTTTTAAAATAATTGTACAGAAATCCGATCTTATGACCCATATCTGTATTAATAAAGCAGATAAACCTACATCGACCAGTTTAAAGAGTGACGGAATACTGGAACAGAGCCGAGAGAAGTTATTGTCATGTGACACTTGTGGAAAACGGTTTGAAGCAAAATGTGAACTTATTAGACATTTTCATTCGAAAATAAATCTTTGTTCTGGTGAAGTTCTGAGATCTAGCAGAGCTAAGCTTCACGTTGCCCCCACAGGAGGGAAGCGCTTCACTTGCGATGTCTGCAAGAAACAGTTTTCACATAGTTCTACTTTATCTTCTCATCGGGTGGTCCACACTGGAGAGAAGCGCTTCAGTTGCGAAGTCTGCAAGAAACTGTTTTCATCTAGTTCTGCTTTATCTTCTCATCGGGTAGTCCACGCCGAAGAGAAGCGCTACGCTTGCGATGTTTGCAAAAAACAGTTTTCACGACGTGACACTTTATTTAGACATCGGTTAACCCACACAGAAGAGAAGCGTTACACTTGCGATGTTTGCAAAAAACAGTTTTCACAAAAATGTTACTTAGCTACGCATCGAGTAATCCACACTGAGAAGCCTTATACTTGCGATGTTTGCAAGAAACAGTTTTCATACAAATCTTATTTAACTCAGCATATGTTAGTCCACTCTGGGGAGAAGCCTTATACTTGCGATGTTTGCATGAAACAGTTTTCAGATAGATCTACTTTAGCCAAGCATAGGTCAATCCACTCTGGCGATAAGCGTTATACTTGCGATGTTTGCAAGAAACAATTTTCACAAAAATCTTCTTTAGATCGGCATAGGTTAGTCCACATTGGCGAGAAGCCTTACACTTGCGATGTCTGCAATAAACAGTTTTCATATAAACCCCTTTTATCTCGGCATAAGTTAATCCACACTGGGGAGAAGCCTTACACTTGCGATGTTTGCAAGAAACATTTTTCACAAAAATTTTCTTTAGCTCGGCATAGGTTAATCCACACTGGGGCTGGAAAGCTCGAAGAAAGTTTGGAACACGTTGTTTTGTCACCCGGTGTTTGAGGTCCCGTTGGAGATCTGTGGGAAACTAGTGCAGGCCGAACAGGCTTACATAGGACTCCAGAGATCGCCGGTGGAGGATCAATCGCCCATTGTACGTGCAGTAGTACAGTGCACGAAGTGTCTGGCCTACGGACACACGAAGACGCTGTGCAGAGAGGCCAAAGGACACATAAACTGCCGTTTCTGCCTGCACTGTCACGGACCATGCGAATGCCAGCAGTCCGTGGAAACCGCAAAGTGCATAAATTGCACCAGGGCAGACAGAGACTCTGCGCAAGCGACGCATGACGCGTTCAATGGCGAATGCAAAGAACGCATCAAATGGGACGGAATAGCAAGGTACAGGATAGCCTACTTTTGCTGACAAAGTCGTACCAGCACAACCAACGACTCCCTCCACGACAGCCCATCCGACACGGTTCGTGCAAGCCAATTTGCAAAGGTCAAAGCGCGTAACAACGGAGCTCTACCAGGCCATGCATGAAGGCAGGTACGCGGTAGCACTGCTTCAAGAACCTTGCGTGGGCAGTCGGGGGAGATGAAGGTACAACCAGGTTTCAGAGCGATGCAAAGCACTGGAAATCGCAGCAAACCGGTAAAGTCGGACAACATGATCCACAGCTAGTGTCCGAAATCATCGCAGCGGCCCTCCTTAAATTCCGAAATATGTCTACCAGGCAACACTAAAAGTTTAGGGAATCGAATAATTGCTAATTTATTTATGACACATATTATACTTCTTTGCAATCAATAAGGTTTCGTTAACCTAAAACAATTGACAGAATGAAAAAAAAAACAATGGTTTTGGTTCAATTGCATTTTGACCTTTTCTACATGTCTTTAAAATAAGTAAAATTCATCCTTCCGGCTTCCCACCCTCTTTCGAGCCCGCAACTATGGGAACGCCTACCGGCTATAAAACTAGTTTTCAGTCGTTAGGACTACAGGTTGGATATAGAGCTGCAGGGTTGGCTACTCGCGCGACATCAGGTGCTCGCTAGACGGGACAGGGGTCGGCCAGGTCCGACCGCCCTTGCCAGGATCGTCTTCGCTTACTCCCTCAGCATGGCCTTTCATCTCCCGCTTCAGCAGTCAGACTGCCACCACGGGACCCCACAACTCCCGCCGTGTCCCTAAGATGGTAAGACACTTGACCATTTCCCTTACTATGGCTAGTAATAAGGGCCACTGAAATCCGGGCCGAAATGGACGTGTTGCCTCGCTGGTTGGCTTGACTCAATCCCCAGGCTCATTACATCCCTGCTTACGGCGTTCAACTGCGCAGGCCCTAGCGCAGGTGGGTGTTAGTAGGTCATCAGGTCCACCCACAGTACCTGACGACTCCGGGCAGGTGTTAGCCACCACTAGGAAGAGGTACATGTACCAGTCACTAATGGTGTTGCCCAGGGTAGACCGGAGAAGATCCTACTGCCGACCAAGTTGTGAATAAGGGGAAGGGGGTGGAGTTTGCATGTAATTTAAGAAAACATGGGCTAGAAGGAATGCCGGGACATCGTGGACATGTCTATAGAGTCGATATTTGAAATTTGTTCTATAGAGATTCATAACTTAAACTTAGTTTTAATTAATTTGTATTGGCCAGATTGTAAGCGAATGTCAGATATTTTTTATAACTCCCTAACTAAACTCTACAGCACTTACTTGCAAACAAAATTTAAAAAAAAAGATATAGTAATAGGTGGCGATTTTAACGTCAATGTACTAAAACAGACTACACATTCAACTACATTATTAAATTTAATGAAAAGCGTTACCTTTCAACAGCACGTTAACGTTCTTACTAGAATAACTAACTCTACCACAACTTGCCTTGACCTTATTTTTACAAACTTTTCTAGTAATCAGTCTATGGTACATTATTTATTTGACATACACACACATTTAGAAATAATAACAGCAGCTGTAACATAAACCATGCAAGGTTTTTCTAGACAGCTGGAACGCCGGTTGCATCATTAAATTATACATTTCCATACACTAAGCTACTTAAATATTAACGAGTAAAGTGATGCCGCGTCAACAACACGAGAGTGGTGATGCGCATGCGACGCAACACAGAACAGGTTTCTACTCCAGATCTATCGCGCGGGTGCCTACTCAGACACCGCATGTACAGGTGTATGTAATCATTTGTGCTCAAAATCACCAAGATAATATTTTTTAAGGACGGATTTTATATTTTTCTTATTTATTCGGTCTTTTAATTCTTTGGGTAAGGTATTCATGTAATGAATATGGCTTGTTGTTCAGTTAATTATTCCAGTTATGGCTTTTGACGAAGAGACCTCGTCGTGTAGTTCCTAGTCATTATATTTAGTTTAATGTATTTGACCTTACATTTGTTATGTTTTTATTTGTGCTAGTTCTAATAATTAATATTTGTTAATTTATTACCTTGTAATGTAACTTACTTTTAAGTATTATTGTATTTTATGTTTGAAAAAATTACCTTCTGCTGGAGATTCTTGCGGCGCTTCTTCTCCGCAATGATGGTCTTGTCCGAAGCGCTGGTAGATTCACTCTATATTACCGACGTGTAAAAGTGCCCGTATGTGGCCATTTTACTGAATAAATATTTTGATTTTGATTTTGTTTGTCTGACCATAAGGGAATACTAATAAATATGCCTTCAAAAATAAATTAGAAACGCCGAACAGTTGGATTACGGAAAAAGATTATACAACGATAAAAATACGCAACACTTTAAATTAGAAATAGGCAAAATAGATTTTAATAGCGTGCTTTCTACAAATCTAAATACAATTCAATAAAAATATTAGAATATAATTATTAAGTTCAGATGGTAAGATAACATTATATATAAGTGTACTACATTATTTTTAAGATGTGCCGCAGGGTTCTTGTTGAAACTTGTAATATAACATGAGACCTTTTATACAACAAGATCGCAATAAACGTTTTGATTTAATTTGAAGCGGACGGACCTTTGGGCTAATCGTAACATAACCAAACTTCCCCCCGCCGCCCGCGCTTGGAGGTCACCGCCAACTACCCTCGACTCAACTAACCACGAATTAATATATGATATGAAGGTTCGAATACGAGTATGTTAAATCAAGCATTATATTTAAGTATTACTGTTATTTGATTCATAATGAGAAGGATGTTGTATGTTGGAATATTTATAAAATGAAGGTAGACTTGACTTGAGTGTACCCACATTAAGAAATATAATTAGTGGCATTTCGGATATGTTGTTTTTATTACGTGCTCCCTATTCTAAAAACATTTAATCAAGATTTTCTTCTTAATCCATCTGTATTTCGAGTATTTTATATACTTATTTACGAAAAAACATCATTGTTTTTTTAATGTAATTAAGAAGTAGGTTCAAAGAAAAATAATGTTTTTTTTACACCACCCTCCAAAGGCTCCACCACTTTTTACCTTTTTGGACTTTATGTATCAATTCTCCCTCGTAATAGGGGTGTAGACGATTTTTTTTTATATATTTTTATTTTATAGATATACATGAAATATATCTAAAAAAAAAATATAAAAAAAATCACTCGTATATTAATTTAAAATGCCTTAAAATAAATTTTATTTTAAAATTTTCCGCTTAAACGCTAACTTCTGTCATGGCGTCGCTATGACGTCACGATATACTAAAGTAGGTATAGGTAGGTATCTGTGGCTCACGCAAATCTTGTTTCTTGACAAACGTCAAAATGTTGTTTGTTTAGAGGAACGTGACGTCACGCGCTGTTTGTGGTCACGTGATAACGAGGATGAAATGTTTATTTTTGTATAATTAATTTAAAAGATATTATAAATATAATAAGCGTGAAAGTGTAATTTTCGGTAATTTTATATTAAACACTACCGGAAAAAATATAATATGTATTTATTTTCGTTTAGTGTCTTACACCCCTATTGCAGTAAATATGTAAGTTTATTAAGCTAGAAAACATACACATTGAAAAAATATGATTATTTGCAATATTAACATGAATTGCCATTTACAAGGAATAAATTTGACTAGTATGTTTTATTAATGTTCCAGGTATGATTTCTTAGAGAAAGGTTAATTAAATTAACAGAGCAATATGTATTATCTTTTGTAATGACTTAGGTTTTCCCTGTAATGTTACATTTTGATATTGAATAAATAAATAAATAAATCTTCCCTCCGTCTCCAAATCATCTTTTCGGACTTTACGTCGTCTGATTTTCATTTTTGGTAAAATGGTTATATAAATTGTGAACATAGGCATTTTGATTTTATGTGTTTTGACCATTATGGAAAACGTACTTTAAGAATTTTAATTGTTATTTCTTTCATTTTCAATTATTAATATTATTATATATTCTGATTGTCTATATTCTGAACATATATATTGTGAACTTAGCCATTTTGATTGTATGTATTTCGACCATTATGAAAAACGTACTTTATGAATTGTGATTATTAATTCTTTTAGCTATTATATTTTTGATTTTATATATTTTGAACGTATATATTGTAAAGTTATAGATTTTGATTTTATTGTTGACTATGC
The DNA here is from genome assembly GCA_963241965.1 of Tortrix viridana. Taxonomy (NCBI): domain Eukaryota; kingdom Metazoa; phylum Arthropoda; class Insecta; order Lepidoptera; family Tortricidae; genus Tortrix; species Tortrix viridana. Next base: position 8,218,020 of record OY725198.1, on the reverse strand, counting down.
TTCAAAATAATACTCAAAGTCCTTGATATTTGATTTATTTATCTTTAAGTTCTCTTTACTCAAATCCACACGTTACAATGGCGCACTTCAAAACCATTCTATTTCAAAATTGACAGTAATGACAGTTAAGCCAACGGTTTTAATACAAATCAAGGTGTTAGTCAAAATAAATACTTATTAATCTAAAAATTATGCCAAATGCTAACAATCGGCCTTCCTGTAACAATTCACGTCCCGGGAATTTATTATCTGTCTAAATCATAGCATTATAATTCAACTTACCTACTATCTACCTTTAATATTTTAAACCAATATTTATTACATCATATAACAAATGAAGCACATTACCATTATTGTTATACACATTATCATTAAAATATTATGAATAAGACATTTATGGAGGTTACTTATCACCAAGAATAATGCTCTTTTATCAAAATAATCAAAAAGTACATCAAACCAAAATAATAACTATAACAATTATATATTTGTTTATTAACTAGGTATACGTTAATCAAAATAATTTTATTATATCACTTTTTTTTCAAAAAATTAAAACTAATGAAAAATAAAGCACTAGGTACTATCATTTCATGTAAATTCCATTACTACCTACTCGACTCTTGTATATATATAATGACTAATCTTTATTACATTACATTCTATTACAAACCATATATTTAATAATATAATTTAACATGAATATCACATTACTTTACAATTCATTAAATATTGAAGCCTCATTCATATCTTCAATATTCCTTAATATTTGTACTAAAACCTCATACATATTTTTAGTACATTAAATTCATAAGTAATTTATTCACAAATAATCATTATCTCTTTAATATTGAAGCCTCATTAATATCTTCAATATTTGTACTAAAACCTCATACATATTTTTAGTACAATAAATTCATAAATAATTTATTCACAGTAATCATAATTTCTTTAATATTGAAGCCTCATTCATATCTTCAATACTAATCAATTATTTGTGTTAAACCTCGCACCTATCATTACAACTTTCATTCTGTCATTTCAACATCTGCATCAGTATTATTAACATTAATTTCACTATCATCTACATTTTTATAATACTCTTCATCTTCTAAGCTATCAGATCTATTAAATACTAACCAAGGGTGAATTTTATCAACAGCAAAAATGCTTTTAAACAGCCTATTACCTTTCCTGGATATTGGCGTGTCCTCAATTTCGTATCTATCATTCCCTAATATTCGTGTTATACGATACGGTCCTCTTAACTTAGGAATTAGTTTCTTGCTATGACCTGTAGATTGAATATCTCGCTCCACTCTAACCAAATCACCAACTTTATAATGAACCGTTTTCTTTGTTTTGTCATACCTAACCTTTTGTTTCATTTGATCAGCTTTTATATGTTCCTCAATTTCTTTCCTGACAACATCCCTGTCAATACTATCCTCTTCTAAGGTTACCCCTAAACGCAATAGAGAATCTGAAGTGCCTGATAAACTTGTGCCAAAAAGTGCTTGCGCCGGAGTCTTACCAATACCCTTGTTGAGCGTATTATTCATTCCCCATTGAATTTCCGACAGACTATCATCCCATACACGTTCCGATTTCCCAACATTAGAGGCTGTTAAAGCGGCTAACAATGTTCTGTTATATCTTTCTATCTGCCCATTAGCTCTCGAAGTAGCAACAGCATTTAGAACATGTTTTACGCCTAATCCATTTACATACTCTTTAAATTTATTTGATGTAAACGATGTACCTCTGTCAGAAATTATTCTTTTAGGAACACCAAAAGTATGGAAGTAAGAGGTCAGTGCTTTAATAGTACTAGATGTTCTTGTATTTTTAACAGGTGTGATTACAATAAATTTGGTGAAAGCATCTATGATCAGTAATATATGGGTATTTTTATGTTTACTAGTAACAAAAGGACCCAAGTGGTCAATATGGACCGTATGAAAGGGTTCAGCAATTTTTTCTATTGGATGTAACTGACCAGCTCTTTTGGCAACAGGAACTTTAGTATGGGCACACTCCAAACAAGAGTCGACATATTTTTTTATAAATTTTCTCATCTTCGCGAACCAATAAGTGCTTTTGATTCTGTCGTAAGTTTTATCAAAACTAAAGTGTCCTATGTCATCATGATTAGATTTAATTATGTGCCACCTGACACCTTTAGGCACAACCCAACGATTACCTTCGTTAGTTACTCTGTATAAAAGCCCTCTTTTAATTATGAAATGTTTGTTAATCTCTATAATATTATCGGTATCTTTATCTTTAAGAATATTAATAATGCGTTGAACTTCTGGATCATTCTGTTGCACTGTAGCAATCCAGTCTACTGTTATACTTCTTACTTCAAGCAAATTTTCACTAACAGGATTGCGACTTAACGCGTCTACGTGAGCCATCGATTTGCCGGGTTTGTACGTAATTGAAAAGTCGTATTCTTGGATAACATTCCACCATCGAGCAACTCTCGGTATAACATCCTTTTTCTCAAAAGTTGCTCTTAACGAGTTACAATCTGTGACGATGGTGAAATGTTTTCCAAGCAAATAAACTCTAAAACGTTGTAAAGATGACACCACAGCTAACGTTTCTAAATCATATGAAGTAAAATGCATCTCTTCTGGGGAGGTTTGTCTACTATAGTATGCTACAGCTTGAAATTGTGATTGTTCATCTTTTCTTTGCAATAGGATTCCAGCCACACCCAATTTCGACGCGTCTGTATGTAATTCTGTGTCATAGGCTTGCTCAAATAGAGCAAGAATAGGTCTGTCTGTTAAATTTTGTTTAAGTTTACTAAAAGCATCTTCTTCTTGTTTGCCCCAGACGAATTTACAGTCCTTTTTCAATAACTGAGTCAATGGTCTTGCAATGACAGAAAAATCTTTTACAAATCTCCGGAAGAAACTGGCTAGTCCCACAAATTGTCTTACGTTATGTTGATCTGTAGGACGAGAAAAGTCTTTCACTGCCTGAATTTTTTTTCTGTCCCGGTCTTATGCCATTTTTGTCAACTTCAAACCCTAAATATTCAATCGACTCCATAAAAAAATTGCATTTTTCCAAATTTAATGTCATACCAGCATCATTAAATAGCTTTAAAGTTAATTTTAGTTTTTGAAAGCCATCATCAATATCCTTAGAGGGAATAATGATGTCATCCATATAAGCGAATGCATGCTTAAAACGTGCATTACCTAGAATATGATTAATAGTTCGTTGAAAATTCGCTGGCGCATTACTTAAGCCAAATGGCATTCTATTAAATTGGTAATGCCCATCCGGCGTTATGAAAGCGGTTAAATGTTTTGAAGACTCGACTAACGGTATCTGGTAATACCCAGATGCCAGATCCAGCGTTGTATAATAACTATACCCTGATAAATTATCTAATTGATCATCTATCCGGGGTAATGGGTAGTGATCCTTAACTGTTTTTTTATTTAATGCTCTATAATCTATGCATATACGATAGCCACCAGTCTTTTTCTTAACTAAAATTATTGGCGATGCATATTCTGAAGTAGATTCGCTAACTATTCCAGATTCCTCTAACTCCTTAACCATATCCCGAACAATCTCTCTCTCTGCGTATGAAAGACGATATGGACGATACACAACTGGATTTTTATCAGTAAGTTGAATAGACATGGCAGTGGAACTACAACAGCCTAGTTCCTTAATATTAAACGCAAAGCACTTACGATGAACATTCAATAGTTCAATGAGTTCATTTATTTTTTGATTACCAATCGAATGGTTTACCTGAACTTTATCAAGAACTATAGGATCATTCGTTTTGGATGACAAATCAGTATCGATTTTGTTAACTGTAAACTCTTTTGCTTCATTAGCGATACAAGCTCGAGTAAGTACGCTATCCTTCAATAATTCAAAACTATTAGCGTTTAAACTGTTAATAACAATACGTCCAGAACCATTAACAACTTTTATAACACCTTGTAATATTTCATATTCCTTTTCAGGTTGTAAATGTAGACTGTACTCTACAAATAAATTTCCATCAATCACAGGATTAGTGTAAAAATCTACTTCTGCGATATTATTTATGAATGAATTTTGTTTAATAAATAAAGTTACAGATTTAGACGTTACTGCTTTAACCTTTTCCGAAAAATTCAAACTGTCATTTGTTTTATAAACTAATATGTGATCTTGTTCAGTAAATGTCTGGCCTATTAATAAAGGTGTACTTAAGTAAGCATCAGGTACTATATAAACGTCTACTATAGCTTCAACAGTGTCAATTTTAATGCCTACCTTAACTTTGCCAATAGTTTGAACACCAACATTTCCAAAACCCTTCAAAATTGGCAAATCGTCTTTAGACCATATTTGAATTAATTTGTTAGCATCCGAAAGCCTCAAGAGTGTGCATTGACTTCCAAAATCTATGAAACATGACAAGCAATGATCATTTATACTCGCAGTCTTATAATATTTCTCGTCCTTTTTATTCGTAACGGCTAGTCATGACACCGTTTTAACGTCTACACTTTTCTTAACAAAACATTCAGCAGCCAAATGTCCTATTCTAGAGCAAGTCTCACATTTTTTAATTGGTAATTTGCATTTGAAATGCGGGTGTCCTTCACCACCGCAATTAAAACATTTGACTACTCTATTTTCGAGATTATTGGAAACATTAGTTTGAGTCTTATAAAAATTATTAGTAGATTTGATATCAGAACCGTTAGGATGCTTAAAAGAAGGTCTCGTTTTGGTTACCTTTTGATTACGTAAATAAACAAGTTATTTATCTGGTTCACTAAACTGAACGGCTTCAGCACTAGTTTTCACCGCTCGATCATCGATCCCTAACAAAATACAGTCTACGTCATCAGTACCCGTTATTCTACATCTGTTCAATAACATTATCTTATCATAATAATACTCTTCTAGAGAGTCACCATATCTTGCACGTTTATCAAGCATTTCTGTCAATAATAATCCATAATGTTCTTTACTTGGAAAGGTAGTTCGTATTTTCGCTTGCCACTCCTCCCATGTAAATTTTAAACTTGGTAAGCCTTGATACCACTTTTGTGCTACACCTTCTAACTTTGGAAGAGCATAATGGATTATTTGGCGTTCAGACCAACTATAAATAGAAGCCGTTTCGTTAACTTTAGCTAACCATACATCAGCGCTTTGACTTCGATTAGACGGATTAAATTCTGGCAACACGTTCATCACTGGAAACCTTTCAGTTAAATCATTTTTATTTTCAGACCTAACAGATTTGAATAACTCTTTTAAAGTGTCTAATAACTCAATTTGTTTATTTTTTGTTACGTCTTCTTTATGGCTATCAGAATACCTTGAACGACTTCGAGAATGGTTAGAGCGACTTCTGCGGCCCTGCACTGGACTCCGACACCGCCTACTGCCCCTCGGGCAGTCGTCGTTGACCCGACTGCTCCTGCCGCGGCTGTGTCTCGACCGGCTCCGCTTCGCCCGGCTGCGTCTCTCGTCACCCCGGCTGAGCGCCCGGCTGAGTCTCTCGTCACCTCGGCTGTGCACCCGGCTGCCCCTCTGATCCTTGCCCTTACGGCTGCACGCCCTACTGTGCCCTGCACTTGGACGATGCGCCCAACTACGTCTCTCGTCACCTCGGCTGTGCTCCCGACTGCGTTTCCCTCGGTCACGACCATGCACCCGGCTGCGATTCACTCTGTCGCGGCTGCGCGCACGACTTCCAGCACCAGATTCTTGAATTGACATCCTGCGGTCCATAATTGACCCCTCTAACGGAAGTGGAGGTGTTTGCACTATTCGTTCACTATGTTTATCCATGCTAAAACAGAAATATTTCCGGAGACGTATTTGTTCTTTTTTTTTTATTTGTTATGGACAAACTGAACTATACAATTAATACAACATAAAGAATAAACGGTTTTTATAAATAGGTACCTCAAACTTAAATAATATCCATGTGAACCATTGAATAATAAGCTTTCACTTTTGATATAATGTACATTAGTTTAAATTAAGCACATGTATCCACTATAGAATGTACCTATCTACGACGTTTGTTTGTTTTACATTAATGATTTTTAAATGTAAAATATCACGTATAAAGACAAAGAAAGGAAATGGAAAAAAATTTCACGACAATTAGGTTTGATATACTCACAACACAAAAGCTCACAACTAGAACCAATTTAATGAGCTTGTTTTTAAATTCACTGAGTCTTGAATAAAATCCAACTATTGTACAAAATTTAATAATTTTGTCAAGAAAACCAAGCAATAAAAAAAAAATTAAAATACATGACTCCAATTACCTGTGGGGTTATTGATTCGATCCACCTTCTGAAATGTTGACTATGCTTCGAAATAATACTCAAAGTCCTTGATATTTGATTTATTTATCTTTAAGTTCTCTTTACTCAAATCCACACGTTACAATGGCGCACTTCAAAACCATTCTATTTCAAAATTGACAGTAATGACAGTTAAGCCAACGGTTTTAATACAAATCAAGGTGTTACTCAAAATAAATACTTATTAATCTAAAAATTATGCCAAATGCTAACATTATACATTATAATACGTACCCCTTTTAGATCATTACTAATTAAAAGTAAATTTCAATTCTGATTTTAGGTTTAACGAACATTTGTCTCTTTTGTTCAACATTTTTGTAACTTTCATTTAGATTAATAAGCTGATTATTATTTTGCTTTAGGTCAATTTAAAAGCATTAGGCTATTAAAAAATCCAACCCTCAACGGCATAGATCATTTCCTGGATATTTAGTAAGTAAAACAAGTCAATTGCGGAAAGTGGGCTTGAGTGAGAGTTGTGTATGACGATCCATAACTTGGTAATTTTGTTTCAGTTCCAGAGTCATTGAGCAGAGCCTGCCCAGAGACTGTCAAGCTGGAGCCGGCCGAGGCAGTAGGCGCCGCGACCAGGAGCTGCAGCGAGCAGGCCGCTCTCAGGACTTGCTTCGTCAAACTAGAGCGCGACCTTGTCGACAAGGAGCTGCATCCTTGCGATACTTGTTTTAAAATATTTGTACAGAAATCCGGCCTTAAGACTCATATTTGTAAAGCAGATAAACCTGTATCAAATAGTTTAAGGAGTGACGGCATACTGGAACAGAGCCGAGAGAAGGTATTGTCATGTGACACTTGTGGAAAACGGTTTGAAGCAAAATGTAAACTTATTAGACATTTTCACTCGAAAAAAAATCATTGTTCTGGTGGAGGTCTGAGATCCGGCGGAGCTAAGCAATACGTTACCCCCACAAGAGAGAAGCCATACACTTGCGATGTCTGCAAGAAACAGTTTTCATTAAGATCTAATTTCGTTCGGCATAGGCCAGTCCACACTGGGGAAAAGCCTTACACTTGCGATGTCTGCAAGAAACAGTTTTCACAAAATTATAATTTAGCTCGGCATAGATTAATCCACACTGGGGAGAAGCCTTACACTTGCGACGTCTGCAAGAAACAGTTTTCAGAAAGATCTAATTTAGCTCAGCATCGATTAATCCACACTGGGGTGAAGCCTTACACCTGCGACGTTTGCAAGAAACAGTTTACAGTTAGACGTAATTTAGCTCAGCATCGATTAATCCACACTGGGGAGAAGCCTTACACCTGCGACGTTTGCAAGAAACAGTTTACAGTTAGACGTAATTTAGCTCAGCATCGATTAATCCACACTGGGGAGAAGCCTTACACTTGCGATGTCTGCAAGAAACAGTTTTCACAAAGATCTAATTTAGCTAAGCATCGATTAATCCACACTGGGGTGAAGCCTTACACTTGCGATGTTTGCAAAAAACAGTTTTCATCTAAATCTAATTTAACCAGGCATCGATTAATCCACACTGAAGAGAAGCTTAAGGCTTCATAAAAAACCTACACGTTAATTTTACTTCGCTACTCGATAGGTTAGACGCTAGGCTCTATTATATATGTCTCGCTGCGCGTGTCAGGAATCTTCAGGGTGTGGCCAGACATCTTGGGCGCTAATGATAAATAACTCATAAGACCATGTGAACGTTGTATCCCATCAAAAACATAAATGTGAATTGAGAGCCAAGTTCAATATTAAGAATATGATCGTTGTTGACTTCGCCGACAAAATAATTGAGATCTATTTGGGTGCCAAGTTCTGTGTAGAAAATCCTGAAATAGGTAATAATCATGGCTCGTAATTTTGATGCCGATGACATCAATTTGACGTCACGCTCCATTTAGGGTGATCCCAAATAATTGTATTGTAAATTATTAATCATTAGTCGTCAATAATTTTAATCATGTACAAATGACTTCAAACGTACTCTATTTACACGTGGAATAAATATTCGCGATTTCGGGGTTGATCCCATAGTGAAAGTTGGTCAGTAATAGTCAATATGACTTACTGATTTAACCCCAAAATGTCCATGTACATACATATCAAATTTTGTGTCTTATATCGTATCTTATCCCGTTTTAGCGTTATTGTACGGCTCATTTTTCGGTCAGGTACCTTTACTTGAAACTGTCAACCATAGCGGTACCGTTTTAAAAAGGTACCTATTTAATTTTATTTATTCGGGTACCGTTACTTTTGGATACCTTTTCAATTGATACCTTTATTTTAGGTGACCGGTCGTTTGCGGTTTTTCAGTCCCTGGTTTAAACATGACATAAAGAGATAAGGTACTGAAATGTACACATACTTAAGAACTCGACTGAACAAACAAAGATAAGATGTTATGTATAAATGTCAATTCCTAAATGATTTATTATTACTACCAACGGAACTCAAAACAGACAGTTATTATATTTTATGTATTAAGACTGACTCATTTGTATTCATAATAATCACTCTTCATATTTTTTTTCTCATACTTTTTTGTTTATAAATTATTATTACTACCAACGGAGCAGGGACTTAGAAATAGAAGGGTGTTTCTTCGCTCGTAGTCTACAATATGTAAGTATTAGTTAAAAATATGTTCGTTCTGCTGCTTCGCCGACAGCTACTGCGGCACGCTCGCTTCGCTCGCTCGTCGTCGTACCTAACGGAGTCCATCATTATGAATTAGAATGATTAGGAGTTTCAATCGTTAGTATAAGAAATTATATGAAAATAAATATTAGTTTAAACAAGATTAGTGATATTATGAATTCTGATGATAATAAGTTTCGATCGTAGTATTAAAAAATGTATGAAGAGTGATCATTATGATGTAAAATGGTATGAGAAATATTTTTGGACTTCCGATAATAGGACTTAAAATGTTATGTAAAAAAAGGCGCTCCCGTCACAAACCTGAAATTTTGTATACTTTTATACCGGCGGTACACTCTCGTCGAGACACCCCGAGGCAGGATTGCCGTCCTTTTCTAGCTAATTATATGTTTAAGAAGGATGGCAAGCATGCCTCGTGATGTGTGTACAGCCGGCATTACCCAAGTAACACAAAAGCTGTATAAGAGCTTATACAGCCATTATAACTCTAGTTTCAGCTTTTTAAGGGTTGTATAAGCCCTTATACAGCTTGTGTGCTACTTGGGTAGAGAGTATAGGTATTTGTAGAGATAAATTAATTTAAAAAATAAAAATAGCTCAGACAAATTAAGAACCACACACCACTGACAGATTCAATGAGTTTAATTTTTTTCTTTAAAATTATTTCAGCTCTTGTAATACACTCCTTGATTGAGCTAGTTCGAGCATCAATGCATGGCATAATCTAACAAGTTAACAACCTAGAAGAGTTCTCGCCAAACTTAAAGGCCTCTCGACATTCGTGTGATGAGCGCGAATACCGTTCCTGAGTCTTGGATGTTCTCTATATAATTAATAGTCAAACGAACTTACCTGTATGTGAAGTTCGACGATAATTATGTAAAGTTGTCTCGTCCGATGATGATGAAGTAAACTAATGTAGTCCCGGTTTTGCACTCTCTGGCGTCACACAAATTAAAAGCTAAAAATAAAAAATTTGAACGCAATTTTACTGAACGCATCCAATTCATTACATCCCCGCCGATATCATTCCAGTTTAAAGTACCTACCTATTAATTTAATTTTACAATAGATTGTAGCCCTAGAGGGCTTTATTCAATAATTACCTGAAATTATTTAAGGATAAGCGGTGGGTGGGACTCATCATCTTCGGACGAGACAACAACTTTACATAATTATCGTCGAACTTCACATACAGGTAAGTTCGTTTGACTATTAATTATGCTCGTTGTTGTCTCGTCCTCGATGATGAAGATGATGAAGATGATGAAGTAAACTAATGTAGATGTTCAAAGACATATTGTAAAATTAAACAAATCTATTTGAAAATAAAAAGTCTTTTATTTTTATTAGTAATGTTTGTTCCATATCACCTAATCATAGAACACAGCATTGATTATTCTTAAATATACTCTCAGCGAACTGAGTATTACTAATAATAGGACGATTATAAAATTTTCCAAAAACCATGGATTCACCTGACCAACCAGCTGTTCGTCTTATGTCATCAATGTTGACACCCTTCTTAAAAGCTGCTGATGTTGTAGCATGTCGCGTGCTGGGTGTTGTGAATGTAGACATATAGTACCTAGATTTTATTTAAAATGTCGGAATCCACTTGAGAGCTTATCTTCCAATTAATGGCTTTGTTATCTATTGTGAAGCCCGACCGCAAATTACCAGTGCAAAATGAAACGCACAAATAACAAAAGATTTCATATGAATAGCAACTTTACCGCTTAAAGAAGAAGGTTCAAATTGCAATGGCAATGCATTAGAGATAGTACTGTTTAAAATTTAAAGCGGCAGCCAGGTACTATTTTGTTTGTGTCAGATACAGGGTGATTCAGGGATAGCTTTCTTATCGTAGTATATTACGCAAGCACGTCTGCATAGTTCTCGTCGCCACCAAGTAACGATATCGTTTGCTTCACTGTGTTTTATTCTGGATATTTCTTTAATTTGACCCCTGGCCTACGTTTTATTGGATTTAGAAACTATTTAGAACTTTTATAATTTTTATGATTATTTTTAGTTAGGAGCTTTTAATGCATGTATTTAAAAAAACAAGAATTATATTTAAAAAGGTTTATTTGTCTGTGTAAAACTTTGAGTTAAAAGTAACATACATTTGTTGTTTATTCAATATATATATATATATATATATATATATATATATATATATATATATATATATATATATATATATATATATATATATATATATATATATATATATATATATATATATATATATATATATATATATATATATATATATATATATATATAATATATATAATATAATATAATACGTAGGCCAGAGGTCAAATTAAAGAAATATCCAGAATAAAACACAGTGAAGCAAACGATATCGTTACTTGGTGGCGACTGAGAACTATGCAGACGTGCTTGCGTACTATACTAAGATAAGAAAGCTATCCCTGAATCATCCTGTACCTGACACAAACAAACTTCCTGGCTGCCGCTTTCAATTTCAAACAGTACTATCTCGAATGCGTTGCCATTGCAATTTGAACCTTCTTCCTTAAGCGGTAAAGTTGCTATTCATATGAAATCTTTTGTTATTTGTGCGTTTCATTTTGCACTGGTAATTTGCGGTCGGGCTTCACAATAGATAACAAAGCCATTCACTGGAAGATAAGCTCTCAAGTGGATTCCGACATTTTAAATAAATTCTACTATTCTATATCTGCCCGCTCTCAAGAGGCTGTGCCCGACTTTGTAATATAGACTTTAATTACTGTGTAGACAGTTTAATTTCGTTTAAAGATTGTAAAATCCGTTGCCGTGCCGTCCGGTCGATGGAAATCGTCCCTTACCCCCCGTACACATGACATTGCACTGCACGGTTTTCCAAACAATTCTTACCGTATTCGGTTGCTGTTCGATAATATTAGTAAGGAACAAAACGTGCCGTACAACGCCGTGTGAACCCACGCTTAGACTACAGTACGCGCGCGATCTGGGTGCAGGTGTGAGGAATGCGAGGAGAGACATCAAGGTCAGCACGGCACTACACTGTGGGCGAGGCGAGGTGTGTCGACGGCAGGGGGCCTCATACCCTGACTACACAGATCGCGCGCGTACTGTAACGTAGTTGACTCAAGGTGCTTTTCCACCGGCGAGGCGAGACGAGATTTGAAATCGCGCCAACCTATTTCCACCAAAAATTGCCATCGCGAGCCAGCGCGGGTCGGCGCGAGCCCGCGCTGGGTCGCGCGATCTCACGCCGGCAAGCGCGAGCCCGCGCGGGCAAGCGCAATACCGCATGACCTAGACACGGCAGTGTGTCCGGACAAGTTCTAAGAAAATGTATGAAATATTAGCTTTATTCAGTTGTTTTAATTCGGTAACACATTCACATATCATACAAATTGAAATATACTAATAATATCGTGTGGTGGTATGCAACCTTCGGTGCGCGAAACGGCCGGTTTTTTAAGCGTGAGCACGCGCGGGCCAATGACAGGCGAGAATCGTGTTTCCGTTGCAGAGTAAATAAACACTTTATGTACGCAGCAATACGGTTCATTATTATAATAACAACATTTTCAATTCTCGTCTCGCACATCCTCGCCAATCCGTACTGTTTCCACCGAAGATGCGCTAGGAGAGAATATAAATTTCAATTCTCGTCCCACATCGTCTCGTCTCGCCTCGCCGGTGTAAAAGCACCTTTATAGGGCCCCTCACATCTAGCGTTCCGCAGGCGTGGCGGGACGCCGAGGCCCTTACTGCGTGAGTAACGGATAAACATATTCTTATTATTAAAGATAAAAAAAAGATAAAAGATATTTATTCAGTAAGTAGGCCGCACGGGCACTTTTACACGTCAGAATCTACCAGCGCTTCCCAAGAGGAGACCACTGCTGAGAAGAAGCGCCGCAAGAAACTCAACAGTTAGTCATTTTTTAAATGAAAATATAACAATGTCACTACTTATTCTAACATTATATAAAACTGTAAAAATAATATTAAATATCTGCGTAGTTTTGCAGGAAAACATGTCAGAATGACTACGAGAAAATTTATATATACATTCAGTCAACAAAGTATCGGGAATGGATGATTTGTTTATGGTTCCAAATTCAAATTTTTGTTTTTTTTGTTGTTGTTAGATTGGCACAACTGTTTTCTATTTTGGCGCGGAGTTTGAGTTGCATCTGTTATTTATATTAAATACAGTGCTGTTTTTAGTTATATCATATCTAGTGTGTATTGCGAATTTCATAATGGACAAAAACATTGAACAAAGAGTTTGTCTTAAATTTTGCATCGCCAATGGAATTTCGTGTTCGGAGTCACTGAAAATGTTACAGAAGGCTTACGGTGATTCGACTTTATCAAAAACACGTGTTTATGAGTGGTACAAAGCGTTCAAAAGCGGTCGAGATGTGATGGAAGATTTGCCTCGCTCTGGTAGGCCATCAACGTCTGCAACTGAAGTTAACATCGCAAAAGTGAAGGAAATAGTGACTGAAAATCCTCATTCAACTTTGAGAGAGATAGCCGCCGAACTTTCTGTATCTCACGAGTCGATCCGTACTATTTTAACTAATCATTTGGGTATGAAACATGTTACCGCTCGGCTAGTCCCAAAAGACCTGAATTTTCTCCAAAAACTCAATCGCATGAGAGTCGCTGAGGACATGCTAGAACGAGTCAATTCCGACCCAACATTCATGAAACGCATTGTTACTGGTGACGAGACGTGGGTTTACGAGTTTGACATGCAAACTAGTCAACAAGCTTCGGAGTGGCGCCTTCCAACTGAACCGAAACCGAAGAAACCACGCCAAAGTCGATCAAAAGTCAAAGTCATGTTGACTGTTTTCTTTGACTATCGCGGTGTTGTGCACTCGGAATTCTTGCCGGAAGGTCAAACGGTAAATAAAGAATATTATTTGAGCGTTATGCGGCATTTAAGAGAGCAAATTCGACGAAAAAGGCCAGATTTGTGGAATGAAAATTCTTGGATTTTGCACCACGATAATGCGCCTTCGCACAAGGCCATCATTGTGAAAGAATTTTTGACCAAACACTCAACAAATACCATCGAGCAACCACCATATTCACCAGATATGGCTCCTGCCGACTTCTTTCTTTTTCCTAAACTCAAATTACTACTTCGTGGCACCCGTTTTCAATCGGTAGAAGACATAAAGGAGAATTCGCGCCGAGAACTGAATTCAATTCCGGAAACAGCGTTTAAAAAATGTTTTGATGATTGGATTATTCGTTGGCGTAAGTGTATCGTTTCTGAAGGAGCATACTTTGAAGGTGATAAAATAAATTTGGATAATTAACAAACAGTTTGTGTATTATTGATCTTTTCCCGGTACTTTCTTGACAGAGTAGTATATCACACAAAACAGTTTGACATGTCTTCCTACATAAACCGTGTCCCCTAGACAAGATACAGCGTTTACATGATTTTTATGAGGTATGTACGAGTAGTAGGTAAGCTATTGAACATTAAACATTAGTTAATTTTCTGGTTTAGGCCAAGCATTTTTGTCCGTTAGATAGTCCTCGACCCTATAGTACGCCTTTGACATCAACGACTTTTTCAAGTAATTTTTAAGTGCTGGAAGGGGTAACTCTAAAACTACGTCGGGTAATTTATTATAAAAATGAATGCATTGACCTACAAATGATTTATATACTTTACGGACACGAAACTTTTTAATGGCGATTTTATTTTTATTCCTAGTATTTATATTATGTATATCAGAATTTTTAACGAAAGAGTCTAGGTTCTTAATAACATACATAATATTTTCATAAATATATTGGGATGCTACTGTTAAAATATTAATTTGTTTAAAAAGTTCTCTTAATGAATCACGGGAATTTAAGTTATATATAGAGCGAATGGCCCTTTTTTGTAACACAAATATAGTTTGTATGTCAGCTGCTTTTCCCCAAACCAGAATACCGTATGACATAACACTATGAAAATAACTATGATAAACTAAGCGAGCTGTCTCAACATTGGTAAGTTGTCTAATTTTCCTAACGGCGTAAGCGGCCTTACTTAATTTGCCTGCTAGAACTGCTATATGGGGACTCCATTGCAAATTATTGTCTATAGTTATGCCTAAGAAAAGTGCCTTCTAAACACATGATTGCGTGATTGAGTGATTTCTAAACACATTATTACTTGACCTATAATTTTTACGCCTATTTACAGGGAGAATGTGGATGAACCTTGTTTTCTATTATATTATTTAAGACCTACTTTGTTTACTACCCACTTTTAACAAATAAATTGATTTTGATTTAGTTTTTTTTGTCTACACATGTAACGATTTAACGGAACAGTCCGATGAACAGTTTAAATGAAACGTACCCAGGACAGTATACACTACCAGCCCCACCACCTCGCCTCCCGCCTCGCGGCACCACAGACCGAATTTCGGGAGATGCGCGCAGTAGGTACTTGCTCGGGGCTCTTTCCCACGCGCACTTATAATAATAATAATAATCCAGCCTGTCTACGTCCCACTGCTGGGCACAGGCCTCCACTCACAATGAGAGGGTTTGGGCTATAGTTCCCACGCGGGCCCAGTGCGGATTGGGAACTTCGCACACACCGTCAAATTGCTTTGCAGGCGAGTGCAGGTTTCTCACGATGTTTGCCTTCACCGAAAAGCTAAATAAATTTACAAATTATATTCCGCACATAAATTCCGAAAAACTTAAGAGGTGCGAGCCCGGGTTCGAACCCACGACCCTCTGCTTAAGAGTCGGCAGGTCAAACCACCTACCACGGCTTCAGCACTTCTTCACTCCCTATAAAAGTAAATTGAGGACAGTTCCATACCAAGGTGTTCGCCGGGCGCGATCTCGAGAAGGCCTGGGGCGGTGGGCGGACGCAACGGCGGTTTCAGTACAAATGGTCGCCCAACTGACGCGCAGTTGTACTGAAATCGCCCGACCACTGCGACCCCGGCTGAAGTAAGCCGCCATCGCACTGGAGTGACCGTCAAGACTGTCGAGCGCGCCGAAGGCTGTGGATGGTACTGGAGTCGCCTTCTGTTGAGCTCCTATACTAACTACAGTAATGACCATCTGGACCACCTCCGACATTTAACCTCCTAAAGCCAAGACCGTTGGATGAAAAATCATTTTATTCAAGTAGATTTTACGCTAGTCATCTTACAATAAAAACGCAAAGCGCGATGTAAAGCTGTATTTTGGTACCTAGGTGTTACTTGGACCCCTTAGGGGGAGTGTAAAACTACAATTTGCAAGCAAAAAATGTTGTGCTAAGTATAAATACTTCAACATGATTATAAAAACTAATGTCAAAAAGCACATGGTTTTATGAACGAAACTGAAAAAAGTCTGCTAGTTTTGCAGTCGTTCACTTATTACGCAGGTAGTACAAATATATTTTTTGCTTGAAAAATGTAGTTTCACGTTTCACAGTTTCAATTCACTCTCTAAAGGGCCCAAATAACATAGCCAAAAATGCAGCTTTACATCGTATTGATACCGGGGTTCCACGGAGGTTAAATATCCCCACTAACTTTCACATTTTTAGGATTCCGTAGTCAAACTCCCTTACGCCATGTCCGCCCGTCCGTCGTCTGTCTGTATGTCACATTCTCTTTCCCACAACAAAGTACCTAAGTGTCGCAAAGCTGGAATTTTGTATACTTTTCGAAAGTTTAGATACTTGTAGTGAGGGAATTTAATTTTAAAAGTAAAAATAGAAATAATGAAACACTCGCGCGGGGTGAAACCGAATTTTCATCAATTTCCATACAAAAGTTCGCTGTATCCTTGATACGGCCGTAAGTTTTACTTTTAATTGGAAGAACAATACACATGGCAGCAAAGGTAGATCTCATTGCTTACTGACTTATCCCTCATGCATCAATAGATGGCGCTGGCGCATAGTTTTTCCATGACAGCAAAAGTAGATCTCCTTACTTGCCGATAGATGGCGCGCATACCCGTGCGCACGTAGTTTTTCAGCTATATTTCAAAATTTCTCCCAATTTGCAAATACCTAAATGTATTGTTGAAGATACAATCATGATTTTTAATGAAATCTGTTCAAACTTTGTTACTTTTTCATACAAAAATACACAAATGTTCTGCATCGTGCTATCGAAGTTTTTAAAACAGTACATATACAGGGTGTCCCAATATCAGTAGCCCACATTGACACCGGAGATAGACCAGCCTAAGACGGACCAAACCAGACACTTTTTTTTTTGCTTTTAATTTTTTATTTTTGGGACTTTTGATTTTTTTATTTTTTTTAACGGAGTGGAAATGCGTTATGCATTGTCCCCACACCGAACCAGCCTAACATGATCTTAGTAAAAAAAAATCACATGGTTTTCAAGATTTTCCAGTTTAAAGTTCTTTTCCAATACAAACTTTAAACTGGCATATCTCGAAAATGCGAGTTGCGAGTTTTACTGAGGTCATGTTAGGCTGGTTCGCTCCGTCATAGGCTGGTCTACCTCCGGTGTCAATGTGGGTTACTGATATTGGGACACCTGTATATACCCTGGCGCTTCATTTTTCCAGCGGAGGTGTGTTTCATAGTGTGATGCCTGTTTAGACCGCTAGCATTAGATCTAGCGAAACAGGTGGCACTGGCAGCGCATATAAATGTTCACGAAATTCCCCCTAATTTAAAAAGAAAACAAAGGTCGAACTCATAAGTAGCCTAGCTTTACATTTTAGTACCATATCGCAGTTACGTATTATAAGCAGTGACAGTGATCGGAATAGGTAGAGTATATTTACCTAAACTTGACGCTTGTTCATTCATGCGTGAGTGAGATGGGAACACATTATTGAATGAACATGCATCAAGTTTAGGTAAATATACTCTACCTATTCCGATCACTGATTATAAGTTATAAGTGTCAATAGTTTGAATTTAGTATGTCAATACTGCGACAAGGTACTAAAATGTACGCCTACTTATGAGTTCGAATGTACAGTCGAAGACAAAGATGTTTACACTTTTGGACCTTATTACAATGGAATAAGGTGAAAAAGTGTAAACATTTTTCTGTCCTCGACTGTACATAAGACACTAAGCTGTGCAAACTATCGGACGCGCACGTGACCTTGGGCCGTTCTTGAGCGTTCGGACGCCCGAGCCCGATCTGGCCGGCTGGACATTTCCGAGCGTCCGCGGACGCGGCTGACAGTGTGAACAGACTCGGAGGCGTCCGAGCGGCTGTCAAAATAAATACACTAATTGTGTGGCCAAATCTGCATTTTTCAGGAGATCCACCGAACTTTCCTAAGAATTACTGATTTTTAGGTCTTGGATTTGTATTATTGTAAAAATTTCAGGAAATTCTCAGGAAAACCCAGTAGATCCCCTGAAAAGTCAGGAGACACTGCAAATCCTGCGCTATACTTACAACACTGATCAACGACTGGCCACACTGGGGACGTCCGAATAACCGTACGCACTACTCAGCCGCGTCCGTCAGTCCGATTATTTGTTCTCGGCGCGACGCTTAAGGCGAGCTAGATGAGGTTAGATTAGGTATTTACCTAAACTTGACGCATGTTCCGATAAATGTGTTCTAAATTGTGTATGCTGACTTGTTTTTAGCAATAAATATTTTTTTATCTTTTATCGTATCTTTATCTTAAATTAAACCATAAGTGCTACAGCAATTCTTTTTATTTGTCCTGCAATTAATTGATTATTTTCTGGTCCATGTGATATTTGTAAGATTTAAATCTTCGGTAATTTGTAAATAAAATGTGCCTATTGGCTCAAGTAATATTATTTCCAGCTGGATTATTTTTTTAATATATTTTTATAAACATAAAACCTAACCTACGGGTGATGTCGACAACGGAGCGAGACTCAAGCTCCCGGTGGTTAGGGCTGCAGAGGGGAACCTCCTGACAATGCGTGCCGCGTCGAGAAGTACTGCTTTCTGCATCTGACCCTTGATCCAGCCATCTCAGCGAGTCTCTTGAGGTGTTGGTCGAGATTTTTCTCTATGAGACTTCGCTGAAACAACTGTGAAACAATGATCGTAGAGTCAACATCCCATATGCATATGGCGGTGATCTCTTGAGCCAAGTCAAGGTACTAGCTGAGATTGTCCTTCTCAGCCTTCACTAGATCTCGTCAGCTCATCAGCAATTGCACAGATAAAGCCCTCGGTCTCCCCGAAGAGGTCACCGAATCGTAGCCAGTTCGCGGACGCTCAAAAGTCTACTTGTAGACTACTACGTCGGGCCCGGTAGAAGCGTCCATGTAACACCTTGCTCTTCCATATATCCTTGCGGTCCTCGTGCTTATTATTAATTAGCTGTGTTGATGAAGCAAATTTAATAAGTGGAATATATTTTAGTTAGTGTATAAACTACAACTTCTCACTAGTGTGGATTAATCGATGCTTAGCTAAATCATATCTTCGTGAAAACTGTTTTTTGCATACATCACAAGTGAAAGGCTTCTCTCTTGTGTGGATTAATCGATGCCGAGCTAAAGTAGATCTTCGTGCGAACTGTTTCTTGCAGACATCGCAAGCGAACGGCTTCTCTCCTGTGTGGATTAACCTATGGCGAGCTAAAGTAGATCTATCTGAAAACTGTTTCTTGCAGATATCGCAAGTGAAAGGCTTGTCTCCCGTGTGGATTAACCGATGATTAGCTAAATAAGAACCCCGTGAAAACTGTTTTTTGCAAATATCGCAAGTATAAGGCTTCTCCTCAGAGTGAATTAATCGATGATTATCCAAATAGGATTCTTGTGAAAATTGTTTCTTGCAAATATCGCAAGTGTAAGGCTTCTTCCCAGAGTGGAATAATCGATGCCTTGCTAAATGAGATACTCGTAAGAACTGTTTCCTGCAGACATTGCAAGTGTGAGGCTTCTCCCCAATGTGGATCAAGTGATGCATAGACAAATTAGATTTATGTGAAAACTGTTTCTTGCAGACATTGCAAGTGTAGGGTTTCTCTCTTGTGTTGATTACGTGACGCTTAAGTCCACCAGATCTCAGAATTTCACCAGAACAGGTATTTCTTTTCGAATGAAAATGTCTTATAAGTTTACTTTTTGCTTCAAATCGTTTTCCACAAGTGTCACATACGAATGTGTTTTTCTCACGACCCTCTTTCAGTATTTCTTTACTCCTGACTCTATTTGAGCTACGTATATCTCCTCCACAATTACAAATATGAGTTGTGAGGCTAGATTTCTGAAGAAATATTTGAAAACAACTTTGGCAAGGATGCAGATCCTTATCTACAAGGATGCGGTCAAGTCTGACGAAGCAAGTCCTGAGCGGTGTCTTCTCAGAGCTCCCCGTCTCGGCGCCTGCTGCCTCGGCCGGCTCCTGCTTGACATTCTCTGGGCAGGCTCTCTGCAAGGACTGCGGCACTGAAACAAAACTTCCCAATTATTAATTGCCTCAAACAATAAGCCCAATTTTATCAATTAACTTTGTCTACTTGAGTGACATACACTATTCTAGAAAATGGCTTGTGCTGTTAAAGGCTTCAGCCCGCTTTGCATCGCAACATGGAGAAGCTGCCGAAGCTGGTTAGTTTATTTCTCCGAAATCTTTTTTTTTCGATAGCGTATTTTCTAATCGCGTTTTAACCCATTCTTTAATTTTACCACACGCTATTCTATTTTTTTTTCCATTCACATTTTTCCCCATTTTTAATTTTTACGCAAACGCATTTCTCCCTATTCTGGATTTTTCCCCGTCGCAAATTTTACCATTGCGATTAGGTCGAAACAAAAGTGCTGGCAGACCAGAATATAATCGACCCTAATATTCTAAAGAGGAAAGTTTGGATGCAGGAGGTAATCTAAACACCTACTCATCAAATTTATAAAATTCTTCACCAATATTTAGAATGGACTTCCTCGCTCAGATTCAGGGGATATAAGTTATGACCCAACTTATATCCCCTGAATCGGAGCGAGGGTGGTCAGTATAACATATGAAAGTGGTCCCTCACCACTCATGCTTATACTCCGGCCCCCTGGTAAATGCCCTGTGGGCCTCAGTTAAAGCGTTCGTAGTGTTTATATGTTACTGAGAAGCTGCCATGGGCTACAAAGGGATTAAGAAAAAGCTGCAAAACAAAGTGTATGTTGCGGTTTCAATACTATAAATGTAAATCTAGTCAACGAAAACTTCAATTTGGGTCATATTCGAGGCTTTTGAAAAACTGTTTTAGCACTGCTCAAAAATTATACAACAAAAAGCGACTGTTTGCTGCGGACAATAAAGGCAAAGAAACTTGGAACATAATTAAAACGAACACAGGGCAGGGCAATAACTCAAATGAGATTAAAACCATTGAGGAAAATAGTAAAATATTAACTGAACCAGTAGAAATTGCTAACTCTTTTAACAACTATTTCATTAATATAACACAATGTCAAATGAAAGGACAGACACACGGATGCAATTTAGAAAACCTAAATAAAACTATTTTTCTTGAACCTACTGACCCTTGTGAAATTTACAAAATTATAATGTCATTAAGAAACACGAAATCCGCGGGAATCGATGAGCTAGACGCTAAAATACTTAAATCGGTTGCAAGAAGTATAGCTGTACCTCTTGCTCATATTGTCAATTTATCGTTGGAACAAGGTCATTTCCCAAAATTACTCAAATTCTCCATAGTAAAACCCCTGTTCAAAAAAGGAAGAAGACAGGATAGAACAAATTACAGGCCAGTGGCATTATTACCAGTTCTGTCTAAAGTATTTGAAAAGGCAATGTACGCAAGAATTCTGAAATTTATAAATATAAATAACATCTTCTGTACTGAACAAAAAGGGTTTCGTAAGAGAAAATCTACGACTCATGCAGCTTTTGACTTAATTAACGTAGTACTAAGCGCTTTAGAAGATAAGGACATGGCTGCTGCTTTGTTTTTGGACTTAAGTAAGGCATTCGATTTTGTAAACCATTCAGTTCTCCTCACAAAACTGGAAAAATATGGAATAAGAGGGCCAGCGTATAGATGGTTTGAAAGTTATTTATCGGAAAGAGAGCAGATTACTCGAGTTACATCCTTTTCGACCGTAGATAACTCGGCACAAGTGGCCGACTCTAAGCCGCGAGTTAATCCTACTGGGGTTCCACAAGGAAGCATCTTGGGGCCCCTATTGTTCCTATTATATGTAAATGACCTACCTACCTGCATTAAGCATCGCTGCGTTCTATTTGCTGACGACACAACCGTTATGATAAGGGCAAAGAGCACAAAAGAATTAGAAAAAAACATTTTAAGCGCTTTAGAGGACATATCAACTTGGCTTACGAAAAACTGTCTATATATGAATGTTTCAAAAACTAAAATAATACAATTTTTAACCCGCAACAGCAACAAAACTAAATTAGATATAGAGTATAATAAGGAAAAGATAGAACAAGTGTCACAAACATTGTTTTTAGGTTTTATTATTGATGACTTCTTGAATTGGAAACAACAGGTTGACGCTGTTTCTACCACACTGAACAGATTCGTTTATGCACTTAAGAAACTGAGATCTATCACCTCCGTAAAAGTGGCATTAGTTGTTTATCATAGTTATATTTGTTCTAAATTGCGTTACGGAATTGTTCTTTGGGGGAATGCAACAAATATTCAACGAGTATTACTGTCTCAGAAAAAGTGTATTAGAGCAATTTGGGGCCTAAGGTGGACAGATTCTTGTAAGCCATTGTTTAAGAAGCACAAGCTACTTACAGTTCCAAGTCTGTACATTTTGGAGGTGTGCAAGTTTGTAAGAAGCAACATGGAGTACTTCGAAACAAAAAATAACAAAGGAAAACGTACTGTCACTCATAAGGCTTTAGTAGTACCTAAATGTAAATTACAGCTTAATAAAAAAAACTGCTTTCAAATGGCTATCAGAATCTATAACGCTTTACCAATGACATGGACAAATCTTCCAAATAATAAATTTTATCGATTGTTAAGTAAGTTTTTATTAGATGAGTGTTTTTATTCTTTGGACGATTATTTTATAAAATGTGCAATGAATTAATGGTTTTTTTTTATTGGATTGGATTTATGTATATTATTATTCTTTTTTTTATTGATGCTTAATGTATTTTACGTTATATCTGGTTATAATATTTTGACATATGAATTTTAATAAAATAATGGTAGGCAATAAGTGATATTATGTATGACATGTGAATTTAAATAAAATAATGATAATTAATTGTATAAAATAATTATATTCTAAGCTATTTATTAATTGTATACCTCTTTGGTGAAATAATGAACTATTGATTTTTAAATTAAGACCTTATTGTAAAACATTATTTCAAGCAATAAAGATTTATGATTTATGATTTATGATTTACTGTCTTTTGCCCGTAACGCTGTCAGCATAAAAGTCATTCATCCCGTTTTCCCTGGGAACCTTAAAGTTTCCCTAATAAAAAGTATCCTATTTCATCTAAATCTGTTCAGTTGTTCAAGCGTGATTGAAACACATACATTGAAACAAACTTTCACATTTATAATGTAAGTACTATGGACGGCGACGGCGAAACCGTGCTGTGCCGTTCAACGGCAAATTATAAGAGCGCTCGCCCTTTGAAACCGAGCGTGTTTTACATACCATGCAACGCGTAGGCGATGTCCTGCGGCTGCAGCTGCTCCGGGCCCAGCACGAGCTCGTCCTTGACCTCGTGCCCAGCGTATAGGCCCGTGGCCGTCGCAGTCGCCGCGCTCTCCTCGACGGCCCACTCCCGCTCCTCCTTCACGCGTGCTGGCGACTGGCCGCTGCCATCCAAAGCCCTCATTGCGCTAGTGACAGTAATCACGTGCTTAACACCGCGAAAATATTAAATGTCCTATACAATTGGCAGGTACCTACCTATTTGTGATCAATACACAACACAATCAAGTACTTTTGTACATTGTCTTCCCATACCAAAATCACTTCCTTTTTACTTTGAAATTTGTCATGAGATTTCGGTAGACCATATAGGTCCAACATAAAGGATAAGGAAAAGAAAAAATCTTACTAATATTATAAATATGAAAGTTTGGATGGATGGATCTGGATGACATTTGGCACAGATAGATTATAGTCTGGAATAACACATAGGCTACTTTTTATCATGAAAAAATGGAGAGGGCAGCGACCAAGTAATACTTATATCGTACAAGGACGAACTGAACCTATTGCAATTGAAAAAAATGTGATTCAGGTTACCTTCATCCATGCACACACATTCGCAAAGTCAATTATCACATTTATCTCGTACCCTAATTTTAGCTAAAACCACCGGGGTACAAATATGTCAAGCGAAGCCTACAAATAGTAGAAGTTACCTGTTTACTTGCAGAGCGGAAGCGCAAGAACCATTACTTACGTACGAGGGACGATTGGTTGAATGTTCCCGTAGTTTCTTTCTGGCGTCTGGAGTTATCCCACAGATCCTGCCCTGATTTTTTCAAGTCACTAATAATGATTACCATCGTATGAACACATGATGAAATTTATGAACACACACCGCGGGTCTACCATCTAGCCTAACAACAACAATTCAATTAAATAGAATAGCACCTTAGGTTCTGTCAAAATTTTTTTTTTAAGTCGCCGGTTCAAAATATAGGCAAAGGTTGACTCGATTCAGGCATTTCATGTCACATAGGTTTTAGAATGACTTTTACTTCAAATGCATTTTTTATAAGAAACTATAATATTTTTGGAAAACAAAAAATATATTTTCTGTTATTTTTAATGCTCTTTCCAAAAGGCACGTAAAATGCAAGGGTAAGAAAAATTAAATGTTGTCAATTCTTAAGTAGTTAATTTTACAGAGTGGGTTCGCAAAGTTTAAAAAACAAGCTACACAAACATTTTCAGTAAAGGCCATTGCATAAAATATATTTAAATGTATGAAACGAAAATATCACTTTAGTTAATGGGTTATTCAATAATGCTGTAAAGGTACAGTACACTAAGCTGTGCAAACTATCAGACGTGATCATATTGATTGTTTAACATTTATGTTGTATCACAAATCGCTTAGATTTATTTGTGTAAGTGCGTCCCCTGCCGCGCCGCTGATTTCCAGCAGAATATCAGCGCTGCAGCAGCAAGCGTCAAATTTGATATGATTATATAACAAACCCTATGTAGAAAAACATAAAAATACTAAAAACCAGCGAAATGTGTACGGAACCCTCAGTGCGCGAATCAGACTCGCACTTGACCGGTTTTTGGTTTGACAATCAGGCTTTCACATCACGGCTGTCATCCAGGCTGCATGGCTTCTGCCTTTGCCTTTCTCTTTGTATTAAAAAAAAATGGTTGTCATTTGTCATTGTCATCGAACCAACACGGATGGAATGGAACACAGGGAAAAAAAACGCTGATTTCTTCGTCATTGGGTTTATTTGTTTCGTTTCGCAGTTTCCACAATTTTTATTACATGTAGTAAATAAAATTGATTACTTTATTGTGTTAATACAGTTGAGCTATTATAGTCTTTCACATAATACGACTACTATGTACTTTAAATAAATATAGTTTATGTCAACATTAGAACTTGTGTATTGTGCTGTTATCGGATTGATACTCGGATCTTGTGACAGTTTTTGTATCGTTTTTAAGGCGCAGCTTGCGGAATGAGTGGTTTGGGAGACGGAAGGGACATGTTAGTTAGTGTAAAGATAGAGCGACAAGATGATGGCACAGGCGAGGGCGGCGCGTGTCCGGCGGCTGCGGGCTTGTACGCCGAGCACGAGGTCAAGGACGAGCTCGTGCTGGGCCCGGAGCGGCTGCAGCCGCAGGACATTGGCTCTGAGATCCCACGTGAGTTTGTAATTTTCTTGCTTCTTTTTCGCTGTGCATCTAAAGAAGGGTCCTATCATCATATCAATTTATATTTTTATGATGGAATTGATAAAGTGGTGTTGTTTTCATTGTTTAACCCTTGGTGTGTGTTAATAAGCAAATGGATAAGGTTTGATCCATTCGCTTATTAAAATTACTTGTTTCCTGTGGATTTGCATAACATTGACAATGCCAATGATATTATTAGAAGTAAAATGAGGTAGATAGGTTACTGACACGAAAATCCAAATCTACAAATGGCATAGGTAAGGGTGACAGACGACAAGTGGAAGTAGGATGGTATATCTATTACTGGGTTTACTAATGTGTTGTTGATTTTTTTTTGGCATATTTTTCTATTGCAGAATATAACTTGGCAGAAATATATTTTCGCAGAAAGTTCTAACCTGACACCGTTTGTATATATTTCTGCGAAATGATCATTTGACTAAACACATTACTGCAATACATTACTTGCAAAGTGTATTTCGAACAATAAATATTCTTCCAGATAAGGGTAACCCCTATTACTGAGAATTGAACTGGGACAGACATAAGAGAGGCTGAGTTCAGGTTGGCTAATTAGCAAAACTTCAATGTGCCATTTTCCAAGTGCATGTATCAACTTCTAATTACACTTATAATATAATTGATGCAAACAACTTGACTTGCTTGTATCTCTCTCCACTGACTGAGTAGGTACACAGATGTGACTTATTTGTAATACAAATACAAAATATCTATTCTCTATTTAAATACCTTTTTTAAAAAAGCATTTTGTATTTTATTTGAAATTCTTTACGTGAAAGGTATTTTCTATTTGCCATAAAGTCAAGGTCAAGTTAAAGTCAAAAGTTGTTAGTCTCGCAAAAACTTGAGGATGGCTCTACCAATTTGAATAATTTTCTTTTTGTTTTGTTCGTCTCAATACCTACTAATTTTATATTTTTCTAAACCGCCCCAGGTTTAGAAAAATATAAAATTAGGAAAGACCTAAAGGAACAGCAGAAAAATGGTAAAAAAGTGGTACGAAGTCCACCAGTCATCAAGTCTTTTATAAATAATGAAAAGAGAATTCAACAAAAAGTATTTATTTAATAAAGTATTTTGAAAATATCTATTTTGCATTTAGTATTTGAAATACTAAAAGCAAAATTATTTTGCATTTGAAATAGTAAATCAAAATTGTATTTGCATTTTGTATTTAAATACTTTATGTAAACTATTTTGTACATCTGTATAAGTCAATGCATGTAAAAAGAACTTTCTGAAGTTGGCTGCAAAGCCTAGCCCCCCTCCCCCCCTTCTTTCCGGTGATACCGATATTTTGCTACTGCACAGCGAATGCAGCAACTTCAGAAAGTTCTTTTTACGTGTGTTGACGTGTAGTACCTACACATTTTTTACAGAAAAGATTTTCAAAAAAAACTAAAGCTTGTCTAAATATCTTGAAAAAATACTTTGAAATGGTGACAAGTTGAACTACAACATTTTGAAATGGCACCCGTCATGTTTCTGATTAAGTTTCATCCGACAGCATTAAGATTTTTCAAGAAATAAAAGAGTAAATAGCATGAAGTAAATAGAGACCAAAGCTTAAAAAAGTATAGGCTTATGGTGCCTTTTCCTGTACTGCTTGATGTGCCCTAAAAAAGTAATAGTTTTTATTGATTCTCTTTCTACCACATTCTTGTTGTAAGACTCATTCTGTTTTCGTCAGAATATCAAAGTTATATTATACAACAAATAAACTAAAATGTTTATTTATTAGTTATTTTAAGATTATATAATACAAAAATTTCTGGCAATACTGGAACGTGTCCTATCAGGAATATGGCGTAAAAAGGAATAAATTTTTAAGTAGTCAAAAGTATTTATGTTGATTCAGGGTTGATTATTCCAGCTGTGTTCCGCATTAAACATGACCACAGTTACAGCAGGGGGATGCAGGATGAGGACTCCTCCGCAACCATTGAACAAAAATCTAATAATGCATGGGAGACAGGTATCATTTAATTTTTTTTTTAAACTAAAATGCTTAAATGGAAATAACCCTTTTCATTATTAACTTTCATTAGATATTCAGTAGGAAGAAGGTAACAATTACGTTTTAAAGTTCAAATTTCAACTTCATTTATTCCATTACAAAATGAAAATATAATTAATTACATAATTTTGAGTAATGAAAAGTCATTGACAATTAATGTTATAAAATACTAACACCAGCATCGTTTGCGTTCTCGTTGACAAAATTAAAAATAACAGTGGTTTTGCTATATGCTAGAGTGAATTTTTGTTAGATAATGCCATCTAGAATATAGTGTTTCCAATTTACAAAGTACACTCAAATTCACATTGAAAAGTGGTGGAAGTGGATTAAAATTTAAAAACACTACTAATTTTGGGTGTTGCAGGGTCAGCGCATGTGAAAGAGGAGCCAGAGTGGTCCGGGGGCTTCGGGGCAGACGGAGCAGAGAGCGGGGGGTTTGAGATGGAGGTGAAGTGGGAGGAGATCCCCGACCAACCCGCGCAGGACATCGCCTTAGCTATCACACGTGAGTTGTAGTGCTACACGTTTCAAATAACAAAATAAATAAATATCAGGGGACAATCTCACACAAACTGACCCAAGCCTATAGCCAAATGCCACACGCTTCGTAGCGTTTCTGTTCGTTTCGTCTCTAGTCCAATCGCGTCATTGGTAGACCACGTGACTTATCGTATCACGTGGTCTACCAGTGACACGATTGGTTTAAAAACGAAACGAACAGAAACGCTACGGAGCGTGTGGCACTTCTGGTACCAAACTATGCTTCTTATTCCCAATTTAATTTCTGGTTTTTCTGTTTATAAACGTTTGATATTGTGTTAGCGTAATGCGTTGGTGTTTTGTGAAAATCCGATTAGTAAAATGTAAATCCGTCATTGGCCAATGTTTAAGGTTGTATCCGTATGCATGGTATCACATACCACATGTTTGTGAGGGTAAATTTTCTAAATAATTTAGTAGCTAATATAGGTCTTTGTGCAATCTTAGACTTAAACATTACTTTTGCATGCCAATTACTGGTGAAGTGTGTGAAACTCTTAATGTTAAGGCCATCTTTTGTACCACATTTTTTGCAAAATAAAGATATTTGCATTTGTATAATCTAAGCTGTATTATAAAAGTGTTTTTCTACTCGCATAGTATAAACCGCTAATATTGGTAACGTTATCGGTATCAGAATACCACCTATTATGGAAGCAAAGCGTGAAAACAGTTTTACAAATTGCGTTGCCATGGTAATAACTGTTCTATAATTTATTATAGCATTGTTATACCATGGTTACGCGCATGAGCAATGCCGGTGGTGTTTGGTGATCAACTGACATCTGCATTTTTATATTATACTTGTGTAAAACAACAATTTCAATGTGTAAAAATACGAAAAATAATTAATTACCATAACAGGAGATTTTTAGAAGAAATAATAATTAGCCTTTTCGACGCCTTACGTCAAATACAGATGTGTCACCAGGGCCGGATTTAGAGGTCTGGAGGCCCTGGGAAAACAAAGAAGCGGAGGCCCCTAATTATTTTCCTAATAGATTTAACGATTTTTTCAACTTGGATGTTTTTTTTTTTAATACTCATTGTGGGGGCCCCCCATTTGTGGAGCCCCGGGCTGTAGCCCCGGTTGCCCGCCCCTAAATCCGGCCCTGTGTGTCACTCACACGCCAAACATGTTTCAAAAGCTATGCAAAATTTCAACTTATTCATACGATATAAAGTCTCTTTAAAGCTGTACCTATGACAACTATGAGCGTCGATGGCGTCGTAGGCACGACAGCTCATAACGCTTTTAAGCGTCCTTGGCGTTGAAGAGGTTAAGAAAAGATCAATAAAATTAATTCGTTACTTTTTTGGCTACTTTGCAACATGGCAATATGGCGGCACCATAAATCGCGTTTGGTGAATAAAATTGATTATTTAGGTGTTCGAGCCTTCGCTTGAACCACTTGAGATTACGCTTTCCGAATTTGTCACTCAAACCTTCCTTATGTGTGTGTAATGCCACCATTATCGCCTATTGCTATCTCCTTCACTCTCTGAAGCAGCGGACGGTGTGGCGTGGCGGCCGCCATTTTGTCAGTACGCTTTTTAACATCGAACGAGTCACTCGTATCGTATACATATATCCTGAGCAAAAATCATACTCACTACTCAGTGCCTACTTATGTAGTAAGTAACATCTTACTGTTTACGACACGTAAATAATAATATTACGTATTACTGTTTGATTAAGAATTGTCTCTCCGCTCGACGCCCTTGGCTCAGCGACGCCGTTCGTGCCATTTATTTAATGCACTTACGAATACATCTTAATCATAATTCGAGTCATTGTTTTCCTAAAGGGAGACCACTCGAAGGCGTTGTCGGGTCATAAAGTTGACACCGATTAAAGACCGGTCCTTTACCGTCGTCCCAAAATTGGGACGACGTCGTTTGGATGAGTGCCGTCGTCTGTGTGGGACGACGTCGTCTTAACTGGACGGTGTCGTCTCGGTTTTGGGACGTCGTCTCAGATTTGGGACGACGTCGTCCCATCTAATCGACGTCGTCTAAATGTGACGACGGCGTATGGTAAAGACGACACGTCATTCGGGACACCGCTAAACACCTCCGTGTTTTGACATTGGACATGTCCATCATGTTTGTGGTATTTTTCTGTTTTCAGACCATGGCACAGAAAACCACTATGGGCATATTAGCCAGCCGGCCTTGTCCGCCGGACGAAGAATGCGCCTTCATTGCCATCATCGAGTCAATTGAAATGAATTTTCCCGAAGATTGGCGTTCATGGGAAGTATACGACTGGTCGTTCAAAGAGCTTTTTGGAGGTGAATTAGACCCAAAAATAGACAGTAAATTGAGGTTTGCTATACCTACTGCTGTCCTTGCCAGAGCTTTTTCTCCAAATTCTAGCTCGCTATCTGAGCGGCGATATCGAAACATCAGACACAAATTGCTGCGGTGGCCAATTGGGCGAGCTCTTATATATGCCCCGCATCACATTATGGAGAAAATACACTGTCCGGGACGAGCATATCTGTCATTTATGGACACCGTCAAATCAATCAAAAACAAGCTAGTTAATCGCAGGAGCGCTTCCGTGGAATTGTGTGTCTCACAGCAGTCGAGGTCATCTAGTCCAGCACCTGCAATGTCCGAAACAGAACGCTCTGATCCCTCTCATAGCAGGAAAAGACTTGGTAGTATCCGGGATTCAGATAGCACTCCCGCGAAAAGAATTCGGCCATCACAAGATCAAGACCAAAGTAATAACGAACACGTCCTGATCTCGGTTCTAAATCAACAAATGGAGATGTTTAACCGCCTCATGGCAAACCAATGTGATCAGAATAATAAAATTGAGAAAATACTTTCAAACGCGATTCACCGGAATCCTTTACCAACAGACGATCGATCTAGTCTAAACGAATCTTTCGATTCACTCCCGGACAGTACACTCCAGGGGGACGAGGAGGACGATGAACAAATTTCCCACATCCCCACAGACCCGCCCGCACATCCCAAAACAACTGAATTACCTCAGGCGAGCGCGTCGACTGCCCCATCAGCAAGGGAAATAGACCTCGTAAATATTATATCAGATGCCCAAAGAGAATTAGTTAATTTGAAGACAAATCTAGATTATGATTTTGAGCCAAATACCGTAGAAGCAAAACCCAAAATTGCATCAACTGACCCATATTTTCTTGAACAGGGGATAAAATGCCAACGGTTTGGCAAGGAAGGGTGGCGCAGTTTAAAGTATGTTGAAACAAAGAATCAATTTCAAGCCTCACCTGCTTTCTGCGCACTAAAGGTCAATCCTATCTTGGCAAACGCTACTCCGCCGTGGAAGTCATTGGCACTTTTAGAAAAGTTTGACCTTACCTTAGGTGCGATAACTCATGGATTACTTCAGCAGAGGAAAATCTTCAAGGACATGCTAGAGCAATTGCCCCCAGAAGAAAAAGTTAAAATGGGACAAAATTTTCTAAATGCTGATTCCAAATTTAAGGAAAAATCGGATGACCTGCTTCAGTACGTCTGTGGACGGCGAGCAGAGGTGATCGAACAAAGAAGGCAAAATTATAAACCCAAGAATAAGGTATTGGCAGACATTTTGCAAGGCATCCCTCCATCAGAAGTGCACCTATTTTCTGACAGCGTCCTAGTGCAAGCAGTAAATGATTGCTCAAACGTTGAAGTGCAAAAGTTTTTTCCTTCCTCAGTTCGAAAGAGACCATTTCCAAGGTCCGGAAAAGGCGAGAAAACAAGAGCGGGTCGAACCCAAGCCACGGCCAGAAATATCCCTTACAAAAGAGGTACAAATAATAAATAATAATAAATAATAAATAAATATCAGCGGACAATCTCACACAAATTGACCTAGTCCCAAACTAAGCTCTAGGCTTGTACTATGGGTACTAGACAACGATAAACATACTTATATAAAGAAATACATACTTAAATACATAGAAAACATCCATGACTCAGGAACAAATACTTGCGCTCATCACACAAATATTTGTCGGGATTCGAACCCAGGACCGCTAGCTTCGTAGGCAGGTTCACTACCAACTAGGCTAACCGCGTCGTCAAAATGAAACACATCGGGCTCCACCTAGACAACAACCTCAACAAAGGCAATATCCACAAGATCAGAAGTTCAAAAAGAAGTGGGGAGGTGGCAAGAGATTGTGACTTCAGAGCAGGCTGCCTAGAGAAATATATAAGACACTGGACGAACGCACCAAAAATAATTCAAAGTTTTATTCAGGGGTACAGAATCCCTTTTTACTTAAGACCACCAATCAAGAAATTCTCTTTAAAAAACATCGTACGGTTTCGAACAAAAGTGTCTGTCCAAATGTCACAACAAATAGAAAGTCTATTAAAGACAGGTGCTATCGAGGAGAATGGTTATCAAAACGGCTTTCTGTCGGAAATGTTCCTAAGGAAAAAAGCAGACGACTCTTTTCGGCCTATCTTCAACTTGAAGGGCCTAAACAAGTTTGTACTAACACCAAAGTTTCGCCTGTTAAACCACCTGCAAATCCCAAAACTCATGAACAGAAACGATTTTCTAATGAAGATAGATTTATCCCAGGCATACTTCCATATTCCTATAGCGCCAAGTCATCGCCGGTTTCTGTCTCTAAGTTACCAAGGGAAAGTGTATCAAATGACATGTCTACCATTCGGTTTGGCCAGTGCTCCAGCTGCATTTGCCAAAGTCACCAATTGGATTGCTCACACTCTAAGACAAGAGGGTATACGAATAATAGTTTATTTGGACGACTTTTTGCTGATACACGAAAACCCCAAAACCTTACAGGAACAAACAGATTATGTCAAGAATTATCTGCAGAAACTCGGCTGGACAGTCAATCCAGAAAAGTCATCCTCGGTAGCCAGAAGACATATAGAGTATCTAGGAGTAACTTGGGATACCGAGAAAAATCAGAAATCCCTATCAGAACAAAAAATATTTCGCCTCAAGCAACATTTAGGAGCTCTGTACTCAAGAAAACGATGGAGCTGGTACGACGCAAAGGTGATTTTGGGAAAATTGAACTTCGCAGCATTCGTAGTGCCTCTGGGCCGTCTTCACAGTCGAATTCTACAAAAAGAATCAAACCGCTTGCCACAGTCACAGCCGCATCTAAAATTCTCAATACCACACCAAGCCCTAGAAGAAATATTCTGGTGGCAGAACAATATCCACAGAACGTCACCCATATTCACACCTCATCCGACGGTTTTTATAACAACGGACGCCGCAGACAAGGGCTGGGGTGCTATAGTAAACGGACAGAAATTCTGGGGCCTTTGGACAAGAAATCAACTGAAGTGGCACAGCAATCAGAAGGAGCTATACACACTCTACGAAGTTCTCCTGCGTATGGGACCTCATCTAAAAGACAAAACACTCATGTTACAAACCGACAATCGAACAACAGTGTCTTACATCCTGAAACAAGGAGGCACAAAGTCCCTGAGATTATTGAAAACTGCGGCAAAGATACTAGAATTTTGCCATCATCAGAACTGTCACCTGGTAGTACGATATATACCAGGGATTTACAACGGAATAGCCGACAGCCTTTCTCGGAAGAAGGGTCTACCCGAATGGCATCTCAGTCGAAGTGTAACTTCTTTGATATTCCAAACATTAGGTACACCTGTAATAGATTTATTTGCGTCAAACAGGTCGGCTGTGGTACCAGTGTATGTCAGCGAGGACGCGAAAGACACCCAGAGCAAGTACACGGACGCCTTCAGCAGGACATGGCGGTATCAACTAGGATGGATATTCCCTCCACCAGCGATAATACCACAAGTGATCCGCCATCTAGAGATTTCCACAGGAACTTACCTCGTAGTAGCCCCGAGTTGGAACAAATCGTTTTGGGAACCGGAGCTGAAGAGACGTGCAACGTGCCCACCGTTCCCAATACCGAATCTAGAATCAAACTTAATAGACCTGCGCACGAATCTCCCACCACAGAACGTGAGGAACTTAAATTTATTGGTTTGGAAGGTACGGGCTGGCCCAAACAGTTGAAAAACTGGTCCAACAAAGAATTTAAACTTATAGAGTCCTCTTGGAGAAACTCCACCATAAAAACGTACACACCAGTGTGGTTTCGATGGAAATGTTGGGCTGAAACTAATGGTGTAACACCAGATAACCCAGAGCCTGCGGATGTTGCAAAATATCTCTGCTATCTAAATGATGCAGTGGGACTAGCCCCCCACACCATACTTCTTCACAAGTCGGTTGTAGCGACGTTAGCTAATCCTCAACGCTCAAATGAGATAAGTTCTCACTTCTTGATAAGACATACCCTCAAGGCGATTCTCACAAGAAATCCACCACCTAGAAAACCATTGCCTTGGAAAATAAACGATCTCCTTAATTTTCTTAAAACTTACGAAATAAATGAAGAAAGTCTTTTTCAAACGTTTAGACACACCACCGTCCTCCTTCTTCTAGCTTCGGGAAGACGAGTACATGATCTCACTCTACTTAGTATTGAGGATGGTTCTTTTGTGGATAATGGAGATGAGATAATTTTATGGCCTAAATTCGGATCCAAAACAGACTCCGGTACCTATAGACAATCTGCATGGGTCTTAAAAGATAATTCAGAGCATGGTGAGAAAGGGTTAAACCTTACGTTTTGGATAAGAAGATCCATTGGATTATCCCAAGAACGTCGCCAAAGTAGGAATCTCAAAAACCTGTTCATAACAACGAGAGGCACTGTGAAGGATGCCTCGCGCGCCGTAATCGCGGGTTGGATTCGAACCCTTTTTCAGAAAGCTGGCATAACAGCTTCAGCAGGCAGTTTTAGGTCCACCGTGGCCTCAGAAAACTGGCTAAACAGAAAGTATGACATTGAAGAAATCCTTAAAAGGGGTAACTGGCAATCAAAAAATACATTCTTCAATCACTATTTCAGAGAAGCGTCTATCACTAACCCTAATAATTTATTGTCAATGAGTGATTATTTTTCTATTATTTAGGCACATGTTTTGTTTGCGATTATAGTTTATTATTATTAAAATGATTGTTCTCGAGGAGACTAAAAACTTTTTGAGGTTAATATTAATGACTGATCTCTTTATAATTGCAATAAATATTGTTAATTAATATTGTGGAGTATTATTGTGAAAAATACTTCATAAATACAAATATCTATACATTTAATAGTCACAGTACGCATCAGCAGCGCCGGCAGAATATAAACACGTCTCAAGTGGTTCAAGCGAAGGCTCGAACACCTAAATAGAACCGTTTTCCCCCCGAAGGGTAGAAAACGTATATTTAGGTTTCAGCCGAAGCTTGAACCACCCTTTCATGACCTTGCCGGCTCATTCAACGGGTACTGACAAAATGGCGGCCGCCACGCCACACCGTCCGCTGCTTCAGAGAGTGAAGGAGATAGCAATAGGCGATAATGGTGGCATTACACACACATAAGGAAGGTTTGAGTGACAAATTCGGAAAGCGTAATCTCAAGTGGTTCAAGCTTCGGCTGAAACCTAAATATACGTTTTCTACCCTTCGGGGGGAAAACGGTTCTATTAAACAAAAGAAATATGTCAAAATCGCCAAAATATTAAATAACAACTTATACATATATATATCGTGTCACATTGATCGGATAATCGATAGCTAATTCATATATTTCCTTGTAATCATTAAGGTTACGAAAGCGGAGGTTGTTTTGATTTGTTAAATCGACAAACAAACTCAGCGCGGCGGGGACGTTGATTTATAGTGATGAATGATGATTCTGATATTATCAATGCGACGTTTTACGGTTAACTTTTTGGTTTTCAGAAACACAAAATCGAGCAGAGGCTTGCACTACTATTAAGCACAAGCTGTCAACGGAGCCCCCCGGCGGGGCTACTCGCGCGGCCCCGCGCCAGGCGCCCCGGCCTTGCTCCGTCTGCCTCGAGACCACCATCGTCGAGAAACTCCTCCACAAATGCACTATTTGCTCCAGAACTTTCCTCCATAAATCCAGTCTCATCTCTCATTCATGCATTGGAAGCATTGTCAAAGTTTCAATATCTAACAGTAAGAAAATAGCAAATTTGTATATCTGTGACAGTTGTAAAAAGCACTTTGCTTTTAAAAAAGATTTAGTCAGGCATCTTCAAGTTCACTCGAACAAGTGCAATGAGAGAACGTCTACCGAATCTTATCTACGAGACTTTAATAAGCAATATGTTAATAAATCCTACCCCTGTACAGACACCTACACTTGCAATATTTGTAAGAAAAAGTTTAAAAAGTTTTACTTGTCTCAGCACGCGCTAGTTCACTCGAGAGACAAACCGTTCGCTTGTGAAATTTGTCAAAAAAGGTATAGGCAACGTTCTCTTTTAAGTCAGCATATGCTAGTTCACACAGGAGACAAACCTTACACTTGCGAGATTTGTCAAAAAACGTTTATAGATCGCTCAAATTTTATGCGCCATAAGCAAGCTCATACGGCAGACAAACCCTATGCTTGTCACATATGCCAGAAAATGTTTAAGCATCGCTATAGTTTGAATAATCACCAAGTGGTTCACACGGGAAAAAAACCGTTCGTTTGCGACATTTGTCAAAAATCATTTACCGAACGATCCTCCTTAAATAGACACTTGTCAATTCACACGGGAGAGAAACCTCACGCTTGCGACGTTTGTACGAAAACGTTTAGACGGCGATCACATTTAAAATACCATAAGCAGTCTCACAGGGGACCTTAATCGTCACACACCTGACTTATATTATAATTAAAATGTTTAAGGGTAATCTGTTTCAGATTATGTTACAAACAAGCTCATTGAATGTGTAATTAATAAATGAAACGAGAATTTATCAGCAATATGGCTGTATGTGTGGGTCAAACATTGAATTCTTAAATTGATGTATTTTAGTCATAATCATAAGAACGCAGATTTAGTCGCAAATGTTGCGATGGTCATTTATCTTTTTCTGTCTTTTGTACACAGTTTGCAATTTTATTAATTATTAAATACTGACTTAAAAAACGTCAATTAATTTTAAAAATTTAAACTAAAGGAAATTAAGAAAACTAAATGGTTCTCGAAGTAATGTATTTGTAATGTCATTGAATATTTAAACAATCTGTTAATAAGAATCAATTATGGTCGACATACAAGTATTTATTGTAAATTTAGAAAATATATGATATTTTGTATTATTACTGTTTTTACTTAATCCAGGTCTATGGTGGACCCGGACCTTCGCAGCTTCGGTAGGACCGGACCTCCCATTGTCACCCATAAAGTTATTGTATTGAATTTTGAAAGTCAGACATTGATTCTCATACCATTTTTGCGCACAACTATTGATAGCCATAAAAATTGTAAAGCATAACATAATACTAACGTGAATAGTCCATAATGACAAGGATTATAATTTTCATAAAAAATGTATAACATTCAAAGGCATATTGATAATTATTCAGAAATATTTCAAAGCATATATTTTAAACTACTAATTATTATTATTCATACCGTTTCATTGCCTAAAGTACATATGCAGTTTTTATGACTCCACAAAGTATACAAGATCATAATTTCAAAACTAAGTAATAATGCTTTTTCTTTTTTAATTTCAAATTGATATTATGAATTTGATGTATGTAAGGAAGGTCTCCGTTGTACGACGACGAGCGAAGCGAGGACGAGTGTTAGGTAGAACTGCGACCCTACAGCGAGAATTGAACATATTTTTAAACTAATACTTACATATAGTAGACAAAACCTACATTCAATGTATTTTACTTTAATGATAAACAAGTTTGGACTGTATAATCACTGTCAAGCAATATTATTACCTTTAACATTATGTCGTAAAAAGTAATGAATGAATAAAGTTTTTATGACTTTTGACAAATATGACCAGGAAAAATCGGAAATACAAATTATACCCTCAAATATTATGACCATCAATATTAATATTTATGACTGAAAACGTTATGGACTCTTAGAAATTGAACTAAAACTTTCGGAAAAACAATATATACCCCTTCGGTAGACGTAGTCGGCTAAAGAAGTGGTTTTTTAACTTTGACACAACTTTCTATACCTAAAGTGAACGTCGCTAATTAACGTGCTTTGGCTTATGACGGGCAAACGGAGTTCAACCTTATACCCCTTCTATACGATCGGGTGGTTGGGCCAACCGAGAGGGATGCAGCTATTTGTAGGAACGAGATGTAAATATTACTATCTCATTCTGACAGATAGCTGCGTCCTTCTCGGTTGGCCCAACCGCCCGACCGTATAGAAGGGGTATTATGGACGTCGCACTCTACCACGCTCGGCATAACCGGCACCGCCTCGCATCAAAAATAATTAAAAAAAAAGTGACCTTCGATTCGTGTAATACGGTACATACAATACAATACGGCCGTTTAATAAAAAAAAATTGAAAACATCCTCGACGGATGTAAACGTAACAAGGATTGAATAGAATTTTAAAACCCCCCGACTAAAAGGAGGTAAGTAACCAAAAAAAATCCGTCGGGGAGGGCTGTCATTCCCTGCCCTGAATTAACCTTTTCAACGCAATTGACGGATATATCCGCACCACCGGTTCAACGCCGACGACCATTGATTTAGTATATACTAGATACACAATCCCGCACGAAAATGTCGTTATTTATTTATTTTTTTATTTATTTAACCAAATTATTTATTTATAAACCAAACTGTCCCAAATGACATTAACAACTGTAGGTACCTATTCAGATACATGCTAACATCGCTATTTTTACCTTAAACATTCATTCAAAAAAAAACCGCAATATACTAGCTGTTAAGTGTCAAATTTGCAAACGAACGTTTCAAAATATTTAAAACTTTTTTAGTGAAATCGCCATTGTCATAATATTTACGACAAAAGTGAACATCGGACGAATGGAGTCGCATTCCTCTTTTTTATATTGTATTAATTTTAACGAAATGATAAATTATAAAAAAAACACACATGAACCCTGAAAACATTTAGATTACTCTCCTTTACTCCAAACAAAACAAGATCTTATCCTTACTAGATAAACGTAAAGTAAAACCTAATTTCCTTGAAAAAAGTTTAATTTATTATATAATTGTCTTTTAGACCTACATTTACTTAAGATACTTTTTTTTTGCAATGTAATGTAAACGGACGGTTAAATATCGTTCGGTAATAGATTTAATTAACAGAATTATATGACTATTATTGTGGTCTTCTTCCGTAGTCGCATTAAAAATATCTAATTGCATAAAAGTTTTTAGAACATTTGATATTATTTTAGTATGGTTCTGTATTTCTCCCGTTCGTATATTATTTCTAATGAAAGCTTCTGTTTTCTTGCACATATCAAATTCCACCTAAGTTTTTGATGTCAATTAATTTATGAAAATCGTGCCTTTCCTTTGTGCATATGTTGCACCGAATTGATTTTATTAATTTCCGAACTACGTATCAGGCAATATATCCTATGACTTGTTTGATGTAATCACAACAGTTTCCAGACTCATCAAGATCTAAAGACAAAATGTCACAGTTTGCTTGAATATTTGTTTCTATTGCTGATTCTGCGTGTGATTGGTGATTGATTTCTCTTTCGGTATCCTCGCGATACCCAATATAAGAAATATTATTATACATTTTTTTTTGTCATAAGTCAAAATAAACCAACACGATTTATTAAAATCAGAGACCGGCCCGCTATCCCTTTCAATGGGTTTTGTATGGGTTTTTCGTAAGGATTTACTTACCAAACCCTTTGCCCGTCAAAACCCTTTAAATGTGCTTTTAAAGCGCTATTTCCAAACGATAGCCCATTCTATTAAGCGCTAACCAATACCCTTATTAAACCGTTTAAAAAAGGTTACTAGTATATACGCAGTTTAAGACCTTTTTTTAGACTTCATAAAACACACGTTACCTTGCGTCCCGTTCGAAGCAAGTAAATGACAGCCCATTCAACTAAGCGCTAACCCAATACCCTTATAAAACCCTTATTATACGTTACCGACGGCGTATCGTTTGAAGTTACCGCGCGGAGCGGCAAAAGATCAAATACGGTTCGATTTTCTATGGCAAACGTTTGTGATTGGCTCGTACATACCTTCCACAAAAGGGAAAGCTTTATAATAAGCGCTTAAACGTCAGGGAAACCCTTACATAGGGATATCAATGTGAATCAGTTACCGGTTACCAATTTCAAAGGGCTACCCTTATCGTTAGGTTCTTCATTCGATAAGGGAAAGTCAATCGAATGGGTTGCCAATTGGAATGGGTGAGCAAATCCACTGGGCTAGCTATTTCAATGGGAAGCCCTTTGAAAGGCTTTTCCCGATGAAAGGGTTGTCCGGTCCCTGATTAAAATTAATAAAAGTAATAGCTACTCCATATATTTTTGTTTATTGTGGTGTAATACACGCTCCGTGTTCCGTGTACAAACCGGCCTGCGCAGGCAAAACTGTGGTGAAGCTTGTGCGTGTGGTAGGCCCATAATACGTTCATCTTGCGCTTTCAATTCGACTTGCGTCATACGCATGCAATACGAGGGTGACACTGAATCTTCAATAAAATCCAATGTTTTGACTTTATCTTCCGCCATTTTATTTGCAAAATGTTGCACGTCAACCCAACGGTGACGGATCAGCGTGCGCTACGGGCATGCGCTGCTGTCAAACCAGTTTGAGCGCATGCGTTATTACCAGCGCTGTGGTTGCAGAGGCATGCGTCAGAGCAAAACGCAAGATGAACGTGAAAGCGCACTGGTGTAGACATAGCTTATTATTAATACAGAAAGCACGGAATTGCATACAATGTAACTATTATCCACACACAATCTGATTATTTCAGATGATGAATTTCTCAGATTGATCTGACAGAACGCACCTCTTTCCATAAGCTATGTCCACACCTGTTCGCTTTCATGTTCAACTTGCGCTTTCAAGATTTCAATTCGTCTAGCGTCAAGCGCTTGCAATACGAGGGTGACACTGAATCTTCAATAAAATCCAATGTTTTGACTTTATCTTCCGCCATTTTATTTGCAAAATGTTGCACGTCAACCCAACGGTGACGGATCAGGGTGCGCTACGGGTATGCGCTGATATCAAACCACTTTG
The DNA here is from genome assembly GCA_963241965.1 of Tortrix viridana. Taxonomy (NCBI): domain Eukaryota; kingdom Metazoa; phylum Arthropoda; class Insecta; order Lepidoptera; family Tortricidae; genus Tortrix; species Tortrix viridana. The sequence goes on along the minus strand of OY725198.1, from coordinate 8,176,408 downwards.
AGCGATGCGTTATTGCATGTGCTGTGGTTGCAGAGGCATGCGTCAGAGCGAAGCGCAAGTTGAACATTAAAGCGCACAGGTGTAGACATATCTATACATTATCTATGGACGAGCACACACATCTGGATTCAGATTATGAATTCATAATAGGTATGTCCACACCGCTTTCATGTTCATCTTGCGATTTCCTCTGACGCATGCCTCTGCAACCATAGCGCAATTTAGCGCATGTAATAACGCCTGCGCTCAAACTGGTTTGACAGCAGCGCATGCCCGTAGTACACGCTGATCCGTCTCCGTTGGGTTGACGTGCAACATTTTGTGCCTTTTAGCAAAACGATCCAGATTCTCCTTTTTTCGTTTTTTCCTTGCACTTAACACTAAATATGCCGCATTGATAGCTACTTGTTCCACGTCCATCTTGACGGCTAATCGAGGCTCGTGTGTTTGCTGCATGCGTCAACCACACAGGTGTAGACAATAAGCTGCATGCATCTTAAGGCAACCAATATTGCTAGCGCTTGACGCAAGACGAATTGAAAGTTGAAAGCCCAAGATGACGTTGAAAGCGCACTGGTGTGGTATAGCTAATTTGATTCAGCCTGTGTAAGGCTGGCCTCACACAATCTGAATTAAGAATCTGAATTCATAATTTGAATTCATATTATTAATTCAGAAAGCACGGAATTGAATACAATGTAACTACAACGCACCTCTTTCCATACATTATCTATGGACGAGCACACACACTCTGGATTCAGATTATGAATTCATAATCTGATTCAGACTGTGTAAGGCCGGCCTAAATGACCGACCGCTGATATTATGCGACTAAATGAAATCGTGAAATCATACCAATTGACAGGATTTGAGCGCATCACTTGCTGCGCGCTAGTGGCACATCTGCATTTTTTAATACACTATCAGTGTAGCTGCGTGTGTGGAGTCTGTCAACCAGTAAGGAAAATATATCCTAATATACCGACCTATAATATATATTTTCGTATATTAATATATATTATAGCAAGGCAACTTACGATATATTTTCGTATAGTTTAGGTATATTTTCCATACTAGTTAACAGACTCCACACACGCAGCTATAAATTATATTAATATGTCGGAGATTGACAATAGTATAGGAGCTCAACGGAACAACTGTGCCACCGGAAGGCGACACCAACGCCCTCTACAACCTTTTGGCGCGCTCGACAGAGCCTTTGTGGTCGCTGCAGTGCGACGGCAGAACCAGTGTTGCCAGATCTACCTGATAAAGCAGTAGATCTACCTGATTTTGAAAAATTCTACCTGATCTACTGCTCTTGTCTTATTCTTGTAAGAAATATACCTGATTTTTCACAATTTTGAAGATTTTCTTATATTATTTCCGAGTTTGTGTCATCGTGTCGTATCGTCTGGCCTTTATGACATACTTTACGTAGTGTTAGTTGGGTTTCGACCGCTAAAGGGACTGGACACGCCGGTATTTTTCTTGAAGGAATCAGGGTAAGTATTTTTTTTACGATGTATTTGGTACTGTTATCACGACATTTGTATGGGCATTTATTTAGTGATATTGAATGAAATAAAATGTGTGTTTCATAACGATATGGTTAGCAACATATTGCTAACCATCGTTATGAAACACACATTTTTGCCTCATAGGGTAAGTAAGAATTTCGTTTAATAAATGAGTGACTCGAGTAAGTAGTGTAAGAAATAGCGCCGAAAAACGTTTTTGTCGACATTTTTTGTATGGCGATATTTGTACGGTAATAATTACAATAATAAAACTAAACAAAATAGTTGATATATTTATGGACATGGAAATTATATTTCGTGTTTCAATTAGATTTTGATTTTAACCGACATTTGTATGCCACGTTCGACATTTGTATGGACAAAATAACCGTACAAATGTAGGTACAAACCTATAAAAATAAAGAAGTGTTGATTATTTTATGATAAACATGTCTTAGATGGTGATGTGGTGTTAATCGGGTTGTTTTTTGTAATCATTTTTTTTATTTCTATTTATCCTTAAATACGATAAAGACGATTTAGTGAGTTTGTTAATAGTATTCATGCAAGTAAATTAGATTTTTCGACATTTGTATGGCAGTATCGACATTTTTATGGCACTATATCGACATTTGTATGGCGCTGTCGACATTTGTATGGCACCGTTTTTTTTAGCGTCAATATCTAACTATTAGAAGTAGAGTGGTGCCTCATACAGCATATTTTTTCTTGTTAAGAATCCCACCTGATGATATCGCTACGATCCTAATTTAAAAGAAAATAAAAATAGCCATACAAATGTCGAAAAAACATACCTACTCCTCAAAAATTTACCATTAGTACGATATCGTGATGAATGATATTGATAATGTAGGTAATACCCCCCAATGTAATATCCCCCAATCACAGATTATCCCCCAATGACAAAGTGGCAAAATCACCAGTGTTGCCGTTTGGTTACATTTCTTACGTTTTTCGTAACTTTTGACTTCCCTATGTAACATTTAAGTAACTTTCAACTTGTGGGCATATTTCGTAACATTTGGGTCCTCTTCATTAAAAAGGGTAAAAACAGCCATGTAAAAATCAACATTGCACTAGATTTATTTCACTGAACAAAAATAAAAAGGTAACTTCTTAACCAAATTTTAACTTTTTCGGGTGAGAATTGTAGTTTTGTATGAAACTGGCCTGGCAACACTGAAAGTCACTGACCTGTGTATTTTCTGTCAGTCAAAGTTGAACTTGAACTTAGAACTTAGTATTATTTTAGTATTATTATCTTGTTGTCATTTTACTATCTTTTTCAAGAAGTTTTAGTTTTGTTTTATATTTCACAAACGAAGCGGTGTAAACATCAACAATGTGTGTTAACAGGACCGACAAAAGAATAGCAGAAAACGTAAGTAATTAAATGAAAAATACGATATTGTTCCTACTTATTAATAATTAATAAGTGGGTATTTCTTGTTAGCAGGCTGATAGGTATATAGTTGCTTATGTCCAGCGGATTTTTTTTTTATAAAGCAATATGATATCGGAACAACACCATTGTTTTGGGACCCTTTCTGTTTTCAGTACCAAATTAAATGTTTGTGAGGTGGTGTAAGAGAATGGGTTTCCCTAACTTCAGAGCTTCATTGCTAATACCATCTGGCCCCGGACTTTTGTCGTTTTTTAGGATCTTGAGGTGGTCATATACTTCTCTTTCTTCTATCCTTTCTATGTCCATCACAGTGGTATAGTTTGTGGTTTGTTCCTTTTTATTGTTGTGAACTCGTTTTTAATACAGATCTTTGTAAAAGGTTGTTGCTAACTCTAGTACTTCTTTTCTTGATTTGGTTTCTTTTGATTGGTTTTGTAGTTGGAGAATCCAGGTTTTTTGTGGTTTTAATTCTTTTAGTGCTGGTTTAGTACTACTTAAGGTTGTATGTTATGATGTTTTTTCTGTAGTCACTGTAATCTTTCCTAATAGCTTAAAGAAGTAACAAGAAGAGCCAACATCACCTGGAAAATGTTCTGGTCCCTCAAGGAAATTGTAAAAGGAGATTACAGCCTTAATTTGAAAAAAGTTGTTAGCAATACCTGTCTTCTACCGTGCTTGGTTTACGGCTCTCAAACTTGGGTATATACTAACAAAATTAAAAACAAAATTATATCAACCCAAAGAGCAATGGTGAGGAGCATGCTGAAACTAAAGAAAGTAGACAAGATTAGACACTCGAAAATAAGGGAAAAAACTAAAGTCACTGACGCTCTAACACACACCCTAAGACTAAAGTGGAGATGGGCTGGCCACATCGCACGCCTACAAGACAAAAGATGGACCATACATCCCACAACTTGGGGAGGACCAGCTGGAAAAAGAAATGTCGGCAGACCATACATGAGATGGGCTGACGATATAGCACAGGTAGCTGGCAAGAACTGCCTAGACAAAGGAAAGAGACGACAGGAGTGGAATGGATTGGAGGAGGCCTTTACCCAAAAAGGAATCCATAGCAATAAATAAACCAAACTAACTCAGAACATGCATACAACCACAACAGACTATGGAAATAAAAAGGCTTAATAGTAATAATAATAATAATAAGTAGGTATTTCGAGAGTAATTATTACTCTCGAAATACTTATAATTCGTTAACTGGTGATGCTTACCTGCTTATAATATTGTGACAAGCAACTTTGTTTAATGCGCGACGGCATTCGCCATTCACTTGCTTTCGAGTGAGAGGTGATTTGAGTATCATCAATTGAAGGATTTTATTTTTCAAACTTATGTTCAAATCTAGAAATAAATACTATAATATTATAGTTGCCTATTCACTAGTGCATGCACTTTTTTATCATATCACCTTTCAAGCGTGCTGAACTGCCATTTACGGTAATACCCACTGAGATCACCTTATAGAATCACTCAGGTACAATAAATTATGAAATAAATTCTTGGAGATCCTTTGAGGTCGTCTAAAGCTTTCGGCACACCAAACGCGTGTCGTGAGCGACGCGGCACCCGGCACACCGCAGCCGGCCGGCAGCTTCAACGCGTTTCGAACGCGTGCCCGCGTTCCTCACGCCTCGCAGCCGCGTTCGGTGTGATGTGTTGCGCGGCGCGCGCGTTCATCCATCACGCGTTTGTAAAAAAAATACGACTTGTAGCCACGTCGACGCCGGTGTGCCGGGCGGCCATATTTAATACAACTTAGCGTGCCAGCGCGCGCGACACGCCTGCTTCGCGCACGCCACGCGCCGCGCTGCCCGAGTCGTCTGTGGCGACTGCGGCGCGTCGCGCGCGTGAAGCAGTTCGAACGCGTTACTTTTTGGTGTGCCGGGTTCAATTTGCTTTGTTGTATTATAACACGCGCGGGCCCGCGTTCGAAGCGCGTTGCGCCTGACACGCGTTTGGTGTGCTAAAAGCTTTAGTAACTATTTCACTGTTATTGAAAATATTTTTATTTTATTATCTTTTCAGAGATCCAACAAAACAAGCAAAATGTTTAAGGGGATGGCCATCAACATGTTCAAACGTGTGTTCTTCTTCATCCGTTACCATGTTGAGCGGATCATAGACTTGGTATTCGCGTTTATTTGGGATGGAGAGAGGCAAGCAGTGCCCGATTTGGAGGCTAGACACGTGATGCTGAAGGAGAGTGCCGTGGAACTGGCCAAGAGGATCCGGGATAAGACCTTGAAGTCTGAGGATTTAGTGCGAGCTTGCGTGGAGAGGATTCAAGCTGTGAGTATAATATAGTATTAGAGTTAAACTTCTATGATTGGAGATAGCAAAAAAGGGACTGGTATAGTCTGTCAAGAAAGTCATGAAATGAAAAATATTTTATAATTGATCCAAAGAGCTACATTACAGTATAAAAAAGTATAATTTTAATAAACAATTACAGTAATATATTATTAGTTTTTTACTGATTTTTTTTATACTATTTTAAACTGTAATTTAGCTGTTTGGATCAATTATAAAATCATTTACATTTCATGACTTTCTTGACAGACTATAATGTGCATGAGAGTGTGTTTTGAATCAGTACAAATTTTTTTTCTGCATTATTACTAAATTAGCTTATCTTGTCCTTTCTATTCATTGTAACAGTCAACACTTTTAATTGTTGAGCCACCATATAACCCTGTCATAACTGCATCAATTCTGAGCAAGAAATTATATCAAAATTAATCATTAGCTTTCTATGACAGCAGGGTTCTATAGTGGCTCAACAATTCATCGTTGTCTGTACGTAATAATATTCATTTGTCATTAATTGCATGATAAATTGTGCAAATAAACTTGTGACTTGCATAGGCTAGTAGTCACTGCGTTTTTGGTTGCACTTTTCACTGTAGGAAAAAAAAAGTCTTCGAGTACCAAGCCTCTTTGCATGACTTCTATTGGTTCCAATGTGGTTATTATCAGTTTTTTATTGCTTTCATTTATATTATACTATAGACACAGAGGCCATATTATTTGATTTGAACATTGCATTGATAAGCAAAACTGATATAACTGACATAAACTGGTATTTTATACAGGGTTTTAAAATCCTTATTCTCATTGATGAAGTGAAATGTTAGAGATAGAAATAGGTTTATTGACAAAAGACACAACACTTATAACATGATAACACAAAATAGAAACTAATCACTATATTAGAGATGTGCCATTCTCGGAAACTTTCCTCGTTTTATAGAGAACATTCTCGACCGGGAATATATTCCATACAAAATGAGGAATGTTTCCAAGAACGGCACTCTACACTACATATTATAAATTAAAGTTCCCCAAATGTTTATCCGGGCTAATCTTAGAAAGTACTGTATGGATTTTCATACGGTTTTCACCATTAGAAAGAGGGACTGCCTAAGGAAGGTTATATTATAGGCTGTAAGTATTTTATGAACATTAACCCGTGTGAAGTCGAGGTGGGTCGCTAGTACAGTATAAAACAAGTGTCAAATAGTGTTAAATAGGGTGGCACTCAGCATAATGACGTGACTTGGCGAGCCACGACCCACGACGCTGGTTTTCAGTGGCACCTATTTGAATAGGTTCACGAACACCAGTGTGTACTGGACATGAAATAAACGTACTATATATGTATGCTAAGAATTAATTTTCTTCGTTTTAAAGGTAGAACTATACCGGTTGAAATATAAAGGTATAGTAGTAATTCTTTTTGGTGAGCGAATCCACTTAGCTTTGTAAATGACAAACAATACCCATTGTTGTATTGTTGCATGCATTGTTAAGTGTGGCCGAAACTGCTACTTCGAAATTAAAGGCGTCATAAGTGCAAACTACTTTTACATTAAATTACTCTTTAACACAAAGGCAATAAGATTTACTGTAACACAAAGACACGCAGATGTTGGTCACTTTGTATTTAAAAGAACAGTGAAGTACGCATCGATGCTTAGGATGACGAACAGAACATTAGTGTAAAAGTTGTTTGCACTTATGATGCCTTTAATTTCGAAGTAGCAGTTTCGGCCACACTTAACAATGCAGATAATGGGTATTGTTTGTCACATACAAAGCTAAGTGGATTCGCTCACCAAAAAGAATTACTACTATACGCTACAGGTATAAAATACTGATAGGTATATATAGGTACATAGTACAAGGTGGGCCAAAAGAAGTCATCCGATGTTGTTTGACTCTCTTTTTTTGAATTGTTACGCAAAAAAATAGACACGATTATTCCGCGTTCTTGGGGAGTGTATCGCTCCATGGCTTGTTCACTTGTATTTTGCATCTGTCAAGTCCACAAATGTCAAAACAGATTTGACATTGGCGAATTTGCAAAAATGAGAGCATCTTCCAATAGGGTGATTTCTTTTGGCCCACCTTGTATAAGTAGGTACGTAAGCGCGACAAACAGCAAACAGCGACTAATGGGCTTATTAAGCCCAAGCCCAACTTAATAAGCCTTGAAGTCAGAAATCTGCCGCGCCGAACGAAATCTAACATAAATAGGTACTTTAGGCATACACTCGATAACTAGCGCTGATTGGCTGTTAACTTTATGAAAACAGTTCAGGTATTGAGAAATATAACGGTACCGTTATATTCAGCTACAGAAAAATTTCTTTTGCGCTGACGAAACCTAACTGAAACGAAGCGGCATGACGTCATGCCGTTTTAAAACGCTATCTTTATATTCCTGACTGAAACGCAAAAACAATATAAAGTAGATTAATGAAATATACTAAGCCAAACTTATCTCTTTAATTGATCTTTTACAGCTTAAGTAGTATGGAAAAAAGTTGTTGTATTCCGTAGACATACATATAAAATAATTAATTATGTTAATCTGCAGGTGAACCCAGTATTAAACGCTTTGGTGGACGAGAGATTCGAAGAGGCATTGGAAGAGGCGCGCGAGGTCGATAAGCAGATCGAAAATGGACTGCCTGACCAGTATTTTAAAGATAAACCTTTCCTGGGTAAGAATCTAGATCCATATAAAATCTATGCCCCGAGTCTGAAGTCCACTTTATATTTACCTGACTGCGCGAAGCAAAAAAAATGGTAATGTGTTTAACAGTCTATATATGTATGTATGTATGTGACGAAGAATCGGATGTTCCACTCTAGCTCCTAAACTATTGGACGGATTTTAATAAATGAGGTGTCATATGATTCGTCAAAAACGTACAAATGTCATAGGCTATATATATAAAAATCATAAGGGTTCTTTATGATTATGACGCATCCTTAGTCGCCAGTCGTGTGTTAGTTTTTGAGGTTAGGTGGGTGAATATTCGGGCGCTTCAACCGCCTTATTACCGTTTTCAATATATTTACGAAATCAAGGACACCTACCAGCAACTTCTGATGCTAATAGATACTACCCCTAGTTCTGTTTCTGTTTACATCAGAAGTTGCTGGTAGGTGTCACTTCACTCAGGCAACGTTATAAGGTGTCATTCACCCAGGTAAGGTTATTTAAATTTGTAATGAATCTGTAATATACAGAGGTCCGAATGGGTAATGCTAATTTACTTTAACTTGATGTATATTAATTAAATAATGTCTTTCCAACCGACTCACCCAACAACGAACATGCGCTACTTGTCTTAAGTTTGGGTAAATTTGCACTAGGTACGTGTTCCTAATGGTTTGACCGCCGAAATGGTGAAGCCGTGGTAGCCTAATGGTTTGACCTGCCGACTCTTATGCAGAGGGTCGTGGGTTCGAACCCGGGCTCGCACCTCTAAGTTTTTCGGAATTTATGTGCGAAATATAATTTGTAAATTTACCATGAGCTTATCGGTGAAGGAAAACATCGTGAGGAAACCTGCACACACCTGCAAAGCAATTTGACGGTGTGTGCGAAGTTCCCAATCCGCACTGGGCCCGCGTGGGAACTATAGCTCAAACCCTCTCATTGTGAGTGGAGGCCTGTGCCCATCAGTGGGACGTATATAGGCTGGATTATTATTATTATTATTTTACGTGTTCCTACATGTGGTAATGAATTGAATTATACTCTGATTAAATTTAGCAATATTGCTTAACCCCGTCCCCAGGCGTCCCATTCACGACTAAGGACAGCCACGCCGTGCGCGGGCTGCGCCACACGCTCGGCATCGCGCGGCGCGCCGACGTGCGCGCGACAGAAGACGCCGAGTGCGTTCGTCTGTTGAGGGCCGCGGGCGCCATCCCCGTCGCTGTAACCAACGTGCCCGAGATCAATAAGTGGTGAGTATGGGTACAGCAGTGGAGTCTTCTGCTAACAACGTAATTGCTAGCGGCTGCCCCTCGAAGAAGGAACCAAACGTATATGCGGCATACATAGCTTACCCATCAATTTTTTTTCTTCTTCTCTCTTTATCAGCAATCAGTATATGTACTATGAGTAGATATGATTTTGTGCGTCATGTCCAGCAGGGTGTCCTCTAGTGAGAACAACTACTCATTAACATAAATATTTTTCAAGATTTAAAGATGGCGTTTCCTTTGTGACGTTTCTCCTAGTCTCTGTTTGTTAGCTTTGCGCCAAGTTCATTAGCACGAGTCTTTAGTCTTTCATAATATCTTCTCTTCATTCTCTGTACCTACTTTGACTTTTTTAAGATTACAGCGAAATTTTCAAAATGCGATGCTTGTGTGAACGCCAACATTATAGTCGTCATCCAAAAAACAGATACGATCATAGTTATAGAAATTGATATCCACATCGCCAAACGCTATCAACTTTCGCATATTTGCCGTTTAATGTGTGTACATATGTTTGTGTGTCAGGCAGGAGACCCGCAACATGATCGTGGGGCAGACACGCAACCCCTACCATACGGGGCGCACCGTGGGGGGCTCCAGCGGCGGCGAGGCAGCCCTGCACGCCGCGCTGGCCGTGCCCATCTCACTTTGTGAGTCTCAGTCCGCTTGAAACACATGTGGCGTCATTAATCTGTTGTAGTGCGTTAGCCAGAAAGTGACGGCGCTCTGTTACACTACACCACTTAATACACGCGAACACATTCGTACACGCGCACGCACCTACACACACTATAGAACTTACTTTTTGAAGATATATCTTTAACCGACTTCAAAAAGAAGGTTCTCAATTTGTTTTTAAGCTTCTGCACTCTAAACAAGGAACCCTTATAATCTTGCCAAGACTTACTGCCGCACTCAGAGACGTCAATTAATTTTTAAGTTTCATTAAAGTAGCTGCTGTCACTTTCTTTGCTATAGCAATAGAATAAGACGCAGCAACTTTAATGTGACTTAAAACTTAATTGACGTCTCTGATTGCGGCAGTTAGGGCCGTATTAATAAACTCATCTCAACTGTGATCCCCGTCACAAGATGCGTCAAAAATGACAGTTTTCTATGGATTGACATTTACTTTGACGTATCTTGAGACGGGGATCAGAGTTGAGATGAGTTTATTAATACGGCCCTTGGAGTATATCTTTGTCGTTTCGTCAGACAATTTTATAATAGTCACTTGTACTTTAAACCTATTGATTGCGTCAGGTTCCGACATCGGCGGCTCGACGCGCATGCCGGCCTTCTACTGCGGCCTGTTCGCGCTCAACCCCACCGCTGGCTACACCAGCCTCAAAGGTGGGCACAATCAATACAATCGTTTATTAACAGCCCCGGAAGACCCAGAAGATAGACGAAGTAAAGACATAGCAATGTAAAAAAAATCGGTCAAGTGCGAGTCGGACTCGCGCACCGAGGGTTCCGTATTTAAGTTCGTACTTCAAAAATATACCTTTTTGTGTACTTTAATTGTATGCAATAAGGTCCATATTGACTTGCCTAAATTTTAGTACAAATCTTCGTTTTATTTTTCCCGTAAGATATAAGTGATTATGATTATCTATAAGTTATTAAATTTTTAGATTTTTCGGTATACAAACATAACACTGGTCAACAAAAAAACAACTTTTGCAAACCCGTGAAAGGAATTCAACTGATTTTAAGAGAACATTAAAAACCGTTCGCAGTGGTAATAATTGTATGCCTTAGTTAGCTCGGGTTGGTTTTTGTTCGTGGGTATGCGCGGCGTTAACACTCAATACATGTTACATCAAGCACGCGGGAGGGCCTGGAACTTGCGGTAGAGGTTGTCTCAAAAGGCATATTACAGGCCTATGAAGAAAACTGTCCTCCCAAGGTAAAAACAACCAGGCGTACGGTGCCGTGGTGGAACTCTAAGCTGAAAAGGCTTAGGGATAAAACACGGAAACTATTCAATAAGGCTAAGAAGACAAAGGAGTGGGAGGTCTATCGGAAAGCTCTAAATGAATATAGCAAACAGATTAGGAAGGCTAAAAGGGAGTCATGGAGGAAGTTCTGTGAGGACTTAAACAACACACCTCAGGGAGCAAGACTTCATAGAATACTTGCCAAAGCTAAACCTAACCAAATTGGTCTACTAAAAAGACCAGATGGTTCCTTCACCAACAATGAAATGGAAACATTAGAATTACTGGCAAACACTCATTTCCCGGGAGTTGCGAACCCAAGCGAAGTTAACGCTGTGGGAGTTTCGTATAGACCCCATCCGGAGGACTGGAGACAAGCAGCCCTAGTCGTAAGACCGGGAATAGTGAGATGGGCCATAAATTCATTTAAACCCTACAAAACGGGTGGTTTAGATGACGTAAGCCCAGTTCTACTACAACGTGGTGCGGACGTCCTAATCCCTTATCTGGTTAAAATCTTCAGAGCCAGCTATGCCTGGGGATACATACCGGAACAGTGGAACAAAGTTAAGGTTTTATTCATACCTAAGGCTGGGAAAAGGGACTATGCTTTAGCAAAGTCCTTCAGACCAATAAGCCTATCCTCGTTTTTACTTAAAACCATGGAAAAGGTAATAGATAAATATATTCGGGAAACCTGTCTTAAAGACAAGCCTATCCATGACAGTCAGCATGCCTATCGCAGTGGCAGATCAACGGAGACTGCCCTGCTGAACCTAGTTGATAGGATCGAAAAGGCACTGGAAGATAAGGAAATTGCTCTCACGGCATTTCTTGACATAGAGGGCGCCTTTGATAACACTCCCATAGGAACGTTGGTTAGTGGGCTGGCTGTAAAAGGCGTAGACACTACCACCATTCGTTGGGTACAAGGGATGCTTTCGAATAGAGTGGTTCAGCTAGAACTACTCAACACTACCACCACTGACCACTGTAAGAGGATGCCCGCAGGGAGGTGTATTATCTCCACTGCTCTGGACTCTTGCTGTGGATGGACTTTTGCATAAGATGGCAGAACTTCGCATTGATACGCAGGGGTACGCTGACGACCTTGTGGTTACGGTGCGGGGCAACTGCCAAAGTACATTATCGTACCTAATGCAAAAGGCTCTAAACAAGATAAACTCATGGTGTAAAGATAATGAATTATCCATAAATGCGGATAAAACCATTATTGTCCCATTCACGAAGAAGCGGAAACTAGACAGGCTTAGACCGCCTATCATGAATGGAAAAATAATACCGTTCTCTTCCGAGGCCAAATATCTGGGAGTTACACTGGACCAGAAACTGACCTGGAACTTACATGGGAACGGTACTTTACAAAAGGCTAAATCAGCTCTGGCGATTTGTTGTCGGCTAGCAGGAAGCAGATGGGGACTAAAACCCAAAATTGCACTCTGGCTCTACACATCCATAGTGAGGCCAATGGTGTCTTACGCCTCAGTGGTATGGTGCAGAAAAGCGACACAAAAAACTGTAATCTCAAAACTTAGCAGTCTTCAAAGAACTGCCTGTATTAACGCTACGGGAGCCATGTCTACCTCTCCAACATTAGCTCTGGAAGCATTGCTAAACCTGCCGCCCCTGCACCTGGACTTGGAAAAGGAGGCGAGGGCTAGTATGCACAGAATTTCGAGCTTGAATAAAGGGAACTGGCTTTCCCAAAATATGAGATCCCTCGAGAACTCTATAAGCGATATTCCTGTGATGGGGATGCCATCTGACACCATGACCCCCAAACACTGTCCACAGAAAATGTATTCTGTGGAGCTCCCATCTCGGGATGATTGGCAAAACAATCGCATAACATGGAAACCAGGCAGCCTAAAGTGGTACACTGATGGCTCCAAATCCGGTTCTGAGGTAGGCTGCGGAGTATACGGAGAGGCGCCTAAAAAGGCGTTAAGCCTGAATTTAGGCAAATACTCATCCATATTCCAGGCGGAGGTGTACGCCATAATTGAGTGTGCGGCAGCCAATCTGCAAAGCAACTATCTCAACAGTACTATCTATATCCACTCGGATAGCCAGGCAGCTCTCTTGGCTCTAACCTCTGATGTGATAAACTCAAGGCTGGTCGAGAACTGCAGGCAACTTTTAAACACCCTGGGTGCAAAAAACAGGGTAATCCTACGATGGGTCCCAGGGCATGCGGGCATCGTCGGCAACGAGAAAGCAGACGAACTTGCACGAGTAGGAGCTAAGGGAACACAGTTTGGACCGGAGCCATTCTGTGACATCCCCAAAAGCCTAACAAAACTCACCCTGCGGACATATTGCTATAATGCAACCATTCAACATTGGAGGGTAACTCCAGGCTTAAACCATTCCAAGGCCCTGATAAGAGCATTTAGCAAAAAGGCAGCTACGGAGGCCTTAGCGCTAAGTAGGAACAAACTTCGCAACCTGGTTAGAGTGCTTACAGGGCACTGTTGCCTAAACAAGCACATGCAGACGATTGGGAAATGTGACACAGGGTTGTGCAGACTCTGCCATCTGGCGGAGGAAACACCCCTGCACATTCTCACCGTCTGCCCGACCATAATGCGTCATCGTAGCTCTTCATTGGGAAAGCACATAATGTGCCCAGAGGAGATCAAGTATCTCGGCGCCAAAAAAGTCCTGCAATTCCTAGAATTAACAGGGCTTAGCGGAGAACTGTAGGTTGTGGCGATCACAATAGATCAACTCTGGTCGCAGTGATACTAGGATATTCAAGCCTTGAATAGCCGCTCCCTGAATAATAATAATAATAATACATCAAGCACACCGTGAGCATAATTCAGAAAATCGAACTAAGCCAGCTGTGAAACGTCTATGGTTGATGAATAGTCACCGCGTACTTCTTGATATTACAACTCATTATCACTGGGCAAAAACCTTGTTGACCAGTGTAATCTAAGTATACTTTTTTAAAAGTAATTTAAGGTTGACCGTGTCCCGGCCGCGCTCCGGCGCCGGTGTACCGTGAACCCATCTTCATGAACATCGCCGGCAGGCTCCTCGCTGCGCACCGGGCTGCAGCCCACCATGGCGTCCGTCGGCTTCCTCAGCAAGCACGCGGCGGACCTGGCGCCGCTCACCGCGGTCGTCGCCGCGGACAACGCGAAACACCTCAATCTGGACAGGGTTGTCGACTTGCAGGTGAGCATCCTCCAGTTAATAGTAGACATACTTTCAACCCATTATTGCCCATCACTGGTTTTTTTATGTTGAGATAAATGCCCGAAATTTCCAAATGATTTTTCTATGTACCAATCAAATCGCTAGAAATGTTTTGTAATGAAATTGTGATTCGTTTCTGTTCTATGGTGGTCAAAAGTACCATTTTGCCATGTTTATACAATATACAGTATCAGTTAATATTAGTTAAAATATAGCCCGTGTCTACCCTGAAAGTGCATTCTTAATAATATTGGTGAAATGATTTTTGAAATCGGATAAGTACTTACCTACTCCGGGCGCCGGCCAACGGCCAACCGCTTCGCTGTGAGGATTTTTTTGTTGCGCGTAATTTAAAATCTGATACCTTCTAAAGTATTTATTTAAATGACAAAGTGTAACGGACAATTTTACTCTATATTAACCCCCTTACTAATAAACGTTGAGTAACGGCTGAGTAGTTATACAATGCTTTGTCCTTATCTGTCGAATTCAAATGTCACAATGACAGATAAGGACAAAGCATTGTATAACTACTCAGCCGTTACTCAACGTTTATTAGTAAGGAGGTAAATGTCCAAGGTAACTAACCTTTATTTTGAACTGATTCGGTGAAAATAGCTTCGCATGTAACCTATTAATTTTGAATAATATTTTAAAGAATGTCAGTACGTTTGTTCAAGGTTTTAGTTTATTACTTTATGTTTGCAGGATAAAAGATAAAAAAGATAAAAGATATTTATTCAGTATGTAGGCCACACAGGCACTTTTACATGTCAAAATCTACCAGCGCTTCCCAAGAGGAGACCACTGCTGAGAAGAGGCGCCGCAAGAAACTCAACAGTTAGTCATTTTTTTAATAGAATATTCACTTATGACAATGATACTACTTATTCTAGCATTATATAAAACTATAAAAATAATATAAAATATCTGCGTAGTTCTGCAGGAAAACATGTCAGAATTATTACGAAAAAAAATAAAAAATAGCATATACAGGGTGTTAGGTAATGAGTGGATAAACCGTGATCTGCTGATAGGGGGCACTTAGGTCGTTCTAATAATGATAAATGAGGTTTAGTAAAAGTGCCACGGTTTTCGAGATATTTGGACTTTTTTAATTTTTTAGGAAATTGACACCCTTACTCGATTTTTTGGTTGTGGTTAGTGTACTAAGATGTTTTTTTTTATTTTCTTTTTAGCTTATTATTGTTAAATAGTTGTGTTATGCGATAAACATTACCATTTTGGCGTAACTACCGTGGTTTAATTTAAAAAAAATCGCAAACTTTAATTTTGCATCTTCGATCGAACATTAACCAAATTTTGAGCTCTTGCGGTGAAAAAAAAAATTACTATCACATGGTAGCCAATGAGCTAAAAAACATGCCCATTTAATAGAGATTTTAAAACAGTAAACATCTTTTTATTTAAATATTAGAATAAAAAACAACATCAGTTTTCCGCAATCGATTCGATTATTTCCTGTGATTATTTCATATTAAATTTGTGCTCCACAATTCCAAACCGTACCTAATTATGACAAACTTTTCCTTGCGAAAATAAAAATACTGGCCACTAATTTTGTGAAACCTTTTATTGAAAAAAAGTAACGATTTGTGATCCGAGCGAAGCATTACACCCTTTTGTTGCAATAATAACAATACTGGGCAGTACTTTTTTTAATGCCATTTATTCGAAATTTAGCCATCCAGACTACCGGATTTTTAATCGAGTACATAATGCGTTCACTGAAGGCAGAATTCTTGGTCAGGGTGTGGGTGGAACAAGTGGAGGAAGACCCACCCGAGGAGATGACGAGAATGTTTTGGACCTAGTTGAAGCAGATCCTTCTCTATCCGTGCGTGATATGGCAAATTACCTGGGTTTATCTGTATGAAAAGTGCATACTACATTAAAAGTACACCAATTACACCCATTTCACGTCCAACGTGTGCAAGTTTTATTGCCTAGAGATTATCCCTTAAGAGTAACTTTTTGTCGAGTGATGCTGCGTCGGATGCGTGAAGACCCAGACTTTTTTAACAAGATACTGTGGTCGGACGAATCATCTTGCCGTCAAGATGGCTACATGAATCTACACAATCTGCACAGTTGGCAGTTAGATAATCCTCACTTAATGAGATAGGATAGATCTCAGTACCAATTTAAGGTAAGTCTTCTCATGATCACGGTATTCACGGTTGTTGTAATACGATAAAAACGTCAAGGTTTAATTAATTATGCTTTTTACCGCGATGAATCCCCTATCTATTACAAATATTAATTTTAGGTAAATTTGTGGACCGGTATCTTGAATGGCGAAGTGATCGGCCCCTTCGAGCTGCCATCTACTCTAAATGGAGATAATTACTTGGAGTTTCTTCAAAATGATCTACCTATCCTTCTGGAAGATGTGCCGCTTGCACTAAGGCAAGTAATATGGTTACAACAAGACGGTTGTCCCGCACATTACGCAGCACGAGTGCGACAGTACTTAACTGCCGCATTCCCAGAACGATGGATTGGCCGGTTAGGCCCAATACTATGGCCTCCGCGTTCACCGGATTTGAACTCCTTAGATTTTTTTTATTGGGGTTGTCTCAAAGAGAAAGTGTACAGCCGTCCAATTACGAGTCTTTCTGGGTTACGAGAGCGAATAAGAATTGCTGCTCAAGAAATAGGGAACTCTGGATACACCAGATTCGTCAGGCGTTCCTTTATCCGACGATGTAGAGCTTGCATTAGGGCTGGTGGACGTCAATTTGAGCACATTATTTAACTTAACTTTATTAAAACATTTCCTTTTTATGTTTTTTTATTTCACAGATAGCATTAGTTAAATCATTCATTAGAAAAACCGGCTTCCTTGCTACTCCAATACCTACTTTTTTAAGTTTTATTTATAAAAACCAATAAATGTTTACTGTTATAAAATCTCTATTAAATAGGCATGTTATTAAGCTTATTAAAAGAATAAAAAGCTGTCGGGATATTTTTTAAATTTCGAATAAATGGCATTAAAAAAGTAGTTAGTGCCCGGTATCGTTATTATTACAACAAAAAGGTTGTAAAGCTTCGCTCGGATCACAAATCTTTACTTTTTTCAATAAAAAGTTTCACAAAATTAGTGGCCAGTATTTTTATTTTCGCAATGAAAAGTTTGTCATAATTAGGTACGCTTTGGAATTGTGGAGCACAAATTTAATATGAAATAATCACAGGAAATAATCGAATCGATTGCGGAAAACTGATGTTGTTTTTTATTCTAATATTTAAATAAAAAGATGTTTACTGTTTTAAAATCTCTATTAAATGGGCATGTTTTTTAGCTCATTGGCTACCATGTGATAGTAATTTTTTTTTTCACCGCAAGAGCTCAAAATTTGGTAAATGTTCTATCGAAGATGCAAAATTCAAGTTTGCTATTTTTTTTAAATTAAACCGCGGTAGTTACGCCAAAATGGTAATGTTTATCACATAACACAACTATTTAACAATAATAAGCTAAAAAGAAAATTAAAAAAAACATCTTAGTACACTAACCACAACCAAAAAATCGAGTAAGGGTGTCAATTTCCTAAAAAATTAAAAAAGTCCAAATATCTCGAAAACCGTGGCACTTTTACTAAACCTCATTTATCATTATTAGAACGACCTAAGTGCCCCCTATCAGCAGTTCACGGTTTATCCACTCATTACCTAACACCCTGTATATATATACATACACAGGTATATAAGTATACACATATATATCGCGGGCTTCATACTAAAGGGGCGTATACGCTAAACCGTTACTTTTCAGGAGAGACAAAAAACCTAATAACTTTTTTGTATATTTATCGATTGAGCTATAAATTTGCATATGACTTTTTAAATACTTCCTGGTTTACGGGAAATAATTGATTTTACGTTAATTATTTTAGAAACCTGTAATTATGTTATTACGCCTCTTTGGCTCGGCGCTAATATGCAAACACCAACTAAAAAATTCTTCAAAAATACATTGGATTTGCAGGCGTATAATATGAAACTTTCCCTAATTGATAATTTAATTTAATTCAAAATTAATCCAGTTCATAAGCTTAAATATGATGACGTTTCAATGTAAAATCGTGTAAGATACCGTTATTTCTATTTTTTTTTAAATTCATACGTCTCTCTGCCTTGACAAAAATAAAAAATATAATTATTTTATTATGAGGTCGTATAATAAAATATACTACGATTGCATAGAAAATAATTCTTAAATATTGGGCAATCGAAATATCATAATTCTAAAGTAATTTTCTCTCTATAATACCACTCTTTTTAAGTTTTATTTAGCTCATAAGGCTTGACAAAAATAATACTAAACTCCTTTGTTCGAAAGGGGAGTTATAGATTTAAAACTAGAAATTTTTGCTCTGGTTAAAAAAATAGAAAGACGTATCATAATGTACTATAATTTATTCAATAAACCAAAATAAAATCTTTCAAAAATCTGCATCATAGGCCTTCCCCAAGGATCTCCACGACGGCCAGTTTTGTGCTACTCTCATCCATCGGCTTCTTGCGATCATCACCAGATCGTTGGTCCACCTTGTGGAAGGCCTGCCAACACTTCGCCTTCCGGTCCGCTGCTGCTATTCTAGAACCTTTTCGCCCCAACGGCCATCAGTTCTACGAGCAATGTGCCCCGCCCACTCCCAAGGTTCGCAATTCGCTGGGCTATGTCGGTAATTTTGGTTCTCCCGCGGAGTTCCTCATTCTTGATTCGATCTCGCAGAGATACGCCGGGCATAGCCCTTTCTATTGCCCTTTGGGTGACCTTGGGCTTTCTTATGAGGCCCATTATAAAGGACCACGTCTCTGTTCCATAAGTCATCACTGGCAACACACAATGGTCAAAGACTTTTGACTAGTCACTGCGGTAACCGGGACGAAAATATGCTCCGTAGCTTACCGAACGCTGCCCAGCCGAGTTGGATTCGGCGATTGACCTCTTTCTCGAAGTTGGATCTACCTAGCTGGATTACTTGTCCTAGGTAAAGATAATGATCAACAACTTCGAGCGTAGAGTTTCCAACTTTTAAAACAGAGGGTGCAACATGGGTATTTGACATAACTACTAAGTAGTAGCCATTCTATTAAATAATAAATGACATTTGGACTTGGTTTCTTCCCCAGAAAGTGTGTAATTTGGGTTTGCTACAGAATCATGTCGGTCAGAATTGGTTGTCATTTGTTCAGTCTGGTTCAGTTTTAGACAAACCACCAGACTGATTACACATTGGTGCTGTGTGATGCATTACTTGCCGGTGGCTTTACAGATGACAATGGTGTAAAAAGAGGAATAAGTGGCTGTCCAAATTCAACCGAAGGAACCTGTGCCTCTTGGTCGAAATGATTGGTTGCTGCAAAAACTGAAAGAGGCGAGGTATTTGAATAAAATGGCAAGTCGTCAATACAACTTTCATTTGCATTAGAACCTGCGTTTTCCATTTCGGCTACTACTATTTCCTGTTGATGCATTAGCGGTGATTTCCTCAGCATCTCCAACTGGGAAACACTCAATGGCTATGAATGTTCAGAGTACGGAGCCTAATTCTGCTCTTCAAAGGAAGGTGGCGGATTTTCATGATCCAATTGAGGTCCTAAAATATGCATACAAACGGATTAAGCAGAAAAAAAAGCGTGATGCAGCTGATATTTAGTACAAAATCATGAACCTATGCAGTCAAGCAAGAAAGTGTTATATACCCAAGTGTGTTAAAAATTATAAAAACTATAAACATCATATTTGTTACAACGTTTTTATTTTGCGAGAAAGATAATAGCGGCGGCAAACCACATTCGCGTGTATTAATCATAATATTAGTTAAAAAATAACCTGCTACTTAGAATGGTTCAATAGATATAGGCCCTTAAAGGTAAATAGGACGGACGGACCGACAGACAGACAGATAGACAACGTAAGGTCCCGTTGGCACCTTATTACGGAACCCTAAGAGTGATGCCAATCTGTCACGTGCGATGTTTAATTTTGAGGTGCAAGAAACCGAAAGGTCAACGTCACATTCATAATAAATGGCTGATTTTGTAAGTAGGTAGGTATGAACTAATTTCTAAGAACTGCAGCGAATTAAAAGAAAGAAACTAAAGTCACTGGTCAATCTGTCTGTCAATCCGTATGAGAACCGACCTTAAACCTATATAAAGTGTAAAGCGAATTTCAAATCCAAAATCAAAAGGTAGTTATTTGACACAGCGATTGAGCGATGAGTGAAACGAATTTTGGAATTATAAACAATTAATATTTGATTAAATCACTTACCATTTACTTATTACTAATCTATACGGCCGACCACGGCGAAGTGAGTGACTGTGGCGCTTGTTAAAAATGGGATAGCAACACATCGAGAGCGTCACGCCATAGAGCCGTATACGCAAAAATGTGGGTTTTCGTTTTTAATACCATTTTCATTTATCAATTTGCTACCTTTGTGTGTAATATTTTCTAAAAAATATTGTGATATCATTATAATCAAGGTTACATGCGTATATGTCTCTATAAAACAACACAAAACGTAAAATAACATCAAAAAGTAACAGTTATACGCCTTTATATCATGACATTTTTCCATAGATAACACTTGATAATTATGGTCGTATGCACATACGTCTCTTTAGCGCGACTTTATTTGATAAAGTACACTACAATTTAAAGCCGTATGCACATACGTCTTTATAGCCCGACACAATTGTATAGATCACACTAAACATATACAGCCGTATGTACATACGTCTATATGGATCGTTGATAATGCGTAACTGTGCTAAAAAAATGCTTTTACGACTGCTGTACGTCTTTTTGGTTTGACAGCGATTTTTCTATTCCAAGTATACGCCTTAAAGTTTTTCATTATTTTAGCGAAAAATATACATCACAAAATTATGATAAAATTAGAGAATGTGTATCAATAATAGCGGAATCGAATAAGACAAAAAAAAGAAAATCCGATTTTTGCATGTACGCCCCTTTAGAATGAAGCCCGCGATATCTACACATATGTAACCACATAAAAGAGTTTCGACATGTATTCCTACATAAACCGTGTCCCCTAGACAATATACAGTGTTTACATGATTTTTGTGAGGTAGTAAGCAGCTATTAGTTAATTTTCAGTTAATTTTCTGGTTTAGGCCAAGCATTTTTGTCCGTTAGATAGTCCTCGACCCTATAGTACGCTTTAGACATCTACGACTTTTTCAAGTAATTTTTAAGTGCTGGAAGGGGTAACTCTAAAACTACGTCGGGTAATTTATTATAAAAATGAATGCATTGACCTACAAATGATTTATATACTTTACGGACACAAAACTTTTTTATAGCAATTTTATTTTTATTCCTAGTATTTATATTATGTATATCAGAATTTTTAACGAAAGAGTCTAGGTTCTTAATAACATACATAATATTTTCATAAATATATTGGGACGCTACTGTTAAAATATTAATTTGTTTAAAAAGTTCTCTTAATGAATCACGGGAATTTAAGTTATATATAGAGCGAATAGCCCTTTTTTGTAACACAAATATAGTCTGTATGTCAGCTGCTTTACCCCAAACCAGAGTGGAGACGTGGAGATATACTACGTGCAGTCCGCGCACGATTGGCGGGTGAGCCCGGTCAGCGCGGAGCTGCAAGACGCCATGCGCAGGTCAGTCGCGTCGCCACAGAATATATACCTACATCTTATCCTTTTCAACCCCATTAGCTATGTCTACACCTGTGCGCTTTCACGTTCATCTTGCGCTTTTCTCTGACGCATGTCTCTGCAACCACAGCGAATGCAATAACGCATGCGCTCAAACTGGTTTGATAGCAGCGCACACCCGTAGCGCACGCTGATCCGTCACCGTTGGGTTGACGTGCAACATTTTGCAAATAAAATGGCGGAAGATAAAGTCAAAACATTGGATTTTATTGAACCCTCACCCTCGTATTCCATGCGCTTGGCGCAAGTTGATCATGAAAGCGCACCGGTGTAGACATAGCCATTCACGGATATATCCGCACCACTGGTTCAACGCCGACGGATATTTCCGTCACGGTTGACACCTGAGTGTCTACGAGTTAAGATTGACATTAGCTCAAGTTTTTAGATGTCATTAGCGTGTGAGTGACGTTTTTTTGTATGACACGGCGTTGGAAAGGTTAAAGTAGGCTAGCTTCACCCGCGATTTCTTTGGGAACTGTCCTATTTTCCATAATAAAACTTATTATGTCCGTCTACGGGCTGTAATAACTGTGTATACCACATTTCACATCGACCGGTTAAGGTGTTAAACCGTGTTGACGGAACAAAAATACTAACACACTTTTGTATTTACAATGTTATATTAGTTTTATGAATGACCCATAAGGAAAGCGCAAATAAAATGCTCTAATAATCGCGAACATAATAAAACCATACGTGCATACGCCTACAAAGCTAGCGGTCTCGGGTTCGAAACCTGGGGGCTTATTGCCTAACGCACTCGCGATCGCGATCGACTTGAAAGTGACACAATTGCTTTCATTTTGTAGGCAGATTTGACTTCAACTGTCAAATATGAAAGCGATCGCGATCGCGAGTGCGTTAGGCAATAAGCCCTCTGGTATTGGCAAATATTTGTTAGATGTCAATAATTAAAAAAAAAAAAAACAGGTGAGCGCGTGTATTTGTTCCCGAATCATGGATGTTTTCTATGAATTTAAGTATTTATCTATATGTATGCTTATCGTTGCCTAGTACCTATAGTACAAGCCTTAGAGCTTAGTTTGGGACCTAGGTCAATTTGTGTGAGATTGTCTCCTGATATTTATTTTTAATACAGTTGCTCAAAAAGTGGTACTTTTCGTAGCTGTATATCGTGCGGAAAGTTGGTTTTCGTGATATCTCGGTAGTCGTAACGTAATGACATACTTTCCGCACTAGCATCGAAATGTACTATTTTAATTTAATTTAAATTATTTATTTAATCTTTACTGCACAAAAATACTTTGAGTACAAAAGTGCCTAATGGAATTCTCTACCTCTTGACCATTTTATTGGGCAAACAGAAAATGTATGAAAAGAAAAATGTATATCCAACATTCCAGGGTGGTGGTGAACCTGATCGAGACCGAGACCGAGACCTGTCGAGTCCCGCGGCGCTACTACCACCCCGGGCTGGACCACATGTACGCGCTGTGGCGGCGCGCCATGAGCCGCGAGGCCGAGGACTTCCCGCGCATGCTCACCAACAACACGGGCGTGGCTCACGGACTTACCGAGCTGCCCAAGAAGGTATGTTTCTAAACCAGAATTCATCGGACTAGGTGAAGTGATGGCGTTAGAAGCACGCCGTGGGCCGGGACACTGAAGACTTCCCGCGTATGTTGACTGAGAATATCTAAGTAGCTAATGGTGTCGCGGAGTTATTGAAGACTAGTGGCCACCCTCGCTTCGCTTCGGTTAAGGTTCCCCCTCCCATTTCCCCCCGTTAAAGTTGAAATATCCAACTTCTCTTTTTGACGACGCTTTATACGAAGCTAGCGGTCCCGGGTTCGAATCCCGGTATTATCAAATATTTGTGTGATGAGCGCGAGTATTTGTCCCTGAATCATGTTTTCTATATATTTAAGTATGTATTTCTCTATATAAGTATGTATATTGTTGCCTGGTACTCATAGTACAAGCCTAGAGCTTAGTTTGGGACTAGGTCAATTTGTGTGTGATTGTCCCTGATATTTATTTATTTTATACGTATCTTCCTTGTACTTCAAGGAATATTTGAAAAAAATATATTTGCAATTAGCCAAGCCGTTCTCAAGCTATGGCGTGACCAAGGGATATAGGGATTCATTTTTGTATATACTTATATAGAAGAGAAGGTACAGTCGAGGACAGAAAGATGTTTACACTTTTTCCATTGTAATAAGGTCCAAAAGTGTAAACATCTTTCTGTCCTCGACTGTACGTGTTGTTAGTGGTCTGTGCCGTGTACAGTCGGGTACAAAGTTATGTATACACTTGCATCTTATCCCATTGCAATAAGTAACAAAAGTGCACCTTTCTACTCGACTGTACAGTACCGGATCTGTATTGGTGAAATCAGCAACTTTTATTAAAACGTCAAAACGATCCGATAGTATGAAGTTAGTAAAATGTGACGTCACAATTATTAGTGTTCCTTTATAAAGTTTTTGTCGAATTAAAAATCGTATAAATTCCAAAAGTCATTGCTAGCTAGGTTTTTCCGAGTTATTTTCTAAAGCTTGATTTAGTGGCAGTGTAAAAATACTAAAAAATAATTTATATTGACTTTAGTCTAATAGCCAATTTCGAATTTATTCGAATCACGATACAATTTGATTCGGCGACAATAATTTCTCATGTCACTCGAGATGAAGCATCGGTCAAGATGAGATGTCAACAACATAATTACCTATATGGATTTGTATATATTTTTTTTATCATAGAGGATTTACAGTATGAGTGTAGGTAAAGTATTTTACGCGACAGTCACATAAACTACTATTGTTTTAAGAAACCTTATTATTTGTCAGTTGCTAGGCTCCTCGGAGTACACCATAGCGGCGATCCTGAAGCTGCTGGACGACCAGGTGCTGCCGCCCGTGGACGCGGCGTGGGCGGACCGGCTCACCGCCGACATGGCGGAGGATCTCGAGGTGATCAATGAGCTGATTAAAACACAGAATGAGTACTGGCATAGAAGCCAGACCATAAGAAACAACAAAATATGCATTTTTGACCTTTTTCTATTTATGGCATTAAAAAAGTCTGTAGATATTGCGAATAGTAAATTTTATGTCAGGGTGACTTTGATTTTGTAGTACTAGACGTTTGTGACGTGTGGGGGTACCTTCGCTGATATTGACATATCGCGGGCCATTTGATGTCTTAAAACCCTGTGACAATATGAAGGATAACGAAAGATACCTATAAGGACATCTCTTTCTAATTCGTTATGAATGCCATAAATAGCAAAAGGACAAACACACGTTTTTTGTTGTTTTTTATAGCCCGGTTTCTATGCAAGTACTTGTTCTGTGGATTAAAATGTGAAATCATTGTAAAGTGGTAAGGGATCGATCGAGTATATTCTTGAGATGGTGTAATTATTAAATAAGATCTAAATACAAATTTACCCGTTTGATGTAGCAAGACTATAAGCATCGTCAGAGGAAGAGGTAGAGGGGAGCATTAACTAACGTGCTTACTACCACTTTTCTCTGTTATTTTTCTTTGCACCTGACTGTACACACCGGTCATCTCACACTTGCAGCTGTGAGGCTGCCTTAAGAGGGCAGGGTTTCGTTAATATAATATGTATTACGCTTTTATAATTTACCTGTGTCACGACAGACAAATATAAATCCGGTTTAAGTTTCATCCTAACGTTTTTCCTTCGCCGTAAAGTTACGCTCACTTCCAAAAATCGACCCGTCACTTGTGTTTAGCACAATTTGAAGTGAACGTTTGCAGAGGGTGCTGGGCGACTCGGGCGTGCTGCTCCTGCCGTCGGCGCCGGCGGCGGCGCCGCACCACTACGCGCTGCTGACGCGCCCGTTCAACTTCGCCTACTGGGGCGTGCTCAACGCGCTCAAGTTCCCCGCCGCGCAGGCGAGTGATAACTATAATAAAGCTTTCGGCACACCAAACGCGTGTCAGACGCGTCGCGTCGCGTGGCGTGGCGTGAGCGACGCAGCACCCAACACACCGCAGGCAGGCGGCAGCTTCAACGCGTTTAGAACGCGTGCCCGCGCTGCGCACGCCGAGCGGCTGCGGCAGGTGTGCACGCGGCACGTGTGCCCGCTGCAGCCCCACCCCGCGCGCCAGCAGCAGCGTGCTCACGGCACGTGTCCCGCTGCAGCCCCACCCCGCGCGCCAGCAGCAGCGTGCTCGCGGCACGTGTGCCCGCTGCAGCCCCACCCCGCGCGCCAGCAGCAGCGTGCTCACGGCACGTGTCCCGCTGCAGCCCCACCCCGCGCGCCAGCAGCAGCGTGCTCACGGCACGTGTCCCGCTGCAGCCCCACCCCGCGCGCCAGCAGCAGCGTGCTCACGGCACGTGTCCCGCTGCAGCCCCACCCCGCGCGCCAGCAGCAGCGTGCTCGCGGCACGTGTCCCGCTGCAGCCCCACCCCGCGCGCCAGCAGCAGCGTGCTCACGGCACGTGTCCCGCTGCAGCCCCACCCCGCGCGCCAGCAGCAGCGTGCTCACGGCACGTGTCCCGCTGCAGCCCCACCCCGCGCGCCAGCAGCAGCGTGCTCACGGCACGTGTCCCGCTGCAGCCCCACCCCGCGCGCCAGCAGCAGCGTGCTCACGGCACGTGTCCCGCTGCAGCCCCACCCCGCGCGCCAGCAGCAGCGTGCTCACGGCACGTGTCCCGCTGCAGCCCCACCCCGCGCGCCAGCAGCAGCGTGCTCACGGCACGTGTCCCGCTGCAGCCCCACCCCGCGCGCCAGCAGCAGCGTGCTCACGGCACGTGTCCCGCTGCAGCCCCACCCCGCGCGCCAGCAGCAGCGTGCTCGCGGCACGTGTGCCCGCTGCAGCCCCACCCCGCGCGCCAGCAGCAGCGTGCTCACGGCACGTGTCCCGCTGCAGCCCCACCCCGCGCGCCAGCAGCAGCGTGCTCACGGCACGTGTCCCGCTGCAGCCCCACCCCGCGCGCCAGCAGCAGCGTGCTCGCGGCACGTGTCCCGCTGCAGCCCCACCCCGCGCGCCAGCAGCAGCGTGCTCACGGCACGTGTCCCGCTGCAGCCCCACCCCGCGCGCCAGCAGCAGCGTGCTCACGGCACGTGTCCCGCTGCAGCCCCACCCCGCGCGCCAGCAGCAGCGTGCTCACGGCACGTGTCCCGCTGCAGCCCCACCCCGCGCGCCAGCAGCAGCGTGCTCACGGCACGTGTCCCGCTGCAGCCCCACCCCGCGCGCCAGCAGCAGCGTGCTCACGGCACGTGTCCCGCTGCAGCCCCACCCCGCGCGCCAGCAGCAGCGTGCTCACGGCACGTGTCCCGCTGCAGCCCCACCCCGCGCGCCAGCAGCAGCGTGCTCACGGCACGTGTCCCGCTGCAGCCCCACCCCGCGCGCCAGCAGCAGCGTGCTCACGGCACGTGTCCCGCTGCAGCCCCACCCCGCGCGCCAGCAGCAGCGTGCTCACGGCACGTGTCCCGCTGCAGCCCCACCCCGCGCGCCAGCAGCAGCGTGCGCACGCCGAGCGGCTGCGGCAGGTGTGACATGCTGCGCGGCGCGCGCGTACCCCCACCACGCGTTTGTAAAAAATACAACGACTAGTACCCGCGCCGACGCCGCGCTGACGCGACGCGTGCCAGCGCGCAGAACGCGCCTGCTTCGCGCACGCCACGCGACGCGCTGCCCGAGTTGTCTGCGGCGGGCACGCGTTCGAGCTGCTTCGCGCACGCAACCCCGACTTAGTGATTTAATCGGGGTATTTTTTGTGTTTATTTTATTTAGGAGCATCCAAATTTCAATTCCAAAGTTCTTCCAAGTCCGTCCAGCCATTTTAGCCTGAAATCATTGACGTACTAACCAATAGACGCCGAGTTCAATACAAAATTATCTTAGGGCAACCTATACAAACTTAGATACTTGTCAAAGTAATTGTCACACTGAAGCACTGAAAACTTAGAGGTGCGAGCCCGGGTTCGACCCTTCGACCCTCTGCTTAAGAGTCGGCAGGTCAAACCATTAGGCTACCACGGTTTTTTTCTATATTTACTAGTAATAAGTACATGTAATAAAATAAATAGTGATTTGAATTGGTCCAGGTGCCCCTGGGTCTCAACGCGGACGGCGTCCCGCTGGGCCTGCAGGTGGTGGCGGCGCCGCGGCGCGACGGGCTGGCGGCCGCCGTGGCCGTGCAGCTCGACGCGCTCTTCGGGGGGTTCCGCCCGCCCTGCCGCGCGTGACCCCGCCTCCACCGTGCGCCACACAAACATGATTGGTTACCCACTAGGCAGCCTAAGCGTGCCCACACATTAAGCCACTAGTGGCCGCCACTAAACGCGACCACTAGTGGCCGCCACTCCGCCACAAGCTGCGGACGAGTTTTTTCATACATTTTGTACAGCATCGGCGCACACCGGGCGTTCGAGTGGCCGCGTCTGAGCCACAAGCTGCGGTAGTCGCCCGCGCTCGCTACTAGTGGCCGCGTTTAGTGGCTCGCCTCGCGCGCACACTCGGCCACAGTCGCCGGTTTCTCAGATAAACAATAGCCAACCACTCAGCCACCGGTGGCCGCGATTGGTGGCTGCGTCTAGTGGCTTAGCCGAGCCATTAGTGGTCGCGTTTAGAGGCGGCCACTAGTGGCCCAATGTGCGGGCGGCCTAACTCTTAAGACATGGCACCTAAATTGATTTCTGCGAGCTTAGATAAATTGGTATATGGTTGACATTGTCACCACTGTTGACAAGTGGGGACAACTGGGTACCTTACTGAATAATAATTCCCAGTCGTTACCAGTGGCGACGTAGTCGTAACTTGGAGCCCTAAATGAATATGGCAAGGGTATCGTTTAGGAGTGTCGTTAACAATGAGCCCACAATTTTGCATTCTGTTAAAATATACGGAATTGACTTATGCGCGAAGCTTCCGTTAATCCTATAAATTTTCTTAGATTTCGGTGGTCATTTACATTCGATCACTATTGTATGATCTTTTATAATGATCGACAAGCTCGTTTTTGATAAATGTATTTAAATCTATTCTTATTGTAAGGGGATGGTGAATGTATTATATTTTCGTTTTATTTGTCTGTTATTATTTTCTCCCATCCTGATAATACTACCATTCCCCAGTCCGCATTACTGTACATCGGTGCGCGACGTGTCGTTATCCAGTATACGCGGTGTTGATAGAACCGGACTTTTATTTACTAACCCCCTTACTAATAAACGTTGCGTAACGGCTGAGTAGTTATACAATGCTTTGTCCTGATCTGTCGAATTCAAATGTCACAATGACAGATAAGGACAAAGCATTGTATAACTACTCAGCCTTACTCAACGTTTATTAGTAAGGGGGTTTATCTACACACATATTATAAGTCCTCTATAATGCGTTCAGAATCCGTTGGCAATGACCAGCATTACAACAATAAATTTTACTATGATAATTTTCTAATCTGTAGCAGTAACGTAATGTTCTAATTACGATATAAAATTTTATAAAGTTATGAGTTTCAAATTTGGAACATCTTCCAAAACCAACACAATTTAAACAGGCCCCAATTCTAGTATCTATTGAAACGTCAATTAAGTAAATATCGTACGGCATTTTGATTTCGAACGACATTAGAATAGGGACTTTATTAGTTTGTATATGATTAAAAAAAAAACAGTCATATTCGCGGCATAGGTTGTCATTTGTTTGTTGTGCCGCCTGTTGTTACCTATCTTGAATTTGAGCTATGCAGCACGGCTAGCACATGTGCCCAAGCGACATAGCTCGCGGCGCGAGAAACCCTTGTCGCGGCTGTCAATTCTTTCTCTCCGCTGTCAGTTTTCTCGATTTCGGTAGCACAACTTGACGTATCGAGATATTCCCTTCAAGCGAGAAAGCTATCTCGCGGGCGGGACGTATGTGTTGCCTTCTATGAAGAATATATTCTACTAATGCTATATTCTTTTATGGCAACACTGAATCGGTAATAAAAATGTGCTTTTCCCTTCGTTTTTTGAGAGAACGGCAAGCCTTACGCGGGTCGCTAGGGGAGGTGCCCAACGTCATGTGTCAAATTTCGCGAAATGTCATGTGTCAAACTGATTATCAACAATATCAACATGGATGCTGAGAGCAGAACACTGCTACTTGAGAGTCCGTCGAGTGAGGACGTCTGCTTTGGAACCATCCAAGAAACACTTCTACTTGGGAAACCGTCCAGTAAACACCTCTGGATGGAACTGCTCTTCGTCTCAAGTTACGTTTGTAGGGAGTGAAGAAAGTGCGCGTGAGAAAGAGCCTAAGCAAGTATTGCGCGCATCTCCCGAGATTCGGTCAGTTATGCCGCGAGGAAGGCAGAACTACAACTAGTGACCAAGATGCCTGGCCATATCCTGAAGATTCCTGACACATCTAGCCCCAGCCGCCCCCAGCTGCCCCCCATGCCCCCGACAAATATATATTCTAGCCACGTGTGTGGAGTCTGTCAACTAGTATGGAAAATATATCGTAATATAGGTACCGACCTATTATGAACCTGTAACAAAAATAACGCAAAACCGGAAAACAGTTTGTTCAGAATCGACAGTAGAATAGGTTCTACTAATTTTTAATGTAGGTATTAGTTTTCAAAAACAATAATAATTATTATGCCGTGTCTAATCACTGTCGTAGCGCTGTGTTAGCGCCACGAACGCGCGACAGACGCTCGCTTCGTTCATTCATATCACCATAGCTATGAATCTCTAGAATAGTTAGCGAAACAAAAATTACGCGTATATTCTAGGATATTGTTTAAAAAAAAAAAGGAATTCGGAAATCGATTTACCATAATAAAAATCAATTAGGATGTCTGAGGGTTTGCGTTATTTTTGTTACACGTTGAATACATTATAGCTCCGTGTGTGACGCGCTTTATTCTATGCGCAAGACATAAGTACCAACATAAGTAAACGTCAGTTTGACATCTCACCTTCATCATCTCTTTTTGTTGATGTTTTGTCGCTAATATTTGTGTTTATAATATATTTGTGTTAGGTACCTACCGTGTAGCTTGGAATATAAGTTGCTCTTCACTAAGTTTGTGATCGCGATTGCTTTTAAATTGTGAAGAACATGTAATATTTGCCCGGTATAAAAACATCAGCGCGATGAGTGTATTGCCTGCCGGCGGCATGTCGCTAGCGGCGCCGCGCGTGAAGGAGGAGCGGGAGTGGGTCGGCCCAGACGACGCGGCGGGCTTGTACGCCGACCACGAGGTCAAGGACGAGCTCGTGCTGGGCCCGGAGCGGCTGCAGCCGCAGGACGTCGCCTACGAGATGCATGGTAAATAGGTTAAGCTTTTGGAAATAACTGGTAGGTACCAAGGGTGGTAGCCGGCCAGGACATTAAAAAAAATTACCTTGATTACATGTCATCTGTAAATACGTGCCGAGACTGCCGAGTGACATCTGACAAAGAATTATTTATGTTGGAGGTCAAGGAGGGCATCATTTGACCAAGAAATTTTAGCTGACTGCGAAGCAAATAAATTAATACCAATAATTGCTTGTTGTTTGGTGTACTGTCGTTACATTATACTTCACATAACCACCAACCAGTTTAAATATTTGCCTGTGTCCCTTTGTTTGGCACAAATTTATTTTATTTAATGTGCGGTTTTGCCAAATTTTATTTCATCGTAAGCTAATTTCTGCTGAAACCTTATTGTTTTCAGGTTATCTTAAGCAAGGGTAACCAAAAAATTATTACTCCTGTACGTGGAAATGCCATGCCTGTTGATAAATGAGAATTTGGTGAAGTAAAACATTCTATGAAATGAGTGTTGGTGATGCAAGGGTAAACCAGATTTGCCTTTTGTTACATTCTGCATTCATACCAACTATTCTTACACAATGTGCTGGTGATGATGATGAAATCCATATATCCCTCAGCAGGGACATAGACTCGTAGAAGGGAATTCCATTTTGCTCGATCCTGGGCAACTACTTCCAATACATTCCAACTCTGTCCAACGGGAGTGGTCTCTTAACTGAGCGAACTCTTCTGGAATGTTGTGGAATGCTCTCAAATACTCTCGAATGTTCTCTGAACGCCCCATAAAAAATGTTTTGCCTCACAGGATTTTTCAGATCAATTTTTAACTATTTTTCACAAAAAACTCCTAAAGTTGACAATCTAAACTTGATTTTAAAAAAAGTAGAATGTAAATTTGGATAGTAATGTTGTACGGTTCTACCTTACCGAAATTAAAATTACTCGGAAGCGACATCTAGTTTTTTTGACATTTACTTTTTTTTGGAGGAAGAAAAATAAAATGTAGAGCTGTAGAGCTCAACTTTAAATCACAATTTAAAGAAAAACTAAAAGAGTTCGAATCTTTCAATTTTTTTTAAAGTTATCTAGTCTATCCTCTCTCTAACGGTATGCAACATGTCATTAAAATCACAGGGATTCATATTTGGGCTGGGGAATATGGCAGCTAAATCATTTCTACCCATCCTTTATCTTCAATTAGTTGTTGAACTATTTTTTATTTTGTGTGGTCTGCCATTATCATGTAAAATTATAGGACTTGTTATACAAGGTGGGCCAAAAGAAATCACCCTATTGGAAGATGCTCTCATTTTTGCAAAGTCGCCAATGTCAAATCTGTTTTGACATTTGTGGACTTGACAGATGCAAAATACAAGTGAACAAGCCATGGAGCGATACACTCCCCAAGAACGCGGAATAATCGTGTCTATTTTTTTGCGTAACAATTCAAAAAAAGAGAGTCAAACAACATCGGATGACTTCTTTTGGCCCACCTTGTATGATACTGATATGCCCAATTAGGGATATTCTCTTCTAAGAACGACTTATAGCACTCTCCATTCATAGTTATATTTTAATTGTAAGTAAGTTCTCCAAAAAGCAACCCCAGTAATATCCATAGCCATGGTAATTTTGTTTCAGTTCCAGAGTCATTGAGCAGAGCCTGCCCAGTGACTGTCAAGCTGGAGCCGGTCGAGGCAGCAGGCGCCGCGACCAGGAGCTGCAGCGAGCAGGCCGCGCTCAGGACTTGCTTCGTCAAACTAGAGCGCGACCTTGTCGACAAGGAGCTGCATCCTTGCAAGACTTGTTTTAAAATATTTGTACAGAAATCCGGTCTTAAGACTCATATCTGTCATTGTAAAGCAGATAAACCTGTATCATATAGTTTAAGGAGTGACGGAATACTGGAACAGAGTCGAGAGAAGGTATTGTCATGTGACACTTGTGGAAAAAGGTTTGAGGCAAAAAGTAAACTTATTAGACATATTCACTCAAAAAGAAATCTTTGTTATGGTGGTCTGAGATCTGGCCGAGCTAAGCATCTCGTTACCCCTAAAGGAATGAAGCGTTATACATGCGATGTCTGCAACGGCCGAGGAACAGTTTTTAGATAGTTGTTCTTTAGCTCGGCATAGATTAATCCACACTGGGAAGAAAAAGCCTTACACTTGCAATTTCTGCAAAAAACACTTTTCATATAGATCTTATTTAGCCAAACATCGTTTAATCCACACTGAAGGGCAGCCATATACCTGCGATGTTTGCAAAAAACGGTTTCCACAAAAATATTATTTAGTTAGGCATCGCTTAATCCACACCGGAGAGCAACCATATACTTGCGATGTTTGCAAAAAACTGTTTTATATAGATCTACTTTAGCTCGGCATAGGTTATTCCACACTGGGGAGAAACCTTACAGTTGCGAGGTTTGCAGGAAACGATTTTGTGCTTTGATTATGGGGGTTTTCCTGATGTCCTAAAACAAGCCGTTATTACTCCGGTGTACAAGGGCTGGAACAAAGATGACGTCTCTAATTATAAGCCTATATAGGTGTTACCCTCAATTTCTAAAGTTATGGAAAAACTAGGCTGATCAATTACATAAATAAGGTTAATCTGCTATCGAAGGCACAACATGGCTTCAGAAAGGGTATCTCGACAGAAGATGCTGATTCTCTTTCCTCACTAATAATTAGTAAAGTAGATGACAATAAAAAATGTTTATCAGCATTTCTAGACCTCAAAAAAGCATTCGATTCCGTCTCTGTTCCCATCCTCGTCGACACCCTGGAGGAGAATGGTATAAGAGGTGCTTCTCTGTGTCTTCTTAGCAGCTATCTTCAAAACAAGACACAAAAGGTCAAATTGGGAAATCAAGACAGTGATTAATGCGCTATATCTTACGGAGTAACACAGGGTAGTATTCTAGGCCCTACATTCTTCCTGATTTAGGTACATCAACCAGCTATGTAATATGCATACAACAAATTTACACATATGCTGATGACACTGCTGTTGTATTCTCAGGGGATACATGGGAGGAAGAACGCTCATCCGTAGAGCTTGACCTTACCAAAATTGCCGGATGGCTCCAAAGAAATTACTAACCCTTAACACAGCTAAGTCTAAGGCTGCCTTTCCATAGAAGCGGAGACGAGCGGTGCGGAGAGGAGCTGTGTAGGAATCGACCAATCACATTGGTCGTAATCCACATCTCGTCTCCGCTTGACTGTTTCCATTGAAGCGGAGCGGAGACGATATGTGGATTACAACCAATGTGATTGGTCGATTCTACACAGCTCCTCTCCACACCCCTCGTCTCTGCTTCTATGGAAAGGTAGCCTAACTAAGTTTGCTTCACCAACTGTAATCGTACGCAACCAGATACTGACTTCTCAATTAGGATCCGTACTTGCCACACGCAAACCTGTTCCTGCCCAGCCATCGATAAGGTAGAATCTAGTAGATACCTGGGGGTTATGGTTGACCGGCGTCTCACCTGGCACTAGTATTATGAATAGAATTCGCAAACTTATCTGGATTTTTTAAATCTTAGACACGTTACGAATACCATGTTAAATCAAGTTTACGTATAGCTCAGTCAGTCCTCATATACTGTATCCCTGATTTGTCATCATTTCATAAACAACATTTCACAAACATATCATTTGGCAAAACGCATTTTTTCCCGAAACTGTAAATATTTCAGGATTTTTATAAAAGATTTTTTTTAATAGTTTTATACACTATGGTCCTGAAATATTTACACTTCCGGAAAAAATGCGTTTTGCCAAATGATATGTTTGTGAAATGAATCAGTTTGCGAAACGTTTTTTGTAAAATGATAAGATAC
Source organism: Tortrix viridana (assembly GCA_963241965.1). Lineage (NCBI taxonomy): Eukaryota > Metazoa > Arthropoda > Insecta > Lepidoptera > Tortricidae > Tortrix > Tortrix viridana. The sequence continues at coordinate 8,141,114 of OY725198.1, read as the reverse complement.
GGTATCCCTATATGGGGTGGCTCAACAAAGACCAAGTTCCTTGAGCTTGAGAGAGTTCAAAGTTACGTAATTCAATTCAATAATTTATTGAATATATAAAACTTTACATGTCATACTCGACTTGTTATCTATAAGAAAATTGTATATATTAAACATAATCCTATAAACACAAGACAACCTAAGTTTATGTACGTACATATTTGTTAATTTTTTTGTGCAATAAAGAGTTTACATACATAAAACCACAAAATATACACCGGAAACAACATTTACACGTAGGAAAAAGACTAAAGTAATCCACACGCCGACAGTGAAATCTGCATTTACAAGTAGTACAAATCTGCCAACCTATATCATCTTATATTCCTCCATCTGATATTGAAAACTTACCTCAGAAACCTGTATGTTGAATGTAACACACACACTTATATTAATATGAAATGTTTACTTTTAAATTTATATTTTAGTTATATCCTAAGCTAAATTGTAAGTCACAACATGCGGAAGAGCGGCGTTCGCTTAGTACAATTATCTAGAATACTTAAGAAGAAGAGACACCAGCACAGAGACTGTAACCTAATTAATACTGATTTTTTTTTATTGAATAATTAGCATGTAAAGTAAAACGTACATATTTAAGTGTGAACAAAAAATTTTAAACCGGTGATTTTATACAAAATGGCTCTTTCTTTTTCTTTATTGTATAAAATAAAATATTCCAAAAAAGGTGGATAAACTGACCACCTATTAAATATTTTATATAAAATGAATTATAACGCCTAAACAATAATTGCATAGTGAGAGATATTTTATCACTATTTATTTCTAATTATAATAAATAAGTATATTATAATAAGTAAGTATGTTACTATTTAAAATATATTGTTTCTGTTCTTCCTTCTCTTTGTGATGTAATTCTTATTAATGATAACAATGTAGATGCTTTGGTCGTAACTGTAAGCCTATAATTGTAACTTTATATATAATAAATAAATAATATATAAATAATAAATAAATGAATTATCCCCAAGGCGACTTTAATACTTTAAAATTTGTGATGTTTGATTGAAAACATTGTAAATTATATTATGACTGTAAATCACATATTTTTTGTGAATAATAATTTAAAATAATCTAAATATCCGTAAAGGGTTTTCAATCCTTCTCTCCTTACATAGTCTCTACATAGTATAAAACAAAGTCGCTTTCCGCGTGTTTCTGTCTGTATGTAACTCCTAAACCACGCAACGGATTTTAATGCGGTTTTCACCAATACACGTGATTCATGAGGAAGGTTTATATGTACATTAGATCCTAAATAAGTTTTAATATAGTAGGGAAAATTCAATGTTTTTCAATCAAGTCGTTAGAAAATGATTTTTTGGGTGTTTACGCTGGCTAAACCTTAAAGGGGCGTCCCCACTGAGAGCATTCGCGTGTAATGAGCATTCGGCGTCGAATATTCGAGCGGTGTGGACGTCGAGCCGAGCGTACAAAGCTTACAAATTATTGCTTGTTTACAAAAGCTCGAGTAAGAAAGAATGCTCTCAGTGAGAACGCCTTATGAGATACATCAAAATAAAGTATCAAAGAATTGTAGTTCTTCAAAAAACCTAGAGAAAATTTCGCGATGGTATATGTCTATCTCCTAAGGAGGGGCCCACTTAGGAAATGGCCCTAAGGTTGACTCACAGTAACCATTTTTATCTTTAAATAATTAAAAAAATTTGATTATTTGCGAAGCCGTTTTTCCCTATTTAGTATTACCTTATCCAAACAAATACGTTCTTTACAAAATTTACCTGTTTTTGTGTCCCACTGCTAGGCAAACCCTCTCCTCCAAAAAATTATAAAAAAAATCAGACTGCTTTAAAAATATCAACTGCAAATCTAAAAACAAACCCTACAATCTAAAGAATAATCGTTAAATGTTGGAAAAGGTACAGCGTAGGCTTAGTAATAGGGGCCCGTTAGGCATCCTTCGGGTACGGAACCCTAAATAGTACAGTCTGCAAGTCACTGAATTTTTTGAAACTTCGGGCTCAGTAGGCGGGGCCACTTCAAACGCCGTGGTCGGGTAATCAGGGACGTAAATTAAAAACTACAAGCGTTAGGTTAAACGCAACTTTAATAATAAAGATAACAATGATCAAGGTCATAAATATAGCACCTTTAGAATAAAAGTGACCTAATACAAATTAATTTTTCTACTTCGAGTCATAAAATTATGATTATAGAGACCTAATGCAAAATCTAAAAATTTTGGAATTGGGTCACTTTAATTCTAAAGGTGCGATGTGTACCGTTTACTACCTCGTCACTTTAATCGGTGTGACATTCGTATATGTCAGTTTAAACATGATATTAAATAGACAAGGTACTAAAATGTACACATGTCAAAATCTTTCTCGTTGCACTGAAATTCTCCACTCTGTCACGATCGTAATTTTTTTAAATATATACCTATATGAAGAATTTATCTAAATGTGTTTATTTTATTTGAATCAGTAAAATATTGTCGTACATCATCAAACAAAATAAATTATTACTTCCTACATTATAACCTAACCGAGTTAAAAACCCCCGATATCAGCGCCTAAAAACCCTCTGAGCAATGAGCAAAACTTTTAACGGGCTCCGAGCACGTACATTTTCACTGGAGGGACTTCGTCACTAGAAGATTTCAAGAATTAAAAAATCAGGTCCCATCATTAACTAGAAAAGAGCTGATGATCTTCAAACGGCTGAACAGATTTTCATGAAACATGGCTAAGAACACTCGGGATAAAATTATCTATGACACAAAAAAAACTAAACGAAAATCGGTTCATCCGTTTGGGAGCTACGATACCACAGACAGACACGTTAAACTTATAACACCCCTCTCTTTTTGCGTCGGGGGTTAAAACACAACCACTCTGTCACATTTCCTGGGGACAAATTTCAATGCAACGTAAAAGACTAACCCATATATGACCTTGACGGTACGTATATTTAAACAGTCTTCTCTGTCATTGTGAACTAAAACTAGGCATGTATTTTCTGACGACGCTGCTGTGTCTATCTTCGAAGAGGCTTCGCAAAAACACGACCTGGGACAAATATAATAAATAAATATCAGGGACACTCGCACAAATTGACCTAGCCATTCAAGATTACGTAAGCCTCGAAGGGGGGTCTGCTTTGCTTATTTTTTATGAAATGGGGGTAGGGGGTCAATCGCGATTATAATAATAATAACAAAATTTAAATTTATTTGCCGCAAACCAAACTGGCACACCGGATCATAATTCCGGAACAAAATTTGTATGTTTTTTTACAGCTACGCGATTTCAGCATCACCCCACGATCCCCTTAACTAATGTTCTGGGCAGAGTTGGGCATTATTCGAATAAATTATCTAAATAATCATTCGAATAAACAATCATTCGCGATAAAATTATTCGGACACTTTGAATAATAAGTGAATTATTCTTTATTTTATTCGAATAAATACCACGAATAATATTTTAGTACACTTTCAAATTTACCATTCAAAAGCAACTGGAGCATATTTTAGGGTCTAGGGATTGTATCGCAGGTAGCCAACCAGAAAGAGACGGATATATTAATGAACGAGATAACCACGTAACACAACTTTCTTATCGGTTGTTTACCCGTATTCTTTATTATTTCACAGTAAAATAGTTTTAATTAATACCCCTGTCGATCTTATAGCCATTAACTTTTAAACTATGATAATTTATTCGTAGTATTTTCGTACAATTTATTCGCGAATAATCTCTTATTCGTAGAATAATTCATTCGTGAATAATTTATTCGCCATATTTACGAATAATAATGATCATTCGGAAAATTTATTAGTTATTCGCGAATTATTATTTTTTCTCAATCGTTATACGTCATTCGATGAACTTTGCCCATCTCTGGTTCTGGGGCGCTGCCGATCCACCGTTTGGTCGGTATAGTGGGAGCCCAGCCGGCGACACTCACCTGCGTGACGCCCACGCCCGCCATCAGCACGATCTGCCACAGCGACCACGTCAGCACCCTGCGGACCAAACAACGGTTCATCATTAATTCCTAGTAGCTCAAACATCTGGACCACGTGTATAGTAGAATTTATTTAAAATGTCGGAATCCACTTGAGAGCTTATCTTCCAATGAATGGCTTTGTTATCTATTGTGAAGCCCGACCGCTAATTAGCAGTGCAAAATGAAACGCACAAATAACAAAAGATTTCATATGAATAGCAACTTTACCGCTTAAAGAAGAAGGTTCAAATTGCAATGGCAACGCATTCGAGATGCCGCTTTCAATTTCAAACAGTACTATCTCTATTTTACATTTTGCTTTAAAAGTCAAAAATGCGTACATTTATAATTCGAAAATCGTACTCAAAAATTGATTAGAATCATATCTATAATATTCTTTAGTCGGAAAGTTGCTACCTGTCGCCGACCATTAATAATAAGACTCGATAAAAAAAATCATACATTTTTAATAGGTATATAAATTGTGCACGAAATTAAACAGTCATATCCATGTAATACTTTCGTCATCAAAGTGACATAAAATGCTACCGGTGGCCGATCACTACTGATGGTGATTGATGCAAAAATCAAAATAACTGGATAATGATCATGCAAACATCAGTCATCGCATTAGACTAGGTTACCCGTCAGTCTCAGCTGTGATTGTGGTAAAACTGACAGCAAAACCTACCTAATGGAATAGAATAGAATAGAATCATTTATTCGGCTATTAAATAAAACACATATCTACACTAGACATTAACCCCCTTACTAATAAACGTTGAGTAACGGCTGAGTAGTTATACAATGCTTTGTCCTTATCTGTCGAATTCAAATGTCACAATGACAGATAAGGACAAAGCATTGTATAACTACTCAGCCGTTACTCAACGTTTATTAGTAAGGGGGTATAAATACAAAACGAACCTATTTAAATAACTAAAGCGTGTAATAAGAAACAGCCGAAACGGTGCACCAGCTCAGCGTGATGCTGTGGCACGGAGCCATCACTTCTCTCAAGCTTTGTCTCGGAGTGTAATTAAGCTGTATGTAGGTACGTGTGTGTGTCTCGAGTGTGTGTGTGTGCACAATATAAATATAAAAGCAGTAAAGAAACTAGGAACAAACGTTCGCTCATACTGGTGTGTATGTGCGTGTGTGTGTGTGCACAGTATAAATACAGTTAAAGCAGTAAAGAAACTAGGAACAAACGTTCGCTCATACTGGTGTGTAGGTGTGTGTGTGTGTGCACAGTATAAATACAGCTAAAGCAGTAAAGAAACTAGGAACAAACGTTCGCTCATACTGGTGTGTATGTGCGTGTGTGTGTGTGCACAGTATAAATACAGTTAAAGCAGTAAAGAAACTAGGAACAAACGCTCGCTCATGCTGGTGTGTGTGCGTGTGCGTGTGTGTGCGTGTGTGACCTGGCGCAGGTCTCCTCGGCGACGTTGCGGTCGCGCGCCTCGTGCGCGGAGTGCGCCTCCTGCAGGCGGCGCGCGGCGCTGACGTTGTCGCGCACGCGCGCCACCACCTCCGATATGTCGCGGACCTTCATCATGTACGTCTCCGCCGGGTTACCTGGGGTTCATTTCATTACAATATTATTGCTGTAGGTTTTTTATAGTTCTTTTCACATAGCTTGGGTACGGTGACAGCTGTCAATTCAGTACAAAATATGTGTTTGAGGTTATATTTTGTACTGAGTTGACAGCTGTCACCGTACCCAAGCTATGTGAAAATAATTATAACCGGCCGCCGAGTATGTTTGTATGTATACATACAAAGGCTGAAGGCTGAGGCTGAACGGATGATGGCCCGATCACGTCAAGCGAGGTGTCGTTAGACTTGTCTTTGTCGGCATATTTGTAATCAAATTACAAAAATGATCTATAACAATATATAATAATAATCCAGCCTATATGTCCCACTGCTGGGCACAGGCCTCCACTCACAACGAGAGGGTTTGGGCTATAGTTCCCACGCGGGCCCAGAGCGGATTGGAAACTTCGCCGCCAAATTGCTTTGCAGGTGTGTGCAGGTTTCCTCACGATGTTTTCCTTCACCGAAAAGCTCATGGTAAGTTTACAAATCATATTTCGCACATAAATTCCAAAAAACTTGGAGATGCGAGCCCGGATTCGAACCCACGACCCTCTGCTTAAGAGTCGGCAGGTGAAACCATTAGGCTACCACGGCTTTTTTTTATCTTTTTTTTTAAATTTTATATTATCTAACTGATGGTGAAAACCGCATTAGAATCCGTTGCGTAGTTTAAAAGATCTAAGCGTACATACAAAGGGACAGACGGCGGGAAGCGACTTTATTTTATACTATAATAATATAGTGATTTTTGTAATGGCCCGTGTTGTGCCAGCGTTCATAGTTAACTCACCCAGCTCCATTTCCTTGTCATCGTCGTAGTCGTTCTCGGGAGCGTCCTCCGGAGTCGTCAGCAGGTCGAAGAACACCTAAAACAATACAATCTAATCTGTTCCACATTTGTTCCTGGGTCTTAGATGTTTTCTATATATTCAATCCAACTATGTATACAACTCATTTAACTGAAATACCTAATTTAGACGCGGTTAGCCTAGTTGGTAGTGACCCTGCCTACGAAGCTAGCGGTCCCGGGTTCGAACCCCGGTATGGGCAAATATTTGTGATGAGCGCGAGTATTTGTTCCTGAGTCATGGATGTTTTCTTTATATTTAAGTATGAATTTCTCTATATAAGTATGTATATCGTTGACTGGTACGCATAGTACAAGCCTAGAGCGTAGTTTGGGACTAGCTCAATTTGTGTGAGATTGTCCCCTGGTATGTGGCCAATTTACTGAATAAATATTTGAATTTGAATTTATTTATTTTAATGACTCTATCAGCCTTCCGCAACAAAATACACAACTCAATCCATACCTCTGGTAAGTTTACGTTTAAGCTTTATGTTAAATAATGTGTAATGATCTTCAAAATCCTTTGTGAATGTTTTTCGTTTCTGTATTAAATGACCCGGTGTATTTTTTGGAGCTTTCCCTTCTGGCTCATAAGACTCATGCATTACATTTTTTTTTTAAATGTGAACATAGCTTTAATACACCAATAATATAAGTTTTTAAATAATTCATGTGTTTTTATTTATAACGTATGGTATGGTGTATGTATGGTATGGTGGTATGTATGTGAGGGTAAATTTTTTTTTTTTTCTTTCTTTTTAAAATAATTTAGTAGCTAATATAGGTCTTTGTGCAATCTTAGACTTAAACATTACTTTTGCATGCCAATTACTGGTGAAGTGTGTGAAACTCTTAATGTTAAGGCCATCTTTTATACCACATTTTTTGCAAAATAAAGATATTTGTATTTGTATTTGTATTTGTATAACGATACCCCATCAATAATAATATTGGTAATAACTGCCGCACTCAGAGACATCAATTAATTTTTAAGTTTCATTAAAGTTGCTGCGTCCTATTCTATTGCTATAGCAAAGAAAGTGACAGCAGCAACTTTAGTGAAACTTAAAAGTTAATTGATGTCTCTGAGTGCGGCCGTAAATCGTTTATTGTCAGGCAAAAACCCATTACAAAACAGACAAATGCGTGCGTCTATTTAGTGCGCGTATGCCCTTTTTTGTGCTAGGTACTCGCATCTATCCGCTTCCCGCAATCCTTAACGTCGAAGATCTTTGAGATCCAAGGATCTGATCCAAGGGTGATTCCTGATTTCTCAAGATAAAGCTAATATCCAGCAGTGGACATCTTTTGGCTAAAGAAGATATGAGTCATGCTCTTTAAGTAAATTTTTGCATGCCACTTTTAAATAAATAGTTATGTGTATTTGAATGCTGTGCGCGCCTATCATACGGTTAAAAATAAGCAGTAGAACCAAAGTATAATATTATATTGTAATGTTTGATATGTGTGCTGTCGGTGTGTTTTAAATAAATAAATAAAATGTGTGACACGTGTTTCTTGTTAATGAACTGTAAGCCTTATAACACGCGTATGGCAAGTTTTATTTATGGTTAAATAATACATGGCAACGTTTTTGTTTCCCTCTACTGTTTGTGGTGCTCTTCCTCTTTCCTACATTTCCGTGAACGTCAAAAGCAACAAGTCCAATCGAATTGAATTGTAATTAATCTACTAGTGTGACTGATTGATTTAACCTTTTCAACGCCATTGACGGATATATCCGCACCACTGGTTCAACGCCAACGACGGATATATCCGTCACAGTTGACAGCGAAAAATAGACCTGAGTATTTATGACGTAAGGTTGAAATTAGCTCTGGTTTTCAGCTGTCATTGGCGTGTGAGTGACGACTTTTGTATTTGACATGGCGTTGAAAAGGTTAATTTCTGTGCCTTGGTATTCACAATATAGATCGGTATAACAAGAGTTTCTTTTTATTTGTCGCACGCTGCTCATCTCGACATAGCCACGCCATCTGCGAACCACGCTCTCTAACATTTCTCTACTAGCTTTTGCCCGCGACTCCGTTCGCGTAGTAATCGTTTATCGGTTTTCCTTCGGGAACTACCAAATTTTCCCGGATGAAAAGTAGCCTATGTGTTCCAGGGTATAAGCTATCTCCATTTCAAATGTCATCCAAATCGTCAAAAATATACACACAAACTTCCGCATTTAAAATATTAGTAGGATACATTCAAGTATGTATATCGTTGCGTGGTACCCATAGTACAAGCCTGGAGCTTAGTTTGGGACTAGGTCAATTTGTGTGAGATGGTCCTCTGTTTTATTTATATAAGATTCGAATATTGTGTTTGTCCCCTGATATTTAATACTGAAAATAATGGCAATAGATAGATAGATAAGATATTTATTTATAAAATTTCATTACAATAATAACAAAATAACAGTATACACAAACTCATATAATTTTCACTGTATACCGCTGATTCAGAATCGCAGCGCTAATCGCTTCGCGTTGCAAAGAGGGTAAGACCCTTATCATTGGTATTGGCTGAAATACCCATATCAGGAGTCATCAGAGATGGCAGTCTCTTCATTTAGTTACGCCTTGATGATCAATCAAGTCGTAAGTCTTGAGTCGTTATCAATCAGCCTCAACCACAAGACTGCAAGTGTTGCTAAATAAGACAATGCCTGGATTTAAACTTTTCAACGCTATTGACGGATATATCCGCACCACTGGTTCAAAACCCGTGGACGGATATATGGTTTTGACGCTTTGTGCCAGATTCGAAAAACGCCAGATTCGCGTTCTGTACCTTTTGAGGTATGGAACTCTAATTACTCTTACTCTCTCTATTACTATTACGTGAAAAATTAATCTGGCATTGTGCGAATCTGGCAATCTGCGAATCTGGCAATCAGCGAATCTGGCATTCTGCGAATCTGAAAATCTGGCATTATGCGAATCTGGCGTTCTGCGAATTTGGCGTTCCGCGAATCTGGCGTTTTTCGAATCTGGCACAAAGCGTCAATAATCCGGTATTGACGCTTTGTGCCAGATTCGAAAATATCCGTCAGAGTTGACAGCTAGAAATAGACCTGAGTATCTATGACGTAAGGTTGAAATTGGCTCTGGTTTTCAGCGGTCATTGCCGTGTGCGTGAATTTTGTATTCGACATGGTGTTGGGAAGGTCAAGAGACAAGGTATGGAGTACAGACCGTCTTGGTGCTGAACGTGCTGAAGCTGTTGTCGAAGCAGAAGCGGTAGTCCCCCTCGATGGTGGCGGTGTGCCGGTGGCTGGCCTCGGGCTTCTTGTAGTCCGCGACCAGCACCAGACCCACGGCGTCCGCCATTTGGAACGAGATGTCCAGCTCGCCGTGTGTTGCATCTATCACCTGGAACAAAAATATTTAATATATTTCTATTTTTGAGGAAACTATAAGGCCTAGACAATCGATAAATTTTCACTTTTGAAAAAAATATCCATCTTTGATTAGCTATACCTCCGCAACCAATGGACCTTGAGTACTTGGGTTAGCCTCAAATTGTGGCAAACTTAGTTAGCTTTACAAAAGTATAGTACATAGATACCTTATACCTATTCCTTAAGGTAGTTTTTTCAAAAAAAACTGAAACAAGTGCCGAAATTTCGAGTACCATGGGAGTAGCACAGAGTTTTCAAAGTTGCAAACTTGGGTATAAACTACTCTTAAGGGACCTGATAACATATAAAAAAATCATAGATACATGCGTACCTGCAATGTTCTATGTTGTTATTGACTGGCCTATCTATATTGCTAGTTTAGGAAGGTCTTGAATATTTTTAGTCAAAAATACTTTGAAACTATTTATAAGTAACATGAAATACTGCTATGCGCTCAATGTTTAGTGTAGATACCTAATAATAAATCTGATGAAATCCAGTTATTAGATTTAATTGTTATTCATTTACTTTATTACTAAAGATCGGCTGACGGGAGCAATTTATGTCACTTTCATGTCAAACGTAATGACTAGTAGTACGTAGTGACACATTTGATAAGAAACCAGGTAATTTTTTTACATTTTGCTTTAAAAGTTAAAAATGCGTACTTAATTCAAAAATCATATTCAAAATTTGATTAGAATCATATCTATAATATTATTTAATCGGAAAGTTTCTACCTGTCGCCGATCATTAATAATAAGACTTGATAAAATAGTCATACATTTTTAATAGGTAAATAAATTGTGCACGAAATTAAATAGAGTCATATCCATGTAATACTTTCGCCATCAAAGTGACATAAAATGCTACCAGTGTACGATCACTATTTATTACCATATTAAATTTAACAAACACTTAAACCACGGAATTTATTATTTCTGTGCATGTTTATATATTGTTTATCAGTTTGACATATTCTTTTATCTTTATTACTCATTATCATTGTAGATATTTAACCCACATTTTGTATTATAACACGCTTATTTATATATTTGTCACTACTACTTTAAATACTGCAATCAGTTTACTTGATTACCCTCCCTTTTTTGACAAATATAAAAATTTAAAATAAAAACCCTTAGGCACTTTCTTTTAGTGAAAGATTTTTTGTCAATGAAGTGTATGAACACGTAGAACACGCAGATGATTATGTATACAGCTAATGGCTTTTACGCCGAATTAAACTGAATTTAGATACGGTATTAGGTTAGAATTTTATGACCAGTTTCAATCATAATACTACTTTACCTGATATTCTATATCGATCACTTCTTTCTGCTTAACTTTCTGGTAGAAACAGTCCGTCCTGCCCGCTTGCACGGTGAACGTAAAGTCTTTTTCATAAGCAAATACAACACTAAAGATTAAAGTTACAAATAAATACCGCATATCTGTAGATACCGGATGAAATACGGCTTAAGACTTACACCGACCACTGTCTAAATAACGCGAGTTATTAATAACTGCAAACTAAGTGCTTAGTATTTATAAATAGAGTAAAAAAACGACAGGAAACGAACGAAATGATCAACAAATATAGGGGCGGGATGCGTTCTGGTGTTTTAAAATACATATTTGACAGATGACATTTCAGTTAAATGTATCGTCTCACGAGCTGGTAACCACGTTATAACTTGTTATTATTTTTGTTATCGGTTTTTTTTTCTTAGGAATTAAATATACGTTAATCAATTATGTTATTTTACTTTAATTTATACATTATGCAAGTTGATGGCTCAATTAGGTCTCGTAGAAAATAAAAAAACGAGTTTGGCACTTAATTACCAAACAGTGTTTCCGAACGCACATATCAATTTGACATTTGCTTTTGTTTGACCCGTCGACAAAAAACTCGTTTTATTACACTTTTCCGTTCTCCTGACTTATATTTAAGTCTGTAATTAGGCTTATTATTTTTATTACGCGATGGCAGCCAGCGGCCCGGGCCCTCCGAGTGACGGGGTCGTGAAAAACAGCGCTTTAAGTTTTGTTGCGCCGGCGCAGCTAGATCCAGGAGAGTCCTCTGGGAGCCAAGAAGCTGGAGAGCACAGTAGTAATCAAGCCGGTAACTCCTTATCTATCATGTGTCTATCTATTTATCTATCTCCTCATTATCGTAAACAGAGAGTGCATCAAATGGGAGAACAGCTTTTTTTTTAATAACTAAGCATTCACTGTCCTGACTAGTAGAGAGTATAAAATAGACGGACCGAGTGTAAAATGACTAAACGTGACATTTTATATTGGACTATTTGGAGTTGTTGTCTTGTGTAACGAACTGCACCAAGTATTAATGATTTAACATAATGACATTGTTATTTTTCAGATCGGTTAGTACCAGCAGGCTTAAAGGCGTTGTGCGATGCGTGCTCCAAGCTGTATCCTGACCAACCTAACCCACTGCAGGTCACCACTAGGCTAAAGTATTGGTAAGGCACTTTTTTCATATCATACTAGTGAGTGAGCCCTAATTATAGCCAATAACCTTCATAGATCCTAGAATCCTTTTTTAACCCGCCCTAGCTTCGCTTCGGTTACATAAGTTAAAATATAGCCTATAGCGAACCGCCCTCGCTTCGCTCTGGGTTCTATTATATAGACAAACCTTCTATAAATAATTATCTAACTGATGATGAAAACCGCATCAAAATCCGTTGTGTAGTTTTAAAGATCTAAGCTTACATAGGGACAGACAGACGCCTCCGCGACTTCATTTTATATACTATGTATTGATTTAGGATACTTTTATCCCTCAAAATTTGATAGTTTCGAGGGAAACTAGTACAACGTACGACGTCGACATCTGCAGCACGTAACAATGGTACTCTCTGTCAAGTTCAAATCTACGATTTTTCCGAATCGGGCCCTCTCCTCCAGCCCCAGCGTTTGAGATAAATCATTTGAATTTGGCACCCCCTGAAATGCCCCCCTCCCCCTATATCCGGGCTTGTTCTGTTTAAATATTTCATGTCAAGATGTCACTGTTTCAGGCTGGGAGGAGACGACCCCCTGGACTACATCAGCATGTACTGGAACCCTGGGATCCCGGAGGAGCAGGTGCCTCCCCATTGGCATTACGTCAGGTAACGTTTATTTACTATCTTAAGAATTAAGGACAAATAAACTACAGATTTCAGGTGTGTCCTGTCCTTTAAACTGGCATAATAAGTGTAATAAGTGTTAAGGACTTCCTCGAGCAATGTAATAATGTAATATGGAATATGCATGAATCTTTTTGTCACATTTTTTAACAAAATATTAAAATACCGTAATAGATATGGCAAAATTAAAATCAGCCATAAAAATTGGGATGATATAAGCATTTTAAACTACTAATTAGGCACAACGGCCATATGAACTCCATGTTCAATTCTGTTTTGCTAGAAAGAGATACAAACAAATCTTTGATGGCTTATATCTTGGTTATTTTTATAGTTATTCGCAAAATATTTTTTCGCTACTGTTTGTTACATGAATGAATTTTTATTAGGGCAAAAAAAATTATGCAGACGAGTCAATCAACTTTTTGATGTACCTCGTTGCCATGGTTACGTCTCCTGGGTCACTCTTTAAAACTATAAATTTAAAGGATATAAATCTACATTTCATTACTTTTTGTGGCAATTATAAGCCCATTCTTTTGTGGGCTTTCTTCTAAGCATGTTAGTAGGATATATCATAAACATCTTTCTAAGAAACACTATCACTGTTGTCTCCTGGCTTACGGGACAGAATAACAACAACAAAAAGTTGATCGACCCAGACTCAGAATAAAACCATGTTACGAATTAAACCATGATGTCCCAGTTTCGGTCTGTCGGACCTGCACGGGGACGGGCGCGTGCACGCGACGCCTGCGCACGACGCGGCGGGCGCGGCGGGCCCCTCGGGCTGCGGCGTCGAGCTGACGCTGCGGCTCGCAGGGCTCGGGCCGCCGCCGCTGTGGCCCGCCGCGCTGCTGCAAGCGCTCGCCAGATACGTCTTCACCACAGGTCACTGTCATTATCTTCTTTATACACTTACAAGCGTTTGCCCGCGACTCCGTCTGTGTAGAAGTTCTACATCGCTGCTCTCTCGGTAACTGTCCATTTTTCTAGATGAAAAGTAACCTATGTGCTATTCCAGACTATAATCGATCTCTGTGCCAAATTTTGCAATTTTCTTGTGTAGTGAAATAACACAAGTGTAATCTTATAGCGGAACGTGTTACGAATGTTCTGTCAGAAATGTTTTCTCCTTGTTATAGGATTTATATATTTAGCTAAAGAAAAAAAAAATACCTATTTAGTTTGGGTTCTTGCAAATTTTTTTCTGTATTTCAAATACACGGTTTTAAGTACTGGAATTTGTATTTTGTATTTAAAATAATTCTAATGAAATTATTTTGTGTTTTATATTTGGAATACATATAAGAATGTATTAGGTAATTATAGTTCTTTTCACATAGCTTGGGTATGGTGACGGCTGTCAATGCAGTACAAAATATGTGTTTGAGGTTATATTTTGTACTGAGTTGACAGCTGTCACCGTACCCAAGCTATGTGAAAAGAACTATAATACTATGTATTATACTGGAGTTATGATTTGGCCCGTCCCCGCAGGCAACAAGTTCTGCGCGGGCGACCACATCTCGTGGCACGCGCCGCTGGACGCGGGCTCGTCGCGCGTGCGCCACCTGCTGGTGGCCGCCGACGCGCGGCTGCCGCGCGTGCACACGCCGCACGGCACCGTCGACTTCTTACAGGTCAGTTTTGTTCAAATTCAAGCGAACAGGTTTCCATGACTCTAACGGTTAATACAACATTTCATTTTTCTCACCCTTGTATTTTACCTGTCCTTTGGAAAGAGCATTAAAAATAACAGAACACGTATTTTTTTGTTTTCCAAAAATATTTAATTCTTATAAAAAAATGCATTTGAAGTAAGCAATTCTAAAAGAGCGTATGTGACAAACGTTTTGACAGAACCAATAAAGAGTGCTATTGCCACAGAATAAGTACTTGCATAGAAACCGGACTTCTTAAACAAAAAACTCTCACTCTCTCTCTTCTTCTTTCTTAATGTAAAGATACTATCCGGACCTTTATATTTAAACTAAAAATAAATTGCATGTCAAATATGTGTTTAAACGCAGTTTTCCACGACCAGAATTACAAATAGGGTGGATCTACTTTTTTGTTGTTGTTGTTCTGTCCCGTAAGCCAGGAGACAACAGTGATAGTGTTTCTTTGAAAGATGTTTATAATGTTATACTAATAAGATGCTCAGAAGAAAGCCCACAAAAGAATGGGCTTGTAATTTCCACAAAAAACATGCTATATATCCTTTAAAATCATAGTTTTAAAGAGTGACTCAAGAGACGTAACCATGGCAACGAGGTACAAAAATTTGATTGGCCCAATTACTGATTTTATCCATATATTTAGTACGATATATTATTTAAGGCTAAGGCGTGACGTCATAGTTAATGCCTGGGCCACACCGGATGCGTTGCGTAGACGTGCACGTGCGCGTTCGCGTTCCACTGCATTGTATAGCTGCATCCTCATGTGAGGATTCATACTATACAACGCAGTGGAACGCGAACGCGCACGTGCACGTCTACGCAACGCATCCGGTGTGGCCCAGGCTTAAGTGTCAATTTGTATGGAGCTTTTTCAGCGCTTAGAAGAGATGTCCGACTTTGACTTTCATTTCCGACTGTTGCAATTCTCTGATTGTAATTAGTCCTATACATACATTTGATCTTTAGAAAAGACCGGATTGGTTGGCATATTAAAAAAAAGGTCATCATGCCTATTCACTATTATCCTTACTTTCTTACTAATCCATACTAATATTATAAATGCGAAAGTATTTGTTTATTTGTTACGCTTTCACGGCTAAATGGCTAAACCAATTCCAATGAAATTTGCGTCCTGTGGAAGGACATAGGATACTTTTTATCCCGGAAAATCAGTTCCCGAGGGAGCAGCGATAAACGACGATAAATTATAATTTATAGAAGAAGATAAAGAAATACTAATACTTGGTATTTTTTGCACTAAGTATTAGGTTTATTGTTTGTCTGCAGCTGGTCGGCTGCACGGGCCGGGAGCTCCGCGCGGCGCAGCGCACCTCGGGCTTCGAGGTGCTCAAACTGATCCAAGAAGACGCCAGGTAACAGCTTTTAGGGGCTCCGTTTCGAATAACCTAAACCTTTAATATGTATTTCTTCACTTGTGTTAATGCTTAATGCGATAACGCGGTTAGCTTAGCTGGTAGTGACGCTGCCTACCTACCTGGTCCTGGGTTCGAATCCCGGTATGAACATATATTCTTCAAAGGTCAAAAAATATTTATTCAATTACATTTAGGTACGCACATACAAGATACATATAAATGGGGGTTCACTAATGATTCGCAACCGCACGTTTCGCAAACTGTTTCATTTCGCAACCATTTCATTTGGCCAAACGCTTTCTTTTCTGAAACTGTTGAATTGTTTATCGTAGTGTTTTTCATAATTTCACATTGAGATTTGAGTGACAATTGTCACGTTCCAGTTGCGGCGGCAGCTGGCTGGTGACGCAAGTGTCGCGGCGGCGCTCGGCGCGCGCGGCGCGCTCCCGGCCGCCCGCGCGCGCCGCGCCCGCGCACCTCGCCGGCGTCAGCGCGCGCCTCGCCGCGCTGCCCTGGAGCCCCGACCAGGTGGGTCGCCAGGACCCGAGGCCGCGCCTCTTGTTAGTGACGCAGGCGTCGCGGCGACGGGTTATCAGGTCACCTCTTTGGCCCTAAATTTGGCACTCGTATCGCAAGAGCTAATTTTGTTAGAAACAAGCAGTATTTGATAAAGGGTCCGGTCCCTGATATATAATTTGTGAACATCACTCAATTGTATATTATGAAGAAATACGAAACAAGTGACGTTAGAAAAAAATTTGTTTGTCAGTTTCTATATCTTCCTTCTCACTAGATATCAAAACTGCATGGTTAAAAACTTACACTTCATTATAAATTCAATCGGTCGTCAGTCTGGTTTTGAAACAAACGTGGTGTTTTCAGCCGGCGGAGGAGCCCCCCGCGCCCCCCGTGCCCCCCGCGTGCCCGGCGCCCCCGCTGGCGCCGCGCGTGCAGCAGCAGATCAAGGACGCGCTGCAGCGCGGGCTCAGCACCATGAGCGCCGACAGCCTGCCGGAAGGTAATGGACGTAACAGTAGTTTTACGTGACGGCTGCGTGACGTAATGCCAATTACGCAGAGACGCGAACAATACTTTATCTACAGTCATATTTTAAATCCTGTATGATAAAAAAAAAATAGAATAGCTAATTATGTGTTGACATTTCATCTTGAGTAATGCTTCATCTCTAGTGACATGAGAATTGTCGCTGAATCAAATCGTATCGTGAATCGTGACTCGAATAAATTAGAAATTCGAAACCATTACAGTATCGGCAACAAACATGTAATGTGAACATTACAGTACAACCACAGATAGGATTTTAATGACAACACTGACTGACGTAATGCTAGTTATAACCTACAGTTTCTGAACGCGTCATAGAGGTTTTATGATATGGGTTACTTCCTACATCCAAACTTACAAAATTTACCTTTAACAAATATTTAAGCGATGTTGAATTTTTTTTACAGTGACAGGTCACATGTCTACGGATAGTTTCGAAATGTCGAGTATCGAGAAAGCGCTGCCGCAGATACCGGAGTTGATGCAGGTAAAATATAAACACACACACATCCTTAAGCACTCACACTCTTACCTTAACACTAACACAATCACACGCTGTGCCTCTTCGCTCTCTCGCACACAATATCGGACAATAAATCAGTGTCACTTAAGCGTTAAATGTGTTACCTTAAAATATGTTATAAAATTTGGGTAATGTGGTTATCAGTCTATATAAATAAATAAATATCAGGGACAATCTCACACAAATTGACCTAGTCCCAAACTAAGTTCTAGGCTTGTACTATGGGTACTAGACAACGATAAACATACTTATATAGAGAAATATATACTTAAATACATAGAAAACATCCATGACTCAGGTAAAAATACTCGCGCTCATCACACAAATATTTGCCCATACCGGGATTCTAACCCGGGACCGCTAGCTTCGTAGGCAGGGTCACTACCAACTAGGCTAAACGCATCGTCAATATATGTATGTATGTGACCGAAAATCGGATGATCCACTCTAGCTCCTAAACTATTGGACCGATTTTAATAAATGGGGTGTCAAATAAGCTTAGTTTGGGACTTGGTGAATTGGCGTGACATTGTCCCCTGATTACTTTTAAAAAAATCACCTGGGTAGCTATGAGACTTTACTCTTACATCGTTCCCGCAATATGTATCTCTTTAGGCAAGAGTGGTAATCTCCCCCCGGCTAAATCATGGTACAAACCACATCAAAATCTATTGCGTAAAAAGAACTTAACGAAGAAACATACAAACAGAAATAAGGATTTTATATTACTGGTTCGTATTTGGGTAATACTCATATCGTTTCAACCGCCCGTCACAGCCGTGGCTACAAAATTGACAATTTTCGAAGGAAAAGCTATTGATAAGAATTGTAAGCGGCGGCTCTGCATTCTACAGAATAGCCGCAAATGACATTCGAAAAAAAAACTAGCCCGCTATAACCTATACCTATACCTATGACATTCGAATCTACAGCGAAGCCCGAAGCCGTCAATAATGCGACCACGGTTATGGCGGCGGCTGAAACGCTCACGAGAATGACCCATTTAGTTATACGCTTTATTATGTTTTGCAGGGCTCCTGGCGGACGGACGATAGCATAAAATACCTGGATGGCGTCCATCTGATTATGAACCCCGAGGCGGCCAGTCTGTTGCCGCTAGCCATCGAGTGAGACTCAATTTATTTTAAGAATAAGAATAATTTATTTAAACAAGTCGCATGGACACAAACATTTATTTTATTATTTTGTTTGTTGAGTTTAATATAAGCCGCGCCAATCAATCAATCAATTTGTAAAACAGGTAATAAAGATGGTACAATTGGGTCAATCAACTTTTTTATGTACCTCGTTTCCATGGTTATGTCTCCTGGGTCACTCTTCAAAGCTATAAATTTAAAGGATATAAATCTACATTATATGATTTTTTGTGGAAATTACAAGCCCATTCTTTTTTGAGATTTCTTCTGGGCATTTCATTAGTATATATTATAAACATCTTTCTAAGAAACACTATCACTGTTGTCTCCTGGCTTGCGGGACAGAATAACAACAACGAAAAGTTGATCGACCCAATTATAAACGTGAGTACATATCACTGTTTGGCCATTAAGCTTACAAAACTATGACGGATAGCATGCAGCATGCATTTTTACATAAATAGTATACATATGCAGGTATATTGGCGTAAATAGTTTTTCTCAAACATGCTCAGAAAGGATGGCATTTCTTTTGAAAAACGAAGACGCGAAGGGCCTCATTTTCTTCCTAGGAGTAAAATAAATGCATGAAAACCCATTTTTGTCCGCTGCGATATTTTTTTTAAAGTGCTGTCCAATGCATACAGAATAGAAAGGACCAAGAAATAAATCTCATACAGCCAAGGCAACTGCTCGTTTTCGTAGCACAGTGCGTGTGTTTTCTTCTTTTTAATTTTCTGTAAAATTGTCTATGGTTAGACAATTTTACAGAAAAAAAAAAAAAAAACTTATTGAAATTTAAACGTAGAACTTACTGTTGTTGTGTAAAAACTACAAACATCAAGTCCTCGGCACTTCACGGTATTAAATTTGAATTCTATTGCTGTCAATATTATGTCAAATTCTACAAGTGTGAAATGGTTGAATTGGATCCTTTTCCCTAAGTTACGTCCATTTGTCTACCACAAGCCCTGAAATATCAACGTCTCAAATTCAACAGACAAACATAAATATTCCTGGAAAACCCATAACAATTTCGTTTACAAATTGTCCTAATATGATTAACATCACTTTTAATATTAATTTTACTTTTTACAAATATATTTGTATCATTTCCTCACATGTTTGAGAAAAGCATTATATATGCCTCGGCGGAAACGGGGGGATTGCCTGACTCGTATTTTAGCAGGCCTCGCTATTGCTCGGCCTGCTAACCACCTCGTCAGGCAATCCCTTACTTTCCGCGCCTAGGCAATAATGTACTATTATATAGTTTTAGTTTTACAATTTAAGAACTCTAACACGGAATAAAATGCTTTGCCAATAAAAAATAGATTCGAATATGGCGGCCACTCTCGCGCCATCTCGCTCACACTATTAGTAATAGCACTATGGTGTGAGCGATATGGCGCGAGAGTGGCCGCCATTTTCAAATCTATGCTTTACTAGCTTTTGCCCGCGACTTCGTCCGCGTAGAAGTCGTTTATCACTGCTCTCTCGGGAACTGTTCAATTTTCTGAGATAAAAAGTAGCCTATGTCCTTCCTCGGAACTCAGGCTATCTCCATACCAAATTTCATCGAAATCGCTTAAGCGAATTAGCCGTGAAAGCTTTACAGACAGACAGACGCAAAAGTATGTCTACTTTCGTGTTTATAATATTAAGTATAGCAACCCGCCCTCGCTTAGCTTCGGTTATAAGTTAAAATATAGCCTATGTCCACCCTGAAACCTCATTCTGAATATCACTGAAGGAATTTTAGAAATCGGATGGGTAATTTCGGAGATTACCCCCTACATCCAAACTTATTACCTTAAGTACCCCTTTTTCCTCTTCTTAAGTAAGTAGTTTATTGTTTTTACCCTGGACACTATCAAATTGTCTGGGATAAAAAAAGGTGCCAATCCAGGATAACAACTATCTGTGTGACAATTTCATCTGAATCCATTCAACTATTCAAGGCGTGACTGAAAAAAACATCCCAACATCCATACAAACTTTATTTAGCGTCGTCGCTGGGGTCGAAACCGATTTTTCATCGAATTTCTATACAAAAACAAAAAAAACGGTCTATAGCTGGGGTTCGAACCCGCAGTCTTTGCGTAGTGGGCCAACGCTCTAACCATCAGCCTATTCAGACGGAAGCAGCCGCCCCGTAATTACGAACCATTGCGCGAGAATTCTTTTTGCGTGAAAATACGGGGAAAACGAATTTTCCCAGACATGAGACCTAGCTAGATCGAATTTTCGCCCCCGTAAACCCCCGTGTCGCCATCTTGATCAAAATCGTTGGAGCCGTTTTCGAGAACGTGAACTGAGTACAAATATATGCAATCCTTCCACCCGCGACTTCGTCTGCGGAAAGTCCAGTACCTTTGTTAAAAAGTACAGATAAAGTTTTCATTATCGTACGTATCATGCATGATGGGATAGGACAAATCTACACCCCCAATTTTACCCCCTTATGGTAGTATTTCCAACATCATCGAACGTAATACTTTTAGTTTGTAAGCAGTAGCCAAAACAAATTTTCACGTTCCTAACTTCAAAATTGACCAAACATTACCCCCATTTCATCCCCTTAGGGGTAGTTATCCAAAATCACCGAAAATTGTATTACTTTATTTGTTAACAGTAGCCTATATACCTATTTCCACGTTTCTAAATTAAAAATGACCAAACGCCAATACAAACTTTCACCCTTCCCGTTTCACTCCCTTAGGTGTAGTTTTTCCAAAATCACCCTAAGTGGTATTTTTTATTTGTTCATTTAGCCTATACACAAATTTCCATATTTCTAACTTCACAATGGGTTGATTCCCTCCCATACAAAGTTTAACCCCCCATTTCATCTTCTTAGGGGTAGTTATTCAAAATCACTGGAAGTTGTTTTTGATGTTTATTTTTAATCTCTTCTTTGTAAGGTTGTCTGGAAGAGATCGCTATTTAGCGATAAGACCGCCTGTTGACTCACTATGTAACACTTCTCTTTCTTGTTGTATTTCTTGTTCTTGCTGTATGTGGTGTTCAATAAAGAGTTATTGTATTGTATTGTATTGTATTGTATTGTTGTTTCAATCTGTTAAGATTAGTCTTTATAACAATTTTCACGTTTCTAACTTCAAAATTGACCAAACTTCCATACACACATTCACCCCCCCGTTTCATTTCCATAGGGGTAGTTTTTCCAAAATCGCCTAAAGTAGTATTTTCTATTTGTTCACAGTATCCTGTACACAAATTTCCATGTTTCCAACTTCAAAAATGACCCAACTCCCATGCAAACTACCACCCCCAATTTCATTCCCTTAGGGGTAGTTATCCGAAATTACCGAAAGTTGTTTTTTATTTGTTAACAGTAGTCTTTATGACGATTTTCACGTTTCTAACTTCAAAATTGACCAAACTCCCATACACACATTCACCCCCCCCCCCCGTTTCATTTCCATAGGGGTAGTTTTTTCAAAATCGCCTACAGTAGTATTTTTTATTTGTTAACAGTAGCCTGTACATAAATTTCTATGTTTCTAACTACAAAAATGACCAAACTCCCATGCAAACTTCAACCCCCAATTTCATTCCCTTAGGGGTAGTTATCCGAAATCACCGAAAGTTGGTTTTTATTTGTTAACAGTAGTCTTTATAACAATTTCCGCGTTTCTAACTTCAAAATTGACCAAACTTCCATACACACATTCACCCCCCCCCGTTTCATTTCCATAGGGGTAGTTTTTCAAAATCGCCTACAGTAGTATTTTTATTTGTTAACAGTAGCCTATATACAAATTTCTATGTTTCCAACTTCAAAAATGACTTAACTCCCATGCAAACTACCACCCCCCATTTCATTCTCTTAGGGGTAGTTATCCAAAATTGCCTTAAGTAGTTTTTTATTTGTTAACAGTATTGTTTATAGCAATTTTCGAGTTTCGAACTTCAAAAAGGACCAACCACCACTCCAAAAGGAACTACCACCCTCCCATTTCATTCCCTTAGGGGTAGTTTTTCCAAAATTGCCGGTCGTACTTTTTTATTTGTAAACAGTAGCCTATAAACCAATTTTCACGTTCCTAACTTCAAAAATGTCCAAACCCCTATACAAACTTTAACCCCCCATTTTAACCCCTTAGGGGTAGTTTATCCAAAATCGCTGAATTTAGTATTTTTTATTTGTAAATAGTAGCTTTTATACCAATTTCCACGTTTCTATCTTCAAAAATGGATGACTTTCATACAAACTTCCAACCCCCTTTTTACCCCCTTAGGGGATGAATTTTGAAAAATCCTTTCTTAGTGCACCCCTAGACCTCATAAGGAACTTACGTGCCAAATTTGGAACCTCTAGACCCAGCGGTTTGGGCTGTGCGTTGATATGTCAGTCAGTCAGTCAGTTTCTTCTTTTATATATTTAGATTGGCGTGGCTTATATGACTCGGCATGTTAGTTCATTCGATACAAGCGTTCAATCATTTGTATTTATTTTTACTACCTAAACTTGGAATGCAAATCGGTTAACCGATTTAGCGTTAAACTGGCTTAAGATCATAGCCAACCCGTAAATAATCCTTAAATGTTATAAACCCAGAGGGCACCGTAGGTAACCCTAAACCCTTCGTGATCGAGAGCACAGTCACTATGGAAATGGCGGTTACCGAAACGATTGAGTTATCGTTTGAATGGGTAACCCGTTCGAGAGGGTTTTTCAGGGGTTGAGGTAGGATACATTTGAGCGTTTTGTCTGATCCGATCATCCGATGGCGACTGTACAAGTGTACAGCCATGTTATTCTGTTAACGCACCGTCCTTCACATCGACTGAGAAGGAAACCGGCGAATTTACGTCGTCCGTCAAGGTGTGTAAATGACATTCCACTGCCTGCACTTTCATTTAGTCGCCGATTTCAAGTAGTGAATAATATTTCGGTATTGTTTTTGGTCGGATAAGCTCGTATTCGTCTTGTTTTCTCAATTTGCATATTGACGGGTGCTGAAGCTAATTGATAGAGCAAGATAAATTAGTATTTATCTTGCTTATCCGACAAAATACGATGGCAAGTACATTACAATACAATACAATAACTATTGAATTGAACACCACATACAGCAAGAACAAGAAATACAACAAGAAAGAGAGGTGTTACATAGTGAGTCAACAGGGGGTCTTATCGCTATATAGCGATCTGTTCCAGACAACCTTACAAAGAAGAGAAGATTAAAAATAAACACCAAAAATTGGCTGGCGGTGCAATCTAAAAGTATTTATAAATGAAATTGTAGCAGACCGATTGAATTAACGTCTGTTTCGGATTGATTGACTTCGAAACATTTGTTCTGACAAGAACAGTTTGTTTGCCCTGAGAAGGAAAGTTTATTAGCAGCAACAGTTCTCATCAGCAATCAGCATCTTCATCTTCGGAGCAGACGAGCAGCGGACGGACGATGTGTTCACCGCGACGATCAGGAGCGAAATGGAACGATTTTGGGCGCGCGCCAAATTTATAGGTGCGCGTCAAATCCAAAATGTGTTTCTGCGCAGCTCTCGCGCGCATCACGCCACCTTCGCCCCGTCTCGCTCTAGACCTCTCATTCTAATCTAATGTTATTGTCCTTTCCCACTCTATTGTATATATCTCTCGCTCTTTCTTGTAAATATGTTACTGGTGTGTTAACTGTATATTTGTATTATAATTTTAGCTTTAAGTAATCGTTTTTTGTAAATAAATTATTCAATTATTCTTCAACCGCAAATAGAAGTGTTTCAATAAACCTCCGCTACAGCCAGCACTCAAGTACCTCTACATCCACTTCTACAAAATCAAGAACAAAATATATGTCGGAGACATGGGGGCAGCTGGGGGCGGCTGCGGCTAGATGTGTCAGGAATCTTCAGGATATGGCCGGATATCTTGGTCTCTAGTTGAGTGAGGGTCGAAGCAAAGAGAACACAAAATAGACGTAGGTAGGTTTATTTCCTTGACTCGATACATTTGATCTTCACTGACTTTGATTAACAGTAACACGTCAAGTATAACGTAATAACAGTGTAGCCCTACCAGTCCCTCCACCAACCCATGGTTCTTCCTGCCTCGCGGCACAACAGACCGAATCTGAATCCGAATCTCGGGAGATGCGCGCAATACTTGCTTGGGCTCTTTCTTACGCGCACTTTCTTCACTCCCTACAAATGTTACTTTAAAACGAAGAGCAGTTCCATCCAGAGGTGTTCACTGGATGCGATCTCAAACAGAAGTGTTTACTGGACGGTTTCCCAAGTAGAAGTGTTTTATTTGCCCTGGCGGGAGTGACCGCCAAGCCTGTCGAGCGCGCCAAAAAGGCTGTAGAGGGCGCTGGTGTCGCCTTCCGGTTTCGTTGAGCTCCTATACTAATGACTATCTCCGACATATACATAAACAAATAGATATCAACTTGAACAATAAATATATATAGGTACATAAATAAATGCAAAGGTACTAATGTACAAAGAGTAATACTCAGGGAAAATGATAGCAATGGCAGCCACAACAATAAATGGAACAAAAAAAAAAAAAAAAGATAAAAAGGGAAGGAAGACAATTAAGGAAGTGATAAAAGATATTCTTTAAGACGGATGTTATTTAACATTATTCACTACATCTGTAAATATATGTATGTTAGTTGGCGAGGAGGTAAATGAGTGCGAGATGGTCCCCGCTATACTGGTGTGTGTCGCAGCGGGCGCGTGCTGCACGACCGGCACTTCACGTGGCGCGCCGGCGCGCGCGCAGTCACCGTGCTGTCGCCCGCCGTCGCCGGCGCCGCCGCCGAGCCCGCGCGCCCCTTCGCCGAGCGCGGCTCCTGGCTGCAGGTCAGGCTACAGCCACGCTGTCCGGTAGGCTAGGGTGATGGCACCAGTGTTGGATACTTTAAGCTGACAGGCACCAATAATGGACACTTAAACCTTAATTCAAAGATCATACGGTTAAAATTTATTGTTGCAAAATAAGTGAATAACCCTTATCTTCTTCAAAATAAGAATCATGTGTCCATTATTGGTCCTTGTCCATTACTGGTGCCATCGCCCTAGTGGAGTATTCGAGGAGGCTTAGGTCCGCCTGGACCGCTACCACCATTTTGTCTAGTGCCGTATTAAGCCTCCACGGTGTCCTAAGCATTTTCGCTTGTGTGATTTTGGTGCCCCCTGACTGGAGCCGGATTTATAAACCCTGGGGCAACAAAGGAGTTGGGGCTCCTAATTATTTTACAAATTAAATTTTTAACCTTGAATTTTTTTTAAGGTTCCGTACCTCAACAGGAAAAAGGAACCCTTATAATATCACTTCGTTGTTTGTCTGTCTGTCTTTTAAGACCCTTTTGCTCAGGACGGTATCAAGTTGAAATTCATATCAAATACTCGGGTATGCAATTTCTTGGAGCTGTGAAAAAATCGAACTTCTAAGTCAACGCAATCAAAAGAAACGGCCGTTTATGCCGCATATTCAAGGGAATCTCAAGGGAATCAAAACCTATAGGGTACTTCCCGTTGACTTAGAACCATGAAACTTGGCAAGGAGCAACGTCTTATAGCACAAGTAAAGGAAAAATGCGAAAACCGTTAATTTTTAGTTACATAATTCTCGTACTTAGTGAGTGTCAGCTTATACTGGTTTTTTTTATGTGACGTAACTACAAATTAACGGTTTTCGGATTTTTTCCTTTACTTGTGCTATAAGACGTTGCTCCTTGCCAAGTTTCATGGTTCTAAGTCAACGGGAAGTACCCTATAGGTTTTGATTCCCTTGAATATGCGGCATAAACGCGGCGAATGTGATAATTGAATAGTTTTGAGTTTGATGACGTGTTGCAGATAATGATCCCCCGGGAGCTGGCGCTGCAGATGTCGCGCGACGTGGCGCCGCTGGCGCGCCTGGCCGCCTCCAGCGGCTCCAGCGCCGCGGGGGAGGGGGGGGGAGGGGGAGGGGGGCGAGGGGGGGCGGGGGGAGCGGGGCGGGCCGCCGCCGCTGCCGCTCAGCCTGCAGTGGCCGCGCCACCGGCTCAAGATATCGGTCGTCTACGACCACCAGCTGGAGATAGGGTTACCGTATTAATTCAAACTAATTTATTCACTATCTTAGTAAATCTACTTTACAGTTTTTGGCATTTTTAAGTATTAAATAACTGTAGTAAGAGGCTAAGGGCCTGTTTCACAATTGACAAGTAAATTCATCTGTCAAATAAAGATAGCTCTCTTGTCTATTTTCAAGTGTAAGAAAGGGTAAGGGCTTAATTTATTTGACAGATATGCTTTACTTGACGATTGTGAAACAGACGGTAAGAGGCACCGTTCTTCCATGAGGGACAATATCTCTCAATGTCTAAATGAAACTATTGCAAAACTCGTGTGTGCGAAGTTAACGTTTTTGTGTATGGCAATATTTTGCCGTCAAAAAAAAGAATGTGTTAGAAGCCCTAAGAAGCCTCTTTTTACTTCAGGGGTTAAAATGCTAAGAAATAAGTGTAATACGTGTTTATATGCGCTGTAACAGGAGTTATTTTAGATTAACCTATAAGACAAATTAAGATTAACAACATATATTTTTTTTATATTAAAAAAAGAAAATATCTAGTACTTATTCAATGTAAAAATTAACGTGGTCGTTCAAATCGGAAGGGACCTTATCGCGGCAGGCGGTTTTGCCTTTGTTCACACGGCTGTTATACTAATGACAAGGCAATGAAAACTATAACAGCGTAAGCGCCCGTCGCTATAAGGGCCCTTTCGATTTGGACGACTACATATTTTAGGAATACCTTTGACTGGTAAATCTGGAATCGCTGGACTACTTGGTAACTCCTCGACCGACTGATTATTGTTAAAAATTATTTGTGACGTTCTCAGTATAAAGGGACCTTATGGACGTTTTTAGAACTGTTACCATAATATTCGTATAGTTACAAGAATAAGAAGAGCGTAACGGCCTTCGTCCATAAGGTCCATTTATAAATTTGTGAAAGCACCCGTGCACAGATTTTCCAAAATTCAAATTGCGGTCCAATATGTCGTTCAGAAGGATCAATATGTAGCGGCTTGTGTTTTTTAGGGTTCCGTACCTCAAATGAAAAAAACGGAACATTTATAGGATCACTTTGTTGTCCGTCTGTCTGTGTGTCTGTCAAGACCCTTTTTCTCAGGAACGCGTGGAGGTATCAAATTGAAATTCATATTAAATACTTAAATCTGCAATCTCTTGGATCATGGAAAAAAATCAAACATCTCTAAGTCAACGCAATCAAAAGATACGGCCGTTTAAGCCGCATATTGAAGGGAATCTCAAGGGAATCAAAACCTATAGGGTACTTCCCGTTGACATAGAATCATGAAATTTGGCAAGAAGCAATGTCGACAAGTTAAGGAAAAAATCCGAAAACCGTTAATTTGTTGTAACATCACTTAAAAAAAAGCCACCAGTATAAACTGACACTTACTAAGTAAGAAAGTGCATACTTATTGCGTGTCAGTTCATACTGGATTTGGTTTATGTTGTATTCCCGTGATTTACGAACTATTTAGTTTGTGCGGAACCCTCGGGGCGCGAGTCCGATTCGCGCTTGACCGGCTATTTTTTGTAGTAATCAGCCAGAGACGATGTAAAAACATGATGTGTTAGCCAGTAGGTATTAGTATTAGCGAAAAAGTAAAATGTTATGCCAAAAAAGTTCATAAAAAAGGGTAAGGGGTGAGGGAACAATGAGCCAATCAGCGAACAGTACGACACTCAGTACACAAAATTTATACGCATTCCTATTGGACGGAATTACGGGTATGATTATTAGTTCAGGATCTAGCCGTAGAGGGCGCCTCCTTCGGGCCCCTCTGATCCCGAATAGCCCCGTTTTATGTTATAGGAAATATACATATACATTATAAATTAAAGAATGTTGTATATTTATTTTCTTATAATTTTTTTACCCATGGCTTTCACCCAATAGGCTGCTTTTCCAACGAAACGGAGAGGAGCGGAGCGGAGCTGTGAAGACAAGCTTTTATTGCAGACTAGAGATGGGCCGAATATTCGGTAAATATTCGGTATTCGGCATATTCGGCAAGTTTTTCAATGTTCGTATTCGGCCGAATAGTTCGGTCACATTGCCGGATATTTACCGAATAAACAAAGTAAATAACGAGCGTAGGTTGTTTCGTAATTCTTCGGATTAACATCCTATTTCAGCATTGTAAGCAACTACCAAAAAGAGATAAATATGCGTAATATATATATATATATATATATATATATATATATATATTTGAAAAAGTTTTGGCTAAAGGAAAAGTAAATCTTACCTCAGCTGTGGTTCGCATATCAGGATAATTACAGATATTGTTGTTATTTTATCAGCCTCTGTATAGGTATGTATATTATATATATTATATATTGTGTATTTATGTATAGTATTAATGGTATATATTATTATTGGGTATGTATATCTATATTATATATCTTATCTAATAATTTTGTGTGTTACATGTAATGTTGCCTATCCTCTTGTTTTGTCCTCACTCATTCTCTAGGTTAGCTGGAAGAGATCCCTTATAGGGATAAGCTCGCCTTTGTACATTTTATTTTATTAATATTAATTGTAAATCTATTATTTGTGCAATAAAGAGTTTACATACATACATACATACATATATATATATATATATAGATATATATATATATATATATATATATATATATATATATATATATATATATATATATGTATATATATATATATATATATGTATATATATATATATATATATATATATTACGCATATTTATCTCTTTTTGGTAGTTGCTTACAATGCTGAAATAGGATGTTAATCCGAAGAATTACGAATATATATATATATATATATATATATATTATAGCTCCGTGTGTGACGCGCCTTAGACGAAGAAGTCAAAACCTGCTTCTAGCGATTCGGCGCAACCGAATATTCGGTTCGGTAAGAGCTGAACCGAATGTTCGGCCGAATATTCGTATTCGGCAAAGTCCGTATTCGGCCCATCTCTATTGCAGACTACTTTTTTGCAGTCATCATCTGCTCATCGCGACGAATCCAACGAGCCCAAACACAGTGGGGCTACCTTGTTTCTTTGCGGAGTTCCTATGGCCACCTTCCGCCTGCATCACCAGACCAGCTCCGTGGCATATTGCGTTGTGTTCGAAGTTACGTAGGTATACCAAATTTCAGCTCAATCGGACACCGGGAAGCGGTTCAAATCTTACACAAATGTGGAGAAAAAAAGTTTGTATATATACATTATATTAGGTATAACCTGTTTAGATTGCACCCGCAACTATCACTTTCCCTCCTCCCTATTGACACGTATCCATCCCTGTTTTGCAACAAGACCTAGTGTGCCTGCGAACAAGACATACATTGCGCATTTAGAAAAACTCCCAATATCTAGTTTCCTTTCACATAATAATGAACCTTTTTACACAATAATTGCCATGACGTTAAAGAGAATTTATACTCATTTGAAATTGGAACGTTCAATTGGAAACTGTCACTGAAAACGACAAACGTCAGTGCGTCGGCCGCCATATTGCCGACAACGCCTTAGTTAAATATCTCGTTAAATAACCGTTTATTTAGTTAAAAAGATGAGTGAAAACGCTAGACGCGGTATTGTGTGGGAGTTTTTTGATAGTGTTGACCTAATAAACAAAGAGGCGAAGTGTAGGTTATGCCATAAGTTGTACAAGTATAGGGGTACTTCACATAACCTCAAATTGCATTTAAAGCATAAACATAATGACGTTTATTCGACTTTGCCGAATACGGAACGGGTTTATCGGAAACCTGGCAGTATATGGGAGTATTTTCAAGTAAGTAAATTCAAATCTTTATTTACTTATCGTAATAGGAATATCATGCCTCAATAAATACAATTATGTTTTTTTGAGTTTGGCATGCCTCAATCATGAATTTTATTACGATCCTAACTATATCTAGATTACAGAGAAAACTTCGGATTGTAGCTATAAAAAATAACTTTGAATTACGCAACGAATCTTTTGCATTTCTTTCCTTAGGAATGATGAAAAGAGATGCAAGATGTTTTTGTTTTTTTCTTCTTTCCTGGAGAGAGATGCAAAAGATAAAGATCATTTTTAAGCTTCAATCTGATGTTTTACTCTGCAACCTCTAGTAAGTATTCAATTTAAGCCTCTCGGCCCAGATTATGTGTATACAGGTTACTATGTAAGTGTAAATACTTTCTCTTCGTAATGCTTGACTATTCTAATTGACGACGGGTTAGCCTACTTGGTGATCCTGCCTACAAAGCTAGTGGTCCGGATTTCGATTCACGGTATTTGTGATCGTTGTCTAGTAGACTAGAGCTTGGGACAGGGTCAGGATAGGTTAACCTCTTTCCTGATGTAAATGGTTTTGTATTCAAATCCTAGATGCGGCGTTGTTACTTGTTTATTACCTTAAATTATATTTGTACATATCTTTATTTACACTACAGGAAACCACAAAAAAAAGACGAATTTATTATTATTGATGCCTGTTTCTTGTCCAGCCCTCCGAAGATGAGGACAAGCGGGCGACCTGCAACGTTTGTAGCAAAAGCTGCTCCTACAAAACAACTACAGCTAATCTGAAGTCGCATCTTCGGCTAATACATCGTGAGCTTTACGTTAAGATGTTCGAGGAGGAAGAAAGTGAGATTTATCTCGAGGAAGGTTAGTACTCTTTTGTTTCACTAAATTATAAACGTAATTGGTTAATTAGGACTTTTCCATGGAGTTACGAAAATGAGTCATAAGTTTAGTGTCGTTAATTTTAGTAACTCATCGGAAAAGTAACCGTTTCTTAATTTAACCGTTTTAGTCCTTAACTAGGTACATAGAAATAAAAAAAACGCCCAACTATGCAAAGACCCAAGTGACGTGAAATTTACAATGAATAAATAACTCATTGAAAAACGTTTAACGAATCTCTATATTTACGTAATCTATGTACGCCGATTTAATTTTAGGAACACTGCCCTCTATTGAAATAGGTTGGAACTACGTCATTTGTATGACGACTGTGTTATGTCAGGTACGAAATAGTTCCAAAACACTCCACCTGCATTTAAAGCGGTATAAAAATAGGCCATTTTATATCTTACCTGTTTATCTTACGGTCTTAATTGCAACAACAACAAAGACAACGTTACAACGTTGGAAATATTCCGCTGATAGTTAACGTTACGTGTTTGTGATCGACGCTCGTTATTTCGTGCGCTATTTGAGGTTATACAGTTATAAAAAATGTCTAGACCGTGTAGCTTACCCATTTGGAATTACTTTAATAGAAATGAGGAGTTAAAAATAGCAATATGCAAGTATTGTGATAAAGAACTGTCATATAAGACCACTGTGACGAACATAAAGTCGCATTTAAAACGAAAACATAACAATGTTTTCATGCTCTTTTTAAAGGAATCACAGCAAGCCGAACAAGGTAAACTTAATATTTTTAAACAGCGTCCTTAAACAAGCTAATTAGTGTTATTTAATGTTATTTTAATTTTGTTATTGAAACGATAATTTGACAAGCGTTACTTGTTATAACGGTACCTAACGCTGTGGCAATCTGTGTTGGAATTATTGATACAACACAGCTCATAGATGTCGCTGATGAGGCTATAAATATAATAAAATGAAAAGAATTTACCAAAGTTTTCGGCCCATTTACCAACTCTTTATTGCTTGGTTTGTTGTTTTGATTCTGACCGATTAAAATATTACGCAGCAGGTTATCATATTGATAGTATTGATGTTTTAAAACTAGTGCAGATACTGGAAGTCTTGGGCAGGGTCTAGGTTATACCTATTTTGGAGCTTGGAGCATAAAATGAAATACACCATCCTTGATATATCGCTGTATTGCATCAACAATGCAGTGAAATAAATCGTGCCACGATCTTACAAGTGGGAACTTGATTAGAATAATTACTAATTACCTAATGAGAGAGATACAATTCGCATGTCGGTCGTGGTGATCTCCAAAACAGAAGGGAAATGGGAAAATATTATAATTCCAGCTGTCACAACACGCTCGACTTTATTGCCAGGCTGTGCAATTAATTACTTATGCCACGTAACATTGTTAATTAAAAATACATTCTGCATCAGTCTATTAAACTTCTTATTGGAAATCTTTAGTACCAAATTTCACCAAGTTACGTTTACCGCTGGTTCTGTAGCAAACCTGCATAATTGTTACACAAACGCCACTCGCAACGGTAAATACAAAGTTGTCCACCCATATTTCATTGTACGTGATTATTTTCACGATTCCCACCACTTGTAGGTATACCCGAATGATCACACCATATTTAAAGGAGAATGGGCAAAACGTCCCCACCCACCAACAGAAACGAAACATGTCTCATTTAATAGATCTTGGCAAGCTGATTATTTTTTATTATGACGACAATCGTCCTATGTATGGGGTTTTCTTGGAAAATAATGTTTTGTTTTTATATATTTTTTGATTAAGAAAGTAACAGAAACGTTAAGTTATTAACAATATTACTAAGAAAAATATTTAAAACAGGACTACGTTGCTCGTTTTTGTGAAGAACTTGTGTAAAAAAAGTTATTTAGAAATAAATGAAACAAGACGTTACAAAATAGCTCAATAGATGGCTCTGTCAGAGTATTAACGATAAGAGATTATAAAACGATGAAGTATTAAAACATCGCTTGTTATAAAATAAGTATAGCGTTTTAAGCTTTTTTCCATTTACTTAATAATTATATAAATTGACATAATCAATTATATAAATTGACTAGCTTTTACCCATGGCTTCGCTCGCGCGCTTATTGCGTTTAATAAAAGGAAGCGCCATCTGTTGTCGAGTAGCATTTTTCATGATGATATTTCTGCAAAACGTTTAGAATATCAGGAAAAGAAGTATCCCATGTCCATCTCCATGTAAGAGACTACATACATGTTATTGTTCATTGAAAGCTGTTAAGCCGTTTGACCGTGAAAACGAAACAAACAAAAACACTTTCGCATTTATAATAATTGTAAGGATTCAAGTTGATGCTAACGTGCTATAATCATGAAAAAAATTTCAGGAATACCTTGTAGAATAATTCTGCTAATCTTGATTTACAGATATTAGGCTCAACTTGGGCATTAATGCCGTTCATTTGTTTAGAGTTATTCCCCATTCTATAGCCAATGATGTAGGTAATATATTTTTTATATTATAATGGGCCTGACACACGATCGAGTAAGTTTGCGTACCTACTTCGTGACGTTCTGTACCTATCCCGATAGGTTGACCATAGACAATCAAACCAATGGAGACGCAGAACTTCACGAAGTACGCAAACTTACTCGATCGTGTGTCAGGCCCATATCACTGAATATAGGTACATAGCTAAAAAGCTTATCTTACGTTATGCTGACGGGAGCAGGGCAGTGAGGCAGTACAGTAGATTTCCGTGGGAGAGACGAGGTAAGCAACACAGTAGTTACTCTACCGACTCATGGAAATCTACTGTCCTGCCTCACTGCCCTGCCCCAGTGTGAAATCAGCATTAGTACTTGTTCTTACTCGTATTGAGTACGTAGCGCTTTTCACAGTGAGAGAAATAAAATTATTGCAAATTATCGTTTAGTGAGCTTTAAGCTTTTTCTGGCTTTACGTTACCATTCCACGCTCGGCTTGGTGCGCTTCAGTGTTGCCCAGTCGGTGACGCATTGATTCCAAACGCAGCGTCGAGAACCTGCCGTGTTCGCATTGTTGTTCCGGTGTGTGGGAATCATACAACCGGTGAAACGACTAGCATAGGCATTCTATCTTAGTCCTCAGTCTATAAATTATAGACTTGAGATTGCAAATGTCTATGTGTTTCAGATTCCACTTACCATCACCAGAGTGGAGCTAGGAACTTAGGCGTACTCATGGATGGATCGTTGTTTTGAAAATCATGTGCTTGAAGCAGTCCATAACTGCTTTTATCGTTTGAAAGTACTGTATAGAATAAGAGAGTATCTAAACGTCGATCTACGTATTAAGTTAACAGATACCTTGGTATTGTCTAAATTAAATTATGCTGATACAGTCTTAGGCGAATGTTTGCTGTCTCACACCAAACTTCTAATTCAACGCCTGCAAAATGCGTGCGTAAGATTTTGTTTTCCTGCCCGCATCGATCTCATGTTACCCCATTTCTAAACAAGGGAGGTTTGTTAAAAAATAAACCGTCTTCAAAAACCCACTAAAAAGGGTTAAATAAAGACCAGCCTCCTAGGAGTCCTAGGAATTGTCTATTTTGTACTTAATAGGTACATGAAATATATACAAGCCGGTGTCAAGTTGGTAGGTAGACACAATAGCAATGACACCAGATTCTTGCCACTGACTTCGATATATTTCATGTACCTATTAGGTACTAAATAGGCAATTCCTAGGACTCCTAAGAGGCCGGTCTTTATTTACCCCTTTTTAGTGGGTTTTTGAAGACGGTTTTATTTTTTTGTTAAAAATTTTTTGTTCGCTTTTTAGTGATGCACCTAATATTATTATGTGATAAAGCACATAAACATCACGTTAAGAAACAATAGCCTTATACCAATTTCTCATCACCCTTAACAAAATGTCGCTGTCCAAGATGCAGTGCTGTTAATCATAGAGTTCTCCCGGTTCTTTAACATCAGTTGCACTTCATCACATGCATTATAATGAATATAAAAAGTAGCTTCATGTTCTTAATATAGAAATTTCATTGCTGGCGTCAATCACTTACGACTAAGGAGTTCCGGTCTTCATCATCAGTAACTCTTCACCAAGAGGTGCTTTTGTAATGCAATTTTTAAGGTCTTGCAGGTAATACCAAAATCGCTGTATGTGTGCCTATAACTTTTTGAGGATTTCCCTCGATTCCTCATGGATTCCATCATCAGATTATGATTTCGTGATAATGGGACCACCTCAGGAGTATACTCTTTCGACTAAAAAAATAATTTTGAAAATCGGTCCACAATTTACAGAGAAATCGGTAAACATACATGAAAAAAAATACGAACAGTGGAACATACAACCTCCTCCTTTTTTGAAGTCGGTTAAAAATGGAAGCTCGTCAAAAAGTGCACTTTGCCTCACTCCTGTTTGAGATAATTAAAAGTAAAAACCGCCTTACCTCTACCGCAGACTGAAAGGACATGGCGCGTTTTACTATGGCGCTGTGCCCCAAACGTTACATCAATAATTTATATGTTAAACGAAAGAAAAAACAAGTATTATTAGAATATATTTGTCATCTAACTTGTCATCATCATCATCAGCCTATAGTAGTCTATTGCTGGACACAGGTCCCTCCCATTGCACGCCAACGAGCACGATTCGTGGCCACTCTCGTCCAGCCCTTGCCAGCCACCTTGCGAAGATCGTCGCTCCACCTAGCCTGAGGGCGTCCTACACTACGTTTGCCGATTCGTGGTCTCCACTCAGGAACACGATAGCTCCAGCGATTATCGGTTCTGCGGCACAAATGGCCGGCCCACTGCCACTAACCACTGCCATCTAACTTATAAAGCAGCGGTTTAAAAGAAATTCGATAATTGTTTACTTAACCTCAAAACGTAGACGTGAACCGCATGCAGTTCGTGGTTAAATCGTAGTTACCGTGCTAAGTAACGTCAGGTATGGCACTCCATCTGCCTTTACAATCCATTTGCGGGCGGGCACCCTGATTGCCTCTCCCGAAGCCCGCCACCGTCGACAAAGACAGACAGACAGACAGACAGACAGACAGACAGACAGACAGACAGACAGACGGACAACCAAGTGATCCTATAAGGGTTCCGTCTTTTTTCATTTGAGGTACGGAACCCTAAAAATGACACCAGTTATCGATAAAGATTATAAGAAACCTTGAGTGAAGCTTTGAATTATTTTTTTCAAAAGTTATGTGATCCGCCCGGGCCAACACTTTTCCAGTTCTGCGTGCACTCCAAATTGCACAATTAGTTTCTTCTGACCTAATGACATTAGGCAGTGGGGAAAATTGCCTTGCCTCAATATGCGCGTTTAACAGAACGCATCCTGTTCTGTCCGTACGGCAATTATTTATTAAGTAAATTATAAAGAATTTAACATTTTTATTTGTGGTTAGTCTTGAAATTCCTAAAGTCCATTGGAGCTTCCTTTTCCTTCAATAATGTTTTCTTTCTTTTGTCTCCTTTTTGAAATATAAAGGTCTTCAGTGTCGTCGGCTTCAGTTTACCTAAAAAAAAATCTATTAGTCTATGTCTGTACGAGTACAAAAATCCCATAATGTATGTGCATGGATCCTAAACGGATGGACCAATTAGGACGCCATTTTTAAATAGATAGCTAGTTAAATTCCGGTGGTTCTTAGTAATAAACAGTTTAGGCGTTGAGCTAACAAACACACTTTTTGATTTATAATATTCATTTATATTTATTTTTATGATAATTTACAGGATTGAGACTGCATAATGTTGGTATAGTAGGTATTTATCTATTTTTTCTTATATTCATACGTATGCACTCATATGTATTAGTATTGTAAAATATATACATGTATTATTGTAGTATACAGATATTTAGTTCCATAGTCCGCAAATATATTTAACTGGTTTCTCTAAAAAAGCACCAACCTTGACATATTTGTTTGGCCTGTTGGTTGACTGGTAAAGAATGCCTTAAGGCATTAAGTCCGCCATTTATACTTACTTTATTTTTATTGTGCAATAAAGTTTAAGTACTTAAAGAAATAAATATTAGTAAGGATTTCAGCCCATACTGACACACAAACGAATATATGAAGCTAATAAAAAAAATAGCTTTTTCTGTGATTCGTTTTTTACGTAGAACTCGTTTATTGTTATTCCCCCCGAACTATCAATTATTTGGGATGAAAAAAGTACCCCGTTTCTAGAATTCAAAGCTATTTCTGGAATTCAAAGCTAGATAGAAATACCAAACGTCATCGATTACAACTTGTTTAGCCGTGAAAGCGTAACAAACAAACTTACAGACAAACTAATTTGGCATTTATAATATTATAGTTAGTAGGGTTAAGTAGAAATCAGTTGGGATGCTTAATACCTATCCCAGAGGAACATGTGGGATTAATATTAAATACCTTTTTGTGGATTTTTTTGGGAAATTCAAAGACCAAAGACCAAATCGGTTTAGTCGTCTCTGTGGTTTAACGAGAACGTAACACATACAGTTAGGTGAAAAACTGACTCAATAAGCTCATCAGCTGATTAACATTTTACTAAGGTGCTAATATTACAATCAAAGGTATTTTTACATGCTTAATACACAATAGTACTCCTTGAAATTCGCTACAAAACTGTCTTAAAATGTTTTACTTAATGTTATAGAATAAAAAATAAATATTTACCCTTTTCCAGATATGAAAAGTGTAGGTATTATCCTGAAAAAAATGCTTATTGAATTATTGGTCTTTGTGTATGTAAATATATGTGTGTATTAAATTCAGCTTAGACAGACGGACAGACGGACAGAAGGACAGACGGACAGACGAACAAACAGACAGAAGGACAGACGGACAGAAGGACGGACGGACAGACAGACAGACGAACAGACGGACAGACTCATCATAAGACTTCCGGTTGTCATCTCTGGTCTTTATCATCTGTTCCTCTTTACCAAAAAGTGCTTTTAGAATGCAAATTCTTGAGGTCTTACAGGAAATACCAAAATTACTGTATGTATGCCTATAACTTTTGAGGATTTTCCTCGATTCCTCATGGATTCCATCATCAGATTCTGACTTGGTGACAATGGGACCACTAAGAGAGTATACCCTTTCTTACCCCATTACCCCAAAAGAATACATACCTACATACAGCCGAACATAGAACCTCCTCCTTTTTTGAAGTCGGTTAAAAAATAATTTCCTTTTTAACTAGGATCCCATTGGAGCCACGAAATACAACAAAAAGTAAGTTTTGATCCCATCGTATATATTCACGGGATCCAAGTTGACGCGTGTAACTATGGATAACACGTAATTGATTTCCGATTCCAAGCACATTTGAACCAATAGAAAATGGAAAATATCATGCTACGATCCCATGGAATCCAAAGCATGGGAGTCAAATGGAAGAAGGGGTCCTTATTAGGGTGGCCGTCAGTGAATCTCATATTTGACAACACAGAGGGAGGCGAAAATATGAAACAAGAAGCTTTTTGGTGCTAGGCAGGCATGTGACGTGTCGAGGTAATAAAAAAAGCCGGTCAAGTCCAGTATAAACTGACACGCGATAAGTATGCACTTTCGTACTTAATGAGTGTCAGTTTATACTGGTCCTAATTTTTATCTGATGTTACTATAAATTAACGGTCTTCGTATTTTTCCTTAACTTGTGCTATAAGACATTGCTTCTTGCCAAATACTTACCCTATAGGTTTTGATTTCCTTAAGACTCCCTTCAATATGCGGCATAAACGGCTGTATCTCTTGATTGAATTGACTTAGATTTTTGATTTTTTCACTGATCCAAGGGATTGCAGACCTAAGTATTTGATATGAATTTCAACTTGATACCTTCCCGCGTACAGACAGAGAGAGACAGACAGACAAACAGACAGACAGACAGACAGACAGACAGACAGACAGACAGACAGACAGACAGACATACAGACAGACAGACAGACAGACAGACATACAGACAGACGCGACGGGGAGTTTGTTTTATAATATACTAGCGACCCGCCCTCGCTTCGCTCCGGTACGCTCCGTGAAAAATTATCTAACTGATGATGGTGAAAACTACATTAAGATCTGTTGCGTCCGTAGTTTAGTACATACAAAGGGACAGACGGCGGGAAGCGACTTTGTTTTATACTAACTATGTAGTGATAGTGATATTGCATTTTGTGTATCACTATTTCCTTAGAAACTGTTCGATTTTCCGGAATAAAAAATCCCTGTGTCTTAAAACTAAATCTGCAGCTAATATCAGAACGTTCAGGCGTTGAGCAAATAAACTAAAAAACACCCCAACCTACCCCAAATACTAGTAGTTTTTGTTTTGCTGTTGCTTATTATCGTTTCAAAAATACAGTTTTTATCTTGATATGGACCGCGAAAGACGTATTCTCCTGCTCCTACTACTGAAATAAAAACTACCGAGTGGTGCGCCGTGCACCGGTGCGGTGCACCGCACACGGCACCGTGCCGCGCACCGTACACGGCACCGTGAAGCCGCGCCGTCGCACGGTGGCGGCACCGCGCCGTTATACGGCGTACGGCGCCGTGCCGTGGACATGGGACCAGGCCCTCACCCTTAAGAAGTTTCGGTGGTTATCTCTGGTCTTCATCATCAGTTCCACTTCAACAAATGGTGCTATATTGGAATGGAAATGTTCATTCAGAAAAAAAAACAGTCTTCAAAAACCCACTGAAAAGGGTTAAATACAGTGTTAGACCTTTTTCAGATATGAAAAGTGTAGGTATCCTGAAAAAAAATGCTAATTGAATTATTGGTCTTTGTGTGTGTAAATATATGTCTGTACTAAATTCAGCTTAGAGAGACGGACAGACGGACAGAAGAAAGTAAAAAAAAAACGTATTATAAGATATACTTCATATATTTGTCCACGCGTTAGGTTAGGTTAGTTGTTTGATTCCCGGTATGGAAAAGTATTTATGCGTTGAGAGCAAGTGTTTGTTCTTGATTCTTGAATGTTTTCCATAATATGTATTTAAATATTTATGTATTTCTGTATATGACTATCGTTGCTTTCGGAAACCTTTGGGACTTGATAGCATCTAAAAGTAATCCCATCAGTCATCAAGGTTGGTAACGCATTTGCACATCACATACACATCCCAATTACGGGAATTGGTCATGAACTGGTACAAAATTGTTTGCAAGATTTAAAATAACGTTACTAACATATACAAACATGCAAATTAAAAAAAAACTTTGTAAAACATGGAGATCCGTTGCTGTCATATAAAAGAGCAAGGACAAAGACAAATTAATTTAAAGCGTAATACTTAAGGATGAGTTGTTCCGGTCTCTTAGCCATCACGGGTCCAAGTCACTGTCATGAGCTAGATGGTGCTTGCATTAAATGAGTATTCGATACATCACTTCTTCCTTCTTCAACGGCATGCCTATGGATAATAATTATAGGCACTTATGTGGCATGCTTCTGGGCTGTAACAATATAAAACATTTCTTAGTGAATCGGCTTATTAAGGATAATATTAATAAAACATTGCTTGTAATACTTACTGCATTCGTTGTGGTATATATTTTTGCATCCAAGACGGTTTAATTTTTAAAACATTTAACATTTTTTGTGACATTTGTCCTTCATTTGCGATTTGTCACTTTAGATTGACACACAGTCAATATCATTCGAAAGAGGCTAATTATGAAATAACATTTTAGTATCAGGTTTATTTATTTCAAAAACGAGTGTAAAAAATACCAATAGCCAAAACTTGGTTTTACTGGAACCCACTGAAGAGTTCGATTATCCACTTCTGGCTCCATCATCAGATCCTCGTTACCAAACATAATGTCCGGGATTTGTCAAAACAATCAAATGAGCCACAACTCGAAGGTTTCACTGGAAACCACTGAAGAGTTCCATTATCCACTTCTAGCTCCATCATCAGACTCTCGTTACCAAATGTAACATCTCATACCTATCCGTGAGATTCGCATTATTAAGGAGTTCCGGTGGTCTTCATCATCAGTTTCACTTTACCAAATGGTACTTTTGGAATGCAAATGCTTAACTTCTTACAGAAAATACCCAAATCGCTCTGTGTACCTCTAATTTATGAGGAGCTTCGTCGATTTCTCATGGATTCCATCATCAGATCGTGACTTGATGACAATGGAACCACCTCGAGATACTCTTTCAAACAAAAAAAGAATTTTCAAAAATCGATCCACTATTGACGACGACGACGACATACCTACATAAAAAACCAGCCAAGTGCGAGTCGGACTGGCCCACGAAGGGTTCCTTACCATCGTCCAAGACAAGAGATACAGCGATTGTTAAGCATGGAAATACACATTTCAACTGTCTAGTTATTACGGTTCATGAGATACAGCCCGCTGACAGAGAAACGGACGGACGGACGGATGGACGGACAGCGGAGGCTTAAGTAATAGGGTTCCGTGATTGGCACCCTTCGGGTACGGAATCCTAAAAAGGAAAAACATACATAAGTACAGTCGAACAGAACCCTCTTCTTTTTTTTGAATATAAAACACTACTATTATAATACTACGAAGGTCATTATGAAAAAAATTCAAGTAAACAACATATTATTTATTACTGATAAAGCAAAAAATCTGTCGTATTTCCACGGGAGGTGAGATATTATAGCATGGTAAAAATGAGCATTAAACGATTGAGTATCGAGTTTAAAAAGTGATGGCATTGTTTGGAGTGAAATTGGCAACACGATTCAATTTTTACCCAAAAAGTAACAAAAAAATTAACTTTACCTTTGGAGAAATCCGTTGGTGTATCAATAAACGGGATTCTTCGGATTGCAGGAAGCGCCTTTGAAGCCGTAAGACATTTAGTCATTATCACAGAAACAGTCGGTTTCAGTTAAGTTTCAGTACTTACAGGGTTAAGTATATTGTCACAAAAAACGAATTTTAACAATATCTTTATTTTAATGTAAACAATAATCACACTAGTTATATTTTTGCCGTTTTGGTATATTTGTGATTAAACCTCAGTAGTAAGATTTATTAGTTAGCAACACTTAAACGACACAATTTCGGTTTATTACGTCTCGACACTACTGTTTCCGTATTTGGTCGTTTTCATACATTATTATTTTCTTTGAGTAATTTTCTAAATAACGTATGTAAATTGCATCCATACTCCATAAATTCCATAATAAATATTAATTTAATTTCCTTTACTACCGACTGCAGTACGATTACTTCCACTTTGACACTCGGCAATTCTCGAAATTCATCGGGAGAGATCGGAAGTGCAAATGACACGAGACACATTGCTGCATATTCATAATATCATAGTGTGCACTTAACTGTCTAAAACAGTAATGTAGATCACCTGCTACAATGACATTTTTTACAGTAGACTTATGAATAACACAGATGTGGCTTGATTTAATTATTACATCGCATTACTAAAAACACAAGTCAAATATTAAATTAGTACAAGGGAATTTACTTCTTTAAAAGTGTTATTTACAATAATTGCCATTTATATGATAGTTGATTATAACCTATTTAAATATTTAAAATATGTATTAATTAAGTTTCTATACCTAAGTATAGAAACTTAATTAATACATATTTTATATACTAGTCTTTAAACCAACCTCAACCTAAGTTGAGGTTTTATTATTAATTATGCTAAATAGGTTTGAATATTTTGTGTGAGTAAATTCTGGGATTTTATATACTCTATGTGAAAACACGAATCTTTACGATTAAAACCGAGATGTCTCGAGTGTCAAAATAATCGTACCATCACGGACTTTAATTGCTCAGCCGCCATAGAACCCTCTCATAATAACAGCGATAAATCACAAGTAGGAAATTACGTCGAATTTCGCCTGTCGCTGTCAATATGACAGGGTTCTATGGCGGCGGAGCAATTAAAGTTCG
The DNA here is from genome assembly GCA_963241965.1 of Tortrix viridana. Classification (NCBI taxonomy): domain Eukaryota; kingdom Metazoa; phylum Arthropoda; class Insecta; order Lepidoptera; family Tortricidae; genus Tortrix; species Tortrix viridana. Next base: position 8,097,564 of record OY725198.1, on the reverse strand, counting down.
TGATAGTACTATAAAAGCGAATACTTTTGTCAGCGCTTAGTTAAGCTATTCGCCACTGGAGTCGCTGTCTCAGATAGTTGTTTCTACTAGATACAGGATGTCGCTAGTGACTACGTTACTATAGCTTGCTAAATATGGTTTTCCAAGAAAACCCCATACTTAGGACGATCGTCGTCATAGTAAAAAATAATCAGCTTGCCAAGATCTATTAAATGAGACATGTTTCGTTTCTGTTGGTGGGTGGGGACAGTGCCCATACATTTCTGCCCATTGTCCTTTAATTCATAAACCAACGTAGACCAAACTCAATATCAACTGCACGAAGTTTGAAATCGAAATGGCAGGGGCGCTTGTTTACATCTTGCTATAATTCTAGAAGAGTCTAAACGACAAAGCACGCTACACAACAGTTTACTTAATACGTTTTAAGGTAAGGTTGTATTTAGCTTGGTACGTTTTTTGTAAATAAGCTGTAACGGAAATACGTATTGTAGATAGTTGTTTTGAACGCGAGCTGGCAACGCGTTGCAATGGCGCTGTTTACGTCGTATCGATTCAATCTATTTTTGGAACGGAACGCGCGGCTTGGGATATGAAAACTAACCTAGGTTATATCGACGTCATTTTAGTGTTTTACCGTGCCTGAGAAAATCGATCGCATAATACATAAGAATCAGCTGTGCACAGTTTATTACCCGTAAAGCTGGCCATATACACTAGGGTATGCCTGCGCAGTTTTGCCTGTACAGTTGAACTGCACAGGTAAACTCGAGCTGAATAGAGGACATAGGTACATGCCCAATTGTGTCACATACACGCTCCGGTTTACCTGTAAAGTTGAACTGTACAGGCAAACCTGTCAGGTACACCCTAGCGTGTATGGCCAGCTTTACAGACGCTCGAACTTGGTCCGGGCCGGACAACGGATTTGGTTCGCTCCGAACCAGATCCGGCTGTCTGTAGAACAGTCTTCGGCACAGATTACCTTACTTCGTAACGGATGTATTCGTAGTGACGGATGCTTTATCCACGCTTTGTCACGCGATAAACACGGCCATATTAGGCCCGCTGGGGTCACACTAACGAGAAACGCCGATAAAATCAACGTCTATCGCCTTATACCCCTTCTACACGATCGGGCGGCTGGACCCACCGAGAGGGACGCAGCTATCTGTAAGCACGAGACGTATATATTACTATCTCATTCTGTCATATAGCTCCCTCTCGGTTGGCCCAACCGCCCGATCGTGTGGAAGTCGAGTTATGCATACTACGCATAAGGTGATGAACGTTGATTTTTAACGGGGTTTCTCTTTAGTGTGGTGTGGCCCAGTACACCAGATACACCACTCCGGTATTAGCTGCATCCGGTATTAGCCTACCGTTTTCTGACCTTTGGACACCTGTGGAACGGACTTATCGAAACGGGCTGCCAGCGATGTTGCCACGCCGCGCCGGCACGCATTCAAGTGTGACGGCGCTAGGTGGCGCCGGCGCCGCGCGGACCGCGCGGTCATTCGGTCGCTAGCACGTGTTGTGATATTGACGTACTACTTACTCAAAGTTATTTAATATTGGTTTAATTTTATTCGTGAAGTTGAAGTTGTATATTAGGTATTAGCGTTAGTGTAGTAGTTAAGTTCAAAATGGTGAATCATGCATACTGTGCGGTTAATGGATGTATGAATAACAAGAAAAGTAATGAAAAACTATCATTTTTCACACTTCCAGCTAACGAAGAAAGGTGAGTTTAATACTATGTAATGTACCTATGTAGTGTATGTGTGTCACTTCATTTGTAATACGAAGTGGAGTGGACTTAAGCCACGCGTTAGGCATAACCTATTAAATTGGATTTAGGTTTTTATTTTTGCTTGTACAACATATTTACTTTGGGTTTCGTGGTTATTTAGATAGTTTTCTATGTTTTAATTCTATAGTTTTACATTCAACGACGTTTTACACACATTTTATCGTACCCACGTTGTTTTATTTATATGTGAATATGCATAGAGGATACCCCCCAAAAAAAACTTATTTTATTAGCCGCTTTGTGCGCACGAAAGTATTTTCTTTTATTTTTGTCGTAATGTTGACAACCCTAATTTCATTTTTTTTTTATTGAGCTTTGGCTTCCAGGGCCATCAGCTTAAACAGAAACTAATTTCATCGTGACGACGCAATCGACACACTTAGCGCGAGCGCGTAAGGCGCGTCACACACGGAGCTATAATATATATTATAGGTCGGTATATTACGATATACCTATTTTCCGTACTAGTTGACAGACTCCAACGCGCGACGCGGTTGGCGTGTGTGGAGTCGAAAATATATCGTAAGATGCCCTGCTATAATATATCGGTATTAATATACCAAAATATATGTTATAGCTCCGTGTGTGACGCGCTTTATAGGCCCTTTACTGCGCTAGGTACATCCGATAATCACCGCCTCGCGGCATCTCATCCATTGGTCTTAATAAATCAAGGATGCGCGCGACGTTGCCAGCGCGCGGCGACAGGTTCGCGATGTGGTGCGCGCTGCGCCACAGAGTTACTCTATACTACGGCCGCGGCAGTCTAACTACTCATTACATTATAAAATACGTTAAAGTTTGGTTGGATGAGTTGTGAATAGAATTGCGCGCGTTGCGAATAATTGTGTTCGTAAAATTACAAAAAATGAAGAAACATTATTGTGCTGTTGATGGATGTAGAAGTATAAGAAACGTTAAAGATACAAAAACGTTTTTCACTTTGCCCGTGAACGAGGAAAGGTATAATTTATTTTTATATATTTATTAAAGTAAACAACATACAGTATTCATCAAGTAACAGTTTGATTACCTACCTAGGTAGGTACTTTATTGTAAACATCGTTGTTAGGGTGATTAGATTAATTATGTTATTGGCTCAGAGAAATCAACGCGTCGCGCATCTCTCTTCCGCCATTTTATTTGCTAAAAGGCACAAAATGTTGCACGCCAACCCAACAATGACGGATCAGCGTACGCTACGGGCATGCGCTGGTGTCAAACCAGTTTTAGCGCAGGCGTTATTGCTTGCGCTATGGTTGCAGAGGAATGCGTCAGAGGAAGACGCAAGATGAACAGAAACCGCACTGGTGTGGACAATTGGACAGCTTAATAATACCGAAGTGTCTAAGAACGCGCCCAAAGGTAACTTGGGATAATGGATCCCTAAACAGGTAGAAAAAGGTGGTGTTTTAACGTGAATTCGATGAACGTTGTACTTAAAAATCTCAGCGCGCATTCCAGAATAGCGTTACCAAAAACGTGTACTTTCGAGAGTTTATCTTATAAAGTTTAAAAGTCACAAAAGTGATAGTTGTATCGTGATGATCTGTGATGTCGTCGTGATGATTTGATCCTCCCTTTACCCCGCGATGACGTCATAGAACTAATGGACCGTGATAGAGAGCGCAAATAATGAGGTGTAGGACTGTAGGTGTTAAGTTTGAACAAAATAAACTGTATAAATTTGGCAGATTAAAGTGTAATCTGTATTTGTTCGATACAAACCAGGCGCGCGCGGTTGAGCACCTCAATATAGGTTACAGGGACCTAAGCCAAGTTAGTTGTCCGTCCGGCTGTCACCGATCTTAACACGTAACATCTTGTCAACATACCTACAATCTATTATCGAATACAGCTAAAAACATGCCGTGCTGCGCGTTTTTTTAATGCTTCAATAGTACAAAACATAAAAATAAATCACATGGAATCACATTTCATTCGTAAGTACAATTAAACAAAGAAAACAATTTTTTTAACTATATACGTAATTATTTAAATTTTGGGCATCCATGTTTGAGCGAGCGAGACAGCGTAATATAAACTTTTCCGCCGAAAGCCGTGTTGTTGTTTGGCAACGTCGCATGCGTGAACCGATTGCTTTAGTTTATTATGTTATGATGCACCAAAGTTAAGCCAAACGTCCAACACCGCTAAAGTCATTTTGACCAACTTTACAGGAGAGCGAAAATACAGTTTTTTGAGGCTTCGGTTGTAAATTTAGTATGGCCGAATTACGATTTGTGCGGTTTTGGAAGGCGGACCACAGAGGCCAACCAACTTGCGCGCTGTCACTTATTTTTGAATACTGGTCTCTTATTGGCTAAAATGTTTAGAAAGTGATTGGTAGATCGACGCGCAATGATTAGCTCTATCCAATGATATTTAAATGTAAAAACCGCTAATTGCCGACTTGAGCGGTGTTGTTAGATACGCGACGCAAAGCAATCGGTTCACGCATGCGACGTTACCAAACTTAACAGAGCACGTGTTCATATAGTCGTTATTGCGAGACATATTCCGTCTCACTTGCGCCCATGATGTTAGTCCATCAATTTATCGCTATTTGCTCCTTAGAGCATGTATTATGCCATTCCATTTTACAGCTGTGTGGAGTGTGCTAGCGTGTAGGTGTCGCGACACGCATTATTTTAGTGTTAAGTACGGCGATACCGTGCCTTCCCCTTTCGATTTATTGTAGATTGATAGAGTTATAACATTTTTAGCCTAGTTGGTAGTGACCCTGCCTACGAAGCTAGCGGTCCCGGGTTCAAATCCCGGTATGGGCAAATATTTGTGTGATGAGCGCGAGTATTTGTTCTTGAGTCATGGATGTTTTCTGTGTATTTAAGTATATATTTCTCTATATAAGTATATTTATCGTTGTCTAGTACCCATAGTACAAGCCTAGAGCTTAGTTTGGGACTAGGTCAATTTGTGTGAGATTGTCCCTGATATTTATTTATTATTTATTTATTTATTTAACTGTCACGCCAAATTAAAAAGTCAAAGATAGTCAATATTTAAACCTTGGATATAATCGAATTCACGAAAAAAATTAACGCTAGTAGCCCAACTTCAACCAACCTCAGTTTTTTAAGGTTCCGTACCCGAAAGATTTCTAACGGGAGCCTATTATTAAGCCTACGCTGTCCGTCGGTCCGTCCTAACTTTAAAGAGCTGTATCTTTTGAACCATACAAGATAACCCGTTGATTTATTTTGCAGAATGTGTGATATAGCGGCGGATTTCCTAACAAAACAACTAATAATTAAAAAAGTAAAATAATTAGGGGAGTCCCCATACAAGGAACGTTTAGAACGTTTTTTTTAACGTTTTTTTGTATTTGTTCTATCGTCAAAACAGTCATAATCAATGGATCTAACTGCCGCACTCGGAGAGGTCAATTAATTTTTAAGTTCCATTAAAGTTGCTGCGTCTTATTCTATTGCTATAGCAAAGAAAATGACAGAAGCAATTTTAATTAAACTTAAAAATTAACTGTCGTCTCTGTGTGCGGCAGTAAGTGTTGGCCAACTAAGGAGAATGATCAAATGAATGGAATGAATGAATGTGGTGTAACTAGAATGGATAAGATTACATATGAATACGTCAGAGGAATATGTGGCAGTGGGCGGGGCACATTGCTCGTAGAACCGATAGCCGTTGGAGCGGAAAGGTTCTAGAGTGGTGATCGCGAACCGGAAGACGAAGTGTCGGCAGGCCATCCACAAGGTGGACCGACGATCTGATAAAGATCGCGGGAAACCGCTGGATGACAGCAGCAGAGGACCGATCGTTGTGGAAAACCTTGGGGAAGGCCTTTGTCCAGCAGTGGACGTCTTGCGGCTGATAATGATAATGATGATGATGTCAGAGGAAGTTTGAAAGTAGCACCGATTATAGAAAAGTTGAGGAGTAATTGGTGTGGTATGGAAATGTAATCACGAGAGGAAGAACACATAACAAAAAGAGTAGTGAGCATGAATGTACATGGATATAACGGTACAGGAAGACCGAAAAAGGTGTGAATAAGTGTATAAAAGTTGTGAGTACTGAGTTAACAGCTGATAGAGGAGAGTGGAAGATAATAACCTGTTGTGCCTACCTAATGTAGGACAAGGAAAGATGATGATGAATATTCGTTAGGAAGCAAAGAAAAAGATGGTATGGATTTTCTCAAGAAATTGAATTCGGAATGAAAAGTATCTTGTGTTAACGACGCGGTTGGCGTAGTTGGTAGTGACCTCCCTAGTTCGAATCCCCGTATGCGCAAATATTTGTGTGTTGATCGCGAGTACTTGTTCCTGAGTCATGGATGTTTTCTAGTATGTGTTTCACTGTATGTGGTCGTCCAAATCGAAAGGTACCTTGTCGCGGCAGAAAATTACGCCTTTTTCACACGGCTTATATACTAATGACAAGGCAATGAAAACTATAACAGCGTAAGCGCCCGCCGCCATAAGGACTCTTTCCATTTGGACGACCACATAAGTATCGTCGCCTGTAACCCAATAGTACAAACAAGCCTAGAGCTTAGTTTGGGAGTTTTGGGACTAGTCAATTTGTGTGAGATTGTGCCTGATATGTTTTACGGCTTTGGCCCATGATTTTCAGTGTTCCATGAGACCTTTTCAACGGTTAAGTTAATTTTTAAGGTTACAAAATCTAGTAATTTATGGATTATGAATGAAAAATTCAATTTAATGAATCAAGTAATTCAAAAAATTCATTGGATCTGTCATGACATCATTAAGTTATTAACAAATTGTATTGAAAAAGACTATACAAAAATGTTCTATGGTGATAGAGAATTCACTTACATCTAAAAACTTAGGTACGTCATTCGTGCGCAGTACCATACTCCTGTATGTCACAGCGCTAGTACAAGCGATAATCACCGCCTCGCGGCGTACATTGGAATGTACAAATAAATCAAGGATGCGCGCGGCGTTGCCAGCCCGACCGGTTGCGAGTCGACGCGATGCTTGTGCGGCGACCGTCGCGCTCCGTGCACTTTATTCATTACCTTAATTTGGGTTGGATGTGTTGAAGAGTAGCGCGGCGCGCGTTGAGAATCGTGTTCGTGAAATATAAAAAATGACAAATAATTATTGTGCTGTTGACGGATGTGGAAATAAAAGAAAAGTAAAAAAAACGTTTTTCACTCTACCTGTTAACGAGGAAAGGTCAGTAGGTATAATTTATTTTTGTTTATTTATTAAAGTTAATAACATAGTATTCATCAAGTTAGAACGGTTTGATAACCTACATTATTATGAACATCGTTGTTAGGGTGATTTGGTAACGCGCATAAATTAAAAAATAAGAGACATCAGTTTAATTTGTTTAAAAGAGAATTAATTAAATTGTTACTAATTACATACCTTTTTAGATGTAAGTAGGTAAATAAGTAGGTATTGTGCGTTTCATAGTATACACCGAAATGCAAAACCTGTAAGAACTTAACAGTAAGATTGGATTATTATTATATTATTTATAACTTCGATCTAGGTAGGTAGTTACGAGTAGGTACTTAATTACAGTTCTGAAGCCTCGACGCAAAAAGAGGGGTGTTATATTATTTATTTCATTAACGACCCGTCCGCAGCTTCGCAGTTTGCGACATTTTCGCATCAAAAATCAATTACTTACCTTAAAGAGCGTTCAGGGTAAGTAGATCTCCCAGTACTAGTGACTGCCTACTAATGCAATGTCAGCATTTATTGGTTATTTTATTAGTTAAACACTTATGATTTGCTCGATAAAATAAAAAGATTGAAAATGGCAGCATTTCTCTTTGTCTTCTTACGTCTTAATCATTACAATAAATGATTATTTTTTGTCGAAAACGTACGTCAGCTCCTAGACTAACATTAAACTACAATTCCAGACATTTACAATTTTTCTCATTTAACGTAAGCAATCCAAAACTACTGTCTATTTTATTTAAAAAAAGTTTTCTCACTATAACCAAGGTCACTTCCGTGCCGTGCAAGGTATTATTAACGTTAACGCGTTGGAAGTAGGTTTAAATTGGCATGTTTGCTGTCACAGATACTTTCTGTCTGTGGTTAGTGGAGATAGATCTCGCCAGCCAGTGTGAACAGCCAGAGATCAGCTATTAATATATGTGTCTCTGTTATTAACACGGGATCAATATATTTTGTTAGTTTCTTGAGCGAGAAAATAGTCGATAGCTAATTCGCGTCCTCGCCGGCGTTGGGGCAAGTGCCATATACATTTTTTTTTTATTCAAATAACAATTTTTCTTCTACCTAATCATTTATATTATACGTTTTATTATACTGGATGTTTTTTTATTCGTCTTAAACATTTTGGGGGTTAAATCAGTAAGTCATACTGACCAACTTTCACTATGGGACCAACCCCGAAATCGCGAAAACAAATTTGACCCTCCCATACAAAACATCGTCAGCTGACTAGCCAAAATGTATGGGATGGTCAATTTTATTTTTGCGATTTCGGGGTTGGTCCCATAGTGAAAGTTGATCAGTATGACTTACCGATTTAACCCCCAAAATGTTTAAGACGAATAAAAAAACACCCTGTATAAAAACACGCTTGATTAAATTTTAAGGTTATGTGTCAAACAGTACTAATTTGTTGACATCTTTGGCCGTCGCTATTGGCCTACTTGAGGTATATCTATAAGTTCGCAGGAAACTACGAAAAATGAACTCTCGACATGAGTCAATAAGTTTTCTCTAGGCAACAGAGTCGGTAGATAGAAGAAAAATATCTGTTAGTTGTTATAACGTAGTAACTCTTATTTTTTTTAATTAATATTCCGGCCTTAACACAAACGCGTATATCGGCCCAACCTCCACAACACTAATATTTAAAAACAACAATAAAAACCCCTTTAGAAAAGTAAAAAAAAAATACACTACACTAGGTTCTGTTCACGTCAGCCAAGCGCTAATGCCCAATCTGATGTGGGGTCGGACAGGATCCCCATGAACACTCTTATTTAATTTGTGACATAAATCATCATGTTACCTTGTATTTGAGTTTGATTAACTCATATGTATGTTGAAATCCGTCTAAACGTTTAGGCTACGGAGCGTGCCACGGAAATAGCCATACATACATACATACGCTCGAAAAACTTAAGGAAAATCATTCGGGCAGTCGGATGATAATATATTCTGAGAATGATTTTTTGTTTAAATAGGTATACTTACGTGAACTGTTTTTCCTTCTGCCTTCATAAAAATAATAAGCATTACCTGATTCGTTTCATTTTGTTTTGCTTTCAGGCGAAAAATATGGTTAGATATTATCGGAAGACCTGATTTACTCAATAGAACTGATTTAAAGCCAACAAGTCATTATGTTTGCTTAGACCATTTTGATGAATCGATGACAATCAAAAGACTGCTTCTGAAACCCGACGCAGTACCAAGTAAACTTGTTCCAAAGCCGTCGGACACAACAAACTCCCAACAACCAACACGTTCCAGTGACCAGACTACACAAACAGAAGATCCTCTTGATCGCGGCAATGTAATCTCAGTCACCCGAAGAGGAAATTATTGTAGAACATCTGAAACTCAAACAGATATTGAATTAAATGAGACACAGACTGCCGCTCTTCTTGAAGGCACACAAAGAAAAAGAAAGTATTCTGAACTAAAAGAATCTGAAACACAGATTAGAAAACTCCGACAAGATTTAAATAAAATAAAAAAGGAACTAGAGTGTAAACGGACGCTCTCCCTTGCTGCCCTTGATGCTGATGATGAAGACCACGAAGCAGTAGCAAGATTGAATAAACTAGTAGCTTGGCGAATGAAATTGAAAAGTCATTCTAAAGGAAACCGTTACGAACCCGAATATAAATTATTTGCACTAAACCTTCATTTTCTGAGCCCACCCACATATCGTAATTTGAAGACCTTCTTAAAGTTACCCAGCGAAAGTACATTGCACAAATTCAAACTTCAAGTTCCTCCAAAACTAGACGATGGCGTATTCGAATGCATTGAAAAAATAATTAAGTCACTACCGGAACAAGCGAAATACTGTACACTATGCATCGGCGAGATGGCTTTGAAACGCAACCTTTATTATGACATAAAGAAGGATGAATTAGTTGGCATTCACAACATCAATGGAAATGTCGAGAACAGAATAGCTTCAAACGCGTGTGTTATTATGGTTCGAGGCATTGGTATTGATTGGGTGCAACCAGTGGCCTACGCACTGCTGGAGAACTCAAAGCATTACCAACAGATGGAAACCTGGATAGAAGAGACAATTAAGAGACTCTCTGATATAGGAATCGAAATAATGGCTGTAGTGTCCGACCAGGGATCCAATTTCGACAAGTACGCAAAGGAAGTTAAAGGTGTCACCGCTGAAAAACCCTATTTCACATTCAAAGATAAGAAAATTTACTATATCCTTGATGTCCCGCATTTAATTAAGTGCATTAGAAATAATTTACTGACCAACGACTTCCACTATGATGGCGAGCAAGTGTCTTGGAAATACATAAAATTAGCTTACGACCAACGAAAAGACAAAAATCTAAGACTTATGTATAAAATAACCGAAGACCACATAGCACCCAACAATTTTCAAAAAATGCGTGTCGAGTACGCTACACAAATTTTCAGCTTTTCTGTGTTTGCTGCGCTTGACACCCTTATATATACAAAAGACTTGCCTGAAGAGGCTAGAGCAACAGCTGAATTTGTGGAAAAAATTAACAACTTTATCGACGTCCTCAATTCAAATGCAGTTAAAAGTACGAATAAATATCAAACAGCATTTTCATTAAAGGAACACCAAATGGAAATCTTGAAAGAAGTGCAGAACCTATTTGAAAAAATTACGACTGTGAGCTTGAAAACCGGGAATGACAGTACTAACCGGATCACGACTTTCAAAAATATTCAAATAACTATACAATCTGTTATAATGCTATTCAAGGATTTGAAAGATAAAGGGTTTACATTTTTGTTTACTAGAAGATTGAACCAAGATCCACTGGTAAATTTCTTTGACAATATTCGTCAGCAGGGCAATTGCCGAGATCCTACGCCGATACAGTTCACGAGGGCTTTCTCAAAACGTTTTCTAAGCAACATGCTTAAAAACTCGAAAGCAGGCAACTGCCAAGATCTGTCAGAACTGCTCGATAGAGGAAGGTCGCCTGATGAAGGAAATCTACGGAACCTTCTGGTCGCGTCTGCGAGAGCAGCTCCTACGCAGTTGACTCTTAATAGTGAATCTGATCATCGTTTTGATCTTCCGACAGAGAACGCTTTAACTTACGTGGCTGGATATTTACTTTTTAAATGCAAAGAGGCACATCAGTGTCCTGATTTTACAGAGAGTCAAAAAGAAGTGCCGTTATTGAATGAAACTAGAATGTACACACACTATAAGGCATTTAATAAGAAATCAAAGTTTTATGGATGCTTGAAGATGCCGATGGAATCGTTCACAACTTACGTAAAAACATTAGAAGCGGTTTTCTTAGAATACTTCGTAAAGATGTCGCTCACGTCGCCGGGGAACTCTTTATGTCAGATTTTAAAAACGATCCCATTTCAAGCACCATGCCTTTGCTTCCCTCGTCACTATTTATTAAAACTTTTCATTCGAATCCGAATTTTTACACTTTTGAAATTTAACAACAAATTATTCCGATCTAATAAGAACGTGCGGCACCATTTGTTTAAATTAAATTATATTATGTGATCACAATAAAAATATCGAATATATAATTATACATATACGTTTTATTTCACCATACATTGACGCTTCACCAGGCGTAATCTCGGCACCAGGTACATGCGATAATTACCGCCTCACGGAACATCGTGGCCGATTCTAATACATCAAGGATGCGCGCGCGACGATGCCAGCGCGACCGGTTTTCGAGTCGAGCCCCGAGATGCGAGTAGTGCATTCTATTCATTACGTCAAGTTGGTTTGGATGTGTGGTTGAACAGTGTTCGTGAATAAAAAAAATGACTCATTATTGTGCTGTGAATGGGTGTTTAAATAAGAGAAGGAAAGATAAAAAAGAAACGTTTTTCTCTTTACCTGTCAACGAGGAAAGGTCAGTAGTTGTAATTTATTTTATTTATATATTAAAGTGATCAACACGAAACAGTATTCATTAAGTTAGAACCGTTTGATTACCTACCTACTTTATTATAAACAACATTGTTAGGGTGACTAGGTACATACGGCGTTTTAGTAAAAAAAAAATACCAAGATTTCGTTGGGCATTGTCGTTTTTATGACAAGTACAGTACATGGCATGCTGAAGTAAAGAATAAATAATGTTATGATTTTTCAAAGCTGAATTTCTTTCAAAAAATTTTGATGACGTGTAAAATTAAAAAAAAAACCGGTTAAGTGCGAGATCTGACTCGCGCACTGAGGGTCGCGTACACATTTTGCCGGTTTTTAGTATTTGTTTTTCTGTGTATATGGTTTGTTCTATAATCATATTCAATTTGACGCTTGCATGTATTACCGTTTTTACAATAGAACAAATTACAGAAATACAGAACATATACTGGGGACTCCCCTTATTATTGTAATTTTTTGCCATTTTTATTATTTGTAATTAAATCCGCCGCTATATCACATATTCTGCAAAAAATTACGTTTTACGGTTTAAAAGATACAGCTCTTTAAAGTTAGGACAGAAGGATGGACAGCGTTGGCTTAGTAATGGGGTCCCGCCTAGTGATGGGTAGTTCCCGGGAATATTCCCCGATTGGGAATATTCCTAGGAATGTGCCCGGGCATATTCCCGCTGAACGATTTTATTGGGGAGTTTACTTAATAATATGATTTTCTTATTAACCTTTAAAGAGAGTTGTTGATTAAAAAAAATCAGGAAGCAACCTTTTCCTGAAAATTAAATTGTACCGTAATTTCTGATAAAAAAAACTGTTTATACCTTGCGTAATTCAATGAATGAAATGTCTCGATATTAGAAGTTTTTAATACCTAAACCTATTAACCTTTTAACCGCCGTAGTCTGATATATAAGACACACAATGTCCAGCCGCTACCGCCGTTGTCTTATAATTAAGACAAATGTCTTACCGTTTTCTGTAAATTTGTATAGGTGGTGACACGGGCACGTTCGATGACAAACTAAGCGGCGGTTAAAAGGTTAATGAATGTGAGAATATTTTTTCGACTTCAAATTTTAGTTTGTCCTTCAATTCGACTTACCTTCGTTCGGTGTAAGTTCTAGTGACAAATCTAATGACACCTATATGTTGAAATCCATCAACTCTTAAGGCTTCAGAGCGTGCTAAAGAAATACACATACATACGCTCAAAAATATAAGAAAAAGCCTTCGGACGTCAGGTTATAAAATATTCAATTTTTTTTAAACAGATAAAACCTGTAACAGTTCTTAATGATTGAGAAAACATAGAAAAAAAGATTGAAAGAAAGTTTATATTCGACAATATGAACGGGAACTTATTATATAATCAAAGGTAATCGCGGTGTATATACGTATCCCGTCGATATTGTGTCGAAGGTATAAACTATATTTCCTTCTTCTTCACTTTTTGTTACAGAACGTATAAAATAATAAGATACCTGATTTTTTATTTTGATTTCAGGCAAAAAATATGGTTACACATTATTGGAAGACCTGATTTACTCAATAGAACTGACTTAAAGCCAACAAGCTACTTTGTTTGCTTAGACCATTTTGATGAATCAATGACAATCAAAAGACTGCTTCTGAAGCCCGACGCAGTACCAAGTAAACTTGTTCCAAACCCGCCGGACATAGCAAGTTCCCAACAACTAATACGTTCCAGTGACCAGACTACACAAACAGAAGATCCTCTTGATCGCGGCAATGTAATCTCAGTCACCCGAAGAGGAAATTATTGTAGAACATCTGAAACTCAAACAGATATTGAATTAAATGAGACACAGACTGCCGCTCTTCTTGAAGGCACACAAAGAAAAAGAAAGTATTCTGAACTAAAAGAATCTGAAGCACAGATCAGAAAACTCCGACAAGATTTAAATAAAATAAAAAAGGAACTAGAGTGTAAACGGACGCTCTCCCTCGCTGCCCTTGGTGCTGATGATGAAGACCACGAGGCAGTAGCAAGATTGAATAAACTAGTAGCTTGGCGAATGAAATTGAAAAGTTATTCTAAAGGAAACCGTTACGAACCCGAATATAAATTATTTGCACTAAACCTTCATTTTCTGAGCCCATCCACATATCGTAATTTGAAGACCTTCTTAAAGTTACCCAGCGAAAGTACATTGCACAAATTCAAACTTCAAGTTCCTCCAAAACTAGACGATGGCGTATTCGAATGCATTGAAAAAATAATTAAGTCACTACCGGAACAAGCGAAATACTGTACACTATGCATCGGCGAGATGGCTTTGAAACGCAACCTTTATTATGACATAAAGAAGGATGAATTAGTTGGCATTCACAACATCAATGGAAATGTCGAGAACAGCATAGCTTCAAACGCGTGTGTTATTATGGTTCGAGGCATTGGTATTGATTGGGTGCAACCAGTGGCCTACGCACTGCTGGAGAACTCAAAGCATTACCAACAGATGGAAACCTGGATAGAAGAGACAATTACGAGACTCTCTGATATAGGAATCGAAATAATGGCTGTAGTGTCCGACCAGGGATCCAATTTCGACAAGTACGCAAAGGAAGTTAAAGGTGTCACCGCTGAAAAACCCTATTTCACATTCAAAGATAAGAAAATTTACTATATCCTTGATGTCCCGCATTTAATTAAGTGCGTTAGAAATAATTTACTGACCAACGACTTCCACTATGATGGCAAGCAAGTGTCTTGGAAATACATAAAATTAGCTTACGGCCAACGAAAAGACAAAAATCTAAGACTAATGCATAAAATAACTGAAGACCACATAGCACCCAACAATTTTCAAAAAATGCGTGTCGAGTACGCTAAACAAATTTTCAGCTTTTCTGTGTTTGCTGCGCTTGACACCCTTATATATACAAAAGACTTGCCTGAAGAGGCTAGAGCAACAGCTGAATTTGTGGAAAAAATTAACAACTTTTTCGACGTCCTCAATTCAAATGCAGTTAAAAGTACGAATAAATATCAAACAGCATTTTCATTAAAGGAACACCAAATGAAAATCTTGGAAGAAGTGCAGACCCTATTTGAAAAAATTACGGCTGTAAGCTTGAAAACCGGGAATGACAGTACTAACCGGATCACGACTTTCAAAAATATTAAAATAACTATACAATCTGTTATAATGCTATACAAGGATTTGAAAGATAAAGGGTTTACATTTTTGTTTACTAGAAGATTGAACCAAGATCCACTGGTAAGTTTCTTTGACAATATTCGTCAGCAGGGCAATTGCCGAGATCCTACGCCGATACAGTTCACGAGGGCTTTCTCAAAACGTTTTCTAAGCAACATGCTTAAAAATTCGAAAGCAGGCAACTGCCAAGATCTGTCAGAACTGCTCGATAGAGGAAGGTCGCCTGATGAAGGAAATCTACGGAACCTTCTGGTCGCGTCTGCGAGAGCAGCTCCTACGCAGTTGACTCTTAATGGTGAATCTGATCATCGTTTTGATCTTCCGACAGAGAACGCTTTAACTTACGTGGCTGGATATTTACTTTTTAAATGCAAAGAGGCACATCAGTGTCCTGATTTTACAGAAAGTCAAAAAGAAGTGCCGTTATTGAATGAAACTAGAATGTACACACACTATAAGGCATTTAATAAGAAATCAAAGTTTTATGGATGCTTGAAGATGCCGATGGAATCGTTCACAACTTACGTAAAAACATTAGAAGCGGTTTTCTTAGAATACTTCGTAAAGATGTCGCTCACGTCGCCAGGCAACTCTATATTTCAGATTTTAAAAACGATCCCATTTCAAGCACCATGCCTTTGCTTCCCTCGTCACTATTTATTAAAACTGTTTATTCGATTCCGAATTTTTTCACTCTTAAAATGTAACAACAAATTATTCCGGACTAACAAAAACTTGGGACAGCATTCTTTAAAATTAAATAATTTGTAATACAATAAAAAATAACACATACATATTTTTGTATTATTCAAATTACTGTTTTTCTTATCTATAGTAATATAAAAAAAAAATTGTCTTCAAAAACCCACTAAACAGATTTCAATAATGACCAGGAAATTTTTCATTGGAATTGCCTATTTGGTGCCAAATATATCGAAGTCGGTGGCACGGCAACAATGGTTACATTGCTATTGTTTACTTGACACCGGCTTGGCTTTATTTCACGTATTTGGCACTAATCATTGGTAATTATTGAATGCTGTTTAGTGGGTTTTTGAGGACGGTTTTATTTTTTGTTATTAGTAATGGTGGTGAAGACCATCAGTTTCACTTTACCACATGAATTATGATGGGAAAAAGTAGTTTCATAATCTTATAAAAGAAATCTCATCTGTGAAAGACTTATTTCCGGTTCCGGTGGTCTTCATCATTAGTTCAACTTAGCCACAAGGTGCTTTTAGGATGAAAATGCTTAAGTTCTTACAGAAAATACCGAAGTCGTTGTATGTGTACCCATAGCTTTTGAGGAGTTCCTTCAATTTCTCATGGATCCCATTATCAGATCACGCCATATATATAGTTCATGGGACCACCCCTGAAGTATAACTTTTCTAACTAAAAATAATTATCGAAATCGGTTCAGTTGGTAAAAAGATATGCGTGGATAGCAATGTACTGACGAGAAGTTTCCAAAGTTGCGAAACTTTCCACATAAGAATTTCTCGGTAACTTCTGAGAATGTTCTCGGGAACGAGATTTTCGGGTTAATAAACCCTGGGTTAATTTCTTTATATGCAAGATAAACTCAGGTTAATAAAATAATTTACTAACCCCGGGTTATTAAGCTCGGAGTTATTTTATTATCTAAACATTTCCGTGTAAGTGGCCCTAAGTGTGAAATCCGAAAGTCGCAATGTTCAAAATATAGTGAGAATTTAAGCAACTTATTGGTAATTTCACTTATCGACAAAATAGCTAACTGTAATAGACAATAATACATGCATAATAACGTTTAGTTTAAAATTATGCTCACTTAAACTGTATTCCAAGTATATTCTCTTGTTTAAACAATAAGTTTCATGTTGCAGGAATGTTCCGCGAACATTCTCCAGAATGTTTCCGCTTTTCGGGAATGTTCTGCAATTTGTACATTGCTATGCGTGGACATACATTAAAATTCAAAGTTCCGAAACGCTGTAGAATTTTAACTATTTATTCATAGAACAGAATATAAATTATTTATTTCGATTATTTTTACTGCAAAATTTTCTTAAATCTTTTAAATTAGAAGCTAAGTAACAGTTCAGTAACTGCTGCAAAAATGGTATCCACTCAGCCATGTGTCGTACCACTGTTAGGAGTATGACGCTGGTTTTCTGTGGACCCGTGGAATACAATACAATGTGATGATGATGTGATTGAAATGAGTATGATGAATAAAACAACTTTTTTTCGTGATCATAACTTTATTAACTTCACTTCAAACTCTACGCCTACGTAACGGCCTGTTATTTATGTTATATTCTTTTACCGTGTGGTATATTTTCAATCGAATGAAGAACATCTTGAAAAACTTCAACGGGAAACATTCACACGGAAGATCAAAAGTTTCATTCTCCATCGCCGAGTACAATTTCCAACCAAAATCGTACGATTGCATATCACCACTTCTGTAAAAATCATTATAAATGGCGTCTAGTTTCTCCACAAACTCTACGATAAACTGCGGAGGTTCCGGAAGATTTGTGTCGTTCATATTTTTTGCATTGAAAGCTTTGAATGTTTTCAATAACAATTCACCATTTGGCTCCAAATTGCAGTCAATGCATAGACTATCGACCATTTTCTGGCATGAATGCTTCTCTAGGCATTTCCAAATTAGATATCCAGTGATGAAACCGAGGGAGGGAACAGGCCAGAGCAGATTGTAATCACTCACTCCTACCCTCAAACTTTTATTATGTTCTAGCTCGTCTTTTATCAAACCTGACTTCACATATTCTGATATTTTAGAAATCGTAAATTTCAAGTCCATTTCAGTGCCACCCGATTTTGCGTCACTGACGAGATTAATTAAAAACAGCCTTCTGAAGCATCTAGTAAACATTATGGAGGTCGGTCTCGCGCAAGAATTTCCCACCATATCCCTTACTTTCTGGAAGAAGACACCCATACAATCCTTGCTTAGTTTCTTCGTCGCTAACTGCTTTAAATTCACCTTCTGTAAATCTTCTAGCAAAGACATCACTGACTTTATGGTAATCACCAACCCAGTTACAAAAGTAACTCTCTTTTCTACGTCATTCCCAGACTTATCTTTAATTTCCAACATTTGCAAGTACTCCAAAGTTTTCATTAAAAATTGCACCTGCTGCTTAGTGGCTTTATAGGTTTGTTTCAATTCATTATCTGTGGATACTCTTGGCGAATTAAGAATATCGAATAAATTGTTCATTGTTGCGATAAACTCGATGGTATCCTTCGTTTTCTTGTTCACCATATTGGCTATGACGTGGAAATTCATAGCTGCAGCGACCGTACGACTGAACACTTGGATTGCTAATTTAGCGTCATTGCTCGATTCCTTATCAGGTTTCATGTGGTTATTTGTGATCTTCGGCATCAAACCTAACTCCTGTTCCGCATCCTTATCATACACCTTTAAAATATGACTCCATTTCACCACTTTCGATCCAAAATGAAAGTTATATTGCATTAGATCATCTCGCGCGCTCTTAAAAAGGGAAGGTACGTCGAATATGTGATATATCCTTCGTCCGCACACCTCGAAATATGGTTCAGTTGCTGATACTTCAGAAAAATCGAGGAACTCTGTCTCGAAATCTGCAGCAAACGCTTTCACGTTCAAGCCGATATTGAACAACAGAGCGATTATTTTAAACAGCCATTCCTTCAGAGCTGGATTACAAACTTTATGCGAAACCAAAGCGAAGGAGATTGGCTGCTTCCATTTGGTATACAAGCCCCTAACCATGATTAAAAGAGCATATTCCGCTGGGTCTGCTCCTAACACCTGGTCTATATCCTGCATTCCGAACAGAGCATCATTGGTGACGTCATAAAACAAATTTTTATTAACCCCCATGTAGTCAAAGCATACTGTGCATATCTTCTGCTTTTCAGTCATCTCATTAACCTTCACACTTAAAGCATCTATCAAATGCGTATTCACGCCAGTTCTTACT
Organism: Tortrix viridana; assembly: GCA_963241965.1. Lineage (NCBI taxonomy): Eukaryota > Metazoa > Arthropoda > Insecta > Lepidoptera > Tortricidae > Tortrix > Tortrix viridana. The sequence goes on along the minus strand of OY725198.1, from coordinate 8,078,450 downwards.
GGCATCTGGAACCTTTGGATCGTGTGCACGGAAGGCAAGCAGAAGAACTGCTCAACAAATTTGTACGACTGAGGGCTGCATAAGTACAGATTGATGGCAAAAGCTTTGAAACAGCGGCTGTACCTGTTCCCTTGAGGGTTGTCCTTTAAACTAGCATGCGATTTCACTATGTTAAGTATTTTCTCATCCAGGTACTTATCGCAGCACTCCATGAAACTCTTCTTGCTCATCATTTTGGGATTTTCTATCTGTTTCTCATATTGTTTTATCTTCCTGTTCGCTTCGTTTATTTCAGCTTTAAATTGCCTTACCATCGGGGCGGTCATTAATTCAATCAATTTCTTAGTTGTTTGGACGTGTACGGAATTAGTCTCGGGTGCAGTCGGTGTCAAATTAATTTGTTCAATAGCGCATATCGTTGCTTTTCTCAAGAATTCTTCTTTAGACTTTCGTTTTTGAAGGGCATTCGCTCTTACGGGATCGTCGGCAATAGATTCCACCTTCACAATGTTTGGCATTTGGTCTTTGATAGTTTCTGTTGTGTACATGGGTGAAACTTCTAGTTGCAGCGATCGGGACATTACCGGATATGGGAGGTGTGTCGATGGGACCATAACAGTTGCTTGGACTGGTTCATTGAAAGTGGTAGGGGGCGCTTCCGGTTCGAAATGTATCTCCACTTCCGTGCAGTCTTCCGGCTCTATTTTTATTTCCGGCATCATTTGAATCTCTGATGGCGCTGTGGAATATTTAAAACTTTAGGGTTATGTGAAAATAAAGTTGCATTGACTGACTCGTAGGTAGTCCATGTATATAGTGTCCCACATTAACACCGGAGGTAAGTAGACAGCCTAAGACAGGACGAACCAGCCATTTTTTTTTTAAATGCGTTACTCTTCATCCCCACACCTAACCAGCCTAATACGACCTCAGTAAAAGTCGCATGCTTTTCAAGATATATCCAGTTTAAAGTTTAAATTAGCAAAAAACTTTAAACTGGCATATCTTGAAAACCATGCGACTTTCACTGAGGTCATGTTAGGCTGGTTCGGTGCGTCTTACGCTGGTCTACCATGGTGTCAAGGTGACGTACGACTTATGGGACACTATGGTTCAATTCCAATGCTATAAAAAATCAACAAGATATACGTAGATAGATAATGATGACGATGATGGTGCAGGTTAGATAGTGGTAGGTCCAGTTCCTCTGCATCACCACCACCATCTTAACTCGCGGTAGATAAGCGTGGATAAGCATTCGTCTCTCTCGCACTCACATACTGGTCAGAGAGTGATAAATGTTTTATCGACGACGACCATAATAAGCCGTAAAGCATCAAAGCGACGGTGAAATGTCCAGCATAGAGGCATTTCATCTTACGGCCTGGGTACGCCTTTGAGCGGCGGCGGCGGCGAGCGAATTCTCTCTTCATTGCTCGGTCGAGACGCTCACCGCGCAGCGGTTAGTTGACGTTACGCGCAATGTATTAGAAAATTCGCTCGCCGCTCAGCCGGTCGCACAAAGTCGTGGCCAGGCCCTTAGCCCTCAGGAGTAACGCAATTAGTCTTGGGCGTACATATATCAGGAACTCCGAAACTACTTACATTCTGTTACACGCCAAAAATTAATTTAAATAAATAATTAAATATCAGCGGACAATCTCACACAAGTTGACTTTGTCCCAAACTAAGCTCTAGGCTTGTACAGTCAAGGGCATTAATATCTATACAGCCATCGCGTCAAATATGGACCTTATTGCCAGTGGCATAAAGGTGTATAGATATTTTTGAGATCTTGGGAACGTATATATATTTATGCCCTTGACTGTACTATGGGTACAAGGAAAAGATATACATACTTATATGTGACATTCTCAATATAAAGGGACCTTATGGAGGAAGGCAGTTACGCTCTTTTTATTCTTGTAACTATACGAATGGTAACAGTTCTAAAAACGAAAAAAATACAAACCTGAAAACAACTTTAGCGAGTAATTGAGAATGTCACATATAGAGACATACATACATACTTAAATGTGACGTTCTCAATATAAAGGAACCTTATGAAGGAAGGCAGTTACGCACTTCTTGTTCTTGTAAGTATACGAATACTATGGCAACAGTTCTAAAAACGGCGTAACCGCCTGCCTGCATTAGGTCCCTTTATGTTGAGAACGTCACAAATATATAGAAAACATCCGTGACTCAGGAACTAATACTCGCGCTCATCACACAAATACTGCCAACTAGGCTAATATTAGAAATCCTAATTGTCAATTGTCCTAACGCGTCGTCAGTCTGAATTATCGTTTTCGCTCATTTGACAAGACAATCTTGATTTAGAACGCTATTGCAATTCGCACTAGTTTCATTAATTCAAGATGGTATTAAACCTCATCTTGAGATGTGTCAGTCAGTGTTGTAGCAAATAAGAGGTATATCCTAAACCAATTTTCCGCCTGAATTATAAAACTTTTTAGTGTTAATACAACGGACAACCCTAACTTATATTGACCGCATGTATTTTATCAAAAGAATAGTCTGTCTTAACTGAAAGCCAGTTTAGAACATAAGATAATTCGAACTCGCGATGCGTTAGGACAAAAAAAAGTTAGAAGAAACGATGGCCTGATGAAAAATCTATAAATAAATCGAGTATTGAATTTGAATATGAAGAAAATTACCAGTGTACGTAGCGTACGCGATATTGGTGCTCCTCTTCGGCAGGTGGTGGCGCGGCACGGCATCTAGACTCAGCCCTCCCAGGCGTCCCAGGACATAATCTGACTCATCGAAGTGGTCGCAGCAGATCCGGCTGTCTGTGATGCCTCTCAGTTTCACCGCCAGATCCGCGCGGTTGAAAAGCTTCAACCAGTGGCTTATTCTGTTGAAAAAATTACGTATTCAATAATAAACTATGCTTGAGTAATTGCTCCGGTTGCTTGGCTTGTTGTAACGTGAATCCTTTAGTCACATCATAGCGTTTACGGTGCGTCAACGTATTTTGAGCACCGTTGTGATCGATCCTTTATTGATATAGTTTTTCTTGAGACGTGCATTTGACGGGCGGGCGTCTTGTGATTACAGGCCTGACTTATTCCACAAAATTTCTAGATGCCTTAAAACAGAAAAAAACTGTTCAAGTGACTCGCGCACCGGGGGTTCCGCACAGACTTGTAGGTATGTAAATAGTTCGTAAATCACGGGAATACAATAGAAAAAAAGTCCAGTATAAACTGACACGCAATAAGTATGCACTCACGTACTTAGTGAGTGACAGTTTATACTGGACATATTTTGTATGTGATCTAACTACAAATTAACGGTTTCCGGATTTTTTCCTTTACTTGTGCTATAGGACATTCCTTCTTGCCAAATTTCATGATTCTAACTCAATGGGAAGTACCTACCCTATAGGTTTTGATTTCCTTGAGATTCCCTTGAATATGCGGCATAAACGGCCGTATCTTTTGACTGCGTTGACTTAGAAGTTTGATTTTTTCACAGCTCCAAGGGACTGTAGACTTGAGTACGTGATCTGAATTTCAACTTGATATCTTCACGCACTGCTGAGAAAAAGGGTCTTGACAGACGGACGGACAACGACGTGGCCCTATAAGGCTTCCTTTTGACGTACGGAACCCTAAAAAGAAGAATTATGACCCCTTTGTTTTTAAACTATAGAAAACTAAATGTATAGTAAAACCAACACAACACAATGATTCAGAACAAAACACGCACACACTTGTGTGGGGTTGAACAACATCGATCGTCATCTATTTCTATATGTACAGCACACAGATGCAAACGCAAGGACAAAAAGATTCGTTTCATCCAGACACGAGGGGACTTCAAGGACGAGGAGTCCTGTCCTGACCTTTACAAAGGTATAAAGTTAACTGGAGTTTGCATTGCTAGTAATAAAGTTGAGAATACTAGTGTTATGTTGGAGATGCGACGTTCTGTTCAAAGGTTTAGAAATAATATGAGGGCGTTTACAATTCAAATGCTAAATAAAACACGACTTTCCGTAGCAGTTGATAAAGTTACAAATGCTTGTGCAGTTTTATTGAGATGTGACGTTTTTGTCTCTTAACAGTGAGGCCGACGCTTCTCCCTGACTTGGTAGGGAGGGAGACTGCGTAATACGAAAATGTGACGTTCTCAATATAAAGGGACCTTATGGAGGAAGGCAGTTACGCTCTTCTTGTTCTTGTAGCTATACGAATACTATGGAAACAGTTCTAACAACGGCGTAACCGCCTGCCTCCATTAGGTCCCTTTATGTTGAGAACGTCACAAATATTGTTATTCCCTGTCGTTATGTCGTGGGGCGGCTTTGGCCAGCAGTTTTGTTTGGTTTTTCGCTTTGGAAACTAATTTTGAAGAGGCAGAAGGTATCCCAAGTCATTTTTAGGGTTCCGTAGGTACCTCAAATGAAAAAAACGGAACCCTTACCATCCACCATCCATCTACCACCAAACCACCCATCCAACCATCCACAACCATCCATCCATCACCATAAACATCCTCATAATGATATTCTTTTAATGTGGACTATACCATGGCACTAATCAACCTTAAATTAGAGAAAAAAAAAACATTTTTCATTTGTTTTTCTGTGATAGCTAAACCAAAACATCTGTATGAACAATTTTAAAATGAAACCTTGATTTAAAGGATAAACAAGTTATCTTTGCAGTGGATTTTTTTATCTCCTATGTCACTAAAATTTAGGGTGGATTTTTCGACCTTTTCCAAGATTTTTGAGGCCTACAAATGAATACTGTGACATTAGCTTTTAGCAAATGAGCTCAAATAATATATGAGAGTTGTATTACATTATTCTATTATAGTTATGAAAAAATATAAAAAAAAATACGAATTTGCGGCAGGAATTGTGCTCCAGAGACTTCTAATTCACAAGGGTGCTGCTCTCCTACCAATGTTCTGAACTGATAACCGCTCCCAATGTTATTTAGCCCTAACTTTCGACTACTTAAGCTTGGGCCACACCGGATGCGTTGCGTAGACGTGCACGTACGCGTTCGCGTTCCACTGCGTTGTATAGCTGCGCCCTCATGTGAGGATTCATACTATACAACGCAGTGGAACGCGAATGCGCACGTGCACGTCTACGCAACGCATCTGGTGTGGCCCAGGCATAATTCTCATACACTAATGTGCAAAAACATAGAAATCACAAGCTGATGATGACATTGATGACTTAGTGAAGGCACGTGAAGGTACAAAATTTTACCTCCAAAAGTAAAATTATTTTTATAGGGGTAAAATAAAACAATTGAATGACGCTAATGAAAGTTTGCAAACATAGAATGTGTACGTATTCCCATTAAAATATAACCATTTACATATATCCCATATTGAATACCGATTATCAAAACTTATTGAACACCTCGTATGACCCAATTTGAAATTATTTTTTTACTTCTTCAGGTAAGAATGATAAACTGATGATGAGGAGTCGACGGGACTCTTCAAAAATCGTAGGTACAGTCAAATTTCTATACACCCCTCGCGTCATAAATGGCAATAATTGGCCAGGCGATTATGTATTTATTTATATCTGATTACTAACACGATTTGCTAAAAACATTGATAAATTATTATTAGTATCGATATCTGTTTACCGATACAATTATCGATATATTCGAAAAGTATCGATATTGTTATTGATATTTTCATAAAAATACCGATATATCTCGGTGGTCTATATACAGTCCCTGAGCAGAAGAAACAATTATGGCGAAAGAATGTCAAAATATTTGGTACCAAAAGTATTTAATAAAATTAAGTTATTAAGGCATTCACCTAAGTTAAGCAGAACGTTGCTAAAAAAAAACCTGAGGGATTTCCTCCTCGATGATAGGCCAATGTCAACAGGCTAAGAGTTCCACACACACATGCATAGGTACATACACGCCGTCGGCATTTGCTGGAATCGAGGGGGAGATACCCAGATATTTATCCCCATCTCGTTTGTCTGTGTAGCGATAGTTAAAATAGGTTAAGTTATATAAATAATAAAACTGAGCGTGCCTCGCCATCAAACGTAATAGTTTGGCGAGTATTGAGTTTGTTTAGGTACCTACAGTGTATAAAATTGAAAAAAAATAAAAAATAAATAATTAAAAGAGCTCACATGTCCTGGTCGTTGGGGAAGTGGAAGAAGCTCTTCTCGGGGTGCTCCAGGTCGTTGCTGCGGCACCCGAACACGCAGCACGTGACGCCGGGCTCCCGGACGGTGGTCGCCGCCGCCAGGATCCTGTCTCCGGCGTCTGAGGACAAATGTGACGTTCTCAGTATAAAGGGACCTTGTGGAGGAAGGCAGTTACGCTCTTCTTGTTCTTGTAACTATACGAATACTATGGTAACAGTTCTAAGAACGGTTTAACCGCCTGCCTCCATAAGGTCCCTTTATATTGAGAACGTCACAAATGCCCTCGCAAAAACTCGAAAATGGCTCGATCGATTTGAATATTCTTATATTTTGGGTATATTTACTCATGTTTCCTACCCTCACGGTTCTACAGGATGTCCCAATATCAGTAACCCACAGTGACACCGGAGGTAGACCAGCCTAAGACGGACCGAACCAGCTTAACATGACCTCAGTAAAAGTCGCATGGTTTTCGAGATATGCCAGTTTAAAGTTTGTACTGGAAAAGAACTTTAAACTGGCAAATCTTGAAAACCATGCGATTTTTACTACGATCATGTTAGGCTGGTTCGGTGGGGACAATGCGTAACGCATTTCCACTCCGTTAAAAAAAAAAAACGTAAAAAAAAAGTGTCTGGTTCGGTCCGTCTTAGCCTGGTCTACCTCCGGTGTCAATGTGGGTTACTGATATTGGGACTCTGTATATTTAAGCGTAAAAGAATCACCAAAATCGGCCCACGCGTTTGGTCTCTAGAGCGCCACAACAACACATTACCCTCCTTTGCGTCGTGCAGTCGGGTAAAAATACGTATCGCGGTCGTATTGCTCGTAATACACGCATTCTCCGATAGGCCTTCTCACAGAGCGCGCAATGTAACGGCACCCGACCCGCCTAAACGGCTCGGCGGATTTTAACATATGAGGTATCATTGGATTCGTCTTAACTGTCGGAGTGACATAGGGTATATATTATACCAAAAAAAATGGAGGGGGAATAAAAAAAGTATTTTTTATTATAACAATATGGGTATCAAATGAAAGTTAATAACTAGCCCATTCCAAATATACATACATTATAACTTTGATGTAGCATCAAGGAGTTTAATAAAAACGAAAAAAATATGAAATAAAATAAATTAATTTAAAAAATCAATAAACCCGACTGCTTTAAAAATAATCAACTAGAAAGCTAAAAACAAGCCATAACCGAATATAACCTAAATGTTGGAAAAGGTATTGCAGGCGGGGACAAGCAAATGTTGTACTTTAAATATTTTCTCTTAAAGAGAACCACTTGTGTGTACACATTTATGATCTTGACTGTACCTTCATCACTATCTGAATTATATTTTTTATGCATTTTTGCTTCACGAACTTCAAGTGATGGTTTCCGTTTCCTCGGATTGTTCGCTGTGAGGTGTGCTTGCGCCGATCTACTACCACAAGTATCAGCTTCCGCCTGACTGCTGGGAGATGTTGGATCTTCCAAGATAACTATATTATTTGAAGGTATCTCAGTAGCAGGTATAAATTGCATGTCTTCTTGGTATACTTCCTCACGCTGGCTTGATCCCGCTCCGTAACTCGTCGGCAAGTTGAGCGTTGGACAAGCATCGTCGAATAAATATTTTCTAGTTCTGTTTTTAGAGAATTTAATACAGGCTCTTTCGAAGTGCTCCTCGCAGATTCTGTATTGTTCACTCTGTTTATCATCGCCAAGTTTTGAGATGAGATCTTCTCGTCCGACAGCTTCTAACCATTTCTGTCGTCTGAAATAATTAATAAAAATCAGACTTCAATATCTGTACCGGAACGGAGAAAGGGAGCAGGGAATTGAAGAATGACCACCAACCACCTTTTTTCACTGACATACTACCGCACTCAGAGACGTCAATTAATTTTTAAGTTTGATCAAAGTTGCTGCGTCTTATTCTATTGCTTTAGCAAAGAAAGTGACAGTAGCTACTTTAATGAAACTTGAAACTTAATTGACGTCTCTGAGTGCGGCCGTTAGCCCTATATTTTAGTATATAGCTCTAGTCTCTTAAAGTCTCGTACAAGTTTTTATATATTAAAATCTTCCTAGATAAATATGCAGTCAAATAGCGAAAACCCCATGCAAATCGGATCAGTAGTTGTCAACTAGTAAGGTAAATATATCGTAATATATGTATCGTAATAACATATTATATGTATATATATTATAGCTCCGTGTGTGACGCGCTTAAATCATTCACGATCAATACCTAAACGTTTTTTTTCACCACCGTACCGACTTGTATCTCTTTCGATGTACCAATAACGATCTAAGTAGGTATCTACCACATTAAAATAATCAAGTTATTACTTACCTATTGAAGTCTTTGGGATAACAAAAATATGATATGTTTTTATTCTTTCTATTATTGTTCATACACACTGAACAGTAAACCATAATCACACTTTTAAAACACTTTCAAACTAAATTGATAACGAACACGACGCGACGAGCGACGACTGAGCCCTGAGTTGGGGCACGCGCCGAGCCAGACTGGTTAAAACCGGTTTCCGCTGCGTACGTGACAGGTCGCACGTGCTCACGCACACACGCGTCACGCTTGTAGTAGTGCACCAATCACGCACGGCTTTGTATGCTTTGTCTCTTCCGTTTCACTCATTCATGTGGCCTAAGTATAAAAGTTATTAAACTTCAAAAAGGCTTACCTGCTCTTCTTTATAGTATGTTACATAATCATGTAATTTGTTAGGCATTTGAAAAAAAAACTAAGCTAGAGCTAAAACGCCCCTTTCCACCTTGATTAGTGCAAGTTCTAGGCTTGTACTATGGGTACCAGGCATCGATATACTTATATAGAGCAATACATACTTAAATATATAGAAAACATCCATGACTCAGGAGCAAATACTCGCGCTCATCACACGAATATTTGCCCATACCGGGATAGCAAGTGGGGTGTCATATGAAAGAGCTCAATCTGCACATTTCAAAACTATTTTTTTATAATTTTTCATGACGTACTTTTTTATTTATAACCAAAAATGTTCAAAAAATCACCGTTCACCCCTTATCACCGAAGTTTATAAACCGAATAATCTGAGAAATTCGTAACTTATAGATAATTATTACTATTTTACGGGAAAAATAAAACGAAGTGTTCCAAATTTATAGTTTTCGAGAAATTGACAAAAAAACTTTAAAGATCTGTACTAAAATTTAGGCAAGTCAAAATTGACCTCATCGCATACAGTTAAAGTACATAAAAACGTATATTTTTGAAGTACGGACGTAAATACGGAACCCTTGGTGCGCGAGACCGACTCGCACTTGACCTTTTTTTTAGTTGTTTTAATGGTGGGATATGTTTGTACTCACGCGGCGTCGGAGGCGAACGTCGGGGTCCCGGCCCTTGCAGAGAGTTGCGCAGCTCCGAGGGAGCTAACTTGGCTTTCTTGGCTGGAGGGGGGGAGACTTCAGGTGTGATCTGAAACACAGGAACTGTTGAGACCAAAGCCTTTACTGTTGCAGCCTCTCGGTTTCTATATTTTAAACCCCCGACCTTGAAAACAAAAAGAGGAAGATACGTGACCGGCGCGCGGGCTTGAGCACCTAAATATAGGCGCTGAGCGCCTGTGTTTGAGTCAGTTGTCCGGCCGTCACCGATCTGTCAACACGTGCGACGTCGTGCGATTGTGAGACATATGGCTGTCTCACTTACGCGCACGACGTTAGTCCATCAATTTATCACTATTGCTCCTTAGTGCATGTTTACAGCTGTGCGTGTGGAATTTGCGAATGTAGGTGTCGCGGCACGCATTGTGTCAGTGTTTTGTACGGCGATAACGTGCCTTCCCCTTTTGCTGTCTAAGCCCCCGACGCAAAAATAATGCGTGTATCTGTGTGTCGGTCTGTGGCATGGCCGTCGTCGTCGGAGCTGGTATCTCCCAAATGGCTGAACCGATTTTGATTTAGTTTTTTTTGTTAGAAAGATGACTTAATCGAGAGTGTTCTTAGCTTGGTTTGATCAAAATCCGTCCTGCCATTTAAGAGTTATGAGCTCTGAAAGTAGGAGTCCTAATTTATTCAGGGATTTTTATTTATTTAATAGTTATTTGTGACGGTCTCAATATAAAGGGGCCTTATGGAGGAAGGCAGTTACGCTTCTTCTTATTATTGTAACTATACGAATACTATGGCAACAGTTCTAAAAACGGCATAACCGCCTGCCTCCATAAGATCCCTTTATGTTGAGAACGTCACATTTAGTTAAGAGAAGAGAAGTTACCTGCGTGTCGCTCTGAGCTTGAAGCTTCGGGGTTACAGCATCAGCTCTGTTCTTCGAAGCATTTCCCATCGTACCCTCAGAGCTAGAGGAACAAGGTTCGTCTTCTTGCTCTTCATAATCCTAAATAATTTAAAAGATATTCTATAGCACTTACATTATTGTAGAGGCTATAATACCTCTCAAACAATACGAGGAAATTATACGAATATATTTGTAAAAAATATTCGATGAATTGAGAACCTACTTTATTGTGAACTCGTTTCACCCACAATAACAACAAAAAAAAACCCACTGTGTTAAAAAACTGCAGTAAGTAGACTACGGTCCAAAAGGCAGCCTTAGGCGGCCTATAAAATAAATGAACGAGAATTGGGAGTAAAATTTTAAGGACGCGTCACGTTTAGGTACCTACATTTCGTTACATGAGTAAGAAGAAAGACGTAGAGATAAAGAGAATATCTTCCGGTGCCACGAAAGTGGAGCAAAAGAGCGACGTACGTGCGTTGTAGATAGATGTACGTCTCAGACGCTGGTTGAACAGCCGAGGCTCCACGCACACGTTAAGAGGATTGTGAGGTGACGGCTTTCCATACAAACGGCGATAACGTTTTCCACCCCCTAAATGTTAACCGATTTCGACCAATTTTTGATACGGTGTCAGTCGTAACAAAAACTACCTATGTCCGTAGGTTTCGGTTTTTTCAATGTCATTAATAAATTTTGATTTATTCCCGTTTCATTGTTTTCATACAAAGGTAATTTCGGCCATAATCTCTTTATAACTAATCAATATTTTAAAGACCGCTTTAACTGTTTAAGGTTTAAAATGGTCCTTATGTAAAACAACACATGGCGGGTTTCCGTAGCAGTTGATAAAGTTACAAATGCTTGTGCAGTTTTATTGAGATGTGACGTTTTTGTCTTAACTGTGAGGCCGACGCTTTTCCCTGACTTGGTAGCGAGAGGGAGACTGCGTTATACGAAAATGTGACGTTCTCAATATAAAGGGACCTTATGGAGGAAGGCAGTTACGCTCTTCCTGTTCTTGTAGCTATACGAATACTATGGAAACAGTTCTAACAACGGCGTAACCGCCTGCCTCCATTAGGTCCCTTTATATTGAGAACGTCACATATATCCAATGTAGGGTATCCTGTCATTTTACCAAAAAACGTAAGCATTAGCAGCAACGCTATCAATGAAACACTTGATGAAGTTGGTCGTAGGATATTAATGAGTCCACCTGAGGCGCCATCTCCATTCTCCACGGACGAAAGAATCGCGGCGACAGTCTCGCCGTCTTTAACCAATAGGAGGCCTTGGGCACAGTGGGTACTTTAGGATACCCTGTACTACGTACTTTAGTGATGACATATGGATCTGAGACATGGTCGCTTACAATGGGCCTCATAAGAAGGCTCAAGGTCACTCAAAGGGCTATGGAAAGAGCTATGCTGGGTGTCTCCTTGCGAGATCGAATCAGGAATGAGGAGATCCGCAGGAGAACTAAAGTAACTGATATAGCTCACCGAAAAGCAAACCTTAAGTGGCAGTGGGCGGGGCACATTGCTCTTAGAACCGATGGCCGTTGGAGCCGAAAGGTTCTAGAGTGGCGACCGCGAACCGGGAGACGAAGTGTCGGCAGGCCTTCCACAAGGTGGACCGACGATCTCATAAAGGTCGCGGGAAACCGCTGGATGACAGCAGCAGAGGACCGGTCGTTGTGGAAAAGCTTGGGGAAGGCCTTTGTCCAGCAGTGGACGTCTTGCGGCTGATGATGATGATGAACGTACTTTAGGATCTGGCAGGAATTAGGGGGCCTACCTATTGCGGGGCCCTGGGTACTTGCATGGGCCTGCTCGCCGTGTCACCAAATTCGATAGAAACTCTACGAGTCATTCTCCACAGGGTGATACTGGAGGGACGGACCTGCCACGACTCTCTCGTCCGTGAAGATGGCGCCAAGGAGAGATGTTTCACAATATATCATACAATTGTTATTATACCACACTGTTTGAAGATTCCGAAGTAGACGGTGGTTCAACAGCATGTTTGTATGGTCGTGTTCGCGCTCCGCATGGTTGTCTGCGTGCAGTTGATGTTCTTACGTTTGCTTCTTGAGACACTTCATCAAGCACTATATCATCGACGTGTGAATGAGTATCGATCACGAGTTGTATGAATGCATTCTTTAAAGCTCTTTGCCGTTCTCTATAATTGCGAGAACGTTCTGCTGATGTTTTAGCAGTTTTTGAATGATTCCTCAACTTCACTTTTTGAGTGCTAGAACTGCTAGACTGCATTTGCGTAGAACTAGTCGACTCCTCCGGAAGCAAAGGCGAATCTTGTACATCCACTTGAACGAAACATGGTCGATTGTGTCCTGCTTCCTGATCTTGGCTGCCTTGTGGATTGGAGGTCTCGTAAAACAGAGATTGATGGTCTTCCAGACTCTGTTGAGATGCTGCTCCAGATCCAGCTGTCTCATCAGCCAGTATTCGCGCTCTGTATTCACGAATGCGCTCTGCTCCTGTTTTCGCTTCTTTTCTCTTCGGGACGTTATTTCGACTCCCTCGGGATCGTTCGGTTACTTTTTTTGACATGACGATCTCTGTGGAGTAAAGTATAATTGTTATAGTAGATTTATTATATTTATTTAATGTAATTTATCGACTGTATAATTAATATATATATTTAACATATTATATACTAGCGACCCACCCTGGTTTCGCACGGGTAGCAGAGCATATACGCAATTAAACCTTAATTAGTTGCACACCTAAACCTTCCTCATGAATCACTCCGTCCATTGATGAAAGTGAAAACCTTATGAATATCCGTTCAAAAGTTTTTGAGTTTATAGCCTTCAGACGGACAGAGAAACAGACGCGGTGGGTTGTTTTATAATATTATTATGTAGTGATAAATATTATAATCATAAAAAAAAATTGTGCGTGATAGAAGTGAAACTTCTTTAATAAAATAACTAATCGCTAAGAAATAACGCCTCTCTTACCGACAGAACCCTTAGCCAAGTTGCCCATCACTAACTAGCGTTTCTATTCGTTTCGTTTTTAAACCAATCGCGTCACTGGTAGATCACGTGACTCTCCGTATGACGTGATCTACCAATGACGCGATTGGTTTAAAAACTAAACGAATAGAAACGCTAGTTAGCGATGGGCATCTTGGCTAAGGGCTCAGATGAGCTGTAGTAAACGGAATATCTGAGATCAAACAAGGGGTGTAAATGAACTAAGTATTTATATTTTTTGGACGCATAAGCTTATAAACGTCATTACTGATAAAATAGTTTAAATATACTCACATAATAACTGTTCACGGATATAATCAAACAATCACAAAACACAAATGTTAAGAACACAACGTATGCGTGGTAGTCGTGGTACCTCAGCTGTTCATATGTAGCGTCTGACGTACAACGCACGCATGCGCGACACTATCTTATTCTATCGCTTTGTATCGTGTACACGTCGCTCTTTGGCTCCACTTCCGTGGCGACGAAATATAGCTCTTTCTCTACGTCATAACCTTCTCTCTCATGTAACGAAATCTGCCTAAGCGTGACGCGTCACGCAAGTTTGTTTATATTATTAACAAATTGGATTGGAGCAGACTACAGTGACTGTCGACGATATGATTCGAATCGGACCCTAAGTCAGTGATAGCTTACACGCTTTCTTCGAGTATCTGGTAGACGGCGAGACGGTAACGATATGGACTTGAGTTTCTTGCGCTGCGTCCCGGGCAGGACGTCCAAAGGGTCGAAGTGTTCCTGGCATACTGAATAGCTCTGCGGCGGCTTGTCGATCAGATCTTCCCGGCATATTAAACTAAGCCATTTGAAACGTCTGAAAAAACAAGGTTCTGTCAAAAAATTCCTTTTCACTTCTCATGCTCTAAAAGTTCGTCTTTATGCCGTGCGTAGGCGACATAGTCGCTTCTTATGCTCCAGTGCATAAAGTAAAATCTTCGTCGAAGACCTAGGCAATCGGTCCAACAGCCACACGAACAACTTCAACTTCATAGAATAACCTCTTTATTTTATTTCGTTTTGTTAGTATTCTAAGACCAAGGCAATGATACCAACAGCAAAAGTACACAATAAAGCTTCATGAACTTATATTTTTTATTTCTATATCTGTCATTGTCAAGTCAAATCAAAGTAAACAAACGATTCAATTCAACGGCTCTTTTCTGTTTGCAAGTGTTATTAGAACTACTTTTAACGAACTCCGGAGTTTCGATTTTGCCGCTTGCTCTACGACCTTTGCACGATATTTGGACTTGAATAATGAATTAGGTATTGAATCGTTTGTTTACTTTTATTTGACTTGTCAATGACAGATATTAATAGATGTGACAGTTTTTTTTTCTTTTTCATTCATTACAAAGGCAACAAGCTTGTCGGTCATTAAAGTTTACAAATGTCAACTTAATAAATAAAAACATATTTCTAAAATATTAGAGGAAATAAAAATAAAAGAGCCGCAGTTCCTTGATCTTTAGGATGAGGACTATCGAAAAAAAAAAATTACATCTCTTCCAAAAACTTTACTTAGCCAATTATTTTGAATTTTTTTTGTCGATTCAGTTTATTAAATTAATTAATGAATGATTCAATTTATTCAATTTTCTTTGTAGTCAGGTTAGGTTAGACTAGGGTTTCTCTTGGTCGAGATAATAACTCGTTCGCGTACCCACATAACTATTTCTTAGTATATATTTTATTATAATTTTTAAAGAATCTTTTGTAGGGTTCTACATAACATTACAGTAAAAATAGTAAAATAAACTTAACAACTAACACTAAAATGACTACATCTACAGTGTGTTACCGGCATGAGGGCTTTCCTTGATATAGAGTAACAATGGGCAACTCCTTAATGTACCTACATGTTTATTTTAATTAAAACAAGAAAAAATAGTACACACTTGTTTTCTAACAAAAATAAATTGCAAGCAATGTACACTGTGCGTTAAAGTTAATTAATAAAGTCACGTGACCAAACTAAGACTTGTGTAACCATAGCAGCCCCATTTGACGTCTGACTTGGTCATCGCGCATACGATGCATCGTACCTACCTATTCATTCGTAGTTCATTGTAAACAAATTCAAAACTGTTAAAGCCTAATTCAAAGTGTTTTAAAGAAACTAAAGCTTTTGCTGGTATCGATGCAAAGATAATGTTTATGAACTAATTATTAAATAACTGCCGCACTCAGAGACGTCAATTAATTTTCAAGTTTCATTAAAGTTGCTGCGTCTTATTCTATTGCTTTAGCAAAGAAAGTGACAACAGCAACTTTAATCAAACTTGAAAGTTCATTGACGTCTTTGAGTGCGGCCGTAAGTAGGTACTTAAATAGTTAGCTGATTAAGTAGATACATTTAGTAATACTTAGGCTAAACATAATGTAAGAAAAATGAAAAGCAGTTGATACATTATAAACAATTATATTAAAGGAAAACCTAAATAATATGTTCAATATGGCGACCACCACTATTAACGCACAATTCATAACGTCGTTTTATGTTGTCGTGAATCGATCGGAAATCCGTCGATTCCAGCTGACGAAAAGCTTCCATTATTTTAGATTTCATTTCCTCTCGAGTTTCGCTGTCGGTAGCGTAAACTTGATTTTTTACAGCTCCCCATAAAAAAAAATCAAGAGGTGTCAGATCAGGGCTTCTTGGTGCCCAATTTTGGTGGCCAAAACGCCCAATCCAGCGTTGTCCAAACATTTCATTTAGCTTTTCTCTCACAACCAAAGCTGAATGAGCAGGAGCACCATCCAGCTGAAACCACATTCCACTGCGTTCTTCTTCAGAAAGGGTATTCAAATAAGTGACAAGAGGACCACTTAGAAGTTCTAGAAACCTCTGTGCGTTCAAAGTCCCATCAATAAAAATAGGTCCGATGATATTATTATTGTGGATAGCTGCCCACACGTTTATGGTCCAACGGTATTGATGGCCAGTCTCCCTTAAAACATGAGGATTATTTTCTTTATCTGTCCAGTGGTGGGTATTTTTGCGGTTCCACATTCCATTCCGACAAAAAGTACTTTCATCCGTCCACATAACCTTTTGTTGAAAGGAATCATCTTCTCTACACATGCTTAAAAACCAATTGCAATATGTTACTCGTAGTGGCAAATCTCTTGGTAATATTTTCTGTACCTTTAGAAATTTAAAAGGATGCTTTTTGTTCCTTTTTAAAACTCCATGAACGGTCTTATTTGTAGTGCCCAACGTTTGCCCAGCAATACGAGTGCTGGATGTGGGGCATTCTCTGAAATGTTCCAGCACCCTTTCCTCCAGTGCCACAGACACGATCCCATTCATAGCTCTTTCGGGATTACTAGGAACGATCGGCCTATTTTCCCGAACTCGTTGCACTGCTTCCAATATAAATCTGGGATTGTGAGGATGTCGCCTGTTAGGGTATCTTTCACGATACAACCTTAACGCTTCTGCTGCGTTGCCGTGTGTTTCGCCGTACAACAAAATCATGTCGCACATCTCACGAGCGTCGTAGGCCATTAGTAAAACTCACGATTTACTTATTCCACAATAAATTATTAGTTTCGATGGGAATGACTTTCGTTCAAGTTTGACAACGATTATTTTTCTGGCTTTTCTGTCATTTTAGTTTCACAAATCTGACAATTTCAAGGAGTATTAATAACTCTCTATGCTCTGCCCCTGTACCAATGTAGCCTTGTACCAAGTAATAACGATACTGATTACGATACTTACACATAGCTCCAATACGTTGATGATAGTTAAAATGTACGAAGTTAAATTGCAGCGTTACGTTAATTAACTTCGACTTAATTATACCTGCAAATAATTACTTATACAACATATTATCGTCAGTTAAAGCAGAAGCCCTCATGCCAGTAGCACACTGTATATAAAAATGAATTGCAGAAATGTATGTTCGCGCATAACCTCAGAACGGCTGCACGTATTTGGCTAATCTAATTCTTTTTAACCCGACTGCGCGACGCAAAGGAGGGTAATGTGTTTATCAGCCTATGTATGTATGTATGTTTGATCCTTTGTGGCGCTCTAGAGACCAAACGCGTGGGCCGATTTTGGTGATTCTTACCTCAATCGATTTGTCTTAATCTTGCGAGTGTCACTAAAGAGATGAATGTAATCAAAATTCAATATGGCGACAACCAGACGTAATATTGTAAAAAAAAAAAGTCGACGAACTATGTTCAGTGGGGTATCATTGAATAGGTATTTAAAAATGATCTTTAGGTTTCTTATATAATTTTTTTTTGTTTGTATTGTAAGGTTTACCGTGGTGATGGACTCGCAGCGTGGCCGTGCAACACGGTCACTAACATATTACAAAGTCCCACAAGTTTTTGTCCGGGTTGATCTCAGAAAGTATTGCACGGATTTTCACACGGTTTTCACCAATATATAGAGGGACTATCTAGGAAGGTTATACGCTATAATTTTATGAACACAAACCCGTGCGAAGCCGGGGCGGGGCGCTAAAATATAATAATAGTGCCTTAAGGTGTCAGTTGGTAGCCGACTGTACGCAGCAGCAGCAGACGTGTCGCCGCGATACTACTGGTTTCTATGTATTTCTATGGCATTCCCTCCGTAGCTAGCGACACGTGTCGCTTTCATAGAAACACATAGGAACCAGTGTCGCGGCGACACGTCGTCTGCTGCTGCGTGCAGTCGGCTACCAACTGACACCTGGCTGCGCGTCCATGGGTCGGAATTGGAGCGTATGGAGCGGACGATTGCTTTGTAATACTTTGTATTGATTTCTTTGGTACAGCGTGCACTGGATCGATATAGAAATGAACACAAAGCAAAATCCGTCCGCTCCGGAGCGATACCGACTCAGTGCACGCGCCATGGCTGCATAGGCACCTATTCGGCGGACAACGAGGCGATATCGGAACCGCAGAAGCGACAGATAGGTACGCACTTTTTTCAATATATCTAAGTACGTAGGTATTTTATATTCGAACCGTTTTGAATGGATAGCGGAAGTCGCGACGGGTGGAGCTTTACATATTATTCCGCTTCCGCCGAACATTCAGCATAAAACGCTTAAGGTATTATTATTACACCTTCCTAAATTTAGTCACTAACCAGGGCTTGTTAACGTTACTAGGTAACATAGTAAATAACGTTACTTAACGGTAATTTCATAAAAATACTTTCGTAACGGTATAAATTTTAATGTTATTTGGTACAGTAATTTTATTATAATGTTAACTTACTATCTTACTAACAATTAATTTAGTTAATTTTAACAATAGCCCGAGGCTTGTTAGTTACTAGATGATAACATAATAAATAACGTTACTTAACGGTTATCTCATAAAAATACTGTTAACTACAGTTAAATTAAATTTAAATACCGTTAAAAATAACTTTAAATCAAGCTGATGACGGGATGCGGATAACGTTAATATTAACAATACTTTGCTTTTAACGTTATCTCAATGTACGGGTAAAAATAATAATTTTATCGATATATTTTGCTAATGTTAACTGTCGATCAGTGGGTAACATTAGCAACTTTTTAACTTTAATCAAGCCCTGTCACTAACGAAAGGGACGCTGCAATACATTGAATGAGATGGAGATATCTCCATACGTATCTAACGTATTGCGGCGTCCCTCTCGTTAGTGACTAATTTAAGATGTAATAAACCTTTAATAGTGCGGGTCCCGCCCGACTAGTAGGTATATAGGTACTTGTTTTTTTTCAACTGAGAAAGGGCTAAAGTAACAATACAAAAATAATCATTCTTACCTTTCAGCATCCGCTGGAAGTTTGAAAAAGGACAGCTCCGGTTTTGCTATAGACGAGTTGAAACAGCCGTACACCACACAGTACACTCGCGGACGGTTCATTTTACATTTAACAACGAAAAGATGGCGGACGCGCGGCACGTACACAGTCAACCTACACACAAACCGTGACCACTCATATCAACGCGGCGCCCGCAACTGTGCATAGCGAAGTATCACGAAGCCCGCTTAAGCGCGTTCAAGCTGGCAACGTCTCGTAACTTCCGCGTGTCTGTGTGAGTGCTAGGGTTACCACCTTATTTTTTAGAAATACAATTAGTTATTAATTTCGTGTAGTTGTTTTGAATGAGCATAAAACAAAGTACTTACACACAATGATAATAAAGTATCAATTTATTTATTTTTAAATACATAATGTAGTTTGGTTTTTTTTCTCAGATAACAATAAATGGCCGTTGTTTTTCACACGTTTTCGCCTTAAACAAAGTAATTATTTTTTAATGTAATGTTACCTATCGTTTAATAATATTTTTTTTTAATATTTTTTTTTTACGTCAGTGCTAAGTTGGTCATTAAATTAGAGGTGATTTATTAAAAATATGATACTTAATGTTTATGTATTAATAACAAAAACTATAGGTATTAATTTTTTACATAATAAATAATTTCATGAAAAAAAAAATAAGTATTAAACATATTTTAACTAAGACAGTTATTTGCAAAGTTTCCTATTTTTTAAGATGCAACTCTTTGCTTAATTTAAAAAAAAAGTAATATTAAAAACACGAGTGGTAATATAATGAAAAAAGCACGCGTGTTTAATATGCTGCATTATTACCCTAAAGCCTCTGGAATAACCACTTTACGAGCAAGTGTGTTGAAAAATACTTTATACAGTAAAATACGCAGGCGGCAACCCTAGTTCAGACTTGTGTGTTTGTTTTTTTTACTACAGGTATTGTAATTATATACAGTCTCCTGTCTGTGTGACTCCTCGGACTATGCATTCCCCGTGATAATCTTATGTCTTCGTGAGCACAATATTTATCACTTTTATCAGGGTTTGCATCACCGACAATTATTTTATATAGTTAATGTTTTACTTCGCCGAATTTTAATTTCATGGGCAGACATTTCCACGTGCAGGAGCTATAATTTTTTGGCGGTCACAAGTCTAACATAACCTCTAAACTCATTCTTACTTAAGATAACCTGAAAACAGGGTTTCAGCAGAAATTAGCTTTCGATTAAATGAAATTCGGTGAAACGAAACGTCACGATGAAATGAGTGTCTGCAAAACAAGGGGACATATCAGACTAGTACAAAATCTTGGAACAAAGGTACCTACAGCGCATCGTGCAGTTTGTATGTGTGCGTGCCACAAGGCTGTGTCACAAAACAGATAGGTACCGAAGTCAATCACATGTATGTACTTCACTCTAGGGTTGTCAACTATGGTTTATGCACAAAAACTATCGTGGTAGTGGCACTCGTATCTAGTTGTTTGATTTTGTTGAGAATGAAACGGGAATAATGGAAATATAAATAAATAATAACTAAAATATTTTAATTTTAATGTCATTGTTATACAGGGTGGTTTCCGATAAACTGTATATGTTAAAAGGGGTGAAATTTCAGCCGATTTTACCGAAGAAACTGTTTTTAATTCTTGATTCTAGACATTCGTTTTTTCTTACAGATTTTTCAACTGTTCAGTAAAATTTTGGGCAGTACACGTAATTGAGACGGTATAACTTTTGATCTAATTGTTCAAAAATAAAAATTGCAGCGTAATTACAATAGACAGTTTATTTATATCAGTAACAATAAATAGCCAACCAAAAGAAAAAATCGGCGTAATTTATTTTTGTTGTTGAAAAATGGCTACAAAGATTTCGTTTTTTTTTACAGAAAACCCCGTTTTTTTTCAATAAAATGCAGAAGTTACCGTTTTTTTATGCTTGTTATTATTCCCCACTTAATGTTAATCCTAAAAACGTTTTCGAATTGTATTCGACCCTTAGAAAAAGTTACTCTAACACTGTCTAGAAACAAAAATTAAAAACAGTTTCTCCGGTAAAATCGGTTGAAATTTCACCCTTTTAATATCTCCAGTTTATCGGAAACCACCCTGTCTGTATTAGAAATTTGTCACAGAAAATTTTGTAGTCCAAATTATACCTGTTCCCATGTCCTTGAGTTTTAATTTTGGCCTGTTGTTTAACAGCACGCGCGAAGGTTGGGGTCAAAAATTTGTCACATAACTTAAAAAACGTGTTGGCTTCAGACAGTGTGATGTTTGTTATGCTTCTTCTTTTTCGAGGAGTATTATTTGAAAGGTGTAATGGAGCTTGTAGTTGAGCATTTTTTTGCAAATTATAATCACATTGTACATTTGCGTCGGCTGTTTCAATTATTACTTGAATTCCTTTATTTGCAAAATTATTCGGTAATGGCAGGAGGAGTTGTGGAATTGAATTTCTTTTTAACATCTTTCGACTTGAGTTTATTTTAATGCAGTCGGGACTAAAATGAGCTTCACACACTCGAGCACGAAAGCAACTTGAATCTATTAAATCTTCTCTGTGGATCAATCTCAACCACTCAGTCCGCCTGAAACAAGATTAGCTTTATCTTTAAAAAATAGCGTAATCTTAAAAATAACCGGCCAGACGAATTAATATTAAAGTGGAGGGGTGACTGGGCTACTCCAAACCCGCAGTACCTAATAGTACCTAATAGCCCGTAATAGCAAAAAACGTATCTACCTACCTACTATTACAATATAAAAAGTTTACAGAACAAAAACATAAAAAAATTACGTTTGTCAATTTTCACTATCGAAAATCCCCAATAACTTCGAAACGGATTACCCTAGTTACGCAATTTCCATTGCCCTATCCGTTTTAGACCTAAACCTATCAAATGACACTAAAAACAACACAATATCTTTACAAACAAAAAAACATGTTTTCAAGGTGTAAGGTGGCGTGAATTTACCTTACAAAAATTTGTGACGTTCTCAATATAAAGGGATCTTATGGAGGCATGCGGTTACGCCGTGTTTAGAACTGTTACCGTAGTATTCGTATAGTTATAAGAATAAGAAGAGCGTAACTGCCTTCCTCCATAAGGTTCCTTTATATTGAGAAAGTTCACATTTAGTTAAGTTACTTCGTTTATACTGATTCAAAATAGGAAATTATTACATAAATCGATCTTAGATATATTCTTCGGGGACCGCGGCGGTGCGCTTATACCTATATATCCGGATTTTTAATCTCACGGAAAAAATGTAAACAAAGATACGTCACTGTCAAAGTGACATTTCATGGGATCTCAAAGCAAAGGCGGGTTAATTTCCGGGCGTTTCAACCGCCGTTAAACCCGCCGTAAAAATAAATTATGCATACGAAAACAGAATTCTCTCTTTAAATTAATGTAACAAAGAGTTTATGTCAAAATAAAGTTTGGAATCGACAAATTAAATTATTTTATCTTGATTATAATACGCATTTTATTTATGGAAAGTCGATTTCGTAAAAATGTGCTAACTAAGTATAAATACCTTGAATGCTTCAATTTTTTTTTTCGTTAACGGCAACACCTTTGTTTACATTTTTTCCGTGAGATTAAAAATTCGGGTACCTACTGTTCTGTGTAACGTTAAAACGAACTATCGAAATACAAGCATACCTACTTACCTCTCTGAAACCACTGGTAGCTTAAAAAACGACAATTCATCGTTTAATGTTGAATTTAAACAACCGTCCACTGAACAGTTGTAATAACTTTTTTTTTGTTGCTCCATTATTGCACAAAAACGTTCACAGACGCGTGTCTCAAGCGGATGGCGCTCGCGCTCGCTCTGGTCCCAACCGGTCCGAGATATCGTGTCTGTGAACAGTGTCTATGTGTGCGATGCTCGAGCGCACTTGTGTGTATGTAGATTGATTTCTGTACCTACCTGTATCGTGGCTGTGTGGTGCGAGAGCTGCTGCCAGCTACTGATAATAACAGTCATTATGCGTGGGCTACACGGTTTCAAACAACGGTTAAAAACAGGTGGTTTGAAACCGTGTAGCCGCTCGCTTCTATCAAGGTCACTTGGTTTGAAACCGTGTATAGCACGCGCATAAACACCCTTGGCAGAATGTCAAACAAATGGGCTTGTTTGAAACCGTGTAGCAGCTCGCTTCTACCAAGGTCACTTGGTTTAAAACCATGGTTTCAAACCGTGTAGCACACGCATTGTCGACTCGACGCTGCGCCTGCGCGTGTGTGCGTGGGTACCTAACTTGATCTCCTAAAGGGAGTTGAATTGCTTGTCTGTATTATTGTATACTTTGACACGAGATCGCGAACATGATGCGATATGTGTACAAGTCCCCAAGTAAAGAATATACGACGACGCGGTTAGCCTAGTTGGTAGTGGCCCTGCCTACGAAGCTAGCGGTCCCGGTTTCGAATCCCGGTATGGGCAAATATTTGTGTGAAGAGCGAGAGTTTTTGTTCCTGAGTCATGGATGTTTTCTGTATATTTAAGTATATATTTCTCTATAATTTCTCTATAATTCTGATTCTGATTATATATAAGAATGTATATCGTTTCCTGGTACCCTAGTACAAGCCTAGAGTTTGGGACTAGATCAGGGAAAGGAAATTTTTTGAAAATTTTTGGTTATAAATCAAAAAGTACGTCACGGAAAATTATAAAAAAAAAATAGTTTTGAAATGTGCAATTGAGCCCTTTCATATGACACCCCACTTGCTATAATCAAATCACTTTTATTTTCAACCCCCCGCTCTAGACCCCTTTTCAATGATTTATAAAATTAATTTTTTTATTTGTTTTTACTAAAAACAGGTGCGGGCAAGCAAGTTATACAACTATGCCAAATCTCAAGACAATAGCTTGTGTAGTTGCTGAGAAAAACTGCTGTGACATACAGACAGACAACGAAGTCTCACCATAAGGGTTCCTTTTTTACCATTTTGGTACGGAACCCTAAAAACGTTCGGACCCAAAGCACAAAATGCTAACGATTTTAGCTTGTAGTGTTAATATTATTAATACTCATACATAGGTCGATGATTATAACGTACCTACCTATATTTGTAGGAAGGTATTTATAGCAGTAATGATGTCATAATATTTTGAATCTCTATTATGTTATTTATGTTACATAAGTGTTTTATTTACACCAGAGTCCGACCGTATTGAGGTCAAGCTCATAATCATACGAGCATGAATGACGTCACTCAAGAACAATATAGGTATACATATACATTCTAAATGCGTATGTACCTACTCTAAAAACGGCCGCACTCAGAGACGTCAACTTTTAAGTTTGATTTAAGTTGATGCTGTCACTTTCTTTGCTATAGCAATAAAATTCTTATTTTAGCAGCAACTTTAGTGAAAACTAATGCGTGTGCTACACGGTTTGAAACCATGGTTTTAAACCAAGTGACCTTGGTAGAAGCGAGCTGCTACACGGTTTCAAACAAGCCCATTTGTTTGACATCTGCCAAGGGCGTTTAAGGTCATGCGAAATTTGGTTTAAACCACTGTCTACACGGTTTCAAACCATCTGTTTGAAACCAAGGTTTGAAACCGTGTGGCACGCGCTTTAAAATTGACGTGTCAGTGCGGCAGGAAACGGTTTAACGGATTTAGATGTAATTTGAGACACAGATAGTCCTGGATTGATACGCGTGATACTTTTTATGTCGGAAAATTGGACACTTCCCGAGGGATAAGCGATAAATGCCGGTGCTAGCCCTATTTCAAACTTTGGGCAGTATCTTTAGTCGGCAACTGTTTTAGTCGAATAGTGTTTTAGTCGAATAGTGTTTTTTTTCGCATGCAGTTCATTTTGGACGTGTGGTCACCTCATCACTCCAGTAAATACTAGCTTAAAATAATTAGCCTCAATGTAAACAGAACTAGCATGCTCCAAGCCAGGTCAGGAAGCCAGGATAGCACGCTAGTTCTCTACTGAGAACTAGCTTGCTATCCTTGCTTGAAAAACTAGCCTCGTGTAGCCCGGGCATTACGGTTTGCACTTCACAAAACTTGACGCGTTACCGTTTCTACGATAGAACAAAAAAAAAAGTTTCTTACTCTTTCTTTCAAGAGTGCCAGCCCTACCAAAGCCCTACTGACGCTTTCTTGTGTTTCTAAACAAGTATTTTTATTGGGTTAGGTATATAACAGAATATAATAGTACAATTATATTAAATACTAGCTTTACCCCACGACTCCGTCCGCGAAGTGGTAATTTTTATCCCTCGGGAACTATCAAATTTCCGGGATTAAAATTATTTTTTTATGTTAATCCAGGTATCAAACTATCTGTGTGCCAAACTTCATAAAAATCGGTCGAGCCGTTCTTGAGTTATAAACGGTGTAACTAACCCGACTTTGTTGTACGTATAAGTACCTAGGTATATTTAGATTGAAATCAATCTGTAGGTATATATATATTTTATTGTTGTTGCACGATTTATTCACTAGACAGCGAATGCATTAAATAAGTAGGTAGGTACTTAAATTCGGAATGAAACTAATATAATATAAATTATTAAATATTTAATTAATATTTAATAATATTTATTTCGGACACGTCCATATTATGTTAGTTACAGTAGCGCTTAACCTATGTTAGAATAATTTCACTACACATTCAATTAATTAATTAAAATAAACATAGGTACTTTTAACATTTTCAAATAACAAACAACTCCGTAATACAGACAACCATTTATCACTTGATGCATCCGTTTCCACAAGTTAATAAGTTTAATAACTTTTTTTAAATAACAAAACGTCGGCCGTAAAGACACGACCGAGTCATAGACCAAGCAAAACAAGGCGGTTAAACTGATGTAGAGGGCGGTTGCGGGTGTGTGCGTTCGACCAGCCGTCAACTCGTTTGCGTCACTTGTTATTGCACAACGTGGCAACGTCGCCTTCCCCCAGCTAAACTAAAGCCGATCGCGGTTGGGCGTTTTATATCTGCGGTTATACAAGATTACTCCAATACGTAAAATGTATATTAAATTTACTGACATTCAGACACGTCAATTAGTTTTTAAGTCTCATTAAAGTTGCTGCGTCTTATTTTATTGATATAGCAGAGAAAGTGACAGCAGCAACTTTAATGAAACTTAATAAATAATTGACGTCTCTGAGTGCGGCAGTAAGAGTTATTATTTTGGTTATTTTACAACCATCAATTTATAACCATATGATCTCTGAATTAAGAGTTAAGTGTCCGTTATTGTTGCCTGTCAAAATCAAATTAATGAATATAAATAAATAAATATGAATATGAATATATATGAGTATAAATTAAATCAATGAATATTTTTAAAATTAACTAAGTTTGTCTGTAATTTTTTGGGTTTCGCAGTTGTTAATTTTCTTAAAACCATAATCTGATTATCATTTTCAAAATTGTTATATAGGTTTAAACTTTTTAATTATAGCCTGGCAAAAAAGTCGAGCGTGTGGTGACAGCTGGAACTACAATATTTTCATCATCATTTTAATATCAGGCATTACAACATGATTACGGCCCGTTTCATAATAGCGTCACACGAGTGTTGTAATGCCAATTACGCAGTCACGTACAATACTTTATCTGCACTCATATTGCAAATGGGTTAATCAACTTTTTTATACCTCGTTGCCATGGATACGTCTCTTGGGTCACACTTTAAAACTATGATTTTAAATGATATAAATCTATGTAGCATGTTTTTATGTCGAAATTACAAGCCCATTCTTTTGTGGGCTTTCTTCTGAGCATGTTATTAGTATATATGTGACGTTCTCAATATAAAGGGACCTTATGGAGGCAGGCGGTTACGTCGTTTTTAGAACTGTTACCATAGTATATGTATAGTTACAAGAATAAGAAGAGCTTAACTGCCTTCCTCCATAAGGTCCCTTTATATTGAGAACGTCGCATATTATAAACATTTTTCTATGAAACAATATCACTGTTGTCTCCTGGCTTACGGGACAGAATAACAACAACAAAAAAGTTGATCCACCCAAATCCTATGATAAAAAATATATACATATAGGTAATTATGTTGTTGACATGTCATCTTGATTGATGCTTCATCTCGAGTGACACAAGAATTTGTCGCCGAATCAAACTGTGATTCGAATAAATTTGAAATTCGAAAACCATAACAGTATCGGCAGCGAACAAGTGAACTTTACAATACAACCACGAGATAAGATTTGACACCGCAACAGCAATCACCACTGACTGACGTAAAGCTAGTTATAACCTACAGTTTCTGAACGCATTGTAGAGGTTTTACGATACGAGTGTAGATAAAATTACTTACCAAACATCTCAAGAAACGAATCCAAATAAATTCCAATAGGTACTCAAAAATTGTTCCGCTTATAAAAACGCCGCGTCACACCCGCTCGTATTTGAGTTGCCTAACGCCGTGAGATCGCGGTAGTTCGTGTCTAGTTCGGCTCTCGGGCTTCGTGTTCTCTCCCAAATCGGACGTATTTGTGTGTCTCTTTCTCTCAATTTCGTGATAACTGTAAAGTGAAAGGGATAGAGGTTTAGAAATTTCGAAGTAACTCGGGAGTTAGCAGTGGTCGGGTCTCGTGTAGGTTGCTTCTTGCTACCACACATATATACATAATAGGGCGTTTTAAAAAAAAAAACCGTTTAAGTGCGAGTCGGACTCGCGCACCGAGGGTTCCGAACAAACGTTTAGACATGCAAATAGTTCGTAAATCACGGGAATTGAATCTCGAAGATTTTTCTCTTTTATCGAGTTTTCCCTTGGAACTGTAAAAACTCGAACTTCTAAGCTAACGCAATACGCAGTATAAGCTGACACTCACTAAGTATCAGAGTGCATACTTAGTACGTGTCAGTGTATGCTGCACTAGGTTTTTTATGTGATGCGACTACAAATTAACGGTTTTCGGATTTTTTCATTTACTTGTGCTCTAAGACATTGCTTCTTGCTTTTCATAATTCTAAGTCAACGGGAAGTACCCTATAGGTTTTGATTCCCTTGAGAATCCCTTGAATATGCGGCATAAACGGCCGTATCTTTTGATTGCGTTGACTTAGATGTTTGACTTTTTTCACTGATCTAAGGGAATGCAGACCTAAGTATTTGATATTAATTTCAACTTGATTCACGCGTTCCTGAGAAAAAAGGCTCGGACAGACAGCACCGTCGCGGGCGCGCGGCGCGTTATTTCCATACAATACAAACCGCTAGCGTGCCTGTTTGACCACGGGCCTATTTATTACACCACCCTTTCCCTAACCCTAACGAGAGGGACGCCGCAATACGTTAGATACGTATAGAGATGTTTCCATCTCATTCCAACGTATTGCGGCGTCCCTCTCGTTAGAGTTAGGGCTTGTTTACGGAGACGCGGGGCGTGCGGCGGGGCGTCGTTGTTTGCGTGCACACTGGTCGCTGACCTAGTGGAAGTATAGAAGTCTTTCATAGTCAGCGACCAGTGTGCACGCAAACAACGACGCCCCGCCGCACGCCCCGCGTCTCCGTAAACAAGCCCTTAGGGAAAGGGTGGTGTGATCGCTGCTTTAGTGAGAGAGCACGCGGCGTGGGCATAGTGCCCTGGCGCAATCAGCTGATAGAAAGTCGATAGTGTGCGGGGAGGGCTAGAGATTATTAAATGAAGCGGAAGCCGATATATACATAACTAGCTTTAGCCCGCGACTCCGTCCGCGTTAAAGATCGTGTATCATGCATCCCACGGGAACTATCAAACTTTCCGGGATAAAAAGTATCCTATGTCCTTCCCCGGGACTCAAACTATCTCCGTAGCAAATTTCATCTAAATCGGTTCAGACTAGTGGTTTAAGCGTATACCTAGTTACTTTCGCATTTATAATACTAATTAGTATGGATACGGATTATTAAAGTTCAGGAAACGAGATGTGAACAATTACAATATTTACAACAAGGAAATGCAAACGCGATCGCGTCGCGAACAAGGAAGAGACTCAATACTTGAAATACTTCCGGTGACAAGTATTTATAAGATGGAGTATTTTACATAGTCGTGCACAAAGACTATAGAACTCGTGCTATCTTTGTACTTTTGTAATAAATTTAAATAATAATTATAAGAATCTATAATTTATTATATTATCATTATACAGGGTTTTTTAACAGTGGCAATTATGTGTTTTGTGTCTTCTCGTCATCCATACCGCAATGCTTGAAAATGAAGGTTTTCAATCAGTGCGTCCTACGTCACTCACGGTAGGGCTGGTCCACCACTTCAAAGTCGCTCAGCGAGCCATGGAAAGAGCTATGCTCGGAGTTTCTCTGAAGGATAGGATTCGTAACGAATACATCCGACAGAGAACCAAAGTTAAACCCCTTCTAGACGGTCGGGTGGTTGGGCCAACCGAGAAGGACGCAGCTATCTGTCAGAATGAGATAGTAATATTTACATCTCGTTCCTACAAATAGCTGCATCCCTCTCGGTTGGCCCAACCACCCGACCGTATAGAAGGGGTATTATCAACATAGCTCAAAGAATCAGCAAGCTGAAGTGGCAGTGGGCCGGCCATATCTCACGAAGAACCGACAACCGCTGGGGTAAACGTGTTCTTGAGTGGAGACCGCGACTCGGCAAACGTAGTGTAGGACGCCCTCAGGCCAGGTGGGATGGCGATCTGCGAAAGACTGCAGGCAGATGTTGGATGCGGCAAGCTGAAGACAGGGCGCTATGGCGCTCATTGGGGGAGGCCTATGTCCAGCAGTGGACTAGTGTAGGCTGATGATGATGATGATTAATGTTTTATGGGCATGACATATAAAAATATAATAATTTTATTTATTGTTTAGTTTTTAATTATACTATTCCAAATGACTACGAGAGAATATACTAGATTTTGCCCACAACTCCGTTCGCGTAGAAGTTGTATGTTTTCCTTCTAGGTGCTATTAATTTCCCGGGATTTGAAGTAACTTTGCGGCAGGGACCGGCCCGCTATCCCTTTCAATGGGTTTTGTATGGGTTTTTCGTAAGGATTTACTTACCAAACCCTCTGCCCGTCAAAACCCTTTAAATGTGCTTTTAAAGCGCTATTTCCAAACGATAGCCAATTCTATTAAGCGCTAACCAATACCCTTACTAAACCCTTTAAAAAAGGTTACTAGTATATACGCAATTTTAGACCTTTTGTAGACTTCATAAAACACACGTTACCTTGCGTCCCTTTCGAAGCAAGTAAACAGCCTATTCAACTAAGAGCTAACCCAATACCCTTATTAGTATACGTTACCGACGGCGTATCGTTTGAAGTTACCGCGCGGAGCGGCAAAAGATCTAATACGGTTCGATTTCCTATGGCACACGTTTGTGATTGGCTCGTACAAAAGGGAAAGCTTTATAATAAACGCTTAAAACGTTAGGGAAACCCTTTCTTAGGGACATCAAGATGAATCAGTTACCAGTTACCTATTTCAAAGGGCTACCCTTATCGTTGGGTTCTTCATTCGATAAGGGAAAGTCAATCGTATGGGTTGCCAATTGGAATGGGTGAGCAAATCAAGGGGCTAGCTATATCAAAGGGAAGCCCTTTGAAAGGCTTTTCCCGATGAAAGGGTTGTCCGGTCCTTACTTTGCGGCAATCTAGGATAAGGCTGTGTGCCAAATTTCGTCCAAGTAACTTTTCAAACAAAAACAACTGAATCAAAATCGGTCCATTCGTACGGGAGCTACGATGCTACAGACAGATACACACAGAACTTATAATACTGCCCTAGAAGAAAAGGTACATGTGCAAACGAATTGGTATTGCACATGCGACCTCTATTAACCTACACAGGGTTTAATATGCTTCTGTGAATAATTCGCAGATGGGCTTTTTATTCTTACGAGGGCAGAATAACACCCCTCTGTTTTGCGTGAGGGTTATATTTGAATGGATCCATAAGATAACATAAGATCGTTAAGTGATTCAGATCATAGGGATGATATTGAAAAATTATTGGACACGTATTTTTTCTTTTGTCAATCCAACAAAATTACAAAGAAGAAAGCGCGACGCTATAAAGATAAAGTTCGGAAGTGGGAGCTCGTGATGTCACTTCTGTGTAAAAATTGTATCAAAATGTGACGTCATACGACATTTCAAATCAATATATCTCCGTAATTTTTGATTATGTGAAAAAAAAGTACGTGTCCATTACTTTTTGATGATCTAACTGATCGGCAAAAAAAAATTAGTCATCATCCGTATTCCGGGAAATCCCCTTACGCCGGTAGCACATCTCCGCCGCGGAACTGCAGTAGCGAAACTCTGGCAACGAAATAAAGTTCAATTTCGTATTAAATATCACGATTCCGCCACAGTTTCGCGGTTTCGCGGCGGAGGATAACACGGCATAACCGGCTGTTGGCGACTCGTTCCGGGTTCTATTCTCGGCCTGTGTTAACAATGTCGAAATACAAACTATTCGTGATGCAACGGCGCTGAGTTTACGAAACCAGTGTTATTAGACCTCTTGGTCGTAGTAGTTAGTTGAAGTTGGGAATTTTATTAAGATGGTTAACAGTTTAAAAACCAAAGGCGCCAGATTATGCAGGATCTAACCTAATTAGGAACCTAACCTAACCTAGTCAAATCGCTACTCGGTAATGATTTATTAACAATCCATGTATGTATGTGAACTAAAATCGGATGTTCCACACTAGCGCCTAAACTATTGGACCGATTTTAATAAATCGTGTGAATGTTTCGTCAAAAACGTGCGTCATAGGCTACAAAAAAATGGCAAGGGAGCGTCATTTCATTAATCGCCAGGCGGGTTTTAAGGTAGTTTTCAACTTTTTTACTCACTAATGGTGCGTTCACACTAAAGTTATATTTCGTTATATAACATTTTGTAACATGTGTGAACAATCTCCTTTTCCCAGTTAAACACACTCTTGATTACAGTTGTTTATGTCTTAGATTTATTATTTTTCTTACAATCAGCGTCCCGTCCTTCCTTCTCTAGTGACAGCCGGCACAGATCATAATAATAATGACACTCTCTTGCTGTCACTGTTACATAGACTTTTTTATATTGTTATAGAATGAGCATTGATTTAGCACATTGATCCATAATTATTATTTTCAAAGCAATCGACATACAAAATTACACAGATATTAATTATTATTACTTTAACTAAATTGCCTTTACTTAAGTGATTTTATATAATGCTAATACATGATAATAAATAAAATGAAATAAAAACAAAATTTCCTCTAAGAAGGAAAATATGCCTTAAAAATGGTTCGGCATCATAGGACATTTTGATTTTATTTTATTTTATTTTATTTATTATCAAGTTACAAAATGTTATATGACTTTAGTGTGAAATGAGTGAAATGACTAACTGTTGAGTTTCTTGCGGCGCTTCTCAGCAGTGGCCTCCTCTTGGGAAGCGCTGGTAGATTTTGACGTGTAAAAGTGTCCGTGCGGCCTACTTACTGAATAAATATCTTTTATCTTTATCTTTACGCACCATAACCCTGCCTATAAGCAGCAGCAGCATTCGTAAAAGGAACAAACGACCTCTCACCCTAAACACATACCGTCTCCGTTCCGTCGGTCGAGCGTGGCTAAAAAATAGCACCTTATACTTCAAGTAGGTAAGCCAAACATACATACAACGTCTTCTTGGATACGGCTCTAATGATTTTGATTTAAAATAACGGAATAGCGATTTTTCTGTGTCAATAAATAGATCGATCAAGTTATACTTCCTGAGGCCTACGTCAAAAACTTCGCTAGTTCGAAACAGAATCTTATGTCAATCAACTAAAGTTAAAAGTCATTTTGAAAAATTGTCCTATATGTAGGACGTTAGGCCTCTGGAGGTTATGGCGGCACTCCACTTTACTGTTATTTGTCGTATATTTTTATTTCATCTCATTCAATATTATACCTGTATCAAATAGACACTCTCGTCGAGGTTAGACGAGGCAGGCTTGCCATCTTAAACATAATATAAGTTAGAAAAGGACGGCTTACCCACCTCGTTCAGCCTCGACGTGTGTAGGCTAGCATATGAGATGTAAGGTCAATATTTGGTAGATATTGCCAAGTGAAGTGCCACCATAGCTACCAACCTGAGCAACGGTTGCGTCGGTCGCCCAAATACCTTGTTGGCCAAGAAGGGTTTGAGTCAAACCGTTTGACGTGGCGACAGCAGGATTAATAAAATTTAACAGATGCTAGGGAAATCTCATCATTTATTCTCTAACGTAAGACTATGCTTAGTCTTGACAAAATCGCTATAAAAATGTGAAAATAGTAATAAAAGGTAATAAAAGTCAGGACGAGACACTTTTACGTATATTTCAAACCTTAGGCGTTAAGTCTTACGTTAGAATATGGAATAGATATATTCATTTCCCTAGCACCCGTCAAATATCTCGCGCATGCGTGCTAAGGCCGCAGGTGGAATAACATTATTCTCATGTAGCAAGTCTCATATTAACCATCAAATTTTTAGTAGAAATCATGTTACCAATTTCATTCCGAACAGTGCCCTCATTCTTCCAAACAGCTTTTTCCCAACCTGTACTTTATTTAATTTATGATCTGTTTCACAATGAACCAGTTTATCTGCCAGTTAATAGTCCTCTCCTAGTTTATTTTTAAGTGTAAGAAAGGGGAAGGGCTAAATTTATCTGTCAGTCAGATATGCTTTACTTGACGTAATCGGCGGTAAGTATAATGTACGTTATATTAACAAAACCAACAAAATGCCTAATCTCTCTAATCTCCCACTAGGTCTATTTGCGTCATTCTATTTCAATTTTATAACTTGTTTACTGCGTTCCTTGGCACGCGGCTGACGCGGCGTTCAAAATGTGACTGTTCTTTTCTAAATTACTATTTTGGCAATAACTTATTACCTCCAAACTACACATTTAAAAGCTTAATTTATTGTGTGAATATGTTTTAAGAAAACCAATTATTAAGTTTTAACATTCTGGTGTTTTGATGGATTGTTTTGAAAGACACTGAGCTTTAACTTTAGATTTTGTCTTAAGATGCAAAGACATTAAAAAGTTATAATTTCAACACGTTACATTATGTTACAATTACGGGTACAATATAATCTAGTCATTGTGACAGTTACAGTTACCTTTTAACATTTTAGTTGCTTATATTGAACGCAGTTTTGTAATGACATTAATGACACTTTCGAAATACGTAATAGTGCGTGACCTTGTGGTTTCAGAATTGTAAGCGAGTATTTTACAAATACTTGTTAAGTACACATACAGTTTGTTAAATACTTCCATATATTCGCATTTCATTTGCCAAATGCTATAAAGGGAATATAAAAGAGTTATTTATAACTAGCTTTTGCCGGCGACTCTGTCCGCGTAGAAGTCGTTTATCGTTTATCCCACGGGAACTATACATTTTCCAGGATAAAAACTAACCTGTCCTTCCCGGGACTCAAACTACCTCCTCCATACCGAATTTTATCTAAATCGGTTCAACGGTTTAAGCGTAAAGAGGCTTATCTCTTTACGCCTAAACCGCCAATATTATAAATAAATGCGAAACTGTCTGTCTCTTAAGACAGACAGTTTCGCATTTATAATATTGGTATAGATTAAATTAAGTCTTTATAAATCACATTCGTGTAGGTCAGTATCGGTAGTTATGATTTAATTTTTAGCATAGGCACCTACTATATTCAATTAAAATCAAGGTTAAGTACTTACTATAAAGAAACGCGAACAAACTTCCCATTCTGTCCACCGCGGCGCCACTGTCAAACAAAACCTTAAAAATTCTCTAACATCGCATTAGTTAATTTTTTCCCCGCTGAATACACAAATTGTTGTGACATAGA
Organism: Tortrix viridana; assembly: GCA_963241965.1. Taxonomy (NCBI): domain Eukaryota; kingdom Metazoa; phylum Arthropoda; class Insecta; order Lepidoptera; family Tortricidae; genus Tortrix; species Tortrix viridana. Next base: position 8,043,244 of record OY725198.1, on the reverse strand, counting down.
CGTATACCTTGAAGTATTTTAAAGAACTCTAGGTTTTAATGTAATGGAGTTAAGTTGAGATTGAAGCGACGGCGTGGCGATATTTGTACGTGTAGAAGGTTAAACGGATACGCGATAGGCCTCGCTCGTTGCTGCCTCGCTGTCTAGTTATTTGATTTGGACGACACTAAAATAATCTATAATAATCTTTACTCATATCATGTCATAAATGTGTTATGTGCTAGTCTGTTTGTTACGGCTTCTCAGTTAAATTCTGAATAGGTTTTTAATAAAAAAATAGTACTTATTAGCGATAGCTTGACCTCCCTGGAAGGACAGGCAATGTTTTTATCCTAGATAAATTTGTTTTTTAAAGAAAATATATACATTATATTAATCAATATATATATTTCGTTATTTTAGTGCATAACCATGTATCAGAATTGTTTCCTTTAAATAGGTATTATGCTTAATATGTTTATTTACCAATTAAAACTTAACAACACGATGCGGGCCTAATGGAATAATCTAATGTTAAATGCGTAATTGGAAGTAATTACTAATTTAAGTATTGTTATACAATGTTCTAATTAATCAAAAACACGTTTTACTCGAGTTACTACGCAGATGGGTACTATTTAAGTTACCTCAGGGTATTTACACAATTGGTATTTTCTGAAATACAACAACATGATGAACGTAGTCTACGTCGTAGACGTACAACCCGTTGTACAAATATTTGTAAAATTTTCGGGAAAATGAACTTCTTCATTTATTTACACTCAATATACCTATCGATAATGTTACACACATTTATTTAATCTATCTAAGCCAGCTCCCTAGCATGCGTGCGCGAGATAAAATTGCCAGGTGCTAGGAAAATGAATACATCTATTCCATATTCTAACGTAAGACTAGTAGGATAATATTTAGTACTTGAATTATATATATTAATAAATGCTTAATCTTTTTAATGTGGTAAATGCTTTAATCTTACTTAAATTTTCAGGTAAGCAAAGCAGCAAAATGCTTCCAGCGAACGTAAGTTTAGTTCTCTTATAGGATGTAGTTACTTTTTCTATTGATGGCGTAAATCTTATTTTTTTTACGATTAATGAATAATAAATATAATAAATATCAGGGGACAATCTCATAAATTGACCTAGTCCCAAACTAAGCTCTAGGCTTGTACTATGGGTACCACGCGGCGATATACATACTTAACGTATATCGAGAAATACATACTAAAATATATGGAAAACATCCATGACTCAGGAACAAATACCTGCAAATACTCACGCTCATGAAACAAATATTTGCCAATACCGGGATTCGAACCCGGGACCGCTAGCTTCGTAGGCAGAGTCACTACCAACTAGGTTAACCGCGTCGATTAGTTTTGTGTTTTCAATCCGAGAAGTATCTCTCCACTACTTTGTTTCTTACATTGACGTAAGCACCCACAAACGTTTGCAAAATACGAGTAAATTAGAATATGAAAGACGGGGTGAAAACAATCAACCTATTTTCGTATTTACTTTCAAACTCCACCTTATAACCTCTTTTCATGATTAACTTTAAAACAAAGTTTTCACGCTGTTTCGACCTTAAATGGTTAAAGGTTAATTAAATACCTATTGCTCAAAAACAACCTGGTATTTACAAACACGTCACGCCAACGTCATGTTCCAAATACTCATAAATACTTGTAACGCAACAAAGTCTGGCAAATTCGCTGGACACGTCACAGCTCAAATATTTAAAAACGAAACCACGCATCTGTATTTTACCTGTTATTTATTTTCGACCTAATGTAATGATTATAAAAACCAAATTTGAATTATCGTAAACGAGAGTCGAAAGTTGAATTCGAATTGTTTGAATTTAAATCTTGTAGAGATGGAGATACGTGTCTAAGTTGAGTGACGGTTTTTACCGGTTATTCGATTTCTGGAATGAGCGTAAATTATTTAACGTCGTTGACGGTTGCGTTGCGTCACGATTTAAGAAACTATTTGAATAATAATATGGCACAAACAAGTGTGTTTTCGCTGCTGAACATACATAAAAATAGTTTTGAAAAAAGCATCTTTTGTTTGATTTAGACTTTGTTTTGTTAATCCTATACGAGCAACATTTGTATACATACTCGCGTTTTCAGAAATGGCTTTAGAATTAGTCAAATCATCTTCGGGAAAATTCGGTTTCGCCCCGAGCGACGCTCGGTCCCCCAGGTATTAAAATATAAAATGTTTTTTTACTATTTTCGTCTTCTGCGCTCTTCAATGCCCATAGAAAAGAGATTCCAAGCGTTCTTTTTACACGAGTAACCTGCCCTACCAAACATTAGAGCGCAACATTTTGGTAATTTTTATTTAGCCATTAGGTGAATCGGCTGAACGAATCATATTTTCCGAACTTTTTTTACAAAGTATGTTTAAATGTCCACACATTAACTTATAATTAATTGCCTGATTTAAAAGTGTGTGGTTTTGTATGAATCCCTATGTCTTCCCAGTCACCACTAGAGAACATTTCATTGTTTCCAATAAAATAACAATAAGCGACTTCTACGCGGACGAAATCGTAGGGAAAAGTAAATAATATTACTATTTCGGTACATATACTTATTATTTAATCTAAAGTCAAAGTCAAATGTAAAATAGGTAAAACTAAAACAGTGGTAGAGAAAATTTATTAAATATGGTGGAACAATATGTTTTGCCATTTGGCGTAAAAAAACATGGGGATAATATACAGTTTCTCAAACATACTATAGCTATATTATTTACTTATCGTGTTCAATATAGAGAGAGCAATACGCGTAACGTTATGCGAATGATCTTAATACGAATAGATTGGCCAAATGAGGTCGCGGACCGCCGCGGAGTTACGAACAACAAACTAGGTTAGAATAATTATCAACTGCCATTTTGATGTCAGTTACAAATTGAATATTATTGCGGCTTTTTCTGTATCTTTATAACACCATAAATAAATAAATATCAGGGGACAATCTCAAACTAAGCTAAAAGCCTGTACTTTGGTTTGGTTACTAAGCAAAGATAAACATACTTATATAGTCAAATACATTATTAAATACATGCATGACTCAGGGAAAAGTACGCTCATCACACAAGTATTTGCCCATACCTGGATTCCAACCCGGGACCGCTAGTATCGTCATCGCTGCTTGCTTAGATTCTATAATTAGATACAAAAATTTAAAAACTGTATTATCGTATTGTATTGTTTGGTTGCCTATTATGTTATACATTATGTATAGTTGACCACATAGTGTATAATTTGATACAAATACAAACCTTACGTTAACATCACGTTTTGCCTAAATTGGAAGAGAGATATTTTTTGTATTATGTAATTAATTTGTAAATATGTTTCTCTTTATATGGTCATTATTGTACATTAATATATAAATATATTACTATTAAATAGAAAGAGCCCCTTCCATGCTGTATTGCTGCTTCTTGCCGGACCTTAACGCCCTTATTAATAAACATGGAGCCGTGGAATAGTTAAGCATGCTTTGTCCTTTTTTGTAGAATTAATATGTCACAATGACAGATAAGGACAAAGCATGGCTCAACTACGGTTACTCCACGTTTATTAGACTGTAAAAGTAGAGATTGTCTACCAAACTCTACCAAGGGCAAGGTTAGAAGACATTTGAATAGGGGTTGTAAGTTTGTTTATTATTTCTAACCCCCGACGCAAAATAGACGGGTGTTATAACTTTAACGTGTGTGTCTGTCTGTGGAATCGTAGCTCATAAACGGATGAACAGATTTTGATATAGTTTTTGGTTTCATAGGTGAGTGTTCTTTGCTTAGTGAAAATCCGTTGGGCCATATATCCTCCTATGGCCCCTTGTACATTATAATGTACATAATACGGCCATTGGAATAAAGATCCATTGCAAAGGAGATAGAGTGGAATTTCTTTTGTTTTTATGACTGACAATTAAATCAGAATATATACTCTATTCTATTCAGAATAAGTTCTTATTCCATTGGCAAGTTTCGTTGTATGGTGGGCCTAAGGAGAAGAGTTACGAGCTCTGAAAGTATGGGAGCCAATTTTGAAGGGAATTTTTATCTATCTAATTGTGATGCTCTCAATATAAAGGGACCTTATGGAGACAGGCGGTTACGCCGTTTTTAGAACTGTTACCATAGTATTCGTATAGTTTTATGAACAAGAAGAGCGTAACTGCCTTCCGCCATAAGGTCCCTTTATATTGATAACGTCACAATTTGTCTAGCTAATGTAGCTATACATTCGTGAAGAGTACGCTGATCCGTCGCTATTTATAAACTACATGCTTATACGTGTCTTTGATCTTGGTCACAGCGCAAGTTAGTTCGATCAAGCGAAATCGGCTCTGTCGAGAGCACTACGAACGGAACAATGCCGAAAACGGTTCGGAAGCTACTTTCTCTTGTGCCAAGTTTATAAATATCCGTTATAAGTTACGATATATTGTTGCTATTTTCATTCAGCGTTATTTGGCTGAGGATTCAGTTCCAAATATATTGCAATATGTAATCTATAGATAGCTATTGCACTTATATAATACTTTGGTATATCTATGGCGCAAGCGCAACGTAGCGTGATTTCGGCATGGACAAAGTGTGATTTTTTAACAGCCTGGGACTCCATCCACGCAGGAGTTTATCGCCTCGTATTCCTCGTAATAGTCGTAATCAATAACCTAACCTAAAAAAATCATTTTTATTAACACACTCGTGTTGCCGACTGTACTTATAACATTGATTATAAACTCTTTATAAAAATTTAATAATGGTAATGCTAAAACTAAATTAATTAACACATTCACTGCCAGCCCATGAAACAAGTTCCAAACCCCAGGCCAGCGAATCCATAAATAACACTATAATACTCGACAGTCGGGTACATATAGTGTCCATATTTTTCTATTTAGTAAAATCTTTGCTCATGGAATCGGTGGAACTGTTTTTGGGAAAGAAATTAATAAAGACATTTATAGACGGTATAATAAGTTACTGCCGCACTCAGAGACGTCGATTAATTTTTAAGTTTGATTAAAATTATGCGTCTTATTCTATTGCTATAGCAAAAAGAGACAGCAGCAACTTTAATCTAACTTAAAAGTTAATTGACGTGAGTGCGGTGCGGCCGTTAGTTTTAGTTTACATTAAAATGTAAAAGACGAGGACCAAAATATTAAAACACATTTTAGCGGTTGATTAATATTTTAATTGTTTTAACCTTCAGAGCTTGGCTGCTTGTACTTGGCCGATTTAGTTATTATGTTGAGCGATAGTGCAAGACGAAAAAACTGGTCAAGTACGACTCGGATTCGCGCCCTGAGTGTTCCGTGCTCATTTGGCCGGTTTTTAGTATTTGTTATTTATCTATAGGATTAGTTCTATACTATAACCATACCAAATTTGATGCTTGTATGTGCTACCGTTTTTACTATAGAACAAATTTAAAAAAAAAAGTTTCTTGTATGGTGACTCCCTTTATTATTTTACTTTTTGACTTTCATTATTTGTTAGGAAATCCGTCGATATCACATATTGTGCAAAAATAATTAACGGGCTATCTATTACGGTTCAGTTCAAAAGATACAGCTTGTTCCGTACTGGAACAAATCTTTCTCGTTAATTATTATATATGTCCGTACAAGGCAACACAATTTTGAATTTAGGATTTTCGTCCTGTTTTTCTATTTCTATATTTATTTTGATTGGGTCTACGACAAATTGCGACGATCTGAACGGACCAATCCCACGCGAGCGCGCGATACTAGCGCCGCCACCTATTCGATGCGGTGTGGACCAACCGCGAACTAGTAAAACAGCAATCACCGTCGCGAGAGCAGCAAAACTTTTACCTGCCGTTTAAGCCTCCTAGAAAGAACCTCTTTCAACCTGGAATTAGTATTTCGCATCAGTGCTATCTACCTATGGACTTGTGTTGTGGTAACTCGACTCAAAACTGTGCCGGCTTGCATCTGATCTCCAGTCAGGGCCCTGGGACACGCGGTCGCCGGAGGATCATAGCAGTAAGTCGCTAGACCTAGTTGATTATCTAACATAAAATTTGTTCCTTCGAACTCGGATGAGCCTAGTTCCAGTTTGTGTTGTCTTGTTTTAATTAGCAGTATTACGTACTCATTACTTTACACGCGTTCGATTCTAGTTCAAATCCGCCATCTTTGTAACGCAAAATGTCGGACGAGGAATCACTGCCGTGTGAGCAAGATATTTTCGAAAGAGATTTAATTCTCGACGAGCTTAAACGCATTCTCCAGCTCGCAGCGACAAATGAACAACAATTCCGCTCGCGAACTAGTGATTTAAATGTTCATCAACGAAAATTCAATAAAGTTCAATCAAAAATTGAGAAAACGCTCATCAGATCAAAATTGTTTAACAAAGACGAAAATATTAAGATTCGTAACGATTTTAGTGATTTGTACTATGCTATTGTCACTCATGTTAACAATTTTAAGACCGTGGACGAGCAGCAGCGCCGCTTGAATAGGTCATTCACCTCTGCAGACGCGTCACTAAATCAAAAAAGAAATTTACCTATTTTGCCATTGCCCGAATTCAACGGCGATCCGACGAATTGGCCGTCTTTCTATGATTTGTTTCGGTCGCTAGTGCATAGCAACAGTGCCTACACGAACACGGAAAAACTTCGATACCTACTTCTTGCTGTTAAAAACGAGCCATATAACTTGATAAAATCAATACCTATTACGGAAGATAACTACTCGATTGCATTAGATACTTTACGTTCCCGATATGAAAATAAGAAAATAATCGCATCGAAACATCTAGATCGTATATTCGATATTGAACCTTGTTCCGATAGGTCAACGCATAGTGTGCGTAACTTGTTAAATACTTACCAAGAGAACATCAAGGCGCTGGAAGTTATGGGTTTTCCTATCGAGCAATGGAGTTTTATCCTATTAAGTACTTTACTTCGTAAAATACCTACCGGCACGAGGAAGACGTTCGAGCGTTCGTTGACTAAACCTTCCGATATTCCCGATGTCAATCTGTTAATTTCGTTCCTAGAACGCGAGATTTCTGCTGAGGAAATGACTTTTGGTCAGAGTACGCAGTCCGCTAAGAAAACCGCGGCAAATGTAGGTACCTCGGGACACGCCGCGCGGCACAACAGCGGCGCCGGCGCGACTACCCAGCCAAAGCGCACGTTCACGGCTAGCTCCACAGGCGCAGACCAAACTCGACCTAATTCTCATAATAATAAGGTCAAAGCTTGCTTGCAGTGTAATGGTCTTCACTTGTTGATGAAATGTCCAGAGTTTTTAAATCTTTCTCCGCAAGATAGGTATTCTTGCGTGCAAAACAAAAACGTGTGTTATAATTGCTTAAACGTCGGACACGACGTAAAAAACTGTAAATCTAATTTCGTGTGTCGTACTTGCCATAAACGCCATCACAGTTTGATTCATTTTTCCACAAATTCGTTATCGGTCGTAAGTGAAGTTGCGACACCTAGTGCTGTCCCGCTCTGTCCTACGGAGGAGCGCCCTAATGAGACCCCCGCGCAATATACTTGTGCGTCAAACGCGCCGACGACTCGATTTGGCACGGTGTTACTGTCTACCGCACTAATTGATGTTTGTATAGGCGATTCGAAGGTGTCAACAGTTCGATGCATGGCTGACACGGGCAGTCAGGCGTCGTTTATTACCGAGGCTTGCGTACAACGGCTGGGCTTACCGCGTAGTAATGTCAGTACTCCTGTGTTCGGTATTGGTGATACCGAACCCGTTCGACCAAAGGGTTTAGTTTCGTGCTTGATCAGGCCAAGGGGTAAACAACAGCCTGTCCTTCCGATAGACGCATTAATTTTGCCGGAATTAATTTCGAAAATGCCTAGCGTGGCACTGCCTTATACTGAATGGTCTCACTTAAAAAATATAACTTTGGCCGATCCGGATTTCCATACGCCTCGGCCGGTTGAAATGATTATCGGAGCGGATATACTATCCCACGTTTTATTAGGAAACACGATCAACGGACCTCCCGGCACACCAATGGCGATTAATAGTGTGTTCGGTTATTTATTGTTAGGCAAGTTATCGTTCGATGTAGTTGGTGCGACTTCACTCCAGGCCTGTTTTAGCTCGTTCGACAACGACAACCTGCAGAGGTTCTGGGAGCTGGAGTCGGTTTCGGAAAAGCGGAGGTACACTCCTGAGGAAGAATTATGCGAATCCTTTTATCAAAAGACGCATACTCGTGACGAGGCAGGGCGATACGTCGTCGCTCTCCCGTTTAAGCCCGATGCCCCGCCCCTTGGCGAGTCACGGCAAATTGCTCTGGCACGGTTCCATAAGCTGGAGTATCGGCTAGAACGTAACCCTCTGCTGAAAGCCGACTATCACGCGTGCCTTCAAGAATACGTAGACCTCGACCACATGGAACCTGTCGGGGGAGAGCCCCCGGCCGGCGCGAGCTACTACATCCCGCACCACTGCGTGGTGAAAGCGTCGAGCGAGACGACTCGAACTCGAGTAGTGTACGACGCGGGCTGTCGCTCGACAAGTGGGTACTCACTCAACGACGCTCTACTAACGGGTCCTAAGCTTCACCTGGACATAGTAGATGTGCTGTTAAAATTTCGTGTTCATTACATCGCGTTTACCGCCGATATTAAACAAATGTATCGTAACATACTTGTTCGTGAAAGTGATAGGGATTTTCAGCGCATCTTATGGCGTCAGTCGCCAGAGGAGCCTATCCGTGACTACCGGCTACGTACAGTCACGTTCGGAGTCAATTCTTCTCCCTATCTCGCGCTGCGCACCATCCAACAGCTAGCTCACGATGAAGCAGACCGGTTCAAACTCGCCTCGCCGGTGCTAATGAATGACGTTTTTGTCGATGACGTCGTCTCAGGGGAAAAAACGGAAGCCAGAGCCCTTGCTCTGCAGCGTGATTTAATAGGTATTTGCGCATCAGCCGGATTTGAATTGCGAAAATGGCATAGCAACTCGCCAGCGATACTCGCTGCGGTGCTACCACCAGATCTTCATGGTGAGCGGCTGGAGAACGTACCCTTTGCTGAAATGGAAAACGATAAAAAGATAAAAGTTCTCGGGCTACAGTGGAATCCAGGGTCAGATGTTTTTAATTTTAAAGTTAAAGTCACTTCAAATAAATGCACAAAACGGGTTATCCTATCCGAGATAGCGAAAATTTATGACCCGCTCGGATTATTATCTCCAGTGACATTGTTTGCCAAACATTTGATCCAATTATTGTGGTTGTCAAACGTTGGTTGGGACGATACTCCACCCGTTGATATAGTAAATTCATGGATGTCCTTTATCAACGAGCTACCACTCATATCTCAAATTTCCTTTCCGCGTCACATTTTTAATAATGGTGATGTTGAAACTATTCAAATTCATGGGTTTTCGGACGCGTCCGAGATTGCTTTTGGGTGTTGCGTCTATATACGCCTTACGGGCAAAGATGGTTCCATTCGAACTTACCTGGTTATGGGTAAAACTCGAGTCGCCCCACTTCGCATACGTCTAACGATTCCCCGGCTCGAATTGATGGCAGCCTATTTGTTGTCGAAACTACTCGAAAAGGTGATGCTTATCTATGGTGATCGTATCCATCCGGACCAAGTGTTTGCATGGACCGATGCATCCATCGTGCTAGCATGGCTACGTTCTTCCCCGCACGAATGGAAAACCTTTGTCTCCAATCGCACCAGTGAGATCTTGTCCCGCGTCCCCGCGAGCAGCTGGCGCCACGTGCCATCGGCCGACAACCCCGCCGATGCCGCGTCGCGTGGCTTGCTGCCCGCCGCGCTAGTACATCACGACCTGTGGTACCATGGTCCTCCATGGCTCCAACTAAGTTCTGACTCCTGGCCTGCACAGAAGCCGATTGCCAACACCTGCGAAGAAAAACGCAACTTACCTGTTTCTTCCAACGCGTCCACGACGCCGCCTATCCAAGACGTTGACTTCGTTACGCGATTTTCGTCGCTTCGCAAGTTAGTACGTGTTACAGCATTGATATTCCGCTTCTACAATAAATGTAAGGGGCTTAACCAAACGTTTCCGGAATACGTCACGGTTCCTGAATATAACTCCGCTTTAAACCGACTTATTCAAGTGACTCAACAAACTGTTTTTAACGACGACATAAAGAACATCTCACTGGGTAAGTTACCTTCCAATCAGCTGCGCCGTCTTACGCCATTCCTGGATAGTGATAGGTTGCTACGACTTGGAGGTAGAATTCATAAGTCACTTTTACCTTTTGGTTCCAAACATCAAATAATTTTACCAAAACGACATCCATTAACGGATCTTATTATTGACGATGCACATATTTGCCATCTACATGCTGGACCTCAGTCCGTGCGATACGCACTTTTACAGCGATATTGGATAATGTCGAGTCGTGACATTGTGCGACAACGCATACATCGCTGCGTCAGTTGCTTTCGTGCGCGACCTTCACGTGTACAACCGCGCATGGGACCGCTCCCCGCGTCAAGATTACGTCCGTCGCGACCGTTCCTAAAAACCTCGGTAGATTACGCCGGTCCATTTTATGTGCGTGCCAATAAAGTGCGCAACGCTAAAATAGTAAAATGTTATGTCGCAGTTTTTGTATGTATGAGCGTTAAGGCCATACATCTCGAATTAGTTTCGGAGCTTTCCACAGAAGCCTTTTTAGCCGCCCTGAGACGTTTCACGTCCCGAAGAGGCTTATGCACAGACATTTATTCGGATTGTGGAAAAAACTTTGTTGGTTGTAATAATTATCTCAAGGACTTATACACGTTTTTAAGTAGTGATTCGGTGCAAAGTGCTCTTAATCAACAAACCTTGCAACAGGGCCTGACGTGGCATTTTCAACCCCCGTATGCGAGTCATTTCGGTGGGCTTTTCGAGGCTGGTGTTAAAAGTTTTAAACATCATTTATACCGTGTAGTAGGGACGCGTACTCAAACTTACGATGAGATGCACACGCTTCTATGCCAAATAGAAGCAGTCTTAAACTCGCGCCCATTGTGTGCAATAAGTTCGGCTTCTAACGATCCTCTACCTCTAACCCCATCACATTTTCTAATTGGAGAACCTTTAACGGCCTTACCTGATGTTTCCTTGGTAGAAGCGAACCCAAATCGTCTTACACGTTGGCGCTGGATACAGCAATCGGTCCAGCATTTTTGGAAAAGGTGGAGTAAAGAATACCTACACGAAATACAACAGAGTAGTAAGTGGCTTCATGATCGCGGCTCCGTCCCTCGTGAAGGCACTGTGGTTGTGGTGTGCGACGACCACCTGCCCCCGCTGCAGTGGAAGTTGGCGCGCGTCCACGCTCTGCATCCCGGCTCTGACAACGTCACGCGCGTAGTTACTTTAAAAATCGGAAATACTTTCTGTAAACGACCCGTGGTCAAAATATGTCCTCTGCCATTAGAATAAGTGCATAAGTAACGCGTTACGAACTTAATATTAGTAGTAAATTAAGTTTTCCTTTTCTTATAATTCAATTTAACAATATGATTTTTTGAGCTTTAAAAGCAGCTTTGTGCTTTTAAGGTGAGCGGCATGTTCCGTACTGGAACAAATCTTTCTCGTTAATTATTATATATGTCCGTACAAGGCAACACAATTTTGAATTTAGGATTTTCGTCCTGTTTTTCTATTTCTATATTTATTTTGATTGGGTCTACGACAAATTGCGACGATCTGAACGGACCAATCCCACGCGAGCGCGCGATACTAGCGCCGCCACCTATTCGATGCGGTGTGGACCAACCGCGAACTAGTAAAACAGCAATCACCGTCGCGAGAGCAGCAAAACTTTTACCTGCCGTTTAAGCCTCCTAGAAAGAACCTCTTTCAACCTGGAATTAGTATTTCGCATCAGTGCTATCTACCTATGGACTTGTGTTGTGGTAACTCGACTCAAAACTGTGCCGGCTTGCATCTGATCTCCAGTCAGGGCCCTGGGACACGCGGTCGCCGGAGGATCATAGCAGTAAGTCGCTAGACCTAGTTGATTATCTAACACAGCTCTTTAAAGTTAGGACAGACGGACGGATGAACAGATAACGTAGGCTAAGTAATAGGGTCCCGTTAGGCACTATTCGGGTACGGAACCCTAAAAATGTAAGCGTAGGCCGTTCGTCCGTTAACTCTCTGTAACTTTGATAAAATCGGTATTTTGCATTGGTTTCATAAAACCGACATTTGGAATAACACGTACATCTTAAATTCATTAGCTTTTTTTATGAACCGTTTATTGAAATATTTCTTTACACATCACTAAACAAACAATTCAATTCAAACAATATGTCGACACTATTACAAAGTGATATTTTTTTTAATTTTGCAACACGCTCTGTATAAATTAATCATTGTTTCAATTCGTTTACATAAACGATTCGCTTATTAATAATTTTAATTTGCCAAAAAAAATTGTTTTGCATGAGTAATTTTTCATACGCAACAAAACTGTCCGCTTCAGTAGCTTCGGTTAAGTAACCGTTCCGAATTGTGTCCACGTTAACATTGACATCTCTGTATCTCTTTCGTGCAACCTATTAAATTCGTAAGCAAGAGTGAGATAACAGTATTTTGCTACAACGAATACTCAATTCGGACCGTAGAACAAGTATTGATGTTTGTAACGCCAGTACGGTACGGTATAGATATATTCGCGTACCAACATGGCGTCCCGGTAAGTATTTACTCGAAAAAATACATAGTTAAATACCTGTTAAAAATACTATACCTGTGCACTTTTAGTCTTGTACTTTGTTGTGATATTTTAAATGTGTAAATGTTTTTATGGTGAGTTTTATCAACGAAAGTTTTATATATTTGTAGCGATGGCGATCCAGATAGAAGGCTCCGTAAGACGAGTATTGCGTGGTCTTATTTTACGCTTGTGGACGAAGAAAAACATATTGCTTCATGCAATACCTGTGACGCTCATATGTCTTTTCGGTCTTCTATTTCCAATTTGATGAAGCATATCAAGAGGAAACACGGAGACATAGAGCCTAGGATGTCTGAGTATGAAAAGGATACCGACTCTGAAGCGGATGATACGAATAAATTGTAAGTTTCACTTTGTTTACTTTTTTATAACCTCAAAATGTTTATAAGAAGTATGATATTGCTATCAGGAACTTAGGGCCGTATTGATACGTCAATTAAATGCAATGCTTGACAATATGACCAATGCATTATTGAAACTAAAAATAAATGGTAAATCTAGTGGCATTTTCCACCAGTTATCAACATTATATTTATGTTGAATTTCACCAACAACAGACAGACAATTAGTGTTAAAAGCTGTCAAAATGAATTAACAGTCAATTAACATTTAACGTTGTGTGAAATTGATACTTAGTGATTGACTTGAGTGACCAGGGCCGGATTTAGAGGTCTGGAGGCCCTGGGAAAACAAAGAAGCGGAGGCCCCTAATTATTTTCCTAATTTTCTTTTTTTTTTAAATACTCATTGTGGGGGCCCCCCATTTGTGGAGGCCCCGGGCTGTAGCCCCGGTTGCCCGCCCCTAAATCCGGCCCTGTGAGTGACTATCAATTAATTAACAAATGACCATACATATTTCATACCTCTCATTTCAGACTTCCACATTCATACCCATTCTAAATTTTTTTGTTAATTAACTGTATAGTAATACTCTGGTATTCACAGTACTGTCTATCTCTGTCTCACTCTGCTCTGGCATCTGCCAGTATACTTGTTAGGCCGGACTATTTGACAAGTATACAAATAAATTACCTTTTATATATCTCTTAGTAATCTCTCTGGTGAAGATGATGAAAAATTGCAAGCGAGTCTGGTCTGGGAGCACTTTGAGATTACCAACACGGAGAAAAAGATAGCGACATGCTCCATCTGCCAAGTCCCGCTGTCCTATAAGAACTCCGCGAGAGTTCTAATGAAGCATTTACGCAGGAAACACAATATCGGGGAGGATGTGGAAGTGTTGCTGTCGGACGATGAAGAAGTGAAGAAGTAAGTGGTATTTGTAATCCCTTGTATTGTATGGATGTGTGTGTTTCAATGACACCTAGCAGCTTAACAATTTCGATGAAATTTTGCCGATAGGCCTGAGTTAAGGCGTGATTGAAATGCAAACATACATCGTAGAACAAAATGTTGAAGAAACAAAACTTGAGACTTAAAACAAAGAAATTAGTGTAATTCTTGTTTATACAGGGTAAATTTGTATAAGTACATAATTATACTGGAATAAATTTTTCTTACACAGTAATTGATGGCAATTACATTAGCATAAAATAAACATTTTTATAAACCTTTTATGTATACTATAACAAATTCATCCTTATAAGCTCCACCAGGGTTCATCCAAGAAGCCTAAATACTAACTAGGGCATGGCAATCAGATTGAATTAAAGCAAGGAAAAAATTACCTTAAATTTCGTCACGGATCTTTCTCCAGGAAGGAAGAAAAACAAAAAACATCTTGCATCCTCTTTCTTCATGCCTAAGGAAAGAGATCAAAAAAAAATTCAATGCCTGTGCCTCTGCTGGGACGCCACATAATCCGTGACATCATCATCATCATCAGCCGCAAGACGTCCACTGCTGGACAAAGGCCTTCCCCAAGGTTTTCCACAACAATCGCTCCTCTGCTGCTGTCATCCAGCGGTTTCCCAAGACCTTTATCAGATCGTCGGTCCACCTTGTGGAAGGCCTGCCGACACTTCGTCTCCCGGTTCGCGGTCGCCACTCTAGAACCTTTCCGCTCCAACGGCCATCGGTTCTACGAGCGATGTGCCCCGCCCACTGCCCCTTAAGGTTTGCTATTCGGTGAGCTATATCAGTTACTTTAGTTCTCCTGCGGATCTCCTCATTCCTGATTCGATCTCGCAAGGAGACACCTAGCATAGCTCTTTCCATCGCCCTTTGAGTGACCTTGAGCCTTCTTATGAGGCCCATTGTAAGCGACCATGTCTCAGATCCATATGTCATCACTCATCACTCATCATCACAGTGAGTGATGACAATCCATGACATAATTCAAGGTATAGCCTTAATCTAATGGTTGCTTTGAAATCTAAATTGAAGTCTAACCCTGGCGCCCTACGACAGAATGGACTCCCCCCCCTCAAGCTACCGCTCCGCCATCTGGCCCTACTTCCGCATCACGGATGCGGCCAGCAAGTCCGCCCGCTGCCTGGTCTGCAAGAAGCTGCTCTCCTACAACACCGGCACTTCCAATCTGAGGAAGCACCTGCTGAGGAAGCATCCGCTCATCAAGCTACCAGGACCTGGAGAAGAGGTGATTTAATTGAATAAATGTCAGGAGACAATCTCACAGAAATTGGCCTAAACTAAGCTCTAGGTTTGTATCATGGGTACTAGACAGCGGTGGTTCACTGATGTTTCATAAATGATCATTTGGCATCATCATCGTCATCATCATCATCATCATTCATCATCATCATTCATCATCATCATTCATCATCATAATTTCAGCCGAAAGACGTCCACTGCTGGACATAGGCCTCTCCCAAGGTTCGCCACAAGGACCGGTCCTGCGCCGCTTGCATCCATCGGTTTCCCGCGATCTTGACCACGTCGTCGCTCCACCTTGTTGGAGGTCTGCCCACAAAATAGATACTTGATTTGTTTTTCTTTTGTAATTTTTATCTTGTTTCATCTTGTCTCTGTATATTATTTTGTGTTCACGGCGGTTATTTATGTTAATGAAAGTTTTTTCTATTCTATTCTATTCTATACTTCCTACTGCAGGATTTTATTATTTTAAGCGGTCACAATTCTAAACCAACCTATGTAATAAGCCTACGTAACCTATTTTATATGATCATTAAAGTTTGTAAAACGAAACATTTTCCAAAAGTATTTTTGGTCAAATAAATGATGGACCATTAGCTATGTCTACACCAGTGCGCTGTCACGTTCATCTTGCGTTTTCCTCTGACGCATGCCTCTGCAACCACAACGAACGCAATAACGCATGCGCTCAAACTGGTTTGACAGCAGCGCATGCCCGTAGCGCACGCTGATCCGTCACCGTTGGGTTGACGTGCAACATTTTGCAAAAAAATGGCGGAAGATAAAGTCAAAACATTGGATTTTATTGAAGATTCAGTGTCACCCTCGTATTGCATGCGCTTGACGCGAGACTAATTGATAGTTGATAGCGCAAGATGAACATGAAAGCGCACAGGTGTGGACATAGCTATTGATTGATAAGCCGTGACAACGAAACAAACAAACAGCCACATTTCCGTTTAAAATAATATCAAAATTATCATTCATTCATTCATTCAATAATAATAAATGTTTTATTCAGATGACTAAGGAGCAGCGAAAGTGGCCAAATATATCGCAACACATCTTTATTACTATAGGAATAAGGATGTGTTGCGATATCTTTATCCATTTTGACTGCTCCTATGTATTTGACGCTGACTGTACATACAAAATTTCAAATTTAAGTTAGTCAGTATAATAAAAGAAAGATAAAGAATAATAATTTTACTAACCGTCTGTTTTACAATCGTCAAGTACAGCATATCTGTCAAATAAATATAGCCCTTTCTCTTTTTTACACTTGAAAATAGACGAGGAGAGGACTAACTTTATTTGACAAGTGAATTTACTTGTCCATTGTGAAACAGGCTCTTAGCCTACTAAGTTATTTGTCAACCAAGTGTTAATAACTATTTGGTTGAAGTGTTTGAGGACGGGAGAATCATATTTGCCCTCACCCACATTAAGCCTGCCCGCACATTGGGCCACTAGTGGCCGCCACAAGCTGCGGACGAGTTTCTTCATACATTTTGTATAGCATCGGCGCACACCGGGCGTTCGAGTGGCCGCGTCTGCGCCACAAGCTGCGGTAGTCGTCGCCCGCGCTCGCTTTAGCGGCCGCGTTTAGTCGCTCGCCTCGCGCGCACACTCGGCCACAGTCGCCGGCTTCTCCAATAAACAATAGCCACTAGTGGCCGCCACTCAGCCACCGGTGGCCGCGATTGGTGGCTGCGTCTAGTGGCTTAGCCGAACCACTAGTGGCCCAATGTGCGGGCAGGCTAAGGGAGTTGGGACTGCCACGCGTCCTGTGCAGCAGTGAAGTCTTTACGCACGATGGCGCGGAAGCCGTCGGTGCGCGTGCGCACCTCCGCGAACATAGCGACGCGCTGCAGAAGCGGGACAGTCCCAACAACGCCCAGAAACCATTTTTTTACTTTTCAAATATTTTAAATAAAAATAAATGTGTCCTTGACATTTTTATTTGATGTTTTAGAGAAAAACGATTATTTTGTCATCCGGCGATCAGCTGTACGAGTTCGAGACCACGAAGGGCGAGCGCGAGGACGAGGACAACGATGATGTTCAGGTGAGATAAAAAATAAAAAAAAACCATTGGTTAGGGTTCCGTAAAATGGCAGAAACGGAAACCTCATAGTTTCGTCATATCCGTGTGCGTGTGTGACAGGCATTTTACTCAAAAACTACAAGATGTATATTGATGAAATTTAGAGTATAGGTGTCTTATATAAAAATAAATATTTTTAGGGGGGCACTGCACTATCCATACATGTATTTTTTTTTTCAGCAAACATCAACGTGTGGCACATATTTCATATTTGACAGTTTTAAACACTTCAAGACTTGAAGTCTTTTTGATTAAGCAATTTTTTTGATTAAGTAAATTTTTTCGGAAATAATTGCTCCGAAAGTTACATAAATTGTGTCCACCCCTTTATTTTTTAAACTTATCCAAAAAATATGAAAAAAATTACCAATGATTAATAAATACTTTGAACCAAAATTATTTTCAACATGATTTCCTATGATTGAGGGGTAAGAAATATTATTGATTTTATAGTACTGGAGGTTCGTGTGACTTATGGGGGGGGACCTTCGCTGACATTGACATTTCGCGGGCCATTTGACGTCTTAAAACCTGAAGTTGTGACAACATGAAGGATAACGAAAGAATACCTATAAACACATCTCTTTCTAACTCCTTACGAACACCATATATAGTAAAAGGTCAAACATACGTCTAGTTGTTTCTTTTAGTCCGGTTTCTATGCAAGTACCTCGAGTCAAGGTTATACTGATTGTCTTTTCCAGAACGAACCAATAGCAATAGACGAGGTTTTCCTCGACGAGTTCAACGGCAACATGAACAGGATAGAATCCGAAAAGAAATACAAACCCAAGAAGAGAAAGCACAAGAAGATACTTCTAGAACAACCTTCCGATAGCGACGATGAAATTGTATTCAAAAAGAAATATGCCAAAAAAGAACCGGATAGTATAGATTTGTTTGCGAGGTACATGGCGTCTTTGTTGAAAGAATTGCCTAAACATGTGTCCAGTCAGTTACAGAAGGATTTCGTGAGGCAGATAATGAATGCGCAGGTCGAGGCGCAAGGGTCCAGCAATAATGCGTACTCCATCACTATAACTAACGATGCTACGGACGTCCCAGACAATGTGAGGTTTGAGGTGATTGCGAAAGAAGATGCGAATAAATGATTAGATTGTATTTTGTGTTTATTATAAAAATTCCCATGTCCTTTATCCATTTTTAGGGTTCCGTACCTCAAATGAAAAAACTGAATCCTTACAGGATCACTTTGTCCGTCTGTGTCAAGACCCTTTTTCTCAGGACGCGTGGAGGTATCAAGTTGAAATTAATATCAAATACTTAGGTCTGCATTCCCTTTGATCAGGGGAAAAATCAAACATCTAAGTCAACGCAATCAAAAGTTACGGCCGTTTATGCCGCATATTCAAGGGATTCTTAAGGGAATCAAAACCTAAAGGGTACTTCCCGTTGACTTAGAATCATGAAATTTAGCAAGAAGCAATGTCTTAGAGCATAAGTAAAGGAAAAAATCCGAATACGGTTAATTTGTAGTTATAATAAAATAATAATAATGCACTCTCATACTTAGTGAGTGTCAGCTTATACTGCGTAATTGCGTTAGCTTAGAAGTTTGATTTTTTTACAGCTCCAAGGGAAAAATCTTCGAGATTCGATTCCCGTGATTTACGAACTATTTGCATAGGTACCTAAAAGTTTGTGCTGAACCCTCGGTGTGCGAGGGCGAAAGGGCGATATTTTTGTCCCAATATAGATAATTCCGCGTAGCAATTTTTCCACTCTCTTGTCCCCGTTCATGATTTTACCCAATCGCATTTTTCTCCCTTCTTATTTTTCCCAGTTGCAAATTTTACCATTGTAATTAGGTCTAAATAGGTAGGTTTAGGTTATGTTAGCTTTGCAGCAGGCCTGAAGGGCCTCTATGAAAATGATATTATTTATTCAGATAGGTAAATACAAATTGGGAAATTATGAGAATTGAATTATTTCTGGTGAGAAAAAAATATTCGACAAAATAAGCTACAGAAAAAAAATGAAGACTGATTTTTGCGAATGGAAAGATTACTGCCAGAAAAAAAAGATTTTGGGAAAAATATCGCCATAGGTACTCCTATATTGTATCCATGTTTAGGTACTTGAGTGAGAAATGTCAACAAACCAAACTACGTTGGTCTGGCGAGTGCTAATATCTGCCCACACCGGGAACCTTAATTATACTGCCGCATTCAGAGACGAAAATTATTTTTTAAGTTTGTTTAAAGATGCCGCGTCTTATTCTATTGATATAGCAAAGAGAGTGACAGCAGCAATTTTAATCAAACTTAAAAGTTAATTGACGTCTCCAAGTGCGCCCGTTAGATTGATATGTAGTGATAGTGTTTCTGGGAATTGTACCTAATTGATTTGATACTCCAGCCTCTTAACGGCCAATAGAACACTCAAATCGAATTTTCATTTTTCCGAAAGCTGTTACGTTGGAGCTATTTAAAATTAAAAACATATTTGTATACGTAGGTTAGTTAGGTTTGATTTATGTGCGATATCTAAAAATAAAGCCGCCATTAAAAAAATTGCATTCGGAATTATGAAAATTCTGGATTTCAATCAATTCAGAATTATGACTGTTCGGAGTTATGTAGTGTAGATATACCTTCCACTATAGGTACTTACCACTTACCACTGAACTATTTATTATGGTATGACAATATAAACGTTTGTTTAGTTCCAAATAACGTGCCTCCGAGAACATTCTGTATCAACGATACGCCGGATGTCTCAGACTCTGACGATAAAGATGTTGTTTACAAATAAGTTAAATTATCATTAACTCACGGCCGTCCTCGCTTCGCTTTAATATTAGTTTAAATCATGAAAACAAAAAGAGAAAGATACGTGACCGGCGCGCGGGCTCGAGTACATAAATATAGGCGCTGAGCGCCTATGTTTGAGTCAGGAGTCAGTTGTCCGGCCGTCACCGATCGTCGTCGTTATTGTGAAACATATGGCTGTCTCACTTACACGCACGACGTTAGTCCATCAATTTAATTATTTCTATTGCTCCTTAGTGTATGTTTAAATATGGCCTACGTCCTGGCCATTCTAAATATTGGTGAAAGATTTTTTGAAATCGGATGAGTAGTTTCAGATATTATATCCAAACTTACTCTTTATAATATTGGTGTAGAGTCAATTATTCAGTAAGTAGGCCGCACGGGCAGTAATACATTTCAAAATATACCAGCGCTTCCCAAGAGGAGACCACTGCCACAGTATAAATATGGCTAAAGCAGTAAAGAAACTACGAACAAACGTTCGAAACGTCGCACTCACACAGACGCACGTCAACGAGACCCCTAAGCGGACATGGCGGTGCTGTCAGTGGCGGCTGTCGCGTGGAGACGAATGGTTTCGTGGAGAAGAATAAAATACAAAGCGAAACCATTCGTATCCACGCGACACCCGCCACTGACAGCACTGCCATGTCCGCTTAGGCGAACGTTTGTTCGTAGTTTCTTTACTGCTTTAGCTATATTTATACTGTGTCACTGCTTGAGAAGTATAGTTTATTTATGTCAAAGACACTGCTTATTCTAACATTATATAAAACCATAAATAAATATCATAATAAAATATCTGCTTAGTTCTGCAGGAAAACATGTCGAAATTATTATTTATATCTAAGAGAAAATCGCAAACACTCCACACAGCTGTAAACTGTAATGGAATGGCATATACACGTTCTAACGGCCGCACTCCGAGACGTCAATAAGTTGCTGCTGTCACTTTCTATGCTATAGCAATGGAATAAGACGCAGCGACTTTAATGAAATTTAAAACTTAATTGACGTCTCTGAGTGCGGCAGTAAAAAGCAATAGAGATAAATTGATGGACTAACATCATTGGCGCGAGTGAGACGGCAATAGTCTCGCAATAACGACGGTATGACGTACGGCATCGAAGCAGCGTCAGCAAACAAAACGATAGGGAAATAAAAGAATACATATTTAAAACATATTTATTATGAATCAAATATTACGGAAACATAACTATTTAAAGAAACATTTATATTTTAATGCGGTAAGTTCTACCTGTCCCGGTGTCTGTAAAAATCTTAAAAATTAAATTTGATCCACTTCCCGGTGCTTGATTGAGCTAAAATTTTGCATGCATGTGTAAATCGGAAGACAGTGTTAGTACCATCGAGCTGGTCTGATGATGGAGTCGGAAGGTGGCCATAGGAACTCCTTACACTAAACCCGTCGTGTTTGGGCCAGGGCTTGATTTAACGTTAAAAAGTTACTAACGTTACCCGCTGATCGACAGTTAACGTTAGCAAAATATATCGTTAAAATGTTGTTAATACATTTTAGTGTTATTTTTACCGGTAAATTGAGTTAACGTTAAAAGCAAAGTATCGTTAATATTAACGTTATTTTACGAACGTTATCCGCGACCGTCATACGCTGATTTATCGTTATTTTTAATGGTATTTTTATGAAATTCCCGTTAAGTAACGTTAGTTATCATCTAGTAATTAACAAGCCTCGGGCTATTGTTAAAATTAACGGTAAAATTAACGTTAGTAAGTTAACATTATAATAAAATTACTTTACCAAATAACATTATTTATACAACAATTTAAAAAGCATATCTGTCAAAATAAATTAAGCCCTTTCCCTTTCCTACACTTGGAAATAGACAAGGAGAGAGCTATCTTTATTTGACAACAATACCGGATGAAGTCGCTTAGTAATAAAAGTCTGGACGAAACTTAAGCGTTAAGTCTTACGTTAGAATATGGAATAGATGTATCCCTAGCACCTGTCAAATTTTATCTCGTGCATGCATTCTAAGCCCGGTGTAGCATAAACTATCTTTGTTGCATTTAGCTATTTAGTGACTTACATAATCTTTAAATACCTTAAAACAAAGACAGTTTGCTTCGCTTCTGCCGTTTTGTTGATTCGCCAATTTTATGAAGACAATGTAATCTAACGTCACAATATTTATCGGTGATCGCTTTCAACAGTTGTAATCTGTGATTTAAGGTGGCTGGCTGATCTAAGGAATGACCGTTTAAAGTGGACAGTGAATTTGAATGGACAAAAGATTTCATGACATTTATTTTTAATTTAATTATTTGACTGTCTGACACAAAATGCTTTTTATTTTGTGCTATGAATAGTTTCACAGTATTCTCAGCTTTGGCGCATATTTGGTATACGTCGGAAGATGAGTAACACAGCCCGCCCATATCTTTCAATGTGATAAGCTTGTGAAAAGTTAATTTTTTGCATGTAACTAACAATTCGCAACATGTTTCACATTTAATTGATTTTACCAGCGCCCTTGCTACCCATCCTGCTATATAACCAACAATTTGCTCTGCGGAAATTGACAAGCTGCATGGGTTGTTTAGGAGTTCATTCAATATTTCCACATTTTTCTCGGCTGTTTCATCACTCTGTTCTATTTTATTTTTATTTCTTTTTACATGCATAAACGTAACTTTTGCAACTTTATTTTCTTCTAAATTACCAGTCTCAAATAACTTAGCTAACATAGTATCTTCTTCCGTATCAAGATCATACACATTAAAGACATTCTTAGCAATAGTTTGGTTTATGTTATCAATAGCCGACGAACAAGTGGGTATAGAGAAGTTATCGAGAGGAATACAGTTGTCAGACAAAGAAGAACGAAGGTCCAAATGCCCTAATATTTTTCTGTAAATACCTTGAAATTGGCGAACATTGGGAGTATTGTTATGTCCACCATACCTGCGGATAACTCCAAACAACAACTGTAGATGTTCCTGGCTCAATCGATACGTTGCTATATATTTTAAACGGTCATTTTCGATTAATGTTGAGTACAGATGTTTCAAGCTCTCCATGCAAACAATGAAACCTATAAATCCTGTTTTACAGGTAGAATTAACGATTTTTTTCTTTGAAATTTTCATAATTATTTTTCCCCTTCGAATACGTCTCGATTTAACAAATATTTGTAAAGAACATATATATTCTTTTATTTTTTCAAAATAGTTGAACTGATCAGTTTTGTTGTCGGGGCAAATTGGTTTTTTAAATGCAAATCCATCACGTTCTCGTGAATTCATTATGTCGAAAATATTGTTAAAACATTCAATGAACTGAACTGTGGCGTCTGTATTCACAAAACGAGGGGGTACCAGCATTTCATCACACAACTTCAACGCGTTTGCAACGCTCCGACTCAATAGACGTGTAGCGAGTTCAGCTTTCATGATCTGATTCCTAAAGTCTACATGTCGCGGAGTTGTTTTGTTTGCGTAATTAAGTGCCTCACTTCGCTGAAGCTTTAGCAAGTTTACTAAAAACTGCCACTTTATTTTGCGACCTTCGTTGTCTAAAATCATCCTTTTAGATTCAAAGGTATCCCTAACCAATTTTACCATGTGACTTGGATCCAAAAACACTGCTACATCTATATTGCACGCCGGTGCCGGATGCTTGAAAGTGGTTTTTAAATTGTCAACATCGTCAAGTTGACAACCTAACAAATTCGCGACGCTAATGTTGGGTCGACAACCATCAAACGTCATTGCAACGATATCAACTCCAACGTCCCAGCATTTAGTTAAGCACATTTTAATTAAGTTTGCTCTGCACTCAGCAGCCAGTCCGTCAACGAAAAAATATCCAACTGGCAATTTCCAATTCTGATTCAAGCTCACCACCAGCATGACATATGCCTGCGATGCAGGTTGATCGGTATCTAAAGATCCAGTCCCGTAGTTGACCAACCCCGTTGATTTTCTACCGTTCCAAAGAGGCTGACGTCGTATAGCCATTTCGTCGACCATAAGAGTGCATAACATTCTTTCTCCAGACGCACTATGTTTTTTTTTCAGAACGTCGAAGGCTTCAGCTGTAAATCCAGGTAATGCATTAGTATGCTCGTACCACTTGCTTAGTGTTCGAGGAGGAGGGAGAGCATTTTTAAATACACTTCTTACATATCTATACCCCATCGGAGAGTAAAAGTTTAGGGATAGAGCAAATTTTCTTAAATTTGGGCTAAACAACATTCTGTTATTTTTATTTGACTTCTTGTACCTAGCCGATCTTTGGTATAAATCCGCTGCCTCTGCTTTTAACAAAACTTCTCGAAATTGATCATCAGAAATATTGATATTTTTTTTTAGATTCAAGACGGCTTCTCTCAGACTGCGATATTTTTTTTTGAGCCTCATAATCTTACTTCTCATGTACAATCCATTTTTAACTCTCGTTGTGTTTAGATTTGAGATGGCTTCATTCATACTGTGACATTTTTTTTGGAGCCTCTTATTCTTGCTTTTCAAGTTTTTATTTTCTTTTAACAGTCTATTTTTAACTCTCGTTGTGTTTTCAAGTCGTCGTTTCAAATATACTTTTCGTGGAGAGTCGAAAATGGATTCCATGTCCGAAATATCGACGTTTTGCAACGAATTTGGCGACGTGGACCTCGAAGAAGCAACGTCGTCTGTTGTCATGACGGGCTAAAATTTTAACAAATCGATTACTCTGAATCCTAATTATAAATATGAAGGTTTGGATGGATGTTTGTTACTCAATCACGTCATAACGGCTGAACGGATCTGGATGAAATTTGGCACAGAGATAGATTATAGTCTGGAAAAGCGCATAGGCTACTTTTTATCCCGAAAAAATTGACAGTTCCCGAGGAAGCAGCTGTAAACGACTTCTACGCGGACGGAGTCGCGTGCATATGGAATACAAAATAAAACTTAACGAATTAAATGTAATTACCTGGAAGTAAGGAACAGCGCCTTTTGTGACTCTTCTCCTTCCTTTGCTCGTATCATATAAATGTTCCGGGTGGAAATGTATGGAACATACTCTACTATTTGTTGTAGAAGTCCAATAAGGCTCCTGCCTTTGCTTCCGCAAAACTTTGAGCCACTCGTGTTTCCACAGTTCATCAGCAGGAAATCTGTATAGGTATAAAATGCAATCTTTTTAGTTAATTACGATGTGCAGTAGACTGAAATCATTTATTTAGTAAGTTAGTAGTTTAGGTAATTCTTCGAGTGTTCCAACCGCTCTCATTCCTCTGGTCACATTCATGTCGAATTTACTGTAGATTAGTATATCATTTTCAGTTATTGTAGAAGTCAGGGCACTCTACAAAATAAACGAAAACAGCATCCTAATCTACAGTAATTTCGACATTAATGCGACCAGGAATGAGAGCGGTTGGAACGCTCGAAGAATTACCAAAGTAAAAAATAATAAAAACCAATAGGTGGTAGCCTAATGGTTTAACCTGCCGACTCTTATGCAGAGGGTCGTGGGTTCGAACCCGGGCTCGCACCTCTAAGTTTTTCGGAATTTATGTGCGAAATATCATTTGTAAATTTACCATGAGCTTTTCGGTGAAGGAAAACATCGTGAGGAAACCTGCACACACCTGCAAAGCAATTTGACGGTGTGTGCGAAGTTCCCAATCCGCACTGGGCCCGCGTGGGAACTATAGCCCGAACCCTCTCATTGTGAGTGGAGGCCTGTGCCCAGCAGTGGGACGTATATAGGCTGGATTATTATTATATATTTTATACAAAATACAAAAAAATACCTACATTAACCTAAAAATACCAATAAAACCAACCAATACCAATAGTATGTAATAAAATAATCCGCTACCAGTGGTTATCGTTCCCAAAACGCTGGCAGCATCGCCACGTTGAATGGCAATGCTTAATCTTTATGCAAAGTAAAGGCACAGTATAAATATAGCGAAAGCAGTAAAGAAACTGACCACTGACAGCACTGCCATGTCCGCTTAGGCTGCCTTTCCATTGAGGCGGAGACGAGCGGAGCGGTGCGAAAAGGACCATCACCTTGTACAGTACCCACTCTAACGCATAACACACAGAAACTAGAGGAATCTGATTGGTCCTTTTCGCACCGCTCCGCTCGTCTCTGCCTCAATGGAAAGGCAGCCCATTGAAGCGTGCGTCTGTGTGAGTGCGACGATTCGAACGTTTGTTCGTAGTTTCTTTACTGCTTTAGCTATATTTATACTGTAGTAAATGCCAGCATTTTGGTCACGAGTGACGTCGACGTGGCGTTTAATGGTGTAATTAATTTTTAACATCTTGCTTTTATATAATGCTAGAATAATTAGTATCATTGGCATAAGTTATATTTAAAAAAAAAACCGGTCAAGTGCGAGTCTGACTCGCGCACCGTGGGTTCCGTATTTAAAAGTCCGTACATTAAAAATATACCATTTTATGTACTTTAATTCGTATGCAATAAGGTAAATTTTGACTTGCCTATATACCTAATATTTTCAAACTTTTTCGTCAATTTCTCGAAAACTATAAATTTTGAACACTTCGTTTTATTTTTGCCGTAAAATATAAGTACACGAGTATTATTATATATTACTGCCGACTGCCGACCGAGACGCGTATTTGCAATCGTGCTCGCGTAAACTTTATATTACGCTATCTCGCTCGCTCAAACATGAGACGCCCAAAATTGAAATAATTACGTATTTAGCTTGGACTAAAGCAAAAGGGGAAGACACGTTATCGCCCGTACAAGACGCTGACATTGCGTGCCGCGACTACATTCGCAAATTTCACACACACAGCTGTAAACATGCACTAAGGAGCAATAGAGATAAATAGATAGACTAACGTCGTGCGCGTAAGTGAGACAGCCATATGTCTCACAATAATGACGACGTCGCACGTGTTGACAGATCGGTGACGGCCGGACAACTGACTCAAACACAGGCGCTCAGCGCCTATATTTAGGTCACGTATCTTCCTCTTTTTGTTTTCATCTAAGCAAACCCACTAAAATAAAGCAGTAGGAGAACACTGAGCAGGAAAATAAAATGTTGTTTGCCGACCGAGACGCGTATTTGCAATCGTGTTACTCGCGTAAGCTTTATATTACGCTATCTCGCTCGCTCAAACATGGAGGCCCAAAATGGAAATAATTACTGACAAACTTTTCTTTGTTTAAATTGTACTTACGAATGAAATGTGATTCCGTGTGATTTATTTTTATGTTTTGTACTATTGTAGCATTTGTGAAACGCGCAGTGCGGCATATTTTAGCTGTTCACTTTCACGGAGCTTCGAACTCGCGACGTTGACTGATCGGCGGCGGTCGGGCAACTAAACCGACTTGGTGCTCGGAACCTATATTTAGATGCTCAACCGCGCGCGCCTGTTGCGATGACACGTATTTACTGGAATAGGTTTTTCCTCGGACGTCCAAATACGCGATCGCTTCAGAGTGCGACGCGCAACGAGTATTATTGGGTCGCGGAAAGATCGCGGTTACAAAACGGGCTAAACGTCAAATAGTCCAAGAGTCTCGATCGCGTTTGCGTAAGGCGCGTCACACACGGAGCTATATATTATAGGTCGGTATATTACGATATATTTTCCATACTAGTTGGCAGTCTACACACGCAGCTATAATATATATTAATATGTGTGTGTGGAGTCTGTCAATTAGTATGGAAAATAAATAAATAAATATCAGGGACAATCTATGGAATCTATGGAAAATATGTCGTAATATATCGTAATATACCGACTTGTAACATATATTATAACTCCGTGTGTGACGCGCCTTATCCTTCATGTTGTCACAAGGTTTAAGACGTCACATGGCCCGCGATATGTCAAAGTAAGCGAAGGTCCCCCCCCATAAGTCACACGAACCTCCAGTACTATAAAATCAATAATATTTCTTGCCCCTCAATCATAGGAAATCATGTTGAAAATAATTTTGGTTCAAATAATTAGTCATTGTTTTCATATTTTTTGGACATACAGTTTAAAAGATAAAGGGAGGGACACAATTTATGCAACTTTCGGAGCAATTATTTCCGAAAATATTTACTTAATCAAAAAAAATGCTTAATCAAAGACTTCAAGTCTTGTGTTTTTTAAAAGAACACTGTCAAATATAGCTCCGTGTGTGACGCGCTTAAAAGTATCACTTGTATGGAACTGTCAAATGTTTCGAATACGCGCCGCTAGGGGCGCTGTCACACTTCCATACTAATTGAGACTAAACGCAAACGCGATCGAGACGTAAAAAACGTTGCAAAACTTACTCTAGGCCCGAGGGCAATAGTGACATTAGTGACCTTTTGAAAATAGTGAGAATAGTAACACGATTAAAAATAGGGACCAATAGTGACTCACTGGCAACCCTGCAGGGCATGATGAAATCCCAAATAAGCTATTTCTACACCAGTGCGCTTTCACGTTCATCTTGCGTTGTCCTCTGACGCATGCCTCTGCAACCACAGCGCATTCAATAACGCATGCGCTCAAACTGTTTTGACAGCAGCGCATGCCCGTAGCTCACGCTGATCCGTCACCGTTGGGTTGACGTGCAACATTTTGCAAATAAAATGGCGGAAGATAAAGTCAAATCATTGGATTTTATTGAAGATTAGCTATGTCGACACCTGTGCGGTTTCATGTTCAACTTGCGCTTTCAAGATTTCACTTCGTCTAGCGTCAAGCGCATGCAATACGAGAGTGACACTGAATCTTCAATAAAATCCAATGTTTTGACTTTATCTTCCGCCATTTTATTTGCAAAATATTTCACGTCGACCCAACGGTGACGGATCAGCGTGCGCTACGGGTATGCGCTGATATCAAACCAGTTTGAGCACATGCGTTATTGCATGCGCTGTGGTTGTAGAGACATGCGTCAGAGGATAGCGCAAGTTGAACATGAAAGCGCACATGTGTAGACATAGCTATTCAGTGTCACCGTCGTATTGCACGCGCTTGACGCAAGAAAGTTGAAAGCGCAAGATGAACATGAAAGCGCGCTGGTGTGGATATAGCTATAGTCCGTTTGTCCGGCAATTTAAGAAAACAAAAGAGTGCAGTAATAGATTTTTCATGAAACTTTATTGCTCTTGATCAGAAACATGCCGCTTTGTCTTCTTCAGGATTTAGTGGAGTAATGATGAAATTATTGCGTAGTTGATTGAACATATTCGTTTCTTTTGCAGAAGACGAGACGATCTGGAACTTCTTCGAGCGGGAGTCCGGCGGGCGCGCGCGCTGCGTCGTCTGCCGAGACGGCGTGCCGGTGCGCAGCCTGCGCGCGCATCTGAGGGAGAACCACCCCAAGCTGGCGGGGGAGGTCAGCGTGGTAAGTTCGGCCGTACGATGCTAGGGCCATTTTGAAAATCGAAGTTCGGAGTAACGATAGGTATGGCCTCTTTCACTAGTCAGCGAGCCTAACAGGCATGACTAGAATAAAGTGACAACATGAATAAAAAGTCGCTAGAGTAATTAATTGTGAGATGCCTGTATGGTGTAATTTTAGTTTAACTTTATTACGATTATTATTGTGCTGTGTAAATTGTAGCAATAAATGATTTTTAATTGAATTGAATTAATTATCATGCTTAGCTTAGAGCCTTATTAGACTCCCGGTCAAAAACGCTAGTGTGCACAGGCTCTTAATAGATTAGAACGATTTATTTACTTTCTCTAGCTATTGCTAGATAAAATCGTAATCTAGCTATTGCTAGGTAAAATCACTTTTATTTTAAACCTTAGCGTTCTAAGACTGAACGCTAGAATATGGGATAGATATATTAATTTCCCTGGCACCTCAAATTTTATCTCGTGCATGCGTGTTAAGCCCGCAGTTGTGATTAAATCGTGAAAGGGAAGGAGCTAACGTAAATTCGTACTTTAATTTTCAAAGTAAAGTATACAGGTGTCCAGGGAAAGTTCACAAACGAATAAGTGTGAAATTACCCGTGATTTGATTACACGTGACGAAAAAAATTTTTTTTTTTAGTTTTGTAGTTTACAGTTATAATTACTGTTGTAAATGCAACATCACATGTAGTTTCACCCTTATTCGTTTGAGCACTAACTATATCCCTAGACGCCTTGAATAGCCCCCGTAGTCGTTCACGACTGCTAAAGAAAAGAAATGATTAGGGCGCCGGCGCATCCATGACGAGCGAGTCTCGTTCGAACGAAACACGTCCCTTCTCATAAATTACCTTCGAACGTCCCAGCAACAATAAAGGTGTCAGCTGGTAGCGGACTGCACGCAGCAGCAGCAGACGACGTGTCGCCGCGACACTACTGGTCTCTATGTGTTTGTATGAAAGCGACGTGTCGCTAGCTACGGAGGGAATTTCATAGAAATACATAGAAACCACTAGTGTCGCGACGACACGTCGTCTGCTGCTGCTGCGTGCAGTCCGCTACCAACCAACTTTTTATAAAACTTTTTTAACTCTGTTATGCGCGTGCTACACGGTTTCAAACAGGTGGTTTGAAACCGTGTAGACAGTGGTTTGAAACCAAATTTCGCATGACCTTAAACGCCCTTGGCAGATGTCAAACAAATGGGCTTGTTTGAAACCGTGTAGCAGCGCGCTTCTACCAAGGTCACTTGGTTTCAAACCATGGTTTCAAACCGTCTAGCACACGCTTTAGGTTATGTTATTAAAAGCTTTTATTTATGGTTATTTAACTACTTTTTAACAGATATCTGAGGACGAAGCGGAGGAATCGCAAGATGATGTGTACACAGAAATAGTATACCTCGAGGAGGAGGGCAAGAAAACAAAAAAACCGACCGAGCGTAGCGAGCACGTTAAAAAGCCCAAGAAGCGCGCACCCAGCTCATCCTCCGACGAAGAACTAGTCAAAATAAAGCACAAAAAAACGGATGACAACACAAACGATGAAATAGAACAATTCGGAAAATATGTGACGTGCCTTTTAAAGAAGGTGCCAAGAGACGCGTGCATGGAGTTACAGATGGAGATTATAAACTTGATCATGAAGAAGCAACTGGAGTTGAAGAAGACTGAGCTGGCGGGGAAGGTGCGTCCTGTCCGCACTGGGGAGGAACCAGGTTTATCAGATACTTCTGTATCTGGTCCGAGTAAAATAAAAAATGGCGATGTGCTATAAAACTCTTCTAAACGTTGTATTCCAAATTGTTTTAAACAATCTTGCTTTTTACCTGACTACGGCGAAGCAAAGGAAGGTAATGATTTTGACACCCTATGTAAAGTAAGGCCAACGAGACAAGATAAAGAATGTAAACATGCTTTCAAAACATTTTTATTTGAAGAAATTATATAGATATTTTAAACTTCCTATTCTAGTTATCGTCTTCTGTATCAGGAGATGATTCGTTAGAAGAGTCCGTATCAGCCGTGTTTATGACAAAACTATCTATTGTACAATATTAGCAATCATATTATCAATTTTGCTGTAACAATTGTTCTCTATTTTATGATAATATGTACACAATTTCGCCATTTGTTAGCAGATACATTATTCCTTCTTGTAGCAATTTTTTCACATAATTTTTTTCAAATTTATATGAGGTATTATTGCGAGCTACGTATAATAACAACAACGAAAAAAATCGTGTCACTTCGAACGCAATCCAAACAGGAATGAACTTCACAAAATGGCGGCCCTAATGTTGACAACTGACAGCTT
Source organism: Tortrix viridana (assembly GCA_963241965.1). NCBI lineage: Eukaryota > Metazoa > Arthropoda > Insecta > Lepidoptera > Tortricidae > Tortrix > Tortrix viridana. Next base: position 8,011,262 of record OY725198.1, on the reverse strand, counting down.
ACCTGTACCACGAATCACGCAACGACAGCCGTCATCGACCAACTGAGGATATTATTGCGTACGAGAAATAAGGACAGATATAATAATCGCTCGCTATCGCAATATAACTCAGTAACGGTCAGTTTGTTTACATTATTTCTCGTCTCATTGGCCGTACTTTATGTGTATGTTCCACTCTAGCGTCGTCTAATGAACCGATTTTGACAAATGAGGTGTCTATCGATTCTTTATTGTGCGATATAGGCTATTTGTTAGTCGGGTTTTAGTTGGGACTAATTTCAAACATAATTGGCAGTAACGCCGCCGTCCAGCCAGCATCGTTATTCGGAACTTAATACGAGCAGTACCTGGGAGAGCGAGTCTCGGGTATAAACGGAACTTTCATCGATTTCTACAAAAACAATAAAAAAAAAAAAAGATTTACTCAAAAAATAACAAAACGAAAAAAAAACTCATCCACAGCTGGGGTTCGAACCCGCAGTCTGCGTTGGCCATCGCTCTAACCATCAGTCTATCCAGACGGCAGCCGCCCCGAAATTACGAACCGCATTGCGCGTAAAACGTGAAAATACGAGGAAAACTAATTTTCCCAGATATGAAGTTAGATCACAATCACTACATCACAATTTCATCGAACTCGTTAGAGCCGCTTTCGAGAACGTGAATACAAATATACATATGTATACAAATGTATCTCGTTTAATAGTAGGTATAAGATAAGGTGAACTGTTCTGAACTCGACTAGATTGCTAAAGGTTGGCCAAAGACAGCGGGTTCTGCTCTATTATTCAACTAAATGGCAACTTAGGTAAAGATACCATTTATGCTGGTAGCACACCTCCGCCGCGAAACCGCGAAACTGTGGCGGAATCGTGATATTTAATACGATATTGAACTTTATTTCGTTGCCAGAGTTTCGCTACTACAGTTCCGCGGCGGAGATGTGCCACCGGCGTTAAGTGATTGAAAAAAAGTTAGGTACATTTTCTATTTTGTAACGAAACTTAGTCATACAACTTGACGTAAGGGGCTATTGCCGAATAACAATGCATTTTGTTTTTGTTCTTGTATGGTGCAAATGCAAAGTATTATTTTTTTATTTACGAGTTAGTAAATTGAATTTTTAATTTGACAGTATTATCTACTGAGGTGGATTGATTTGTAGTAGCAATTGCTCTAGAATAAGTACTTTAATAGTAAATATTTTTTAATAATTTGTGTTTTATTTGAAGCAAAGGTGAGTTTGGAACGTTAGGGAGTATGAGTAGGTATAATTAGTTAACGACGCGGTTAGCCGAGTAGTGACTGCCTACGTAGCTAGCGGTCCCGGGTTCGAATCCCGGGGGTTCTCTCTATTTGGCATAACATTTATTGTCCGAAACTGTTTTAGCATAAGACTTGGCATAATCGGTTTTCGCCAAATGGTAATGTGGCAGAAACCTTATTTAGCATAATTTGTAACATCTCGAAAATGAGTTACGGCCGCACTCAGAGACGTCAATTAAGTTTTAAGTTTCATTAAAGTAGCTCCTGTCACTTTCTTTGCTATAGCAATAGAATAAGACGCAGCAACTTTAATGAATCTTAAAACTTAATTGACGTCTCTGAGTGCGGTAGTAAGTCCGAAATTAAGTTCGCATACTATTATTATGACCGATTATTTTTACGCATAATTCGGTTTAGCATAACTTTATTCGGCATATTATAGATTGTCCGAAACTAACTTGGCATACTTACAAACTGCTGAAAACAAGAAAAGTAGGTTAGGTTAGAACTGCGACCATAACAAAAACGACCTGATACCAGAAAAGTAGGCTAGTTTTCTCGATTGACCGAAACTTACTTGACGTACTTGTTTACTGCTACCAGAAAAGTAGGTTAGGTTAGAATAGCGACCCTAACAAAAACGACCTGATACTAGAAAAGTAGGTTAGGTTAGGTTAGAACTGCGACCATAACAAAAACGACCTGATACTAGAAAAGTAGGTTAGGTTAGAACTGCGACCATAACAAAAACGACCTGATACTAGAAAAGTAGGTTAGGTTAGAACTGCGACCATAACAAAAACGACCTGATACTAGAAAAGTAGGTTAGGTTAGAACTGCGACCATAACAAAAACGACCTGATACTAGAAAAGTAGGTTAGGTTAGAATAGCGACCCTAACAAAAACGACCTGATACTAGAAAAGTAGGTTAGGTTAGGTTAGAACTGTGACCATAACAAAAACGACCTGATACTAGAAAAGTAGGTTAGGTTAGAACTGCGACCATAACAAAAACGACCTGATACTAGAAAAGTAGGTTAGGTTAGGTTAGAACTGTGACCTTATCAAAAACTAATAATATTTATATTTTATCTATAGTTTTTGGCAAAACAGTTTTAAGCTCATTTAATTTATGCGTAGACATGATTCGGATCATGAAAAATATGATCAAATAATATTCGGACTAAACGTAATTCTGCGTAATCAAACTATGCTAATTTATGTTCGGCGACAACGGTTTATGCGCACAGCCTAATACGGCTAGGTATATAGATTATGTCACAAAAAATTATTACTTACTAAATTATGCCAAAACAGGGTGAACCGAATCCCAGTATGGGCAAATATTTGTGAGATGAGACTGATGAGCGCGATCTCTATCTAAGAATGTAAATAGCTATGTCCACACCTGTGCGGTTTCATGTTCAACTTGCGCTTTCAAGATTTCAATTCGTCTTGCGTCAAGCGCATGCAATACGAGGGTGACACTGAATCTTCAATAAAATCCAATGTTTTGACTTTATCTTCCGCTATTTTATTTGCAAATGTTGCACGTCAACCCAACGGTGACGGATCAGCGTGCGCTACGGGTATGCGCTGATATCAAACCAGTTTGAGCGCATGCGTTATTGCATGCGCTGTGGTTGCAGAGGCATGCGTCAGAGCAAAGCGCAAGTTGAACATGAAAGCGCACAGGTGTAGACATAGCTTATCGTTGCCTAGTACCCATAGTACTTACCAGCCTAGAGCTTAGTTTGGGACTAGGTCAATTTGTGTGAGATTGTCCCTGATATTTATTTATTTGCATCATCTTTCATAATGCGTACTGCAAGAGTGGATGCGCTTCCGGCGTCTGTATTTCCGAGTGCATACAATCTGAACCTATTTAAAGCTAGGGTGAAGACATCTTCTGGGTGAGCTCGCTACATCGTAGACTGAATCTTCGTCCTCCAAGGGCAAGAGTTAGTCAAGAGCAAACCCGTTATCAATAAAAAATATGGCAAATCGCCTTTACGAAAGAGCATAATACCACACAGGATGGTACAATGGCAAATAGGTCACTGATAAGCATGGAGATAAGAAAGAGGTCAGTTGTTTTCCAGTAGCGTATATTAATTTCGGTTATTCCTTGGATTGTTATCAGCTAGCAACTGAGTAGTTGAGGACTTTAACAGGCTAATCATTTAGTTTTTCCCAGAACAAAGCCGATGACGACGCAGAACTTGTTTATAAAGAAAAAAAAATTGTTATTTCTAATAAGTACTTGCATAGAAACCGGACTATAAGAAACAACAAGACGTACGTTTGACTTTTTTCTATTTATGGCATTCATAACGAGTTAGAAAGAGATGTCCTTATAGGTATTCTTTCATTAACCTTCATGTTGTCACAAGGTTTTAAGACGTCAAATGGCGTAATATTAGTACCTACACGGAGAAAAAAATCTAGTTTCCTTTAACAGAATATTGTAAATTCGACTAGATTTTATTGTATTATATATGATAACTATACTTTTTTCACATTAATAGATAATTCTACTTCTGTACATCATTTCTAGCACCTATACCCACTTACCTAGTATCGTAGGAAACAAATGTCGTGTAGTCAAAACCTGTTGTATGCTAAATGCATATTTTACTCTGTAACTATTAGATGGTAACCAAAACGATATCAGATTTCGTGTACTAGAATATTTTAACTAGAATATTCTAGTATTAACAAAAATACGACTTGTTGTCATAAAAAAAATCTGTTAACCATAGCTGAAATCTGTTTTCCAACACCAGAATCATAACAATCATACCTACTATACAATCTGGTATATTGTAAAATATTTTTTTTCTCAGTGTAGGGATCCCATTGTGCTCATGTTTAAGCACGTGTTAATCAACATAACCTAGAAATAACGTCTCGCCGTTAGTTCCGGAGTGTTCAAGTTGACTCACCGAGCAAAAACAGATTAGGTTTTATACCAGCGTCATCCGTTGAGGAAGGAAAGGCATTGCTAGTCGTGACTCTGCTAAAGTTACGTTTTCAATTATTATACGTTGTAATTGTAATTATAATTTACTACGTCCGAGTAGAAGTCGTTTATCGTGTAGGTATCCCACGGGAACTAAAAACTATCCTATATACTATATTTAGAAACAATAGCCTATTTCTATCACCTTAACAAAATGGCGCTGTCCAGGACATAAACCGTCTAATTCTTTTGGTAAGTAGGTACCACCACTTACCATCAGTTCTACTTGACAACATCCATAATGATTAATGATAATAAAAGTAGCTCGATAATCAAGCCGCTACCCGTGTGATCCTCATCATTAGGAGTTCCGGTGGTCATCTCTGGACTCCATCATCAGTTTCAACTGCCAGATGCTTTTAGAATGTAAATGCTAAGTTCTTACTGAAAATTAAATCGCTGTATGCGCCTATAATTTTGCAATTCCATTGATTTTCCTAGGATTTCATCATCACATCCTGACTTATTGACGATTCGCCCCGGGCACTATTGTATACATAAACCTTCCGTGAAAAATTATCTAACTGATGGTGAAAACCGCATTAAAATCCGTTGCGTAGTTCGAAAGATATTAGCGTACATACAGAGGGACAGACGGCGGGAAGCGACTATATCTGAATTTTTAATCTCACGGAAAAAATGTAAACAAAGATACGTCACTGTCAAAGTGACATTTCAATCTAAAGAATATAACTTAAATGTTGGAAAGGGTATTGCAGTTCTTTAGATTATAGCTTGTTTTTAGCTTTTCTTTAGCAGTCTGGTTTTTTTTTTTTTATTAATTTATTTTATTTTATACTTTTTTTTAGTTTTTATTAAAATGGTAGCATCAAAGTGTTATAACGTATATATAGTTGGAATGGGCTATTTATTAGCTTTCATTTTATACCCATATTGTTATAATCAAATATACTTTTTTATTCCCTCTCCATTTTTTTTTCGCAGACGCCATATTGAAATATTATATACCCTATGCCACTCCGACAGTTAAGACGAATCCAATGATACCTCATATGCTAAAATCCCTCAAGCCGTTTAGGCTGCAGAGCGACACAAAGAGACATACATACATACATTCGAAAAACATAACCCTCCTTCAGACAATCAGGTTAAAATCTGGTCATTACATACAATAGAAGTGGGGACGACTATCTAAACAATTAAACAAGTAAAACATTATCATCACGTCATAAATTAAGCCCTTTCCCTTTCATACATTTGAAAATAGACAAGGAAAGGGCTAAGTGGCAGATAAATTCACTTCTCGATTGTGAGACAGGCGCTTATGTGAGTTATCTTTACAATTCAACGTCTCAACTGATCAATGTATTCGGTACAGAGATGTTCATAACTTGGAGACAGGTTACTTTATACCATAAAATTGTACAGTTTGAGTGTACAAAATGATTAGAAATAAATAATTAAATGTGGACAAAGTCACAGGCTAAAGCTAGTTTCCTAATAAAGTTCTCTTTGGTCACTCACCAAGGTTTTCCTGTTTCAACATAACCTTCCTCCCTTTGTAGTTTTCTTCAGCCTCCAACAATCACTGTCTTCACCATTTGAGCCTGAAAAAATGTTCCAAAGGCGCTCACAATCCAAGTGGCAAGCATATACCATGTTCAATCTTCTTTCTTGCGCTAAAAAAAAATTAGTTTGCTTTTTCAAGCGATTGAATGATTGACGTCTGAGAGAAACCCCAGAAACATTTGGCGGGTTCCGAAGAACCCTGGGACAGGACAGGACAAAGGATAGGAAGGGTGGGATAAGGAATGCTGCGGGCTGGCTTCCGGGCGACTTACGTCGCTCTACCATCTTCACTTATACAAATACTTTACAACTAATTATAAAAAACTTGTAAAACTCCAAATATACTCGTTTTTTGTACATCACAGAAGCTCCTTACGGCCGCAGACCGCAGCTGAGATCATTACTCTACTCTCTGTACAAACATATAATATATCTCCAATTGATAACAGGCATAACGGTATCATTCAATTTTAAAATCTACAACTAGAATTATGTACGCCGGGCCGCTCAGGTTCATTTTTTTAAAGCTCTGTTGGTGCGGGGAGCGCGCAGGTCTAGGGTGCGCTAGCGGGAGCGCCCGCGAGCGGCGCGGCGTTTACAAATAAAATACCTTGGTCTCGAGATAAATAAACGATAGGGCGCGCCCCGGCGCGCCTCGCGCCCTACACGTACAAAATATAAAAATAACGCCTCATTTATAAAAGAAATGCAACGTTCAGTGCATCCGCGCGGCACCGGGGCTGCGTCAGTCTAAAAGGGCGACGGCCGCGGCCGTCCGCGGAGCCGGCGGCCGCGTCGCGGAAGAAACAAACGACGGGCCAGCCGGCCCCGCGGCGGCGGCGGCGCCCGGCCGCAGGCGCGAGGCGCCCCCACGCGGCCGCCGTCGCGCCCTCATTTTTTTGTGTTTTTCTCATTATTTTATGTAGAGGACGACGACGGAGGCGGCGCGGGAGGCGCAGGCGCGCGGCGTGCTGCACTTAACTACTAAAATTTTTCACAAAATAATACCTAACGCCGGAATTTAGTTGACGCCGGGGCCGCTGTGCGGGTGCGCCGCGGCCCCGTACGCCGGCGGTCACGTCGATTACGAAATAAAAAACTTAGCACGAAGAGCGGCGGCGCGGCCCGGGGGCCGAGCCGCCGCCGCTTACACTAGCGATAGAGTCCGTAGGCCTACGCCACGTTGAGGAGCAGCTTGAGCGGTAGCGCGCGGTCGGGCTCGGGGCGGCAGCGCTCGCCGGCGCGGCGCCAGTGGTTCGGCGGCGGCGGCAGCGCGGCGGCGGCGGGAGCGGAGCCCCACTTGCTGCCCGCGTAGCGCTCCTCGCGCCCGTCACGGCGCTCGCGGCGCGCCACCATGGCTATCCCGCCGCCTGGAAGCGGCGTACGGCTGGCGCGCCTCCGCCCTCGCGGCTGAGCCTGGCTATTCATTCCGGCCCACGGGGTCTCCTTCAGTTGACTCTTAGCTCACGGATTAACTAACGGACAGTTCACTTATCACTTTAGCGGTAGCTCGCGGCGTATCGGAGCAGAGCGTTGTTAACAAAATGGTCGCGTTCGCCTTCACGCCGAACGATGGATGTTCGACTCCGTATCTCGGCCTCGGACCGCTGTCGATCTACGCGGATGACACGTCGAAACACTGTACTGCACTTTCACGGGCGCGTCGGCGGTCTCGCTGCTAGCTCCGGTGATAATCGATTCTTACTTTTACAACTAAACATGGACGCCACCTCTCCATTATTTACACCTTCACCTCTCGATTTCGACTACGTCACCGCCGCGGCGCTCTCGGTATTTATACCGTAATGGCGGCTGCGCGAGCGAGCTGCGCAGTGGGGATGTAAAGCACGCTAGACATGGGCCGGGAAATAATAACAACAGTTAAAAATTGCGTGATATTATTTTTCTTTTTGAATTATCCTTTTTTGAACGTAAATATAAATATAACATATCGAGAATTATATATTTACATATTAAGAGATGGATCAAAAATATGTATAAAACACAGCAAACAATCCACAAAACTATACTTTTTACAGTAGTCAAGTAATAATATTTTTGAAAATTTGAACTGATAAACTAAAACTAAATAAAAAAAACAAAAACAACAACTGGCGATCGAAGTCCACTGGCAAAGGTAAGTCACGTATTTATTACAGTTTTACGTCATTTTTCTGTAATTCGGATTCCCATAGGCATTATTGCTTAAAAAACCGTTCTCACTAAGTCTATATTGCCAAAATTTTGCGGTGGCAAAGAACTAAATCAGATAATCAGTATGTACTGTACAATGTTGTCTGGGAATAACTTTGAAAAAGATAAAATACTTACCCGATCTAGCAAAAATACTTGACATTATATAGCAAAAATACTTTGCTCTTTCTCCCATCATCATTAAAATAAAACTGACGCTGTTTACCTACGTACTTTCAATTTCTATGATTTAAGTCCGATTTTAATGCGTAACATTTTCCGAAAAAAAAACTCAAAGTGAAATTTTTAATAAAGTTTTTTTTTATAAAAAAACTATTTATAGACTTCGAAGTAAAGTTGAGGGCTGATTTTTCAAACTCCATAAATCAGTATCTTTATATTGACTGTGATTATTATGTGTAAATGAATATTATTTTATACGAGTCCAAGTTACTTGAAATAAATGAATTTTAATTATAATTTAATTTCGGATATGTTTAAACTCTGCAGCTCTATCCGTTTCTTTTATATGACAAAGAAAAGAAAAGGAAAGTGATAACTAAACTGTTTGATACTCTTATCTGGGGTTTAAAAAAATTGCCGTAAGTACCTCAGGTCTTAGGTTTTAATTACACCCAATAATTAGCTTAACAAATGACCATACGTGAACATGTCAACGATAAATGGAGATTGAGTAAGTAAGCAGGCCACTTATTACCTAATCACCATAATGACTCGGAATAGATCATTTAAATTATATTCAGAGATAAACACGATCAGGATAATTATATAATATATTAATGCGCGGTCATTTATATGTATGGAGAACGAAATTTAATGTTATGTTGTGAATTTGTGATTGACTGCAACTTGGGTGTCCATATCCCATCTGGCAAGAAACACTATATACCTGAAATAGCATTTTTAATCCTTATTCTGATAAACGCAGCCGCAGGCAGGTAACACAAATTTACAACGAAGTAAGAACACATAACGCTCTTAAATGTTTAACATGATTGTTTGATTGCCACCAAATTCGATACAAACTATGGGCCAATATCTAAAGGGCGATACTTTCGCGGCTTTACTTTCTGTACACAAACACATCCGCGCATTCTTTCTGTACTTTAGAAAGTCAGAAATATTTATTGAATTTAATGGGGATTTACTTTACTTTACTTTTTTACTAGTAGTAGGACGAACCGATTCTCTCGTCCGTGGAAATGGCGCCTTAGCTTTTAGTTTGCTCTGTTCTTGTTGCTTATATACAAATGATCTGTAAAATCATGCCTAAAGTCTTTCAACGTATTACAATCACAATCTAATTTATAGTGACAGAACAAATAAAGATTTATTATTGGTTAAAACTTCATCAACTCTGAACGTTCTGTACCATAAAACCACCACCACCACGTATAAAAACTATGTATCGTAATAAACATAATTTTGCGTTTTCATTGAAAATAAATTATTAATCTTCCTAACCACTGATCAGTCAATGGTCTCATGCGTGGACTGCTTTACATTGAGCCCCCGTGACTCCATTCGGCCAGCTCTAACCGTCACAAGAATGGTAAAACAGAAGTGAAATAGGGAACAAATATATATAAAAATATGCTTATAAATTAACATATTTCGGGCAAATAAAGCAATATATTTTGGAATCCTACTTTGCCTGAACTTTATTATCTAAGTAAAACAAGTTAAACGTATTTTTATTATTTCATAATAAGAACTCTTTGTATGCATCATCCATACTGGACTCAGTGGAATGTGTCGAGTTAGCAACGACCGAAAAAAAAAACTTATTCAACAAAACAAGCGCTCGACTTGATACTATATAGTCCCACCAAATATGAGAGTCGTCGAAACAAAGGAAGTGAGCAGGTTCCAGCCAATTCTAGATTTGATAGGGTTAATTAAATATGGAGGATTGTTTTGGAACAAGTTATCAAATACGATTATACGACGTTGTTTGTTTACTTCGATATATCGCGTTGCATTTGATAGTAAATTATTTTAATTCATTGTTATTTCGACACCAATACCTACACAGTTTGCGTTATGATAATACGACCCAAATAGGTAGGTATTATGTAAATTAACTTGATACTTACTTTACTTCGACACATCTTAATACAGGTAGGTAGGTACTTAAGTATAACCAATAACAGTGTTATTATTCTACATGCACCTAGTACACATGTAGTACCTACCTACTACAGTAGGACTTTAGATTTAATATTCGACAACAAAATAGGTAAAATAGGTACCTAGGTAGATAGATAGGCACCTTTATGATTCAAAATTCAACAAAAAATTGTTGAACCTACAGAAAATATCGGTAAACACGGGTTACTTTAGCCCTGAGGGTAAAATTGTCCGCCCTTATAGGCTTCCAAGTTTTTTTTTTAATTTTACAATTTCAAGTAACAAATGATAAAAATGTAGTGTTTTTTTTTGTGTGGGCAATGTTACCTCTCAGGGCTAAGGGTGGAATTCTACCTGTCTAACTACTGTCTACCTATCTTTGTCCAATGTGCATTTGATCAAAGAAATTGGGTAACTTCATCAAAACGTGAAACATCGACATTTGATCAAATATTACGTTATTTAAAATGGCTACGCAAATATGTAGTATAAAAACTTGAACCAAGATATTGGGTGTGGAATGGACCCCCACCAAAGGAATTTGATTAAATATTGGATATAGAAATTGGACAAAATATGCTTATAAACACAGAGATGGAATACCACCCTAACCCGTAAAGCGTGTGCTAGACGGTTTGAAACCATGGTTTCAAACCAAGTGACCTTGGTAGAAGCGAGCGGCTACATGGTTTCAAACAAGCCCATTTGTTTGACATCTGCCAAGGGTGTTTAAGGTCATGCGAAATTTGGTTTCAAACCACTGTCTACATGATTTCAAACCACCTGTTTGAAACCGTCTGGCACGCGCCTTAGCCGCTTAACCGGTAAGTGCAATTTGGTTTGAAACCACTGTCTACATGGTTTCAAACTACCGAGGTCACTTGGTTTCAAACCAGTGGTTTCAAACCGTCTAGCACACGCTTTAATAATGTTATTCAAGTTATTATTATAAACGTGTCGTCTGTCACGTCGATCTCATTAGCTAAAAGATGCATATCGAAATACCTACTGGTGCAACCAATTACCTGATTGTTCGATTCATTACCTATATTAATCATTATTATGTCATTTTACAGTGCATAGAAAGTAGGTATTTCTACGATTGCCCGCGACCACCCGCGACGCCGTCTGCACAAGTCGCTATTTGTTTAGATTTTTTTGGAAACGGGCTGATTTTTTAAGATAGATATTGACACCTTAGCTATATCAATTTTCAGGGTATATCATATTCATATTTCAAAATCGATCGGTTTAGGCGATCTGTGAAGACTGAACGAACAACGAAACAAACGAACACTTTTCATATACTTACCTATATAGCAGATGAAGCTTTTCATAAAGCTTGTTTAAAAATATATTTTTGTCACAAAGTTTTTTTTTCTAACAATAATGTCACAAACTTATTTGTAATTAGGTAAGTTGGCATAGGCCAAAACAAAAATATTTCCTTTTCCTGTTTCTGCCGCTGCCCCGACACCCCAGTTTTTAGCCGTAATAATAATTTTAAACGAAGGGTTGCGAAGTGGCTGCATAGGTCAGCCGTGGTCTCCCCTATTTGACGCGCGTCAATGCGGGCAGCCATTTTGTTATTATTACTCATTGTTATTATTTAAAATAAGAACTCAATTGTTTTGAAGTTTTTAGGCGTAGGGAATTAAAGGGCATATTAATCTCGACTTATTGAATCACGAAAGAAATTTATAAATAAATACGAATACCTAGGTTATCTAGAAAGAAGAAAGAAAATAAGTTTATTTGATAGGCATTTTACAACTTACAGATTGAAATATCATTTTTGACATAATTTTAGACCTATCAAAATGGTTTCCACTCAGCTTGATGTGCCAAAACGTTGATATGCGTTTTGACACGCTGGTTTTCAGTGGAACCAGGGTAAAACTAAAACTAAGTAGGATGGTGGCGCTAACTCCAAGCTATTTACACATGAACCGTCACGTATCATGGGCAACTTTGACCAAAAACATAACATATCTGCAACTTATTACTAATTCGAGATTAGAACGCAAGCACTTAATATCCTAGTCATTGTGTGACGACATGATTGATCTTGGGATTACTTCTGTACCTCTACCATGAGTTGCTATCGAAAACTCGTATTACGTTCTACAGTCGATAGCGAGTAAACGTCCTTCGAATAGTTTTTGATTAAACTCGTACCATGAGTCACATAAACGTTTACTATTCTCGCTAACGTTAACTCGATAGTTCGTGTAGTTATCGTTACGTGTGCCTAATTTCACACCAAAACGAAGTTGTCTCTTTCTAACTACAATAAAAAGACAGAGTAAGGATGATATTGGGCTAAAAGATAAGTATCCATGTCATCTATTTAAAAATATAGAAATAACCCTGCTAATTTAAAAAAGTGCCCTAGAGCAGTGTCACTATGTAAGTGTAAGTGATTCTTGAATTTGTTTTGATTTTTTTGTCAATGTGACAGTTCATTCATACGTCTGTGTATAGTCAAATTAGACAAAAACTTATTTAATTATGTGCCGAAAGTTATAATATACTTACATATAAGTCATTAATTTCATATCTCATGGCATTCTTTTAAAAAAATGCTTTACAGGAAGAAGTTACTGAAGTGGCACTAGAAACAAATGACAGCCTATCAATTTTCCTGCTAAATGAATAACTTGCTCAACAAACTTGTTCCAGTAAGTTTCCCTATCATTGTTACTATTGAAATAAAATAAACAATTTATTATATATATTTAAGATAAAAATTCATTTAATTCATGTCCTAGGAAAGATTATTTCAATGTGTTTTTTTTCACTGCAGGCGTTGGAGACTGGAATCTACTTGTACCACTTGTACCAGGGACATCAGCTCAGGCCTCCTTTTTTCCACCATTGCTTGTGGCTAACAGCACTTGCAGTGAACAAGACTTGGTGGACAGAGAGTATCCCAAAACAGTTAACAGCCCAGGTATAGTGACTGCAATGACAGTCAATTTCCATCAGCTCTTCAAGAAATAGGTTCCAATAAATTTTGCTGTTATTATCACATTTTAGAGTAAAATGTACCTACCTATCTAGTTTCATTAGTTAATTAAGAATTCAAAATAGTACTGTAAACGTTTTTTTATCCATTACAGCCCTGCCCGAGGTGGACGGGAGTGAGACCGGAGTAAAGCACGGTGGTGAGCCTGCGGTCACAAGAACAGCATTAGCAGCTGCTAATGCCAGGTGGCAGAGCCCCAAGCTCTTACCGCCCACACCGCGTCAGTGGCGAAGACGTCAGGTGCAAAACCACTAATCTCCTGTCTACAGAAGGACTCGCACCCAGACAGTCAGATTTGGCAAGGCAAGCCTTTGTCAGAGCTGACAGTGAATGGCGAGCTTTTAAACAGGAAGTGGAGCGGGAGAGGAATAGGTTAAGGGAATCAGAGTTTAGAATGCAAGAACGGTGGTTAGATTTATTTGGTAAATTTTTAGCATTAGGAAATATAATTGTAGATACTTTAGCAAATAAATAAAGATTTTGTGTAATAAATAAAGATTTTGTGTAATAAATAAAGATTATGTGTGATGTATGAGTACTTTTTATTTTTATATTAAACAAAAAACAGAAAACATGGTACAAGTATTTGGAAATAATGCATTGATGCAAGTCTTCTAACTAATTGATCCCGCGGTGCTCTCTCCATTAATAAATCACTGGTGCCTTCATTTTCCAACACTAACTCCTGGCCCTCAAATAGTTCTGAAAATAGTAGGTACCTACAACAAACATAATAAAGATAAGGACATATTTAGTATTAAAGTTAATATATAATCATTATCTTTCACTATAAATACCTTTACTTTCTTCAGACATATCCTTGTCATCAGGATCGGGAACATTATATTTGTGAGTGGATTTCAAATCCGTGTAGTACGTTAACGAATCGCACAAATTCTCAAAAGCTTCCTTACTGAGCCTATATCCTTTAATAAAATTTATTCTCAGTTAAATTTTGAAGTGGATTTCTTAACGTAATATTTCTCATATCAGCTTGAAATGCTCCTTGTTTTCGTCGTTCGTCTTCATAAGCCTACATATTCCACGCTAAATAATGTCTTGCCGATATTATTTGGATAGATAAATAATTGGAGTAACGTATTAAACAATAATTCTAAGTTTTCACGCACCAATTTGCTAGTGAAATAGTTAACTACAGTCGATACGGTATTTTTCGATGACATCTGTCAAATTTACGACTCATGGTACCGATGTTCTACGGCAACGGTTACAAAACGTTAGTCGCTAACGAATAGATTTCGATAGGTAATTTACGTTGTACTCATACTAGCGATCTTTAGTTCTTTAAGTGACCGCTAGAGGAGCTGTACAATTCTCCATACAAATCGTTTACGCCGTCGCTAGCGAGTGCGGTCACTGTAAACTCATGGTAATGGTACTGATATGGCCTTGGGAATATATGCAGCAGTAGGTATGGCAAAGCACGACTACCTATATCTGTTGACTTCCTATCTAATTGAGATCTTATTTTTCACGAAATCACCTAATTGTACCTAATCCTGTTCCAACATTGTTCCAACCAAACTCCAGGCTCGTCTATGTAGGCTACGTGGTCAGAGAGGCAGGTCGACATCAGATATTATATGTACCTATCTAATGTTTCTGCATAATTCTATAAAAATAATGAATCCTATCTGACAGACAGACATCGTATAATAGGTGAGTTCACTCAAATTAACCTAGTTATGAGAGAAATTAAAAACAAAACTCATGTGTAACACATGTATCCTTTAAAGAACCTGTTTTTAAAAGTGGGTTGATAAGAGCACCCGCTCACAGGAACAGCTGACGCGTTCCATTGCCTCTTTTTGCTTTTAAATAGCCTGTCCCTTTCTCGCTTGATGATAATTACGATACCGAGCGAATGAGACATCAGAGGGATTTTTTTGAAGGTTAGGCACAGGGTATTTTGCGTGGGAAGCCATATTGTGTAAGTACAAATTTAGTTTTGCGGTCGGAATAAGCGCTGTCGTCACAGGTAGACAAGGGATTTGGTTACAATTTAATTTAGTTCCTGTTTTCGCCAATAGGTTCGTGTAATTTTGTGTAAACGTTATTTTCATTTGAATATCAGACATATGAACTTTTGGATTTGCTTTTGGTATATTGGAGTCCTTATGTTTTCAAAAAATTTAATATTCATTTCGTTAAGACTCATATATGATGCATAGATGAAATAAAAAAATTGCAAAATAGGAATAATAATCTATATAAAATAAAGAATACAATAAAATAATTAATATAAAATATTACATTATAAATAATAGACAAAGTGTACTTATTACAGTTATTTTATTACTGTATTTACACATTAAATATAAAATATACCCACGAAATACTTAACTCTGTAATACAATATAAAAAAAATCTATCCTACACAGATTTAAGCGTGCGTTTGTTTCATGCATTAAGCGCTGCGGCAAACGCACTGAGCCTTAGCGCAAGCAACCGCGCGCTTAAGAGGGTGAACCAACTGCAAAATCTAGCCTTTTCATACAAACGGCGATAACGTTTTCCACCCCCTAAACGTTAATCGAATTCGACCAATTTTTGATATGTGGTCAGTCGGAACAAAAACTATGTCCGTACGTTTCGTTTTTTTAAATATTGATTAGTTATAAAGAGATTATGGCCGAAATTACTTTTGTATGAAAACAATAAAACGGGAATAAATCGAAATTTATTAATAATATTAAAAAAAACTAAACGTACGGACATAGTTTTTGTTCCGACTGGCACAGTCTCAAAAATTGGTCGAAATCGGTTAACATTTAGGGGGTGGAAAACGTTATCGCCGTTTGTATGGAAAGCCGTCACCTCACAATCCTATTAAAAAGAAAGTCACTTCGTAAGAGTGACTTCAGGTTGAATTGGACACATTTTGTAAGTGACAAATGTCAACTTTGATCCCTGGACGCTAAACGAAGGCGTTGTAAGTGTAACGTGTGTATGTATGTGTGTGTGTGTGTGTATGTGTGTCTGTGGTATCGTAGATCCCAAACGGATGAGAACTTATTTTGATATATTTTTGATTTGAAAGTGACTTGATCGAGAGCGTTCCTAATAACTTTGGTGAAAATCCATTGGGCCGTTAGAGTTAGGAGCTCTGGTAGGGATTCTAATTTTATCGGGATTTTATATCAGGGCTTGGTTTAACGTTAAAAAGTTGATAACGTTACCCGCTGATCGATAGTTAACGTTAGCAAAATATATCGTTAAATTTTTGTTAATATATTTTATTTTTACCGGTAAATTGAGCTAACGTTAAAAGCAAAGTATTGTTAATATTAACGTTATTTTACGAACGTTATCCGCGTCCGTCATCCGCTTGATTTAACATTATTTTTAACGGTATTTAACTTTAATTTAACGGTAGCTAACGGTATTTTTATGTAATTACAAGGTGGGCCAAAAGAAGTCATCCGATGTTGTTTGACTCTCTTTTTTTTTCTAAATGAAAAACTTGGATTCTGTTTTTTTATTATATTAATTTAAACCTTTAGAATTTTATTGGTCAAGTCGAGAAGATTATATCGGCCAAATGGGCGCCGTCACAATTGATTGTCATACGGGCTCGTTTTATGGCATTTTTCATCACTTTGGCGAGAACTTCGGGCGACAGATTCTCGCACTCGTGTCGAATGTTGTCCTTGAGGGCTTCCAGAGTCTCGGGCTTGTTCACGTAAACACGGGACTTCAAAAAACCCCACAAAAAAAAGTCTGGAACGCTTAAATCGGGTGATCTTGCGGGCCAGTGCAAATCGCCAAAACGAGAGATGAGGCGACCCGGGAACGCCGCCTTCAGAATATCGGTTGTGGCTCGCGCAGTGTGTGCCGTTGCTCCGTCCTGTTGGAACCACATGTCGTTCGGTCCTAATTCGTCCAATTGCGGCAGAAAAAACTCGGTCAACATGGCCCTATAGCGCGCACCGTCCACTGTTGTCGTATGGCCAGCGGCATTCTCGAAAAAAAATGGCCCAATGACTCCTCCAGCGTGAACAGCGCACCATGCAGTCACTTTGAGCGGGTGTAATGGCTCCTCGTGCATCACTCGTGGATTTTTGGTGCCCCAGAAGCGATAGTTTTGCTTGTTCACGTACCCGCTGAGGTGGAAATGATGTGGAAATGACCAAAATCATAATGAGCGATGAGGCATCGCTCATTATGATTTTGGTCGAAAAATCGTCCACTTCTTCCTCGAGATTGAGAATGGCTTGGGCGTAGGTTACGCGCGTTTGGCGGTCGGCAGGCAGCTGCTGATGCACGGACTGGACTTTGTATGGGAACATGCGCAGGTCTTTGACCAAAATTCGCCTTAGGGACGTCCGTCTGATGGCTAATTGCGTGGCACGGCGTCTGGTTGATGTTTCCGCCGACAGCTCGACATCCTCGGCAACAGCGGCGATATTCTCGGCAGAACGGGCGCTCCGGGGCCGGCCACTCTTGGCAACGTCTCGTGTGGTCCCATACTCTTCAAGGTTGGTGGCCAAACGGCGCAGTGTTTGCGCAGTCGGTGTCTGACGGCCGGGGAATCGGCGACGGAATTCGCGCTGCGCCAACACCACAGACGAATTGTTACGCAAAAAAATAGACACGATTATTCCGCGTTCTTGGGGAGTGTATCGCTCCATGGCTTGTTCACTTGTATTTTGCATCTGTCAAGTCCACAAATGTCAAAACAGATTTGACATTGGCGACCATTTGCAAAAATGAGAGCATCTTCCAATAGGGTGATTTCTTTTGGCCCACCTTGTACCTTTAAGTAACGTTATTTATTATGTTGTCATCTAGTATGAACAAGCCTCGGTCGGGCTATTGTTAAAATTATCGTTAGTAAGTTAACATTATAATAAAATTACTGTACCAAACAACATTAAAATTTATACCGTTACAAAAGTATTTTTATGAAATTACCGTTTCTTCTTCTTGAAGATGTAACGTTATTATCTAGTAACGTTAACAAGCCGTTTTATATATTTAATTACCCGTACAGCGAACTGCCAAATCTATCGACGGTTTAAATTTCGAGAACTTCCATTAAGTGATTACACTGTTTACTGTCTTCCATAGAAAATAAGTCTTCGGTGAGTGCTAGAAACGGTTCAATCATATTTTGCCAAACAAAGAAAACACATGACGATCAAAGTATTATTTGCATTCCCCGGCATTAACAAAACAGAATACAAAAAAAAACGTAACACATGTTTTTTCTTTGTTCTATCCAAAATGGCGTCACTTGTTTTCACACCCGTCATGTAATACACGATAAGTTTACACATTTTGATAAAGCTAGATTATTATCATTTCATTGTGAATAAACATTATGATAAGCGAGATAACGTTTCCTGTTATTGTGAAGTGTTTTAACTCTTATTAGTGTTCATTTTAATCCTTACTGTAAATGCGTTTATTATAAATGCTAATATACCTACTTCAAGAGGTCAAGGAGCTGGCAGAGAGGAGAGAGGAATGGAAATTGCTCCACCGACAAGAGCAAAGCTCTTAAATTAAGAGAGAGAGAGAGAGAAATATACCTACTTATAGAAATAGAAACGATCGACAATCACGAGAAAAAAAAAAAACAAAGATTACAGATTATAAAAGAATGGCAACACATAGACTGTTGAGTTTCTTGCGGCGCTTCTTCTCAGCAGTGGTCTCCTCTTGGGAAGCGCTGGTAGATTTTGACGTGTAAAAGTGCCCGTGCGGCCTACTTACTGAATAAATATCTTTTATCTTTTATCTTTATCAGATACCAAAATTAAACCTTAACAGTACTTATAGGATGTTCGCAAATGGTGTCCCATAAAGGCGTCAGTTGGTAGCGGACTGCACGCAGCAGCAGCAGACGACGTGTCGTCGCGACACTACTGGTTTCTATGTATTTCTATGAAATTCCCTCCGTAGCTAGCGACACGTCGCTTTCATAGAAACACATTGAAACCAGTAGTGTCGCGGCGACACGTCGTCTGCTGCTGCGTGCAGTCGGCTACCAACTCACACCTTAACTGACCTCAGTAAAAGTCGCATGGTTTTCAAGATTTGCCAGTTTTAAAGTTCTTTGCCAATTTAAACTTGAAATATATTGAAAATCATGTGAGTTGGAAGCGCGTGCTTGAAGCCATGGTTTTAAACCAAGTGACCTTGGTAGAAGCGAGCTGCTACACGGTTTCAAACAAGCCAATTTGTTTGATATCTGCCAAGGGCGTTTAAGGTCATGCGAAATTTGGGTTAAAACCACTGTCTACACGGTTTTAAACCGTGTAGCACACGCATTACTGAGGTTATGTTAGGCTGGTTCGGTGTAGGGATGATGCGCATGCGCTGTACTGTACCTAGCTATAACATCGAGTAAGTAGTAGGTAAGGCATTGAAGAATCATTATTAAAGGTGTCGACGGTGTCGTTGAGTTTAACGGACGTTTCTCTTGTCACCCTTCCACCCGTGCACCCGTCAAAAGGCTGGTTTGGCCCAACTGATATGTCCCTGGTCTACCTCCAGTGTCACTGTATGGGTCACCCTGGTGGGTTCCACCTTTGTAACATTACGTAACATGGTTCCGTGACTGTGTCAGTACCGGTTTTGTGCTATAAGACATTGCTTCTTGCCAAATGTCATGATAAGTCAACGGGAAGTACCCTATAGCTATGTCCACACCTATGCGCTTTCATGATCAACTTGCGCTTTCAACTTGGAATGCGTCTTGCGTCAAGCGCATGCAATACGAGGGAGACACTGAATCTTCAATAAAATCCAATGTTTTGACTTTATCTTCCGCCATTTTATTTGCAAAATGTTGCACGTCAACCCAACGGTGACGGATCAGCGTGCGCTACGGGTATGCGCTGATATCAAACCACTTTGAGCGCATTCGCTATTGGATGCGCTGTGGTTGCAGAGGCATGCGTCAGAGCAAAGCGCAAGTTGATCATGAAAGCGCACAGGTGTAGACATAGCTTATGAGTTTTGATTCCCTTGAGATTCCCTTGAATGCGGAATAAACGGCCGTATCTTTTGATTGCGTTGACTTAGATGTTTGATTTTTTTACAGCGCTAAGGGATTGCAAGGGATTGTATTTGATATTAATTTCAACTTGATAACTTTACGCGTTCCTGAGAAAAAGGGTCTTGACAGACAGACAGACGGTCGGACCACAAAGTGATCCTATAAGGGTTCCTTTTGAGGTTTCCTTACGAAACCCTAAAAAAACTAAATAAAAATTGGGTTTGTGTGTATGTTCCCTATGGAACGTTTTAGCGATCGGATCAACAGATTTATTGTTTTGCTTTTTGTCAATTTTATGCGAAGGTTATGGGCAGGAACGCATCGGGTAGGTACCAGCTTGGACTGTATTGCATGTATATGCATATAAACCTGGAAAACATAATCCTCCCTTTTTGGTTGTCGGGTAAAACGAATTTTCAATCAAACTTTCTGTCTGCTTAGCATGCACGAGATAAAATTTGACAGATGCCAGGGAAATTAATACATAATTATATTCTAACGTAATAATGAAAACTTAACGTTTAAAATAAAAGCGTCTCGTCCAGACTTTTATTACCTTTTATTACTAAGCGGTTTTATCCGGTATTGCTGGAGTAAATAAATAAATCGTCCAAATGTCCAAATCCATTAAGAGCCTGTGCACACTAGTGTTTTTGCCCGGGGGTCTAAGGGCTAAAAACGCTAGTGTTCACAGGCTCTAAACTACGCATGATATTGAAATACTCTAGCAACTGTTTATTCGTGCTGTCACTTTATCTTGTACACATGTTAGGCTCGATAAGAATTTTATATTAATCCAACTTTAGGACATAGTATTTCGAAAAGAATGATTGTGAAAGAAGTAGGTATAATGAGGGCTATCGCGTGTGAATTCGCCGCTAAAGGCGCTAGTGCAGCGTGACGTCTCCGAAATGTCAAATGTTATTATTTGTGGGTGGGTTATGTGGGTTTATTTCTAATTAGAATGGTATGAATATATTGCAATACCTGAGATTAATAGCAAATATGAGTTACGGGTCAATGAATGTCAGTGCTTTATTCTGTCAATGAGTATATAGAACTTGACATGTAAACAATATTGACATTTAATGTATTTTGTGTTGACTTTTGTTGCTATATGTTGTTATTGCCGGTTTCTTTACTGACCACATATTTATATCATTTTGTTATGACGGTCCTTAATGGAGATATACTTATAAGATGACATTAACACGTAATTTAAATAATTCAAATTTCATATTGTTGTAATTTCATTAAATGTGTAATTTCTATTTCTGACGATCTCAATGTAATAACTTGTAATTTGACATGAAGTGCAATTTATACTGTACTCATACTCATACTATAACTCATACTGTAATTTATATTTAGTAATAAAATCTGAATCTGAATCATTAAAAGCGGAGCTAAGAAAAGGAGGTGCAAAATTAAGCGGGCTGAATTCAGAAGTTAGTTGTTTACTGTTTTTAGGTATTAAATATGATTTAAATGTAAACTGTTTTCACGCCCGTAATAACAAACTTGGAAAGTTAAACTTCAGGACCTTACTCGACAGTGGCGCCAACTGGTGTGCACGAAAACGATAGTCCCCTCATTTCATACATATTTATACTTTATAAAAATGTAGAATTTCTAGGGTTGCTTACGCCATCTCCTGGCGAATAGCCAGTAACTTCAAATTTAAATTATTTATTGCATATCAACAAATCACAGGTGAAAATAATATGTATAATAATAATAATTAATAACTTAAGGTTATTTTACGGATATTTTTCTGCAAATAAAATTTTTACCTATCTTGCCCATCAATTGGTTATAAGGACAGGACAGCTATCGCCATCTCTTGATACGCGTCACAAGATCTGCGCATCAAAACAGTGGATGAGTTGCCACTTGAGAATAGAAACTCTTTTACAAAGCCACAGACGACTAAGAGGTACTACGTACAGACGAACAACTGCCATACATCCAATACTAGCCTCTTTAGATGCGGATCCGCTCTGAACGTTTAATATGTGTTTTGACAGCTTTTTTTTTTTTTAATTTAATTCCTTTGAAGGCCAAGGTAATCAAAGAGTATAGTGTAATACCAAAATGAAAAAAGTGGTAATGACGAGGCGATATGGTCGTTGACCTAAGCCTGTCCAAATGGACAAAATGGGAGAAAAAAAAAAGGAAAAGAGTGGCTTCTCTGTGGTTAAACATGCACCTAAGAACGTAGCACCATCTATAGTTCGTAAGGTGAAACTTCACACGCGTGGTACACACACAAACACACACACACACATAGATTTATGTATTGCTAGTTAGGCAACGAACGCCAGTGTCAAATACAGCGGCGCCCGAAGGATCCTCTTGTTTACTTAGATAATTTTAATCTCATGAATTAAAAATTATCTAGGTAAGCGAGAGAATCATTCTGACTTCTTGAGCTCGGCGCCGCTGTTCTTGACGCTGGCAGTGCTGGAATGGAGAAATGTCAAATGATTATTAAGTACAAAAAATAACACATTTCTTGATTATATTATTTATTTGTATGTAAGCGCATTTTAACATAATTTAAACTAAACATCTACAAAGGTTTAATACTTACAAATGTATAGGTGTAACCAGGGTTTGTTTTAACTTAGTATGGAAAAAGCAACTTTATGTGATTACTAAGCTTATTTGATAAAAAAAAAAACGGGCAAATGAGTTTAAAACCTTCGCTGATTCCTAATGAATCAAATAATGCAAGACACCACTGAAAAACTTGTGAAGTAAAACATGAAATTAAGGATTTTTCGTGACATGGACGTTCGGGAAAATTGCAAAAATTCAGATTAAAATGATCAATACGAGTATTTCCGAAACTAGTAAAACTCGCTGAACGTACATAAAGGTTAAATCGATAGCTTTTTAGCTGCTCTATCTGCCCTTAATGGCTTGAAGTTGGTTGGTTGGTGGTGGAAGGGACATCCTATATATAAAACAAACTTATAAAATAAAAACTAAACCCGTAAATTTATAACTCAGGAACGGCTCAACCGATTTTTGAAATGAAATGAAATGAAATTTATTGCATATGGAATTTGGATTAAAAATCATGCAGATAAATTTGCCAGTTACATAGTCTCACCAAACCCTACCTTTACAAGCGTATACGCATTTTACAATGGCAAATTATTCATAATTATTAACACATTTAATAATATAGTATAAATAGGTAGGTACTATAACATATCATAATAAAACTAAAAATGTCAAGTATTAATAAAACAGTAAAAAAAAATCAAAACGTCCCATAATATAAAATAAAAATATTATATAATTTTGACATGTCCAAAGAATATTAATTTTCTAAATACTCCTTAATACTATAATAACATTTTTGTGCAAGCAATGACTTCAAGCTATTTTTAAACTTTGTGATCTTGCAGTCTTTGTTTTTGACGACAATGCTAATTTAGCCAGAGGATGGTGTAATTTATGTGTGTAATGTTGTCTAACCATTCTCGAGCGCGTAGACTGAATATTTTGGAACAGATAATTATATTTATGCACGAATGTACAAATATAAAAAGATAGGGTACAGTCAAAATGCAATATTCTCTAAAGTATGGAAGGCACGAGTCTAATCTATGGATACCAAATATTGCTCTTATGCAACGCTTTTGAATTAAAAGTGCCTTGTCTTTCGCTGTGGAATTTCCCCAGATAACAATTCCATAGCGTAATGTCGAGTCTACATAACCATTATAGGAAGACACTGCAGCTTCAACCGACACTGTCTGACGAACTCTTCTTAAGGCAAACACAAATCTATTTAACCTAGAACACAGGTTGTCGACATGTTCTATCCAATTACAGTGACAATCAATATCTATCCCTTGAAATTTTATATGCTCAACTTCTTCGACGGCATCGCCTTGAAAAGCAACATTCAGTTTTTGTGCCTTACCTCGTGACGAGCGAAACTGAATATATTTAGTTTTAACTATATATGCCCTTTAGTTATTTCGTGTTAACCAATTTACAGTAGCTTCTAAAGTTTTATTCATTTCAATATTATATGTCAACAGGTCTTTTCCCTCTATAATTATTGTTGTGTCATCGGCAAATTTTAGGAACAACAACCCAAATTGCCACTGTTTTAAAAGTACTTTTAGATCACTGTTGATCACAAGATTCATACAGTTTCATTCTACGAGCTACAATTGTGAAGAGGATTCAGGTGAGCAGTTATTAAAAAAACTAAAAGGATTATTTGAATCATTCAATGAAAATGAAAGTGATGAAAATGTTAGCCCATATGAATCCTCTGATTTGAACCCTGCTGCCGGACAAAGCATTCCCACAACCGCAAGCCACGAACGCCTAAACATACACTCACGCGCTTACTGTACGGGGTGGGTCATAAGCATAAGAAAAATTTCGAGCCATATTAAATGCATGAACTGTGAAGGAAATTTAACCTCCAATGATGATAACGCGGAGATAAATAATTGGATAAGATTAAGTAAGTAAGTAAGTTTACTGTCACTGCGTGTCTCAGTGCTTTGCCTTTATTTTTCTTTAGCGAAAGAGTCGATCCATTTACAGAGTCAAATAAATCGACAAAAAATTTAACTATTTCCAAGGGTATTCTTTTTTGGTATTTCAATTGTTTTTTGGACTTAACATATTCTTCATACAGTTCAGCACAGCACGGTAACAATTTCTTCTTCTTTGAAATTACTTGTTTCCTTTAGATGACTAATTTCGGAGTATCAGCAAGTTCATCTTCTGTAACGTTAAAAAAATTGGATAGGGCTAGCTAGTTATAGCAGACCTCTTGGTCACTGAAAATTTACGCTTCTAGCTTTATCGATATTTAGCATCTTGGGCTCTCCTACAAATAAAGACAAAATTGCTATAAGAACATTTCTTAGTAGGCCAATGCATTCAACAAACAAGCGACCCGCCCCGGCATCGCAGAGCATAATACGCACCTAAACCTTAATGAATTATACACTCAAACCTTCCTCGTAAATCACTGCGTCCATTGGTATGAAAATCCGTTCAGTAGTTTTTGAGTTTATCGCGAACAGACAGACAGACGCGACGGGGGGTTTGTTTTATAATATGTATGTAGTGATTACCTGACGTAGTTTTAGTTACCCTTTTCAGCACTTAAAAATGACTTGAAAAAGTCGGTGATGTTCGAAAGCGTACTATCGTCGAGGACTATCTAACAGATAAATAAGTTTCAGTCAAAAACTTAATTTTTGGGACAATCTCTCAATATCTTTTCTTGCCGACTGTACTTTTTTTTGCACAGTCATCATCTGCTAATCAAGACAAATCCATCATCAGAGCAGAACAGATGGCCGTTGGGGCCGAAGAGTTCTCGAGTGGCGTGGGCAGACCTCCAACAAGGTGGACCGTTGACGTGGTTAAGATTGCGGGAAGCCGATGGATGCAAGCGGCGCAGGACCGGTCCTTGGAGAGGCCTATGTCCAGCAGTGGACGTCTTTCGGCTATGATGATGATGATGAAGCTAGCGGTCCTGGGTTCGAATCCCGGTATGGTTAAATATTTGTGTGATGAGCGCGAGTATTTGTTCCCGAGTCATGGATGGTTTCTATGCATAAGTATGTATTTCTCTATATAAGTATGTTTATCGTAGTCTGTACCCATAGTACAAGCTTAGAGCTTAGTTTGAGACTAGGTTAATTTGTGTGAGATTGTCCTCTGATATTTATTTATTTATTTTATTTTATTTATTTAATGCTAGAAGTAATATCATTGACATAAATAATGTCTAACTGTTGAGTTTCTTGCGGCGCTTCTTCTCAGTCGTGGTCTCCTCTTGGGAAGCGCTGGTTGATTTTGACACGTAAAAGTGCCCGTACGGCCTACTTACTGAATACGAGTAAATATATTTTTATCTTTTTTTTATGCCAATTGGTATTTGTACACTTCCTGGTTATTTTAGGGCAGCATTCAAACATGTTGCACACAGTTACTTTATTTAAATAGCTTATTTATTACCTCTAGCAACGGGTGTTTCCATAGGTTTATTCATTGAATCAGATGCCAACGGCAACGGTATATTGTATGCCACTAAGTTTCCTTCATCATGCTGAGGTTGACTAGAGGAAGCTGGCATAGCCCCGTGTTCTGAAAATTAAGAATTAAACTAATTAACACGGTCGTTATACGAATAAATAAAAATAAAATGGTTTATTTCTGATAACATAGATCCATTGATGTTAGTGGGTTAGTTACAAAGTTCCTTAATAATTATGTCATCTTACAACTATGTTAGTATATACGTTATTTTGTGTTAGTCCAGGTAATAAACTATCAATTGGTGTGCCAAATTTCATTCAAATCCGTTCAGCGGTTTAGGAGTGATTGAGTAACAAACATTCAAACATCCAAACATAAAAACTTTTTCATGTATAATATTTGTAGGATAAGCGTGTAGAGACACCATCTTGGCATACTTATGTTATGTACATAACTACATACTTGAATTTTTTTGTCAAGATTGCAAAAAATATTCTTAATAGGTTTTGCCTGTGACTGCGTCCAAGTAGAAGTCTTTTGTCGCTGCTCCCTCGGGAACTCAAACCAAATTTCAACGAAATCGGTTCAGCTGTCTAGCGATGAAAGCGACAAACAAACAAACTCACTTTATTATAATTATATTATGTACTAGGATGGCGGCCGCCCGCGACTTCGTCCGTTAACTTCGTTCCTGTGGGAATCAGATATATCCGTAAAAAGTAACCTATTGACGCTTCCGGTTATTTCCTATAACCGTGTACCAAATTTCAGCCAAATCGCTTCAGTGGTTTCAGCGTGGTTTCAAACAAACATCCAAACTTTCGCATTTATAATATTATGTATAGTTTGAAGTAAGATAAACATTTATGTAGCAGCCGCCCGCAACTTCGTCCGCGTAGAAGTCGTTTATCGCTGCTTCCTCGGGAACCGTCCATTTTTTTCGGGATAAAAGGTAGCCTATGTGCTATTCCAGACTATACCTAATCTATCTCTGTGCCGAATTTGCCCGCGATTCCGTCCACGTAGAAGCCGTTTCGCTGCTCCCCAATAACAGCTAGTACTTAGATCCACACCTGCAACTTTTAGTGCCTGGCCCTGGGCTTTATTAATTTTCATTGTGTAACATAAGCTAACTGGAAACTGGACTATAACACTATCACCTGCTCCACACCCTGTTAAAATTTCTGCTCTCTCTCTCTGCTTTTATAACGTTTCCTTGTAAATTAGTCACACATTCCACTTAAACTTAACCATTGGTTAAAAAAATCACTAACATTACTTTGGTTAACTATGTATCAAAAACTCCACTCTTATTTGATTAGCAACTTACCAGTATCCATCCTTTAGTTGCCATTTGCAATATGCATGATCTTCATGCTTCCTCTTTTTTGCATTATTGTGGTCTTTATTTATACCATTTTCTGAAATTAAAAAATGCATGCACTAATAGTAATTTTATCTATATTCATTATGTTACTTCTGTCTGTTCACTATTTGTTAATAGGATTAAGAAGCGCTTCAATTCAACAGTGTATGGATAAACTTGTACCATTAGTTTTTGTATACTGTTTTTGTAAGATATTTATTATAAATTGTTAACAAATTAATTATTTCAATTTCAATTTCAATAAAACCTAAGGAACTAAGAAACTAAGGTTTACTTAATTATGGACTTACCGCGATTTTCGTTTTCGTGTGTTATGCTCGGTAGGCCACATCGAATTTCTTCCTCCGTATCCGAGATTTCTCAGTTTTGAACCTACGTTCAAAGTGTTTGTGGCACACAAACATTTTTCGTAGATCTTGAATTGTTAAAATACGCAGCCGTTCACTATTTATGTACTGCAACCATTTGTGGAGTTCTGTATCCGATGCGGGAAATTGGTGCAATTGAACGTCCTGTCGTTTACTTGCACAGTTATCAACACAACACTGGTTATACATTTTAGTTGCAAAAAATAACTATAGCACTGTATTACTATTTTAAACTGAGAGGATAAGCACGGATAGAAATCAACGACACTTCTCTCGATCAGGATTTAAAACATGGCGGGTGCAAAATTGCAAACTGTCAAAGTAGAAGCAACATGGCGGCGGTCAACTGACAGTTAGTTACCGTACCTGTCAGCTGTCAGCTACGATTCCCTAGCGAGTCTTCTAAGGACGATTTTACTTTGTATGAAGTTTATAGGCCGTGTACAAAGCTCTTCAAGAATAATAAAAATGGAAAATAAACAAAAGGTTTTATTCATGCTTTATTCGCAAAAAGCGATAACTTGAAATTTCTGAACTCCCAAATCATTTCTGAACGTACAACTGTTAAAAAACATTTATAACTGTTTCTGCATCTGCCGCTTAATTATAATAGACTCATTGCTTTTTAAATAAGGTTTATTTTCAGTTGTTATTCTTCATATCAATTTCACTTAAATATATTAACGTCAACTTATTATGCCTGTCAAAATCTAAACGCAACACCGAAACGAATATATTTTTCTAAATTTTTGATAATATCTCAAAGAAATGCGACGCGAATTCATACTAGTATTATTAGGAATTATATGTATTTCTACAATATCGTCATTTTTGTCGCGATATGTGCTTGTTGAGTCGGATAAAGTGCTTTTACACACTGTAGTTGGGGCAGTAGGAGCTGGTAACTTCTCATATTGGCAATTGGGACATGTTGGACCTATTTTGGTGGAATTAACATCGTTGTCGGGCGATGCGGACCTTTACGTTGCCGACACGGTCAGGTTAGTGGCTTCAATTATCGTTATAAATGAAAAATACGTGACTTTTGTGCGCCAGTTGATTCGAACTATTGTATTGTTAGTTGTTACCATACTATTCCATAAATATCAGGGAATAGTCTCGCATCACAGATAATTACAATTGAAATGATTAATAACAATTTAACTAAAGCTAAAGTACTAAGGAGACATAATAAACACACAAAAAACATCCGAGACTCAGCAACTATAGAAGAGCCATTAGCATTTGAGCGTCTGGGCAATAAAACCCGCTTTCAACAAGGAAGTGCAAAAAGTACACGTGCTTATCGATAGTTTGCTACGTGCATTGGTTTCCCTTGTTATTGAAATTTGAAGGGCATGCGGAACACATATAATAAATTGATTTGGAGCATTGTATAATTGTAAATTTACAAGATGACAGCGATACTGATTCCTCAGATGAGGAGTAATGTAGTCTAATCTGAATTATTTCTATTTTATAATTGTACATGAAATATATTGAAGTTGGTGGCAAGAATCATGGTGTCATTGCTATTGTGTATACCTACTTGACACCAACTTCAATATATTTCATGGACCTATTAGGCACTAAATAGGCAATTCCTAGGATTCCTAGGAAGCCGGTCTTTATTTAACCCTTTTTAGTGGGTTCTTGAAGAGTTTTATTTTTTTGTTAAAAAATTTCATTTTTCAAACTAGTTAATGTGGCAGAATATTTAAACAATATATTGAACCATTTGGTCCCACACTATAGTCTATACCAGGCTTCTCCTGTGGTCGCCTACTTCAAATAGAGTAAAAAAAGTCTACCATTCTCTGGACTAGTGCAGATAATGAATATAAACTAAAGGTAGCATACAATAAACTAATAAAGTAGAAATAAATATGATCATATGTTTAAAAAACAATGTACAAAAGTAAGGAGGGATGAGAATGGGGTGTCATGGACCCATGACCGGATCTTGAAACTGAAAAGAGACCACCACTCAAATATAACATATTAAAAAACATTAATTATTAAAATCAGGCAATGGGATGACAGGCTGGCAAAAAAAAACTCTTTTTTTTAAGTTGGTTAAAACAATCGCATCACTGTTTGTATTGCAGGCCGAGCTACGAGACGGACAGAAACAACTTCAGTTCAGTGACATGCGGCACTGATTTCGTTAGCATACCTGCCGATTTCCCGCGGCCAGTGGGTAAGGATAGTAAATGCGACGTTCTCAATATAAAGGGACCTTATGGAGGCAGGTGGTTACGCTGTTTTTAGAATCGTTACCATAGTATTCGTATAGTTACAATAATAAGAAGAGCTTAACTGCCTTCCTCCATAAGGTCCCTTTATATTGAGAACGTCACAAATAAACAACAGTGGACAATCTCACCCAAACCGACCTAGTCTCAAAGCTCTAATGTCGTACTACAGGTATTAGGATACGATAAACATACTTATACAAAGAAATACACGACCTGAAGCGTGTGCTACACGGTTTTAAATCTCAGCTTCTACCAAGGTGACCTTTGTAGAAGCGAGCGGCTGTAGCCGGTTTCAAACAAGCCCATTTGTTTGAAGCGCACGCCTGTTCGCCAAGGGCGTTTAAAGGTCGTACGAAATTTGGTTTACAACTACTGTCTACACGGTTTTAAGCCGCTTGTTTTAAGCCGTGTAGCACGCGCTATACTTTATTAGTTAACTATAAATGTAACTCACAATCAAATTAGTCAATAACTTTTTGACTGGTCATCAATTTGAAGGCAATTGTATGGGAAAATCACAACCTTCCCTAATTATCTGGCTACCACTGTGTGGTTTATCGATATACGAACTCCCTATCCGTCATTTGATTTCCCCAAAAATTCCGATGTGTGCCCCTCATGGGCCACCACCCTTGACTCATTATTGCCACCCTTGCTCCCAGGCATAGGCGTCTTCGGGCACTGGTCCCACTTCCTGTCGGAGTACAGCATCAAGGTGTTCTTCGACGTGTCCTCGGTGCCCGACGTCATCGCGACGGTCTTCAAGAGGTCGCAGGACAAGGCTGGTGAGGACACGCTCTTGCTTGTAGTATTATTGCACGGATTGTTAAACTTTTCAACGCCATGTCAAATACAAAAGTCGTCGCTCACACGCCAATGACAGCTGAAGCCAATTTCAACCTTACGTCATAGACACTCGGGTCTATTTTTCGCGGTCAACCGTGACGGATATATCCGTCGTTGAAACAGTGGTGCGGATATATCCGTCGTTGAAACAGTGGTGCGGATATATCTGTCAATGGCGTTGAAGAGGTGGAATGTTTAAATAAAATCATTTTTAGTAAACGCGCTATAAACGAGCCCAAACTCGATAGATCTACTAGTAGCCATGGAGGAGTTCCTATGACCAGCATGTATTCATCATCATACCAGTTCGATGGTACGGTCGGCCTTATAAGTAGCTGCACACGCCGGTACTTTGTCACTTTAACGTCATGTTTGAACTGCTGCACTAATCTGTCAAAGGCGTTAAAGCGACAAGGTACAAAAGTGTGCAGCTACTTATAAGGCTGACTGTACCATATTCTGTTGTCATCAGAATTACATAAGTATGCAAAGTTTCAAGTCAATAATTAGAAGTAGGTTAAAATCGATTTGTAAGATTTGATTACATCTTACTATTGATTAACTTGGTTTATCTTTGAAACACCGACACTTATTTCATAGAATGTTTTGCTTCGCCGAATTTTCATTTCATCGACAGCCATTTCCACGTGCAGGAGTTATAATTATAATTTTTTGATGGTCGCAGGTCTAACCTTTTTTTTTTTTGTTTTATTTTTTTGTTTCTTATTTATTTTTCTTTGTCGCCGGGAATATGCATCACGCATACCCAGGTCCGGGGGGACCGGGGTGTTTATGTGGGACTCACAGACCGCGAGCGGCCAGCATACCCACTAAAAACCCAGCGGTAAACCTCAGCGTCTTTCAGGGAGGTGCCACAGGACCACGAGCAAGCGCATTCTGCTGTGACACGTCAACGCTTTTGACTCCGGGAGAGCGCCTTGGTTTACTAAGGCACCCTCAAACCTTCCCCACCGTCGTCTGCGGAGCGGATCAGCGAGGGCGCTGGTCTCTCTGGCCCGCTCCGCTTCCTCCTTCAGCGAGATGACTGATTCGCTTTTCGACTTTTCCCTTTTTGACTGATTCGATGAAACGACACATTCGATGAAATGAGTGTCTGCAAAGGGGACACCGATTAATTTATAAAAGACTAGCTTTTTGCCCGCGACTTCGTCCGCGAAGTCGTATCGCTGCTCCCTTCTTCAAAAGTATCCTATGTCCTTCCCCGGGACTTAAACTATCTCCATACCAAAATTTCATCGAAATCGGTTCAGCGGTTTAGCCGTGAAAGCTTAACCAACAGACAAACTTTCGCATTTATAATACTGACGATAAGTATAGATTTTCACATCAATAAATTGTACAGTTAGCATCAAATAGATCGGATAAAAACCCGTGGTAGCCTAATGGTTCGACCTGCCGACTCTTAAGCAGAGGGTCGTGGGTTTGAACCCGGGCTCGCACCTCTAAGATTTTCGGAATTTATGTGGGAAATATAATTTATAAAATCATGAGCTTTTCGGTGAAGGGAAACGTCGTGAGGAAACCTGCACACACCTGCAAAGCAATTTGACGGTGTGTGCGAAGTTCACAATCCGCACTGGGCCCACGTGGGAACTATAGACCAAACCCTCTCATTGTGAGACCTGTGCCCAGCAGTGGGACTGTAGTGTAGTGGGTAGGCTGGATTGTTATTATTATTAGATCGGAGCAGCGAAAGTGGCCAGATATATCGCAACACACCTTTATTACTATAGGAATAAGAATGTGTTGAGATATATTTGGCCACTTTGACTGCTCCTATGCTGATTGTATAATCATGCTGAAGTATAGTTATTGACGTTATAGATGTTGAAAAGAGATGGGACAAGACTTCACGCAAATCGAGTGACGACGATAATAAGCCCAGGTTCATGAAGCTCCTGAACCTGCTCGACATGATCTTCGAAATGTTCGTTATGTAATCAAGGCTCCCAGACTTGCAAGGTTTGTTGGGTTGGTACCAAACCTCTGTGTAGCAAAATCTCATTTAATAGATACTTAATGAGTCCTGCGGGCTAACGCGTACACGAGATAAAAATGTACAGGTGCTAAAGAAATGAATACATCTATTCCATATTCTAACGCTTAAGGTTTAAAATAAAAGTGTCCCGTCTTGATAAAATCGCTATGAAAATGTGAAAATCGCTATAGTCGCTTAGTAATAAAAGGTAATAAAAGTCAGGACGAGACACTTTTAAACCTTGGTTATGTTTTACGTTAGAATATGGAATAGATGTATTAATTTCCCTAGCACCTGTCAAATGTTATCTCGTGCAGGCATGCTTAGCCCGCTGTGGCGGTGGTGTTGGCTGCGCGCGCGCCGGTCGCGCGGCGGGGAGGGGCGCGGGGGCCGGGGCGGGTTCTCCCACTTATCAAGACAACCGTACAAATACTGAACTCTGTATTATATTTTAAACTTTGACATTGGCAAAAATGTCCACACGAACAGACACTATTAATAAAAAAAATAAATTATAAGGCCGGCCTTACACAGTATGAATTTTCATAATCTGAATTCATATTCTGAATCCAGAGTGTGTGTGCTCGTCCATAGATAATGTGTGGAAAGAGGTGCGTTCTGTCAGATCAATCTGAGAAATTCATAATCTGAAATAATCAGATTGTGTGTGGATGATAGTTAAATTGTATGCAATTCCGTGCTTTCTGAATTAATAATATGAATTCAGTTTCTTAAAATTCATACTGTGTAAGGCCGGCCTAAAGAACCGCACATATAAGTTACAAATGCTGGAGCTCGGGTAGCAAGAGGGATTCCGGCCCTCGACGACCCGCCTTGACCGCGGCGGAACGTGTTCGTTCCCACAGGAAACGCGTACGTAGAGCCTAGCGTATATTTCATATACCTATTAGGCACTAGCTAGGAGGCCGGTCTTTTGTTTAAAGCCTGGGCCACACCGGATGCGTCCTCATGTGAGGATTCATACTATACAACGCAGTGGAACGCGAACGCGCACGTGCACGTCTACGCAACGCATCCGGTGTGGCCCAGGCTTAACCCTTTTCAGCGGGTTTTTGATGACGGCTTTTTTTTTTGGTAATTTTATTTTGTGTTTCGTATGCAACAGATGACTATAGCTAGGATTTATATATTCTTATACTTATCCATATTCGTTATTTGAAGGGTTGGATTTCAATAAGGTCACATTTAATCAATGTTGAAGATACTTATAAATAGAAAGATCAATGTTTGTATTTTTTAGTTTTCTAGTCATTAAATTATTTCTTTATATCATAATGGGTTTTATTTTAAATAGAATACGTGTTAATGTACATTAACAGTACATACATTTATGCAGTTTTGTATATATTAGCAGCTTCTCTTGCCCGCAGGTAAAACGACTAGAATTGAGCCCCGCTTAGCGGGGCTGCGTTGGACGGACGCAAGTGACATGTATGCCAATTATGCCGTTATAAGCCGCGCCAATAAATAATAGATTCCAAAATGGCGCCTTGTACTATGAATGACATAAGGTATCGTCAGCAAAACAGTTAGCTTGGATTTATCCATAAAAGAAAAGCAGGTAGATTTCTTGAATTGTTAGAATTTTTTTTTTTTTTGTTCCTCCTATTTCTGTTTCCATTTTTATCGTTTTCCCTGAGTATTGCTCTTTATACATTACTGCCTTTGTATTTGTTTATGTATATTTTGTTATTGACTTCATTTATGAATACTTTTAGATTGCACCGCCTGCCAATTTTTGATGTATAATCTTCTCTTCTTTGTAAGGTTACCTGGAAGAGATCGCTATAGCGATAAGACCGTCTGTTGACTCACTATGTAACATTTCTCTATCTTGTCCTTGCTGTATGTGTTCAATAGAAAGAAAGAAAGAAAGAAAGAAAGACATTTATTCACTACACAGAAGACACAAATATACAAAGATAAAATAAAGCAACAAAACAGGAAAAAAATAAAGAGTTATTGTATTGTATTGTATATTTTATGCGGTCGTCCGTGACGGAGTTATCCGTCCCTGGCAGTGAATCCGTTCGCGTTGCGGATATATCCGCCAATAGCATTAAAAAGGTTTTAATATCAATTCTGTCAGATACCTTATTCGAGTACATTTTTAATTTATCATAAAAATAAAAAATATTCATGGCAAATAAGATTTATTTACAAAAACTACAAAATATACGAACAATTCATTAAATACAAAATACTTCAACACAAATAAAAAAAGCGTTTTACACAATCCAGTTAAAAACTGACGAACAATCCTTCACATTGACCGCCATCACAATCGACAAGTAAGTTTAACTGTCAGTTAAAGTTAGCCATCTATTTATCTAGTTTCAAGCGTAAGAATAGGGCTTTTATCTGTCAGATATGATTTACTAGACGATTGTGAAACAGACCGTAAATGTTTTAACATCACATTTTATCATTACTTGGCTAAGCAGATCTATTACAAAATAAAATTAAATAAATAACGCTAGCAGTTCGCCGCGAACAGAACCCTCCCCCCTATTTCCCCCTTAACTCCGTAACCTCTGCTTGTCGTGCAAGAAAACCGGTCAAGTGCGAGCCGCACTCGTTACTGAGGGTTCCGTACACATTTGGCCGGTTTTTAGTGTTTGTTGTTATTCTATAGGGTTTGTTCTATAACCATACCAAATTTGACGCGTGTATGTATTGCCGTTTTTACGATAGAACATATACAAAAAACGTTGAAAAAAAAACGTTTCATGTATGTGGACCCTTATTATATATTTGACTTTTTGATTTTTTTATTATTTGTTAGTCAATCCGCCGTTATATCATATGTGACGTTCTCAATATAAAGGGACCTTATGGAGGCAGGTGGTTACGCCGCTTTTAGAACTGTTACCATAGTATTCGTATAGTTACAAGAATAAGAAGGGCGTAACTGCATTCCTCCATAAGGTCCCTTTATATTGAGAACGTCACTTATATTCTGCAAAAAAAAAAAACTCCCTTATACTGTTCAAAAGTTACAGCTCTGACGGACGGACGGACAGCGTAGGCTTAGTAATAGGGTCCCGTCAGGCATCCTTCGGGTACGGAATCCTAAAAAACTGGCATTTTTGTGAAATTAATAATACCCATTTTTTTTTCCATTTTTTTTTTAATTTGCACCGTATGAGAGTACGTTAGTTTGTATGTCTGAGTATTTGGAATAAATAAATAAATAAATTCACACTATGACTTATAAAGGCTTCGTCAAACAGCCGGCTTGGCGCGGCGCGACAGTAGCGTGGAAATGAACAAGGAGTTGTATGCAGGCCGTCACACATAGTCACGCCGAGCGGCGTGATTTTCGCGTTGTATTTGTTTACAAATTTACAGTGTTTTTGTGACCATGAATGTAGAAACATTTATAGATTGCGTTAGAGAACGTCCAGTTCTATATGATTTGGGTCATAAAAGCTACAAAAATGTGTTAACATGGATCGAGATAGCGAGAGAACACGTCGCGCGCGACGCGACGTTTACCTGCAGTATGACGCTGGCTGTTTGACGAAGCCTTAAGAGTTAATAAGAAGTACTTATTGTAATAACTATGCTTATAACATTAGATTTGGTGTCAAATGTACTTATTTACCCACTACTTGTTTATCCCATCCTTAAACAATCCCAAATAATCCCATTTTCAACCGCCGAAGCAAAACAGAGGGGTGTTATAAGTTTAACGCGTGTATCTGTGTATCTGTCTGTAGCATCGTATCTCCCAAACGACTGAACCGATTTTGATACAGTTTTTTGTTTGAATGTTGACTTTATCGAGTGTTCTTAGCTAAGTTTGGAACAGGGACCGGAAATCCCCTTCATTAGATTAACCCTATCGATAGGGTAACCCTATCATTTGGTTACCCAATCGATCGTGTTACCTTAACATTAGGGGAACCCCTTTGAACTAGTTAACCTCTTCCATAGAGCTTACCAAGTTCATTAAGGTTTCGGTAGTTTTATATTTAAGCACTTAGCATTAGCTGGGTATTACCCTATTGATCGCCTCTCTCTTTTTTGCGCATTCGGGCGATCTCTGTCTAGCCGCTACCCATACAATTGTTAGGTAGTGCAATAATAAGTCGAAATACTTGCGCATAAAGATCAAAACAGCTTGAAACCGTTCGATTAAGTTTAAAAAGGGTAACATATGATAGGGTATTGTGATTCGGTTAGCGCTTAGTCGAATTAACTCTATCGTATGGGTACCCTTTCATTGGACTAAGTGGACGATAGGCTTAGCGAATCCCTCGGGTTTGTAAAAACATGTCTATAAAATACCCTATCGAAAACCCCTTTAATGGTAAGCGGCTCCGGTCCCTGGTTTGGAAGTCCGTTGGGCCATTTACGAGATACGAGCTCAGAAAGTACTGGTGCCAATGTCGTTTTCATCTATTTATCTGTATACTAGCAACCCGCCCTCACTTCGCTCCGGGTACTACATAAACCTTCCGTGAAAAATCATCTAACTGATGGTGAATTAAAATCCGTTGCGTAGTTTGAAAGATCTAAGCGTACATACATTGGGACAGACGGCGGGAAGCGACTTTGTTTTATATTATGTAGTGATAAATGAGGGGACTCTTTGGGTGCACTGGTAACATCATGAGACCCGCTACCCATTCTACTTTTCTACCAACCCTTCTGCCTTCTTCGCTGTTCGACAGACGGTCTTCTCGGTCTACTGGCCCTTTTTGCTGGTCTTCGCCGTGGCCAACTTCTCCTTGCATGAATCGTAGAGCGCATCTAAGTCGAATGCCGCTTTTACGTTGTCTTTTGAGAAGAGGAATCTGAAAAATGGTCAATTATGAGTCGGTCTCGGGCATGCGCCGCGTCAGACTTAGAATAGAGTCAGAGCAAGACTTGTTATATGATTTACATAAGTACACCAGCCCTTAGTACTTGGATGATTTCACGACCGTTTCAACCTCCGTCAGTTCCTTGATCGCATTAAAGTCGAAATTTCTGTAGATTTGGGTGCCATTTTTAGTTATTTTATAGTGCCTTGATTTATACAGAGCTACAGAAATTTCTACTTTCGACAGGGACTGACGGCGGTTGAAACGCGCGTGAAATCACCCACTTATGTTATTGTTCATGTAATATTACATAAGCATCGATGGAGGGGGGGGACGACGACACACTTTGCTTGGCTTGTTTTTGTTGACATGGGGTCGGGGGTCGGAATGGCGGTTACGTGATCAATATAATATTTATTTACCTTTTATAATAATTATAACACACCTACTAATGCTTATGCAAGCAGAAGAGGGGTGAGAGCTATGCTTAGTTTCGCTGGCAAGGGAGAGGAGGGGGTCCAAAATGACTAAAATCCTGCTCACGTAACACTTGAACGGTCCTTGATTAGCAGACAGCTATCGCTATATAGGTTGTCTCATAAGGCGCACGTCACACCGGAGGTAGACCAGCCTAAGGCGGGCCGAACCAGCCTAACATTACCTCAGTAAAAACCGCAACGATTTTCAAGTTTCGCCAATTTAAATTTCTTCGCCAGCACAAACTTTTAACTGACATATCTTGAAAACCATGCGACTTTTACTTAGGTCACGTTATGCCGGTTGTAGGACTCACTTTTGTAGCTTCCCGCTGGAGTCGGGCTGAGGGCGGCGCGCGAGCTCGGAGCCACCGCCCAGCATCAGCAGCGTGGGCAGCTGCCGGCTCGTGGGCCCGCACGCCACGCGGTGCGCCGCCGCCGCCTCGGGGTACCTATACACAATAAAATTATAACTAAAAAAAAAATATAACACGTGTACTTGTGTCACTGATAACAAACCCACTATCATAAGACCAGCCAAAGCCCCAACTCAGCGGATCTGCTACTAGTCATTGAGGAGTGGCATTACACTGTCTCCATTATCATACCAGCTCGATGGTACCATATTATTATATTATCGGTCCTTGATACGTGTCATTTTCAAGTTAATTGGATGCCGTGACGTTACACAGCTACGTCGGCACGAGAGTTGAGGCGAATGATTACGCACACAGCTACATGCAACTAGTGAATGAACGAAGCAGTGAATGTGAACAAAATTCCGCTGTCAATACATGACTTGATGTTGTGTGACCTCAACTCTGGTGCCGATACCTATACATACTTACAGGTCAAGCTAGTAAAAGCATCTTGAAAACACTTCGGATTCCACAGTCTTTGCCGTAATCCTCAGATAGGGTCGGTGCATGCTGTTTCGGGGAAATATATTTGGTCGAATGTATCCCAAATTTTCCGGCTATTCCCAGTCCGCACCCCTTTGTCCACACTGCGGACAACTGGGTTTTTTTTCCAAGTCGTCCGCAGTGTGGACAACTGGGAATAAAAATTCCTTCGAGGGCGCGACAAAGCGGTGCGGACAAATGGGAATAGCACAAATTTTCATTTCTCAAAAAGCTATTTGGGATACCAAAACAGCTATTTAGATCGGTTAGGTTATAAGATATGACCGAGATCTCGGTCTCGGCCAAAAATCGTGCCGAGATCTCGGTTTCGGGCCAAAACGGCCGAGACTCCGCGGCACTCGATTAAAATTTTGCCGCGCGGTTTACCGCAGTTGCAAAATGGCGATGAATTGCTTTTTTTTGTCGTACAATATTGCTCTTTTCAATTTAGCCTATTAAGTTTGTTTGTAATACACGGTAGAACGTTTAAACCGTAATAAAACCTTTTTGTATTAATGATGGATGTTTTTTTTTTGTAAAAAAAAACGCAAATATAGAAGACGTCTAAAGTCTCAAGTCTCGGTCTCGGCCAAGATTAAAAAAGCAGTCTTGGTCGGCATTTATTAGGTTAGAGTTGTGAGCGCCATAAAATGCTAATTGTTGCGGCGGGAAATACCTTTTTGGCAAATGAAAATTTGGTCTATGATACATTCGACTAAACATATTTCGCCCAAACGGCAGAGAGCGCGAGTATTTGTTCCTGAGCAACGACCGGAAAACCCCTTCATTAGATTAACCCCATCGATAGGGTAACCCTATCATTTGGTTACCCAATCGATGTGGTTACCCTATGATTGCGTTACCTTAACGTTAGGGGACCCCATTGAACTAGTTAACCGTAGAACCTTCCATAGAGCTTACCGAGTTCATTAAGGTTTCGGTAGTTTAATATTTAAGCACTTAGCATTAGCTGGGTATTACCCTATCGATCGCCCCTCTTTTTTTACGCATTCGGGCGATCTCTGTTTAGCCACTACCCATTCAATTGTTAAGTAGTGCAATAGTAAGTTGACACTTTGAGTGAGTAACACTTGCGCATAGAGATTAAAACAGCATGAAACCGTTCGATTGAGTTTAAAAAGGGTAACATATGATAGGGTATTGGGATTCGGTTAGCGCTTAGTCGAATTAACTGTATCGTTTGGTTGCTCTTTCATTGGACTAAGTCGACGATAGGCTTAGCGCATCCTTGGGGTTTGTAAAGACAAGTCTATCAAATACCCTATCGAAAACCCCTTTAATGGTAAGCTGTTCCGGTCCCTGTTCCTGAGTCATGGATGTTTTCTATATATAAGTATGTATTTCTCTATATATGTATGTATATCGTTGCCTGGTACCCATAGTACAAGTCTAAAGCTTAGGAACTAAGTTAATTTGTGTGAGATTGTCTCCTGCAAATTGATTGTATTTTGTAAATAGTCTCTTTTTAGGGTTCCGTACCTGAAATGAAAAAAACGGAACCCTTTTTTCAGAGACGCGTGAAGGTATCACGTTGAAATTCATATCAAGTATCAAGTCTGTATCCCTTGGATCAGTGAAAAAATCAAACATCTAAGTCAACGCAATCAAAAGATACGGCCGTTTATGCCGCATATTGAAGGGAATCTCAAGGGAATCAAAACCTATAGGGTACTTCCCGTTGACATAGAATCATGAAATTTGGCAAGAAGCAATGTGTTATAGCACAAGTAAAGGAAAAAATCCGAAAACCGTTAATTTGTTGTTACATCACATAAAAAAAAATGTACTGGATACAAAACGGACACTCACTAAGTACGAAAGTGCATACTGATTGCGTGTCAGTTTATACTGCGTGTTTTTTTATTCGTCTACAAAATTTTGGGGGTTAAATCAGTAAGCCATACTGATCAACTTTCACTATGGGACCAACCCCGAAATCGCGAAAAAAAATTTGACCCACCCACCCAAAACATCGTCAGCTGACTAGCCAAAATGTATGGGATGGTCAATTTTTTTTCGCGATTTCGGGGTTGGTCCCATAGTGAAAGTTGATCAGTATGACTTACCGATTTAACCCCCAAAATTTTGTACACGAATAAAAAAACACCCAGTATTGTATTACCCTGATTTACGAACTGTTTGTGCGGTGCCCTCGGTGCGCGAGTCCGACTCGCACTTGACCGGATTTTGTTACCTGCCCACATCCAGCTTCCCGAACTTCAGGTTGTCCAAACTGTAGCTGGCGGAGAGTTCGGCGAACACGGGTGCGAAGTTGACGCAGGCGGGGTGCCACGCGGCGTACAGGCACACTATCCAAGTGCTCTGCCGGCGCGCCAGCTCTTCATCCAGGCTCGTCTGGCCGCGGAAGTACGTCACGAGCTCCGGGCCGGAGTAAGTGGGCTCAGGGATGATCAGAGCAGATAGTATAAGCAGGGCGCCGTAGGGGAGGCCGTATCTGAAAAGGATTTACATAATAAATTAGATTTAGTCCTTGACTATATCTGAATTTTTATTCCCACGAAAAAAAGGTAAACAAAATTACGTCACTGTCAAAGTGACATTTCAGGGGATCTCAAAGTATGGGCCAGCAAGAAATATAACATAAAGTTATCATTTCGCTCGAACCGTGATATTCGAAATATTTAAAATCAAAATCGCACAAATCTATGAAATGAAACAGCTATAATATGTATTTTTAATAATAATAATGTTAAACATTATTATTATCATTAACTAATGAAGCGAGTGACGTCACACGTTAAGCGGCCCACAACTTAACGACGGGGGTGTATCGACCCAGTGATACCATAAATAAATTATGCATACGAAAACAGTATTCTCTCTTTAAATTAATATAACAAAGAGTTTATGTAAAAATAAAGTTTGCCATCAACAAATTAAAATATTTTATCTTGATTATAATACAGTTTATATGTATATAAAAAGTCAATTTCTTATAAATGTGCAAAGTATAAATTTAATGATTCAAATGTTTTTAGTTAACGTCAACCCCTTTGTTTACATTTTTTCCGTGGGAATATAAATTCAGATATATGTATGGGTAGAATGAAGAGCTTCTTACAGTACTTGTTTACCGCAGTTAGGGTCTTGTCTGAAAGGATAATTGATTCACTAAATATTACCAATGTACCCTAAGGCTGCCTTCCATAGAAGCGGAGACGAGCGGTGCGGAGAGCTGTGTAGGAATCGACCGATCACATTGGTTGTAATCCACATCTCGTCTCCGCTCCGCTTCAATGGACACAGTCAAGCGGAGACGAGATGTAGATTACAACCAATGTGATTGTTCGATTCCTACACAGCTCCTCTCCGCACCGCTCGTCTCTGCTTCTATGGAAAGGCAGCCTAAAACCCTCATACCACTGATATTATAAAACAAAGTTGTCCGCCGTGTCTGTCTGTCTGACTGAACGCGATCTGTTATTGTTACTGTTAATCCCATCATTCACTATGCCCCATTTGTCTTTCCTTGTGGTAATCTGTTATTGGCTTTATTTATAGTACCTATTTATAGTTTTCAATGTACTGCAATGCTGTTGATATCCCAAATATATAAAATAAAATAAAAATAAAAA
This sequence comes from Tortrix viridana, assembly GCA_963241965.1. NCBI lineage: Eukaryota > Metazoa > Arthropoda > Insecta > Lepidoptera > Tortricidae > Tortrix > Tortrix viridana. Next base: position 7,968,326 of record OY725198.1, on the reverse strand, counting down.
TCCCGGATAATTAGATAGTTCCCGTGGGATACACGATAAACGACTTCTACGCGGACCGAGTCGCGGGGAAAAGCTATAGTAATATTAATCAGTCATGAAAATATTACCTACTTGCCAATTGGGGCTCAATGGAGTCTTGCTCTGACCCATACAATACTGCCCTCATAAGAAGAAAAGGCACATGTGCAAACGAATTGGTATTGCACATGCGACCTTTATTAACCTACACAGGGTTTAATATGCTTCTGTGAATAATTCGCAGATGTGCCCTTTTTTCTTACGAGGGCAGAATAATTCTGTAGCCCTAGCCTCACAGGGCACGAGTCTCCTGAGGTTCAACAGAAAAAAAAAAAACTGACTGCTTTAAAAATATCAACTGAAAAAGCTAAGAACAAGCCATAATGTGAAGAATATAACTTAAATGTTGAAAAAGGTATTGCCGGCGTCCTTAACTATGTACACTTTTTTATAAAAATGTCCAGAACCCTCGGTGCGCGAGTCCGACTAGCACTTGGCCCTTTTTTTTAGTTATATATTTGGAATGGGCTATTTATTAGCTTTCATTTAATACCCATATTGTTATAACCAAATATGCTTTTTTTTTTTATTCCCCCCCCATTTTCTTCGCGGACGCCATGTTGAAATATTATACACCCTATGTCACTCCGACATTTAAGACGAATCTAATGATACCTCATGTTAAAATCCGTCGTACATACATACATACGCTCGAGAAATATAACCCTCCTTCGGGCAGTCGGGTAAAAAGGGCATAAGTCTAGTATTGCTGTATACGATTTATGCACTTTAGGTTTCCGTAGCCAAAAGCGTCTGCGTGAGTGCGACGTTTCGAACGTTTTTTCGGAATTTCTTTACTTTTTCGCTCCAATAGGACGATAGATGGCGCTGTTACGTACGGAAACTCGCTAACGGAGTGCTCCCTCGGAATCATGGCGCGGAATCAAGTTAATTTAATTTAATTTTTGAGTACGCAGTGTCCTTTATGACTCTGCGTGATGTAATTTAATAGGTTAACTGCCGCACTCATAGACGTCAATTAAGTTTTAAGTTTCATTAAAGTTGCTGCGTCTTATTCTATTGCTATAGCAAAGAAAGTGATAGCAACAACTTTAATGATTAACTTGAAAAACTAATTGACGTCTCCGAGTGCGGCAGTAAGTTTAGTAAAAATTAAGAGAATATTTTAATGAGAATGAGAATCCGCTAAGCCATCGGGGTCCCCTCCCCGAAGCAGCGGTTCATTTGCGATTGTCAATGTTTACGAGTTTAACTGACGGGGAATCAACGCCGTGCGTTGACAGTCAATGACAGCGAATGACAATTGTTGTTTTGGGGTTCCGTAGCCAAAATGGCAAAAGCGGAACCATTGTAGTTTCGTCATGTCCGTCCGTGTGTCACAGGCATTTTACTCAAAAACTATAAGATGTATATTTATGAAATTTGGTGTATAGGTATCTTATACAGGGTGTTTTTTTATTCGTCTTGAACATTTTGGGGGTTAAATCAGTAAGTCATACTGATCAACTTTCACTATGGGACCAACCCCGAAAACGCGAAAAAAAAATTGACCATCGCATACAATTTGGCTAGTCAGCTGACGATGTTTTGTATGGGAGGGTCAAATTTTTTTTCGCGATTTCGGGGTTGGTACCATAGTGAAAGTTGGTCAGTATGACTTACTGATTTAACCCCCAAAATGTTTAAGACGAATAAAAAACACCCAGTATATGCCGCTACTTAGTTTGGTAGTTAAATAACAAAAATAAATATTTCTAGGGGGGGCACTCCATACAAATGTGATAGAAGCTGAAAAATTTTTTTTTTCAGCAAACATCAACGTGTGGCGCATATTTCGACAGTTTTTGCGAAAGTTGCATAAATTGCGTTTCCCCCCCCTTTATCTTTTAAACTGTATGTCCAAAAAACATGAAAAAAATCACAAAGGTAACGCTTAATAAATACTATCAACCAAAATTATTTTCAACACAATTGTATATTATGTTTTTGAGTTATTGCCGAAAAACTGCGCTTCTCAACAAAAGGACGTAAGTGCCATGATGAAGATACGCTCTTCTGCTGGTGCATTTTATTTCTATTTGTAGTAATGGCGACAGAATCCTACACTGAGCATGGCCCGACGTGCCACTTGTCCTTGCCGTTACTGAATTATGGTAATTAACGTCTTAAGTAGAACTGCAGTAGTGCTAACAAGTACAAAAGGTCTGTTAAGATTTTGTATGGTAAGACTTCACTGCCTGACTGTCTGCACTATAACAGCAGTTCTCAGCAACTACAGCAATTATCTACTTAAAATTTGGCACATCTATTGTTTAATTTAATAAACATGAATGGTATGTGAAAATATTTGTGTGATGAGCGCAAGTATTTGTTCCTGAGTCATGGATGTCTTCTATATATTTAAGTATGTATTTCTCTGTATAAGTATGTATATCGTTGCCTGGTACCCATAGTACAAGCCTAGGCTTAGTTTGGGATTAGGTCAATAGGGATGATGACTAATTTTTTTTCTTTGTCGGTCAGGTAGATTATCAAAAAGTATTGAACACATATTTTTTAAACATAATCAAAAAATTACAGAGATATATTAAGTTGAAATGTCGCATGACGGCACATCTCAATACAATTTTTACACAGAAGCGACGTCACGAGCCCCAACCTCCGAACTTTGACACGCTTTATCTGTCATTTTTTGTATGATTGTCAAAAGAAAAATTACGTGTTCAATATTTTTTTATAATCTAACTGACGGACTAAATAGAGTTTCGTTTTCTTTACCCAGTCACCGTCCTTATTTGCGTGAGATTGTCATTTTCCCTAGATATTTTCATTTCATTGTTTTCGTAAGTATGGTCTCAAATATATGGTTTAAAAATGAATGTAAGGTTATTACAGCCAGTGTAACCATAAAAAGTGTATCAACTACTAGCCCAGGTGCGTGTGTGTAGTGGGTAAAACTTGCACAGTATTTAAATAAGCACCGGCCTTCTCCAGTCCACTCGTGACCACAACCGTCGCCACACAATAGAAACGTCGAGGTAAATATAATGTGTACACGCGATTTAAGTCCCATTGGCAATTATACGCAGGAGGCACAGGCCAAAGCGAATTTAATGAAGAATTAAGTAATCACTTTTAAGTCCTATTCACAAATACTGACTAGGGTCCCATCCCATAGCAAGTACACTTGTGCAGTTACACAACTTTTACTAAGAATTTATTAACCTGTACATGAAACTAGAGTAGAGACAGTTTTTCTTACCGGCAGTTAATTGGTGTGAAATGTTGTTTTAAATTTTAAACACCTTTAAATTTTAAGTTCCCGTCTCATTCCTTGATAACGGAAGCCGAGATAACCCTACTGTCTTTAGGAACGCGTGGCCTTAATAATTGGTGTAGTTCATCAATAAAATTGCTTCAAACCAGTACTGACCTGATATCAGCGTAGAACCATAGAATGAGGTTTGCTATCTTCGTGTAGACGAACGAAGACGATAAATAGTTGACCATGGTCACACTCCCAGCTTTTCTCGTCCGTAGCATCACGACAATAATTAGGAAGAACAGAATTTCCGTCTCTCGGCTGTCCAATTCACAATCCACATCAGGGAAAAGGAAGTTGCAAATTACTCCTGTCCGCTTCGCTGTTACGTACGAAATACTAAGTAATATATTCACCCAGTAGTAGGGCTTTAGTAATTGTCGAAAATCTTGTTTGTAAGACATCGTTTTAGGAATTAATTTCGAATTTTATTTGAAGATTTCGCCCTGAGTTCGGGCGGGCGAGGAGTAATAATACTGACTGACAGTAGTGACAGTGACGTCACGGGAAGGAAATGTGGTTGCTAGTTGTAAAAAAACATTTCATTCTATTTCTATAATGTGGGCGAATAGAAAAATGAAAGAAGTTAAAGCTTATCACTTTTTTGAAATGTGCAAATAATTCATCTTGCGAAATATGAAAATGCCTGTAAAGGGCGCTTCCTCGCTTTCCTTATTGTTTCTAAGCATGGCAACATTTATATATGCATTTAAATTAAAATGTCCAAAACTAGGTTTTACCTACGGCTTCGTTCGAGTGGTTATAATAAATTGGCATATTATATAAAGCATAAGCGTTAATTTAAAAAAAAGAAGAACTTTAGTGTGACTTTATAAAATGGAAGAAAAACTCTAGCACGTTTTCAGTTTGAACAGCGACAGCGCCACCTGCCGTCAAGTAGCGTATTTAGCAAATCCTTGTAGGATATCGGGATAAAAAGTATCCTGTTTGTCTCCATGCAATATATTACATGTGTGCCAACATTTATGACTGACTAACTGTTGAGTTTCTTGCGGCGCTTCTCAGCAGTGGTCTCCTCTTGGGAAGCGCTGGTAGATGCCGCGTGCGGCCTACTTACTGAATAAATATATTTTACGGAAATCTGTTAAGCCGTTCCGTAAACAAACACACAAACAAAGAGCACAAAATATTACCTACGTCATACTTGAACGACGGTATAAATGCGGAAGTATGTATGTTCCGTTTTTACAGTTAAACGCCTTAACTGGTCTACGTGAACTTCGGTACAGAGTTTATAGCTCGGAGACGGATTACAGAACACTTACAGACTCCAGAGGGAATAGCAAAGACTTCTGCGCAAATGTAGTGCGGACAAAATGAGTAGGTAAACAAGTGTCCCATAAGTCGTACGTCACATTGACGCATCACCCCATACCGAACTAGCCTAACATGTTTTTGCCAATTTAAAACTACTGGAATTATCTTGAAAACCATGCAACTTTTACTGAGGTCATGTTAGGCTGGTATGTTGCGTTTTAGGCTGGTCTACCTCTGGTGTCAATATGGCGTAAGACTTGTAGATATTGTCTACCCAGACAGCTTGGGAAGTTTGACGTGAGGGGGGGGTCTTTGCTTTGCTTGTACACTGGCCCGCAAAACTAAGTATCACACTTTTAAAATTTAATTTTTTTCTAAACTATAGAAGTTAGAGATTTAAAATAAAAAAACGTTTTATAGCAAATTTCATCAGCTTTCTTTCCAACTATAAGTAAAATAAACAGTAACATTTTCAACTTTATTAAAAGTGTGATACTTAGTTTTGCGGGTCAGTATATTATCGATCCAATGTTGGTCGTTTTTAAAATTAAATAAATAATAAAACAAACATTTGCCCTTTATTTTGCTAACAAGTTTGTGTACAAAATACAGTGTGGAAAACGGATTGGATACAAACAGATGTCCAAGATTACAAATTCATTTAATAAAAATAAAGGAATTCAGCTACTTTTTAGCTTAAGCGGCTACCACACGCGCAAGCTTCACCACAGTTTTGCCTGCGCAGGCAAAAACTGAACACTTCGTGTCTATAGTTTTACCAACCACACGCTCCGTGTTCCGTGTACAAACCGGCCTGCGCAGGCAAAACTGTGGTGAAGCTTGTGCGTGTGGTAAGCCCACTAGTTTATAGCAGAACCGAGGGTGCAGTTTCTATTAGTATCAGCAATTGCTGTGGCGTCATTGATTTCGTCAATATATTGAAGACACTAATGACGGCGGTTGAAACGCCCGGAAATTTGCCCTTATAGCAGATAGAAGCAGGTTGGTGTTTCAATGCTCCCAAGTCAAAATGCGGTATCACAAATTTAACAGTTAATCAGATTCTATTCTCTCCCCTTTCGGCTGAGGTAGCTGCATATATTACAGAAGTATCGTGGGATATTGAGATGTGTTAGTTAGTTAGTTTGAAGGGTATAGGTACAGTCAAGGTCATAAATATGTATAATTTTAGTACCTTGTCTATTTAATGTCACGTTTAATCTGCCATATATGAATGTCACAGCGATTAAAGTGACAAAGTACTAAGTGTATACATATTTATGACCTTGACTGTACAGGGAAAGAACGTGTCCATATCCATGTTATTCTAATGTAGGTACATAAACATGTTATTTCCCTGCACCCTTAATAGGTATGATGACTTTTCCTTTGTCGATCAGGTAGATTATCAAAAAGTATTGAAAATGGTATTTTTTATTTTTTCACATAATCAAAAAATTACGGAGATACGAGTTGAAATGAAATGTCGCGTGACGTCACCTCTCAATACAATTTACACAGAAGTGACGTCACGAGCCCCCACTCCCGAACTTTGACGCGCTTTATCTTTGTAATTTTTCGTTTGATTGATTAAAGAAAAAATACTTGTCCAATATTTTTTGATAATGACTATTATAGAATGTCATTTTCTTTACCCAGTAATCATCCCTTTTGACATTACCCATGCTATCAAGCCGTAATAGACATTACTAAAATTGTAATAACATTACTTAGGACGGCCTACTTTTCCTATTATATCTGTATTTTGTTGGATAAGTTCGAAATTGTCTCGCTTTCTCTGTCAGCTGTACTCATCTATAATCTGAGAATTTAAAAAGACTGTGAGCCAACAGCGATATCTAGCCTTTTCATACAAAAACTAAACGTACGGACATAGTTTTTGTTCCGACTGACCACAATATCAAAAATTGGTTGAATTCGGTTAACGTTTAAGGGGTGGAAAACGCGTCGTTTGTATGGAAAGCTGTCAACTCGCAATCCTCTTAAGAAAAATAGGAATCTATGCCAACATTTACGACGTCGTTTGATTAATCACTTCATCCAGGGCTGGGCAGTATTTTAATTACTTGTATTTGAGATACAAATACGTATTTTATATTTGTATTTCAAATACTACCTAATAAAGTATTTTGTATTTAGTATTTCAAATACCTCACTTACATTTATTTTGTAATTTATATTTTAAATACTTTGTTGCACAAAAATACTTTTTTTTCCAATTCTGTGTATTAACATAAGTGTTTTATCACTTAAATATAGAATAAAACACAAGTGTAATCGTATAAACGGAACATTTTACGGAAGTAGGTACTATCAGACAAGTTTCTGCTTGTTATAAAAAGGATATATCTAGCTAAGGAAAATAGCCTCACTAAAAATGTATTTTAAATACTGTAATTTGTATTTCGTATATCAAATACATGGTCTTAAATACTGTCATTTGTATTTTAAATACTTGTCATGAAAGTATTTTGTATTTCAAATGCCTCATTCAAATGTATTTTGTAATTTGTATTTAAAATACTATGTATTTAGTAGTATTTTGCCTAGCCCTGACTACATCTGTACGTCGCAAGTTTTTGAAGCTCCTCAAGGCAGAGATTTCCTAACCTAACAATTGAAACTTTTTTAGGACGCCTTGTAGCGAGCTCTCGATCTGTGATATAATAATTTGTGACGTTCTCAATATAAAGGGACCTTATGGAGGCAGGCGGTTACGCCGTTTTTAGAACTGTTACCATAGTATTCGTATAGTTACAAGAACAAGAAGAGCGTAACTGCCTTCCTCCATAAGGTCCCTTTATACTGAGAACGTCACATTTCATCGCGTAGAAATAGTTCATGTGTAACTAGCTACGGGCTTATCGTGACTAAGTTTATTTAAAAGTACTTTTTCTTTCCCATGTCAATAGGCGGGTGCTATAGTGTACTTTAATTAACAACTAAACTGACGCCTGCTGGGTGCCAACTCTACGCGAAATATAATTACTATCTTCTTGATAGATATTGTGATAATATCGACTTTATATTTCTGTGGCTTAAAACGGTATAACACGACTAAGCGCGTAATAAAAACGGTATAAATCATTTACAACGTATTCTAGACTTATATCCTTTTTCACTTGAACCTCGGAAGACATTATTAATGTATAATACGCGCGCGATCTGAGTGCAGCTCTGAGGAATGCGAGCGAGAGACATCAAGGTCAACACAGCCCTGCACTACAGGGCGAGCGAGGCGAGGTGTGGCGGCGGCGGGGGGACGCCGCACCTCATACCCCGACTGCACTCAGATCGCGCGCGTGCTATACGTTCTGTATTTACTGTATTCGAGATTTTAAACACTTAGCAAGCGTCACTTTAATCATTATATATTCAAACAGCGCACTTTCTTAATCAATCGTCCAGCAAAGAAATAATATTAGAATTATGAGCCTTCTCAATATGCTTTTTTAGTTCGTGTATCCTAACAAAGGTGGATGGACATTGCATACAGTGAACCCTTGGCCCTTTACCATGCTTTCTCTTCGCGTGCTCCGTCCTTCTTGAAGCGGATATAAAGCAGTCACCACAATCTTCACATCTGTAAGGTTTCTCCCCCGTATGCCGTCTCCTATGGTACACGGCAGCCATTTTGGAAACTAATTTAGCACCGCAAATGTCACAGCCGAAGTTCCGCTCCCTTGTATGAACCACACTATGCTCAGCCAAGCGCGCAGGAGTGTAGAATCTTTTGCCGCACCACTGACACTGATGGGGCCTGACATCCATATGTATCCATAGTATATGATTTTTCAATTGCGGACGTGACGTGTATGTTTTTTTGCAGTAGTCGCACGTGAATGTAGCTGGGTCTCGAATGTTAGATCGTCTATTCCGTGGCACTGAGTCTCTGTCCGGTTTCGCATCTGGTTCACATGTAGATCTATGTTCCCTATAACACGCTCGATTAGTGAACTGGATGCCGCATGATCGACACGTCCGTACAGCGTGCATCTGTGAATGGGATTCAAAGGAAGCGTTTCTAAGGAACGTTCGTCCACAATCACCGCAGGTTAGGCCAGTCTTGTGGGCATTTTTCTCGTGATTTTTGGCATCCATTTCATTAGAAAATAAAGCCGGACATTCGTTACACAAATACGCGTTCTCTCTATGCACTTTAACTAAATGATCCCTCATTTGTTGCCCCCGAAGCAACACGGCGCCACATGTGATGCAAACGTCTTTCTGCCCGCTGTTTTTGAAATGAACGTTTAGGTAAAAGGGACTTATAAATTCTTTGTCGCAATCCGGACATTTGCAGGGCGGCCCTGCCCTGTGCACCCTTGGCCGCCTCTCCTCGCTTTTCTTTCTGTTCATTCTTGTTTTTAACCTGAACAGAGGCGTCGTTTTTTCATTGTTGGTGTAGTCTTTGGCTACTTGGATGTTAAGATTGTCTGCTCTCAGGAAGGCGCAGAGGGATTTGACGGAAGGGGTGTCGCTTTGAGGTATGGTGTCGAGCTGATGGACCGCGTAAGACCAAATTTTGCAGGAGTCTGTTACCAGGGATCTGAACTCTTGAGCTGCGATGGCGTGGCTGGTGCACGTGGCACAAATACCGTTCGGGCAGAGGGGCTCGTCTTCTATCTGGAATAGAACGAGTTATTCTGGTAATTTTTAGATTCTAAGTTATCAGTATTGTAAGAGAGATCAGCTATTCCACGAATAAATTAAAGATAGTGTTTAAAGAAAAACCTTATATTTAAATATTTTAAAGTAATAAACCTAAATTTTGTCACATGATGTTTTATTATAATAGCACGATCCTATTAAAAAGAAACATAATATAAATAGACCACACTCAAGACTAATCGCATTCTCAAGTCAGCTCCATAATGTATCGACATCTCAAGAACATTAGGATGAGTGCAATATGGATAAGACTTTGATGTTAACGTGTCGCTACGTAATACAATTTAAGATCCAAGCTGCATATTAGTTGTACAATGCTCTTCTAGAACATACAATAAATACATTTAATGTAAATTGATCACATCAAGATGTCGCCATTTAGCTTTCATAATTTCCAAATTTTAATAAATTACATATGCCTCCTAATACTTTTCTTAGCTGGCAACACATTAACCACAGAATCGTGTACAGACGAATAATGTTTCTTCAATTCGAACGGTCTCACGAAACGCGCTTGACACATTTCACAACCATGAGGCATATCTTTAGTGCTCCTGTGTCTTCTCTTAACATGGTCAAGACGTCTCGAAGCGGAGAGGAACCTATCACCACATTCCTCGCACTCGTAAGGCTTCTCTCCCGTGTGGATTCTCTGATGTAAGTGATATCCTAACTCTGTACGCATTTCAGCGCCACACGAGCACTTGTACAACTTCCGCTCCGTTGTATGAATAGCTTCGTGGGATCGTAAGTGGGCTAGCGTTGAGGTTCTTTTGCCGCACGTTTCACACACATAAGGGAGTACGTTAAGATGTTTTTGTATTATGTGAATGCGGAGCGAAGGTTTCTTATTGTAGACGCTACCGCAGTAATCACAGGCGAACAGTGTCGCAGTTGTCAGTTCATGATCGGTCTGGCATTTCTTTTGGTGGTGCTTATAGCACCGCCTATTTTCAAAGCTAAGTTTGCAAGACGTGCAGTGAAACAGCGTATGAGCGTACATATGCGCTCTCAGTGCTCTATCATTCGTATACCCTCGCCCGCAAATCTGGCAGCCGAAAGAAAACCGGCTATGATGACTTAGATAATGCTGTTTCAATCCTTCCTCGGTTTCAAAAAGCTTGTAACACACTTCGCAGTCAGCAAACAGCTTCCCGTGAACTTTAGCCAGGTGTTCAGCCAGTTTCTCCCTTTCCAACACCATACCGCATCTAACACACGCCCTTCTCATAGTATTCTTCAAGTGTACATTCAAGTTATATGCTATCGGGAAGTCTTTTCCGCAATCCGGACATTGGCATTTGCCTGCCGATTTAGAATATGATCTTTTAACTTTGACAGTCCTTTTAGGTTTCTTGTTAAGCTGTACGACAACGTCATTTTTGGTTACGGCTTCAATTTCCTCCCTGAAAACGGTGTTTTCACCATCGTAGAAGATGTAGAGGGTTTTGTTTTGGTCGTCAGGGGTGTGGACATGGGCGAGTATATCGACGGCTTGGTCCCACTGCTGCTGCGAGGCGAAGCTGAGTTGCCTGAACTGCGCCGCTGCGATGGTGTCTTCGGAACAGGCTCGGCACAGCCCTTGGGGTAGGTTGGAGTCCTCGGCGACCTGGAATAATTTCTTCAATCAGTCCGTTCAGTCGCACTTTAATTGTGTAATCAGATGAATTTGTACGTGTAGGAGTTTGCCTGGGCCGTAGTAGAACATGTGCTTAGTTTGCTTTAAAAGACTGTACCTATTATTTGACAATTGATCTATGCTACCTGTTCAATAATCGTCCACAATAATTTGACCTTTATTTAGTTGTAACCAAGTTTTAAATTCCAACAATATAGTATAGTTTCTTTTTGAAATAAGTAAACAATTGTTCCTGTCATTGGGGACTCCATTAAAATATCTAGCAATAAAAAAATAATTACAAATTAAAACTTTATTACTTTAAATATCTTCAACATCGATGGTAATCATGTCATGATAAGAAACTAAGTGGTTATGCAAATCCGTCTTCCGTTGAAACTTTCCATCACAAAAATCACACTCGTACTTATTTACGACATTAACAGTGCTGGGACCTCTGGGCCTCTTTGGAGTGTAGTCAGGGTTCTTCATGTGCCTTTTGTAGTGTCTTTGGTACCCCCGTCTAGTACTCATTGGCACGTTACAAATGTTGCAAATGAATCTATCTGGAACTCTGTTGTGTGTGTTACTGTGTTCCAAAAGATGAATAGCACTGTTGAACACTTTACCACAATGTTCACACTGATGTGTATGTTCTTTATTCATATGTATGTATTCTAAATGCACTTTTAAAGCATATTTAGAACTGTACACTTTAGAACAAATATCACAAATGAAGATACCTCCCTTTCTTTTGGCGTTGCTACATTTTCTAGAGTGTGTTCTGAAACAGTATACGTTGGAGAATTTTCGATTGCAGCCAAGACATATTCTTGGCTCATGCTTGCTGGTCATATGCGAGGCAAGATGGTGAGCATCCCGATAAGACAGTTTACAGATGTAACAGAAATACGGCCCTTTACTATGGTAAGTTACTTTGTGTTTCAAAAACGCATCCATTTTCTTAAAAGTGTCAAAGCATATGTCGCATTGCATCGTATCAATTCCATGGCTAACATAATGTTCTTTAAGTTTTTCAACTTCAATCATTTTCCTGCAATGCACGCACGCGCGTTTACCGTAATACCTCATATGAATGTTAAACTTGTACACGCACAGAAAAGGTTTCTCGCAATCCGGACATTTCAAACTTGTGACGATTTCCGAATTGCGCAACTTTCTTTCCAATTCATTCCTCCTCCTGACAGCGTTCTGTTGAGATTTCTTTTTCTTAAAGCATCTCAATACGTCCGTTTTGTCTATGCCTATTTCTTCTCGCTTGACATTCTCTGTATAAGTGGTTAGGTCTTTGGCTTCAGCGTCGATGGATATATACACAGTTCTGACGGTGTCTTTGACATCTAGTTGGTCTAAGTAGTCTGATGCTTCTCTCCACTTTCTGTCCACATCCTTCAGGTACAGAATGAGTTTTATGGTGGGTGCAATGGTGGAAGAACACCGTCCGCATATCCTGTTTGGCAGCAGGGGCGAGCAGTCGACCTAGAACAAGTATTCTTCATCAGGGCTTAAGTGTTTCCGTACATCCATAATAATTACTGATAGATCGCATGTAAGCCAAGTCTAGTTTCAGGGGGTTAAGCCAAGTTTGATAAATTTCGGAGTATATATTATTTTCGTTTTATCTATTTCCTTCAAGAGATCTTAATGGTTACTATACAAAATAATTCCTAGGTTTTCTTAGATTTGAAATTTATTTTAAGTATAATTTAGATTTTTAAAAAGATTAAGATCAAATAATTAAACATTAAGAAAAATTATTGAATTTAAGATTGATTTACAGTAAAAAACGCCAATACAAACGTCAACACGTTCACGTAGGGTAAGCACATACAAATTTTCAAAATCCTGACAAAATCCCTGATTTTGACATTTACCTGCTCCCTGGGAAGATAGTGGGGGTGGGGGGCGGAAAGTATTTATTTCTAATATTACTTTATTTACAAAATTTTAAATAAGACAAATAGTCATCGCAGTTAATGTCGATTAAGTTATTGAGTGAAATACTAGTTAAGAAGTTATGTCATACCTATATTTCCATATCCCTGCTAAATGATCTTACAATCCTGATGCCTGGTAACCCTACTTGCACGCTAATATCAGTGTAAAAGCGAAGTGAATGTCACACATAAAAAGGTATATTTTGTGCTGTCAATTTTCAATTGTCAACAGATTTATTTCATTATGTCATTGGCAGTGGTTATTCATCCCTTTCTCCTGATTTAGTCTCAAATAATGATATATCCGTACCACAGGATACTATGAAGCACTAAATTTGGATGCTCCATCCCCTGATATTGAACAGGGATCTAATGGATATAAACACGTTCCAAGTCTAATAGTATATAATACTGTCAATTGGAATCTAGACAGGTTATTATTTTTAAGTTGACAAATATAATGAAATGATGACTATGTACTGGCAACTGTTAGGTTTGTTTAGAACATTTAGATTGTTACACATGTATTATTTAGCATCCATAAAGAAATGCTACATGGGTCGTTTTCAAAAAAAAAACGTAGTTAAGGGCTTTAATCAAAACAAAATTTAATTGATTCCTTTGTGTAACAAAAGTTACCCATATAGTTTGTATGACTAACTGACCATAGTTTTGTAGAAAACGACCAAAGCTAATTTGTTTTATGATAGATTAGATACTCTATGGAGTTCACAATATAGTATAAAAATGATTGTAGAGGAACATTGCCTCTGGTTGTTTTCTGCATAACTACGGTCAACTATGTAATTTTTTTTTGAAAATGATCCACATAACAATTTATTTGTTGCTTGATTTAGTAGCTGTAGTATTGAGATTTATTTAGGGCCTCTTACAGGAAAAGTTAAATCGAGATTAACTTAAATCTAGATTTAAGATTCACATTTCAATATATTTTGACACAACTAAACTGTACTTAAGACTAAATCTAGATTTAGCTTTTTCCTGCGACTGGCCCTTACAGTTGATACTTAAGAAAATAAGAACATTGTTTAATTTTATAATTTAAAATTTTACTAGCACAAAATCAAATGTCAAACAGAAATAAATAAAAGTGCCAAAGTTGTGAGAACAATATTGTCTGCATGCCAGATTTAACAGAAAAAACACATTAGTTTAGAATTAAATAAATTATTTCAGGACTCAACCAATTCCTCTCGAGCGATAGGTTGACTGTAAACTTTGAAGTCCATATTCCCTTGTTTTTGATGTTTCCTACTGTGGTGTGTCAGGCCTCTACAACTGCTGAATTTTTCCAGACAGATTTTACAAGAAAACGGCACTGAAGTCGTCATATCTTTGTTATGTACGGTAGACACATGGTTCCTAAGTTTATAAGGCAGTTGGAATCTCGCTGGGCACAATTCACATGCATACTTTAAAACCACTTCTTTAAGTTTGTGTATCTTCCGTATATGTTCTGATCTTCTGGAGGAAGCTGAGAAGGTTTCACCGCAATGTTGGCATGGGTAAGGTTTCTCACCTGTGTGGAGACGTATATGCTGAACATAACCTAATTTCGTTTTTAAGACAACACCGCAGTATTCACATGTAAATATGGTTTCCAATTCATGTTTCTTTAAGTGCTCTCCCATATGAGCAGAAGCGAGGAACTTTCCACAGTATGGACATGGCCTGTGGGTATTTTTAAGATGCACTATTTGTATGTGGGCAGCTATAAACTTCTTTCCAGCTAGTTTCTTCCCACAGTAATCGCAAATGCACTCTTTGTCTGCTGCCCCGCGGAGTCCTACTTTAGTTCTTCGCTCACTTTTTTTATTTTTCACCTCAATCATTACTTTGTTTTTTGTCCAATGTGTCTTTCTACTGCTGTCCAAGTTACAGCATTTTTTTACATGGTACAAGTAGCATGTTTGGTTGCGGAATACTTTATCACAGCCAGGACAAGTCTTGACCGTATGGACAGAGAGGTGAGCATTAAAAGCCGGTCTAGACTTGAAACTACGTCCGCAATCACCACAAGTACAAGCTCCAGAGCTATGTGCCGCTGCCATATGCCTCGCAAGCAACTTCTGTGACCGCATTAGAGCCGGACACTTCTTACATTCATAAGTTTCCACCTTATGGACAGCTTTTAAATGTAAAACTAAACTATCTCTTGTCATAATCTGAGCGCAGATGTAGCAGGCCCGTTTAAAGTCTGTAGATTCCTTCAAATGTAAGTACAAATGTTGAGCATATGCAAATTTCTTTCCACAATCCAGGCATTGGCATTTATGCTTAGCATTTTTCGCACTTTTTACTTTAAATTTGTGTACCAACTTTGAAGCGAGTCTATCAGCTGCTATTTTAGTATGATCTAAACCTTTTAAACTATCAACCACCATAATTTGATCCTTGTCTACTATGATGAACATTTTTTTCAAGAGCTTATCTTTAATCGGTAGGTTGTTTAGTAGTTGTAGAGTGGAGTCCCATTGGTTTTCTGCTTGCCGGCATTGATTTCGAAAGTTTGCAGCCTCCAGGGCTCTCTCTGTGCAGATGGTGCACAGCCCGGCTGGCAGGTCCTCCTCCAAATGAACCTGCAACCACCATTCTAATCAAATGGCCACAATGTTCTTGGATGTGTTCCTTTTTAACCATTTAAGAGGGTATGAAGGGTTTTGCATATATTTTAAAATAATAAAGCAATTCCAATGGCTTCAATCTGTGTACAGGTCATCATTATTCTACAGAATTGGTTTTGTTCTAATACAATTTTCCTATTGAACTACCTATGTGTTTAGTACTAACATATACCTAATAGTGTCCTAAGCATTCACTGTAATACATTTCATATCATAAATATAAGGAGTTAATTCATATGATAGTACTAAGATGTATACAGTTTGTAAAATAGGTAAAGTTGGCTTGCGCCATACGCCGGCTATCTTCATGAACAAAAATTACAAATTAAGTTTCATTCAACAAAACCAGATTTATCCCAATAAAAACAAATTAGGGGAAAAGACTAATTC
Organism: Tortrix viridana; assembly: GCA_963241965.1. Lineage (NCBI taxonomy): Eukaryota > Metazoa > Arthropoda > Insecta > Lepidoptera > Tortricidae > Tortrix > Tortrix viridana. The sequence goes on along the minus strand of OY725198.1, from coordinate 7,952,384 downwards.
CAACAGACTTCAGCATCATAAATCATACGATTGAGGGTTATTTATCATTGAATTTTCCGTCGGCCATTTTGATCCATAAATTCCATAATGGAGGGAATGACACCGTTCCGTTTGTCGCAGAAGCTATGTCAATTGGAATTAGGTTTTTTTCAAGATTACAAAATATAAACGTACCTCAATGCCTGTGACTATTTCCAGTAACTCAGCGAGCGTAACTGGTCTCTCTCCATCCATCATTACTGTATCTCCGAGATAAACCTGGCCTTCAGTTGTATCTCCCATGCAGATTCGGCATTTGTCCAAACCGTCGCCTCTCACTATGTGAGACACCAAAGCTTTTATGTCCACTTGCCGGTTCATTTTAGTTGCTTCACAGTACTTTTCAGTAATTTATTTCCCTTTGTTCTTTAACATCAAAACGTAATTTTCAATTCTCACGGAGACAACAAGGTAACAAGCAAGACATCAACGTCAGGAAATGAAAAGATGAGGCGTCAACCAAACGCCGAACCATAGACTATTTTTAACCAGTGATGTATTCACCAACTATGTTATCGATATGTTATAACATAACGTTAGTTATTTTCGTTTGGTTGTTTAATAACGAAGGTTGTTAAACGCTTGTAAAAGGAAAAATATTTACAGTGAATTACAATAAAGCTGTAACCACGTAAGCGGTAAGCTTTCGTGATACATCCAACTAAAACTAACGTGGGTCATGGTGTTTTTTCTATAATGGAAAAAGCGGCTGATAATATTCACGATTTGAAATCAGGAACTATGGACGTAATAAACCACGAAATTTGAAACAATTTTAGTTTCGAATTGGGTAGTTGTATCGTGTGAATACCTTTATTTCGAGTTTTTTTTAATAGTGGCCTTTGATGCATGGAACTAAAATACCTACATCTGGAATGCGCACTGTAAAAATCTGGTCCTGAGACCTCTGCTAGGGTGACTAATCGTTTGGGAAACCACTTATTAATTTTCAAATATCTGAAAGCTTTCTTAAAATATAATATGCATAATATGGAATTCCTTTAATCTTAATAAGTACAAGAATACAGTATTAATTTGATTTAAACTAGTTTATTAACTTATAATCCGAAAGTAAGCTTATTATGTATTCGTTATTATCAATTTCTGATACCGGTGGTTTGAATGTTTATGTATACTGATTTATTTGAACATTTTATTAACCTACTCGATCGATTGCTTTCAAAATGTATATCTTAAGGGTTCGATGCTCTCCGAATGCGAAACCGGAAATCAGATTTGTTTTTGTCTATTTTGGTCTTTTTAGGTTAGGTACTGGACCGATAGCTTTGAAAGTAGACATCGGAAAGTTTGTCTGATATCCAAATACAAATCCGTTATAAGAATTCAAAAAAATGGCCGCCATTTTGAACTTTTTGGTAAATGGACCGTTTGCTTTGAAAATGGATACATGAAACGTCGTGAGGGCTCCGAATACGACCCCGTTTTTTAAATTTAAAAAAGTGGCCGCTATTTTTAACTTTTTAGTTTCTAATCAAATTGCTTTGCAAAATCGATATCTGAGGCTTCATCTGGAACGGGGTCGTATTCGGAGTCCACAGGAACCCTCAGATATCGATTTTCAAAGCAATCGGTTCAGTTACTAAAAAGTTCAAAATGGCGGCAATTTTCTAAGTGCTCACGGGATGTACGTAGTTTCTATCTATAAATTATATAAACCACGCACGAAATTAAAATTATTGACTAAGAATTGTTACATGTGTATTAATATATTTAATAGATTACCGGAGTCATTTAAACAAATTTATAATTTAAATAAATTTAATAATACACTAAAACAGTGGCTCTCGGAAAAATGTTTTTACAGTATAAAAGAATTTATGGAACAAATATTTTGAAATGACATTATAACAATAATTTATTTATTTTTATTTATTTATTGATAAATACGTTTACATGACATTACAGTAAGAACCAATGCGTCATGAAACTTAAGCTAGTTACAAATAAGAGACAATTACATTGGTATAGACGAGCACCTAGTATCCACCGCCTCACAGAATCTCAAACATACATCGCACACAGCCGCCCATCGCCAAGCAAATAGGTCGCACTCCGGTGTCGATGTCAGAAGCGCATTGAGTCTTGATAAGGCACGGCGCAATGGCGAGTTCCTGCACGACACGGTGCGCGCCCGAGGCACAGCTAGCAAAGCACGAGGCCGCGCTCGCAGGGCTACCCTAGGAACGTCCGGAACAGACAGGCGCACGAGTCGACCCACCAGTTCCAGACAATCCGACTCACCACGCAAGACCCGACACACAACGGTCAGCAAACTGTAATTCCGCCTGATCTCTAACGAATTGTATCCGAGAGAGCCGAGAAGATATTTTGTCGGATACATATATGGATAGTATCCATAAGTCTTTTTATATAAGAACCTTAAAAAGGCTTTTTGAATTTTTTCTAAAATTAAACTATAGGTAGTTTCGTATGGAAGCCATACTAACGAAGAAGCCTCCAGCTTACTCCTAACCAACGCATTATACACTAATTTAATTGCGCCCTGGTCACTAAAAGAGCGCATGTTGCGTATTACGAAGCCAAGTCTTCGATAGCAGCTGTCAGCGAGAGAGGAAATATGCTCATGGAATGTAAGCCGCTCATCAAACACCACTCCCAGATCCTTCACCGAAGTAACGCGGCTAATAATAATTGAATGATAATAGTTTAATAGCCTTTAAGTAACAATGTGCTAATGTGTGATGTGATTCTTCTTTCCTGTTTGTGGTTTCACTAGCTTAATCTAAATTGTATATAAACTTTTGTATTTAAATTTGTGTACGTCTGAAAAGACAGGATTTGGTGAACCTTAATAACTTAAAGAACAACAACAACAACAACACTGTAACCGACCCAATTCCACGCAATAAAGATTACTATTACTGCTTTAGTGAGTCACGGGCAATAGCTAGTTAATAGTATTAAGTAGGGTCTCCTTCTAGTCGCATACGTAATATTGGCGTAATTTCGATTGGAATAACACTTTACGCATATAGTTGTTGCTCATGAAAGTCTTATCATAAATGATCCTGCGCATAATACTTTCATTGTCATAATTGTACTGTGTCATATTTTTTTCAATCATAATGTATATTATTAGATTTTTTTTTGACATAATATTTTAAGATCATAATGTTTTTAGTTATAAGAATTGTAATGCATAAATTATGACAATAGACATATAGTTGAAATTGACCTAATTTAGTAAATAATCTAAACAGTATTGGTTGTACTGCCTTCGATGTTTTTAAAAATATGTTGTTCGAAGCCTATCGCAATACAGACAGTCTTCGAGTGTCTGTGGTGTAATTGTGTTTGTAATACTTTATTCATACGAAGGATTAAAAATGTTGGTCTTATATGACGTGAAAACGTTATGCACAAAACTATTATGGCGATTGGTAGTTATGCGCAATAAATGTATGACAAGTGTTATTTATGCTCTCAAACATTATGACTCAAACAGGTATGCCTATCAACAGTATGTCATAAAACTGTATGCAACCCAATATGGACCCTATTAAGTAACATATTTTTATATTCATGTCCCCTTGTTTTGCTGACACTCATTTCATCGAATGTGTCATTTCACCGAAATTCATTTCATCGAATGCTTATTTCTGCTGAAACCTTATTGTTTTCAGGTTATCTTAAGCATGGGTTATGTAGGTTAGGTTAGGTTAGACCAGTGACTACCACAAAATTATAACTCCTGTACGTCGATAAAATGAAATTTCGGCGAAGTAAAACCTTCTGTATTCTGTATCCGTTTATTGATTTTTATACAGTTGCTGAAAATAATTAACTATACCCACCTTCGATTTTATCTCACCAGATAAATTATTGTCACCCTAACTGTTACACGTTCCTGTCCTGCTAAGTTAAAAGGCAGTTCTTTTAACAAAACTATAGTAGCAATTGCAACCTTGTAACCTAAGTAATGAGTTTACAATTTGTTACAGTAGTTTTAGTTGTTAAAAGAAAACTGCCTTTTACCTTAGTAGGGGTTAAGAACGGGACAAATTGACCTCAGACTGGGGTCTCTTTCAGGACCGTTGCCATTACATACCTACATTATATACAAGCCTTCTGCCATTGCATATATAAGTATATTTTTCTGTGCACATTTTTACAGAGTATACTTCCTGATGTATAGAATAGTATATACTTATTAATTCCATACTTTGATGTTGTCGAATCTATGGTTTTAAGGTACAGTTACACGAGCAACTTTTCTCGGCAATTTTAGCCGGCAATCTATGTGCATCTCGTTCAATCTTACGAAATTAGAGTAAGAGAACGTATGGTTGAAGGGCAATTATTGCAAAAAAAAATTCAGGTGGAACTGCATCGTTAGTCAAGCACAGAACTTTACTACTTTGTAATTTCTTTTTAAGCTGTTGGCCTAGAAACCAAAGCTTAAATAAATAAATAAAAAACAAGCACAGAGCACAGCGCAACAGCGCATGTCAAGCACGATCTGAGCTGTCAATGTCATTGTCACAGTTTTGAATAGGTTTGTTGTGTGTAGATATCCAAAATGGTAATTAAATTGAAAATTTCTTTGATAATCCTATGTTAATCCGTAGTTTTAATAATGCTTTACGGTTTAACAATGTGTAAATTTTTCGTTGATATTAATATTTCGCATTCGATGAGTGTATTTACTGTTGTAATATGATTCAAAGTTTTCGGTGGAGAAACTAAGTCTGATGTATCTTTTTTTGCTGTATTTAACGATTAATCAGTGTTTTAAGCCAGTTGCCTTATTAAAGGCGACAAGTGTTACGATGTATTTCTAAATCTTAGCGAATTTCAAAATTATACTTTTGGTTAAATACCGCAAAACAAAGTTTGTCTATGACTCAGTCGGTCAGGTGTTCATGTGATATCCAATTTTGGAAATAAAATCCATTAAAATGGTAACATTTATATTAAATTCTCGTCTTACTAGTTGTAATACACGATATTACTTAAATTCAACGGGTGTTTTATAAGGACTTAATAAATAAATGCACTTTAAATTTTCCGCAAGTCTCTTTGTGCTCAAAATCGAAGTTAAATTTCGTTCGCCGAAACAAAACTATATTGTGGAAATGGAAACAGGTGAATTGCAGAAACGCGTGTTGCCTTTCCCTTGTGGTCATAATCAGTGGCGTAGCTAGGTGACCAAGGGTCCTGGGGCAAAAAAAACTGGGGCCTCTTTATATTTAGATTTTGAAGGTGGGAGAATTTTTCGCTAGTTCAATAAGAGGTTTGCTAATCGCGTTTCGGGGGCCCCGGGGCACTGCCACTCCTAGCCCTTCTGTAGCTATGCCAGCAGTCATAATGACACCGTATTTTGACACACAATTTTGTAAGTCTTAAATATGAGACCCCATTCGGTACACCAGACCTCTTATAGACGCCGTTGCGACAGAAGTAAGGGGTTATCCCTGGGTTTGCCTAAACTTGCTCGTGACTAATCTATACCTACTAGAGGATGCCTCCATAAAAGAGTTTTAGGATGTTGCTTTTCATTCTGAAAATTTATATAAGTCCAGCTTGTTCATCTTTCCTCATCAACCAATCCAATAATATAGATTTTTGTAGTCTAGATGCACTGTAAGTCCTTATTCTTGTTAGCATGTTGACAGCGTTTCAAGTGGAATTTGACCAATATTCAGCCTCGTGAATGTCATTGCTGGTGGTGTGGCACTATAAAGGTCCTGCCGCATGCAGGTGTCTGTTATTATAAATGTATAAATGTTAGTTTGTCCTTCTTCACGGTTCAAAGTCTCAACTGTTCCTCATTAAATTTGGTACAAGGACTTTTTTGACATTATAAATGACTAGCTTCTGCCCGTGACTCCATCTGCGTCAAATTCGTTTATCGTGTATCCCACGGGAACTATCAAATTTTCCAGGATAACTATCCTATATCCCTCCACGGGCCTCAAACTATCCCCATATCAAATTTCATCTAAATCGGTTCAGCGGTTTTAGAGTGAAGAAGTAACAGACAAAGTTACTTTCACATTTATAATATTAGTAGGGATAAATAATACAATTAACACTGTCAGTTAAAAAAACTTCCAGAGAACACTACAGGGCTCTATTTCACATCGCACAACCTTTAAATGCATGGTGTAGGTTACATCCTACTTAAAACACCAACTTAGGAATTATTATGTCATAGAGAAAAGTGATCCGTTCTCAATAAAATAAAATAAAAACATGCATTTATGGGTTAAAGTTATGTAAACTCAATATGAATTTGAATTATAGCTGGCAAAAAAAATAGTAATTTAATTATTTTAATTTTCTCATTACTGAGTTAAATTATTTGGATTACAGATGTGCAAGAAAAATATTGTACCAATTAATAATAGTGCCATCCTTAGTTTTAAAGTTTGGCTTTTTTTTGTTTGTGTTACTATAAGTTGTTAGTAACTAGGCACATTTAGTAAAGAATACTTTAAAAAAATAAATTCAATAGAATTCAATAGAATTATTAAAAAAATGAATAGGTATATAGTGTTATTTTACCTTTGTATATATGCTACAGCAGCCACACAACATCGTCATGATGATGTGACATCTGTTTTGGAAATCTACAATGTACATCGTAAAAGTTCATGACACTACATTGTTGATACAATGATAAACAAACAATAACCACATATACACTACGATTAGGTGTTGATTGTGATTATTCGCACAACTTTTATATAGCATGACATAGATTAACACCACACGATGTTTCACAGTGTTGCACCGTGTCAAGTCACGACATCGTAACGGGTTTATGTGTGCCCTTACTAGCCTTTGCCTGTGACTTTATCCGTGAAGAAGTCTCTCCCTATACCCTCGGGACTCCCTGTTCCTCAGGATCTAACCTTACAGGATAAAAAGTATTTTACATCCTTCGTAGTGATATAAACTAGGTCTACTAAAAAGCTTTAGTGGAACATCAGTGAACTGGTTTTGTCTCATGTTTCAGCAACCTCAAATACTAGTTCTGAAGGAGGGCACCGACCAGTCCCAGGGCAAGCCGCAGCTCATCTCCAACATCAATGCGTGCCAGCTGGTCGTTGATGCGGTAAGCAGTTTTTTTTTTTAACTAGTGCACCCAGAATAAACCCAACAAATCGAAAGTGAAGAAAATATTGATATTGTACTATTAAAAAAAAAGAAAAGCTTGATACAAAGTTGATATGGAAAGGTGTTAGATGTACCTTCTTGCCACTTATAGCTTAAGTTCGTCGCAGACGATGATTGATTGATGATGATGATTAGCTAAACATGAGTTAATCTACAAGTATTCATTTTTGACGGCGAATAATTACTTACTCTTTCTTAATTATCATTTAATTAATTAAGTTCACTTCTCTTGTGCAATAATATCGGCCATTGAAGTATGCATCTGAAGATAAATACAGATTTTTGAAGACTTCGTACCAGGAACAAGAGTAATGGAAATTCATAAGAAATGTACTTCTTAGTTTTAATTAGTACTTGCTTATTTTGAATATTTAATATTTTTTGATAACTATTGTACTTCATTAGATAGCTAGTAAACCAAGGAAGTTTTTCCAGTGATTTGTAAGCTGCATGTCAAACATTTATTAAAAAAAAGCACTGTCTTTTAATGAAGTAATTACTTTTTTGTGTCTTTTTTATTGGAGTTTTATTAAATAACATTACATGTAGCATTATGTGATTAGGTTTTTGTCATTACGTGAAATTGCTGCCATTTTAGCTTTCAGAAAATGCATTAAAGTGCAGGCAAATTAATTTTTTATATCTTTTTTTTCGAACATGTTCTGCAATTTCGAAAAAAAACTAAAATCCCAAATATCACAGAAACTAATAATTTTCGGCCAGGGTACTACATGACCTAATTTGCTCCAAATGAGCTCTACTATGCCTCCTTAAAAGGAATGTATCGAATATCCAGTCACCCATATGTTATATATCTCCATGTGTATATATCAAATTGATCTTGAAGTGAATAACTTCACGCAAAAAAGTGGCCACCTTTTTCCTTCTGAATTACATGAAGCCCACAAGGGTCAATTGTTATTAAGCTATTTTATACTTCGATTTCAAAAATATACTTTAGTTTATTAGAAAACAATAATGCTAATGAGGGCGCCACTGTACGTCCGGCGTATGGTATTCAACATCGATTTCAAAAATATATAGCCTGGCAAAAAAATGCGAGCAATAAAATGAGAGCGCTGTTCGGAATGAAATTGGCAACATGATCTAAGGTTTACTCTAAACTGTGCTGGTTGCCATTTGAAAATATTGTAGTTTCAGCTGTCACAACACGCTCGACTTTTTTGCCAGGCTATACTTTAGTTTATTAGAAAACAATAATACTACCCGACGTCGTTTTAGAGTTACCCCTTCCAGCACTTAAAAATTACTTGAAAAAGTCGTTGATGTCAAAGGCGTACTATAGGGTCGAGGACTATCTAACGGACAAAAATGCTTGGCCTAAACCAGAAAATTAACTAATGTTTAATAGATTACTACTCGTACATACCTCATAAAAATCATGTAAACGCTGGATCTTGTCTAGGGGACACGGTTTATGTAGGAAGACATGTGTGATATATATATATTTTTTTTTCTCGTAGTCATTCTGACATGTTTTCCTGCAAAACTACGCAGATATTTAATATTATTTTTACAGTTTTATATAATGCTAGAATAAGTAGTATCATTGTTATATTTTTATTAAAAAAATGACTAACTGTTGAGTTTCGTGCGGCGCTTCTTCTCAGCAGTGGTCTCCTCTTGGGAAGCGCTGGTAGATTTTGATGTGTAAAAGTGCCCGTGCGGCCTACTTACTGAATAAAAATCTTTTATCTTTTACTAATGAGGGAGCCACTGTACATCCGGTGTATGGTCGTGCAATCATAATTCAGCCAATGATTAAAACATGGATCCAATTTCTGAACTACCGTGTGGTTCTTGATAGTAGACATGAGGCTGAAAACTGCTATAATAAAAAAATATATGTTATGATAGATTAATTATTGATTAATATTGTTTGTGGCAGGTTCGCACCACCCTCGGGCCGAGGGGCATGGACAAGCTGATTGTGGATCACAACGGAAAGGCGGTCATCTCCAACGATGGCGCTACCATCATGAAGGTATGCTTGTGCAGCGACTGTATTAACGGTTTATCTAGTTGTTAGTTACCCTGCTTACGAAGCGAACAGTCCCGGATTCGATACCCGGTCAAATTTTTTTTTGATGAGCACAAGAATTTGAGTGTTACTGCCTGTTTTACAATCCTCAAGTATCTGATCGATAATATTAGGGATTTCCTGTTTTTGCTCTTGAAAATAGGCAATGAGAGGGCTAACTGACAGATAAATTTAGTATTTGTCGATTGTCAAAGCTGGGTATCCACTAGAGGCAAACTCGGGTCGAGCAGCCTCGACTTGAGGCTGCTCGCTCTGAGGCAAAGGCTCGAGACACGTTGTGGATCAGCTCGAGGCGAGTCGCCTCAGCTTGATCCGCAACGTGTGCAGTTTAAAGCCAAAACGCGATGGCACCAGACGCGCGTCGAGTAGCTGCTGCTTTAATAGCAATTACCATAATTAAAAAAAAGAGGAAGCAACAATAAGCTACACAAAAGAGGAAGCATTGATGGTGGATAAAATAATTATACCGCAATAGAACTCGACATGGATGTGAGCACTTGCTATTGGACATGACATTGACGCTCATATAATTTTATAAGTTTAAGCAGTTTCGTTGTCCATTGCGATCCGAAGCGACACGCCCGTCTCCATCAAATGCACGGCTCGGACTGAGGCTCGTTTGAGCACGGCAAAAAAACCGACAAAATATGGCTCAGCTCGCGGCAACGAATTTGCCTCGTGTCGCGGCGTGCCTCAGGTTGAGGCAGCGTCTCCACTTGCGCGGCCTCGGAGCGAGACAGCCGCTCGACCCGAGGCTGCCTCTAGTGGATACCCGGCTAAAGAGCCTCTTAATATTTATGTATGTATTTCTCTATATAAGTATGCTTGTCGTTTTCTAGAACTCATAGTACAGTCAAAGTCATAATTATATATACGTATATTCATTTCCAAGATATATATCTACACACCTCTATGCCATTGATAATAAGGTCTATGTATACATATATTTGGCGCGATGGCCGTACAAGCCTAGAGCTTAGTTTGGAACTAGGTCAATTTGTATGAGATTGTCCCCTGATATTTATATATATAATTTATGTTCCAGCTGTTGGATATCGTGCACCCAGCGGCCAAGACTTTGGTCGACATTGCCAAGTCGCAGGATGCTGAGGTATGACTAAAATATACATCAAACACTAGCTTGCGTCATTGCGTTGGTTATGAGTAAGAAAAAATCTGAGATGAAAAGTATCTCAATTTGTTACGTTCTCAATATAAAGGGACCTTTTTCTTAATTTTTTATCAGCAGCTTTTTTTTTAAATGTCACCTGTGTGTAACGCGTATGCAACTTGATTGTCACGAAATTATATCACAATATGCTTGAATATTTTTTTGCTTTAATAAAAAGTAATTCATGTAACAAACAGTAGAGAAAAAATATTTTTCGAATTATTATAATAATATCCAAGATATAATAATAATATAAGCAATTAAAGATTTGTTTCTATCTCTTTCTAGCAGAACAGGATTTAACAAGTTTATATGGCCGTTGTGCACGCTGACGTCACAGTTCATGTCTGATCTATCTGTCTGAATTAGTAGTTTTTAAATATGATCCGTATTTTTTGGCCGATTTTAATTTTAATTTCACGTTTTGCCATCTCTTTTACGGTATTTTCATATTTTGTTAAGAAATGCGATAAAAAAATAATCATGCATGTTACTTATTACCTTTTTTAACCCCTGACGTGAAAGAGGGGTGTTGTAAGTTAGTCTCCTATGTCTGTCTGTGTCTGAGGCATAATTGACGACGCGGTTAGCCTAGTTGGTAGTAACACTGCCTATGAAGCTAGCGGTCCCGGGTTCGAAGCCAGGTATGGGCAAATATTTGTGTGATTATTTGTTCCTGAGTCATGGATGTTTTCTATATACTTAAGTATGTAATTCTCTATATAAGTATGTTTATCGATGTCTAGTAACCATAGTACAAGCCTAGAGCTTAGTTTGGGACTTGGTCAATTTGTGTAAGATGGTCCCCTGATTTATTATTATTATTAATTATCACTGTATACAATGATTATAAACAACGGATCCAATTTCCTAGATTTTTGAGGACGACGTTCGTATGAGTACGAAATATTTTTGTATATATTAAATTGTTATTGTGAATCATATTGATAGCTTATTGAATGCTTCCAGGTCGGCGATGGAACTACGTCGGTGGTTATTTTGGCGGGAGAACTCCTGAAGAGGCTGAAGCCTTTCGTCGAGGAAGGTGAGAATAACTACATGGAATTAACATCCCGTTGAGATTTTCCCAATGCGCTACAACATGGGGCTTTTTAAAGAGGGTGCCATTAGATTACTTCGAGACCGGCAACCCAGTGACGCCTCTGGTGTTGCTAATGTCCAGGCGGCGGTGACCACTTCCCATCAGGCGGGCCCTGTTTGTCCGTCTAAAGAAATAAAAAAAAAAGTTATGAATTAAAGTCGCCCGCTGTGCCGAGTTGAGGTTTTCACCAATAGAAAGAGGGATTATCTAAGAAGGTTGTAGACTAAAGTCGCCATCTAAAGCGCCATATTGATATTGTCTATAGTTTGATGAGTTTACTAGTGATCGGAAAAGTAGATTAAGATTAAAAATCCTTTAAAATTTATTTTTTAATAATTATCACTGGAATCGATTGAGGATGACGTGTGACCAATATGTATTATACAACGTAACGTACTGTACTGTAATGTTTATTCGTAACGATTGTACCTCGTACACCCGTTTTAACACACTACTTCTCGTTATAGCCTTAATTTGGACAACACTAGTCAGCCATCATAGACAATTGCAAACTTGAAACGAAACAAATATGTCATTGCAATATGCCGGAATAACCTCAACTGCAAAATAATTTCAAACTTTTACTGAAATATCGAATTTTAATTGATATTATATTGTTCAATAAGGATTATAATAACAAGTGGTGAAATAGCATATGGATTTAGTAGTGATGGAGAGCTAGTGTGAAAGTTTACGAAGAAATGTTGCCTAAAAGGTTTGTTTACATGGTTCACAAGTTCCATTGATGGCGACTTTATACCTTATTAATTTAAAGGTACGCGTGCGAAGTCGGGGTCGTGCGCTTTCGGTATAGTATTGAATTTTTCGCTCCAATAGGACGATAGATGGCGCTGTTACGTACGGAAACTCGCTAACGGAGTGCTCCCTCGGAATCATGGCCCGCGATGGCCATGGCGATGGCGATTGGATTACTGCTGTACCATATTACATTGCGACGTAGTTGTCGATCAATTTTTGAGTACGCAGTGTCCTTTATGACTCTGCGTGATGTTGTTTTTAATAGGAGGATATTTAATGAGAAGATAATGGTAATCCGTTAAGCCATCGGGGTCCCCGAAGCGGTTCATTTGCGATTGTCAATGTTTACGTTTGGCTGACGGTGAATGACACGCCGCGCGTTGACTTGACAGTCAATGTCAATTGTTTTTTTTAGGGTTCCGTAGCCAAAATGCACGTTGCTGCCATATCGCAAAGAAAACAAGATAAAAATTTGAACCGATCGCTGGATTCTTCGCAAACTTCACAGGATCACCCGCAGGCTAATCTGAAGATTGCCTGAAAATGTCATCTAAATAGGTCCAGCCCTTTCGGGAGTCCATAGGGAACATACATTACACACATTGATACGAGGGCAGAGTGAAAAGTCTGGAAAAAATTAAACAATTTTTTTTTTTGGTTCAAGTAAATATTTATTTTTCAACGTAGTCCCCATGTAACTCGATACACTTGGTCCATCGCTTTTCTAGCTTTTCGATTCCCTCCGTATAGTACGATTTCTCCAACCCTTCAAAATACGCATTGGTTTCTGCGATGATTTCTTCGTTGGAACCAAATCTTTTTCCACCAAGCCATTTCTTCAAGTTTGGGAAAAGAAAATAGTCGCAGGGGGCCAAATCTGGAGAATAAGGCGGATGCGGGAGCAACTCGTAACGCAATTCGTGGATTTTAGCCGTAGCAACTGCACAAGTGTGGACTCGTGCGTTGTCTTGGTGAAAAATGATTTTCTTTTTCGCCAAATGGGGTCGTTTTTCCTTTAAAACTTCATGAAAACGCTGTAACAAGTTGGCATAATATTCGCCGTTAATCGTTTTGCCTTTCTGAAGGTAATCAATATATATTACACCACGAGCATCCCAGAAGACAGTAGCCATAACTTTATTCGCCGATAAAACTGCTTTGGCCTTCTTTGGTGCAGGTTCACCTGAAGCAATCCATTGTTTTGACTGCTCCTTGGTTTCTGGTGTATGATGATGAATCCAGGTATCGTCAACAGTTATGAAACGACGCAAGAAGTCCTTTTCATTACGCCTAAACTTCTCCAAACATGCCTCTGACAGGGTCACCCTAGTGCGTTTTTGATCCACTGTGAGCAATCGCGGCACCCAACGGGCGGAGAGCTTCTTCATATCCAAATAAGTGTGAAGGATATTACGAACCCGTTCGTCTGAAATGCTTAAAATATCAGCTATCTCACGGACCTTTACTCTTCGGTCGTTCAATACGATGTCATGGATTTTGGTGATCATCTCTGGTGTGGTGACCTCAACTGGGCGTCCGGGTCGGTCGGCGTCAGCAGTGCTTGTACGGCCACTACGAAAATCCGTAAACCACTTGTGGATCATTTTAATCGATAGAGCAGAGTTCCCCTAATATTTGTCTATTTTTTTTTTGTATCCGTAATGGTTTTTTTTTGCAAAAAATAATGTTTAATCAGAACACGAAACTCACTTTTCTCCATGTTTGCAAACACCAAAGTGATTGTTTCTTTTTCACAGCTGTCAAAAAAAAAACTAGCCGTATAAACTGGCTGAAAATATACGATGTACTTTCAAGAAGGCTGCATTTCAAATTGGCATTTAATGAATTTGTGGAAAAAAATACCTTTATTTTGAGTTTTACCAACTTCTCACTCTGCCCTTCGTACATGTTAAGACTGTTTTGTTATAAACGCCGGATCTTAAAGGACCGTGCGTACTCAAAAATATCAGATATACTAGATGTCGCTTATTCCGTATCTAAAGTTGCGATGACGATCGATAGAATGCCATGATTTCGTGGAAGCACTCCGTTAGCACGTTTACGCACGTAACAGCGCCACCTGTCGAGTCGATTGTTAAACTGAACTATGTTGTATTATACATTGTACATAATAAGTTTATACGGATGCATGCTGATTACTAAATCGGTCCGCGTAGACGTAGTTTATCGCTGCTCCCTCGGGAACTGCCCAATTTTCAGTTTTAATTCGATTTGACAATGATATCTTGTCATGTCGTTGTACATGACAATATTTTTGGATACGCTGTCCTTTCTGACTGCGTTTTTCTGTTGAAATGAAACACTAAACTTTACACATACGGAGACATTTACCTAAGACATAATCGACGACGCGGTTAGCCTAGATGGTAGTGACCCTGCCTACGAAGCTAGCGGTCCCGGGTTCGAATCCCGGTATGGGAAAATATTGTCAATGTTTACGTTTGACTGACGGTGATTGACACGCCGCGCGTTGACAGTCAATGTCAATTGTTTTTTTAGGGTTCCGTAGCCAAAATGCACGTTGCTGCAATATCGCAAAGAAAACAAAAACAAATGGTTGAACCGGTCGCTGCCAAACTTCACAGGATCACCCGCTGGCTAATCTGAAGATTAAAGATATTTATTCAGTAAGTAGGCCACACGGGCACTTTTACACGTCAAAATCTACCAGCGCTTCCCAAGAGGAGACCACTGCTGAGAAGAAGCGCCGCAAGAAACTCAACAGTTAGTCATTTTTTTAATAGAATATTTAGATATACTAGATGTCGCTTATTCCGTATATAAAACTATGAATTCACAATCGTCTCAGTCCTCCATATATTTGATGGCGAACTGTACATTGTACAAGGTGGGCCAAAAGAAATCACCCTATTGGAAGATGCTCTCATTTTTGCAAATGGTCGCCAATGTCAAATCTGTTTTGACATTTGTGGACTTGACAGATGCAAAATACAAGTGAACAAGCCATGGAGCGATACACTCCCCAAGAACGCGGAATAATCGTGTCTATTTTTTTGCGTAACAATTCGTCTGTGGTGTTGGCGCAGCGCGAATTCCGTCGCCGATTCCCCGGCCGTCAGACACCGACTGCGCAAACACTGCGCCGTTTGGCCACCAACCTTGAAGAGTATGGGACCACACGAGACGTTGCCAAGAGTGGCCGGCCCCGGAGCGCCCGTTCTGCCGAGAATATCGCCGCTGTTGCCGAGGATGTCGAGCTGTCGGCGGAAACATCAACCAGACGCCGTGCCACGCAATTAGCCATCAGACGGACGTCCCTAAGGCGAATTTTGGTCAAAGACCTGCGCATGTTCCCATACAAAGTCCAGTCCGTGCATCAGCAGCTGCCTGCCGACCGCCAAACGCGCGTAACCTACGCCCAAGCCATTCTCAATCTCGAGGAAGAAATGGACGATTTTTCGACCAAAATCATAATGAGCGATGAGGCTCATTTCCACCTCAGCGGGTACGTGAACAAGCAAAACTATCGCTTCTGGGGCACCGAAAATCCACGAGTGATGCACGAGGAGCCATTACACCCGCTCAAAGTGACTGCATGGTGCGCTGTTCACGCTGGAGGAGTCATTGGGCCATTTTTTTTCGAGAATGCCGCTGGCCATACGACAACAGTGGACGGTGCGCGCTATAGGGCCATGTTGACCGAGTTTTTTCTGCCGCAATTGGACGAATTAGGACCGAACGACATGTGGTTCCAACAGGACGGAGCAACGGCACACACTGCGCGAGCCACAACCGATATTCTGAAGGCGGCGTTCCCGGGTCGCCTCATCTCTCGTTTTGGCGATTTGCACTGGCCCGCAAGATCACCCGATTTAAGCGTTCCAGACTTTTTTTTGTGGGGTTTTTTGAAGTCCCGTGTTTACGTGAACAAGCCCGAGACTCTGGAAGCCCTCAAGGACAACATTCGACACGAGTGCGAGAATCTGTCGCCTGAAGTTCTCGCCGAAGTGATGAAAAATGCCATAAAACGAGCCCGTATGACAATCAATTGTGACGGCGCCCATTTGGCCGATATAATCTTCTCGACTTGACCAATAAAATTCTAAAGGTTTAAATTAATATAATAAAAAAACAGAATCCAAGTTTTTCATTTAGAAAAAAAAAGAGAGTCAAACAACATCGGATGACTTCTTTTGGCCCACCTTGTACATAATATTAATTAGTATAGATGAAAAAAAAAACACTTTATAGAGTAGGAGTTAAAATCATCACGAAAATTATTTAAACATTATTTCTTCACGCTCAGGCGGCTGGACGGATATGGATGACGTTTGAAATGGAGAGTATTTTCTGAATCAACATACGATACGCTACCTTCAGCGAGTTAAAAGTCCAGTTTAACGTTAAGCTCTATAGATGGCGCTGTTACGTACGGAAACTCGCTAACGGAGTGCTCCCTCGGAATAAAGGCGCGCCATGGCGGCCATACTTAATCATTGACGTTGATAAGCGACATATTTGTCGTTTTATTTTTGAGTACGCAGTGTCCTTTATGACTCTGCGTGTTGTAATTTATTATACAGATTTGTGAAAAAATATAGATTCAAACATATTTTTTTAAATTTTTACCGTTTCCAGTGTTTTACTACACTAATGTCGTGCTTTGTGTATCGCTGTTTTCGGAAGCTAAAATCAAGACGTATAATTTAATATTATTGGTCTATCTGTCCAGTTCCTTTTTGTGATTTAATATGCCGCGTGGTACGACATTGAGTTCAATCGAAAAACAACGAATTATTGACTTGAGAAGCTGTGGCAAAACACAAAGAGAAATAGCGGACACTATTGGTAGATCTCAAAGTGTTGTAAAAAATGTTTAAGTTGGGAATCGAAAATTATGGCAAAAAGAAGCGTTCAGGACGTCTTTGTCGATTTTCCTCCACCGTAAAACGCGCCGTTTTAAGAGAATTATCGGCTACCGGGGCATCATCATCATCACTGGTGCGCAGATATAATTTGAATTGTGATCCAAGCTTAGTAAGGAAGTGGGCAGCTGAATCGAAACACTTTAAATATCAAAAATGTTTTAGTAAACCAGTCTTGAAAATGCGACATAAAATGAATCGACTTAAGTTCGCAGAAAAATATGTAACAAAAGGTGACTTTTGGCAACATGTCATATTTAGTGATGAGAAAAAATTCAATCTTGATGGTCCCGATGGATTATTGGCATGATTTGAGGTTTGATAAAATAATTATGTCTCGACGAGTTAAAGGAGGAGTCTGGGCCGGTATATGTGCGGACCTAAAAACAGAATTAGCATTTATTGATGGGCGTATGAATGCTGTTCGTTATCAAACAATGTTATATGATTACCTTCTACCCTTCATTACGCTGATTGAAAACGAAAACATAATTTTTCAACAGGACAATGCACCCATCCATGTAGCTGCAACTACAAAACAGTGGTTTCAGGATATCGGTATACAAATATTAGAATGGCCAGCACTTAGTCCGGACTTAAATCCGATGGAGAACGTCTGGGGGATATTAGCAAGGAATTTTCTTATGACGTATGAACAGGAAAAGCTAATAATAAAAAATGTCGACGAACTCAAACAAAGGTTGCGATCGACTTGGGCCGAAATTTCAACTAATACACTTAAAGAGTTGATTGATAGCATGCCTAAAAGATTAATAGAAGTTATAAAAAATAATTGTACTTGGACGAAATATTGAATCAACAAGAGAGTTTATAATTTTTCTGAGTATAAATGTATAGATGGTAGACTATTTGACATTTTTTCCTTTATTACATAAAAATAAAAAAACATACTAACAAACTACATATTGAAACTTTTATTTACGTACACTATTTACCTGCGTAAACTATTTGCAGAAATATCCAACTGGTTTTAATCGAAACCTTTAAATTAGTATGAGTCTATATTTTTTCACAACTCTGTAGGAGGTTTAGTAAAAAATTAAGATAAAATTAGGAGAATATTTAATGAGACGATAATGAGATTCCGTTAAGCCATCGGGGTCCCCGAAGCGGTTCATTTGCGATTGTCAATGTTTACGTTTGACTGACGGTGATTGACACGCCGCGCGTTGACAGTCAATGTCAATTGTTTTTTTTAGGGTTCCGTAGCCAAAATGCACGTTGCTGCAATATCGCAAAGAAAACAAGAAAAAAATTGAACCGATCGCTGGATTCTTCGCAAACTTCACAGGATCACCCCCCGCAGGGTAATCTGAAGATTGCCTGATAATTTCATCTAAATCGGTCCAGCCGTTTTGGGAGTTCATAGGAAACGTACATACATTCACAGTTCACACATTGACACATATATAGATTGTTTTGTTAAAGAACGCCGGATCTTTTAAGATCCTGCGATCCTGAGATCTTTTTTGGTCCTTTAGGACCAAAACTAGAATGCCACGATCTCGTGGAAGCACTCCGTTAGCACGTTTCCGCACGTAACAGCGCTACAGATGTAGTGCAAAATTATTTTCCTTCGTACTTTATCGGAAAAGTTCGT
This sequence comes from Tortrix viridana, assembly GCA_963241965.1. Lineage (NCBI taxonomy): Eukaryota > Metazoa > Arthropoda > Insecta > Lepidoptera > Tortricidae > Tortrix > Tortrix viridana. The sequence continues at coordinate 7,933,559 of OY725198.1, read as the reverse complement.
ATTTATCGTGTTCTCTCAATTAGCTTTGCAGTACCCATCATACCACCGTAGGGGTAGGTCGCATTCAGCAGCCAATATATATATAGAGTGGCTTTTACGCAATTCAAATATTCGCTGTAGTTTTGGTTATATTTACGGTTTACGTATATAACATTTGTATTATCATGCCGTAACCACAAACTAGAAGAAAATGCTTAGGTCCTCCAGTCCCGGAAATTATATGTAACATATACCTAGCTGTATTTTTATCAGCAGATAGCAAATTCGGAAATAGCAATGATTCTCAATATTTTGGCAAATTTCAACAACGAATTTCAGATGCAACGGGCATTTCTCGGCCTACGATAAGAAAACTAATAAACAAGAAAGAAGATATACGTAACCTCTTATCTAGGACCATATGTTTGTAAAATCACAGCCTTTAAAATCCATCGTTTCCATCAATTTGGACTTTAGGGACTGGATCATAGGAACTAGTTTATAAATCAGATGGAAATTATAAACCATACGTCGTATTACTGCGTAATCCAAGTCATCAAGATCTACACAGAACATTTTGCGTGGTCTACCTAACTTGAACATTATTTGGATATGAATTTGTTAATAATAAAAATTCAAATCCACCTTTATCCCCCCCCATTACCCCCCCATAAGTCACACGAACCCCAAGCCAACTTCAAAAAGTTCTTTATACGTGCGATGACTTGTACCAACGGAAGACCAACGCTGACTTTAGCCAGCATTACGCTGAGTTGCGACCATTTCGTGATTCTTTTTGTGTGTATTTCTCTGTCCTTTGTTTATATTTATCAGGAACAAATGTTTTTCTTTCGTTGAGGCGTGCGTCTGTGCGAGTGCGACGTTTCGAACGTTTCTTCGTAGTTTCTTTACCGCTTTAGCTATATTTATTCTGTGGTTTAGTATTTTTCGCTCCAATAGGACGATAGATGGCGCTGTTACGTACGGAAACTCGCTAACGGAGTGCTCCCTCGGAATCAAGGCGCGCCATAGCGGCCAAACTTAATCATTGACGTTGATAAGCGACATATTTGTCGTTTTATTTTTGAGTACGCAGTGTCCTTTATGACTCTGCGTGATGTAATTTACAATAGGAGGTTTAGTAAAAATTTGTTAATAACAAGAAAAATAAACTTTCAAATCCAAATAATGTTAAGTTACGTAGACCACGCAAAATGTTCTGTATAGATCTTGATGACTTTGATTACGCAGTACGACGTATGGTTTATAATTTCCATCTGATTTATAAACTAGTTCCTACGATCCAGGCCCTAAAGTCCAAATTGATGGAAACGATGAATTTTAAAGGCTAAAAGTTCTAGATAAAAGTTTACGTATCAAAAAAAAAAATAGACATGAATATGACTACAGTAAAGAAATTGATTGAAGAAAAAAAATAATATCATTGGCCCGGATGAAAAGAAAATGCAAATGTGAGAATGAATATCGCTCACAAGAACACTCGATGGATGATCATATTGATATTATTCCCATTCACGTCAATGAAAGTACTGACGATGACACGTCCGAGTGTAACTCAGATTGTGAAATAGGAAATGTTGAAAATATTGATCCAAATATTCAATAGGTAATAAGTAGGTAATGTTTTAAGTGCGTAGCGTCCTGAGTTTTATTATTGTAAATATTTCAAAATACGTATGATAAAGACAAAGATAAAATATATTTATTCAGTAAGTACGCCGCACGGGCACTTTTACACGTCAAAATCTACCAGCGCTTCCCAAGAGGAGACCACTGCTGAGAAGCGCCGCAAGAAACTCAACAGTTAGTCATTTTTTTAATAGAATATTCACTTATGACAATGATACTACTTATTCTAGCTATATATAACTATAAAAATAATATAAAATATCTGCGTAGTTCTGCAGGAAAACATGTCAGAATTATTACGAATTTTTTTTAAATAAAAATAGCATATATATATATATATATATACAAGGTGGGCCAAAAGAAGTCATCCGATGTTGTTTGACTCTCTTTTTTTGAATTGTTACGCAAAAAAATAGACACGATTATTCCGCGTTCTTGGGGAGTGTATCGCTCCATGGCTTGTTCACTTGTATTTTGCATCTGTCAAGTCCACAAATGTCAAAACAGATTTGACATTGGCGAATTTGCAAAAATGAGAGCATCTTCCAATAGGGTGATTTCTTTTGGCCCACCTTGTATATATACATACACAGGTATATAAGTATACACATATATATCTACACATATGTAACCACATAAAAGAGTTTCGACATGTCTTCCTACATAAACCGTGTCCCCTAGACAATATACAGCGTTTACATGATTTTTGTGAGGTAGTAAGCAGCTATTAGTTAATTTTCAGTTAATTTTCTGGTTTAGGCCAAGCCTTTTTGTCCGTTAGATAGTCCTCGACCCTATATGCGTTATTTTGCTGCATTTTATGTTAACGTAAGGAGAGTGTTTCGTTTACGAATGACAATAAAAGTACTACTCACCTATGAGTGTATTTCTAAGTTTCTTAGGGTGGTTATAACATCTCTATATTATACAGTGCAATATGCTGTCATTTTTCATTTTGACATTTAACACTAAACAATAAAGTTCCATATTGATGGATATGAAAACGTCACTCATTTAATACAATCATTGATTGACAGTTCGTGTGCCATCGTATTCCGATTGAGATCCGAGTTTTCCCGAGGGAAAATCATTTTGCACTACATCTGTACCTGTCGAGTCGATTGTTACTGAACTATGTTGTATTGTAACACTAACTTTATACGGATGCATGCTGAATACTAAATGGGTCCGCGTAGAAGTCGTTTATCGCTGCTCCCTCGGGAGCTGTTCAATTTTCCGGAATAAAAAGTATCCTTTGTCCTTCCTCGGGACTCAAACTATCTATTAAACAAATGCCATCGAAATCGTTAATGTAAACGTTACTTTTTTTTTTGTTTTTAATAACAAATATCAGGGGACAATCTCACACAAATTGACCTAGTCCCAAACTAATCTCTAGGCTTGTATTATGGGTACTAGACAACGATAAACATAATTGGATAGAGAAATACATACTTAAATACATAGAAAACATCCATGACTCAGGAACAAATACTCGCGCTCATCACACAAATGTTTGTCCATACCGGGATTCGAACCCGGGACCGCTAGCTTCGTAGGCAGGGTCACTACCAACTGGACGGATATGGATGACATTTGAAATGGAGAGTATTTTCTGAATCAACAGATACGCTGCCTTCAGCGAGTTAAAAGTCCAGTTTAACGTTAAGCTCTATAGATGGCGCTGTTACGTACGGAAACTCGCTAACGGAGTGCTCCCTCGGAATCATGGCGCTCAAACGATCTTTATTAATAATAGCAATAATTTGACAATGACAACTGTCATGTCGTTATACATGACAATATTTTTGGATACGCTGTCCTTTCTGACTGCGTTTTTCTGTTGAAATGAAAGACAAAACTTTACACATACGGAGACATTTACCTAAGACATAATCGACGACGCGGTTAGCCTAGTTGGTAGTGACCCTGCCTACGAAGCTATCGGTCCCGGGTTCGAATCCCGGTATGGGAAAATATTTGTGTGATGAGCGCGAGTATTTGTTCCTGAGTCATGGATGTTTTCTATATATTTTAAGTATGTATTTCTCTATATAAGCATGTTTATCGTTGTCTAGTACCCATTGTTCAAGCCTAGAGCTTAGTTTGGGACTAGGTCAATTTGTGTGAGATTGTCCCCTGATATTTATTTATTTATTTACTCCTGTTACGTACGGAAATTCGCTCACGGAGTGCTACCTCGGAATCGTGGCGCGCCATGGCGGCCAAACTTGTAAATGGTTTAATCCTCGATGTTGATAAGCGACATATTAGTCGTTTTATTTTTGAGTACGCAGTGTCCTTTATGACTGCGTGTTGTAATTTATTATAGGAGGTTTAGTGAAAATTAAGATAAAATTAGGAGAATATTTAATGAGAAGATAATGAGATTCCGTTAAGCCATCGGGGTCCCCGAAGCGGTTCATTTGCGATTGTCAATGTTTACGTTTGACTGACGGTGATCGACACGCCGCGCGTTGACAGTCAATGACAGCGAATGACAATTGTTGTTTTGGGGTTCCGTAGCCAAAATGGCAAAAGCGGAACCATTGTAGTTTCGTCATGTCCGTCCGTGTGTCACAGGCATTTTACTCAAAAACTATAAGATGTATATTGATGAAATTTGGGGTATAGGTGTCTTGTATAAGCCGCTACTTAGTTTGGTAGTTAAATAACAAAAATAAATATTTCTAGGGGGGGCACTCCATACATGTAACAGAAGCTGAAATCAAGCGCATAAGTCATCGTAAAGATCTTTCTGGATCTTGATAAGTACATGATTATGGAGTAATAATGGTAAATTGGTTAGTTTCGTTTTACTTGCATCATTGGCCATTTTTATTGACCCCTATTTCACAAACTTTCATTTCGCGGTATTTAAGCTTAAACCAATAATGCATATAAAATAGGTTACGTAGGGTTTATTACATAGGTAGGGTTAGACTTTTATATGCAGTAGGAAGTATCTATTTGCGAAATGAATATTTGTTAAACGATACAGTTTGCGAAACATTAGTGAACTAAATTATATAGAATTTTATATTCAATGCCCGGCACGTTGCTGCAATACCACCTCAAAGAGAACAGGAAAAAAATCTTGAACCGGTCGCTGCCAAACTTCACAGGATCACCCTGAAGATTGCCTGAAAATTCCATCAAAATCTGTCCAGCCGTTTTGAGAGTTCTTAGGGAACATATATACATTGATATATAGATTATTATGTTAAAGAACGTCGGATCGTAAAGGACCGTGCGTATTCAAAATTATCAGATACACTAGATGTCGCTTATTCCGTGACTAAAGTTACGTTAACGATCGATAGAATGCCATGATCTCGTGGAAGCACTCCGTTAGCACGTTTCCGCACGTAACAGCGCCACCTGTCGAGTCGATTGTTAAACTGAACTATGTTGTATTGTAACACAATAAAGGTAGGGACACACTTATCCCACGTACGCAACGTATGCAATGCAACGTAGGAGAGATTGTGTGCACACTTGTCCCACGTATACGACGTGTATTGACATCAGACGCTGTTGTTAGTTCTCCAGGTTCACTAATGTACAATGTTTTCCGATTCTGAGAGTGAATTTGAAGACGATTTTTAGCTTTGTTAATGTAGCATCACGATATTCCTTGCACTTAATATTATAAATGGCTTCAGATATGAATATTGGCGATAGCCTCACCAATTCGATGAGTTGTTCATCTCTCATTTTTGCAGCGCGAGCGTGGTTTGTTTTATGTCTGACGCGCTAGGAACGTAAGATCTAGAAACACTGATCGTACGCGTGGGTAAGCGTGTGATTATCCCCTCCACGTTCCGACACCGATCTGGCGCGACAGGTCGAAGGTTGCATGGGACGCGTGGGATAGCATTGCGTATGACAAGTATGTTTCTAAGCATACAAATATCAGGATCCAGATTTCATAATGCATTGCATACGTTGCGTACGTAGGATAAGTGTGTCCCCACTAGTATTCCCTGAATCAACGATACGACACGCTACCTTCAGCGAGTTAAATGTCCAGTTTAACGTTAAGCTCTATAGATGGCGCTGTTACGTACGGAAACTCGCTAACGGAGTGCCCCCTCGGAATCATGGCGCTCAAACGATCGTTTTACATCATTGTACCATTTCTGTTTTGTCACATGGCTCTGTCCATGATGAAAATATTTTTGATCACGCGATGTCCTTTCTGACAGCGCGTTCCTATTTATTACCTAACCTAACCTATCAACAAGCAGGAGTGTTAAGTACCTAACTTTCAATTTTCATGTTATCTTAAGCATGGGTTACGTAGGTTAGGTTAGGTTGGGTTAGACCTGAGACCACCAAAACATTATAACTCCTGCACGTGGAAATGCCTTTCGATGAAATGAAAATTCGGCGAAGGATTCTAGGGTAAACCCAAATTTCTTCTTCATTTTGAAAATTATGCATAGCATGACATCTGTATATACATACTCGCAATAATCTTTATTATTTAAGATTTAGAGGTTAAGAAAATGTTTTTTGTTTTTAATAAGAAATAAACAGCTGAAATTTTAAATATTTTTTTTTACATACTCGGTGAAATGTAATTTTTTTATAATAATACATCGAATAAACAAACTTAGGTAAATAATAATTCTACCATTTGACGTGATTTTTAAACAATTATTCGACGTAATAAAATTCATTGGACAGTTTTTCTACTGAATATGTTTCGTTCAAATGAATAGTCGTTGAAACCAAATTAATGGAAATAAAAATAAAACAAGTAAATATTATTTGAATTATTTTCTGTGAATCGAAATTAAGTGAAAATTCCGTCTGCAAAACAAGGGGACAGGCAACTCGAGCTATTTTCGCTTACAGTGCCATCTAGTTTCTAGCTACCGCAACGTCTGTATACATCAAAGGTATACATATATGAGTTTAAATATAAGTCTCGTCTTATGTATAATATGCTAATGGCCAAATTGTAGGAAAAACTAGTAGTACTATGTAGTAAAATCTGTCTGTCTGTCCTAACTTAAAAGAGCTGTCTTTTGAACCGTATAAGATAGTCCGTTGATTTTTTTACCAGAATATGTGATATTATTATTATTCATTTATTTCAGACATTGTCCATAGTGTTAGTATTACAGAAACTTACAACTATGTTAGTAAGACAACCAATTATTAAAATACATTGTAAATGTTGCATCTGGACTCCAGGTGAACGGAGTTCCAGTGCACTGACATTCTACTGGCCGGGTCGGACATCACAGCGGCCAGGAGACTGTTCGGACTGTCACGCACTCGGCGCATCAGGGAGGCAACTCTCTTCCGTACAATGGCCTCGAAGCCATCGGTGTGTGCCTCAGCAAACATTGCCGATGCGCTGCAGTAACGCGGCAATCCCAACAACATCCTAAACCCGTTGTTATACTGGACTCGTAAGGCGTTGACAGTCCTCTGCGTAACTGCGTCTCTGATATAACTGCGGATTACCTAACAAATAATAAAAAATATAAAAAGTACAATAATAAGGGGATTCCACATACAAGCGTCAAACTTGGTGTGGTCATTACGTGTACTAACAGCATCGCACTTTACTGACCGTAATCATTGCAATTTGCATCATTGGTGGACCTTAGCACGTTGCAATAAGATTCACGAATAGTTAGCTTACTTTCTCGACGATTATATAATATGCATAAACATAATGCAGGCTTAAATGATTAAAGTTAGATTCAAATAGTTACATTTTTGGATTTTTGTTTTTTTTTTTTTTTTTTTGGAACCTTGGGGAAGGCCTTTGTCCAGCAGTGGACGTCTTGCGGCTGTTGATGATGATGAGTTACATTTTTACTTATTCATAGTTTAATTTAAATAATGCATATCATTACTTAATGTAAATTAATAAATTGATTTTCCTTCATACTTTACGCAATAGAGCTTAAAATTGAATGCGGAATTTTCACTTCTTTAAAGTAAAATTCGCATCAAGCTAAACATGGACTAATCGGTTGGCATGCCATGCAACGACGATGTTACACGAACATCGCCGAACGCTACCGATCGACGACCGACGCCGGCCGGTATGATGCAGTGCAGTGTGCCTGCCTCGTGAGTGAGAGCGAGACAACCATTACTACGGGACGCCTGAGTCGCATGAGTGAGAGTAATAGCACCTATAGAGTTACTCCAGGAAAGTTACGGTTTTTAAAACATTAATTTATAATAGCCTGATTATTTTTTTTTACTCCATTTTTATAAGATATTCTAAGACACTATATTCATGAATCCAACAAACTTTCCATCCGGAAGTAGGTATATAAATATACTGTCAAAAAATTCCTTTTTCTTTGAAATTAAAAATCGTAATTGTAATTTTTGTGTCTAAGCATAATAATATTTTTGTCTATAATGAGTAGATGGTGAAATCTAACAAAATATTTACACGGAAAGCCACTAAATCAGCAAAATACATGGCTCCGGTTATATATACCCTTAAATGATAGAAAAAGTTAGTAATAAGTAGTGCTTTGATAAAAATGACAAAACTATTTATAAGTGTTAAAATACATTGATCAATTTGTATTTTTTTATAAGGAATTTTTATTTACCACCATAAAATCCACTTTCCGGTATTATTTTGTGTATGATTGGTTTGCAACGTTTTATATTTATTGTAATCAACAAGGAATGAAGAAAACTGTAGCCAATTACGATTTTTAAATACGGAGATATGCAAAATGAAAACAATATTCTAGCTAATCGAATATAAATGAGACATCCTTAATTATTTTTTGTGCGATTCATCTTGAATATTATAGATCAAATATTAAGTAAGCAATATGAAAAAAAAAATGTTTATATTTATTTTTTATAAAATTTTCAGGATTTTTTTAAATTCATAATTTTTTTAAAGTACTTTATTGACTCATAATTTGTTGGATTATGTTTTTACCCAATTACTACAATTATAATATATCCGATACACAATAAAAATCAGCTCACCATAGTTTCACCATACTAGCGACCGTAACTTTCGTGGAGTAAGTGATGTTTAGTGTGATGCTTATTTCTTCCGCGTGATGTGTAATATGGCATCACTCGGTCGAGTGATATTACTTATTTATTTATTTATTTATTTAAAATAATCACACAGCATAACAGCATAACACTACAGCACTGTGAATTACATACAAAGCAAAAAATAACAAAGACAATATATATGATGACATTGATGTCATATTTGGGCCGATGAAGGGCGGGCATCCATCCTCTCGAAAACTTCAAGCATTCATCACACACCACCTTCCACCTACACGCAAACAAATCAAAATCTGGGGCAGACTCCAGAAGCGCATTTAGCTGATGCAAGGCGCGAACCAGCGGCGATTTAGTGTGAGCTACAGTGCGCGTCGCAGGCGCCGCCAGCAGGTGGCGAGCGTGGGCGGAAATCAAATTTCGTCAAAGAGGGGACGAAAAGACGTACCACCTGCATTACCAGTTCCAGACAGTCAGAGTCCCCTCGCAATATAGCGCCAGCTAAGGTCAGCTGTCCGTAATTTCGCCTCACCTCAAGTGAGTTGAAACCCAAGATGCCAAGCAAGAATTTCGTAGGGTACAAAAAAGGGTAGTACCCAAAGGTTTTTTTGTACAAAAACCGCAAGAACGCCTTCTGTACCTTTTCTAGAAGCAATATATAAGTTGCCTCGTGGGGGTTCCAGACAACAGAAGCTGCCTCAAGCTTGCTTCTAACTAGAGCAGTGTACAGCAATTTTTTTGTGAAATTACGTTTGTGAAATTAGGAGCATTACTCACACATGTCTACTCTGCGTGATGCAGTTTATTAGATGGTTTAGTACCGATTTTACCATACGATGTTAAATTTTTAATCGACTTGTTAGTTCATACATTTTGATAGCGGTTAACACTTGTCTGTTGTCTGTCAAGTGGTTGGTAAAATCCGACATTAGTAAGAATTAAGAGAATACGGACTTTGCTGAATACGAATATTCGGCCGAATATTCGGTTGCACAGAATCGCTAGAAACAGGTTCTGATACGTGCTCAGCGCTCCGCGCGTGTTTCGGACCTTCGCGCTCGCGCCATTTAAAGAAAGAAAGAAAGAAAAAACGTTTATTTACATACATCTAACGAAAGTACAGAACACAAATAAACAAATGGACAAAAATAATAAAAACTGCACTAATGCCAGATGACGCAAAACAGTTCCGGCTCAGCGTGGTACTGGTTTTGAGGCCAGAGCTGGTCTTACGCCGGAACCATTTGGTGACACCACGGCAGGCCACACAGCCAACACAAATAAAAAATAAAAATAAAAAAAAACATAACAGAACAGAAAACCCAAAATTATCTCACAAGAACTTACACAGCATTTAAAACATACAAACGGCGAACAAAAAGCGACTGAGAAAGCCTGTGGCGCGCATGTGGCGCGGCATGGTGTAGCGGCTTATTTATTCTGTGGTCGTAGCCTAATAACCTATCTACGTTATCTAGCCAGACCACAGAACCAAACCAATTAAAACCACGCCCCGAGCTGACAGGCCTGCCCAGACCGGGTTTTATATTATTGAATAAGGTTATTACGTACTAACACAAGATGGATAACATTTATATACTTATTATATATTTATTTGATTGTTGACCTTTAGTGGATAACTGAGAAAGGTGGTTACTGATTAATAAAACTTACTTAATTAAAACAACTCTGGTTTTTCTTCCTTAAGCTTCGGTTTTTTTTTGCAAAATAATTGTATTTATATTTAGACGCATATTTATCTCTTTTTGGTAGTTGTTTAGAATGCTGAAATAGGATGTCAATCTGACGAATTACGAAACAACATACGCTCGTTATTTACTTTGTTTATTCGGTAAATATCCGGCAATGTGACCGAACTATTCGGCCGAATACGAACATTGAAAAACTTGCCGAATATGCCGAATACCGTGTATTTACCGAATATTCGGCCCATCTCAACTTAAGATGAATTTTTTACTTTTTTTTGTTTAAAATTTAGTCCGGCGATTCTATTTAACAGTTGTTATTATTTATTAAAATTACGTTTATGTCTATTTGCAGGCGTTCACCCGCGCATCCTGGTACGCGCAGTGCGCACCGCCTCCAAGATCGTCGTAGACAAGATCAAGGAGCTCGCCGTGAAGATGGACCACAAGAGCCCCGAGGAGCAGAGGTTAGCTTAGATGAAAACAATAACCTAACCGAGTTAAAAACCCCCGATATCAGCGCCTAAAAACCCTCTGAGCAATGAGCAAAACATTTAACGGGCTCCAAGCACGTACATTTTCACTGGAGGGACTTCGTCACTAGAAGATTTCAAGAATTAAAAAATCAGATCCCCTCATCAACTAGAAAAGAGCTGATGATCTTCAAACGGCTGAACAGATTTTCATGAAACATGACTAAGAACACTAGGGATAAAATTATCTATGACACAAAAAAAAACTAAACGAAAATCGGTTCATCCGTTTGGGAGCTACCAGAGTTGGGCGTTATTTAGATAATTTCTTATCTAGATAATTATTTCAAATAAATTTATTCGAAGATAAATTCAATCACAAATAGTGCGTTGACAACTTTTTTATTTAGATAAATTATCTAGATGAAGATAACCGACCTCGTTTGTTATTGAAGTAAGCTTATAATAATAAATGTATACATAATGTCACGTCGGGTCAAACCGTCACACTGACATTGCTCATATAATCAGAAAATAATTGTTGCAACATAAACGCTTAATTTGTTCTTCTTTTTTCAACATGCAATAAAATAATCACAAGCCAAAACAGGCTGTACCAATTACATCTCAGTATCGACACGATCAGTCAACAGTGTACGTTTCTTTCCATAAGTGTGTTGTGTTGAATAGCTATTCAACACACTCATGGAAAGAATATAGTAGCTAATACAGGAGAAAAATGTCCCATATATTTATATTTCATATATTTAAGTATGTACAATAACATTCATTACTTTTGTTGTAGGTTATTTTAATTTCATCATGCCCGACCACTTCTAGTTCTACATGACTGTACTACTGATCATCTTTTATTTAAAATCCCAACTAATTTATATAGATAAAAATGAAACTGATCTAGATAAATTCAAAATAACAAATGACGGATTATTTAGTTACTTCAAATAAAATATGATTTAGTTATCTTTCCGGTTTTTCGTAAATAGATAATTTTTGCCCAACTCTGGTTGTACATACACCAGCACTTTACATAAACAAGGACAGTAGGTATGACATTAATATCGAATATAAAAAATTAAGGCTAGAGTTGCGGTAGCGTTCGCGACGGCGCGCCTGAGTCGTCTGTCTAAGGCGCCGAGCTGGCGGCTGGGCCTGCGGGGGCAGCGCGCGTTTAGGTTTCCGCGCGTTATAACTTGTATACTCACTCTCTCGCCATTGTTTCAGGGATCTCCTGCGCAAGTGCGCGGCGACCGCGATGTCGTCGAAGCTGATCCACAGACAGAAGGACCACTTCTCCGCGATGGTGGTGGACGCCGTGTTGTCTCTGGACGCGCCGCTGCTCCCGCTGGACATGATCGGTAACATGCGCCTTTTAAATAAACAAATGTGACGTTCTCAATATAAAAGGACCTTATGGAGGAAGGCAGTTACGCTCTTCTTGTTCTTGTAACTATACGAATACTATGGTAACAGTTCTAAAAACGGCGTAACCGCCTGCCTCCATAAGGTCCCTTTATGTTGAGAACGTCACAAATAAATACGAGAGGACAATCTCACACAAATTCATAGCGAAAAACAACAATATCTACATATGATTCAAATATATCCGGGTCATACACAGAGTTAGGTTCAAAATTGTCCCTTCTGTTCCTAAAAGTTAACGACGTGAGAGTTTTAAACTCGTATAATATCGATACAGGCCAAAACTACACCAGACTCCCATTACGCGGATATATCCTAACCCGAAAAATTTGGTTCCAAGGTCCTAACTTTCTGGAACAGGAGAGACAACTTTTGTTTCTGTGACTGTATGACCCATTAATGTGTACATATTATATCGTCATAAGTTATTCATATAAAAACGACTCTTACATCTCTGATCATATTTCTATGGCAGTCTAACACGTATTGTTTGTGAAGAAATGAGGACAGCTAACGCCATCTATGATTGTTTTGCGTAACTATTTTATTCCTAACACGTATTGTTTGTGAAGTAATGAGGACAGCTAACGCCATCTATGATTGTTTTGCGTAACTATTTTATTCCTAACACGTATTGTTTGTGAAGTAATGAGGACAGCTAACGCCATCTATGATTGTTTTGCGTAACTATTTTATTCCTAATACGTATTGTTTGTGAAGTAATGAGGACAGCTAACGCCATCTATGATTGTTTTGCGTAACTATTTTATTCCTAACACGTATTGTTTGTGAAGTAATGAGGACAGCTAACGCCATCTATGATTGTTTTGCGTAACTATTTTATTCCTAACACGTATTGTTTGTGAAGTAATGAGGACAGCTAACGCCATCTATGATTGTTTTGCGTAACTATTTTATTCCTAACACTTATTGATTGTGAAGAAATGAGGACTGCTAACGCCATCTGTGGTAGTATTGCTGCGTAACTAAAGTTTAAAAATTAAATCTAGTCGTACTCGCTATAAATGTATGTTTTTTTTTTGGATTTATGTATTTAATAAAATCATGTTGCAGTTAAAATAATTTGTCTTTGACTGTGTTTTATATACAAAGAAACATATTTATCTATCTTTATAAGTATGTTTATCGTTGTCTAGTACCCATTGTACAATGCTAGAGCTTAGGGCCGTATTAATAAACTCATCTCAACTGTGATCCCCGTCACAAGATGCGTCAAAAATGACAGTTTTCTATGGATTGACGTTTACTTTGACGTATCTTGAGACGGGGATCAGAGTTGAGATGAGTTTATTAATACGGCCCTTAGTTTGGGACTAGGTTAATTTGTGTGAGATTGTCTTCTGTTTTTTTTTAATTACTAGAATAAGGTTAAATGCCGGTCAAAAGGTCAAATGCCGGTAAATAGGTTAAATTCCGGTCAAAAGGTTAAGTAGCGAATGATTATAACAACGGATCCAATTGCTGAAGTGTTGTGTGGATCGTGATAGTAGACATGACGCTTCTTAACCAATGACCTGCTCCGACTTCGCTCAAATATATAAAATAAACAGCCGGTCAAGTGCGAGTCGGACTCGCGCACCGAGGGTTCCGCACAAACTTGTAGGAATGTAAATAGTTCGTAAATCACGGGAATACAATATAAATATAGTCAACTACTACGTAAACTGATACGCAATAAGTATGCAATTTCGTACTTAGCAAGTGTCAGTTTATACTGCATTTTTTTTTATGTGATGTAATCACAAATTAACGGTTTTCGGATTTTTTCCTTTACTTGTGCTATAATACATTGCTTCTTGCCAAATTTCATGATTCTAAGTCAACGTGAAGTACCATATAGGTTTTGATTCCCTTGAGATTCCCTTCAATATGCGGCATAAACGGCCGTATCTTTTGATTGCGTTGACTTTGGTGTTTGATTTTTTCACTGATCCAAGGGATTGCAGATATAAGTATCTGATATGAATTTCAACTTGATACCTCCTCGCGTTCCTGAGAAAAAGGGTCTTGACAGACACACAGACAGATGGACAACAAAGTGATCCTATAAGGGTTCCGTTCTTTTCATTTGAGGTACGGAACCCTAAAAATAAATATTAGGAGACAATCGCACACAAACCTAGTCCTTGCTATGCTAGTGAATAAGCGGGTTCGAATCTGAATGTATCGTTATTCGTAATCATCGCAAGTCCTAAAGTGAATTTTAATGAAACTGTAATAATAATAATAATAATAATAATAAATATCAGGGACAATCTCACACAAATTGACCTAGTCCCAAACTAAGCTCTAGGCTTGTACTATGGGTACTAGACAACGATAAACATACTTATATAGAGATATACATACTTAAATACATAGAAAACATCCATGACTCAGGAACAAATACTCGCGCTCATCACACAAATATTTGTCCATACCGGGATTCGAACCCGGGACCGCTAGCTTCGTAGGCAGGTTCACTACCAACTAGGCTAACCGCGTCGTCAAATTAATGGCTCTAATAATAATAATACTATCCGTATTTTTTGGCCGATTTTAATTTTAATTTCACTTTTTGCGGTATTAATATTTTCATATTTTGTTAAGAAATGTGATAATTTTTGTCATGAGTATATTCTCTATATTTGTTTTGATCTGGTCCAAAGGCATCAAGAAGGTGTCGGGCGGCGCGCTGGAGGACTCGTTCCTGGTGTCGGGCGTGGCGTTCAAGAAGACGTTCTCGTACGCCGGCTTCGAGATGCAGCCCAAGAGCTACGAGGGCTGCCGCATCGCGCTGCTCAACATCGAGCTGGAGCTGAAGGCCGAGCGCGACAACGCCGAGGTGCGTCCCACTGTCCTGGGCCCTTAGCCAACATACACTACGCTAACTTTTTTTTTTTATCAAGGATGTATATCAGTATTTATGAATGCATTTTTATTTTTATTTTATTTACTTTTTTCTTTTGTCGCTAAAATTATATAAGTAGTTTACACGTATATAATATGCTTAGCGTGAGTCACCGACGGTGCTGGCTGAGAGTCAGCGCTGTAGGTGTCTGACCCCTCGGCATGATGCTGAGCCAGTGTCCGTTTCACTGCCGCGAGGACACGCCGCGTTTTTTTTTCCTGTTTTGTTGCTTTATTTTATCTTTGTATATTTGTGTCTTCTGTGTAATGAATGAATGTCTTTCTTCTTCTTCTAACTAGCGTTTCTATTCGTTCCGTTTTTAAACCAATCGCGTCACTGGTAGATCACGTGATATGAAGAGTCACGTGATCTACCAGTGACGCGATTGGTTTAAAAACGAAACGAATAGAAACGCTAGTTAGCGTAATGCATCTTAGTTAAAGGCTCTGTTGACATCAGGAGCTTGACATAACAGCGTCGGCCATTTTGACCTATCGACAGAGTTATTTCACCTTTTGGTTAAAATATTATTATACAGGGTGTTTCTTTATTTGTCAAAAAAAATTTGGGGCTTAAATCAGTAAGTCATACTGATCAACTTTCCCATACAAAACATTGTCAGCTGACTAGCCAAAATGTATGGGATGGTCAATTTTTTTTTCGCGATTTCGGGGTTGGTACCATAGTGAAAGTTGATCAGTATGACTTACTGATTTAACCCCCAAAATTTTAAAAACATCCTGTTTAATTTAATATATATATATATATATATAATATAATTTGAATTTTTTAATATAATTTGTAAATTTACCATGAGCTCCGCGTATCAGCTAGTTATATATAAAAAACAATTGCCGTGCGTTGTCTCGCAAAAACTCGAGAATTACTCGACCGATTTTGATGTTTTTTTTTTTGTGTATGTTTGAGCGGGTCTCTGGATGGTTTAGATTCACAATTGGACCCGGTAGGTGGCGCTGCGACGCCGACGCTCGGGCAGGACGACTGTCGGGTCAACTAGTCCTATACTAATATTTTAAATGCTAAAGTTTGTGCGTGTTTGTGTTAGTCTGTTACTCTTTCACGCTGCAACGGCTGGACGGATTTGGATGAAATTTGGAATGGAGATAGCTTATACCCTGGAGTAACATATATGATAGTTTTTATCCCGAAGAATTTGGAAGTTCCCAAGGGAAATCCGATAAACGATTTCAACGCGGACGGAGTCGCGGGCAAAAGCTAGTACTTAATGAAACTCATGATTTAAAAACAACGGATCCAATTACTGACGAATCGTGACGATTCAACATTTTTATGAAGCATCTGTTCTTATACCTTAAAACAAAAAAAAAAAAAAAAAACAAATTGATTTTTTTTTTGTTCCCAGGTCCGCGTGGACAACGTGTCGGAATACCAGAAAGTGGTCGACGCCGAGTGGCAGATACTGTACGACAAGCTGGCGGCGTTGCACAAGAGCGGCGCCAATGTGGTGCTGAGCAAGCTTCCTATTGGGGACGTGGCTACCCAATACTTCGCTGATCGGTGAGTTATTGAAATACTAGGTAAAATACTTGGGGATACTAGGTAAAATACTTGTGTGATACTAGTAAAATACTTCGGATACTAGGTAAAATAATTGCTAGGTGAATTAGGTGGGGTATGTCAATTGCTTGTGAATGCTTGGTAGAACAGATTGGTAGTACTCAGCCGATGATTATAAACAACGGATCCAATTACTGACGGTTCTGAGGATTTGAGTTGAATGAGGCTGAGAAATGGCACACCAAAGCACAAAGCGTTTGCGTTTGAGACTACTGGGTGCTGAGGGTCGGAGGCTGTTGCCTTCATTGGGGAAGTGGGACGTCGAATTAGGGAGAGGGGTTCTGACGCTCGCGCGGGTTCGTACCTGGTGCAAAGGTTGTCCATCGCCATTCGACGTGGTAACGCGGCCAGGGTGATGGGTACCTTTGCGCCAGGGACAAGTCGAGGGGGACTTTTTGACTAGGCTTAAGCTAGTCTTAACTTAAAGAGGTTATTGCTATTTTATTATTATTTTATTGACGATTGTGGAATAAATAAATAAACAAAATGGTTAAGCAAAAAAGTTTACAGATATAGCTAAAAATGTAGGATAAATTATAATTCCTACATAAAATTAGAACTAGGAACTAGGACGAATAACGGACTGTCGAGAACATTATGGCAGTATTGGCATAACAGGATATGTAGGTATAGGTAGTTTATATTTAGTATTTTTAATAATTTTTTTTAATGTAAGTTAGTTTTTAAGTTTATTTTACTGTTTTTCTTAATGAAATCATTTTGTTTTAGGGTCGATCAACTTTTTGTTGTTGTTATTCTGTCCCGTTAGCCAGGAGACAACAGTGATAGTGTTTCTTAGAAAGATGTTTATAATATATACTACTAACATGCTTAAAAGAAAGTCCACAAAAGAATGGGCTCATAATTGCCACAAAAAGTAATGTGATGTAGATTTATATCCTTTAAATTTATAGTTTTAAAGAGTGATCCAGGAGACGTAACCATGGCAACGAGGTACATCAAAAAGTTTATTGACCCTTTAGTGGAGTGATAAGTAACCTCGTTAGGGTTGGCAAATTATTTGCAATCTTAGGCTAACACATGTCCATAACTTGCTTAGTTTGTTAGTTAGCCTTCCTCATGTCCTACTGACCTTTGTAGCTTTAATAAATCCTAAGTATTTGTCATGTACAATGTGTTGAAAGAGTACGTTTAGTCGACAGTATATATATAAATTAAAATATTTGTATGTACAGCGACATGTTCTGCGCGGGCCGCGTGCCGGAGGAGGACCTGCGCCGCACGCAGCGCGCCTGCGGCGGCGCCGTGCTCAGCTCCACGCGGCAGATCCCCGACTCGGCGCTCGGACACTGCGCGCACTTCACCGAAAGACAGATCGGCGGCGAGCGGTACAACATATTCACCGGTGAGTACATATGGAAATACTAGGTAAAATACTTGGGGATACTAGGTAAAATACTTGGGCATACAAGGTAAAATGCTTATAGGTAGGGTGATTACTTGAGGATAGTAGGGAAGTGTCCAACGGCGGGGAGGCAATGGATGCAATTAGCACAAGACTAAGAAGAGTGGCGTGAAGGAAGAGCGTGGCCTATACCCAACAGAGGCTGGATACAGGCTGATTGGTTAAATTAATAGGTAGAAAAAGATTAATGAGTAAAATACTTGGAGATGTTAGGAAATACTTGGGGATATTAAGTAAAATACTTGAGATACTAGTTTGTACTAGTTTAATTACTTGATGATGCTAAATAACTTCAGCCGATGATTATAAACAACGGATCCAATTACTGACAACTCTGAGGATACTAGTTGAATGAGGCTGAAGATAAAATTAAATAAATGTAGAACAATACTTAACCATCCACCAAGTTAACCAAGATGTAATAGAAATTTGAATTATCCTCGCTCTAACGTTTGTTCCCTTGTTTAGGATATGAAAAAGGCGGCCAACCTGATGGTAAAATGTTATAATAATGCTCGGGTACCTATTTAGTTTTATTCTAGTTAATTGTAATAATTGTAAGTAACGCCATTCATATTTGAATTTATTGTTGTATTTTACACTTCGACTATATTCACAATATTAATTTATTCAATAGTTTAGTGTTGTTGTGATTTTATTAAAAAACCAAGAAAGTTTAAAATCATGTTGTTAATTTGGTAGCTACTTATTACTAAGAAAAATCAATTGACAATAATAACTTTCATAAATGTTTACTTGAAAAAATCACGCGAACGTTTATCCTTCAATTCTGTTTTTATAACATTGTTTTTCTTAATTTGTAATGCATATAATATTTTAAGCGTTAAAAATATTAAAAAAAACGTTACAATTGTCAATTCTAGGTAAACAGTAATGTAATACTAGGTAATATACTCATGATACTAGGTAAATACCTTCAATACTAGATAAGATACTCATGATACTAGGTAAATACTTTTAATACTAGGTAATATAGTCATGATACTAGGTAAATACCTTTAATACTAGGTAATATACTCATGATACTAGGTAAATACCTTTAATACTAGGTAATATACTCATGATACTAGGTAAATACCTTTAATACTAGGTAATATAGTCATGATACTAGGTAAAATACCTCTAATACTAGGTAATTTCCCCCAGGCTGCCCGGCGGCGAAGACGTGCACGCTGGTGCTGCGCGGCGGCGCGGAGCAGTTCCTCGAGGAGACGGAGCGCTCGCTGCACGACGCCATCATGATCGTGCGCCGGAGCATCAAGAACGACGCGCTCGTCGCGGGTCAGTGCCTTGTATTAACACACTAATAACATATGACAATCATTCAAAACTTCTTGATTTAAGACGGATTAAAAATATAAACGTTACAGTATGTACAGTCAGCATAACCTAACAGAGTTAAAAAAAACCGTCAAAATCGGGATCTCTACTATTAGATCTCATTACTCTTTAATTGCTTAACGGATTTTCATTCAAACAAGCTAAGAACACTCGATTAGGTGACCTTTCTAAAAAAAAGTTTCATCAAAATCGGTCCATCCGTTTAGGAGCTACGATGCCTTACAGATACACAGGTCAAGCTTATAACACCCCTCTTTTTGCGTGGGAGGTTAAAAATGGCGACTAGGGTTGATTGCGGTTTTTTGAACTAAATCAGTTTGAAAATTTAAATGCCATTATTATCTTAAACTGCTTCATATAATTAAGTATAAGGGTCACAAATAAGTTTCAGTAAACTCGGCGCTTGAGTTTACGTCGAAAAGCACGCAAAATACTTGGTTATACTAGTAAAAAATAAGTTTAAAATACTAGGTATAATACTTGGTTACAACTAGGGAGATAATATTTAGAATCACTATTAATTTTACTAGTGATTTTAATTACGTGAGGATATTTGATGAAATACTATATAACTTGTAAATACTAAATTCCATGTAAAATACTCTGGTTTTAATAGCTAGTAAATACTAAATAGTTATCAGCCGATGATTATAAACAACGGATCCAATTACTGACGACTCTGAGGATCATAATTGAATGAGGCTGAATATATTTTTAGAAATGGTTATATAGATGAAACATCTCCAACAAAATTGGGGCCAAACGGATTTGCATCAAACTTAGCTAACAACACTCGATCAAGTCACGTTACAAATAAATAAAACTAAAACAAAATCGGTCCATCCGTGTGGGACCTATTAACAGACATATACACAGATTAAACTTGTAGCGACATCTAGCTACAACACGCAGCAAGTAGGAGAAACTATCTACGGCAGCGCCACCAGCGACAAACAGCGTAACTAATGTTCTACATCGCGCTATCCAAGTTTCCCCGGTCAAGTTGCATATAGAACTGTCAACTTCATCCGAACGGATTTGGGTCCCTAGTATATACTTAAATACATAGAAAACATCCATGATTCAGGAACAAATACTCGCGCTCATCACAAAAATATTTGGCCCATACCGGATTTCGAACCCGGGACTGTTAGCTTAGTAAAAATTAGTAATAATAAAAAAAAAAAAAAAAATATTCAGAGCACTTTTTAACTATGTACTAAACAAAAACATAAGACACTTATAAATTACATGCCTGAACTAGGATGCTCCTGTATCTCAGGCGTAAAAGGACTTGGACTAACTTTAAAAGTAATACTATTAACCAATAGTAAAAAAATTATTAAACCTGCACCCGCACTGGGCCCGCGTGGGAACTATAGCCCGAACCCTCTCGTTGTGAGCGGAGGCCTGTGCCCAGCAGTGGGACGTGTATAGGCTGGATTATTATTTTATTATTGATCGGTCAGGCGGCGGCGCGATCGACATGGAGATCTCGCGGCACCTGCGCGAGTACTCGAAGGGCGTGGCCGGCAAGGAGCAGCTGTTGCTGGCGGCCATAGCGCGCGCCTTCGAGGCCGTGCCGCGCCAGCTCTGCGACAACGCCGGCTTCGACGCCACCAACCTGCTCAACAAGCTGCGCCAGCGACACCACCAGGGTCAGTGCGGCTAGCCGCCACCACTCCACACTTACATCGCTAGTTGTAGGGGTAGATGTCACGGTATCTACTTAGATGCCGCGGTATAGGAGTAGATGCCACGGTATCTACTTAGATGCCACGGTATCTACTTAGGTGCCACGTTATTGGAGTAGATGCCACGGTATCTACTTAGATGCCGCGGTATAGGAGTAGATGTCACGGTATCTACTTAGATGCCGCGGTATAGGAGTAGATGTCACGGTATCTACTTAGATGCCACGGTATCTACTTAGATGCCACGTTATTGGAGTAGATGCCACGGTATCTACTTAGATGCCGCGGTATAGGAGTAGATGTCACGGTATCTACTTAGATGCCGCGGTATAGGAGTAGATGTCACGGTATCTACTTAGATGCCACGTTATTGGAGTAGATGCCACGGTATCTACTTAGATGCCGCGGTATAGGAGTAGATGCCACGGTATCTACTTAGATGCCACGTTATTGGAGTAGATGCCACGGTATCTACTTAGATGCCACGGTATCTACTTAGATGCCACGTTATTGGAGTAGATGCCACGGTATCTACTTAGATGCCGCGGTATAGGAGTAGATGTCACGGTATCTACTTAGATGCCACGGTATCTACTTAGATGCCACGTTATTGGAGTAGATGCCACGGTATCTACTTAGATGCCGCGGTATAGGAGTAGATGCCACGGTATCTACTTAGATGCCACGTTATTGGAGTAGATGCCACGGTATCTACTTAGATGCCGCGGTATAGGAGTAGATGCCACGTTATTGGAGTAGATGCCATGGTATAAGAGTAACCTAAAAACCTAAATTAATAACAAATGAACTGGTCGACACAGGCGACAAGTGGTTCGGCGTGGACATCGCGAAGGAGGACATCGCGGACAACTTCGTCAACTGCGTGTGGGAGCCGGCCGTCGTCAAGATCAACGCCGTCACCGCCGCCTGCGAGGCCGCCGCGCAGGTACGTGTGATCACTTACTAGTGTAGCGACTAGCGACATCTGGCTACAACACGCGGCAAGTGGAAGACAACTAACGGGCAGCGTCACAAACAGCGTAACTAATGTTCTGCATCGCGCTATCCAAGTTTCCCCAGTCAAGTTGCATATAGAACTGTCAACTTCATCCGAACGGACTTCGGTCCCCAGACACAACACCCGCCTGGAGAGAGATCTCTCTATTGTCATCTCTTCTACACTAGCTTTCACTTGCCAATCGCTTACTTGTCCCTCGGGAGCTGACAAATTTTCCAAGATACAGATTAACAGATTTCGATGAAATTTAGTATGGAAATAGTTGAGTCCCGGGGTAGGATAGCTATAGGGGCTACGTTTTATCCAGCAGAATTGTACAGTTCCCGAGGGAGCAATAAACGAATTGTACGCGCACGGAACCAAACACCAATATTTGACATATACTGCCAAATAACAGTAGTTTTGCGGCACGAAAAGCCGTATAAATTAATAAATATCAGGGGACAATCTGACACAAATTGATCTAGTCCCAAACTAAGCTCTAGGCTTGTACTATGGGTACCAGGCAACGATATACATACTTATATAGAGGAATACATACTTAAATATATAGAAAACATCCATGACTGAGGAACAAATACTCGCGCTCATCACACAAATATTTGTCCATACCGGGATTCGAACCCGGGACCGCTAGCTTCGTAGGCAGGTTCACTACCGATTAGGGTAACCGCGTCGTCAAACGGTCGCCTTTATAATTATAAAATTAAATTAGTGTATATAAAGCATCCGTCACCCTCGTACTTGTTTACATAAGTGACAGATGCTTCATCCACACGATGAACACGACCTTAAAGTCGCCATCAATGGAACTTGTGAACCATGTAAACAAACCTTTTAGGCAACATTTCTTCGTAAACTTTCACACTAGCTCTCCATCACTACTAAATCCATATGCTATTTCACCACTTGTTATTCTAATCTTCATATAACAATATAATATCACTTAAAATTCGATATTTCAGTAAAAGTTTGAAATTATTTTGCAGTTGAGGTTATTCCGACATATTGCAATGACATATTTGTTTAGTTTCAAGTCTGCAATTGTCTATGATGGCTGACTAGTGTTGTCCAAATTAAGGCTATAACGAGAAGTAGTGTGTTAAAACGATTTTAATTTTGGTGGTTTTTAAAATCACGCTTGATTGTACCAGGTACAATCGTTACGAATAAACATTACAGTACAGTACGTTACGTTGCATAATACATATTGGTCACACGCCATCCTCAATCAGGATTTTTAATCTTAATCTACTTTTCCCATCACTAGTAAACTCATCAAACTATAGACAATATCAATATGGCGCTTTGTTTACATCGTTCACAAGTTCTATAGATGGCGACTTTAGCGGGCCCGCTGGACTAACGGGACAATTTAACCTCGCGTTCCAGATCCTGTCCGTGGATGAGACCATCAAGAACGCGAAGGCCGGCGAGGCGCCGAACATGGCCAACATGGCGGGCGGCATGGGCCGCGGCATGGGCCGCCCGCGCATGGGATAGACACACACACACACACACACGCTACACGCATTACACACAACCACAGACAGCGAGAGATCAGAATGGCGCACGTGACACCTTGATCTATTTCTTGAACCGATAATCCTCTATTCCGCGATTTTTATAACCGTTTAAAACCATTTTCGGGAACGTGATTACAAATATGTATGTAAACATTGCTCGTATAAGGTCTTTTTTTATTAAAAACTAGTTTTAATCTTAGAACTCATGACCTTGAGTATTTTTTTTATTGAAGCATTATGTCGAATTTCACAAACAACTTAACGTACAGTGTTGACAGCTGTCAAAATGTATGAACTAACAGTCTATTAACATTTAACATCGTGTGGTGAAATTGGTACTGGAGTTCTGTGACAAGTGTTGGTTGCTGCACGTGTCGATTATTTTGTCGCGTTTTTTAGTGCCTCAGTGGTGTTGAAGAGCTCGGTGGAGTGGTCAGCGCGAGCGGCGGCCGACACTCTTGCCTCTGATCTCGGAGAATATAACACTCTAAATGTTTTAATAACATTTTCAAGAACCGATCACATGTAATCTGAAACTTTGACATTGGCAGAATTGTCCTCATGGACAGACGCCATTTTAACAAAAAATTGAATTGAATTGAATTGAAATTGGTACTCTAATTTTTACTATTTACAATGTAAATTCAAAATTCGAATGCTTGCAAGCGTGAATTTTGTCATTTGATTTTGACATTGTAGTTTTGTTATCTTTTAATGATTGTGACCTTCAAAACATTACGGACCTGGTTTCCTGCCGATAGAACCGTCGATGAATTTATAATTCGTGTAAACTTACAAATACTAATAATATAACATACGCTGTTCCGAGCCCTCGCTGATGTGGTACAGTCGAAGTCATATGTTTTAAAGTGTAAACCTTGTCACTTTAATCGCTGTGACAACTTCATATGACAGTTTAAACACGACGTTGAATAGACAAGGTACTAAAGTGTAAACATATTTATGACTTCGACTGTACAACATGCGTTAGATCAATTTCCCCAAACTGTTATTTTATGTGTTTTCACAATATCTTTAGTAATTTTTTACATCTCCAAAACGAGATTGAATTGATTGAGTCTGGATGTATAGTTATTCATAATCATCGCAAGTCCTAACAGTTTTGATTTAGATTTTTTTTAAATCGAACTTTATTTGCCAGTTGGATATTTTATCTTGAAACAATAACGGTTTCAGTTGATAACACTGACTTGCGATGACTATGAAAAACTATATATTCGGACTACTATTTTTGGTGAGACGATACGGCGCCATAAGTAGGAAATAGAAGGATATTGGAATAATAAAAAGAATACTTCGGGAAAGTGATCTAGCGTATACGAAAATAATCGGTTTAAACTGGAGTCATTTCTAACCTACTTTTTTTTTAATGAACCATTTAACCGATTATTCATTCGAATATTTTCCAAGTATTTTACTACGATTTAAGAGTCGATCTCTTATACGTTGTAATTATTAATTTGAAGCATTTAATTTTGTGTATGCAATAAATTGATGCCTTAACGCCTTCACAAATATTTAGAGGTTAAGTTATTTTAGCTTAAATAAATGTATTACAGTACTATTACATCGTTTCATTAAGCTCCCACTCCGACCGCCGTGTGCGCCATCTGCGTTAAATATGCCATCTTAAACCAGTTTAAGTTGCGTCAAATAAAGGCTTCGTCAAACAGCCGGCGTGGCGCGTTCTTAGCGTGGAAATTAGCAAGGAGTTTTATGCGGGCCGTCACAAGCTTTGGTCTGTTGATCGCAACGCACAACGCTGCGGTATGCGGTGTTTGTATGATCCGCTGACGCATGCGTCGACGGACAACGTACCATTCTCGACGTTTTAGTGTCCGACGCCGCATACCGCGTACCGCAGCGTTGTGCGTCGCGATCAACAGACCAAAGCTACACATAGTCCCGTCTCGCCACGCCGCGCTACTGGCGCGATCACGCCACGCTCAGCGCGGGCCAAAATGTGTTTACCTGGATCGAGATTCTTGCGAGAGAACGCGTCGCGCTGGGAACACGCCGCGTCGCGCGAAGCAGAGCTGTTTGACGAAGCCTTAACTGAGACTTATTTTTCCTATAATTTGGCCATTAGCATAGGGAGACATATTTAAACTCATAATATGAAAACTTTCATGTATGCTTATAGTCTTACTTACGATCTTCCATACAGGTCTTGCAACTGGGCAATTTTCAATGGGACGCTGTGACCTTAGATGAAAACAAAAAGAGGAAGATACGCGACCGGCGCGCGGGCTTGAGCACCTAAATATAGGCGCTGAGCGCCTATATTTGAGTCAGTTGTCCGGCCGTCACCGATCTGTCAACACGTGCGACGTCGTCATTATTGTGAGACATATGGCTGTCTCACTTACGCGCACGACGTTAGTCTATCAATTTATCTCTATTGCTCCTTAGTGCATGTTTACAGCTGTGTGTGTGGAATTTGCGAATGTAGGTGTCGCGGCACGCATTATGTCAGTGTCTTGTACGGCGATAACGTGTCTTCCCTTTTTGCTTTAGTCTATCTAAGACTGTGACTCCACTGTCGAAGTAAAATCCAGGTGGCGCTGCGATCGAGGGATGCAAACATAACCAACATTTCTAGATTTTTGAAATCCCATCGCGAGTGACGTACTACGATTGGTACGTTGGTTTTGTGTACATTTAGGGTTCAATGCGCGTGTTTCACGCATGCGCGACTACCTATATAGTCATCTTTGTCGCACCGGGTATCCCTCGATCGCAGCGACGCTAGCGACCTGGAACTTTAAGAGGCCCACGTTGAAACCCAAAGTTGCAAGACCGTGCTTATAGTTATGTACACAGATGTTGCGGTAGCTAGAAACTAGATGGCGCTGTAAGCGAGGTTTAAAAAATAGTTCGAGTTGCCTGTCTCCATATGTATAATAGACTAGGTCGGAGTTCACCAACCAATTTAACGGACTGTTAATCCTAATCGGCTGTTAGTCAATACATTTTGACAGCCGTCAGACCTCTAATCGCCTGTTTAACTGTTGGTGAACTCCGACCTAAGAGTGGCGATGGGTGACTTTGAATTATACTAAATCGATTAGTCAATTATTTACATCATTCGAATCACTTCAGAGATCATTCGATTATTCATCATACTTACTAATTACTATAAATCGCGCCAACGATCACATGACATTAGTTACCTACTAATTTGTAGTCATTATTCGATTAAATCGATTAACAACATTATTATAGTACTAATTAGACATGTGTCGTTCGCGAGCGAGTGATTCAAATGAACTGTATCTTTTGATTGAACTAGCTCACTCTTCAACTCAGTACAGATTTGACTAGGTCATTTCGCTCAGTAACTCTTTTATATCGGTGTTACTTGCTTGAAACTTTGTTTTTCCGTCGTTTTATTATTAACCTAAAAAATCTAGATTGACAGTCCTAAGCCTGTCCAAGTATGAAGGAAAATCTGCTTAATATGTATATTGTAGTAAATGTATGTATAGTATAGCTTATATAACACTAATAATGCTTTTTTAACGATCAAGTGCGTAGGTAATACAAACCAAACCAAACAATTCAATCAATCTGATTGATTGACATCTATCTCTACTCACTATATACCCCCTTACTAATAAACGTTGAGTAACGGCTGAGTAGTTATACAATGCTTTGTCCTTATCTGTCGAATTCAAATGTCCCAATGACAGATAAGGACAAAGCATTGTATAACTACTCAGCCGTTACTCAACGTTTATTAGTAAGGGTAGTATACAGATCTACTGAGCGAAATGAGTGATATATATCACCGCGAGCGAAAGATATGAATCACTCTTTTCAACTCAGTGAACGATTATGCGCATCTCTAGTACTAATTTAGTAATACAAAGAACAACGCAGTCATAAAAAGACATAGCGTATTCAAAAATTACAATATGTAAATACTATATGTATGTAAACAAAGAATAAACGAAATTGAAAAGGCTAACGATCGTTTGACCGCCATGATTCCGAGGAAGCGCTCCGTTAGCGAGTTTCCGTACGTAACAGCGCCATCTATCTAGCTTAACGTTAAACTCGCTGAACTTTCAGTGTTTTTTTGCGATCGCGACGCGGCGTGATTTTAACGTTATTGTAACTGTTGGAGACCACGGCCTCGGCAGCCGGGTGTGTAAGTCCCGGCTTCGGTTCAGCCGATCGTGAGTCACTTCCCAACAGTGGGAGGGGTAGTATCTTCAGTAACCAAGCTTTTTCGTTTCAACAAGTTTATTCATTTCGTGGAAGTCAATCAGCGAACCCGCGCAAGGGTAGGGTGCACAACTAGTAAGGTGAGCGCCCAGGTAACGATTTAGGGAAAGCGGGTGCAGCAAGGAGCTCACAGGAGTAGCTCAACTGGGCTCGACTTGCTGTCTCGTTCTAATGTCGTTTTTTATTTTCCACGAGTCCAGTTCCGACTCGCTTCCGACTTGACCTCCAACTGGCTTTCGAACTCAACCCCTATTAATCGCTACCCGGTTTATATTTTAGCAACCTTTACCATAACGTGAGCCGCTGCGTGGATCGAGTTTGTTACAGGTTTTTGGTCTATCATGGCCAGGTTCGTTACGTGGCAACAGCAGGTCATTTAATGGGCTCCGGCAGGGTTTTGACGTCGTACTTTCGACTCAAAACCTCTCCCGGGCTTCTGAGGAGTGCCTGACCTTTGGGAATCGGGTTCTAAGTCAGGCCAGGCACTCCTCCTTTTCAAATTAAACACATGGTACTTCAATATTTTATACAAGAGGGCGGCAATAGTCATAACAAAATCATCGTGAAAAACAACTTATTCTAGTTACATACATCTATATCTTTATTAAATTAGCTTTTTATAAATCTAAGTGGAGTTAGGAGCAACAGTTATATTAGGTTACAAATTTACAGTGTATTTGTGGCCATGTATGAAGAAAAATTTATAGATTGTGCTTGAGAACGTCCAGTTCTATATGATATGGGCCATAAAAGCTACAAAAATGTGTTAACTTTGATCGAGATAGCGAGGAAACCGCGACGTTTTCCTGCAGTGTGACATATTTACGCAGATGGTGCAAGCGGCTCCTAGAAATTACCCTATTTTCACTTATTATTGACTTAAAACGATTTTTAATGACATTTAGGGCTGATATTTAAAACTTCATATAACACTATCTGTATAAGAATAAATAATAACTATTATTACTATTCATTATTATGCTGGGGTCACACTAACGGGAAACGCCGTTAAAAATCAACGTTTACCGCCTTATGCGTAGTATGCATCAGGTGATAGACGTTGATTTTTATCGGCGTTTCCCGTTAGTGTGGCCCCAGCCAAAAAGAATATAACCACTACGTGCTACTACGACCAAAGAAAGTCGCTACTATAGAGTCTTTTCGACCCAGGGCTGCCATATGTACGATTTAAATCGTATTTGTACGATTTTACAATGTTTTAAAGTGTGTACGACCTAAACATCGAAATCGTACGTAAAAGTCACCAAGTCAACTATTTTCCCGTCTTAGTATTAATTAGCTATGTCCACACCTGTGCGCTTTCATGTTCAACTCGCGCTTTTCTCTGACGCATGGCTCTGCAACCACAGCGCATGCAATAACGCATGCGCTCAAACTGGTTTGATATCAGCGCATACCCGTAGCGCACGCTGATCCGCCACCGTCGGGTTGACGTGCAATATTTTGCAAATAAAATGGCGGAAGATAAAGTCAAAACATTGGATTTTATTGAAGATTCAGTGTCACCCTCGTATTGCATGCGCTTGACGAAAGACGAATTGATATCTTGAAAGCGCAAGTTGACCATGAAAGCGCACAGGTGTGGACATAGCTTTTTACTTACAACAAATCTGGCAACATGCACGAACAAAACGTACAGTGTGGTGTGAAAAAAATAGTAGAAAATAATAGGGGTGCCACAGTCTATGGGTACGTTCCACTAAACGCCCGCAACGAACCGAACGACGTACCTCCCGTGGTCATAGATGACGTCACTGTTCGCGACCACCACTTCACCCACAAAATATTGGTGGGTCAGAGTGGGTTTTCACTAAAACGTGTGGCGGTGATTCGAAAGAATAACGATGGCGACGAGACAAATAACTTTCTACAATCCTTCCGAGTCATTATCTCTCATTCGTTTTGTCAAAAACGCAACCAAATTCACGGGAATCCATGTTGAATTAAATTCTACTCCAATCCATGCGAAATATTTACTCACAACCCCCACAGCTGCACGTTTTTACCATGCCGCCATATTGCGAGCACACAGCGCTCAACATTGTGCGTTCCACCTATAACATTCGCCTACAACGCCCGTGGCGTTTTTACGTTAGTGGAAGGGCAATTTCAGCGGTCGTGGTCGATGGCGTTTAGTGGAACGTACCCTATGTCAAATTCGATTTCATGTGGCAACTCTTAAACAAGTACTTTTGTGTAGAATAATATGTTTATTTTTTTTTGTACAGGTTTGCATCAACTTAGTTTTTATAATGTTTAATAAAACTATAATTAAATGTACGATTTTATTTTTCTATATATCCAAAAATCACGACTTTTTGAAAGCTGGTACACAATCTTAGCTTTTTTCCATCTGGCAGTCCTGTTCGACCTGTCATTTTCCGAGTGCTAGTATACCCAAATCTGTGGTGTCACTGACACTGAGTAAATAATCACTACGTTATAAAGTAACTAACATATTACATGTAACGCTTTTATGTATTACAATCTTATGGTACATAGTACGTTTTTCCTGTACTTCCTGCTTGCTTGTCAACTTTGACTGAGTGTTCGTATTTGTAGGTATTTTTTTAATTTTACTTACCTAAAAATCATTTTGCTACCAAAACGCAACCAGCGGCAAAATGCATCGGAACTTACCGCAGAACAAAGAAGCTTTATTAAAGTCTTACACAACTCGCCTTAAAGAAGATGTTAAGAGTATGCTAGAAAACTTTGAAGGTGCGTTTTACTATTTCTCATTAGCACTAAGCTGTTATTGGACCAACATTTTTACTATATTTACGTAATATGTAAATGAAATATAAGTGATCGTAAATATATAACGGAAGCGGAAAACATCCAAAAGTTTAAAATAGATAACACTCCCAGTATTGAGTAGTTCAATAACAGCCTGCTGAATTTAAAAAATGGAAATAACTGTACCTTTAACAGCCATATATGTAACCTGAGACTTTTGACTGAAACCTTTCGGAATCTTGGCACCTGTAGTCACCGTTAGGGTTGTCACCTTTTTTTTAAATTAAATTATTTGTTGGTTTAAATCAGGGGTGGGCAAACTACAGCCTGCGGGCCATTTCCGGCCCGTGAAGGGTTTTAATCCGGCCCGCTAATGTCTCTTATTAAATTAGAAGTGTTAGTGTGTGGCCTTTAGAAATATATTTAGTTAAGACAACCTTGTTAACGGAAATGAGTAATAAAGCTATATTTTGTTTATCGTAATTCTGGCCCCTTCTAAAATTTCTTGCATTTTTCTGGCCCCCTATTAAAAAAGTTTGCCCACCCTGGTTTAAATGAATAAAGTATGCATAGCAAAAATAAAGTATTTTATATTATTTGTAGTTCCAACTTACAAGTTTTAATTTTTTTTCATTGATGTCGAAAATAAAGTATTTAGCATAATTTATGTGCTTTGTAAATTATAAAGTATGAACAGCCAAAATAGAGTACAATGCTTTATATTACAGTACAAGTGGCAATCCTACACCATCCACATTGTTCACACCTTAATAAAATAAATGCTTTTGGACCTAGCTAACGCATTTGATACGGTTTTAACTCATATTGTTGAATTTACTACTGAATTTTAGTGTCACAAGGCAGCACAGACTTTATCAGCCAGGTATTTATAAATAATTGTGTCCCCTTGTTTTGCAGTGACTCATTTCATTGAATGTGTAGTTTCACCGAATTTCATTTCATAGAAAGCTTATTTCTGCTGAAAAGGCAATTCATGATTTTTAGGATTCCACACCTGAAGGGGGCATAATGAGACCCTATTACTGACCTCACTGGTCCATCCATCCGTACGTCGTAACTTAAAGAGGTGTATCTTTTGAATCGTAAAAGATAGCTTGTTGATTTTTTTTGCAGAATATGTGATATAACGGCGAATTTCATAAGGGAATAATAAGGATACAAGAAATGTATTTTTTCAATGTTTGTTTGTATTTATTGTAAAAACTGTAATACATACTAGCGTTAAATTTGGTATCGTTATAGAACAAAGCCTCCAGAACAACAACAAATAATAAAAACCGGCCAAATGTGTACGGAACCGTCAGCGCGCGAGTCTGGCTCGCATTTGACCGGTTTTTTTTTATGAATTAGCGGTGATTACTTACTACTTTATTTTATTTTAGAAATCATCAAACTAGCCAAAGGTGAAAATGAGTCTCAACTTAACAGGATGACACAAATTGAACAGGACACTTTTGAAATGCAAGTCAGAGCCGCTAACATTGGTAAGATTATCTTTTATAAATCGGGTGCAAAAAAAAAAGTGTACACACACAATCAACTGTTTTATTCTAAATTTAAGGAATTACAGTAACAATTATTTAATAGGAAATTGCTATATCAAAAATCAACCCGTGCTGCACTGCGCAAGCGCATATAAGGCCTCACTCCCCACTCCTCTCACCTTTCACCCGAAGTACTGAGTCAATGCAGTTCCTCTCCACTTCCGTTATACTTTTTTTCTCAATACCAATAACATACCAAAAACTAAAGCCCGACTGGCGTCTAGTATAAAGCACCCTTATAATGTTTACATAGCCTATGCCACTCGCACGTTTTTGACGAATCATATGACACCCCCTTTATTAAAATCGGTCCAGTAGTTTAGGAGCTAGAGTGGTACATCCGATTTTCGGTCACATAAGCTATGTCTACACCAGTGCGCTTTCACGTTCACCTTTAGCTTTCCTCTGACGCATGCCTGTGTAACCACAGCGCATGTAATAACGCATGCGCTCAAACTGGTTTCACAGCAGCGCATGCCCGTAGCGCACGCTGATCCGTCACCGTTGGGTTGACGTACAACATTTTGCAAATAAAATGGCGGAAGATAAAGTCAAAACATTGGATTTTATTGAAGATTCAATAATGCTTGGCCTAAACCAGAAAATTAACTAATGTTTAATGTTCAATAGCTTACCTACTACTCGTACATACCTCATAAAAATCATGTAAACGCTGTATCTTGTCTAGGGGACACGGTTTATGTAGGAACACATGTCAAAACTGTTTTGTGTGATATATATATAATTTTCTCGTAGTCATTCTGACATGTTTTCCTGCAAAACTACGCAGATATTTAATATTATTTTTACAGTTTTATATAATGCTAGAATAAGTAGTATCATTGTAATATTTTTATTAAAAAAATGACTAACTGTTGAGTTTCTTGCGGCGCTTCTTCTCAGCAGTGGTCTCCTCTTGGGAAGCGCTGGTAGATTTTGACGTGTAAAAGTGCCCGTGCGGCCTACTTACTGAATAAATATCTTTTATCTTTTTTTATTCAGTGTCACCCTCGTATTGCATGCGCTTGACGCAAGACGTTGAACATGAAAGCGCATAGGTGTGGACATAGCTATACAGACATACATATACCGTTAATTTTAACAATATTATTATTATGTTATTTAGCCCGAGGCTTGTTAATTACTAGATGATAACATAATAAATAATGTTACTTAACGGTAATTTCATAAAAATAATGTTAACTACCGTTAAATACCGTTAAAAATAACGGTAAATCAATCCGGTGACGGATGCAGATAACGTTAATAAAATAACGTTAATATTAACGATACTTTGCTTTTAACGTTAACTCAATTTACCGGTAAAAATAACGCTAAAATGTATTAACAACATTTTAACGTTATGTTTTGCTAACGTTAACTGTCGATCAGCGGGTAACGTTAGCAAAGCCCTGCTTGATAATAACAGATCCAAGAGTCTTTGCAGATGAAGAGTAGTAAAAAGCCGTGGTAGCCTAATGGTTCGACCTGCCGACTCTTAAGCAGAGGGTCGTGGGTTCGAACCCGTGCTCGCACCTCTAAGTTTTTCGGAATTTATGTGTGAAATATAATTTGTAAATTTACCATAAGCTTTTCGGTGAAGGAAAACGTCGTGAGGAAACCTGCACACACCTGCAAAGCAATTTGACGGTGTGTGCGAAGTTCCCAATCCGCACTGGGCCAGCGTGGTAACTATAGCCCAAACCCTCTCATTGTGAGTGGAGGCCTGTGCCCGGCAGTGGGACGTATATAGGCTGGATTGTTAATTAAAATTGTTAGAATAAGTTTCCAATGCACAATTATATATTATTATACTTTTGCAGTGAGAGCTGGTGAATCCCTGATGAAGCTTGTCTCAGATATCAAACAGTACCTGATATTGAACGACTTCCCCTCTGTGAATGAGGCGATCACTCAGAACTCCAAGCTGTTCAGGACAAAGCAGCAGGAGTGTGACCAGAAACTGATGTCTCTTCGAGATGATATTGCTGCAGATCTGTACGACCTTGAGGATGAATACTTCACCAGTATATATAAGTAGTTCATTAAAATGCTATAGCTTGTAAGGTTAAATTAAATTATTATTTAAGTTAATGCAGATTTGTATTTTTTATTTACTCTAATTAGGTATTATCTATCTGTATTTTTTTCCACCAAGTTCCACTATGCAATAAGTAAATGTTCCAGAACGTTGATATGTATATGTAAACTGCTATGTTAAACCTCCATGGTGACCTAAGCATTTTCGCTTGTAGGCCCTTGTCTGTTTAATTTTTTAGGGTTTCGTACCCGAACGGGACCCTATTACTAAGCCTCCGTCCGTCCGTCTGTCTGTCGCCGGGATGTATCTCATGAACCGTAACTGGTAGACAGTTGAAATTAAATTGCTGCTATAACAGCAAATAATAAAAATAAAATAAAATTTAAAATTAAAGGGGGCTCCCATACAAAAAGCGTGATTTTATTAAATTTTGTCACTCCGCGGGCTGTATCTCGCGAACCGTAATATATACACTATTGAACTTTTCACAGGGTATGTATCTCTGTTGCCACTATGACAACGAAAAATAAAAATTAAATTAAATTAAAAGATTAAAGGGAGTCCCCAAGAAACGTTTTTTTCAACGTATTTTTTTTTGTATCGTAAAAACGGTACAACACAAGCGTCAAGTTTTGGTATGGTTATAGAACAAACCCTATAGAATAACAACAAATACTAAAAACCAGCCAAATGCGTACGGAACCCTCGGAACCCTCGCTATTATGTATTACAGTTTTTACGATAGAACAAACACGAAAAAACGTTGAAAAAGATTGTTTCTTGTATTTTTACTTTTTAGGGTAACGTACCCTAAGGCCGCCTACCAGCGCTCCGGAAATGACCATTGTTGAGAAGAAACGCCGCAAAAGCTCAACAGAAAGTCTCTTTTTAAGTAACTTAATTTTTTTTTTTTTTTTATAATTATTTAAGCATGTCTAAAACCTAAAAACGTATACAGATAACCTCCACCAATTTTTTTCTTCACGTTCACTAATTTATATTTACAAAACTAAAACTATTTTTTTTTTACGATTATTACATATTTACAAGAAATATTTTATAAAATACATAATGTACAAAAATAATGATGACATTCTTGAATGTTCTGTGATGATATATTAAATAGGAAATCAATTCTGTGATGATTGTTGAGGTATTTATAATGACCTCACGCAAGAGTGTATTTCTTAGTAATTGGGCATGTTGTATATTTTTTTCAAATAAATTACTTTTTGTAATCGTTATTATTATCGTACGGCCGGGGAAAACTATCCTGCGTTAATTATAAGGCTAAATCTAAATTTTGCAGCCAGTCCACAGCCGCCTCAGAACACTCGCTGAGCTCCACAATACCACCAGCAAAACGTCGGTTTGGGCACTCTTCCACGATGTGGTACGCTGTTTGCTGAGGAGCGCCACAGTCGCATACCGGCGAATCTTTTAGCCCCCACTTGTGCAGACAGTAGTTACAACGGGCGACCCCCGTGCGGATGCGGTTTACCGTCGTCCAGTTTTTACGGCTGGCCTTGAAGCCAGGCAGTCGGGCAGTCGGATCTCCCACCAGTCCGCCCGCAGAACACTCCTGGGACTCCCAGTCAGCTGTCCAGGAGGTGCGCAAGTGGAAGCGTTGGCGAATGTCGGGATCGGACCAGAAAGGCCTGCGCGAGGGGAGTCGCTCCAGAATGTTTCTACCTAGGGTCCTAGTGATTGGCAACCTATGAGGGAATCCGGTGTTGACCGCTTTGAGAGTTGAGAGTCAACTTTAGGCTTAGGCTCGGCGCTTGGAAGGAGTAAGAATTCTTGCTTAAATTGTAGAAAACTTTGGATTATGGAATACAAATATTATCAGTTATTGTATTCATGACCATATGTGACGTTCTCAATATAAAGGGACCCTATGGAGGCAGGTGGTTACGCCGCTTTTAGAACTGTTACCATTGTATTCGTATAGTTACAAGAATAAGAAGAGCGTAACTGCCTTCCTCCATAAGGTACCTTTATATTGAGAACGTAACATATTACACGTACCCAACAATGTATTTTGGAAATATTTGGACCTCGAACCTCTTTTTTTTCAAGTTTTTTTTTATGTATGATAGTCAAACATTAGACCTCGATCTCACCTGATGGAAAGTGATGATGCAGCCGAACATGTAGCAGATGTAAGTAAGTTTCAAATCTAGGGTTGCATTTTCTCTTATATTACAAAATCCTAGATTACTTACGTCGTTACGTTAACAGGGTGGCCACATTCTGGAAAACCGGGAAAAGTCTCGGAAATTCGCTGGTCAGGCAAAAATCAGGGAAATGTCAGGGAAATTTGCAAAAGGTCAGGGAAAAATACATTAGCTACTTACTAAAACTATAACTTGCATTTCGTCTATTGAGAGGAAAAACTCACTAAGTATACTTTATTAAAAAAAAAACATTTGTTCACTGCACTGTGGTTCCTCCCATATTATTATGACGAAAATCAAAAATCGGTGTAATAACAGCCATGAAATAAGTTATCGTTGTACCATCTACTAATTCTAATCTACGAAAAACTATTAATTAATTTCAATAAATTTACAAAATAAAAAATAAAAAATATCGGTGAATTTTAATAAAAAATATATGTTACGAGTCTTGATTATAATGTAAAAATCCTCGAAGGGCATCAAAATCCTATATAGAAAAAAATATTATGTAAAAAATCTCTAGATTTCGTTTCCATAGAAAAAATTATGGAGAAAAAAATCCATACTTTCCGTGCGGTGTACTTTTATATTGAATTTAAAAAGTTATGTGATATTTTTTTTATTTTTGCTTGGATGATCAAGGAAAAAACCGTAAAAGTGCTGGAAAACCGGGGAAAGTCATGGAAATTCAAATGTTGTAAAAAGTGGCCACCCTGGTTAAGTGAAAGTATGAGTATTCATAAATGCGATAGTACCCGATTGAAGCCAGATACAACGCTTTGTT
Organism: Tortrix viridana; assembly: GCA_963241965.1. NCBI lineage: Eukaryota > Metazoa > Arthropoda > Insecta > Lepidoptera > Tortricidae > Tortrix > Tortrix viridana. The sequence goes on along the minus strand of OY725198.1, from coordinate 7,896,168 downwards.
CTCGGTGGGAAAATCCTTGGATTTCTACGCGCCAGGTCAATGGAACGAATATTTATATTCGTTTGATTGCATCGCTTAATGGATGCTTACGATAACACGATATGTAGACATTTTCGAAGTAAAGATACTGGCTAGTACAAAAGTTAACGCTGAAACTCCAGTTTTTTATAGAAAAAATATTAATTAAAGAAAATTTCAGATGAAGTACCTAAGTACCTGTTTTACATAGAGGCAGGAAGCTCGGAAAGTGATACAGGCTGCTAGTTATTCTGATAAATTACACAGTTCCCGCGGGTATAGCGATAAACTAGTTATGCGGACGGAGTCGCGAGTAAATCTTATAAGTAGTTACTAAAAATTTAGGTAAGTAGGTAGTATTTTAGAGAACGACAACTTATTCTTATAAATGCGAAAGTTTGGATCGATAGATGTTTGTTACTCAATCACGCCAGCGCGGCTGAACGGATCTGGATGAAATTTGGCACAGAGATAGATTATAGTCTGGAATAGCACTTACGAGTATATTTTTTTACCCGAAAAATGGAAAATTTCCGAGGGAGCAGCGATGAACGACTTCTACACGGACGGAGTCGCGGGCAAACGCTAGTTTATGCTCCTTACTAAGTATATTAGGACAGTGCTTATCTTTACATCTTACGGTTTGACTGGAATAATAATTTTATTTATGGCCGAGAGGTAAACAGACATAGACGTAGTCTCTAGGCAAGGTATATCATGCTATCATCTGGAAAACAACGCAGTTCCCGTCGGAACAACGGTGGAAGAATTCCAAGCGTAACTGATATACTTATCTGCAAATATTGCACAAAACGTGTTGTTCGAAGGAAGCGAGCAGCGGATGGTGCGTCTTGCTTAACCTCATCCTCCGCGCGGGAAACGAGTAATTACGTAAAATCGATCATTGTCGGCCAATTTCCCACCAGTTGTTCAGCCTCCATCGAGAAAAATAACGTGTTTCATGTTAAAATTAAAACTTCAATTTTAAATTCCCGCCAAAATGTATGTCTAAATTTTCTGACGTTTCACGCGGCCGTTTTGGCGAGAATCTATGACCGTTTAGTTTTTTAATAAATTTTACCGCCAAAATGTTGACAGTGAGAGCGATTTGTTTTTTTATTGTTTTTGGAGCGTTCGAGGAGACGTTTTCGTGGACTATTGATCTGCCGCAAGTGAGAAAGTATATCTTTGAGAAAAGTTTGAAGCCTAACGATAAAAAAGTTGAAGATAAAGTTTTTTATGATAATATTAATACAGACAGCGAACATTATGATTACCAAAAGTATCGGAAACATTACGCTGACGAGTATGAATACCACGGTTACATGGAACAGAAGGTAAGTGCCTACTTACTTGAAATGTGGACTGGTAAAGGCTTACGAAACAGACAAATTCTGTCACGTCCCATCGGGTAACATCAAAATAAAGGACTTCAAACGCCTATTCTTTATGTTTATACGAACATAGCTTTTACCTGCGGGTAAAACCGATATAATTTGGATTAAAGGGACTGTAATACGGGTATAATTTGGATATCATATCAGATATCGATATTTAATTCGATAATTAGGTATCTTTTTATCGATATAAGTATCGATAAATAATTTTCGGTACATTAATATCGATATTTTACCAGAACTCCGTCATTTTATACCCGATTTGATTTTTTTTTAAATATATATTAAGAAGTATCGATATTGTTATCGATATTTTTTAAAATACCGATTTATCTCGGTTATCGATATACTGTCCCTACCCGCAAATTCGTCCACGAGAAAGTCGTTTGTCGCTATTACCTTGGGAACAGTCCGATTCTACAGGATAAAAAGTATCATGTCCTTCCTCTGGTATCTCCGCGCCAAATTTCATTACGATCCGTCCGGCTGTTTTGTCATGAAAGGATAACAAATAAACGGAGTAGTTTTCGTATTTAATAGTTACTAGCTTTTGCCCGCGACTCCGTCCGCGTAGAAGTCGTTTATCACTGCTTCCTCGTGAACTGTCAAATTTTCCGGGATAAAAAGTAACCATGTCCTTCCTCGGAACTCATCTCCATACCAAATTTCATCGAAATTGGTTCAGGGGTTTAGCCACGAAAACGTTACAGAAAGACAGACAGACAGTTACTTTCACTTTTATAATATTAGTATGGATACGAAAATATCACATAAGCAATCGGGTAACTGTCAAAAAGACCTCACATCCCAGAGGCGCCATCTAGGGGAAAAGTGATGCGCGATAGCCTTCATTAACGCCTATTACGTACTTATAACAAAATGAGTCTTGATCATATTTTTGAGCACCTTGTCCCCTTTCCCGGTAAATTTATGGCAACTATACGTCTCCCATATGAAATCCCTCACTCAGCCAGCTATTTGTAGAATATTAACTGTATCTACTCCTTAAGTATTTAAATTTTATTGTAAGTATTTCATTTAAAAACAGACTCTTTCCTGCCTGTTCTAAAAGTTTAGCAGGGCTATTGATAAATACTGTATCGTGTAGTTTCCTTTACTAAATACTAATAATGGGAACTCGTGGAGATCAAGGAGGGAGGCCTTGCCCAGCAGTAGGAATAAATATAATAACAATAATGTGCAGGTGCATGACGCGGTGCGCAATGGCAGCGAGTACCTGGAGGGTCTGCGCAGAGCCATCGAGGACTACACGCGCAGGCTCGAGGACTGCCGACGTATTAACGTCACCGCGGTGAGTGCCTTCTGAGGTTTTATTCTCTTAAATAACTTACTTTTCAATTCGTTGACAAAGTATTAACTAGCAAAATAAAGTTGTCCGCCGCGCTTGTATATGTAAGGAGGGTAGATAACTACCGCTTTCGGCGAGAGCACGGTCACAGGATACAGGTCTTGCAACTCTGGGTATCAACGTGGGCCTCTTCAGGCCGCTAGCGTCACTGCGATCGAGGGATACCCGGTGCGACAAAGATGAGTATATAGGTAGTCGCGCATGCGTGAAACACGCGCATTGAACCCTAAATGTACACAAAACCAATGTATCGTACGTCACTCGCTAAGGGATTTCAAAAATCTAGATGTGTAGGTTATGTTTTGCATCCCTCGATCGCAGCGCCACCTGGATTTTACTTCAACAGTGGAGTCACAGCGTCCCATTGAAATTTCGCCCAGTTGCAAGACCTGTATATAAAACCGTGGGCGGACGTTTTCTGTAATCGCTTTAATATTAAGCTCGACACACACGGTCAGGTAAACTGATCAGTTAACTGACGTACATCCGAAAGCTGACCTTGAGTTCGTATAATTTTAACTTACGATTTTACACTCACGATCAGCTTTATGTACATCAGTTAACTGATCAGTTTAACTGACCGTGTGTGTCCAGCATAAAAGCAAAATTTCATACTATAATTGTTAAAACATAACTTTTCAGCGCATCATTCAGCTGCGTCCAAACCTTAACCTCACTGGCGTCACCTCAAACGCGTCCAACTTAACCAACTTCACTGTTAACCTCCCCCCTGACGCGATAGACGTCGTCCCCATCACCACTAGCTTCCCCAACTTTGTGAATATCTCAGCTAACTTCACGATGCTAAACGGCAGCGAAGAGTTCAAGGAGTGCATGAGAGCAGACCGGGCGAGCGAGCACGTCAGGAGACTGGCGCAGTTGGCTATTTGGGCAGCGAATGAGCTGCAGGATAAGGTCTACGCGGATAAGTATGAAAAGGTAAGCCAGGATACGATTCACTTTGTTTATGTAGTTGTAGTTCATTAAATCTAGGAAAATCTCCGTAACAGTTCATATAAACACATATACACTGCCTGTCTAATATAAAATAATAATAATAATACTATTGACAAAAGTATCGATATCTGTTTATCGATATTTAAGTTAACCAATACAATTATCTATATATTCGGGAAGTAAAAATATTGCTATCGATATTTTCTTAAAAATACCGATATATCTCGGTTATCGATATACAGTCCCTGGCCATGCGACAACAGTACTTTATTTATTAATTGTGAGTATAGTAAAGGTATGATTCAGATGTTAACGGCTGCGACCGGCAATCGCGACCGGGGCGGGAGTTTCTTTTTTTGCAATAACATCGTTTGTCCTAAAGTAATTTGCCATAACACTTATAATTAATGTTAGCCATAATATTTAGTACCCATAGGTAATGTTTGATTCCCGTAATGTATCGATTGTCCTAACATATTTAAAACATAATTTCGGTTATCACAATTTTTTAAATCCTTAATGTCGGTAGCACACCTCCGCCGCGAAACCGCGAAACTGTGGCGGAATCGTGATATTTAATACGAAATTGAACTTTATTTCGTTGCCAGAGTTTCGCTACTACAGTTCCTCGGCGGAGAGGAGGAGTGTCAGGTTGAACTGCGACAATATTGTCGCAAATACGCACGAGCCGAGAGAGCGTTGCGAGCAGCGGCCGGCGAATGCCAGGACCTGCTAGCATTGTAATAAGATTCTGGCAGCAACTTGACTATAGTCCCTATAGGGAACTGCGAGCATTATATCAAACAAATGATTATTAACTAAGTAGTTAGGAACAAAAACTTTATGTCAAGAGAAAATAGTTCGATAAAAATTATGTCAAGTAATGATTAGGATGAACGATTATTATAGGTACCACAAACGATGTGGCAAGTGAAATTAGGATTACAAACGTTATCTGAGAAGTTAGAGCTACCAAATTATCTCACTCCTCATGCGTGGTCGCAGCACGGCGCGCAGCACGACGACACGCTGATCCTGCGGCTGGCGTGGTTTCTGGACCGGCTCGCGCACCTCACCGGCTACGACCCCCAGCCTCACGACTTCGTCACCACGGAAACAAGTAATTGGTGATAGTTATAATAATAATAATCCAGCCTATATGCGTCCCACTACTGGGCACAGGCCTCCACTCACAATGAGATGGTTTGGGCTATAGTTCCCACGCGGGCCCAGTGCGGATTGGGAACTTCGCACACACCGTCGAATTGCTTTGCAGGTGTGTGCAGGTTTCCTCACGATGTTTTCCTTCACCGAAAAGCTCATGGTAAATTTACAAATTATATTTCGCACATAAATTCCGAAAAACTTAGAGGTGCGAGCCCGGGTTCGATTAAAAGTCGGCAGGTCGAACCATTAGGCTACCACGGCAGCTTATTTTGTCTCAAATCTTCAACTCTTCCAGCTCCAACGTCCTCTCTGCCCCCCCGGCCGCTGTCATGGGTTCCAACCCTCATCTCCACCGAAGACCTGCAGTTCTTGCTGAGCTGCATGAGCCAGAACTCCTCGCAGCCGGCCCCGGAGCGCTGCGCCTTGCCGCGCAGGACCCAGGAGAATCCTGACACCTTCATGAGTAAAGGATGGCCAGGTAGTATTTATAATCATTGCTATTTTATAATTCATCAGTACAATTAAAATTAACAATTAATTAATGTAAGTAACGTTTTGGTTTTTGTAACAAGCTTCTGCCCGCGACTCTATCTATTGATATTCCCGCGGGAACTGTAACTTCTTGTGATATAAAGTATTCTATGTCCATCCTCAGGAAACAATCTATATACTTTCCAAACTTCATTAAGATCCGTTCAGCCGTTTTGTCGTGAAAATATAACAAACAGATACTTTCGCATGTCTTTCAAAAGCCGCTTCAGAATAGGGGTAGGCGATTTTTTTATATTTTTATTTTATAGATATACATGAAATATATCTTAAAAACATAATAATAATAATAATAACACAACAACATGAAGGATAACGAAACAATACCTATAAGGACAACTACAGCTCTTTCTAACTCGTTATGAATGCCATACATATAAAAAGGTCAAACATACTTCTTTTGTTCTTTCTTGTATAGTCCGGTTTCTATGCAAGTACATATTCTGTGAGTCGAACTCGTGGTGTAGTTTATACTGATAATACAATAGTGTCTACTAAATAGTTCTTGTTTCAGCTCCTCCGACATATTCTTCGGACCTATCACTCTCTGGCTCAGAAAACCACGAATACACTTACTCAGAACAAGATTACGCCGAAGAAAACATGCCGCTCTCGCTCCCGCCGCGCCCCGAGACAGCTGTTAAAACGAAACGCAAGAGATCGGTTCAAGAAGACCCTTTACAAGACCTTTTTAAATATTATACCAAATATAAAGTGTGGACTGGTTCGAATTTGGAAATAGATGACGATAATTCTAGAGAAATTTCTGTGCCTAATTCTCTTTCTCCGGCAGATCAAAAGCAGTCTAAAAAGAGAGAGAAAAGATTCATAGTGATAAAGAAATTTAATTATTTAAAGCCAGAAAATCCAATGCCGAATTTAAGTACTTATATCAAACATAAAATTGGCGTGCATTACAACAAAGACAAAGAAGAAGCGAGCAAGATTAAAAAGATATTGGAGAAACTAAACGTCAAACGTCCCGCCAAAACTAACCTCAAAAACCATAAAAAGTCAAAGCGTTCAGTGAAATATATGAAGAAATTTCAGCCGAAAGTGCCGCTGAATTCAGAGGGAGACATAAGTTATTACATAAAGAATAAGGAGGGTACTAACTATGACTATAACACGGCTCAAGCAGCAAGGGTCAGGCTGGGTCTGGACGAGGTTTTCCAGAATGGTAACATCGAGGTGGTAAGGAGATACGGGTCTAACTACAACCCAGCCAATCAGCAGCAGATCGTATCTGGTTACGCAAGAGGTCTCCTAGACGTTTGATAAAGTTGTGTCGTTAAGGTTAAATATTAAAAGATTACACATAAACATTGGATTGAAGCAGGGACTGTATATCGATAACCGAGATATATCGGTATTTTTAAGAAAATATCTATAACAATATCTTTACTTCCCGAATGTATACTTACTTTTGTCAATACTTAGTACCGATATTAGGTACATATTTTTTTTAGCAAATCGTGTTAGTGAATACTATGACACTCGCACGTTTTTGACGAAGCGTATGACACCCTAATTAAAATCGGTCCAGTTTTGAAGCTAGAGTGGAACATCCGATTTTTGGTCACATCAGACTTAAAATCATTACCTTCTTTTGGCTTCGCTCATACTACAATTACGAATTACGTAACGGATCTTTTGCATCTCTATCCTCAGGAAGGAACAAAAGAGATAAAATCATCTTGCACACAATAAGTACTTGCATAGAAACCGGATTATAAGAAACATCAAAGACGTTTGTTTGACCTTTTTCTATTTATGGCATTCATAAGGAGTTAGAAAGAGATGCCTTTATAGGTATTATTTCGTTATCCTTCATGTTGTCACAAGGTTTTAAGCCGTCAAATGTCCCGCGATATGTCCAATGTCAGCGACAAGCAGTTGTTGTTTTTTATAGTCCGGTTTCTATGTAAGTATTTATTCTGTGATCTTGCATATACTTTCTTTTTATTCCTACGGAAACAGATGCAAATGGTCCGTGATGTAATTCAAAGCATTTTTTCTAGCTTATAAGAGTTATAAGCTTCTTGGTTGCCGCACACGCGCTTCAACTCTGTAGGGTTACCAGCATCAGAAATAATATTTTCTGACATATACAGTCATTAGTCCCCGACTTTATAGTGAATTTACTTATTGTTTTAAATGATCTGTTACGTTGTCTGCTTTCGCACGCTTATGTCAATAAAACAACAGATTAATACATAAAAATATATTTCACGTAGCAACTAAAAGCTTATAATTAATAACATAAAATACAGAATAACGTGGCTAAACAATCTGCAAATATAATTACAGATAAGCGAAAACATAAAATTGTAAAAACAACAGTTAATGTTGCTGACATTTTGTAAATTTAGAACTCTGCACAACTGTCAAAACGTGTCTATATGCCATCTGTATTAGGGTTGCCAACGCGTAATATTACATTGCCATTAATTAATAACAAACAAATAAAATTGTAAAAATCAACGAGTATTTCTATTTTAATAAAGATTGTACTTTAGGAGGCAGTTTGAAAAAATAAGAGTCGGTAATAGTTTTCAGAAATACCTCTTTCCGAACAAACATTTTAAAACTTATTAAGACTAAGGCATATCGTTCGCTATTTGCCGATATTCGGTGTTAAGTTTAAAAGAGGTTTTGATTTCTGAAGACTTGAAAACATCTGAAATATACAGTATGGCAACGTAATATTACGGGAGAATTTTTATATTAAAATGCATTAATATAAACAACTCGACTATAATGATAAATGGTGGTACGATAATCATGAAATTTGTCCCCACTCATTAAATAAATGATTTGAAGTCAGGAAGTAATTCGAAAATAATAAAAAGCACACGGTCAAGAAAATTCTCCTTGACAAGTTTTTTAGTCATATTTTTATATAAACTTATGACTTTTTTAAGAAATTTAAATATAATTTTTTATGATTATAAGTTATACATTCAGTGGGGACGCACCTTAATATGCTTTTTTCTCATCGGAAATATAACCTAATAAAATAAAATTAAAAACTAAAACTACGATTACATTATGCAAAGTAAAAATTACGTGATTACATACGAAATAATACCTTACAACTAATATTATTGTCGATTATGTCTTCAAAATACTTTTTTTGGTCCCATCCTGGAATTTGTGACAATTAAAACGAATTTAAAAAATGGGAATGTTTTTATTGGTCCTGGATTTATTGTTTTTTTTTTTTTTTTTAAGTATATACTTAATAATGACACTGTAACAGTAGGCTATTAATATGACCTGTGGCCCGTTTCACGAAGCAACAAGTTACAAATTAGAAGTGGCACTCTCTTTCTAGCAAAAGGAGTTAGAAAGAGACTTCCGCTTGTAATTTGTAACTTGTAGCTTCATGAAATGGGCCACTGATAAGTAGCTTAGTTAATTTAAGACCAACTTTTCAATATCCATAACAGTAACAGTAACTAGTCAAATAAATTGTAGTTCTGTCCTTTTCTATATGACAAAGAAAATAAAAGTGAATTTAACAGTCAGATAATTTTATCTGGAGATTAGAAATCGGTCCTCAAGCGATCGATTGTACGAACTAAATAATCGAAATTATTTTACGCACCTACTCTTTCATTTGACAGGACTCCAGTTACGTCAAATTAAATTAAAAAAATGTGTTATTATTATTTAATATATGCATAAACATTGATTATCCCAACAGGGGAAATGAGTAATTTTTAAGTAAATGTTCAAAACAGAACATTTTCTAAAAATATCATGCAACTCCTGACAACGAGTACCAAATATGGTATCATACAAATATTTAAAATGTAATAATCAAAGGCACGACTTAGACATTTTAAAAATGTTACATATAATTACGAATACTATGTATATACAAGCATGACTTCGAAATAATAATAAAAATGACATTTTAAAACTAAGCACTTGATATACTATCTGTTTTTCCATAGCCCATCAAAATGACAGATGTCAATATACACATCGACATAACCTAAAAAAAGTTTTACATTTGTAAATGTCTTATAATTGAATTTTGAACCAATAATTACAACGTGTTACAAAATAACCCATAAAATATCAAAGCCAAAAATAATGCAACTCTAGTAAGCTGTCATCTCATAAAGTCATGCTAAGGTTTACATTGTCAATGGACTCTTTACAAGGGTCTATTTAACCCCCTTTCTGCTTTACGGGTATTTTTTTAACACCGTCTATAATCTTCTCATAAAAATTAATAAAATGTTCCTGAAATTTGACCTGTCATTTCGATATTATAAACAAGCAACCACGAGAAAACTGTTGTTAGTGAGATACACGTACACCATTCTCTGTTTAATATATGACGGCATTCTCGACTGCCCATTAACAACGAATACGAACGCAGTCGAGCTACAAAAACAAATAAATATAATCCGTAAACATTGATCGACCTTTACGTGCTGCTTAAAAATCTACAATCATATTTTCAATGAGACAAACTAAAGTGACATTTGCCAAGTTAACAGTTGAGGAAAATAGTATTGTGACAAAAGGATCTTTTTGAATCACTCACTGTATATAGATAATGAAAAAAAAAATCCGCGTGATAGAAAAGAAACTTCGGAATATATAGTTGTCTTTTTCTCTCTACGTCATATCTTTCTTCTCTCCCATTTAACGAAGCCTAATCGTGACGCGTCCTTAAAATTTTGCTCTCAAATTCTCGTCCACTTATCGATTATCGAATCGCCGAAAGAGGTTTCACTTCAAAAAGTTTTATGCTCCGCTTAAGCGAGCTTCCGTTAAATGTTAAACAACAAATGTTAAGTTAAATTGAATGTGTTATAATTGTTCTTCAAATCAGTTTATTTTGTCGTTAAAAATACGACTGTAAATTATAATTCTGTGACTCGCGTCAATAAGTCTTCTGAGGTTCAAGTGAGAAATATAAAGTAATATACCTATTCTGTATATAATGTTTTCCCTTATTATGAGAGCCACAGAATGTTTTTTTTTAATAAATGTCAATAGAATTTTGAATGTTTAGTTCAGATGGCTGGTCGGGCGCTTTTTTCGGCTGAATAAGCCTCCGAAGACACCCTTCTTGTCTTTTTTGTCCTTCGAGACTCCGCTGACGGATAGCTCGGACTCGCCTGACGATCTGATGAAGAAAACGTTAGAACATATAAATTATAATTTAAATTTAATAAGTAAAAAAAAAAGGGGGACAATCACACAAAAAATTGTCTAGTCCCAAACTAAGCTCTAGGCTTGTATTATGGCAACAATAAACATACTTTATAGAGAAATACATACTTAAATCCAGAGAAAACCTCCATAAACTCACAAATACTTGCCCACATCACACAAATATTTCCCCATACCGGGATTCGAACCCAGGACCGCAAGCTTCGTAGGCAGGGTCACTACCAACTAGGCTAACCGCGTCGTCTGATAAACTAGAGCAGATTTAATCGCATACCTGGAGGCGGGTCTCTGATCCAATGCTGGAGACCCTCCGCTACCGGCCACAGACGCCGGCCTCTGGTTCGCTCCGTACGCTATAACACGAGAGACCAACGTTAAATGGGCGGTAACACTTGATTAAGATGAAATAGTTATTTAACACAGATGGAATATGTATGGACTAATTATGTACCCTTTGATTTGACACCCTTTGATTACGGAGCCCTAAAAATGAAAACGTCTTCCTCAAGACTATAGTCAGGGACAGCTGGACATGTTTAAAATAGTCAGTTGCTTTTTTATGTACCGGTTTTTCGTAGTAATATTTTTTGGGCGCTGCAAAATGTACTGGTATCAAGCCCTATCACGGTGACAGTAAAAACACAACATAAGATACAAAAAGACGAAAGCACAAAACTAGAAAAAGCTTCAAACATAGCTCAAACAGTAAGCTCGCTACAGACCCAACACCATAACAGTAGAAAGTACGGCCAAATTTGTTTAAAAAAATTACAACATTAATTAAAAATTAAAAAAAAATCCTTGTCATTTAGAAAAGGACCGCCAAAAATATCTGGAAAACCGTCTCAAGCAAGGATTTAAATTTAGCCGTTTGATAAAACAACAAAAAGATAAACAATACTCACACAAACATAATACACGTATAATAATATAAGCGAAGCTCAGACTGATAGACATCCTAAACCTTTTATAATATAACATACACTGAACCCTATGAAGAACGTAAAGAAGATGGCTGGATCCTGAGAGCGTCCAATAAATAAATAATATTATAGTATTGATAGTAAAATATAAGTAACATTATAAAATGTGACGTTCTCAATATAAAGGGACCTTATGGAGGCAGGCGGTTACGCCGTTTTTAGAACTGTTACCATATTATTGGTATAGTTACAAGAATAAGAAGAGCGTAACTGCCTTCCTCCATAAGGTCCCTTTATATTGAGAACGTCACAAATCATTGGCGAAAAGACTAAAGACAGAAGAAACTACGAACAAACGTTAGAAACGTCGCACTCACACAGACGCACGTCGCAACCATTCGTGTCGACGCGACACCCGCCACTGACAGCACTGCCATGTCCGCTTAGGGGTCTCGTTGAGACGTGCGTCTGTGTGAGTGCGACGTTTCTAACGTTTTTTCGCAGTTTCTTTACTGCTATGTTTCAAAATAGCAAATAAGTAATCTTTAGTCTAAACACCGTTCATTTGAATACAATTTAAATAAAATATTGCATTTTATGAAGTTTATGAAAACATTTTATTGGATTCAATTTCAGTATTTGTGTATTTGACTAATTTCACTCGAATGCAATATTTTTTTACAATAAAATTAAAGAATAAAATATTTTGAATACTACTTATGCATTTTAGAAGGATATAAAATTAGCAGAAAATTAATTTACAGCCTGCAAACTAGTCAATACAGAGATAATATTTAGAAACCACATTTCCAAAACAATTCAATTTATTTAAACCCCAAAAAAGGGACAATAATTTCAAGAAATGTTTAACCTGGTGCCTTCGATTAATCAAGAAAATAACTGATACATTGTACCAATTGACAGCACAAATATTTCAGTCAACATTTCCTGAATATATTTACTAAAACAATTTAAAATTAAAAAATATATCATATGTGAACAACAGATACGCTACTGTGTCAGTATTGCTCTCATTATTGAATTAAAAACCGACGGCAAAAGCGTGGTACTTTTCAACTAACTTTAGAAAAGAAGGTTATAAATTCGACTGTATTTTTATAAGTTTTATTTATATTGGATATACTCTTAAGATATATCTTAAAAGTACGTCCAGATCTGAATACGGGATCCGTGGAAAACTAACGGAACTCCTTAATGATTTGAGTTCGTTTTTTTTTAAATTTAATTACACTTGTGTCGATCTTGTTATTTTCATATGACAATATAAATTTAGTCTAAATACAACATATGTTAATCTAACTACGACTACAGTTAGTTATTGAGAACTGGAAGCGGCCGCTAGAAGTCTTCAAGCAGGCTAATACCTTGTACCTGTCAGTGACTGATTGTACGAGTAAAAACTATACTTTTATAAGATTAATAAATTGTTTTTATAAAAAAACTATGACGTCATAAGTCAAGCATTTTATGGTGTCATTTCTATAAAGTAGATTTAGATTTTGATCTTTCAAACAATAGCAATTTTTTTTTATTAGAAGTAGGTAAACAATGCATTGTCCTTACTTAACTTCAGGGTTAGCTGGAAGAGATCTCATTCAGGGATAAGTTCGCCTTGAGTTATGGATGTTTTTTATATATTTAAGTATGTATCTATATAAGTATGTAAATCGTTACGTCCATAGTAAAAGCCTAGAGCTTAGTTTGGGACCAAGTCAATTTGTGTGAAATTGTCCCCTGATATTTATTATTATTTATTTAATTACTCAAATGGTTTTGGATCTGGCATCAGTTGTAATTTTGAAATGTTGCCAATTATGTGAGAACGTAAAATATTAAGATTTTTTTTTAATTATTCGATTCTCAATTACAATCAGTCACCGAAGCACCCGCCCCCACAACTGACCCGGCTCGCCGGCGGAGTAGAAGTGCGACGTCTCCACGCCCCAATTGTTGTTCTGCCTCTCATAGTTCTGCCAGGCCGTCGGCATGTTTCTGTTCTGGTCTCTCGACACCCTTTGCTGGTAGCTGTTGACCAGCGCGGAGACCTGGCTCGGCGCGCGCTCGGGCGCGCTCGGGCCGCGCTCGGGCGCGCTCGGGCCGCGCTCGGGCGCGCTCGGCTGGCGTTCGGGAATGGCCGGGGGACCCGAGAGAGGGAGCGGCGGCGCGCCGTCCGCTACTGAGTTTTTAGGTTATGTTTTTGAAATGTGTAAATGTGTGTGTACGCTAATGAATGATATGAAAGGACAAACACAGTAAGCAAATGCCAGACGTCACAAAAGAAAACGTATTAAATAAAGGTAATAAGAAAATTGTTGATTTTTTCTGTGAAAAAAAAGTTTTAGTACATCCATTCTATATTAACGACGTGTAAGAGTCCCGATGTGATCAATTTACTGAATCATATTAAATAAATAATTAACTTTAGAGCCATGCTCTTATCGGAGTATTATATTCTGACCCACTGATTTACAGAGTTTCTTTTGAATTTTTAATATTTAAAAATTAACAACGAAAATATTGCTTCAGGTTTTAAAAGTCGACTTTGACTGTACTTAGTGACTGTAAAATGTACCGGTATCGTATATTTCGGTACAGTCAGCATCAAATACATAAGAGCAGTCAAAGTGGCCAAATATATCGCAACACATTCTTACTCCTATAGTAATAAAGGTGTGTTGCGATATATATGGCCACTTTTGCTGCTCCTATCTAATTGATGCTGACTGTACATGTTAATTTGTATGATGTTGGTACTAAACCAAAATCCATATTTCGACGGACTACATTGACGGATAAACAGTTGCCTGACTTTTCCCCTCGACTCGACATATACGGGTATGGTCTGTCAAGTCAGTCCATTATCATAAGACAGGGCCATTGTCATTGGAAATGACAAATTATCAAATTATTTTCAACTAGCGATCCGCCTTCGCTTCTCTCGGGGACTTTTATATACATAAACCTTCCGTGAAACATTATCTAACTGATGGTGAAAACCGCATCAAAATCCGTTGCGTAGTTTGTAAGATCTCAGCGTGCATACAAAGGGACAGACGGCGGGAAGCGACTTTGTTTTATACTATGTAGTGATATAAGGTGCATTGGGATAATTCCGTATGCGGGGCAATTCCGTAAACAGGTGTGTGTGCCCATTCATAATGGCGTCACGCCGCCATCTCTTTTCAAACCATAGAACTAAAAAAATCCGCTGCTTCATCGACAGTCAACAACGGTGTGCCGTTCTAGAATGAGCACAAAAGCCTGTTTACGGAATTGCCCCGCAGACGGAATTACCCCATAGCACTATTATCACAGTACTAATTATTTTCAATAATATACGGTAATATTTGGTAAAATAAAAAAATAAAATACATTAAAACTGGTCCGTCGAAGTATTGATTTCAATTATCGATCATGGTTCTATCATTATGGAATGCACTAAATATTCGAGTATTGAGTATCTCGCTCTCCTGTAGACTATACTATTTTTTTAATTACTCTGCAATCTTTAGTTAGTATTTAATCTTCTTGGTTGTGTCCCTTCCCCTCCTCTATAGCTGATGCACTCCCCCCTTATTGTAGAGCTATGGGCTTGACATGCATGCACGAGATAAAATTTGACAGGTGCTAGGGAGATGAATACATCTATTCCATATTCTAACGTAAGACTTAACGCTTAAGGTTTAAAATAAAAATGTCTCGTCCTGACTTTTATTACCTTTTATTACTAAGAGACTAGCGATTTTCACTTTTTTATAGCGATCTTATCTTTAAACCTTGAGCGTTAAGTCTCACATTAGAATATGGAATAGATGTATTCATTTCCCTAGCACCTGTCAAATTTTATCTCGTGTATACATGCTAAGCCCGCTAGAGGCATGCCTCCCTCCCCCCCGCCAAGTACTGACCGTCTCTCTGCGAGCGGATGAACTCGGCGTTGATGTCGCGGCCGTTGGAGAACCGCGAGCGGCCCCAGGACGAGCCTTGTTCAGAATTCCTGAAAGACCAATTTATTATTATTATATTTAGGAAACCCAACAGTTATAACATCAACGTAAAAAAAGTATATGAAACATAAAACCAATTATAGGATTTCACGTATAACAACAAAATAAGAATATCAAGTTAAATTAAACTCTTAAGTGCCACGCACTTGCACTACACACCTAAATAAATATTACGTAACAATTTGACACAAATAGACCTAGTCCCAAACTATGCTCTAGGCTTGTACTATGGGTACCAGGTATTTTTTATTTATTTATTTATTTATTTATTATCCACAATTACAACTATCATTACAGGCTAGACCCAAGGCGATGTTGTAGTAAAAAGTAAACATCAAGTAAGTACAAGGTGGGCCAAAAGAAGTCATCCGATGTTGTTTGACTCTCTTTTTTTGAATTGTTACGCAAAAAAATAGACACGATTATTCCGCGTTCTTGGGGAGTGTATCGCTCCATGGCTTGTTCACTTGTATTTTGCATCTGTCAAGTCCACAAATGTCAAAACAGATTTGACATTGGCGACTTTGCAAAAATGAGAGCATCTTCCAATAGGGTGATTTCTTTTGGCCCACCTTGTATTATTTGGCATAACAGATTTTATACAATGCTAGTTTAGTGAATTCACTCAGAGCACAAAAAAATATATCAGCGTCGGCGGCTATGAGGTTTAGGGTGCGGAGCGCGCGCGGCAGCGGCGCCCCACGAACCCATCCGGGGCACATAACCTCACCTGACACAATATATCTGCATTGCACACCTTTCCTCTAATAACCTTAAAGATATAGGTGACCAGAGCGAGCTTCCTTCTGACTTCCAGCTTGTTATATCCAACCATACCTAAAATAAACAAATTGGGATACCTCAACGGATAAAAAGGATAAACTCCGTACTGCCTCTTGTACATATATCTAATAAATTTATTTTGTACCCGCTCCAACATGAGACTGTACTTTGCTTCGTGCGGCACCCAGATTTCTGCATTACCCTCTAGCTGACTTCGCACTAAAGCATTGTATAGAACAGTAATAGCCTTCATATTTGAAAAACCGCTAGACATTCGAAGTACAAACCCAAGATTTCTATAAGCTTTCTTGCAAATATGAACTATGTGGTCGCGAAATGTTAGTTCAGTGGTAAAACGAACTCCCAAATCCCTAACTTCCGTTACCCTAGCCATTTGTATCCCGTCCACCGTATAGTTATATTGAATGGGAGCGCGCGCCCGCGAGAAGCTAATAGCCATACATTTTGCAGCATTAAACTGCAGAAGATTGTTTTTGCTCCATCGTACCACTCTGTTTATATCCTCCTGTAGTTTTAAACAGTCTCCCGCGTTTCTCACAGCGAGAGATAACTTAAGGTCATCCGCAAACAACAAACACTTTGCATCTTTCACAACTGTAGGTAGGTCGTTTATCATCAGCAAAAATTCCAAAGGTCCTAGATTGCTTCCCTGACTTACTCCGGATCTTGTAAAATATGGTCTTGACCGGTATCCTGCATAATCTACATATTGCTGCCTGTCCCTCATGTAGTCTGAAAAGAAACTCAGCAAATGTGGGGTAAAGCCATAGTTTGCTAGCTTTTTTAATAAGACGTCGTTATCGACCACGTCGAAGGCTTTTCTGAAGTCAAAGTACGCAGTATCAGCCTGTCCCCCACTGTCCACTGTAGGTAGTATCTCCGCAGCATGACACATAAGATTGCTAGCTGTACTTCTAGCCGGTCGAAATCCGTGTTGCTCTTCGGCGAGCTGCGAGCTTACCTGCTGATATATGCTTTTTTGAATAGCCGATTCTAGTATTTTAGCCGGTGTCGACAGTACAGCTACCGGCCGGTACTCCTCTACCTTGGTTCCAGGACCTCCCTTTGGTACCGGGATGACGCGGGTTATTTTCCACCTCTCGGGAAATACTGCTAATTTAAGACAAAGATTAAATATATACGTCAGCGGTTCCTCTAGTACCATTCTGCAGTCTCTAAATATGTACGGTGGAATACCATCCGGTCCCGAAGATTTTTTAGGTTTGAGTTGATTGAACGCTTGCCGCACGTCCTGAACTTCTAACCTAGCAATGTGAACCCGCGCCCCTCCGTTTTCGCCACCCGCTTCTGCTATATATATATATAGAAAAATACATAGGTACTTAAATACATAGAAAACATCCAAGACTCAGGAACCAATACTAGCACGCATCACAAGTACCGTGCCGTATCACTCTTACTCGAATACTGAACCAGGATTTTTTCTGAATAACATTATTTTGTGTAACGCCGACAACTATTGCATTGCATGCTAGACACTAGCAGATTATGACAGATCAATACAATTTATGTAACACCTTTTGTACTCGCTTTTTTGCAATAAACGATTGGTTGATTGATTGATTGATTGATTGGACTCACTTGGCTGTTATTTGTCAAATATTATAGTTAGAAAGAAAGAAAGAAAGAAAGAAAAACATTTATTCGTGACCAATATCAGCAAAGGACAAAAAAATACACACAGTAAGAATGTAGACACGAAATGGTCCCAACTCAGCGTAATGCCGGCATTAAAGTCGGCGCTGGTCTTCCGTCGGAACCATCAGGTGAAACCACGGAAGGTTACACACACATAATTTTGACAGATACATAAAACATAAATTAGAAAACAAGAAGGAGGAAAACGAAACAATAAGAAAGGGAAAGGAACATAAAAAAATTAAAAATTAAAAATCACACGCTACCTTTCATGCCCCGCCTTATTTGGCAGTATGGGCAAGAGTCCCTTAGCCTCCCTAAGCAAGCAAAAACAAGCAAAAACAGACGTCACAACTTGGTCATAACCTATCTTATCTAATGTTTTGGTGCAAAAATACACAGAAAAAATAGTTAACAATACATATTACAGTAGATTATACTAACATAACAATACCTAATTTAGTGAGTTACCTGAATATAAGGTCGAACAAGAAATTAACCTAGGTAATAAATTCAGTAGTTACGTTTCTTTCATTCGATACGGCTAATGAAAGAGATGTAACATTATTTGGCGGATACTAGCAAGCGAGTTGCCGGCGTAACAGAACTAGTAGAGTACCTGAGTACGACGTCGGATACGTCCTCCTGGCTCGGAGGCTTTCTCGGCGGAAGAGAAGGCAACACGCTTGATTCTGAAAAAAAAAGTCAAGCAATTATAAATAAATAAATAAAATAAAGGCACAATCTCACACAAATTAACCTAGTCCCAAACAAAGCTCTGGCGTGTACTATGGGTACCAGGCAACGATATACTTAACTTATATAGAGAATTACATACTTAAATATTTAGAAAACATGCATGACTCAGGAACAAATACTCGCGCGCTCATCACACAAATATTTGCCCATACCGGGATTCGAACCCGGGACCGCTAGCTTCGTAGGCAGCGTCACTACCAACTAGGCTAACCGCGTCGTCAAAAAAACATTGAAATAGGAAAACTTACAGCGATAATATTAAAAGTAAATCATCAAATAGGTGCAGTTAATACATAAGCCAAACGAGTTTCCAATTTTAGCTCAAAAAGTTTTCATTATTTCACTAAAATACGTGGATAATTATCTTTTGTGCAGGAAAACTTGTCCCAAACTAAAAAAAGTCGTTTCCGTTAACACTATCCATTTTCTGCGGTTATTTGAGTGAAATGAATAATTTGCAGTCAGCTGTATACCACAGATAAGTAATTATTGATTATCGGAATCGAAAAAAGATGCTTAGTATTTAAGTAACAGAGTGGTACTTTATAGTTAAATTTAAGCCAATACAAGTGTAACAAAAAGCTTCCTTTGGACAGACGGACAGACAGACGCACATGCGAGCGATATGATGACCTGGAGGGCTAGCACAAATACGCTACTTATCCCTAGCTAGGCCCTGGCCAAGGCGCACTACGAAAATGTTGCGATTTTCACAATCAAAGAAAACGCATAGGACTGACGCAAGCTAACCATCAGTCGCGTCAGCCGCTATGTCAATTCCATACATTTTCCATTTCTTTAACCTCTCAGAATTGCTAGACATAGCCCTAAGAATTCCTAGACTTAAGTGGCAGTGGGCGGGGCACGCTCGCAGAACAGATGGCCGAAGAGTTCTCGAGTGGCGTCCGCGTACCGGAAGACGCAGCGTGGGCAGACCTCCATCAAGGTGGACCGACGACGTGGTCAAGATCGCGGGAAACCGATGGATGCAAGCGGCGCAGGACCGGTCCTTGTGGCAAACCTTGGGGGAGGCCCTTGTCCAGCAGTGGACGTCTTTCGGCTGAAATGATGATAATGATGAACCTTTCGGAAACGAGTCATCATCATCATCATCATCATCAGCCGCAAGACGTCCACTGCTGGACAAAGGCCTTCCCCAAGGTTTTCCACAACGATCGGTCCTCTGCTGCTGTCATCCAGCGGTTTCCTTTATCAGATCGTCGGTTCACCTTGTAGAGGGCCTGCCGACACTTCGTCTCCCGGTTCGCGGTCGCCACTCTAGAACTTTTCCGCTCCAACGGCCATCGGTTCTACGAAACGGGTACTTAAATTAAATTTTCATACCGATATTCCTTTCAGGCGTAATTTTCTCCGTCGCGCTCTTCCGATCTGCGCTGCTTCTGTCCTGCACGCTGATCCTATTCTGGCTCTCTCTGCTCTGACTCTCTCTGTTCTGGCTATCTCTGTTCTGGCTCTCCCTGTTCTGGCTCTCTCTTTTCTGGCTCTCTCTGTTCTGGCTCTCTCTTTTCTGGCTCTCTCTGTTCTGGCTCTCTCTGTTCTGGCTCTCTCTGTTCTGGCTCTCTCTGTTCTGGCTCTCTCTGTTCTGGCTCTCTCTGTGCTGCTGTAAGATCTCGGCCTGCGTGCGCGTGCGCCGCTGCGGCTCAGGAGACGACGCGTTCGATGAAGATGATGATGCGCTCCTGAAAATATTCAATTAATTTGTAGGATTTATCATAAAGAAAGATAATAATAAGCATAATGTATCTATCTATAGAAATACATAATTATAAAAACAACAGCAGAGACTGAAACATGAGTATTGCGGTGGAAAATTATATGTACCTTTGTAATAAGTAATATTTTTAAAGAATGACCGACTGTTGAGTTGACCGGCGCTTCTACTCAGCAGTGGTCTCCTCTTGGGAAGCGCTGGTAGATTTTGACGTGTAAAAGTGCCCGTGCGGCCTACTTACTGAATAAATGTATCTTTTACCCCCGACACAAAAAGAGGGGTGTTATAAGTTTAGCGTGTGTGTATCTGTGTATCTTAGTCCCCATTCGGATGAACCGATTTTGATTAGGTTAGGTTAATCTTTTTATACATATATCATATCATATAGGTGGACCGACGACGTGGTTAAGATTGCGGGAAACCGATGGATGCAAACGCTGGACCGGTCCTTGTGGCAAACCTTGGGAGTGGCTTATGTCTAACAGTGGGCGTGTTTCGGCTGAAATGATGATGATGGTGATATCATAAACGTTACCTGTGCAGTCGTCTCTTGAGCTCGGCGTGCGGCGAGTCGGGCGGCGCGTACGGCGTGAGCTGCAGCTCGGGCGGCAGCTCGGCGCGGAAGGCCAGCTTGGTGACCCACTCCTTCATCACGGCGGCCGACGAGCAGCCGAACAGGTACGACGCGCCGTCCGCGCACGTCAGCCGGAACACGTTGGCGCGCTTCGTGTAGTCCCCAGCGGACTCGCAACGAGCCTGGAACAGACGATTAACTATTTAAACAAAAACAGGTCAGACCACGTCACTCGTTTGCTAAACACCATTTCTTACAAACGTCGCAAGTGTGAGGTTCGTCTCCCCTATACAACTAAACTCAAACTCTACGAAACTGGTCACTAGTAATTAAATATACTTAGGACCTGTTTCACAATTGACAAGTAAATTCATCTGTCAGTTAAAGATGGCCCTCTCCTTGTCTAATTTCTAGTGTAAATTTATTTGACAGATATGCTTTACTTCACGATTGTGAAACAGGCGGTTTAATTAGCTAAGTTTTCTTTCATTGTTGTAATGGTGTGTGTTGGTTAATATAAGGAGCATTTTTTTAAAGAATACGCTTGTCATTTGTATTGTATGTCATGGACCCTGCCCCCCCCCCCCCCCCCCTCCCCCCTATCCCCGCCCCACTCACGTTGAGGATGGCCTGCGGCGGCGCTGCAGCCTTGGACGCGCCGAAGTCCACCTCGTCCCGGAAGAAGCAGAGCAGCTGGCCGCACAGCACGCAGTAGTACGAGCGCCACGAGCGCACGGTGGCGCGCTTGCCGCCCACGCCGGACTCTTGCTTGCGTTCCAGGTAGCCTGAGAATAGAATACAATAACATTTTTAGACGCGGTTAGAGATTTTATAGACATACTTGCATTTACCCGCGACTCTTATATATAGGGTGTTTTTTTATTCGTCTAAAAATTTTTGGGGGTTAAATCAGTAAGTCATACTGACCAACTTTCACTATGGGACCAACCCCGAAATCGCGAAAAAAAATTGACCATCCCATACATTTTGGCTAGTCAGCTGACGATGTTTTGTATGGGAGGGCCAATTTTTTTTTCGGATTTCGGGGTTGGTCCCATAGTGAAAGTTGGTTAGTATGACTTACTGATTCAACCCCCAAAATTTTTTAGACGAATAAAAACAGCCTGTATAATAGTAATAAATGAATCAGAGTCCGATTTAGCGGAACTAACTTGGGCCGACACAGTCGTTCGTGAAAATCCGTTGGGCCGTTTAACCACTCAATTGCTCGTGCAAATTGTACCTTATTGATAAGCAAATATAGTTGCATAAAGTATGTGAGTGATTAAGAGTTGTGAGCTCTGAATTTCAGCCAATTTTGTCGGGGACTTTAGTCTATTTATTAGCAAGAGGTTGTTTCGTATTTCGTGTACCTTCGATCTCGACGGGCGGCAGGTCGGCGTCGCCGCGGCGGTGGCGGCGGAAGCTCTGCGTGCGCCGGCGCGTCGTGAACGACGGCGTGCGCTTCGGCGTCTTCACCACCTGACACACCGAGCAGGTCATCATTCATATCACTATTATATTCATCATAATCATCACCTTGAGCACCATTATTAGCACCATCATGATCATCGTCATTATGATCAATATGGTGATCATTTTTATTTAGTAACCTTTTTTTATTAGTTTTGTCATAAATAACTCGCCTAGCGATGTTATAGCGTTTTCAATGCATTAAAATTCGTATAACTCTCAAATTGACAGTTTCCGTAAATGGACGCAAATTTATGGATTGTTACCAATATAAAATTCATTTATTATTTTCATAATAATTATAATTTTTTTAGCATTACTATTATCAGCTCCATCATTTCCACCACCATCTTCATCATAATCTACATTCAATCTCTCTAAATATCTTTTAAATTCACACATGTTATACCTACTTTAATTTTACCTCTGTACAACAGTTGTCACCATGTTTTAAACATTTTAAAAACTATTACTGACTTCTGACAATTATACAGATTGTAATTCGTAATTGTATGTAAATTTTCGAGCATCATCGCCACTACCATGATCATCATCATCGTTATCATAATTTTTATCCAAATCCAATCTATTACATTGAACCTATACTCACGATCATGCTCTCGGCTCTCTTGACGGGCTCGGGCGCCTTCGGCAGCCGCTCGAACTGCGGCGCCGGCGACAGCGTCTCCTCGGACGACGCCGGCGCCGGCGCAGCTTCCGGAATGCTGCTCACCAGCTGGAACAAAAATATTCATTTATTTATATTCGTCATAATACCATCCGCTACCATAGCAATACCATCGTGATCATTATTAGCACCATCATGATCATGAATTATCATTGTCATCATGATCAAAATGATCATCCACTCTACAGTTTAGAACAACCAGCAGTGGTGGTAGTCGTCAGTCGGGTTTTAGTTTTTTAAGTTAGGTTAGGTTTTTTTTTTTTGACTCACGTTGGTGTCGGGCTGCGGCGCGTGGTCGCGGCGGCGCTCCTCGGCGATGCGGTGCACCTCCTGCTGGCGCTGGCGCTGCGCGCGCTCCGCCGCCTGCCGCGCCGCCGTCTCGGCCCGCGCCGCCTCTTCCGCGTCCTTCTGCTTCTGGAACGCTTGCTCCACCTGCGGGGAACGAACAATCTAATTAAAACATGGACATAATCTAGTCTCAGGTAACCCCCTAGTGTCTAAAGTGACCCCATAGCATATCAAGTGGCCCCCTAGTATCTCACGTGACCCCCTAGTATCTCAAGCGACCCCCTAGTGTATCAAGCGACCCCCTATTGCCTCAAGCGACCCCCTATTGCCTCAAGCGACCCCCAGTGTCAAGTGACTCCTCTAGTATCTCACGTGACCCCCTAGTATCTCAAGTGGTGTCTCAAGCGTCCCCCTATTGCATCAAGCGACCCCCAGTGTCAAGTGACCCCCTTTGTGGACATCAAGTGACCCCATAGCGTCTCAAGTGGCCCCCTAGTATCTCACGTGACCCCCTAGTATCTCAAGCGAACCCCTAGTGTCTCAAGCGACCCTCTATTGCCTCAAGCGACCCCCAGTGTCAAGTGACCCCCCTTGTGTCTCAAGTGACCCCATAGCGTCTCAAATGGCCCCCTAGTATCTCACGTGACCTCCTAGTATCTCAAGCGATCCCCTAGTGTCTCAAGCGACCCCGTATTGCCTCAAGCGACCCCCTAGTGTCTAAAGCGATCCCCTAGTGTATCAAGCGACCCCTAGAGGCCCGCTTACCAGCGTGGCTCTCCTGAGCGCCTCGAAGCGGTCCCCGTGCGCGGCGATGGCCTGCTCGAGGTCCGCGTGGCGCGCGATCAGCTGTTCCACCTGGCCGACGCTGTCGCCGACCTTGCCGTCGCGGACGAGCGGCACCCTGGCGACAATCGTTACAATGATGTAGGACAATGACTTGTTGGTAGTCAATTCATTCGCAATTGTCACGCCCATCTCGCCTGTGCCTCTAAACTTGGTAGTCTTGAAAAGCCTTTCGGAAGATGTTTGACGGTATGGTAAAAAAAAAACAAAATGGTTACACTTTTTTAACTGGTAAACTCAGGCATGTGAAAGTGCCTAGAGAGCCTACTAAAATTATTAATAAAACCCGGGTCCTATCACTAATATTATTCCTGTTTCTACTCCTAATAAAAAAGTTACTATTACTAAAAAAGTTTCTGCATCCAAACCTACTTAAAAATCCATAACAGAATATGATGAGACTAAATAAAAAAAAATGTTCCTAAAAATATTAACATCCCTATCATACCTGGTAGTGATCCAATCATCAAGCGCGTCAGCCTCTCTCCTAAACACGAGGGCATCAAGATGTTGCGCGTAGATCTGCGCGCGCGCCGCCCACGCACCATCCAGCTGAGCGCGCCGCGCGCGCAGCGACGACATGCGCTCCTCGATGTCCGCGGACATGAAATGCCCTTCGCGAACTAACTTCTCGCCTGCGAATGGAGATATCTCATTTAATTAGTATTAATACTAATTGCGATTGAATTTCCAAAACAGTTAAAAACAAGTAAATAGGGTCAAAATAAAAAAGTAACCAAAAATAAAATATTTTTTATACTTTATATCACTTTTTTGCCAAGTTAAACACAGTTTCTTACAAACGTCGCAACCGTAAGGATCGTCACCCGTGTGAACTTAATCGCAAATACCCACCGTCGCTGTAGAGCTGGTTGAACGCGTCGTCCTTGGTCGAGACCTCGACGCCGATGTCCCGGTGGCGCGCCACGAGCCGTTCCGCGCCGGGCACGTCGTGCGCCAGCTCCGGCGCCGTTACCACGGCGATCATCTCGTTCGTCCACGCGCTGGGGACACACATTTTCAATAAGGGACTTTTTGAACTCGGATGCTATCATGATGTTCTTCTAATTGAGCGGCTTGCAATGAGGGCTATTGTTTTAGTGCTCCTGGAGCACTTTGCGCCACTGTCGAGTAAGGTCCTGAAGTATAGCTTTCAAAGTTTGTTATTACGGACGTGAAAACAGTTCACATTAAAATCATATTTTATTAAATATGGTCCGTATTTAAGGTATTCCTTAAATATACATACCTATATATATCAGCCCGTTTACCTTTGCACCTCTTCTTCTTAGCTCCGCTTTTAACACTCTCACCGCCACACATATATTAGAATTTTCTAGTACAGCAAGCCATACGGTCCGTCGGCGTCCGCACCTTTTATTCTATCAGCAGGCCGTGCGGTCCGCTACAACCTCGCAATTACATACAATTTTTCTGGTGCGCGGCCTGCTGTTATAGAAAAGTAGGTATATAGGTGGCGTGCCTTACTTGAAAAGTTACGACCCGCCGGCGGACCGCATGGCGGTGAGAGTGTTAAAGCACTGACATTCATTGATCCGTAACGCATATTTGCCATAATGAATCTCAGATATTGCAAAATATAATTTATATATAATTTTGAAAGAGTCAGTTGTATACTCACAGCAGGTCCTGGTAGGTCTGGAAGTAGGCCTGCAGCTGCGACGCCAGCTCCAGCTGCTGCTGGCACTGGGCGGCGCGCTCGGTCAGCGCCTGCAGCGCCAGCGTCACGTCTTCTAGCTTGGATGCTACGTGCTCGCGCGCGTCGGGGAAGGCTGCGCCGAGTCTGGGGACATAAGAGACGAACATGATACGGGAGATGAACCTCACCGTTGCGACGTTTGTAAGAAACTGTACAAAACGCTAAAGCGTTTTGTACAGTATTTATCTAAAGTATTTTATAAAGTATTAAGTATTATCTAAAGTATTTATTTATTTATTTATCTATAGTATTTATCTAAAGATAAATAGTGAGTTACAAGAGCGCCGAAAGCGTAACGCGAGAATAGCAAAACGCGATACCAGCGAAACGCGACGACAGTGGAACGAGAGAACGGCGAGCATAGATTGAATTTTGTATAATCTAGAGTGGAAGATCCGATTTTCGGTCACCACACTATAGACTGTTAACCACATTACTCTCTTTTTGCTTCACGCAGTCGGGTAAAAACTGGATAATAATTGTGTTGCAAGATTTGACCCAAACTCAATAACAAGTGAACTTAAATAAAAGCTTCAAGATCATCAATTCGTCGCGTTGTACAGTCCGTTAACGCACTTAAATTAGGATTCGGCTTCGGGTAAGCTCGGCTAGACTCGCATAAGAGCTCGTGAAAGCAAGTGAGAGAGAAGTACAAACCCGAATCATATTCTAAGTGCACACACCTGAAAAGAAATTTGACGGTGTGTGCGAAGTTCCCAATCCGCACTGGGCCCGCGTGGGAACTACAGCCCATAACCTCTCGTTGTAAGTGGAGGCCTGTGCCCGGCAGTGGGACGTATATAGGCTGGATTATTATAATATTATAATAAAACACCGATATATGTTGTTGTAGCTGACCGTTCCGCCTCGTGGCTGAGCTTGGCGTGCGCGGCGGCGATGGCGGCGAGGTCGTCGGAGAGCGCGTGCAGGCGGCGGCGGCGCGCGTGCAGCTCGGCGGGCGAGCGGCCGGCGGCGTCGCTGCCCAGCGCCGGCTCCTTCTCCAGGATCCACGCCACCGTCTCGTCCGCGGCGCGGTCGAACTCGTGTACTTGCCGCGCGCCCGCTAGCGCCTGGGGGGGGGGACACAAATATGATTTTTAGGGTTCCGTAATCCGGACCAAAATGGTAAAAAAGGAACCCTTATGGTGAGACTTCGTTGTCTGTCTGTATGTTTTTGCATAATCATGATTCAGTCGTTATAACAAATACGAGTACATTAAACTCCATAAATTTCAGTTGACATCTTAAATTATATTTCATTAAAATATATTATTGATTTAAACATTTATTAAATTTAAATTAATTTACTTAAAAAAGGGGTAAGGAATGAAAAAAAAATCGAGTAATTTGATTACGGGACTCTATTGTGAGTTTTTATTATTTGAAGAAGGTAAAACAATATGCATAATTACTGAGGAAATACGCTAAAAGAAACTTATCAGTTTTTTGTAAATACAATAACATTGCAAAGTTTTAATAATGTAAAAAATAATAGTATGATTTTTATTTAATTTTGTTAACTAACTAAACTATAATAGGAGGTATGTGTATGTATGTTACCTCCTGCCTAGCCAACGCCAGCTCCTTAAGGTCGTCCCAGAGCCCGCGGATGTCGTCGATCCGCTGCCGCACCCGCTCCGCTTCCGGTGTGTTCTCTTCTAGGAGAGTGTTGCCCGCTTCGCATACCGCTTCTATGCGTCCCTCGTTGGCTAGAAAATATTAACATATACACATTGATGAAGAGGTAAGTTTAAACCAGAATTAAAAATTCAGCGAACTAGTTTGGCAGTGATGCCATGATACGATTATTAATATCTATAGCACTACTAATGTGGCAACATTAATACATTGTGAGTTGTCAAACTGTTTCATCAAATTATTGCTTTATGATTAGTTGTTAGTGATACTGTTTACGAAGCTATCGATCTCAATTTTAATTCCCGGTATGAGCTAATATTTGGCATTCTTAGATGTATTCTTTCCGTACTTATTTTTCTATATGGAATATAATATATCGTTTATTTTTAGATTTCGCATGCCTATTTTGACTTTTGATTTTAACTTGTGATTGACTGACTGACGGTATTTCATCACTTTATCGATAAACCTTTCATCGAACGTATAATTTCATCGAACTTCATTTCATCGAAAGCTTACTGCTGAAACCTTATTGTTTTCAGGTTATCTTAAGCATGGGCTACGTAGGTTAGGTTACGTTAGACCTGACACCACCAAAAAATTACAACTCCTGCACGTGGAAATTAGCTTCCAATGAAATGATACGTTCGATGAAAGGTGTATCGATAAAGTGATAGCTACCCCTGACTGACTGATCACTCACCATGGAGCTGCGCGAGGAAGTTGTCGAAGGCCTGCTGCAGCGTGTCCACATGCTCCACATCCAGACCGTACTCCTCGCTGGCGGCGGCTCCCATCTGCTCGGAGATCCATTCCTGGGCTTCCTCGCACTCTTGCACGAACCTGACAAGTTATTTGTAAGTTGATGGTATGATATGATGGAGTAAGGCTACTGGGTTCGTATGAGGAGGTCTAGTCAAACGCACTTGGACTTTCACTATTTATATTATTACTCAACACGCTCAAGTAAGACTCACAAATAGTCGATAGACACAGTAACTATTATGTTCTAAAATATTTTATACGGCATGTTCTACACCAGCCGTGGTTCGCGAGGGACTGTCCCGACGGGAAACACTGCATAGTATAGTGCGACTGCGCCGGCATGTCTACTGACGTGTCATTGAGATAACCAATGGGACCCCACATATTATATTTTAATAGCTATCGCCCGCGTAGAAGCCGTTTATCGCTAAACTTTAGGAACTGTACAATTTTCGGGGATACAATACAATACAATAACTCTTTATTGAACACCACATACAGATAATAAGTAATAATAATAAGTATAATAAGGACAATAAGTTATCCTATGTCCTTTCCTGTACAGTCGAGGACAGAAAGATGTTTACACTTTTGGACCTTATTACAATGGAATAAGGTAAAAAAGTGTAAACATCTTTCTGTCCTCGACTGTACAATTTATCTCTTTGCCCAATAAGTATGATGACTAATTTTTCATTGCCGATCAGGTAGATTATCAAAAAGTATTGGACACGTATTCTTTTTTTTTACAAAATCAAAAAATTACGGAGATATATTGAGTTGAAATGTCACAAGACGTCACGTTTTGGTACAATTTGGTACAATTTTTACACAGAAGTGACGTCACGAGCCCACTCCCGAACTTTGACGCGCTTTATCTTTGTAATTTTTTGTTTGATTGACAAAAGAAAAAAAACGTGTCCAATATTTCTTGATAATCCAACTGACGGACTAAATAGAATTTCGTCTTCGTTGCCCAGTCATCATTCTTAATTTGTTATATCTTCATTTTTATTAAAGGCCGATGTTTCCATTCCGCAGATAAAATTACCTGATCTGTGATCACTTTCCTCCTTTGGGATCCCCGATCCGACGATCAATTGCGATTGTCAATGTTTATGCCGTATTGTTACGTGATTGGAGGTTTCAAATGATGCGCATTTGTAACCTCCAATCACGTGCCAATACGTCATAAAGCCCTTTGCCATGATAGAAAAGGATAGAGCTAAAACTCGACCCTAATGCCCTTACTAATAAACGTTGAGTAACGGCTGAGTAGTTATACAATGCTTTGTCCTTATCTGTCGAATTCAAATGTCACAATGACAGATAAGGACAAAGCATTGTATAACTACTCAGCCGTTACTCAACGTTTATTAGTAAGGGGGTAAGGTAGGGAATAAACAAACGAACAAGAATCACTTTTGCATTATAATATTAGCATGGGTGGAAATTTCATTTATAGGTTTTTGTATGAATGGATGAATCAAAATGAGACAAAACAGGCCTGTTTCACAATCGTCAAGTAAATTTATCAACCAGTTAAAGTTAGCTCTTTCCTTGCCTATCTTCAAGGAAGAAAGGGAAAGGGCTAAAATCTGTCGGATATGCTTTATTTGACGCTTGTTTACCAGGCTCAATAAAAGAGAATGAAGTGAGAAATTGAACGTGAACTCTCAAGCAGTCATGATGTCCGGGACTCACTTGAAGTACTTGAGGCTCTGCTCCAACCGCTGCTGTCTCTTGGCGGAGAGCAGCTTCATCTCCTCGTACAGCTCCGTCAGCTCTTCTATCTGCTTCTTCACTTCGGCTGCGTCTTCTGGGTTACGCTCCTGGAAATATATTATATGTTGAACTTGAATGCTTCAGGGAGTGTGATAAACAGAGCGCGGAAAGGGCGAGTTGTTTTGAGTTTGCATAACATGGACATACCCTGACATTTAATGGTAGCTGTTCCATGTGTAATTTAATTACTAATAAAATGATTTTATTTAGGATGCCTTTCTATTTTTATTTTCAGGAGGAACAGATGTGGACAGTATTTTAATGTACAATTTCGCTACACTCACTTCCATCTATAAGTGGATAATAAACGCAAGAACAAATGCATTGAAAATAGAAAATATAAACAAATTGATAGTGTTTTATGAATACAATTAACAGAGAAACTTTACAATTAATAAAAAAAGCTTAGTCAGTAATCGTGTTGCAATGCATTTTCATTTTAGTTTAATCATAATGAATAAAGTTTTGTTTTGATTTAATATTTATTTTTAGGGTGTATCCATATTAATACATACACATGACATTAAATGACATAAAAATAGCTCACCTTTTCCGAGCTCTGGTGACAAAGGAAAGAGAAAAAGGAGAGGGAAGAGAACAGCTTTAATTTTGTGTTCTTTTTGCAAAATTATGCCTCAAATCGCATGCAACACTGTTGAGTCATACACAGTCACAGAAACGAAAGTTTTCTCTCCTGTTCCAAAAGTTAAAAACTTTGAAATCAAATTTTTCAATGGGAGTCTGGTGTAGTTTTGGCCTGTATAGAAATTATACGAGTTAAAAACTCCCACGTCGTTAACTTTTAGGAACAGAAGGGACAATGTTGAACCTAACTCTGTGTATGACCTTGTTGTAACAGTAGTTGATACTAGTGCTGTAGGGAGAGGGAGAAAGAGAAGCTCTCTTTCAAAACACAGCGAAGTAAGACTTTTTCCCTCTCAGTAACTTGAGAAAGAGTTAAGTGCACTCACTTTGTGTGTGATAAAGGAGTGAGTGATAGGGGGGAGTTAAAGTGGGCGGTGTGAGACATAGAGAGTGGAGAGCGAGAAAGGATATAGTTGTTGCTTAAAAAAGTAAGTGTATTAATTTATTGTTGGAACCGAGAAAATAGGGGGAGAGAATGAGAGCTTTCTCTCAGGGACAAGAGAGACAGAGTATATATACACTCAACAAAATAAAAGTAAGACATTAATTTAGAAAAACTTATTTTATTAAAAAATAAAATGTTTTAAGTTATTTGTTTTCCATAAACATTAAATATAGATAAGACGTCATTAATTTAGCGTAATAAGAAATAAACATTGTTATATTTGTGAAACAAAACTATTTAGTAAAATAATTTAGACATTTTATTTTTGTTCCGCTAAATATTCCGGTGAGTATATGTGTGTGTGTGAGAGAGAGAAATGAGGAAATGAGTAGGCCAGAGAATCAAAGATGAGAGGGTGCGCCAGAAAGGAGATAGAAAAAATGGGAAGACAGCGAGAAAAATAAGTGTGTCCGCGTGTGTAAGAAAGAGAGACTCACAGCTTTGACCGCGCGCTCCTTCAGCGCGTCGACCCTCGGGCGCAGAGCCGCCAGCTCGCGCTGCTGCGCCTCGAGGCGCGTGCGCAGCGCCAGCGCCGAGTCCTCGTCGCGCGCGCCCTCCGCCGCGCCCGGCGCCGCGCGCCGCGCGCACAGCAGCTGGGACACTTCGCTGATCTCCGCTGTCAGCTGTGCAATGTCATTGGTATTATAATACATGTTAGGAGACCCCAACGTTGATTAAATCTCGCCCGCCTAGCACTAATATAAATAAACTTCTTAATCTTCCTCAAGAAAAAGCTTAAATGATAAGCCTAGTTTAATATAAATCCTTCAATGACAATTGAAATAATTGAAATAAATAAAAATATGTAGTAGTAGCAAAAAAGCCGTGGTAGCCTAATGGTTTGACCTGCCGACTCTTAAGCTGAGCGTCGTGGGTTCGAACCCGGGCTTGCACCTCTAAGTTTTTCGGAATTTAAGTGCGAAATATAATTTGTAAAACCATGAGCTTTTCGGTGAAGGAAAACATCGTGAGGAAACCTGCACACACCTGCAAAGCAATTTGACGGTGTGTGCGAAGTTCCCAATCCGCAATGAGCCCGCGTGGGAACTACAGCCCGAACCCTCTCGTTGTGAGTGGAGGCCAGTGCCCAGCAGTGGGACGTATATAGGCTGGATTATTATTTATTATTTAGTAGTTTTTGTTCGGCATATTATTTTAAATTTAATTAAATAAATAAACTAGTTTAGCCTGACTTTTGACTATTATACGGTAGGACATGACGTGATTCCTTTTTAGGGTTCCCGTACCGTCCTAAATATAAAGAGCTGTATCTTTTGTACCGTAAAAGATAAAAGATAGCAGACTATGTGACATAACGGCGGATTTCCTAACAAATCTATAAAAGTCACAAAGTAAAACAGTAAGTTTTTTTGCATTTGTTCTTTCGCAAAAACGGTAATATAAATAAGCGTCAAATTTGGTATGATTATAAACAAACGCTAAAGATAATAATAATAAATAAATATCAGGGACAATCTCACACAAATTGACCTAGTACCAAACTAAGGTCTAGGCTTGTACTATGGGTACTAGACAACGATAAACATACTTATATAGAGAAATACTTACTTAAATACATTGAAAACATCCAGACTCAGGAAACAAATACTCGCGCTCATCACACAAATATTTGCCCATACCGGGATTCGAACCCGGGACCGCTAGCTTCGTAGGCAGGGTCACTACCAACTAGGCTAAACGCGTCGTCAAATAAACAACAAACACTAAAAACCGGCCAAATGTGTACGGAACCCTCAGTGCGCGAGACCGACTCGCACTTGACCGGTATTTTCACGTTGATTTTCTCCCTCACAGAGACTATAACAAGCCTCTAGGGCTCCGCGGAACACTTTGAGGACGTTAATTTCCACTCCAGTCGTGTAAACCAGGGAGGTAGGGTGTTACCTTTGACAGAGGCATTAAGAAGCATTAACCTACAGGACGTACTTTTGTTCTGTAGGAAAACAAGAAGATGGGATCCATGCTGGATGGGAGCGTCGCCGGACCAGTAACCTGCGGCTCAACTAAGGGGAACAGGGAGGAATGACTGTGGAAACGGTCGACCGCCCGCCTGCTCCGGCCGGGCGTCCCCATCCATCATCATCAGGGTGTTACCTGCAGCAGGTCCCGGCGGGCCTGCAGGCGCGCGCCGCGGGCGGCGGCGGCGCCCCCGAGCGCGGCCAGCGCGGCCGCCAGGTCCCGCGCGCGCGCCTCCAGCGCCGCGCCCGCGAAGTGCCCGCGCCGCGCCAGCGCCCCGGCGCGCGCGCACACCGCCTTCACTGTCGGCTCTCTGTTCAACAACACGGAATGTGCGTTCACATTTTTCATCGCATTTCTTAACTAAATATCAAAATACCGTAAAAGAGATAGCAAAAAGTGAAATTAAAATTAAAATCGGACAAAAAATACGGATAATATGTGACGTTCTCAATATAAAGGGACCTTATGGAGGAAGGCAGTTACGCTCTTCTTATTCTTGTAACTATACGAATACTATGGTAACAGTTCTAAAAACGGCGTAACCGCCTGCCTCCATAAGGTCCCTTTATATTGAGAACGTCACCTATAAGCATTTAAAACTACTAATACAAAAAAAGACAAAGATCCGACATGTCATGTGACGTCAGCGGGCACTACGGCCATGTAAACTCCATGTTAAATTTTGTTTTACTTGAAAAAGATAAAAATAAATCATTAATGACTTATATCTTGGTTATTTTTATAATTATTCGAAAAATATTTCGTGAACTGTGCAATTTTCCGACATAAAAAGTATCCTATGTCCTCCCGCGACAAATTTCGTCGAAATTGGTTCAGCAGTTTAGCCATGAAGGCGTAACAAACAGACAGACAGAGTTAAGCCTGGGCCACACCGGATGCGTTGCGTAGACGTGCACGTGCGCGATCGCGTTCCACTGCGTTGTATAGCTGCGTCCTCATGTGAGGATTCATACTATACAACGCAGTGGAACGCGAACGCGCAGGTGCACGTCTACGCAACGCATCCGGTGTGGCCCAGGCATTAATTCCATATCGCGTCGGATGTGTGTACAAAGAACTGACCTGGCCAGGAGTTCGGCCTCCAGGGCTCGATGCTTCTTCAGCAGCGCCTGCGTGTCCTGCAGCGTGGCGCCCGCGTCCTGGAGCGCCGCTAGCGGCTCGCGCTCCACCATCCTGCCCATAACGGTCAGTTAAACTGTTCATTGCACAAATACTACATTCTACTACAACGGAGCAAAATGCTATATTTCATCGAAAGTTAGTGTGTTGATCGTAGCGAGGTATCCTAATATGGAATCCTGAGCGTAGTGAGATACGCCACGCCTGAGATAGAAATAATTTTGTGTAATACACTCTTCTTTTCACTTCTCCTATGAGAAAAACTATTCATCCAATAGTTATAGTAAAATACCAGTAGTTATCATTATTAATCATACATTAAAAAAAATAAAAAAATGTGTGTAGGACGCTATACTATGTCATATTTTAAGTTTTCTTATAGATGTGGTTTTACTTAATGAGGAACTTGACATTAGGGAGCAAAATCGATTTTGCTCCCTGTCGGCAGGGCAGAAATTAAAAATAAAAAAAAATAAAAAAAGCCTTTTTCACTTCTCATGCTCTAAAAGTTCGTCTTTATGACGTGCGTAGGCGACATAAAGTCGCTTCTTATGCTCTAGTGCATAAAGTAAAATCTTCGTCGAAGACCTAGGCAATCGGTCCAATAGCCACACGAACAACTTTAACTTCATAGAATAACCTGTTTATTTTATTTCGTTTCGTTAGTATTCTAAGACCAAGGCAAGGATACCAACAGCCAAAGTACACAATAAAGCTTCATGAAATAAACTTATAATTTTTATTTCGTCGCATTTTTTTTTATCATGTTGCTGTTTCATTTCCTCGCAATCGAAGTGAAAAGTAGAGTGTACAACTCGTCCATAAAACCCATTTAACACTCGACTTTATATCCGTCCTCGCTCGCAAGCTCGCTTGGATGGATAAACGTCTCGCGTAAAATGGTGCGTTTTATGCACTTGTTGTACAATCTACTATTCTTCGAATAGGAGAAGTGAAAATGACATTATTCGTTGGGCAGTTATAGCGGTGTCCTCACCAGCGCATCTCCTCGTCGGCGTCGCGGTCCCAGCGGTGCAGCAGCGCCGCGTCCTCGAGGTTGTCGCGCCGGATCGACACCGGCTCCTGCAGCTGCCGGTACCTGCAATCGTTACTCTATTATAAAGGCGCTTCGGGGATCGTCGGCCGTCTTCGGAAATACCTACGAAATACGAGCCGTGACACAGTGAGGGCTATCGTTTTAGTGCTCACCAGTAACGCCACTGTCGACTAAGGTCCTGAAGTATAGCTTTCAAAGTTTGTTATTACGGACGTGAAAACGGATAACATTTATATAATAATAATAATAATCCAGCCTATATACTTCCCACTGCTGGGCACAGGCCTCCACTCAAAATGAGAGGGTTTGGGCTATAGTTCCCACGCGGGCCCAGTACGGATTGGGAACTTTGCACACACCGTCAAATTGCTTTGCAGGTGTGTGCAGGTTTCCTCACGTTGTTTTCCTTCACCGAAAAGCTCATGGTAAAGACGTATATAGGGTGGATTATTATTATGCTAATTAGAAATAACCCGCGTAGCTCACCCACAAACAGTGACATTTGACATTTCGGAAACCTCACGCTACACTAGCGCCTCTAGCGGCGAATTCACACGAGATAGCTCTCATTGTTAGTCGACTCTGATATTAAGGCGCTTCGGGGATCGTCGGGCGTCTTCGGAAATACGAATGATATTCTACGAATCGTTTAAAACCCTAAAAGCCTAGCCAAGATAAACTACGCTAACTTAGCGATTTTCGTAACGACCTGTCGCGTCGGCCACTTATAAATGTCAATTTGTCTTTTTTATTATTTTTTAATTATAATGGGTTTGCTCTTGACTAACTATTGCCCTTGGAGGACGAAGATTCAGTCTACGATGTAGCGAGCTCACCCAGAAGATGCCTATTCGTCCTAGCTTCAAATACGTTCAGATTGTATGCACTCGGAAATACAGACGCCGGAAGCGCATTCTACTCATTGTTTTCAAAAATCGTTAATATAGAGTTATGCATCTTTCTAGGTCCCCAGATATAATTTTTAGACAGCCCCAATATGGAGGCGCTTCGGTAACTGTAGGACGTCTTCGGAGATTCGAACGATATTCCACTATCCGTTTCATACTTAGCTTAACGCATTCGCCGCCGCCCAACATTACATGCATTTGGAATGCATGTAATTTAAATTTCGAAAAACTTAATCGACAAAAAATCCATATAATTAACGAACCTGCTCACAAAATTTCACGAGAATCGGTTGAGAAATGCGACCTGCAGAGAACAGCCGGACATACGAAAGCATTTTTGCCCAAGCTGACACGGAGACGCTTCGCTCGCTCGATCATATATACGCAGCGTGAACGTTGTTTAAGTTCTCTAATTAAATTAAATTACCATTTGATTGTTTGATTGAATGTCTACCTTTTGACAGCGTCATCGGCTTTCGCGAGTATCTCCTGCGCCATGAAGTGGTCGTTCTCGGCGAGCTGCCGCGCGTTGTCGGCGAGCTGCGTGGCCGTGTCGCTCTTGCTCGCCACTTGTTGCTCCAGCCGCGCGTGGCGCTTCAGTAGCGCCGTCACCGACGCCAGGTCCTTGCCTGCCACCATGATGACGTCGTCAATATAGAGGTACAGTGTCATTTGACTGGGGCAGGGAAGATTAGAAACCATTGAGGGAGAAGAGTTAGGTTTTTTGTGAAAATGTTGAGTGCGTGTGTTTGCGTGTGCGGGTGCGTGTGTGTTTGTGTGTGCGAGTGCGTGTGTGTTTGTGTGTGCGAGTGCGTGTGTTTTTGTGTGTGCGAGTGCGTGTGTGTTTGTGTGTGCGAATGCGTGTGTGTTTGTGTGTGCGTGTGTTTGTGTGTGCGTCTGTTTGTGCGTGCGAGTGCGTGTGTGTTCGTGTGTGCGAGTTCGTGTGTGTTTGCGTGTGCGTGTGTGTTTGTGTGTGAGTACGTGTGTATTTGAGTGTGTATGTGTGTGTGTGTGTGTGGGTGCGTGTGTATGTGTGTATGTATGTGTGTGTGTGGGTGCGTGCGTGTGTGGGTGTGTGCGTGTGCGAGTGCGTGTGTTTTTGTGTGTGTATATGTGTGTGTATATATATATATGTGTGTGTGTGTGTGTGTGTGTGTGTGTGTGTGTGTGTGTGTGTGTGTGTGTGTGTGTGTGTGCACGTGTGTGTGTGTGTGTGTGTGTGCGTGCGTGCGTGCGTGCGTGCGCGCGTCACCGTGGTCCTCGCTGAGCAGCTGCGCCTCGACGTCGTCGAGCCAGGCGGCGAAGTCGTCGAGCCCGCGCAGGTACACGCGCGCCTGGTAGGCCTCCTGCAGGCGCTCGCGGCGCAGCTTCACCGCCGACTGGAACCAGTTTCTAAACTTCATATTTGTGGCCAGAATCCATAATTTGACGGACTACTATGACAGATTTATTCATGTGACGACGAAATCTCGGTGTTTCTTCGATACTACTATATTTGAATGGTCAGCCCAGTGGTAACTTTGGTTAGGTATTTAGGTATACTCGTAACGCCGGCCCCATGCGAAATTTCGTGCCATACTATATACCTACATGATGACCCCTTGTTTTGTAGACACTCATTTCATCGAAAGCTAATTCCTGCTGAAACCTTATTGTTTTCAGGTTATCTTAAGCATGGGTCACGTAGGCTAGGTTAGACCTGTGACCACCAAAAAATTAATAACTCCTGCACGTGGAAATGCCTGTCGATGAAATGAAAATTCGGCGAAGTAAAACATTCCATGAAATGAGTGTCGGTGATTCAAGAGTGAACCGTATATTCATATAAGTTAGAAGTCTGTTCGAATGCGGTTATTGATTCGAGAAATTCGTCGACATCAAAATTCGGAAACCTTTTGCTTTTAAGATATAATAAAACATTTTTTGGGTTAGTCACCATTGAAAACTATTCAAGGTAAGTTTACCCATCAAAATAATAATAGAATCTCTTAATATCTTTCATGCAATGCCGGTATGGATTTTCTAACTTTCGCCTGGTGCCGCATCTTTTGTTTTATATGAAACACGAATACTGTAAAAACGCACATATGCGTTCAAGGCACTGGATGTAACTCTGGAGAACGCTTATATGCGTTGCCGGCAGTGAATGCGTTAATAGTATGTCACCTGCAACTCTCTCCACTGGTTCTCCAGCTCCTCCACATGCGTCGATATCTCTTGCGATGCGTAGTGCTTCGCCTCTGCAAGCGAATAAACAAAAACATATCTCTGACTCGCCTCGCGTCCGAAACGCGTCGCTCGTATCCTAAGATTGTGAGGGCTCAATAATTTGCGATTGTCAATTGTTTATGACGTATTGTCACGTGATTGGAGGTTTCGAATGATGGACAATAGAAACCTCCAATCACGTGATAATACGATATAGAAGAGAATCGCAAATTATCGTTTCGGGGCGCGTTATGAGACGACGCTCACGTCTCACATTCAGGCATTCCAAACATTCAAAACAAAAACAATACAAGAGACAATACAAAACAAAACAGAGACAATACATTGAGGTGGAAAGGCTCAGGCTCAGCCTGTGCCACGATTTTACATCGCAGCGCTGATTTTCAGCCTGCACCTTGGCTCACTGCGCACTTTTAGAATAGAATAGTTTATTAACATAAAAAAATAAACAGTTACATAATTCAGAAACAGTATACGGTGAGTGCCAAACTAGGCTGAGCCTGTATCTTGGGACCCACTGGATCGGTTTACAAATTCGACAGATAACGCGTTGGATACACTAAGCTAGTACTTACAGATTAAGTATACTATTATCGTGCTAAAGTAGGTACATTAGGAACCATTATATAGGTATGCGAAAAATGACAAATAGAAAAAACATATATTTTTAAAGTATTAAAATTAGGCAAAGAAAAATTATAAAGAACTACTACTATGCACTACAACTATGCAGCGTTTAAGAAGCTAGCCAGATATTAGTTAGGTTTAATTTATGAATATTATTACAACTTAGTAGTAGCAACAAAATTAATGTTTTAACTGTTTATACATTTAAATGATTTATGTCGACTAGCGACATCTAGCTACAACACGCAGCAAGTAGAAGGCAACTAACGGACAGCGCCACCAGCGACAAACAGCGTAACTAATGTTCTACATCGCGCTATCGAAGTTTCCCCAGTCAAGTGGCATAGAACTGTCAACTTCATCCGAACGGACTTCGGTCCCCAGACAACACCCGCCTGGAGAGAGATCTCTCTAGTGTCCTCTCTTCTACAGATTAATCGTATAGAGGCTGTTAGTATGAAAGCGTTACCAATAAGTTCTTCCCCGTGGTTGGCGACGTCATCGATCCTCTTCTTGTTGGCTGCCAGCTCCGACTCGAACGCCTCGTGCTTCTGGATCTTACTCTGCAGGTTCGACAGCTCTCTGTGGTAAAAATATTGTGTAATATACATTCATCATCATCATCAGCCGCAAGACGTCCACCGCTGGACAAATGCCTTCCCCAAGGTTTTCCACAACGACCGGTCCTCTGCTGCTGTCATCCAGCGGTTTCCCGCGAGCTTTATCAGATCGTCGGTTCACCTTGTGGAGGGCCTGCCGACACTTCGTCTCCCGGTTCGCGGTCGCCACTCTAGAACTTTTCCGCTCCAACGGCCATCGGTTCTACGAGCAATGTGCCCCGCCCACTGCCACTTAAGGTTTGCTATTCGGTGAGCTATATCAGTTACTTTGGTTCTCCTGCGAATCTCCTCATTCCTGATTCGATCTCGTAAGGAGACACCCAGCATAGCTCTTTCCATCGCCCTTTGAGTGACCTTGAGCCTTCTTATGAGGCCCATTGTAAGCGACCATGTGTAAAATACATGTTTAAGATTTAAAAAGCGATATCACAATAGACGGACCAAGATGGCAGTACTGGACAAGTTCTATAAACTGAAAAAAAGCGGCGCGTTTTGTGAGCAGAGCAGACTGGAGTTTCTGGTCAAGAAGTTTTCACCAGAATCTCCCAAGAATCAGATACTGCGAAGTTGACAGTGACAGACAGAGCATTAATTGGAATTATGACTCTTTTTAAGGTTCCGTACCTCAACAGAACCTCAAAAAAAACGGAACCCTTATAGGATCACTTTGTTGTCCGTCTGTCTGTCTGTCTGTCTGTCAAGACCCTTTTTTTCAGGAACGCGTGAAGGTATCAAGCTGAAATTCATATCAAATACTTAGGTCTGCCATCCCTTGGATTAGTGAAAAAAATCAAACATCTAAGTCAACGCAATCAAAAGATATGGCCGTTTATGTCGAATACTGAAGGAAATCTCAAGGGAATCAAAACCTATAGGGTACTTCCCGTTCACTTAGAATCATGAAATTTGGCAAGAAGCAATGTCTTATAGCACAAGTAAAGGAAAAAATCCGAAACGCTTTAATTTGTAGTTACATCACATAAAAAATACGTCCAGTATAAACTGACACTCACTAAGTACGAAAGTGCATACTTATTGCGTGTCAGTATATACTGGACATTGTTTATATTGTATTCCCGTGATTTACGAACTATTTACATGCCTACAAGTTTGTGCGGAACCCTCAGTGCGCGAGTCCGACAGGCATTTGACCGGCTTTTTTTTTAATCAAAAATGGGTTTTCGTTTAACGTCAGTCTCGCCTGATGTTGATCTCTTGAAAACACCAAGTTTATACGGTTCTGGGTATACAGACGCAGGGAGAGCGTTCCACTCCTTGGCTGTGCCAAGAAATGCAGACTGCTGCAAACCATGGGAAATTTGAGTACATGCGGATGAAAGCCCAGCGTCTGGAAGACTGATGGGAGAAGGTGGAGTGGGGTGAGGTGGTGGTAGTTGGTTGCTGGAGACTGATGCTGTGCCAGCATGGCGCAGGTACCTGTAGTTCTGGTCGTTGGCGGCGCTGGTCTTGAGCGCGAGCCAGTCGCGCTCGTGCGCCGCGTCGCGCAGCAGCTGCTGCAGCCGCCGCGCCTGCCGCAGCAGCGCGCCGCGCCGCGCGCACCACTCCTGCGCACGCCGGCTAGCGTCAACTCAACCTCAAGCGAACACGCGCGCACGCACACAGTCATTTATTTTTCTTTTGATTAATTAAATTAAATTAATTAATTACACCGAATGGATCGAACAAGTGAATAAATGTTTACATGTTTGTAATATAAATGGGTCAATCAACTTTTTTGTATACTTCGTTGCCATGGTTACGTCTCTTGGGTCACACTTTAACCCCCTTACTAATAAACGTTGAGTAACGGCTGAGTAGTTATACAATGCTTTGTCCTTATCTGTCGAATTCAAATGTCACAATGACAGATAAGGACAAAGCATTGTATAACTACTCAGCCGTTACTCAACGTTTATTAGTAAGGGGGTAAAATTATAATTTTAAAGGATATAAATATATGTGGCATGTTTTTTTGTGGAAATTACAAGCCCATTACTTTGTGGACTTTCTTCTGAGCATGTTATTAGTATATATTATAAACATCTTTTTAAGAAACCATATCACTGTTGTCTCCTGGCTGGCTGACAGAATAACAACAACAAAAAAGTTGATCGAATCAAATACGGGTTTTCACAACGTTCCATTCGTGCCAGCTCTTGTGAATCGACCTGTACGTCTTTTATATTACATCATTGCTTGTCAAGTAACATCCGCATGGATGCTTGTCAAGCCATTTTAAAGATAGGAACACACAGACCCCACGTACGCAACGTATACGATGCATTATGATATCTAAACTCTTGAATTGGTATAGAAGACGCACGGATATTTATACCCAAAAGCACCTCGTACACTTTTACGCAAAAATTCTTCCCTTTAAAATAAAACAAAGTGCTGAATATATACGACCCTAACTGTATTAAGGTGCAAGAATAAATTGCTAGGTTGCAAGGTCTCTCATACGATGACACCGAAAACCTGCTGATGATAGCAAATTGATCGCAGCGTCATCATCATCAACCTACACTGTTAGGTTATACTATTGATAAGCTATTAATGTAAGTAACTTCAACTGGACGTAGTTTAGCGAAAAGGATCCAATTCAACCATTTCACAGTTGTAGAATTTGACATAATATGAACAGCAATAAAGTTCGAATTTAAATACATTTTGCTTTGTGGGTTGGAACCTTTTCCCTAAACTACGTCCAACTATGTAATTAAAAGTAGAAAATAGAAAAAAAATAGTTTGTCCAACTCAATGTTTTGATTAATTTAAGTCTAAAATACACTGGTACCCTAGTTTAGACGAAATATACTACTCTGTCAAGAAAGTACCGGGAAAAGATCAATAATATACAAACTGTTTGTTAATCATCCAAATTTATTTTATCACCTTCAAAGTATGCTCCTTCAGAAACGATACACTTACGCCAACGAATAATCCAATCATCAAAACATTTTTTAAACGCTGTTTCCGGAATTGAATTCAGTTCTCGGCGCGAATTCTCCTTTATGTCTTCTACCGATTGAAAACGGGTGCCACGAAGTGGTAATTTGAGTTTAGGAAAAAGAAAGAAGTCGGCAGGAGCCATATCTGGTGAATATGGTGGTTGCTCGATGGTATTTGTTGAGTGTTTGGTCAAAAATTCTTTCACAATGATGGCCTTGTGCGAAGGCGCATTATCGTGGTGCAAAATCCAAGAATTTTCATTCCACAAATCTGGCCTTTTTCGTCGAATTTGCTCTCTTAAATGCCGCATAACGCTCAAATAATATTCTTTATTTACCGTTTGACCTTCCGGCAAGAATTCCGAGTGCACAACACCGCGATAGTCAAAGAAAACAGTCAACATGACTTTGACTTTTGATCGACTTTGGCGTGGTTTCTTCGGTTTCGGTTCAGTTGGAAGGCGCCACTCCGAAGCTTGTTGACTAGTTTGCATGTCAAACTCGTAAACCCACGTCTCGTCACCAGTAACAATGCGTTTCATTAATGTTGGGTCGGAATTGACTCGTTCTAGCATGTCCTCAGCGACTCTCATGCGATTGAGTTTTTGGAGAAAATTCAGGTCTTTTGGGACTAGCCGAGCGGTAACATGTTTCATACCCAAATTATTAGTTAAAATAGTACGGATCGACTCGTGAGATACAGAAAGTTCGGCGGCTATCTCTCTCAAAGTTGAATGAGGATTTTCAGTCACTATTTCCTTCACTTTTGCGATGTTAACTTCAGTTGCAGACGTTGATGGCCTACCAGAGCGAGGCAAATCTTCCATCACATCTCGACCGCTTTTGAACGCTTTGTACCACTCATAAACACGTGTTTTTGATAAAGTCGAATCACCGTAAGCCTTCTGTAACATTTTCAGTGACCCCGAACACGAAATTCCATTGGCGATGCAAAATTTAAGACAAACTCTTTGTTCAATGTTTTTGTCCATTATGAAATTCGCAATACACACTAGATATGATATAACTAAAAACAGCACTGTATTTAATATAAATAACAGATGCAACTCAAACTCCGCGCCAAAATAGAAAACAGTTGTGCCAATCTAACAACAACAAAAAAAACAAAAATTTGAATTTGGAACCATAAACAAATCATCCATTCCCGATACTTTGTTGACTGAATGTATACCTTTCTTTAGCCCTAAACTCTATCCATAAGACAGGTTAAATATTCACATAATATTATGACATTAGGGACACTTGATATGGTTGCTATCTGTAGTTAGAAGTAGGTTTCATCAAAAACCTGGAGTTGCACTAATATAGATCTAACCTCTGTCTATCTACTAACAAATCTATGTATACTTCGATATAATAGTAGTTTATGTGACTGGTGCATAACGAAAGGCATTAAAATACGAGTGTGTTTGTGGCATTAAAATACGAGTGGCGCGTTTCATGATAGCATCACACGAGTGTTTTAATGCCTAATTATGTACAGTTACATACACTATTTTATCTACATACATATTATAAGCTCTCTATGATGTGTTCAGGAACCGCGTGTTACGGCCGGCATAGCATTTGTTCTTGATGCGCCTATAGCGGCATTGATCAAATATTAGAACGTCAAAAATGGCGGCAACCGTAATTTTATTTTTAATTCAGAGACAATCTAGAGTCGGTCTCTACTATCATATCGTTCGATATCAAGTAACATGCGAGATTTGTCAAAATTGAAAGCAATTGACATTTCATTTCGAATTAAATGTCATCTCGAGTGATATTAGAATTGAGGTCAAATAAAATTGTTTTG
Organism: Tortrix viridana; assembly: GCA_963241965.1. NCBI lineage: Eukaryota > Metazoa > Arthropoda > Insecta > Lepidoptera > Tortricidae > Tortrix > Tortrix viridana. Next base: position 7,851,412 of record OY725198.1, on the reverse strand, counting down.
TTTTTCAAAGATGTTCCAAATTTGAAACTCATAACTTTATCAAATTCTATATCGTTATTAGAACATTATGTTACTGCTACAGATAAGAAAATTATCATAGTAAAATTGATTGTTGTAATGCTGGTCATTGCCAACGGATTCTGAACGCATTATAGAGGACTTATGATATGTGTGTAGATAAAATAAATAATTGGATTATTGAAATTGATATATGAATAGAACCACACAGCGCGACGCCAACCTTAAGTTTGTCCCTCCTTGCCAGTATCAGCGCCAGCCGCCTCTCTATGTACACCTTGTCGTAGTGCCCTTCGCGCAACACAGAGCGCGCGAACTGCTCCAGCTCGTCGACGCGCGTGATGCCAGACTCCAGGAGCTTGGAGAACTCCGAGTGCTTCCTGATCAGGGTCTCCACGGCTGCGGCATTCAAACCAATTATTAACATACGCATATTGTAAAACGTCACAGGTGCTAGGGAGATGAATACATCTATTCCATATTGTTACGTAAGACTTAACGCTTAAGGTTTAAAATACAAATGTCTCGTCAAGACTTTTATTACTAAGCGACTATTGCGATTTTAAAATTTTTATAAGGATTTTATCAAGACGGGACACTTATTTTAAACCTTAAGAGTTAAGTCTTACGTTAGAATATGGAATAGAAGTATTCATTTCCCAAGCACCTGTCAAATTTTATCTCGCGCTTAGCTAGCACGCTAGCAGGGTTTAATATGTCCTAATAATTTAGTGTTATGTTGTTCAATTTCTTATTCCGTATAAATGTCCCGAATATTTCTGAATTTGGCCAATGGCAAAATTGGAAATAAAATGTGTACCACGGCCTTTGTTAATTGATAAATGGTTTGTAAGTTTAGAAGAATCGTGTTGATCGCAACATTTAGTCGACTAAATATGCCAGCTGACGTGACTCTTTGTTTCCTAAAATATTATTTATCAAATAAAATTTGTACGTTCTCGTGGTGATAACATTAAAATCATTAGATGATGACTGGACAAAGAAAACGAAATTATATTTAGTCCGTCAGTTAGATTATCAAAAAATATTGGACACGTATTTTTTCTTTTGTCAGTCAAACAAAAAATTACACAGCTTAAGCGCGTCAAAGTTCGGGAGTGGGGGCTCGTGACGTCAATTGTGTATAAATTGTACCAAGACGTGACATCATCATGAAAAATTATAGCACGTTCGCGTTTAGAATGCAGTGAGTCATCAGCGCAACTGCAGGGTAAAGGTGTATTCACAGTGGAGTTATATTTTAAAACATTAAGTTTAATGGATGAATATAAACTTAATTGTCTTAAAACAAAGTCATTAATAATATATTTCAATCATTATCAGTAGAACCTTCGTTCGTATTTATTATAAAAGAATTTTCTTCTGCGAGTTCCACGACGTCATCCAAATTCACACTGTTTATTAAAGTACTAGAAAATATTATAAATTACTTTTCTTTCCCCGCTATGAATTATCGAGCCTCTTTTATTCTAACGAATAGGTGAGGTAATCATTTTTAATAAAATTGTATGTAATTAGCGCGTAAAGGACACAACCATTTCGTTCAAAAGTCTGGCTTCAACTAGTCACTGTGCACTTGACTTTTTAATTTTGAGCGACCTGAATGGTTAGGGGGCGTGGCTAAGCCGGCGGACAACGATGATTCACTGCATTCTTAACGCGAACGTACTATAGTCATCATTCCTATTCTAAATATGACGTCATAATATAAGTAATTACCGTCCAAGTTCTCGCCGAGATCGTCATTGTTCAGGAAGGCCTCCTTGGTCGCGAGCCAGTCCTCGGTCTGTCTCGCTTGCTCCTTCAGCAGCTGCAACTGGTGCGCCTGGGACAACGCTACTTATTAGAATTACCGACATCAGCAGGTGAGTAGGCTATATAGAAGATTATAGAATAGAGATGGCTTGCCAAATGAAAGTGACATAACTCTAAGGGTACGTTCCACTAAACGCCCGCAATGCCATCGACCACGACCGCTGAAATTGCCGTTCCACTAACGTAAAAACGCCGCGGGCGTTGTGGGCGAATGTTATAGGTGGAACGCACATGTTGAGCGCTGTGTGCTCACTCTGACCCACCAATATTTTGTGGGCGAAGTGGGCGCGATGTGGTCGCGAACAGTGACGTCATCTATGACGTCGAGCGATCGCTCGCGACGACCACGGGCCTTAGGTGGAACGATACAGAGGGTGTTACGATCGTTGCCGGCGTTTAGTGAAACATACCCTAAATGTCTACATTTAGGAAGGTGCTTGCGTGAAAGGGAGGATTCTTATTTCCGTATGATTTTGACTTGATAAATTTTGCTTTTTTTCTGTTATTTAATAGTACATTTTGATGCAAGTGCGGAAAGTGTGTCAATTTACACGTTTTTTGAGGTGTCTTGGCCCGAGCTGTAGGCGAGGGCCAAGACTCGGGACGAGTGAAAGTGACAGTTGCGCACGTGTATTAAACGACGTCAAAAAATGTTAATGAAACTCATTTAACCGATCATCTATAGTACTCATTCGGCTAAATAAAAAAAAAAGGAAAAGTAAAAAGCACTAGTGCGAAAAATCCAACTTTCCGCACGATATACTAATGGAGGTTCTACCCACAATGTTCTCGATTACCCTTCAATCTCTTGGTTTGTTCTCTGTTCATACCTGAGTGAGGTACTGCTTCCTCTCCTGCCAGGCTTGCTCCAGGGTCTTGGAGAGCAGACCCAGCTTCTGCAGCTTCTCTGGACTCTGCTCCGCCTCGCGCTGCAGCGCCGCTATACTCTTTTGACGGTTGTCTATCTCACTCTAAAACAAAAAAGATTTAATTGCAGATAATTGGGACTTCCAATCCATATTTTATTAGTATTGAGTTGATTTCGTGAATTAGGATTTTAAGTGTTACTAATGACCCGCCCTCGCTTCGCTCCGGGTACAATTATATACATAAACCTTTCGTGAAAAATTATCTAACTGATAGTGAAACCCATGCAGCCACTAGAGACGAGAAAGGGAAGGCCTTTGCGGAGAAGTGGGAAAGAACAGGCTAAAAAATCCGTACAAGTGCGACTCGGTCTCGCGCACTGAGGGTTCCGTACCAATTGCCCGTTTGTTGTTATTCTATAATCATACCAAATTTGACGCTTGTATTATCGTTTTTACGATAAAACAAATACGAAAAAACGTTTCTTGTATGGGAACTCCGCTTATTATTTTACATTTTAACTTTTTCATGATTTGTTAGGGTTATATATCACATCACATATTCAACGGGCTATCTTTTATGGTTCAAATGACGCAGCTCTTTTAAGTTAGGAAGGACGGACGAACAACGTAGGCTTTGGGCCAATAGTGGCCGCCACAAGCTGCGGACGAGTTTTTTCATACATTTTGTATAGCATCGGCGCACACCGGGCGTTCGAGTGGCCGCGTCTGAGCCACAAGCTGCGGTAGTCGCCCGCGCTCGCTACTAGTGGCCGCGTTTTGTCGCTCGCCCCGCGCGCACACTCGGCCACAGTCGCCGGCTTCTCCAATAAACAATAGCCAATAGTGGCCGCTACTCAGCCACCGATGGCCGCGATTGGTGGCTGCGTCTAGTGGTTTAGCCGAGCCACTAGTAATCGCGTTTAGTGGCGGCCACTAGTGGCCCAATGTGCGGCCAGCCTAATGGACAAGGACCAATGATGGGCACATGATTCTTATTTTGAATAAGATAAGGGCTATTCATTTATTTTGCAACAATCTATTTAAAACTATATGATCTTTGGATTAAGGTTTAAATGTCCATTATTGGTGCCTGTCAGCTTAAAGTGTCCAACACTGGTGCTAACACCCTAGCAATAAAAGATTATGTGTATTATCAAACCGCGATTAGAAAGGGATTCGAGAGTACCGTTAGCGCAACAGTACTTATAAATGATTAAATATAATCATAAGTCAATCTTTGATATCTTCATAAGTCGATAATAGAATTAATAGATTTACAGACTTTTCATATTTGGACTCTATTCTCGGTAAATGTTGTCATTTGTTTTATAAAAAATATTAATATCATATCTGTTGAATCTGTCACTAATTCACATCATTTTCGCGTTATAAAATTGCCGTAGCTGTTAAAAAATAGTACGTATGTATAAAATATGAGTCGCGGTAAAGTATTAAACGGTCGGTATAATTAATTATTATGGTCTTTCTAAAAGTAATTACTTATATACAACATTTGTATTTTATTTAAGTAATATAATTTGAAGTTTTTTCCATACTTTATAACTTCATTGTACTAAAATAACAATTTCATTTATCTGCACACTCTTCCACTGACAATGTCATATCGTGCATTAGTTCAAAAATGACATATGAGCTCAATCCCTTTCTAAACGCGGTTTGATAATAAGTAAATTGATGAAAGAATGAAAGTGATTTGTTTAGCTAGGGATGGCGAGCAGCTGGCCCGCTAGCGCACCTTGACCTCCTGGTGCAGCGCCAGCATGGCCTCGGCGTCGGCCGCGCTGTCGGGCGCCGCGCCCGCGCGCATGCGCTTCACCGACTCCGACACCCACACCTCCAGCTCCTGAGGGATTCACTTGTTTATAGCACGGAGAAACGCTAGACTAACCCTGATATATATCCATGAAAATAACCAATTTATCATTATAACTCCATAATCATGTGCTTTTCAAGATTGAGAAAGATCTTTACAATTATTTATCTACACACATATCATAAGCCCTCTTCTCTTCTCATAAGTCAATTTTACTATGATTTCTTATCTGTAGCAGTAACATAATGTTCTTATAACGATATAAAATTTGATAAAGTTATGAGTTTCAAATTTCGAACATCTTTGAAAAACAAAACAATTTATTTGACCTCAATTCTAATATCACTCGAGATGACATTTAATTCGAAATTAAATGTCAATTGCATACAATTTTGACAAATCTCGTATGTTACTTGATATCGAACGATATGATAGTAGAGGCCGACTCTAGATTGTCTTTGAATTAAAAAAAAACTACGATTGCCGCCATTTTTGACGTTCAAATAATTGATCAATGCCGGCTATGCCGGTCGTAACATGCGGTTCCTGAACACATCATAGAGCTTATAATATGTATGTAGATAAAGTAGTGTATATAACTGTACATAATTAGGCATTAAAAGACTCGTATTTTAATGCGTTTCATTATGCACTAGTCACATAAACTACTATTACTCACTTGATTATTAGTTACTTTCATATAAATATTTATATATTAATATGTATAAATTTATTGATATATATGTAATAATATATGCTTATTACGCAATCATCTTCTTTTTCATGACACGGGTTTGTCTCTTTTTTCCACATGACTTTTCTAACATTACTGGTTATTTTTCGGTCAGGTACCTTTACTTGAAACGGTCAACCTTAGCGGTACCGTTTCAAAAAGGTACCTATAAAATTTTATTTGTTCTCGTACCGTTACTTTTGGATACCTTTTCAATTGATACCTTTATTTTAGGTGACCGGTCTTTTGCGGTTTTTCTCTGGTTACAAATGACTTGGCATCTCTAATGACATTGACCACTTCAAGCAATTTTTTTTTTTGAAATGAGTCCCAAATTAACGTTCGTGACCGTACATACATACATACATATACATGTTTAGATTAAATAACTATTAATTATGTGTCAAAAATGACTAATTTGTTGACTTGGCCATTTCTATTGATCCCGACTTGAACTATTTTGATTTGGTCAGTTGTGGCCGTGACCCGGCGTACCTTGAGGCTGTCGTCGAACTTGTGTTCGGCGATGGCGTCGTCCAGCAGCGCGGTCCTGCGCGCGGCCAGGGTCTGCAGCTGCTCCCAGGCCCGGCGCAGCGCCGCCAGGCTCGCCTCGATCTCCTCCGCGCGCTCGGGGTGCCTACGAACAGGACAAAATTACACTGTGCTGTGGGTTCTAATTATCTCACCCGCTCTAAGGGCTAAACATTAAAATATAATTAATTTGGACCACTTGCGCGGTCGATGAAATAAAATGAAGGTCACCATTCAAAATAATCGACCGAAAACGTAATGTCACTTCAAATCTGACAGAAAGAAATAGACTTATGCAAGTTATTGTTATGTGAGAGAGAAGAATGCTTATGTCATTCCTTATTCGTTCTCTTGTATTTCGCGGTAAGCAGAGGGAATGAATTGCCAACATGCAGAATAAAACTTTTCGTGTTAGTAAACCCTGGGTTAATTTCTTTATGTGCAAGGTAAACTTAGATTAATAAAATAATTTCTCAACCCCAGGTTATTAAACTAGGAGTTATTTTATTATCTAAAAATTTCCGTGCAAGTGGCCCTTAGTGTGCTTTTAAATCTATAATATTTGCTGTTTGTTTTCCTTAATAAAGAAAAAAAAACAAATACAAATAGTTCGTTTCCTACAATAAAAACATATTTATCAACTATAGTTTTTCCATCTGAGTAATTGTCACCCGAATTTGTTCGCAAAGAATTATCCTTAAAATGACGAGAGGGGGGAGGGAGGGAGAGGGAGCCTACTTGTGTTTAAGCGCGGCGCCCTCGTCGCACAGCGCGCGGATCTTGTCAGCCACGGCGCTGGCCTCGGCCGCGCGCGCCGCGTGTCGCCGCTTCAACTCCTGCGCAGCCTCCAGGTCGCGCCCGCGCTCCGTGCTGCTGAACAGCGCTGCCTTCTTGGCGATGCGCTCTTCCGTATCCTCGATGTCTCTGTGGGGAAATAAATTGAAATAAGTTTAGGCAATTAAAGCAAGGCACAGGGTCCATAATTAGAAAATATGCATGTTTTTTTTTTGCTTTAATAAAAAGTCCTTCATGTAACAAACAGTAGAGAAAAAATATTTTTCGAATAACTATAAAAATAACCAGCATTCGGGAAGCTACGCGATATCTTCTCGTCCAATATACCGCAATGTCTCAAGTCGAAAGTCTTCGACCAGTGTGTGTTGCCAGTGATGACTTACGGTACTGAGACGTGGGCGCTGGCGATGGGCGTCATAAGAAAGCTCAAGGTCACCCAAAGGGCAATGGAGAGGGCTATGTTCGGAATATCTCTGCGTGATCGAATCAGGAATGAGGAGATCCGCACGAGAACCAAAGTCACCGACATAGCCCTAAGAATTGCTAGACTTAAGTGGCAATGGGTGGGACACATCGCTCGCAGAATAGATGGCCGCTGGGGCCGATGAGTTCTCGAATGGCGTCCGCGTACTGGAAGACGCAGCGTGGGCAGACCTCCATCAAGGTGGACCGACGACGTGGTAAAGATTGCGGGAAACCGATGGATGCAAGCGGCGCAGGAACGGTCCTTGTGGCAAACCTTGGAGGAGGCCTATGTCCAGCAGTGGACGTCTTGCGGCTGAGATGATGATGATTATGATAAAAATAACCAAGATATACGCCATTAAAGATTTGTTAAATCTTACGTTACAATATGGAATAGATGTATCCATTTCCCTAGCACCTGTCAAATTTTATCTCGTGTATGCATGCTAAGCCCGTAGGACCTAGCTAGAGTGATACATATGTACTATTTTTGGTCACATACATACTGTTAAAATCATTTGACAGCCCACACGGCGTGATGAAAAAAAATGTTTTTTCTTTCATGACTTTATGTCCTCTAGAGGGCGCTATATTCAGTTTAATGTGACGTCACATAGCCTATAACCAGTGGACCATCAAAACGCTTCCATGCATACCCCATTTGTCAGATTATGATAAGTAGTTTAGAAGTTATCAGGGAACAGATGAACTTCCTCTATAAGGAAAACCTCAAGAAACCATGGATATAATATGTCTGTACCGCGGCACAAATCAGCCTTCTTTAGGAAAAACATTTTGTTTATGGCGGTAAAGGTTTTTAACCATTTGCCAAAAGAGCTGAAAACACTAGATTTTCCGGAGTATAAAACGAAATTGTATAAATGGTGTCTTGGTCAAATGTACTATTCAGTTAATGATCATTTTAAATAATTAACATTTAACATTATTTTCTACATATGGGACGTGCAAATAGATACTTGACATTTTATTTTGTTTGTAATTATGATGAATATATCTTGAAATTGTTTAATTATGCATTTAATATTGAAAATCGCGGGGTTTCATTTCATTTAATTTAGGTTTTTTCTTTTTAATGACTATGTGTACTTTTGTGTAGTTTAATGACTGGACATTTGTATTTAGCGACCTATCTTTAACATGCCTATTGACTTAGTCTTAATGACAATCAAAATATTGTACGCCGAAAACTGGCTGAATGTGACGCTCTGCCCTTGCCTTAACATGTTATTTTAAACTCACATTCTGACAATAAAGATTTCTATTCTATTCTATTCATACATACATAAATACCGGTCAAAAACATAACCCTCCTTTTTGCTTCGCCGTAGTCGAATAATAATTACCATTATTTTGGCTTTATTCAGTCGGGTGTAAATGTATTTACCTGTTGAAGGCGTGTATCTCAAGCGCGGCGGACAGGTTGTCGCGGTAGGCCTGCAGGGCTCCGCTGAGCGCCCGCCACTTGCCGAGGAATGCGTCGCGTCGCTGCGCCACCGCCGCCGCCTGCTGCGTCGGGCCCTGCGGCGTCAACAAATCAATATCAGGCCCAAACTAACCTCTAGGCTTGTACTATGGGTACTAGGCAACGATATACATACTTATATAGAGAAATACATACTTAAAATATATAGAAAACATCCAACACTCAGGAACAAATACTCGCGCTCATCACACAAATATTCGCCTATACCGGGATTCGAACCCGGGACCGCTAGCTTCGTAGGCAGGGTCACTACCAACTAGGCTAACCGCGTCGAGTTTGTCTTAGGTAAATGTCTGCGTATGTGTAAAGTTTTATCTTTCATTTCAACAGAAAAACGCAGTCAGAAAGGACAGCGTATCCAAAAATATTGTCATGTATACGACATGACGGTTGTCATTGTCAAATTATTGCTATTTTTTAATAACGATCGTTTGAGCGCCATGATTCCGAGGGAGCACTCCGTTAGCGAGTTTCCGTACGTAACAGCGCCATCTATAGAGCTTAACGTTAAACTGGACTTTTAACTCGCTGAAGGCAGCGTATCGTATGTCGATTCCGGGAATACTCTCCATTTCAAACGTCATCCATATCCGTCCAGCTGCCTGAGCGTGAAGAAATAATGTTTAAATTATTTTTGTGATGATTTTAACTCCTACTCGTCCAACTAATCTATAATAGTAGATTGTACAACAAGTGCATAAAACGCACCATTTTACGCGAGACGTTTATCCATCCAAGCGAGCTTGCGAGCGAGGGATATAAAGTTGAGTGTTAAATGGGTTTTATGGACGAGTTGTACACTCTACTATTATAGATTAGTTGGACGAGTAGGAGTTAAAATCATCATAAAAATAATTTAAACATTACTTCTTCACGCTCAGGCAGCTGAAAAATGATTTTTCACTTCTCATGCTCTAAAAGTTTGTCTTTATGTCGTGCGTAGGCGACATAAAGTCGCTTCTTATGCTCTAGTGCATAAAGTAAAATCTTCGTCGAAGACCTAGGCAATCGGTCCAACAGCCACACGAACAACTTTAACTTCATAGAATAACCTCTTTATTTTATTTCGTTTCGTTAGTATTCTAAGACCAAGGCAAGGATACCAACAGCCAAAGTACACAATAAAGCTTCAAGAAATAAATTTATAATTTTTATCGCATTTATTATTATTATTATTTTTATCATGTTGCTGTTTCATTTCCTCGCAATCGAAGTGAAAAGTAGAGTGTACGACTCGTCCATAAAACCTATTTAACACTCGACTTTATATCCATCCTCGCTCGCAAGCTCGCTTGGATGGATAAACGTCACGCGTAAAATGGTGCGTTTTATGCACTTGTTGTACAATCTACCATTTTTTTCATCTATACTAATTAATATTATAAATGTACAAGTAACTCTATTACACTACCAACTAGGCTAATCGCGTCAATCAGCCAGTTAGTTGATCAGTACACGAATACATTAGCAAATCTATCAGTCAATCTTTGAATCAGTAAAATGTTCAGTCAGCCAATTACTTGATCAATCAATGGATCAGTTAATCAAACTTCGAATTGATCATTCGATTATACTATTAGATCAGTACGCAACAGTCAATTAATCGATCAATCAATTGATCATTCAATATAGCAAACAGTCATCCCACAATCAGTTAATCAATCTACAAATCAATCAGTGGATTGGTCAATCAGTAAATTTAGATTAATTTACTCATTTTATATATCAATTGGTCGATCAGTCTGTATTAACCCTTAGTATATAGGTATAGTAAAAAGTATCTTCCAGTTTCTTCAGATTATGATTCTTTACAAAAACAAATTGTAACAATAACCGCATGTTTCACAATAATTACGTAAAGCATATCAGTCAAATAAATTTAGCCCTTTCCCTTTCTTACGTTTGAAAATAGACAAGGCGAGGGCTATCTTTATTTGACAGATGAATTTATTTGTCGATTGTGACACAGGCCCTAACAATAATATCCTACTAATATTATAAATGCGTGTTAGTTTGTTACTCTTTCACGCTGCAACGGCTGGACGGATTTGGATGAAATTTGGAAAGGAGACAGCTTATACCCTGTACTAACATATACGATACTTTTTATCCCGGAAAATTTGGTCTCTCAAGTAGAAACCGATAAACGACTTCTACGCGGACGGAGTCACGGGCAAAAGCTAGTATATTTATTTATTTATTTAAGACATGCCAACAGCATACATATACACCACTCCTCTTATAATATAGCCTGACAACATTATTCATTATATGTAAGCCTATTACAGGCATGTACAGCATTCACATTTCAAGTGCGCGGCTCACGTAGTTACAACATATACGTAGTTAAATATTAAATATTGGATAGCTATACAATGTTACAAAGGAAAAGTTTTATGCTAAGAATACAGGCAATTAAATTCTAATTGACTTCAGCAATTTATGTTTAAATGTGTTCAAGTATATGATAATTGACCACTGTTTAAACATACGAGGCGTTAATCGAAGAATCAATCCATAGCTATGTCTACTCCAGTGCGATTTCACGATCATCTTGCGCTTTCCTCTGACACATGCCTCTGCAACCACAGCGCATGCAATAGCGCGTGCGCTCAAACTGGTTTGATAGCAGCGCATACCCGTAGCGCACGCTGATCCGTCAACGTTGGGTTGAAGTGCAACATTTTGCAAATAAAATGGCGGAAGATAAAGTCAAAACATTAGATTTTATTGAAGATTCAGTGTCACCCTCGTATTGCATGCGCAAGAAGCGCAAGATGAAAATGAAAGCGCACAGGTGTAGACATAGCTAATCAGTTTACCGGCCAACGAATTAATGAAATATAAAAGTCTGTGATCGGGGGGTGCTGGAGAAGAATGGGGGGGACAAGTTGGACGTAAAAGGATATCGAATGAACAAGAAAAGAGGAATTTGCTGTCAACAATAGTAAATAGATGAGGAATTATGATAGGACACGTGCTACGACACGACCTTTTCCTTAAAAACATAGAAGGAAAGATAGAAGGAAGTCGATGCAGGGGAAGACCAAGGAGAAATTACTTTGAGCAAATAAAAGAGAAGGTTAAAGTCGTATCGTACCAGAAAGTGAAGCAGTTGACAGAAGACCGGAACGGTTGGCGATCACTCCACTAGCTCCTCCAGCTTGGCTTTTAAATAAGGAGAGGAAGATCGGATGGGTTCTAGCTGTATGGTCGGTTACCTGGCGCAGCAGGCGGTCGGCGAGCGCGCAGGTGATCTTGACGTGCTTGTCGTCCACCTTCATGTCGGAGTCCAGGTCGTCCAGCTTGCGCAGCAGCGCGGTGCAGTGCTCGTAGTCGCGCCCCAGCTCCGCCGCTTGCACCTGGACGAAACGCGGGGTTATTAGCCAGCAGGCACGTTTTGACTCGGCAGCAGATACAAGGGCTTCTACTGTTCAATGACCACTTTTGCTTTAAGCACGTCACGGATAATTATAAAAAAAAATAGTTTTGAAATGTGCAGATTGAGCCCTTTCATATGACACCCCATTTGCTATAATCAAAATTATTTATAAAATAAATTTCATTTTTTTTACTAAAAACAGTTGCGGGCAAGCAATTTGTACAACTATGCCGAATTTCAAGTTGATAGCTTGAGTAGTTGCTGATAAAAACTGCTGTGACATACAGACAGACAGACAACGAAGTCTCACCATAAGGGTTCCTTTTTTACCATTTTGGTACGGAACCCTAAGTCTATATATATATATATAATTATTATATTTTTTCTCGTAATAATTCTGTCATATTTTACAGCAGAACTACGCAGATATTTTATATAATTACAGTTTTATATAATGCTAGAATAAGTAGTATCTTTGTCATAACTAGTAATAAGTTAATTATGTTTAAAAAATGACTAACTATTGAGTTTCTTGCGGCGCTTCTCAGCAGTGGTCTCTTGGGAAGCGCTGGTAGATTTTGACGTTTAAAAGTGCCCGTGCGGCCTACTTACTGAATAAACATCTATCTTATCTTATCTTATCTTTAACAACCGAAAATGGAAATCCGAACCTACTGGAAAATGGTTAATAATGCCACGAGGAATCTGAAAGCGGTTGAAACGCTTGTAGAACTACCCTTAAGGGTTTATTCAGAACATACCATCATCTCCTTATCTCTGATCCATGCTTCGATCTTGTCCAGATGCTGGTTGAACTCCAGGATGTCTTGAGCTTCCTCCAGACCACGACCTAGTCAAATGAGACAAATAAATAAACAAAATCGGGCAAGTGCGAGTCGTACTCGCGCACCGAGGGTTCCGTACACATTTGGCTGGTTTTTAGTATTTGTTGTTATTCTATAGGGTTTGTTCTATAATCATACTAAATTTGACGCGTGTATGTTTTACCGTTTTTACGGTACAACAAAAATAAAAATACATTAAAAAGAATCATGTATGAGGCCCCCCTTTATTATTTAACTTTCATAATTTTTTTTATTTCTTAGGAAATCCACCGTAATAAAACATTTCAGTCAACAAAGTATCGGGAATGGATGATTTGTTTATGGTTCCAAATTCAAATTTTTGTTTTTTTTGTTGTTGTTAGATTGGCACAACTGTTTTCTATTTTGGCGCGGAGTTTGAGTTGCATCTGTTATTTATATTAAATACAGTGCTGTTTTTAGTTATATCATATCTAGTGTGTATTGCGAATTTCATAATGGACAAAAACATTAAACAAAGAGTTTGTCTTAAATTTTGCATCGCCAATGGAATTTCGTGTTCGGAGTCACTGAAAATGTTACAGAAGGCTTACGGTGATTCGACTTTATCAAAAACACGTGTTTATGAGTGGTACAAAGCGTTCAAAAGCGGTCGAGATGTGATGGAAGATTTGCCTCGCTCTGGTAGGCCATCAACGTCTGCAACTGAAGTTAACATCGCAAAAGTGAAGGAAATAGTGACTGAAAATCCTCATTCAACTTTGAGAGAGATAGCCGCCGAACTTTCTGTATCTCACGAGTCGATCCGTACTATTTTAACTAATCATTTGGGTATGAAACATGTTACCGCTCGGCTAGTCCCAAAAGACCTGAATTTTCTCCAAAAACTCAATCGCATGAGAGTCGCTGAGGACATGCTAGAACGAGTCAATTCCGACCCAACATTCATGAAACGCATTGTTACTGGTGACGAGACGTGGGTTTACGAGTTTGACATGCAAACTAGTCAACAAGCTTCGGAGTGGCGCCTTCCAACTGAACCGAAACCGAAGAAACCACGCCAAAGTCGATCAAAAGTCAAAGTCATGTTGACTGTTTTCTTTGACTATCGCGGTGTTGTGCACTCGGAATTCTTGCCGGAAGGTCAAACGGTAAATAAAGAATATTATTTGAGCGTTATGCGGCATTTAAGAGAGCAAATTCGACGAAAAAGGCCAGATTTGTGGAATGAAAATTCTTGGATTTTGCACCACGATAATGCGCCTTCGCACAAGGCCATCATTGTGAAAGAATTTTTGACCAAACACTCAACAAATACCATCGAGCAACCACCATATTCACCAGATATGGCTCCTGCCGACTTCTTTCTTTTTCCTAAACTCAAATTACCACTTCGTGGCACCCGTTTTCAATCGGTAGAAGACATAAAGGAGAATTCGCGCCGAGAACTGAATTCAATTCCGGAAACAGCGTTTAAAAAATGTTTTGATGATTGGATTATTCGTTGGCGTAAGTGTATCGTTTCTGAAGGAGCATACTTTGAAGGTGATAAAATAAATTTGGATGATTAACAAACAGTTTGTGTATTATTGATATTTTCCCGGTACTTTCTTGACAGAGTAGTATTATGGAAAAAAATCAACCCGGTATCTATTACGGTTCAAAAGATACAGCTCTTTATAGTTAGGACGGACGGACGGACAGCGTAGGCTTAGTAATAGGGTTCCGTTTGACACCCTTCGAGTACGGAACCCTAAAAATTATCACACGTCTATCAACTAAAACAACTAGCTATATTTCCTTTCCTTCCAGCTGTTTCGACTCATGTATCTGAATGTAGCCTCACCAATCTCCTCCGTGGCTCGCTCCAGCTTCTCCCAGTCCTGGCCCAGCTGCGCCATCTGCTGCTCCACGTCGTCGTCGGGCTGCAGGGCGGCGGCGAGCGCCTGGACCTCGCGCAGGCGCGCGCGGTTGGCCGCCAGCTCCGCCGTGAACGCCTGGTGCTTCTGCAGCTTCTTGATCTTGTCTTCCAGGCTTGTGACTTCACCTGGATGATGGAATAATAGAATATAATTATAATATCTAGGTATTTTATTTTTGTACAAGAGAGGGAGGCAAACGAGCATGCGGGTTACCTGATGGTAAGTAATAATAATAGTAATATTTTTGAGTTTAGAGAAAAGTGCATATAACGAACTAACGACCCGCCCTCGCTTCGCTTCGGAGCCTATAGAGACCCGCCTTCGCTTCGCTCCGGGTTCTATTATATACATAAAGCTTCCGTGAAGAATTATCTAACTGATGGTGAAAACCGCATCAAAATACATAGGGACAGACAGACGCGGAGGGCGACTTCATTTTATACTACGTATTGATGATGCTTCGGCATATTCTATACGTTAGTCATAAAAACTAGTTGACACGTTGACGTCATTTTGACGTCGCTAAAATTTTTTGAAGTCCCTGACTCCCTTAACTGACCTTTTGAACCCTATAATCTATGTCGGTTATTTTTGAGTTTAGAAATAAGTTCATGTGACAAAGCATGCTTCTTTTGGTATATCCTACTTATTAAAGGAGAAACAGCTGATGTATTTGTACTCGCGTTCCCGAAAACGGCTCTAACGATTTCGATGAAATTTGCATTATAGAGGTTTACGGGGGCGAAAAATCGATCTAACTGGGTCTCATATCTAGGAAAATTCGTTTTCCCCGAATTTTCACGCAAAATGATATCCCGCGCAATAGGGTTCGTAATTTCGGGGCGGCTGCCGCCGTCTGAATAGACTGGTGGTTAGAGCGTTGGCCTACTACGCCAAGACTGCGGGTTCGAACCCCAGCTATGGACCGCGCGAGACTTGTCAGAAGTCAAAACACATGTTATGTTAACATTATCATGATGAAACATGTTCTAAGTGTCGGGACACCCTTTAATCCAACCCTCGGCCGCGCGTCCAGCACCCGCTGGCTTCCCGACCTCTGCATCAATGAAGTACAGATGTAGTGCAAAATTATTTTCCTTCATACTTTATCGGAAAAGTTCGTATTCATCGTGCTCTCTCAATTAGCTTCAGTACCCATCTTACAGCCGTAGGGGTAAGTCGCATCAGCAGACCAATATATATATAGAGTGGCTAACACGCAATTCAAATATTCGCTATAGTTTTAATTATATTTACAGTTTACTTATAAAAAGGCTGTATTACCATGCCGAAACCTCGAAAATGTTTATTTTGCAGCATTTTATTATAACGTAAGGAGAGTGTTTCGTTTACGAATGACAATAAAAGTACTACTCACCTATGAGTGTATTTCTAAGTTTCTTAATGCGGTTATAACATCTCTATATTATACATTGCCATATGCTGTCATTTTTCATTTTGACATTTGACACTAAACAATAAAGTTCCATAATGGATATGAAAACGTCACTCATTTAATACAATCATTGATTGACGGTTCGGGTGCCATCGTATTCCGATTGAGATCCGAGTTTTCCCGAAGGAAAATCATCTGTATTACCTTGCATCTGATCGTTGTTGAGCTTGTGTAGCTTGTCGGCCAGCCATCCGCGCGTCTCGGCGGCGTCGCGCGCGAACTGCGCGCGGTCGCGCGTGCGCAGCAGCGCCTGCCGCCGCCGCGCCGCCGACGCGTGCAGCTGGGACACGACAGACATCAGGGGGCCGTTCACACATTCTCCTAGTCCCAAACAAGCTCTAGGCTTGTGCGATGGCACAGTATAAATACAGGGTTAAGGAGTAAATGGGTCATACACAGAGTTAGGTTCAAAATTGTCCCTTCTGTTCCTAAAAGTTAACGACGTGGGAGTTATTAACGCGTATAATTTCGATACCGGCCAAAACTACACCAGACTCCCATCACGTGGATATATCCTAACCAGAAAAATTTGGTTTCAAAGTCCTTAACTTTCTGGAACAGGAGAGACAACTTTTGTTTCTGTGACTGTATGACCCAAATAAACTACGAACAAACGTTCCAAACGTCGCACTCACAAACGCACGTCTCAACGAGACCTCTAAGCGGACATGGCAGTGCTGTCTGGCGGGTGTCGCGTCGACACGAATGGTTTCGTGGATAAATAAAATACAAAGCGAAACCATTCGTGTGGACGTGACACCCGCCACTGACAGCACTGCCATGTCCGCTTAGGGGTATCGTTGACGTGCGTCTGTGTGAGTTCGCAATTCGCCAGTGTTCGCCAGTGTCTTAAGCTTCTTGCTCTCTCCTAACTTCTCCCATCCCCCCTACCCACCTTCTTCCTCCTCTCATTGATAGCCTGCAGCTCGTCAGCGATCTGCTGGCTCTCCACGTGGTTCTGCTGCAGCAGCTTGTCTCCGTGGCTGTTCAGGGTCGACAGCTTCTCGTCTTGGGTCGCCAGAAGCTTCTCGAACGCCTCATGCTTCTTCAGGATGTTGTCGACTTCTTCTACGCTGCATGTTGGGGATATTTCTGTGCCTATAGTGGAAATATAATGGTTATATGGTAATAGTCCAATTGGTGCTCTTTAAGTGAATATATTTTGTATAAGTACAGCAAAATATATTGTCCAATTATTTGCTTGTCCCCGCAAAAGATACCTTTTCCAACATGTAAGTTATATTCTTTAGAATATAAGCCTTGTTTTTAGCTTTTCTGTCGATATTTTTTAAAGTCCGTTTTTTTTTATTGTACAAAATGAGTTTGCTTATGGTCCTAGTCAAAACCAAAGAGTTAGGGCATGGTCGATGATGGAGCAAGCTTTCGGTTCTTTGGTCTACTCCTACAACTATTTTTTATTGATAATGGGTTTGCTCTTGACTAACTCTTGCCCTTGGAGGACGAAGATTCAGTCTACGACGTAGCGAGCTCACCCAGAAGATGCCTATTCACCCTAGCTTTAAATAGGTTCAGATTGTATGCACACTCCACTCTTTTGCTGTACGCATTATGAAAGATGCAAAGCGCTTCGTTTGAAAAGGCGGAATTTGAACCAGGTACGGATGGCATCCCGCGGTGCGCCTGGAAGTTCGATGGTAGAAAGGAGACGGCGGTATTAGCTCTTCGACTTCTTTGGTCTACTGATCTACTTCTTAAGCTTAAGTATACCTTACTCCTACTTCTTAATTTAAAAATAATGTAAATTACTTCGCAAAAAAATCAACATTAAAAAATAATCTACGGATGCAATATAAATTCGATTTAGTGTGTCCTAATTCAGGACTCCTAAATCATGTAACACAATTTACAGCAAGAGTGCATTTGTTATGGCGATACGTAATTTTAATAGTCTTCCTCAAGAATTGAAAATGCTGGAGGGACATCAATTTAAGCTAAAACTGAAGAAGTGGCTGTATGAAAATGTTTTTTTATAATTTAAATGATTTTTTCATGTACGGTGTCAATCATAAATAGTCACTCCATTATGTATTAGTTAATTCATAACGTTTAGCTGTAAGCCTTAATTATATTGTATGCCTGGAACGGGCAACTGTTGGAACTATTGCGTTTGTTGTAAGCCATCTACTGGTACACAGTTCACAATAAATATTTTATTATTCTTATTCTCCAAGAACCGAACACCGAACTGCGCTTCAAAACTGGTGTAGCAGATGTGGGTGCCAAGACCGCTAAGCTCAAGTGGGACTGGGCGGACATGTCTGCCGGATGCATCCGGAGCGGTGGGCCAAAGCTGCTAGCGAATGGACCCCGTTAGACGGCCACCGGAGCAGAGGCAGACCAAAAAGGAGATGGCGGATGACTTGGACGCGTTTCGGAGCGAGTGGCGGGACTCTCGGGCTCAATAGGGACTAATGGCGGAAAAGAGGGGAGGCCTTTGCCCAGCAGTGGGACACTAAAACAGGCTAAAAAAAAAATCTCCAAGAGCCAACTCTTCTGCTCTAATCTCCAGGACCTACTTCTTTGGTGTACAGGTCTCGTGGAGTACTCACTGAGCGCGGCCTCCTGCGCGGCGCTGTGCGCGTGCAGCTGCTTGGCGTCGCGCAGGAAGCAGTGCAGGTCGATGAGCTGGTCCAGCGCCACCTGGCGCGCCGCCCACGCGCCGTGCAGCTTCGCGCGCTCCTCCACCAGCGCGGCGCACTGCTCCTCGATCTCCTGGAACCACAAATAGTTTCGTCATATCCTATGGATACTATATCAGGAAGCGTCACTCAAACAATAGAGAGCATGCATGAAACTTCTTCTATGCTTAACAAAATATGAAAATACCGTACAAGAGATGGCAAAAAGTGAAATTAAAATTAAAAATAAACTGTTAATTAGAGAGATCCGACATGGAATGTGACGTCAGCGTGCACTATGGTCATATAAACTCTACGTTAAATTCTGTTTTGCTAGAAAGAGATAGAAACAAATCTTTAATGGCTTTATAGATATCGATATAAACAAATTTTTTTTATTGATAATGGGTTTGCTCTTGACTAACTCCCGCCCTTGAAGGACGAAGATTCAGTCTACGATGTAGCGAGCTCACCCAGAAGATGCCTATTCGCCCTAGCTTTAAATAGGTTCAGATTGTATGCACTCGGAATACAGACGCCGGAAGCGCATTCCACTCTTGCAGTACGCATTATTTAAGATGATGCAAAGCGCTTCGTTAGAAAAGGCGGAATTTGAACCAGGTACAGATGGCATATAGTTACTATAGTTAAAGTTACTAGAAAATATAAATGTACTGTTTGTTACACGAATTACTTTTTATTAAGGCAATAACAAAATCATGAATTCCTATTCTGCCTTAAAATATGGTCACGGTTACGAATAAAATTACGACACGTAAGAATAGATTGGAATCACCATCATCATCATCAGCCGCAAGCCGCAAGACGTCCACTGCTGGACAAAGACCCCCTTCCCTCCCCCCTTCCCCAATAGAATAGAAAATGTTTATACAACGCTTACACCGGAATAAAGTCTGAAACTTGGGTAGAGGAATCACTCTGTGTGGAAAGTTAAGGACTAAATTAATAATTAACTTCTTTATTTTCTTCGTAATAATCAATCTATATTTCCATCTGTTTCTTATTCTGCCTCACCCTCACCTGAGCATTGGGATGCCTGGCCCACACCAGCTCCTGGCCGGCCTGCAGCGCCTCCCGGAAGCTGTCGTCCCTGGCGTCCAGCTCGGCGCGCACGGCGCTGTGCTCGGCGCGCGCGCACTGCGCGGACACGGCGTCGCGCACGCGCAGCGGCTGGGACGTGGACGCGCGCAGGGCTGACGACCAGCTGGTCAGGTCGCGGACCTACACATAAGGGACATTTTAGAAAACAGAAAAGACAGGGATAAGCGTAGCTTTGAAAACCACCTAAAATCGTGTACAATAAATATTTTCAGTAATTTATGTTACGAGTATAACTAATTTGTGACGTTCTCAATATAAAGGGACCTTATGGAGGCAGGCGGTTACGCCGTTTTTAGAAGTGTTACCATAGTATTCGTATAGTTACAAGAATAAGAAGAGCGTAACTGCCTTCCTCCATAAGGTCCCTTTATATTGAGAACGTCACATTTTGACTATTACCTTAACTTTAGTTAGGTATATACTAGGTAGAAATAATTTTAACAAAGTACATGCCATTTAGGGGTCATACACAAATTTAGGTTCAACATTCTGTTCCTAAAAGTTAACGACGTGGGAGTTTTTAACTCGTATAAATTAAATACAGGCCAAAACTACACCAGACTACCATTACGCGGATATATCCTAACCCGAAAAATTTGGATTCAAAGTCCTTAACTTTCTGGAACAGGAGAGACAACTTATGTTTCTGTGATTGGGTATGACCCTTAGAGGCTATTACTGGATGCAACGTTGTTGCGCGTCTCACCTGCTGACGGAACTGTTGCAGCAACAAGTGTTGCTGTAACGCCGCGCGGCGCGCGTCGGCGGCGGCGCGCAGCATGTCCCACGCGTCGGTCAGCGCTTGTTGCTGCAACGCGATCTGTTGCACGTTGCTGCCGGGACACAGGCGTTGCAAGCGCAGGCCTTCTTCTTGGAGCACCTATTAAAATAAGAATGTTAGTATTTTAAAAATGTATGAAGGCAATCAACCAGGGGTAAAATTTATTTTTATTTTTTTATTTATTTTTGATCGAGCGAGCGAAGCGTTTCCGTTTCAGCTTGGGGCAAAAATGCTTTCGTATGTCCTGTTGTTCACATCTACAGATCGCATTCATTTGTGAGCAGGTTCGATAATTAAACGATTTTTGTTTTACGATTCAGTTTCTCGAAATTTTTCGAAATTTTTACAAAATAGCGGAGATACGGGGGATTTTGCAATTACCAACTTATATGCGGTGTCGATGAACTGACCGCGACCTCTGTCGATGTATGGGGATAACAATTATCCAACGGCAAAGTTAAGTTTGTCACGTGGTCTACAGCTCACAGAGCCACTAGTATATTTAATACTAGCGAACCGCCCTCGCTTCGCTCCGGGTTCTATTATATACATAAACCTTCTGTGAAGAATTATCTAACTGATGATGAAAACCTTATTAAAACCCGTTGCGTAGTTTTAAAGATCTAAGCATACATAGGGACAGACAGACGTGGAGGGTGACGTCATTTTATAGTATGTATTGATGGTTCATCATCATCATCATCATCATCATCATCATCATCGACCTATATTAGTCCACTGCTGGACATAGGCCTCCCCCAATGAGCGCCATAGCGCCCTGTCTTCAGCTTGCCGCATCCATAGTTCGGTTAGGTGTAATAAACAGTTGTAGCCACCTGCGCTTGCGCATCAATCGCCAGCAGGTCGTTCTCGATGGTGTCGTGGTTGCGCAGCAGCGCGGTGGCGGCGGCGAGGTCGCGCGGCGGCGCGGGCGGCGCGAGCTGCGCGCGCTTGTCGGCGTGGCGCGCGAGCAGCTCGGCCACGTCGCGGTGGAAGCGGTGGATCTCGCCCGCCGCGTGCAGCCGCGTGCCGCGCTGCCGGATCTGCTCCACCAGCCGCTGCCACGACTCGCTGCACGGATATATACGAACGTTCATTTGGGACACATTTCAACAAAAATAAAGAAAGAAAGAAATAGTAGATTGTACAACAAGTGCTTAAAACGCACCATTTTACGCGAGACGTTTATCCATCCAAGCGAGCTTGCGAGCGAAGATGGATATAAAGTTGAGTGTTAAATGGGTTTTATGGACGAGTTGTACACTCTACTTTTCACTTCAATTGCGAGAAAATAAAACAGCAACATGATAAAAAAAAATAATAATAAATGCGACGAAATAAAAATTATAAGTTAATTTCATGAAGCTTTATTGTGTACTTTGGCTGTTGGTATCCTTGCCTTGGTCTTAAAATACTAAAGAAACGAAATAAAATAAAGAGGTTATTCTATGAAGTTAAAGTTGTTCGTGTGGCTGTTGGACCGATTGCCTAGGTCTTCGACGAAGATTTTACTTTATGCACTAGAGCATAAGAAGCGTCTTTATGTCGCCTACGCACGACATAAAGACGAACTTTTAGAGCATGAGAAGTGAAAAAGCATTTATTCAGTGACACATACAATACCTAAGTACATAGAATAAGTACAAAAGAGTAATAATACTAAACTAAATCACAATAGTGAGTGTTGATTGATACTGTTTCGTCCAAATAAATTAAACCACCTTTTATAAAAAAAATAATAAAACTACGAGCTATCATCTCATACCTGTGTGGGCATGGGGAGCCTATTGTCAAACATACGTATATACAAAAGAAATTCCACTCTATCTCTTTTGCAATGGATCTTTACTCCAATGACCGTATTATGTACATTATATTGTACAAGGGGCCTTATGAATGGTGAAATGTGCTTAAGATACGACAAGAGTCAAAGACAAGGCAAAGGATAGAGACAGATATTACTCCACCAACAAGAGCCTAGGTATTAATAGACAATGGAGAATCTATTAAGTTAATGACATTAACAATGTTTTAAAAAGCCGTGGTAGCCTAATGGTTTGACCTGCCGACTCTCAAGCAGAGGGTCGTGGGTTCGAACCCGGACTCGCACCTCTAAGTTTTTCGGATTTTATGTGCGAAATATAATTTGTAATTTACCATGAGCTTTTCGGTGAAGGAAAACATCGTGAGGAAACCTGCACACACCTGCAAAGCAATTTGACGGTGTGTGCGAAGTTCCCAATCCGCACTGGGCCCGCGTGGGAACTATAGCCCAAACCCTCTCATTGTGAGTGGAGGCCTGTGCCCAGCAGTGGGACGTATATAGGCTGGATTATTATTACTATATTTATTAACATTGTTTTACAATAGCACATAGCGCACTGCCGATTCAAATAAGGCAAGCTCAGCTATATATGAATAGCCGGCGAATTTACGTCGTCCGTCAAGGGGGGTAAATGACATTCATCTGCCTGCACATTCATTTAGTCGCAGACGACCAGCTGTGACACCAGCGACTAAATGAATGAGCAGGCAGTTGAATGTCATTTACCCAGCTTGACGGACGACGTAAATTCGCCGGCTATTCATCGACTGAGTAGAACTGAACGACGATGTGTTAACAGAATAACATGGCTGATATTGTTAACTATGTTAAATTTACAAACTTTATTAGAGGTAATGTCGTGAAAAGCAGACAAAGGGTTAGGCGGACAGATGGACTGAAACGCTAGTGACGTTACAAGGGTTCCGTCTCCCTGTGTATGTACGGAACACTCAGACGGAACCCCACGACGGCGACAGACATAGAACGGACACAAGCGACGATAATACCGTATTTGACGTAGCACTTCCAGCGCCTCCGCTTGCGTTTCCTCCCTGTTTTTGTTAAATATATTGTAATATAAATATGCGCATATAATTAAATATTAATAAGCAAGTAATAAAAATAATAATAAATAAAAGTCGTGGTAGCCTAATGGTTTGACCTGCCGACTCTTAGACAGAGGGTCGTGGGTTCGAACCCGGGCTCGCACCTCTAAGTTTTTCGGAATTTATGTGCGAAATATAAATTGTAAATTTACCATGAGCTTTTCGGTGAAGGAAAACATCGTGAGGAAACCTGCACACACCAGCTAAGCAATTTGACGGTGTGTGCGAAGTTCCCAATCCGCACTGGGCCCGCGTGGGAACTATAGCCCGAACCCTCTCATTGTGAGTGGAGGCCTGTGCCCAGTAGTGGGACGTATATAGGCTGGATTATTATTATTAAGCAAGAAAACATGTATATTAAAATTTACTAGAAGTATATGATTAAAGCCCACAAATAAAATGTGTAAGAGTATAAAAAATTACGTGAAAATTCCGGGTCTCTATTTTTTGTCCTAAATTCATGTGTCATAATGTATAATTTGCCATAATCATCGTTTGACATAAAAGCTTTGTTTTTATGAAAACCTGACCTAACCTAATGGGTTCCATCATTGATTTAGTATATACTAGATACACAATCCTGAACAAAAATCTTGTATAAACTGGATGAAATTCCTTCTTCAAAAGAACAAAAGAAGAATGAAATATCGTTCTTCAATAGATGGCGCTATTATGTGGTTTTTGCTCATTAGGCATCTATTTATTTAAATAAAAAGTAGATTTTTATACAGAGTCAAGTGTACCATCATGCCCATAAAAGTTATGAAGGTGTTTTATATAATAAGTATGCTTTTGTATTTATTTTTGTTTGCCTATATTATAGGATGTATATGAAAAATAGAGTAGTTGGATTTGCGTGTATTATTTTCACATATGTATTATAATAGGCTAGTTGACTGACTGGTCAAATCAGCGACTTTTATTGAAACGTCAAAACAATCCAGTAGTATGAAGTTAGTACCTGTGCCGTCATAATTTTCAGTGTTCCTTTATTTAATTAAAAATTGTTTAAATTTCATAAATAAGCGATAGCTAGGTTTTTACATGTTATTTAGGTACATGGTAATGTAAAAATAATGTATTTTGACGTTACTCAAATAGCCTATTGTTGGATTTACAAAAAAAATTTGGTAATGTAGTAGTGATGTATGTATAGCCTAGACAGACACCCCCCCTACACACACACATTACAATTAGGTAAAATAGTTTTAAGATCTATACATATATAAACTGTAGATATGGAAGAGCGGTGCCTCCTGGCACAGGTTATTTTGAAATAACCTACAAGGAGACGCCGGCCATCATAAGATTTGTACTGGTTTGTTAAGAAAATAAAGAATTTTGAATTTTTTGAATGTACGTACCCCAGCGCGCCTTGGCGGCGCTCGATGTCAGGTATATACGGGCTGTTGGAGGCAAGCAGCTTGTTGGCGAGCTCCTCGCACTGTCCGAACCGCTCGGCGCCGCTCTCGACGCGCAGCCGCAGCTCTTCGAACTTGGAGCGCAGGATCTGATGGACACCAACCATTCTTAGCCAAAAACATTCGTGATATTTCATTTTTGGGACAAGTTTTTCTTGCCAACTGTACTTTATTGACCATCTGCTGATCAAGACAAATCCAACGAGACCAAACACGACGGGTTTATCATGTGTAGTTCAGGAGTTTCTATGACCACCCAAAAAGCCGTGGTAGCCTAATGGTTTGACCTGTCGACTCTTAAGCAGAGGGTCGTAGGTTCGAACCCGGGCTCGCACCTCTAAGTTTTCGGAATTTATGTGCGAAATATAATTTGTAAATTTACCATGAGCTTTTCGGTGAAGGAAAATTATGAACATCTTACCAATAAATGCTCGTAGTCCTGCCCATAGTCCTCGCTGGCCGCGGCGGCATACTGCTCCTGGATCCACTCCTCCAGCTCCGCACTCTCTGCGAGGTACTCGTGGCTGCAATAATATACTCCAGTTAGCCTCTTAGCCTGCCCGCACATTGGGCCACTAGTGGCCTCTTATTTCTTGTGGCTCAGACGCGGCCACTCGAACGCCCGGTGTGCGCCGATGCTATACAAAATGTATGAAAAACTCGTCCGCAGCTTGTGGCGGCCACTAGTGGCTACGCTGTGGCGGCGCTGCAGGGAGTCGTCGGGCGCGCGGAGCCCGCGCTAGCCATCGAGGACGTGAACATTGTGGCTAGTGACCTGCGGCGGCCGCTAGACGGCGCGGCCGCGACACTCACCGACACACGCTCTCGACGAGCGCGCGCTGCCGCTGCGCCGCCAGCCGCTGCAGGCGCTGCAGGGAGTCGTCGAGCGCGCGGTGCCGCTCCAGCAGCGCCGGGCCCGCCTCGTGCCCGCCGCCCGCCATCGACGACGCCACGTGGCCCATCTCGGAGATGATGGCCGCGTACGTGTCTAGTTCCAGCTCCACGGCCTGTAGAACAATGGGTAGCTTAGAAAAATATCGTTTCCCACTACGCAATAATACCATCATGATCGCACAAAGAAGCACTTTTCTGCTCTAGAGCAATAAAGTTTCGTACAAAATCCATTACCGCACTGTTTTGTTTTTAAATCGTAGGACAAACTGTCACGCTTGGGATTTCTTTGTCTTCGGGACTTGGAATATCAGTCGTGAGGCACATTTCCCAGGTTTTTGGGATGCTAAAAATCTCGTAGATTGTGGAATTCAAGATGGCGGACATGACTTTTTTTGGAAAAGTCTTCATGGGATTCATTTTGAGGTCAATAAAAGCGAACATAATTTAACTATTCAAGAGTTGATTTAATTTGCTATAATTTTTTGACACCACTTCTCTGAAACAAATGCAGATTATGACCTCGCATTAAGTAATTCGTTATTGCACTCGTGCATTTAGAGCCCTCGCCAAGGCTCGGGCTCCAAATTAGCACTCGGTGCCATAATATATTACTTTCTGTTTGGTGTTTTATATTTTGAAGTGGCAACATGACGAGCTGGTAAGTTTATATATTTCAATAAATTCAATATGGTTATATTTTTCCGGTCTGCACGTATTCCCTATAATTTATCGAACTACTGTAAAAAAAAACTATAAATATTCTTGGAAACCCGGCCCTTTTACCCGTCTGGTTCTGCATTTAGCATAAGTTCCAATTTTGAAATGTTGTCAATTTAAACATTGAATTGAGACATGTTTAGCGAATGTATATAAAAAAAAAATATCAGGGGACAATCTCACACAAATTGACCTAGTCCCAAACTAAGCTCTAGGCTTGAACAATGGGTACTAGACAACGATAAACATACTTAAATACATAGAAAACATCCATGACTCAGGAACAAATACTCGCGCTCATCACACAAATATTTGTACATACCGGGATTCGAACCCGGGACCGCTAGCTTCGTAGGCAGGGTCACTACCAACTAGGCTAACCACGTCGACTAATATGTATGTATATGTATGTATGTATATATGTATATTACCTTATGTCTGGTCAACAGTTGGGTGGCGCGGTGGCGGTCTTGGCCGACGTCTGCCGACGACAACGCGGCAGCCTGCAACATGTATTATAATTTTATAAAAATATAAAATATATTTATTCAGTAAGTAGGCCGCACGAGCACTTTTACACGTCAAAATCTACCAGCGCTTCCCAAGAGGAGACCACTGCTGAGAAGCGCCGCAAGAAACTCAAGTGTTAGTCATTTTATAAATATAACTTATGACAATGATACTACTTATTCTAGCATTATATAAGACTGTAAAAATAATATAAAATATATGCGTAGTTCTGCAGGAAAACATGTCATAATTATCTACATATATTACACGTAACCACATAAATGAGTTTCGACATGTTTTCCTACATAAACCGTGTCCCCTAGACAAGATACAGCGTATACATGATTTTGAGTTATTTATGAGGTAGTAAGCTATTAGTTAATTTTCAAATTTTCTAGCTTACGCCATGCATTTTCGTCCGTTAGATAGTCCTCATCTAAACCTAATCTAATCCTTTAGCGCTGCAAGGTCGCAGTTATACCTAACACTCCTCCTCGCTTCGCTCGTCGTCGTACCTAACGGAGACCTTCCTTACAGTAGGTAGGTTAAAATAGGTAAGTTATTATAATAGTAGTACATAATGTAGATTGTACCAATACTTCATTATACCCACTGAAACACACTGATAGTCTGGGTCTGCTTTTTCCGAAAATATGGCAAATGACATATAATATTAGGGATTATGAACATTATAGAAAGTAAATATTATGGAAAGTGTTATTATGGTATCTGATATTAGGGAGGTTGAACATTATGACACTAGAGTATTATGGCATTAAAAAATTATGGTATGTGATATTAGAGAAAATGAAGGTTATAGCCAGTGACCATTATGACAAATGAAGTTAGTGCAAATGAAATTATGAAAAATGAAGGGATACCATAATTTTAATGTTATTTGGTACAGTAATTTTATTATAATGTTAAGGTACTAACGTTAATTTTACCGTTAATTCTAACAATAGCCAGAGGCTTGTTAATTACTAGATGATAACATAATTAATAACACTACTTAACATTAATTTCATAAAAAATACTTTAACTACCGTTAAATTAAAGTTAAATACCATTAAAAATAACGTTAATCAAGCGGATGACGGTCGCGGATAACGTTCATAAAATAACGTTAAAACTAACAATACTTTGCTTTTAACGTTACCTCAATTTACCGGTAAAAATAACACTAAAATGTATTAACAACATTTTAACGATATATTTTGCTAACGTTAACTGTCGATCAGCGGGTAACGTTAGCAACTTTTTAACGTTAAATCAAGCCCTGTTGTAGACACAAGCCCGTTCTTGCTAAGAAACCGCTGTACGCGTCCTGTTTCTCTTTCCTTCCGCTCTGCCGTAGCGGTGGAGTGAGCGCGACGCAACTTGCTGAGTCACGATTCGACCTCAAGCGAAGAAACTACTCGCTGAGAAACAGCTGTACGCTATCTCCTATCTTTGCTCTGACATTGCTATACGTCGGTGCGAATTCCAAAATAGCTATGTGTCATTTTTCATTTTATTGATTTTAAAATTAATCATTCTAATTTTGCATTTCCCAACAGCTCACAAAAGCATTTTCTTTAATGTGCACTGGTTTTCAAATTCTAAATTCTCGCTATGTGTTACTGGACAACAGTCGTACCTTACAAAATCGCTATGAAAAAATGCTCACTTAGCGAATTTAAAATGGACAATTTTAATTCGCTAGCGTATTTAAAATGGTCAATTTTAATTCGCTAGCGTATTTAAAATGGATAATTTTAATTTGCTATGTGTATTGGTACTCACATAGCGAAATTTTAAAACCCGCTACCTATGTAACAGAGTATACAAATTATATCATTAAAAAAAATAGTCAAGTGACGCCTGGACAGATTTTCAGATAAATTACTGATTAATTTACGTCAACAACCTATTTGGATGTCAAATACATGTTTAAAAATTAATTGATTATCAATAAGAAAATACTATAGTAAATAATAAATCATGGTAAGAGAAATAAGCAGTTTTTAATGTCTCGCGTAAAGTAGACGAAAACACGTGGCGATTTTGGAATTCGCACCGACGTATAGTGAGTTGCTATTGACTGAGAAACCGAGCTATACGCGTCTTTGTCTCCTTCCCTCCGCCTGTAGAGTGAGCGAGATGCACCTTGTCATTCAGCCACGAGTCGACCTCCAGCGCGTCGTGCAGGAACTGCTGCGCGCGCAACGCCGCGTCCAGCCGCGCCGCGCGCGTCTCCGCCGCTTGCGATACTGAACTATACGCGTCTTCTAACTCCTGGCACAGCTTCGCAATCTGATGACCAAACATAATACATGTAGAATCGTAGAATCGGGGTAAAAGATGTAAATAACCTAACCGAGTAAAAAACCACCGACATCAGCGCCTAAAAAAATCTCTGAGCAATGAGCAAAAACTTCAACGGGCTCCGAACACGTACATTTTCACTGGAGGTACTTCGTCACTAGAATATTTCAAGTATTAAAAAACTCCCGACAAATTCGTGATCAGGGGTCATAACTTTTAAACGGCTTAACGGGTTTTTTCATCAAAAAAAAAAAAAAAAAAAAAAACTAAGAACACTCGATTGTCACCTTTCTAATAAATAAAAAAACTAAATCAAAAACGGTCCATCCGTTTAGGAGCTACGATGCCACAGACAGACACACAGATATTTCAAAAACACCCCCTCTTTTTACGTCGGACGTTAACAAAACTAAACTAACCAATCCTGCCCTGCTAAGGCAGTATTTTACACAAAACTACTGTAATAATTGCAACCTCATTACTGGGTAATAAGGCTGCAATTGCTACAGTAGTTTTGTGTAAAATACTGCCTTTTACCTTAGCAGGGCAGAATTTACCATTATTACTCCATAATTATGTACTTTTCAAGCTATGTTATTCTATTAACACATCGTCGTTCAGTTCTACTCAGTCGATGAATAGCCGGCGAATTTACGTCGTCCGTCAAGCTGGGTAAATGACACTCAACTGCCTGCGCATTCATTTAGTCGCTGGTTTCACAGCTGGTCGTCTGTGCGAACTGAACGACGATGCATTAACAGAATAACATAGCTGATCGAGAAAAAACTTTACGATGATTTATATATGCTTGATTGTTCATATTAATTTTCAAATTAAATTACTATTAATTATAAGTTTTTATTAAATAAAAACACGATTGATAAAAAAAAAATCATGTTACATAATATATGGACAGCCTCTTAATAAATAATAATAATAATCCAGCCTATACACGTCCCGCTGCTGGGCACAGGCCTCCACTCACAACGAGAGGGTTCGGCCCATAGTTCCCACGCGGGCCCAGTGCGGATTGGGAACTTCGCACACACCGTCAAATTGCTTTGCAGGTGTGTGCAGGTTTCCTCACGATGTTTCCCTTCACCGAAAAGCTCATGGTAAATTTACAAATTATATTTCGCACATAAATTCCGAAAAACTTAGAGGTGCGAGCCCGGGTTCGAACCCACGACCCTCTGCTTAAGAGTCGGCAGGTCAAACCATTAGGCTACCACGACTTCTTGTTCCAAGTAAATAAATGAAACTTCTCATCAGGTAAGCCGTCTGCCTGATTGTCTTAGGCGATAAGAATAACGTTACCTTCTCGTTGTCGGGCACGGCGCGGCCCTGCGCCAGCACCCGCTCCAGCACGGGCCTGCGCCCGCGCAGCTCGTCGCGCAGCTTGTTGTGCTTCTTCTGCTGCGACTGCGCCGCGTGCAGGTCGCCGGGCAGCGCCGCCGACGCCGCCAAGCCCGCGCGCTCCGCCAGCCAGCCCAGCTCGCCCGCCACCTCCGCCGCGAATTTATGGAGCCTGGGGAAATTATTATGTTAATTCTACTAATATAATAAACTAGCGACCCGCCCTCGCTTCGCTCCGGGTTCTATTATATACATAAAGCTTCCGTGAGAAATTATCTAACTGATGGTGAAAACCGCATTACAATCCGTTGCGTAGTTTGCAAGATCTAAGCGTACATACAGACAGACGGCGGGAAGCGACTTTGTTTTATAGTATGTAGTGACGTGAAAGCACGACTGAACGAATCTGGATGAAATTTGGCACAGAGATAGATTATAGTCTGGGATAGCACATAGACTCCTTTTATCCCGAAAAAACTGGACAGTTCCCGAGGGAGCAGCGATAAACGAGCACTGGTCGTATATATTGTCAGTTTTCGAAGACCGTTAGTGTTGTGTGTTGGCTAGGGCCGGCTCCAGCACTCACTGCAGGCAGTCCTCGAGGCGCCGGCGGCGGCGCGCGGCGGCGGGGCGCAGCGCGCGCCCGGCCTGCAGCAGCGCGGCGCACTCGCGCTCGATGGCGGCCGCGTCGAAGTGCCCCAGCGACACCAGGTCCGCGCCCTGGCTGGCCAGCGCTGAAGCCTTCTGCTCCCACTGGCTCAGCTCTTGCTCCAGCGTCTGACCGAGGTATCATAATAAATAAGTATCAGGGACAATCTCACACAAAACCTAGTCCCAAACTAAGCTCTAGGCTTGTGCTATGATTACTAGACAACGATAAACATACTTTTATAGAGAAATACATACTTAAATACATAGAAAACATCCATGACTCAGGAACAAATACTCGCGCATCACACAAATATTTGTCCATACCGGGATTCGAACCCGGGACCGCTAGCTTCGTAGGCAGGGTCACCACCAACTAGGCTAACCGCGTCGTCTTACTAAACTGTTTCAAAGTCCAAATAATCCTAATTTCACTTGCCATATCGTTTGTGGTCATAATAGTTCGTTCTAATTATTACTTGGCATAATTTATCGACCTATTTTCTCTTTACATAAAGTTTTTGTTCCAAATAATGACTTGTCCTAATGTATACTTGAGGAGCGTGTTGTTTCACATAATATTTTTCTTTCATAATATACGTTATTCATAAAGTATGTTTAACTAAAATCGTTATTGTTTCAAGATTTTAAAAATATTCAACTGGTAAATAAGTTAAGTTTGATTTGTTTTATAAACATCCTACAATCAGAACGGTTCCAGTATAATTCACTTTAGGAGTTGCGATGATTATAAATAAATAAATAATAAATAAACAATGCTAGCTCCGGTAAATTGTCCCAGTTCAACCTAACATTCCTCGCTACGCTCGTCGTCCCAAGCAGTATAATTGTCAGAAGTTTTATTTAAAAAATGACTAACAGTTGAGTTTCTTGCGGCACTTCTCAGCAGTGGTCTCCTCTTGGGAGGCGCAGGTAGATTTTGACGTGTAAAAGTGCCCGTGCCACCTACTTACTGAAGAAATATCTTTTATATTTTTTTATTATGGCTACCAAACTTTATGACAAAAGTGTATATAGCAAATGACTTTAACAAGCGGCGTTATGACATAAGTAACCCCATTTACATGGTATTTTCTCGCCTGTCGCTTAGTGTTTGGAATATTATAGACTAGTTTGAAAGTGAGCCAAGTGTCGGCGGAGTGACCTGGTGCTGGTGCAGGAGCTGGCGGCAGGCGCGCAGGTCGGCGCCGCCCTCCTCGCTGCGCAGCGCGCGCTCCAGCTCCGCCAGCCGCGCCTTGGCGTCCTCCACCGACCTGCCAGACGATACACATCAGGGGGCTATCTCACACAAATTCACGTCGTCCCAAACTAAGCTCTAAGCTTGTACTATGGGCACTAGGCAACGATAAATATAGAGATATACTTAAAATAGAAAACATCCAAAACTCAGGAACAAATATTCGCGCTCATCACGCAAATATTTGCCCGTACCAGGATTCGAACCCAGGACCGCTAGCTTCGTAGGCAGGGTCTCTACCAACTAGGCCAACCGCACCGACATATGTACAAGGATTTAGGATGATTATGTTACTTTCATGATTATATAAAAGTCTTATGTTTTCGCTTGTTGGTAACCGACCTGCGGTGCTGGCTCTGCGCCGCGGCCTGGCGCAGTTTGCGCCCCTTGTCCCTGGAGGCGTCGACGAGCTGCGCCCACGCTGCGCGCGCGCCGCTCAGCCGCGAGGCCACGAGCTCCGCGCGCTCGGGGTCCGACTGCTGGAGGGACTGTCCGATCTGATAGACAAGAGGAGCGGTCATTTCGAGGGTCGAAAACAAATGGCATTGAATATGTGGATGGATGGAATGGATAGAATAGATACAGGGAATGGATAAATGGATGGCATTGGAATGGATTGATGGACAGAATAGATATAGGGAATGGATAAATTAATGGCATTGGAATGGATTGATGGACAGAATAGATACAGGGAATGGATAAATGGATGGCATTGGAATGGATTGATGGACAGAATAGATATAGGGAATGGATAAATTAATGGCATTGGAATGGATTGATGGACAGAATAGATACAGGGAATGGATAAATGGATGGCATTGGAATGGATTGATGGACAGAATAGATATAGGGAATGGATAAATTAATGGCATTGGAATGGATTGATGGACAGAATAGATACAGGGAATGGATAAATGGATGGCATTGGAATGGATTGATGGACATGGATGGCTTACAGGCGTATGTTAAGGATAAGTTGGATGCAAAGGGTAACTAACAAGGAGGTTTTGCTTCGGGCCCAACAGAAACGAAAGCTCTTGTCTATCATCAAGAAGCGAAAAACCTCATATCTCGGGCACGTGCTCAGGCATGATAGATACCAACTTTTGCAATTGATAATGATGGGCAAAGTTGCTGGCAAGAGAAGAGTTGGGCGAAGAAAGAAGTCGTGGCTTCGCAACATCCGGGAGTGGACTGGAATTACGAGCGCGTCCGAGCTATTCCATCTCGCAAAGGATAGGGACAGATTCCGGCAACTGATAGCCAACCTTCACTAGTTGGAGAGGCACTTTAAGAAGAAGAAGAAGAAGATGGACATAATAGATACAGGGAATGGATAAATTAATGGCATTAGAATGGATTGATGGACAGAATAGATACAGGGAATGGATAAATGGATGGCATTGGAATGGATTGATGGACAGAATAGATATAGGGAATGGATAAATGGATGGCATTAGAATGGATTGATGGACAGAATAGATACAGGGAATGGATAAATGGATGGCATTGGAATGGATTGATGGACAGAATAGATACAGGGAATGGATAAATGGATGGCATTGGAATGGATTGATGGACAGAATAGATACAGGGAATGGATAAATTAATGGAATTGGAATGGATTGATGGACAGAATAGATACAGGGAATGGATAAATTAATGGAATTGGAATGGATTGATGGACAGAATAGACACAGGAAATTGATAAATGGGTAACATTGGAAACCAACGACACGAAGATAATTGCATTTATCAATAATTATATACTTTTGCCCGCACAATGTATGGAAATGTCTTTAATTAGCTCTAGCTTCACTTCATGGTCCCAGTGGGACACCAGCGTTGGCTCCTATGCCAGCATTATGCTGAACTGGAATCATTTCGTGACTTTACTATTTTTTGTTTCATATCTTTTTTGTTTTTTTATATGTCACGAATAAATGTTTTTCTTCTGCTTCTAATTTTAACTTTTTCCTGCAAGCGTTAATAAATAAATAGAAAAAAAAAAACTCACGCTCTCGACGTTTCTCAGCTGTTTCTCGTTCGCCTGCAGCTCCGCTTCGAAAGCCTCGTGCTTTTGCAGCTTTCGCTCCAAATTGGCCAGGTCTCTGTTGACATCATTAGAGTTTCAGTTTAAATATAAGTTCATCATCATCATCATCAGCCGCAAGACGTCCACTGCTGGACAAAGGCCTTCCCCAAGGTTTTCCACAACGACCGCTCCTCTGCTGCTGTCATCCAGCGGTTTCCCGCGACCTTTATCAAATCGTCGGTCCACCTTGTGGAAGGTCTGCCGACACTTATTATATAAGTTAATTGCCAACAAACGTTTATAAGTATATAATGTACCGTTTTACCAAAGTTTATTTCACTGAAAGCTGTTTTCAGCCGAAATTTTGTTGCTTGTTTACAAAAAAAAAATGAAAATCAATTGCTGAATGTACGTACGCGCTTAACTCGAGAACGGCTCGACCGATTTGGCTTATTAATTTTTTGTTGTGTTTGTGATTGTCAGGACAAGGTTTGCATGTAAGTTTTTGGGCCGCCAGTAAAGAAATAAATAGCGGAACATGCATAATAACAGGGTGAGTTAAACCAACGTCCCCTGGACGAGAAGTACCCTAGATATTGGAGATAGCAAATTTTACTGAAAGGAAACTTTCCTTTTAGAAATAAGAAAAACTGAATTTATAGATTTTTTTCAATTCACTTGCCAGAGCCGGGAATCAAACCCGCCAACTAAACAAAATAAACTGTATTTTTAACTTGTATAAATAAATAAAAACAAGCTGTCCATTACCTGTAGCTCTGGTCCTTAGCGGTTCTGGTTTTGTCTTCTATCCAGGTTTGCAACTCTTCAGTTGAAGCCAAGAACTGTAAAAAAAACGTAATATCTGGTATAACAAGGGTACCTTATTTAGGGTCCCGTACCCGAAGGGTGCCTACCTATTACGGACACACACTGACACCCACATACATACTGACACACACACACACACACTGACACTCACACACACACACACTGACACACACACACTCACACACTGACACAAACACACTCACACACACACACTCACACTCACACACTGACACTCACACACACACACACAAACACACTGACACTCTCACACACACACACACACACACACTCACACACTGACACTCTCACACACACACACTGACACAAACACACTGACACTCTCACACACACACACACACACTCACACACTGACACAAAAACAATGACACTCTCACACACACACACACACACACTCACTGACACTCTCACACACACACACACACACACACACACACACACACACACACACACACACACACACTGACACTCTCACACACACACTGACACAAACACACTGACACTCTCACACACACACACACTCACACACTGACACTCTCACACACACACACTGACACAAACACAATGACACTCTCACACACACACACACACACTCACACACTGACACTCTCACACACACACACACTGACACAAACACACTGACACTCACACACACACACTCACACACTGACACTCTCACACACACACACTGACACAAACACACTGACACTCTCACACACACACACACACACACACACACACACACACACACACACACACACACACACACACACACACACACACACACACACACTGACACTCTCACACACACACACTGACATAAACACACACACACACACACATTTGAATATAAAGCTTTATAACCTGTCTAATAAACAATTCTTGAGCACCTAAGGAGGAGCGGGATCTCTTGACACAGGTTTCATTGTAAACTTAATAGATCTCACATGTTTTGTCAATGATGGTGTTTTTTTTTTTAATCGGTGCAGAAAGGAGTTGCAATTCAGCCGGAGGTTTAACAATAGAATAGTAATAATATGACAACGGATGTTGAGGTTACCTGGTGGTGCGCCAGGCCGGCCTGCAGCGCGCGGCGCCGCGCCGCCGCCGCCTGCCGCACCGCGTCGCGCCGCGCCGCCGCGCCGCACACGCGCTCCGAGATACTGCGGGGGAGCGCATCCTAGTCACTTCACCGTTACAATCATACAATCTTTCAAAAACGCTTAATAACTATTGGCTCTATGAGCTGTACACCTCGCGACAAACTTAAACGTTGTCGTTGGAAAATTATTGTCCCCATACATCGACATAGGTCTCGGTCAGTTTGCCAACACCGCAAATAAGTTTGTAATCGCAAAAACCTCCATATCTCCGTCATTTTGAAAAATTGCAAAAAACTGAATTGATAAAGAAAATCCATATAATTATCGATACTTGCTAACAAAATTTCACGAAAATCGGTTGAGAAATTGACCTGTAGAGGGGAATTAACGGACATCTGGACATACGAAAGCAATGTCGCTCGGTTAATGAGACACTATTATTATCATTATCAACATAATAATAATAAATATCAGGGACAATCTCACACAAATTGACCTAGTCCCAAACTAAGCTCTAGCCTTGTACTATGGGTACTCGGCAACGATATACATACTTATATAGAGAATACATACTTAAATACATAGAAAACATCCATGACTCAGGAACAAATACTCGCGCTCATCACACAAATATTTGCCCATACCGGGATTCGAACCTGGGACCGCTAGCTTCGTAGGTAGGGTCACTACCAACTAGGCTAACTGCGTCGTCAACAACACCATCACTATCCTCGCCCTCATCATTATCACCAATGCTATTATTGTCGGGTCTCCCCGCTTGACCTAATATCATAAAAGCTATTTTCATTAGCCCTAATGTTATGACACCTAAACTTGTATAATATATCCTAATTTTTGAACTCAAATGCTCTATTGTTACTAAAACTGATAATGATTGCTAATCACTAATAAACTTATTTCATTAGTTCTAATAACATGAACTAATATTTGTTTGAACGAAATATAAATAAAAAACAAATGCTCAATTTAGTCAACGTTACCTACATCCATAGGTAAGGTTAAGTTAGGTTAGAATTGCAACAAGACGCGTGAAATTAGTTCTAGTGAAATGAGGGCATCATTTTTTCAGACTATAGGGGAACCGTTACTGTCTCATTACGATCGGCGCGGTGCCCTCACTATCACCACCACCGCCGCGGTATACTGACAGCGGCGCGGCGTGGTGCGGGCGCCGCGCGAGGGCGTGCGCGCGCGCATGCAGCGCCTGCAGCCGCTCGTCCTGCGCGCGCAGCCGCGCCTCCAGCTCCTCGTGCCGCTTCAGCAGCGCCGCGGCCTCGTCCACCGACGCCTGGGGATACTTATTATATTTATTATGGTATATGGTGATATTTATTATGTGTCCATTTTTAGGGTAGGTATTGTTTCGTAGAAAATTAATAGC
The DNA here is from genome assembly GCA_963241965.1 of Tortrix viridana. NCBI lineage: Eukaryota > Metazoa > Arthropoda > Insecta > Lepidoptera > Tortricidae > Tortrix > Tortrix viridana. The sequence goes on along the minus strand of OY725198.1, from coordinate 7,813,273 downwards.
TCGATTTTCTTTTGCCCGAACACGATACTTCGATTCTCAGTAACGCGAATTTTTACTTCTTCGAATTTTCGTTTCTCCGAATTTCATTACTTCGATTATTACATTTCCGATTTTTAATTGAAAATATGTTCAAATCTACGAAGTTTTAATATCCCGAATGCACTTTTCACAGAATAGGTTTTCCCCGATTGTTCAGTTAAACGATTGTTTAATTTCCCGAATAAGTTTCATTTCTGTACGCGCTTTCACACAAAGTCGGAATATAAAGATTTTATGATTTCTTATTTATGTTTCGGGCGCTTCGCCGGCCGCTGCCGCGGCACGCTCGCTTCGCTCGCTCGGCTCGCGTGCTGTTGTGGTCACAGTTCTAACCTAACCTAACCTAACCTAACCTAACCCAACCTAGTGAGGGGGGTATTGGTTTTTTTTATGGCGGGGGGCTTCGCCCCCCGAGCCCGCATTGTGGGGGGCTTCGCCCCCCACACCCCCCTCCGCCTAGCTATCCCACTCCGCCTTCCTAAAGTGTGTCTAACATTCGAAGTCGAAACCCATTCGAAAAGTATTAATTAGGATTTCCAACTATCAGAATCAACCGTTTTCGGTGAAACGTTTTCGAGAAACAGAAAATTTTGCCTATTAATATTCGATGTATTGAAAAAGCAGCAAGTGAAATTAGGAGAACTGTGGTTTCGGACAACAGATGACTTCGAGTAAATGAAATTACAAAGCAATGAAATTCTAACTATCGTGATTCGAACAACTGGAAATTCTGACAAACGTGGTCGGAGAACCGAAATTCGAGGTATTGACTTTCTACGAAACGATAGGCACCCCCATTTTTAACGTGAAACGTTTCATGTCTTCTATTTTCTATAAATCGAGAGCTATTTGTGAACGGCGATTTTGTGAATTGATAATATGTGTGTGATGTGTGTGATTGTGTGTGTGATATTGTGTGTATGATTGTGTGATTGTGTGTGTTTGTGATTGTGGGTGTAATTGTGTGTGATTGTGGGTGTGGTTGTGGGTGTGATTGTGGGTGTGATTGTGTGTGTGATTGTGTGTGTGTGTGATTGTGTGTGTTTGTGATTGTGGGTGTGATTGTGTGTGTTATTGTGTGTGTGATTGTGGGTGTGATTGTGGGTGTGATTGTGTGTGTGATTGTGTGTGTTTGTGATTGTGGGTGTGATTGTGTGTGTTATTGTGTGTGTGATTGTGGGTGTGATTGTGTGTGTGTGATTGTGTGTGTTTGTGATTGTGGGTGTGATTGTGTGTGTTATTGTGTGTGTGATTGTGGGTGTGATTGTGTGTGATTGTGTGTGTGTGTGTGATTGTGTGTGTTTGTGATTGTGGTTGTGATTGTGTGTGTGATATTGTGTGTGTGTGTGATATTGTGTGTGTGTGGGGGGGGGGTATGTATAATGTGTGTGTGTATAATGTGTTGCGCGCACGGACCCCGTGGTGGGGCAGGTCGAGGAAGGCCTGGTGCGCGCGGCTGGCGGCGTCGGCCTGGTCGCACTCGCGGTTCAGCGCCTGCAGCTCCACCAGCTCGCGCAGGAACGCGTCCTTCTCCTGCCAGCCTGGGGGGAGCGAGACAGACGATACACTCATCTAACAACGACACACCCGACGCAACGTATTCTTAATACTTCAATTAAAAAAACAACAAAAAAACAGCCGTTATGTTTATAAGAACCAGCCTTTTTTTTTAAATAAAAGTACTTAGTTTAAGTTAAAAGAAGACACGATCTTAACCATCCTTACTTAATATTATAAATGCGAAAGTGAGTTTGTTCGTTTGTCTGTTTGTTACGCTTTCACGGCGATTCCGCTAAACCGATTTCGATGAAATTTTGTATGGAGATAGTTAGAGTCCCGGGAAAGGACATAGAATACTTTTTATCCTAGAAAATTGGACAGTTCCCGAGGGAGCAGCGATAAAAGACTTCTATGCGGACGGAGTCACAGGCAAAAGCTAGTTTATAAGTTTATAATATTAATAAGTATAGATTCATGCGAGCTGTAGACCTCGGGACAAACTTAACTTTGCCGTGGGATAACTGTTATCGAAAAACTGAATTGACAAAAATCTCGCATATAATTGTTGAACCTGCTCACAAAATTTGCCCAAGCTGAAACTTCGCTTCGCTCGCTCGGTCAACAATTCGTGTTCCAACATACAACCATACCTTTCTTAACAGCTGTCTGCTCGTTCTCCAGGTGCTTGATCTTGTCGGCCACATCGGTCAGCGCCGCGTTGGTGCTGAGCAGCTGCTTGCCAAGCCCGATCACTTCTTTGAACCTGGTGAAATGGGACATATATATTAAGAGGGGAAAGGATCCGAAATACAACAAAGTTATATAAACTAACCGAATTAAAAACCCTAGACAAAATCGGGACTCTTTCAGAGCTCATAAATATATTTTTTTTAATTTAGCAACAGTGTTACATAAAAAATAGGTACATTAGCTAATTAGCCTACGGAATCTTAATCATAGACCTATAGTTTCCTATATTAAACTTATAATAATAAACTTTATTATTATGACCAATACTGTTTTGGTTTGCGTATCTAATTTACTTTATATCTTATAATACTCGTACATCTGTTATAGATATTTGCAAGTAATATAAATTTGTGCTTAGAAACAAAAACAACAAGAAACAAGTGAAATTGCAACTACTATTTTAAACTTCAAAGTACATATCTATCGTTAAGCTATATTTACCAACTTATACTTTAATAAATCACACCATAGTACTCAATAAAAGAATAAACTTGTTTTTTAAAAAACATTAACGAACTGCTAAACAGATCCACTCTTAAATGACTTAACGGATTTTCATCAAAACAATCTAAGAACACTCTCGGTTATGTCACCTATCTAACAAAAAAATCGAAATCAAAATCTATCCATCCGTTTAGGAGATACGACGCCACAGACAGATACACACACAGATCACACGTCAAACTCACCTAAAAACTAAAACCCGACTACGAAAAATATTGTCCGTCTGTCTGTCTGTCTGTCAAGATCCTTTTTCTCAGGAACGCGTAGATATCAAGTTGAAATTAATATCAAATTCTCAGGTCCGCAGTCCCTTGGAGATGTGAAAAAATCAAACTTCTATATCAACGCAATCAAAATATACGGCCGTTTGTGCCACATAGTTGAAGTTGATTAAGAATAATGAAGTTTCGCAATAAGCAATGTCTTTTATACAACGTGTTACAAAATAACCCGTAAAAAATCAAAGCCAATAACGCAACCCTAGTAAGCTGTTATCTCATAAAGTCGTGCTAAAGTTTTCACACATTGTCAATAGACTCTTTACAAGCGACCATTTGACCCCCTTTCTGCTTTACGGGTATTTTTGTAATACCCTGTATAGTACAAGTAAAGGGGAAATCCCAAAGCCGCAAATATGTAGTGACAAAAAGAAACTCGTAGCAATGGTGATGGAAGCCTACAAACATGGTCCATGGCCTTGCCCGGTTTTTGGGAAGTTTCAAAAATATAGCACACCTTTCACTTTTTCTTTAGATTTGGGAAAAAAACTGCACGTTGGTTGGGACCACTATTCTGAACAAAAAAAAATAGAATTCCTTATATGTCCCCAAAAAGATGTATGGAATTGTCCGTTTTGTTACCAAGAAATGACATTCCATACATCTTTTTGGGGACATATCAGGAATAGTGGTCCCAACCAACGGGCAATTTTTTTCCCAAATCTAAAGAAAAAGTGAAAGGTGTGCAATTTTTTTGAAACTCCCCTTTCATTGTTTGTTAAAAATGTGACTAAATCAAGTGTTCTTAGCCAGCTTTGATGAAAATCCGTTGGTTCATAGAGTTATGAGCTCAATAGCAGGGTTGGAACTGCTAGACTCACTCGTCGTCGTGCGTCTTGATATCATCCTCCAGCTCTCTGTGCTCCTTGAGGAGTGCCTCCGCCGTGGCCACGTCCTTAGCTGTCGGCTCCTGTCCCAGTTGCTCGTGGACTTTCTGCGGACACATTCATTGTTAATATGCAAATAAAACACCACCAGATCAGCTTTTTGATCAGCTTTAATTGGTACCTACGAAGCTAGCGGTCCCGGGTTCGAATCCCGGTATGGGCAAATATTTGTGTGATGCACGAGTGTTTGTTCCTGAGTCATGGATGTTTTGTATATATTTAAGTATGTATTTCTCTATATAAGTATGTTTATCGTTGTCTAGTACCCATAGTACAAGCCTAGAGCTTAGTTTGAGACTAGGTCAACTTGTGTGAGATTGTCCTTGGATATCTATTTACTTATCGTAAGTAAGTAATAATGTAGCGCCCCGCCCTGGCTTCGCACGGGTTCATGTTCAAATAAGTTCAAGTAAGTTATAGGCTATTATAAGGGTCTATATTGGAATCCATAATATTCAATATTCAATATATTTTGTCCTATTTGTATATTCCATAATAAATTTGGTCATAATGATCTTTTGCCATAACGACGTTTGCCCTAATGTAAATGCCATAATATTTTTAACCCTAATATTGATTACCCTAATGCTTATTTGCATTATTATCTTTTGCCATAATTTAAAGTCATATTTTAAAACTAAGTAAGTTAAAAAATATGTTCGGTTCTGGCGCTTCGCCGGCCGCTGCCGCGGCATGCTCGCTTCGCTCGCTCGGCTCGCGCGCTGTAGGGTCGCAGTTCTACCTAACACTTCTCCTCGCTTCGCTCGTCGTCGTACCTAACGAAGACCTTCCTTAGGTTAAAATTTAAAATTTTATGAAATTCAACATTATGGTTACAGAGCACTAGGTAATGTAATATTATGGCTTATGACCATTAGGACATAAGAACATTATGGCAAATGAATAATATGTCAAAAATGTTTAGAGCAAAAGTGTTATGGCATTTGACTTTAGGACATACCATGTTATGGATCGCAAACGAGACCCCTATTATAAGCTTCCTAGATTGTACCTCTTTCTATCGGTAAAAACCGCATCAAAATCCGTACAGTACTTTCTAAGATTAGCTCGAACAAACATTCGGAGGACTTAAATCCATATTAATATTATAAATGCGAAAGTGATTCTGTCTGTAACGCTGTCACGGATAAACCGCTGAACCGATTTCGATGAAATTTGACATGGAGATAGCTTGAGTTCCGAGGAAGGACATATACAGTTCCCGAGGGAGCAGCGATGAACGACTTCTACGCGGAGCCGCGGGCATTTGCCTAGTTTATAATATGCAGTGATAACCTTTTTATGTTCTGTATGTTGTATACTAATATTATAAATGTGAATGTTGTTATGTTTGTTTCAATCACGCAAAAGCGGCTAAACGGATTTGGATGAAATTTGGCACACAGATAGTTTATTACCTGGATTAACACATAGGATACTTGTGAAAATTCTGTTAAAGCTTAATTGTATGTATACATAAGTTGATTGTGTTAAAAAACTGGTCAAGTGCCGGTTGTTTAAAAGAACTGGTCAAGTGCCGGTTGTTTAAAAGAACTGGTCAAGTGCTGGTTGTTTAAAAAAACTGGTCAAGTGCCGGTTGTTTAAAAGAACTGGTCAAGTGCTGGTTGTTTAAAAAACTGGTCAAGTGCCGGTTGTTTAAAAGAACTGGTCAAGTGCTGGTTGTTTAAAAAACTGGTCAAGTGCCGGTTGTTTAAAAGAACTGGTCAAGTGCTGGTTGTTTAAAAAACTGGTCAAGTGCCGGTTGTTTAAAAGAACTGGTCAAGTGCTGGTTGTTTAAAAAAACTGGTCAAGTGCTGGTTGTTTAAAAAAACTGGTCAAGTGCTGGTTGTTCTGGACGGACAGCGTAGGCTTAGTCCCGTTAGGCACCGTTCGGGTACGGAACGCCAGAAAGCTGGTGCAGTACCTGGAGCCAGTCGCTGAGCGTGGCGGCGCTGCGGCCGAAGATCTGGTGGCCGACGGCGCTCTCGAGGCGCGCGCGGCGCTCGGCGGCGCGCGCGCGGCAGCGCTCCCACACCGACTGGATCTCCTGCTGACGCGCCTCCACGTTCGCGCGCTCCGTCGGGTACTGCGACTTCACGCTGACACACAAACAGAACCTTACAATCATCTTTCATTAACACGATTGTGTCACGTGCCATTTCTTGCGTGAAACGGAACTTGAACACTGGGGAAATATTGGGTGATATTGATCGTTGTGGAAAACCTTGGGGAAGGCCTTTGTCCAGCAGTGGACGTCTTGCGGCTGATGATGATGATGGCATTAAATTTCATTAATTCGATTGTCAAATGTCAACATAGTTTTGTAGATTGGTGACAATTGCGAGGCTGAAAATTTCCATACAAAATGCGGTAACCTTAAACCTACTTTTGAATTTGTTGTAGATATAATGAAAAAGTAGGTCTGTACGTTCTCGTTTTCGAGAAAATATTTATAAATACCGCTTTCAAAACACGTCAAAGTAAATAACTCAGGGTGGTATTCCATATCCAATATCTTTGTCCAATTTCTATATCCAATATTTGAACAAATTTCTTTGAAGGAGGTCCATTCCACTTATCCAATATATTGGTTCAAGTGTTTATACTATTTGCGAAGCCATTTTGAATTAAATGTCATTCGAAATATTTGATCAAATGTCGGTGTTTCTAGTTTTGATGAAGTCACCCAATTTCTTTGATCAAATGCACATTGGACCAAGATATTGGACAGGTAGAATATCACCCTCATACACGATCAGATTCTTAATAGGACCTTATTACATTTAAATTGTATTGTTGTATAAACTTAGCGCTAGTTTAAAAAGCGAGTACCTGTGCCTTTTCAGCCACAATAGCAGACTGCATGGAAAGAGAAGTAAAATCTATAAGGTGTCGGCAAGAGAGTTGAAGTGAATTACACACACACACACACACACACAGCTACATAGAGTACCAATGGGGTCCATATTGGCTCACATAAAATTATTATTCCTATTTTTTGTTTTACTACCGATTTGTATTCATAATAATCACTCTTCATAATTTTTTTCCTCATACTTTTTTTGTTCATAAAATTTTATTACTACCAACTGAACTCATAACAGACAGTTACAATTTTTTTATTAATACTGTCATTACTAAAAAGATGTTTGAATATTTTCCTTCATAACAGACATTAGTTAAAAAATATGTTCGGTTCTGGCTGAAACGCTGTAGGGTCGCAGTTCTACTTAATACTCCTCCCGCTTTGCTCGTCGTCGTACCTAACGGAGAACTTCGTTATGAATTAGAATAATTAGGAATTTCGATCGTATGTATAAGAAAATATATGAAAACAAATATTAGTATAAATGGTGTATGATTAGTGATATTATGAATTATGGTGATTATGAGTTTCGATTGTTGGTATTAAATATTTTTATGAAGAGTGATCATTGTGATGTAAAATGGTATGAGAAATATTTTCGGACTTCCGATAATAGTATTTAAAAAATGCGCACCCGTACTAATGGCAAAATGTAATTTATGAGTGAAGGATTGAATGGTGAACAAAACCCCGCTGTCAATACATGACATGATGTTGTGTGCGTGACCTCAACTCTGGTGCCGATACCTACACCTACATAATTACAACCCGAATTCATTTGATTTTCATGTATAATTCAATTTTGTGACTGCGATTTAGATTGTCTTGTGTCAACCTTTAATACTATAATGTAAACGAACCGATTATGTCATCACTCTAACATGATCAGGTACTTAATTGAATTATATACATAAATCAATAAATAATATAATAATAATCCAGCCTATATACGTCCCACTGCTGGGCACAGGCCTCCACTCACAATGAGAGGGTTCGGGCTATAGTTCCCACGCGGGCCCAGTGCGGATTGGGAACTTCGCACACACCGTCAAATTGCTTTGCAGGTGTGTGCAGGTTTCCTCACGATGTTTTCCTTCACCGAAAAGCTCATGGTAAATTTACAAATTATATTTCGCACATAAATTCCGAAAAACTTAGAGGTGCGAGCCCGGATTCGAACCCACGACCCTCTGCTTAAGAGTCGGCAGGTCAAACCATTAGGCTACCACGGCTTAAATCAATACATAGTATAAAATGAAGTCGCCCTCCGCGTCTGTCTGTCCCTATGTATGCTTAGATCGATGCGAGGGCGGGTCGCTATAGGCTATATTTTAACTTGTGTAACCGAATCGAAGCGAGGGCGGGTCGCTAGTTCATATTATTTCCCGCGTCGTCCAATAGAAATATGTATGTTTTTTGTTGCTTTAATAAATTCATTCATGTAACAAACAGTAGAAAAAAAATCGACTAACTATAAAAATAACCAAGATATAAGCCATTAAAGATGTTTTTATCTCTTTCTAGCAAAACAGAATTGGCTAAGTAAAGTCAAACTAAAGTAAACATTGATAAAATCAAAGTAAACATTGATTTGACTTGACAATTACAGATATAGATGTGACAGTTTTTTTTTCTTTTTCATTAGGCACGAAGGCAACAAGCTTGTCGGTCATTAGTTTACAAATGTCAACTTGATAACTACAATGAATATTTCTAAAATATTAGAGGGAATAAAAATAAAAGAGCCGCAGTTCCTTGATCTTTAGGAAGACGACTATCGAAAAAAAAAAATTTTTCATCTCTTCCAAAAACTTTACTTAGCCAATTTAACATGGAGCTTATATGACCGTAGTGCACGCTGACGTCACATTCCATGTCGGATCTACTTTCTGTCATCTCTTTTACGGTATTTTCATATTTTAAGAAATACGATGAAAAATTTATGTTCATATTCCATTATAATGAAATATCAAAGTAGTGCCCAAGCACACAAGCTGTATAAGAGCTTATACAGCCCTTAAAATGCTGAAACTAGAGTTATGTTCAGTAGGGTGCTGGCACCAGTAATGGACAATGACCAGTCAAGGTCATTAATATGTATACACTTTAGTACCATGTCTATATGTCATGTTTAAACTGCCATATATGCATGCCACAGCGATTAAAGTGACAAAGTTCTAAAGTGTATATATATTTATGACCTTGATTGACCAATGATGGACACATGATTCTTATTTTGAAGAAGATAAGGGTTATTAATTTGTTTTGCAACAATTTTATAACCGTATGATCTTTGAACTAAGGTTTAAGGGCCCATTATTGGTGCCTGTCAGCTTACGGCCGCACTCAGAGACGTCAATTAAGTTTTAACTGTGCGGCAGTTAAAACTTAATTGACGTCTCTGAGTGCGTCTTATTCTATTGCTATAGCAAAGAAGGTGACAGCAGCTACTTTAATGAAACTTAAATCTTAATTGACGTCTCTGAGTGCGGCAGTAAGTGTCATTAAAGTAGCTGCTGTCACTTTCTTTGCTATATCAATAGAATAAGACGCAGCAAATTTAATCAAACTTAAAAATGAATGGACGTCTCTGAGTGCGGCAGTTAAAGTGTCCAACACTGGTGCTGTCACCCTAGTTTTGTGCTACTTAAGTGGTATCAATACTCACTCGTCGGCGAGGAGGCTGACAGTGAGCACCTTCTCCCTCAGCGGCTCCAGCTCGCGCTCCAGCTGCGCGTGCCGGCGCTGCAGCGCGCGCACGGTGCGCAGGTCGGCCGCCGGCGCGCCGCTCGCGGCCAGCTGTTGCTCCTTCTCGCCCATCCAGTCCAGCGCCTCGTCGCACGTGCGGCTGAACAGTTCCACGCTGGAAGAGGTTAGATTTGATAAGTACCGACACTGGCGACATCTAGCTACAACACGCGGCAAGCAGAAGGCAACTAACGGGCAGCGCCACAGCGACAAACAGCGTAACTAATGTTCTGCATCGCGCTATCGAAGTTTCCCCAGTCAAGTTGCATATACAGGGTTATTGGTTATTGCATTAATTCCCATTAAGAAATCAAAAAATCGAAATCTAAATATTTATTCAGTAAATTGGCCACATACGGGCTCTTTTACACGTCGGTTATATAGAGTGAATCTACCAGCGCTTCGGACAAGACGATCATTGCGGAGAAGAAGCGCAAGAAACTCCAGCAGAAGGTCATTTTTTCAAACATAAAATACAATAATACTTAAAAGTAAGTTACATTACAAGGTAATAAAGTAGAGGTCATTTATTTTGACTTTATAATGCATTATGCAAAAGTGAACCATTTCGAGATAATCTTTTTTTTTTCAAAAATAGATAAGAAACTTAATCCTATCCAACTTCATCCTAACAGACTTCGGTCCCCAGGCACAACACCCGCCTGGAGAGAGATCTCTCTAATCTCTCTTCTACAAGGATCATACTGACGAAAATATAATAAACAGTGTATAAAATTTGTGATAACAATAACACCAGCTCTCTAATTTTTCCCATAAAGTTTGTAATCCTTATTTCACATGCCATAACGTTTGTGGTAATAATGATATTTTGTCCTAATTACTACTTGACAATGTTTTTTCTCCTAATTTTTATTATATTTCATTTGTCCTAATGATAACTTGATATGTTCGCAGTTCTCAAGAATCCTCTAACAACGCCAGCAGGTTGGTCCTGGAAATTGTCTATGGCTATCAACTCTTCCTCTTGAGTGGAGACCGTGACTCGGCAAACGTAGTGTAGGACGCCCTCAGGCCAGGTGGGATGACGATCTGCGAAAGACTGCAGGTAGATGCTGGATGCGGCAAGCTGAAGACAGGGCGCTATGGCGCTCATTGGGGGAGGCCTATGTCCAGCAGTGGACTAATATAGGCTGATGATGATGATGATGATTATGATCAACTCTTCAGTTACTATTCTCACCTGGACGCTCCTTCCAGACTCTTCTCCTTCTGCTGCTTCAGCCTCAGCAGCCTGTCCCACTGCTGCCTGAGCTGCTGTCTTCTCGCAGCAGCCTTGCCGGCCTGCCCGTGCGCCGTGGCCACCAGCTCTTCGGCGGCAGCGTCGATGTGCTCCAGACGCTTGGAAGCCGCTGAGAGATCTGTCACGAATTTCTGGAAAGAATAAAGTTGTTTTTACAAGCGTTTATTAAACCTGCAATGTATGTATGTATATATGTGTGTGTGTGTGTGTGTGTGCGTGTGTGTGTGTGTGTGTGTGTGTGTGTGTTTGTCTAGGTCAAATCTTGCAAGTAAATTTTGAACCAGTTCCCGTTAATGAAATGGGCTGAAAGTTGGAATACGGTACTGACAATATGACAATGCAATATTATGGTGTCATTGAGCTGGTCTGATGGAGACAGAAGGTGGCCATATGAACTCCTAAACTACACATGATAAACCCGTCGTGTTTGGACTCGTTGGATTTGTCTTGATCAGCAGATGGTGACTGTGCAAAAAAGTACAGTTGGCAACAAAAGCTTGTCCCATAAATGAAATTTTTAGGTTAGGTTATTTTAGCTTTAAGATTTAGATTTTAGCGTTAAGATGTAGAGTATTCTTGTTCCGGTGCATTCTGCACATCATAAGCCTCCTAAGCCGGTAACATCTTGTCTTTGACCCTCTCGTCGAACTATAGTTGCCACAAACCAAACTGGCACGTTCATAAAACGTTAGAGCGAGACAGCGAGCGCTTGGCCGTTCACTGCCTCGTGATTTGATCTCGCGGATTCGCACAGATGTTGCCGTGTCGCTATTGTGATGATTTTGGAAAACACATTACCTTTTTAAGCTATTACGGCAATTTATTTGAGGTTCCCTTAAAAATAATGCTTGATAAATAAAAATAATAATGTTGCCATGTTAAGTTGTTTTAAACAAAGTTCGTAAATTGGGCTAAATGTACTTATGTATTTAGTTTTATTTATTAGGTTAATAAATGATTCTTGTAATGATTAATTTGGCTTTATTATATTATATTATATTAAGTGTCAGCAAATTATTTAACCAAGATATCATAATTTCTTCACTAGCAACATTATAGGATGAAATGCAAGTGACGATAGGCCAGATGTTATGAAAAGGGATAGTTCCTCATTTGTCCGGGCTTTTTTCTAACTGCGAGCTCGAATGAGAATGACCTAACAAGCATAAAAGTATCCAGGACATCCAGTTTTCATATTACTTACTATCGAGTATAGCCGCACTCACCTCGTATTTCCTCTTGGCATTGTGCACGCTGTCGTCCGCGTCCTCGGCCTTGAGCATCTTCTCCTTGTCCTTGATCCACTTGTCGAAGTCGTCGCACTCGGCGAAGAAGCCGTACAGCTTGATCGCGTCTTCTAGCTGCGCGCGCCGTGCCGCCGACAGGGTTAACAGCTCGTCTGAAGAAGAAAGAGGTTGAATAACAGTGATAAAAAGTTTTATTTTTATTTTACGTTCGGCTGCCTATCGCTATCACACTTGCACTAGCAACTAACAGTATATTTGTCACGCGTTTCATAGAAAAACGAATTACCGATAAATATTAAGGAACTGGTAGTACAGTAGCTTCCTGTCCGGTGTGAACACTGTCAAGGAACTAGTAGTACAGTAGCTTCCTATCCGGTGTGAACACTGTCAAAGAACTAGTAGTACAGTAGCTTCCTGTCCGGTGTGAACACTATTAAGGAACTAGTAGTACTGTAGCTTCCTGTCCGGTGTGAACACTAAGGAACTAGTAGTACTGTAGCTTCCTGTCCGGTGTGAACACTGTTAAGGAACTAGTAGTACTGTAGCTTCCTGTCCGGTGTGAACACTATTCAGGAACTAGTAGTACTGTAGCTTCCTGTCCGGTGTGAACACTAAGGAACTAGTAGTACTGTAGCTTCCTGTCCGGTGTGAACACTAAGGAACTAGTAGTACTGTAGCTTCCTGTCCGGTGTGAACACTGTTAAGGAACTAGTAGTACTGTATCTTCCTAGTACTGTAGCTTCCTGTCCGGTGTGAACACTGTTAAGGAACTAGTAGTACTGTATCTTCCTGTCCGGTGTGAACACTAACGAGCTAGTAGTACTGTAGCTTCCTGTTCGGTGTGAACACTGTTAAGGATCTAGTAGTACTGTATCTTTCTGTCCGGTGTGAACACGTACCATAGTCCCGCTTGATGTCCGCGATCTTCTTGTCGACGGCGGGCGGCGGCTGCAGCGCGGGCGCGGGGCGCGCGCGGCGCGCGGCGGGCCGGGCGCGGCGCACCGGCACCACCTGCTTCACCAGCACTGTCTTCTTCACTCGTTGGACTGTTCGCACCTTTTCTGGCCGCCGGACTTGGACCTGGAATATCAATGAATAATAGTTATTTGTTATTCAAGGTTCAAAAGCTGTTATTTGGCGCGAAAGACAGTATTGAATCCCGAGATAGCATAGGTTTTTAAAATTGAACCACGAGCGTAGAATCCTGAGCTTAACGAGGGTTCAAGGCCTGGAGACCCAATTTTGCTTTGGTGCCGTGCGAAACACGTGTTGGAAAAACAATTGCACGAGCGCCACATCAGCTGCGGTCGTCCTCGCGCAGCTCCCAGCGCCAGCACCAAAATTACTTTCCAAGCTAGCGGTTAAAGTGGACTTTTGCGCGCAGATTTTAACCAACAAAGCCTTTCCGAGCTGGTGGGGTGAAAAAGTTTTTTGCATTAGCTAGTATTTCTTCTTGCATCGTGCCAAGGGTCATCGACTCTACAAACGATTTTTTTATTGAACGAGGTTTTTGGTATACTTAGGTATTTTGATCTTTGTGTAGTGCTCACACAGTTCAAGCCAGCTTAGTTTAGGACTACGAAGGTTTTTGTGTTTTTTGTCCCACTCACAGGCACTGCTCTAGCACGTAGCCGGCCACTAGTCGGACATGTTAGACTACTTACTATCTTTATATATAACGAGTTTCCATCGTTTTTTGATTTGACCAAGGCTTTTGACAGTCTCTATCTCAAAATTATTGTTCAAACTTGATAGAGTCAGTATTAGAGCTACTCGAAAAAAACTTATAGCTAGCCGTATTAATGACAGATTTCAATATGTTAAGATAGATAGTTAACATTAGCAATAACCTTAAAATTTCTTACGGAGTGCCACAAGGCAGCACATTCATACCAACGCTTTAAATACAAGTAAATTATACTGATAAACTTATATTGTAAATATTTGTATCTTCACATGTTAATAATGTTTTCTAAGTTGTTACTAAAGTTATCTGTCTTACTCACCGGCACGACTCTAGGCTCGATCTCTCGCACGTAGTTGGCCGGCACGAAGCCGTCGGAGCGGTCCGCTTTCCGCACCGACCACCAGTCCGGGTTCGTCTTGTTGATCAGGAACATCACTTCGCCCTTCGCCATCGAGATTCCTTGCCCCGTGAACGCGTAGAGGGCTTTAACCTAAAAAAACAATATGACGTTAGATAGTGCGTAATTCTAGTTAAAATGTGGGGGCGCGGTAAAGAAAACACTAAAAGATAAAGATAAAAAAGATAAAAGATATTTATTCAGTAAGTAGGCCGCACGGGCACTTTTACACGTCAAAATCTACCAGCGCTTCCCAAGAGGAGACCACTGCTGAGAAGAAGCGCCGCAAGAAACTCAACAGTTAGTCATTTATATACTATAATTTTACTTTTTTACTTTCTATACTATAATACTATAATTTCTTTTATCTACACACATATCATAAGTACTCTATAATGCGTTCAGAATCCGTTGGCAATGACCAGCATTACAACAATCCATTTTACTACGATAATTTTCTTATCTGTAGCAGTAACATAATGTTCTTATAACGATATAAGATTTGATAATGTTATGAGTTTCAAATTTCGAACATCTTTGAAAAACAAAACAATTTTATTTGACCTCAATTCTAATATCATTCTAGATGACATTTAATTCGAAAGGAAATGTCAATTGATAATGTACTTGATAATTTGATATCGAACGATATGATAGTAGAGGCCGACTCTAGATTGTCTCTGAATTAAAAAAAAAACTACGGTTGCCGCCATTTTTGACGTTCTAATAATTGATCAATGCCGCTATGCCGGTCGTAACATGCGGTTCCTGAACACATCATAGAGAGCTTATAATATGTATGTAGATAAAATAGTGTTTGTAACTGTACATAATTAGGCATTATGCACCAGTCACATAAACTACTATAATATTGTACTTATTTTATCATTGTCTGGGTCGGAGCCATTTATAACTGAAGCTTCAGCGGTAGCAGCACGAGTACAATTTGCTTACTTACAACTTGTACCAATTTTTGTCCTGCCTACACTTTCTACCTACACTCCTTTTATCTCCCCGCTCTCCGACTAGCCCCCCCTCACCTGCGGCACGCTGCGCTCCTCGGTGACGGTGCGGTGCTCGAGGCGCTCCACCTGCTCCTCCTCCCACACGTCGGTGGGCACCAGCCGGGACTCGTTCACCCACTCCTCCTCCTCTAAGGCTGGAGTGGACTCTACTTCCGTCGGGAGCTGAATACAAAATGGCGGCATTTAATACTTTATTCGTAAAAGGCATTTTCGAATTCGGGAAAAGTCGGTGAAACTCGTATGAGAGAGACAAATACCCGATGGTCGTTATACACGAACACGTGAAATTATATAATAGCTAGAAATAAAGTTACTTTTGCTAAGTAACTTTTTTTGGAAGGCTATTTTTAGATTAGAAAGACAATTTTTCTTTCATAATCCATAAAGTATAAGTTATCGACACGGAAAGAGTTGAAGAGAAGAGACAATAGATAGACAATATAGAGAACATCTCGCGAAGAACCGACAACCGCTGGGGTAAACGTGTTCTTGAGTGGAGACCGCGACTCGGCAAACGTAGTGTAGGACGCCCTCAGGCCAGGTGGGATGACGATCTGCGAAAGACTGCAGGCAGATGCTGGATGCGGCAAGCTGAAGACAGGGCGCTATGGCGCTCATTGGGGGAGGCCTATGTCCAGCAGTGGACTAATATAGGCTGATGATGATAGAGAATAGAAGAGAGAAAATGATAGGTCACCTCATACGACATGACAACTTTCTAAGAAATATAATTGAAGGAAAAACAAGGGAGGCGTGGAAGAGGAAAACCAAGAATAAAATATATCGAACAAATTAAAAAGAATGTATGGACTGCACGGTGATGTCCAAAACATCAAATATGCGGCCTGGGACCGAACAAAATGGAGGGCTTGCTTTGAGCTACACCAACAAGAGCATAGCTCTTAAATAAGGAGAAGTATCCATAAATTATAAAATGGGTTATGAACGAAAAAATAAATTTACTGAGTCAAGTAATTCAAAAAATCAACTGATTCGTTCTTAGCTCTTGGATTTGTCATCATTAATTAGTCGACGGCCGAGTTGATAACACGCCTGTTAAAATTTTAGATGAAAACAAAAAGAGGAACGTATCCGGCGCGCGGGCTTGAGCACCTATATATAGGCGCTAAGCGCCTGTGTTTGAGTCAGTTGTCCGGCCGTCACCGATCATATGGCTGTCTCACTTACACGCACGATGTTAGTCCATCAATTTATCTCTATTGCTCCTTAGTGCATGTTTACAGCTGTGTGTGTGAGATTTGAGAATGTAGGTGTCGCGGCACGGTTTATGTCAGTGTCTTGTGCGGCGATAACGTGACTTCCCCTTTTGCTTTAGTCTAAGCTTAACATTAACAAAGTGGAAGCTTTTTAACCCTTAATTTGGCAACGTCCATCATACTGAACATAACATAACATTCACTTTTTGTATTTTTTTTTTATTCTAGAGAGGTTTGAACACTCGGCTTTTTATTTTTGCCAAAAGAAGGGTAAAAAGGTTGAGATAAAAGTAGACCTGCAACGTGGATATGCCGGCGGCTTGGAGGCGCGCGGCGTGCGCGGCGAGCGCGTCCAGCTCGGCGCTGTAGGCGCGCATGTCGTCGTGCAGCGCGCGGTGGCGCGCCAGCAGCGCGGCGGCGGCCGGCGCGTCGCGCCCGCAGTCCGCGCTGCCCACCAGGGGCCGCTTCTCCTTCATCCACGACTCCGCCTCGTTGGCGTCCGCGTAGAACTAAACAATGGAGCGGTTTCTTCAGCTATGTTATTCTGTTAACGCTTCGTCGTTCAGTTCTACTCAGTCGATGAATAGCCGGCGCTACGTCGTCCGTCAAGGTGGGTAAATGACAATGGTCACAGACGACCAGCTATGAAACCAGCGACTAAATGAATGTGCAGGCAGTTGAATGTCATTTACCCACCTTGACGGACGACGTAGCGCCGGCTATTCATCGACTGAGTAGAACGGAACGACGATGTGTTAAGAGAATAACATAGCAGGTTTTTTAATGTGCCGTAGGAAAGTTAAGAGGGGTGGATATTTTAGTTCCGGAGCTTATATCTCACCATTTGTCCTACGGTAATAAAAAAACCGGTCTAGTGCGAGTCGGACTCGCGCTCTGAGGGTTCCGTACACACTTTAATATTTGTTGTTTTTTATAGGGTTTGTTCTATAATCATACCCAATTTGACGCTTGTAAGTACCTATTAATAATAATAATAATGGGTGATTTCACGAGCGTTTCAACCGCCGTCAGTCCCTTGATCGCATTAACGACCAAATTTCTGTAGCTTTGGATGCCATCCTTCGGTTATTTTATAGAGTGCCCTGACTTCTACAAAATAACCAAAAATGGCATCCAAAGCTACAGAAGTATCGGCTTTAATGCGATCAAGGGACTGACGGCGGTTGAAACGCTCGTGGAATCACCCTAATATACTAAATAAATAACTATTTAAATAATAATTATTTATTTAGATATTGCCCATTACTTAACCTATTTACATTACACAACGTAACATTATAATTATTATTATTTACATATAAATAAATAATCTAATCGAGTGATTTACTACACAATTAATTATATTTCGAAGGCTGAAACTTCGCACCTAAGATAACATAAGATAGCATAGCAGTACCGTTTTTACGGTATAACAAAATACAAATTACACACGGCCAAAAAAGGCAAATTTAACCGACTTCAAAAAAGGAGATTCTTCAGCTATTATTTTTGTTATTTGACCAAGTAAAACTTTTCGGAAAACGTCCGTTACCTGGTGCGCCTCCGCCGCGTCCCCCAGCTGCCGGTCGCGCGCGGCCGCCAGCTCGCGCAGCGCCGCCCACTGCTGGCTCAGCGCCGCCAGCCGCCGCTCGATCTCGGCGCTCTTCGGGTGCTTCGCGTCGATCAGGCTGCAATACATTACAGTCAGTCATTGATGTAACCAACACACCGGGTTCAATGCAAAATTCTCTTTGAAAAGTGTCGGTAACTTATACAAACTTAGACACTTTTATAGCCCAGAGCCCTTAGTCAAGATGCCCATCGCAAACAAGCGTTTCTATTCGTTTAGTTTTTAAACCAATCGCGTCACTGGTAGATCACGTGACTCCCCGTATGACGTGATCTACCAGTGACGCGATTGGTTTAAAAACTAAACGGATAGAACCGCTAGTTAGCGATGAGCATCTTGGCTAAGGGCTCTGTCCAGTAGTTTGTTCTATAATCATACCAAATTTGACGCTTGTATGTTTTACCGTTTTTACGATACAATAAAAATAAAAATACGTTGAAAAAAAAAAACGTTTCTTGTATGGGTGTAACGGAACCAACTTCAGCTAAGCTGTTTCGTCACTTCACAAAATAAATTACAGACGAAAAGAGCTTATAATAAATAATACTAAAAATATTATAACTTAAAAGCAAATAAGTCAATACTATAAAAGGGCATTGTAATTCTTATAATCAAACTTAAATCAATTTATAATGTACTAGCTGTCTGCCCGCGACTCCGTCTGCGGAGTGTCAGTAATTTCGTTAAAAAGTAGGTAGGTACAAATAAAATTTTCATTAAGTACGTATCATAAAGGGACAGACTTTCCAAAAAAATAGTAATGTTTCCTAACATTTGTTCGCTTTTTAGTGTTTGTTTAATTATTATGTGATTATGTATTACACGCAGCACATATACACTACATTCATGGCATTAATGCTTATTGCCAATACTTCGTCACTCTTGACAAAATGGGGCTATCCAATATGCAGGGACATTAATCGTTGAAGAACTCTCCTATTACTTGGCGAAACTTCCATTTCACCACATTCATTAGGGGCTGTTCATTTATTACGTAAGACAATGTTAACCAATTTCTGACCCCCCCTCCCCCTACGTAAGAAAAAATAAGACATGGATGAACCCTCCCTCCTTTTTAATCTTACGTAAGATCAGTATCTACCAAAATTGCAAAGAAAAAGTAGCAAAATATAAAAACGCTTTAATTTTTGCTTGTTTTTGTGATCTTACGTAAAAACATCCTACCCCCATGTTAGAAAAAATAAGACTTGTTCAGACCCCTTCCCCCCTAAATCGTCTTACGTAATAAATAAACAGCCCCTTACAAATGATGGGCAAAAGTAGCGTGTTGTGAAATACTTATTATTAAGGAGTTCGGATGGTCATGTCTGGTCATTAATTTCACTTTACCAAATGGTGCTTTTGGAATGTAAGTAAATGTTCTTACAGAAGTTTGAAAATCGCTGTATAAGTCCTTTAAATGTTTGAAGGGTTCCATCAATTTACCTGGGATTCCATTATCAGAAAACTCGTATTTTTTATTTAGTAGATTAGAAACCAATTTTCATATATCTAACTTCAAAAATAACCAAACTTAGGGGTCATGTTTCCAAAATCACCGAAAGTACTCTTGGTTTGTAAGCAGTAGCTTAAATACCAATTTCGTTAACTTCAAGAATGACTTCATTCCCATTAAAACTTTCACCTTCCATTTCACCCACTTAGGGATAGTTTTTCGGAAATCACCAAATGTTTTATATTTTATTTGTTAACAGTGCCTTTTATACCAATTTCCACGTTTTTGACTTCAAGAATGACCGAACCACCATACAAATTTTAACCCCCCATTTCAGCCCCTTAGGGGAAGTTAATCCAAAATCACTGAAAGTGTTTTTTTTATTTCCTAATAGTAGCGAATATACCAAGTTCCACGTATCTAACTTGAAAATTGACCGAACTCCTATACAAATTTCTACCTCCCATATCACCTACTTAGGGGTAGTTGTTTCCAAAACCGCCAGAAGTTATATTTTTTATTTGTTAAGAATAGCCTTTATACAAATTACCACGTTTCTAACTTCAAAATTGACCAAACTCTCATACAAATTACCACCTCCCATTTCATCTCTTTAGGGGTAGTTAATCTAAAATAGTCAAAAGTAGTATGTTTTATTTGTACACAGTTAAGTAGCCTAAATACCAACTTTCACGTTTTTAACTTGAAAAACGACCAAACTCCATCATAAACTTTAACCCCCTATTTCGTCCCCTTAGGGGTAATTTATCCAAAATCACCGAAAGTAGTGTTTTTTATTTGATAACAGTAGTCTCTAGAGCAGTTTCCACGTTTCTAACTTCAAGAATGACCAAACCCCCATACAAATTTGAACCCCCCATTTCAGCCCCTTAGGGGAAGTTAATCCAAAATCACTGGAAGTTATTTGTTAACAGTAGCCTATATACCAATTTCCACGTTTCTTACTTTAAAATTGACTTAACTCCCATACAAATTTCCATCCCCCATTTCACCCACTTAGGGGTTGTTTTCCAAAATCACCAGAAGTTGTATTTTTTGTTATTTAACAGTAGCTTATATACTAATTTCCACGTTTCTAACTTCAAAATTGACCAAACTCCCATACAAATTACCACCCTCCATTTCATCCTCTCAGGGGTAGTTTATCCAAAATCGCCGAACGTTATTTTTTCATTTGTTTACAGTAGCCTATAAGTATACCAATTTCCGCGTTCCTAACTTGAAAAACGACCAAACTCCTATACAAACTTTAACCCCCCATTTCATCCCCTTAGGGGTAGTTTATCCAAAATCACTGAAAGTAGTGTTTTTTATTTGCTAACAGTAATCTCTATAGCAATTTCCACGTTTCTAATTTGAAAAACGGATAAACTCCCATACAAACTTTAACCCCCCATTTCTACCCCTAAGGGGTAGTTTATCCAAAATCGCCGAAAGTAGTTTTTTTTATTTCTTATTTTACGTATATGTAGCAAGTTTCGAAGGTCAAACTTCATTGGTTTTCATTTTATAGTTGTATGAATTCCAGTAATTTTAAACATAAAACCCTCTTTTTTGCGTTTTTGGATGAGATTAAAAATAAACACTGAAACAGGTATTTCTTTATTTTTATTAATAAGTATTTATTCTGAGTTTCATGATCCTAGAACAATCTAAATTTGTTTTTTCATACAAACTTTACCCCCTCTTTTTACCCCCTTCTTCTAACATTTTCCAAAATTTTTATAGCCTAAATGTTATTCTGATGTTATTTAAATAGATTTATGAAAATTTCATCAATATCCGTTCAGTACTTTTTACGTGATGCTCAGTCAAACAAACAAACAAACAAACAAACAAACAAACAAACAAACAAGAATTTTAAAAATGGTTTTAATATGTTCAGTTACTTATTATAAATCGCCCTGATCGGTTTTTTTTTTTAAATCTTCAATGTACAGACTTTTTGGTCTTAACGATTTTATTATATGTATATTTATAATGTATGTAAAATAAGTTAGAACGCAAGATTGGGCAACAATTACTTAAAAATAAAAGTGAATAAAACGAAGTTTTAAAATCAGTACAAAATGTTAGCAGAGTGCTCAAAAATTCCTGGAAGTGAAGGACGCTTTGAGTAAATTATTGTTGCTAAGCGGAATTGAATTGAAATTAACAAAAACAAAATGAGCCTTATTTTATAGTATAGGATTTAAAGCGATAAAAAAGGATGGTAATTGTTACTGTTTTTGCAAAACGTGGCGGTTTCGAAAAAGGATAAATAGGAGTGAATAAGGGCGCTCGGGATCTTTTGATGGCGGTCTTCAGAGGAGTAAGTGGTAGCCGATACTAGGATAATAATCTTTTTATGGCGGTCTTCAGAGGAGTAAGTGGTAGCCGATACTAGGATAATAATCTTTTTTCTGACGGTCTTCGGTTGGGTGAGTTGTTGCTGCTAGGTACTGGAGAATGGAAATTATATCTGTATATCTGTTCGCGTGTGTTTAGTACCTATGGTTATCATTTAAGTTATTGGGTTAATTTAGGATATAAATATTTGGGATTTTTCTGATGGGCGTTTCGGTGGAGTACGATGAAGTCGCAGCACGGGACTTGGGGTTTATTATTTAATTGTGTTAACCTAAGGTTTAATAACTGTGTTCTAGGTATTTAACTTATAGTGAGTGTTTTGCTTGGTGTTAATTTTGTTTCTAATTCCAGATCTCCGCTTTGTTCGACATACTTGGTAGTCGTTGGGCTGAGATCCAGGCAGACGTTGATAACAATTATAAAACTTCACTTACATTTTGGTTAAGGGATATTTGAATATCAGATTTTATCTTTTAACCAAGTAAGTTAAGGGTTTTCGCGTACGGCTCTGACGGCTGTTAACTCGCGTTTCGTCAGATATCACTAGCAATATTCTGTAAATTTGCTCTTCAGGTACCGTAACTGGAACCGATGCTTTGGCAGTGGAGACGGTATGCAGAATATGTATTAGTGATAGTCCCTTATTTATATATTTATATATCGACCACCTTAGGTATTTATCCGACTCGGATGCCAACTTAAGGCTTTCATTAGCCGGCGGAACAGTCTTAGGATTACACACAGGAATTCTAGTTCCGAAGACTTTGTCATGATAGGTTTAGCTGGTCTAGCAGGGTATCTTTACACCGAGATATTCTGACACTACACATCTACACGATTAATTGTAAATGTAAGAGTTACGTGACTCTTTAGTTTGATTCAAAACAGTAGAATTTTAGGGTTTGTTAGGTAGTTAGAAGTTTCCTCATTACACCGTGAGGAGCTTTAATACACATAATTGTGCTTTAGCTAGGCAAGAAATCGTCGAATCACGTTAAACAACAAAATAACAATAAAAGTTAAAATATCCATATAACTAAATAAATTATAACGATTATAGTAAAATGAACTATATTTCAAATAATAAGAATTTAAATATTATGCGAATAAAATCAATGAGTTAAAAGCCAAGGCAAATATTGTGTGAAGTCAATTCATAAGATGAATGACACTTCACGACTAACTAGTCTGTGGTAGAGAGGGCGCTTAAAACGTCAAACTGATGTATTGGTGGAAAGCGTTGAGAATGATTTCGAGCCGGTTTTGGATGATTTAAAGCAGAAAAATTACTGTTTTCAAGTTAAATTAAGCTGCAGTCTTACTCCAAGAAACATAAAAGTGATATAACGTTGTCCAAGTCAAATCAGTGATTGAAAAGTGATCAAATAGATCAAATAGTTAATCAATAATACTCCAGCTAGGTTGATTCATATCTAGCATTATGAAACTGGAGGATTCTAAGTATGAACCTCATAAAACCAGTCTTGGCTTATTACGGGCAGAAGTCCTGGAAGCGTTGCTTTTTTTCCGTAGAATGGAATACAAGTGCAATTCATACAAAGTAGGGCGAGATTTGTTTAGAATGAAAGCAAATTTCCAGACAGAATCAATACCAGTTATATTACCTTTTATACTGAATCAATCAAGCTATGAGTTTTAAATATAAAACAAGTAGTGGGTAAAGAGCCCAAATTACCAACCTTATTATGTTTCTTGAGGTTAAGATTAACCTAGGGATATTGGTTTTATTTGTCAGGAGAGCAAACCTAAGTAGAAACCTAGATAACACACTAATTCTGCATCTTTAAGTAAGAAGCACTACTTATATATATTGAAATGGTCAAATTTACCGTTAAAGTAAAATTCAAATAAAAGGCTAGAAAGTCTTACATAAATTATTTTGATTGTTGATAACAAATAGATAGGTTGTGGAGCACTGGACAGTAAGGACGCCGCCGTGCACAGATACCTGCGGGTGCTAGGGGCAGGAATCCCTCCCCTCAGTAGGGGGGGCTAACCTAAGACCATTTCATTATGTATATTTAGAGCCATTTCTAACCGTAAAACTGATTTAAGTCAACATTAGGTTTTATTACCCGAAATCGAAGAAGTAAAACCACCTTCTAATTCTGCTACTCAGTTGCCTTAACATGTCAGGGTTAGGTATGGTTATTCTAGACTTGTATTTGATACTAGGAATCTAGGTCCCCTGATAAAACTATACTTTTGGACCGGAGATACAATATTGACTGGTTGTTTGCATCTGTAGGGCATATTTAAATTCAATAAGTACCTAATAATTGAATAAACAGGGTATGGAAATAAATGCTATAATTATTATAGAAAAATTAGAATTACAATTCTTCAGATATAAAATTTCTAATACAAATAATAATGAAAATTAGGTCTAGTTTCAATCTAAGCTCTGGTTGTACTATGGGAGCTAAACAATGATATGCATACTTGTAAAGGAGAATACTCACTTGAAAGTAAAGTAAACATCCATGACTCAGGGACAAAGTACTTATTACACAGATATTTACCTGCGTCAGGTTTTGAACCTGGGACTGCTAGCTTTGTAGGTCATTACCAACTGGCTAACATACATTAATATGTCAATATAAAAGTCATATGAGTTAATATACTATAATAGTAGAGCGAATATAAATTTAATTAATATTTTAGGTTGTGCTACAAATCAAATAAAGTCATTAAAGTATGAGAATCTGATAACATTTATTATTACTGAAAATATTGCTGGATTTTCAAATAATGGGGTAAAACGAGTTGTTAGGGTATTTCTGTTTCAATGCATAAAGTAAATCATAAGTATATCTCCATTTTATAAGTTGACTATTAAGTATTAATTAGGTTCATTAGGTAAGTTGGGAAAAGTAAACTATAAGTCTTAATTAGTTTGAAAAGAACTTGGTTGCTACTGTCATAACTAGGAGTAATACCACTATGATGATCACATTCTATAACAAAGGCCAAAATATAAATAAAACTAGCTTCATAAATTTAGGGTTCCTTATCACATCATTTCTGATATGAATACCAACAATTCCAAACTAACAACTAAATATTTTACCAATGGGTTTAACTCCTTAATTGTTATTATTACAAGTAGGGTTAAAAGGTTGCCACAATTTAATATCTTAAATATCTCATAAATTTTAATTAGCTTGTTAGGTAGGTACAATTTGGTTGCACATTTTAATTATGGTTACTGACTAATATAGCACATTAAATAGCTAATATTTTTAATACAATCCCATACTGTAAAGCTACATTTTGTTAATTAATTAATTTAATTTAGGTTAGGTAGGTCCATTTATTGTAATTCATATTATTAATTAGTCCGGGTCATTTACAATTTAGTGTGGCCGTGACCAAGATTGATATGTGTTAAGTGGTCTTTTACATGGGGATCCCTATTATTATTTAAAAAAAATTTATTTGTTAGGTAGTAAATCCGCCGTAATAACACATATTCTGAAGAAAAAAAAAAAAAACCCGCTGTCTATTACGGTTCAAAAGATACAGCTCTCTGTAGTTAGGACAGACAGACAGACGGACGGACAGCGTAGGCATATTAAAAGGGTCCCGTTGGGCGCCCTTCGGGTACGGAACCCTGAAACGTAATTCTAAAGTCTTGCCAGCAAAATAAATGTTTTTTTCTTTACACGTGGAAACTGTTTTGGTTAATGTAATTTTAAGTTATGATTGTTTAAATAAATAAATAAACGATTAGCGCAAACGGAATCACGAGTTAGTGTTTGATATTTATAAAGTTTTAGCGTAATATTTTAGTCAGTGTGCTATATCCCTTCGTGAAGAGTCATGTACCCAAGTAGTACACAAGTTGTATAAGAGCTTATACAGCCCTTAAAATGCTGAAACTAGAGTTATAATTGCTGTATAAGCTCTTATACAGCTTTTGTGGTACTTGGGTAGTGTCGTGTACCTCTGCCCCTTGGCGGGGTGGCGCTGCGACACGTGGTCGCGCGCGCGCAGCTCGAGCAGCAGCGCCGTGTGCTTCTGGCGCAGCGCCTGCACGCCGCGCAGGTCCTTCGCCGCCACCTCCGCGCGGCAGATGCGCTGCTTGTCGCGCACCCACGCTGCGCCGACCAACCAATAAACGACGCGATCTCACACAAATGTACCACTAAGATAGGCTTCTAATATGGGTACAGTCAAGGGCATTCATATCTATACAGCTATCGCGTCAAATATATGTATACATGGACCTTATTGCCAGTGGCATAAAGGCGTATAGATATTTTTGAGATCTTGGGAACGTATATATATTTATGCCGTTGACTGTACTAGGCAACGTTTATAAAGAATCTAGCGACCCGCCCTCGCTTCGCTCCGGTTACTATTATATACAAAAACCTTCCGTAAAACATTATCTAAATGATGGTGAAAACTGCATCAAAATCCGTAAATCATAAATCATAATAATCATAATTTTATTATTGCGTATGGAATTTGGCTAAACATGGATTGTTACTATGGGTTGTTATTACTTAACTAGTACCACCAAGTTATATCTTTACAGATGTACACGCAATTCCCTTACTTATGTTATGTTACCAAATAAACAATACGGTTATAGTACCTATTCATTAGTAGATTGTACAACAAGTGCATAAAACGCACCATTTTACCCGAGATGTTTCGCTCGCAAGCTCGCTTGAAAAGTCGAGTGTTAAATGGGTTTTATGGACGAGTTGTACACTCTACTTTTCACTTCGATTGCGAGGAAATGAAACAGCAACATGATAAAAATAATAATAATAATAAATGCGACGAAATGAAAATTTTAAGTTTATTTCATGAAGCTTTATTGTGTACTTTGGCTGTTGGTATCCTTGCCTTGGTCTTAGAATACTAACGAAACGAAATAAAATAAAGAGTTCTATGAAGATGAAGTTGTTCGTGTGGCTGTTGGACCGATTGCCTAGGTCTTCGACGAAGATTTTGCTTTATGCACTAGAGCATAAGAAGCGACTTTATGTCGCCTACGCACGACATAAAGACGAACTTGTAGAGCATGAGAAGTGAAAAATATATGTGACGTTCTCAATATAAAGGGACCTTATGGATGCAGGCGGTTACGCCATTTTTAGAACTGTAACTATAGCATTCGTATAGTTACAAGAACAAGAAGAGCGTAACTGGCTTCCTCCATAAGGTCCCTTTATATTGAGAACGTCATATATAATTAAACTAACCGAGTTAAAAGACCTCTTCTCTCAGAGCTCATAACTATTAAGTGGGTTAACGGATCTTCATCAAACTAAGCTAAGAACATTCTCGATTAAGTCACCTTTCTAACAAAAAATAAACTAAAAATCGGTCCATTCGTTTAGGAGCTACGATGCCGAAGACAGATACATCAACATACAAATACACAGATACACGTCAAACGTCCCTCTTTTTGCGTCGGGGGTTAAAAATCATATTAACTAAAAATCCTTCCGAAATCTAAAATCCAACAATGTTACCTTCTTCCTCGTCATGGTCTTCGAGGAACTGGTACAGGTTTCTGGCGTCTTCGAGCCTGGCCTTGCGATCCTTGGCAGCCGCTACCAGACTGTAACAAGAAGGTAACATTAGCAAACGATTAAGGCTTCGTCAAATAGTCAGCGCGGCGCGGCAGACACACTGCAGGAAAACGTCGCGTTGCGCACGACGTGCTCTCTCGCAATGTCGAAGTTTACACATTTTTGTAGCTTTTATGGCCCAAATCATATAGAATTGGACGTTCTCTAACACAATATATAAAATTTTCTACTTTCATGGTCACAAATACATTGTAAATTTGGAAACAAATACAACGTGAAAATCACGCCGCGCCAAGTGTGACAGCCTGCATACAACTCCTTGTTAATTTCCGCGCTAAGCGTTTGCGATTGCTGTTTGACGAAGCCTTTAATTACTTTTATTTAACGGGAAAATAATTTGAAGTGTTCAAAATGTAT
The DNA here is from genome assembly GCA_963241965.1 of Tortrix viridana. Lineage (NCBI taxonomy): Eukaryota > Metazoa > Arthropoda > Insecta > Lepidoptera > Tortricidae > Tortrix > Tortrix viridana. The sequence goes on along the minus strand of OY725198.1, from coordinate 7,785,421 downwards.
AGTTTTCGATAAACTGACAAAAAACTTTGAAAATGTGTGTTAAATTTAGACAACTCAAAATAGACCTTATTGCATACGAATTAAAGTATATAAAAAGGTATATTTTTGAAGTACCGACTAACGGAACCCTCGGTGCGCGAGTCCGACTCGCACTTGACCGGTTTTTTTTCCTTTTGTGGTACGGAACCCTGAAAACAATGTGCAAAGAGTGTAGACCTGTCGTATCCGTCGTGCAGCCCCTGCAGACGGGCCGCGAGCTCCTTGCGCGGCTGGGGGGCGCCGTCGCCGTCCCCGTGGCGCGCCAGGCGCCGGATGCTCTCGTGCAGGGCTCCCAGCTGCAGCTCCTGCAGCGCGTGCGCCTGCAACAGCCGCTCTACGTCCACGAGGTGCCGCCCGACCTCTTCCGATTGGAATTGAGCCTGGAACAATACATTCTAGTTAGGATTTTGATTTAAATAAACAACTAGATAATTATGTTGTTTAGTTATTTACTGACCATCAATTTGTACGAAAACACATTGTAAAAAATCTTTCCGTAAAAAGACTTCCCTCTTCAACGGTATACTTAGAACGGGCCACTTTCCCAGTCTATGGAAGGTCTCACAGATAGTTATGGATGGTACACAAAAGCGGAAAACCCACGAGACAAGATAACCTATAGACCAATAAGTCTCCTTTCGGTAGTATTAAAGTTGTTTGAGAAGATCCTCTTAAAATAATTATTACGGCATTACAAGAACAGTACAATACCGGATCACCAATTTGGATTCCAAGAACACGCTACATTGAACAGATTCACAGAGTTTGTAAAATAATAAGAATGTCACTTGAAAGGAAAGAATACTGTTCATCAGCGTTTTTAGATACAAAACAGGCCTTCGACAGTGTGGCACAAAGGACTGCTCTGCAAAGTTAAATCATTAGTACCTCACTGATACTATAGAAGTTTGGAATCGTACCTGACATAACGTTTGAAACGTTTAGAACGCACAAGAAGGTGAAATCTCATCATCTGTTTATGAAATTGTTGGTGGTGTGCCACAGGGTTCGGTACTGGGCCCAGTCCTGTACACAATGTTCACAGCTGACTGCCGCGTATAATATTAGTCGTTGGGTACCTGCATGTCGTGCAGCGTGGCGCGCACGGTGTCGCACTCGCGCAGCAGCGCCATGAGGCGCGCCAGCGTGCTCAGCGACGCGCGGTGCCGCTCCAGCAGCGCCAGCAGCTCGCGCCAGCGCGCCAGCACGGCCTGCTCCGTGCGCGCCACGGCCTCGGCGCCGTGGTACTTCTCGCGGACCAGTTCGGCCGCCATGGCTGACAGGTCTTCGAAACGTTCGGTTCTGGGGATTACATTTTGTTTTAGAAACGATTTCTTCAAGTTAGCAACTTACAAGACCATTCTGCAAATCCTAAATCATCACGATAAACATTAACCTCAAAAGGAAAAACGGAATCCCTATAGGATCACTCGTGTCTGACCGATTGAGTTGAATTTTGGTACACATATATTATGTAAATCGGTGACCCAAACATGAACGTGTAACATAAATAAATGAATTTTAAACATGGATGCCACTTTTGCGGGGTAAATTAGAGAAAAAGAGTTTTGCAAACTATATCGTGTGACATATCAAATGAAAGAACTCGTTGTGAAAATCTCAAATATATATTTTTTTATAATTTTAAGATGAATAGTTTTGAGGTTATTTAAAAAAATAGGCGAAAATTGACGATTCCCCCCTAATCTCCGAAACTACTAGGCCTAACATTTTTTTTTAAATTACAAAGGATAGTTACAGAAAAACCTATATGAGTATATTAAGTTACCAAAACCAAATTTAGGTCAGATTAAAAAAAAACTTATGGATTTTAGATGGACGGAACCCTCTTTTCACACGAGTTTAACCCGCACTCGTCTGATTTTTTTGTAATAAAGTCATGAAATCGTCACGACCATGACGGCCATCCTGCGTTCAGAAATTGTCCCCTAGTCTTCATGCAACCTGCTGGGCCAGTTTCTGTTTCACTACCACGAGGACACAGTGTTTTTTGTAATTTTGTCTAGTTTCACCATTATTTGCGTCTTCCATGTAGTGAATGAATTTATTTCTTCTAATTTAAGTTATGCAAAATAGTATTACCTTGCCAGAATGTCAGCGGAGATGGCCTCGTGCTTCTTCACGGTGGCGTCAACTTGCGCCAAGTTGGACCCGTAGCGGGGATCTGACAGCACCTGGATCATCTCCTTCAGGTAACCCTTGCGGAGCACCGACTGGAAACGGAGCATTTTGTTAAAAACTTTTTATATTATTATTTACATTTAAAAAGGATAAGTTATTTTGTACAGCTAGATAAAGCTGATCGTTGATATGTATAATGAATAACGACGGACCAAGAATTCAACCTTGAGGTACTCCCATAGAAACGGCTAATCTAGATTTTATTTAAAAAAATCTAAACATTACCAAAGACGGAATTAAGCAAATTAAAGTGAAATTTACAGGATTTTTTACTTGAGTTGTATTTTTCGTCAGTTTAACTACTATATTATTAACTCTCTTGTCATTCTAAGGCTACTTTCAAATATATATTCCTACAGCATTTTATGTGGTAAGTGTAGCTGTTACCTTCGTGTTGAACTTGTAATTCAGTTGTTCCAGTCTCTGCTGTCGCAGTAGTTCCGTTCTTAATGCGATTTCTCGCGCGTGCTCGGCCTGCGAATAAAAAAAAACAGTTTATTTGATTGGATCACTAATGTTAAAACTACGAAACTACGTTCTTCGTCTCGTTCCGTCCAATATCCGTTATAAGGGAAACCAGTATTCTACCATCATCATCACCATCATCATCATTATCATCATTACCACGTCCATCTTCCATATCTTCAGGCTGCAGCTTCTTCAGCTGCAAATTAACATGATAATCATCAAAAATACTCATAATCAGCAGGTTACCTGTTCCAGCTTCTGCCAGGCGCGCTCCAGGTCTTGTGGCAGCTGGCCCTCCAGCGGCGCCCAGGCCTCGCCCACCAGGCTCTTGTTCATTGTGTTAATGTCGAAGTATAGCGCCTCGATCTCGGACCGCTCCTTGTATCTGAGAGGATGTACATTAGTTATTAAACGTGAAAATAGTGATTGTGGCTAACTATCAATTCATTGATTATATCAATATATTTGGCGTAAGGTGAAAGAAGGTTCACTTAAGTATAAAGGGCCTATTAGACTATACGTGATGTTCAGACAGGCTAAACGGAAAAGGGAGTTAAAGCCTCTTAAAGGGGGTACCTTCGCTGACATTGACATATCGCGGGCAATTTGACGTCTTAAAACCTCGTGACAACATGAAGGATAACGAAAGAATACCTATGAGGACATCTCTTTCCAACTCGTTATGAATGCCATAAATAGAAAAAGGTCAAACATACGTCTTTTATTGTTCCTATGCAAGTACTTATTCTGTGTTATAAACAGTATTTTTTTGGGTTAAGTACCCCATTGTCAATCTTAGATGACTGTCTGCATGTCCATCGAAATCCGTTCAGCAGTTTAAACATGTTACTTAGACAAGTTCACAAGATAAAGTATACAACGAAAAGACTCAGCTAAATCTGTTACTTCCACTTAACACATTCGGGGCCCGTGACACACCAGCGGGCTTAGCAAGCATGCACGAGATAAAATTTGACAGTTAAGTCTTACGTTAGAGTATGGAATAGATGTATTCATTTCCCTAGCACCTGTCAAACTTTATCTCGTGCATGCATTAAGCCCGCTGGTGTCAAAATTACGCACAATTGGATGTTAGGCGCCTCTGAAACTCCTTTCCTGACCTTAACCTTCAAATTGAAGGTCACAACTCACTTGGGCGGTTTCTCCACGGTCCTGTACTGCTTGAACGCGAGCAGCAGCCTCTGGATGCCGTCCAGCGCGTTGGGCAGCTCGCGCCCGTTCAGCTCCTCGATCTTCAGCCGGATCCACTCCAGCAGGGTGGTCACCAGGCGGCTGTACTCTGCTTTGCGGCCGTCGCAGTCCATGAGTTGGCCGATGATCTGAGGAAAAGCATTCGGTCGTTCGGTGTATTTTAAAGAGGAAAGATTTGTTTGCTTGTAATCGATAATCTTTTTTTTTTTTTTATTGATAATGGGTTTGCTCTTGACCAACTCCCGCCCTTGGAGGACGAAGATTCAGTCTACGATGTAGCGAGCTCACCCAGAAGATGCCTATTCACCCTAGCTTTAAATAGGTTCAGATTTTTTTTTTTCAGTAGTTTCAAATCTCTGAAACTACTGAACAGATTTTAATAATTCTTTCACCATTAGAAAGCTACATAAGTCAAAGTCAAAGTCAAATATTTATTCAGTAAACTGGCCACATACGGGCTCTTTTACACGTCAGTAATATAGAGTGAATCTACCAGCGCTTCGGACAAGACCATCATTGCGGAGAAGAAGCGCCGCAAGAAACTCCAGCAGGTCATTTTTTCAAATATAAAATACAATAATACTTAAAAGTAAGTTACATTACAAGGTAATAAATTAACAAATATTAATTATTAGAACTAGCACAAATAAAAACATTATTCAGTAGTAACATAATCTGTATTTTAACTGGTTTTACCGAAGCGTAGTCAACTATAATCTGAGGTTCTGGCCAAGACGCGCTAGGGTGATGGCACCAGTGTTGGACACTTTAAACTGACAGGCACCAATAATGGACACTTAAACCTTAATCCAAACATCATACGATTATAAATTTATTGTTGTAAAACAAATGAATAACCCTTATCTTCATCAAAATCAAAACCATGCGACTTTTTAGACCTAGAATACAGACCGCAATTCCCTCGGTAATTATTTGTATTGCTTTTGGCTGCCACGATACAGGCCTAGCCTAGTGTGGAGTCAAAGTTACTTTTGTTATTGTACTGTAATTATTTTGGTAAATAAATATTTACTTTACTTTACTTTTACTTTTCTATTCGTTTCATTTTTAAACCAATCGCGTCACTGGTAGATCACGTCGTACGAAGAGTCACGTGATCTACCAGTGACGCGATTGGTTTAAAAACGAAACGAATCGAAACGCTAGTTAGCGTAGTGCATCTTGGCTAAGGGCTTGATACTTACGTTAGCGATTCTGCGGCCGCTCTTTTGCTCGTTCTTCATCCGGGCGAACGTGTGGTAGTAGCTCGCGACGTACGTCATCACCGACTTCTCGTCGGGCCGGTTGATGTCCACATCTGAGGGAAGACTTGAGTAAGGTGGCGCGTCAAGGTGACAATTTTGAACCAGTTCTCTTCAATGGTATGGGCTGAACCCGATGACAATGCATATTATGGTGTCATTGGGCTGGTCTGGTGGAGACGGAAGCTCGTGGGAACCAGGGCTTGTTAACGTTACTAGATAACATAATAAATAACGTTACTTTTAACGTTAAAGTTAAATACTGTTAAAAATAACATTAAATAAAGCTGATGACGGATGCGTTAACGTTATGTTAATAAAACGTTAATATTAACAATACTTTGCTTTTAACGTTACCTCAATGTACCGGTTAAAATAATGCTAATTTTAGCGTTATTCTAACCGGTACATTGAGGTAACCCTCTGCTTGAGAGTCGGCAGGTCAAACCATTAGGCTACCACGGCTTTTTTAGAAAGAAAGAAAAAAAGTATATTCGGCAATAAAAGCTTGTCCCAAAACTGAAATTAGGTTAGGTCATTTATTTTAACTATGACTTTGATAAATAAATAAATAAATAAATATCAGGGGACAATCTCACACAAATTGACCTAGTCCCAAACTAAGCTCTAGGCTTGTACTATGGGTACTAGACAACGATAAACATACTTATATAGAGAAATACATACTTAAATACATAGAAAACATCCATGACTCAGGAACAAATACTCGCGCTCATCACACAAATATTTGTCCATACCGGGATTCGAACCCGGGACCGCTAGCTTCGTAGGCAGGGTCACTACCAACTACCGCGTCGTCAAAATCGTAAAAAAAATCGATAAAATCCTAATGTTTGAATAAGTAAGTGTACTAAGAAAAAAAAGCCGTGGTAGCCTAATGGTTTGACCTGCCGACTCTTAAGGGTCGTGGGTTCGAACCCGGGCTCGCACCTCTAAGTTTTTCGGAATTTATGCGCGAAATGTAATTTGTAAATTTACCACGAGCTTTTCGGTGAAGGAAAACATCGTGAGGAAACCTGCACACACCTGCAAATCAATTTGACGGTGTGTGCGAAGTTCTCAATCCGAACTGGGCCCGCGTGGGAACTATAGCCCGAACCCTCTCGTTGTGAGTGGAGGCTTGTGCCCTGTGTTATTATTATTATTATATTATACTAAGTTTTGTCAAATTAAATATTTTTGGAACGGAGTTCCTTATCACACGGAGCATCTCAGATGCTTGCCGAACAAGAGCTAGGCCGACGACTTTGCTATAGCGAACACGATGTGTACCGAGCATAGCCGAACACTTCCGAAGCTATTTAATCCTACTAATATTAAACTTGTGAGTTTGGATCTATGGATGGATGTTTGTTGCTCTATCACGCCAGAACGGCTGAACGGATCTGGATGAAATTTGGCACAGAGATAGATTATAGTCTGAAATAGCACATAGGCTACTTTATTCCGAAAAAATAGACAGTTCCCGAGGGAGCACAGAGAAAAGCTACTCTGTACTACTGTACTCTGAGAGACAGATCGTAATGAAGACTCACCCTCAGCGTCCAGGAGCTTGGGGATGCCCAGGTTCTTGTGCGCGACGTCGAAGGCGTGGTTGAGGGTCTCCACGTGGTCTTCTGCCGGCAGGTCCGCCCAGCGGAACAGGTCCGGCCTGGAGGGCAAGGTCAAAGGTCAAGGTCATTCTTAAAGTTATTATATTTCGTATTGCGAATATATTAAAATTAAAATGTTAATATATTCGCAATACGTATAAAAATATACAATAAAAAACATGCTTGAAAATTTAAATGTGGTGTACAGTCGAGGACAGAAAGATGAAGAAGATTACACTTTTGGACTTTATTACAATGGAATAAGGTGAAAAAGTGTAAACATCTTTCTGTCCTCGACTGTACAGTCGAAGTCATAAATATGTTTACACTTTAGTACCTTGTCTATTCAACGTCGTGTTCAAACTGTCATATGAAGTTGTCACAGCGATTAAAGTGAAAAGGTACTAAAGTGTAAACATATTTATGACTTCGACTGTACAGTCAGCATGGCCAAATATATCGCAACACATCCTTATTCCTATAGTAATAAAAATGTGTTGCGATATATTTGGCCACGTTGCTTCTATCTATTTGATGCTGACTGTACCAACGCGGTAGTGGCTGAGGCACCATAAAAACTCGCCCTAACTGTCAGGAGAAATTAATTATTGGCTTTCTGTTAAAGTTCTACAAAGTTCAACAATTAAAGTCCGAGACCATAAGATAAATATTGCAAAAGATTTGATGCATCAACTCAACTACATAAACCTTAGATTCCTCAGCGGGCTTAACATGCAAGCACGAGATAAAATTTGACAGGTGCTAGGGAAATGAATACATCTATTCCATATTCTAACGTAAGACTTAACGCTTAAGTAAAATAAAAGTGTCTCGTCCTGACTTTTATTACCTTTTATTACTAAGCGACTATTGCGATTTTCACATTTTTATAGCGATTCAATCAAGACGGGACACTTATTTTAAACCTTAAGCGTTGAGTCTTACGTTAGAATATGGAATAGATGTATTCATTTCCCTAGCACCTGTCAAATTTTATCTCGCGCATGCGTGTTAGGGTGTTATGCGTGTTATGATTTTATACGAACTTCATACATTGAGTTTAGATTATTTTAATAAAAAAAACATGCCAAGAGTTCAGATTATCATGTCTCCGGACATTGTAAAGTCGATTCTATTAGAACTAAACTCAGATTAAAGAAATGGTAGAACACGATAAAAAAATAAAAAAATCTGTGTCATAATAATTTTTTAGTCAATATCAATATAGTCATTTGACATAGTCCCAATTTAAGCTCTAGGCTTGTATACCCATAGTACTATGGGTACTAGGCAACATAATCTACATACTTATATAGAGAAATACATACTTAAATATATAGAAAACATCCACGACTCAAGGACAAATACTCGCGTTATCACACAAATATTTACCCATACCGGGATTCGAACCCGGGACCGCTAGCTTCGTAGGCAGGATCACTGCAAACTAGGCTAACCGCGTCGTAAAAGTTCAAGGTCATACCTGTGCGAGTGTATGAGCGCAGTAGGTTCAAGTTCAAGGTCATACCTGTGCGAGTGTATGAGCGCAGTAGGTTCAAGTTCAAGGTCATACCTGTGCGAGTGTATGAGCGCAGTAGGTTCAAGTTCAAGGGCATACCTGTGCGAGTGTATGAGGGCAGTAGGTTCAAGTTCAAGGTCATACCTGTGCGAGTGTATGAGGGCAGTAGGTTCAAGTTCAAGGGCATACCTGTGCGAGTGTATGAGCGCATTGAAGCCCAGCCCGGACCGCCAGGAGTCGGAGAAGTTGTGGATGTGCACGCCGTGGTAGCCGCTCGTCTTGCGCTGGCACCACAGCAGCAGGGCATCCTTGGCTGACTTCTTCTCGGACGACTCGTTCTCCTCGTCCTGGAGGTAATTTGAAGGTCAAAGGTGAAATAGATGGCAGGGTATTTTCATAAATGAATAATAAGAAATGTCAGGTCTTAAAGAAAATTATCGATATGGATCCCACACGACGATATAGATAATGTATTTAAATAAAAATGAATTAGTGTTCATTGATAAGAGCATAAGTGGCAGCTGGCCTTGGCAGTGGGCGGGGCACATTGCTCGTAGAACCGATGGCCGTTGGAGCGGAAAGGTTCTAGAGTGGCGACCGCGACGATCTGATAAAGGAAACCGCTGGATGACAGCAGCAGAGGACCGATCGTTGTGGGAAACCTTGGGGAAGGCCTTTGTCCAGCAGTGGACGTCTTGCGGCTGATGATGATGATAAGAGCATCACTTGAGAACTGTCTCAGATTTCGCTAATTCTTTTCAAATGCTCGTAATATTTCAAGGTTTTTACGGGAAAAAATTGGACAAGTCATAGTCATCCTCCTGTTCACGTCCTACAATAGCCAGGGTCGGCACAACAGATTATCTTCCACTCTCCCCTATCAGCTGTTATTTCAGTACTCACAACTTTTATACACATTGTAGAGTCGATGAATAGCCGGCGAATTTACGTTGTCCGTCAAGGTGGGTAAATGACATTCAACTACCTGCACATTCATTTAGTCGCTGGTTTCACAGACGACCAGCTGTGAAACCAGCGACTAAATGAATGTGCAAGCAGTTGAATGTCATTCACCCACCTTGACGGACGGCGTAAATTCGCCGGCTATTCATCGACTGAGCAGAACTGAACGACGATGCGTTAACAGAATAACATGGCAGGAACTACACGATCACCTCATCCCACCCTCCACTTTCTCCCAAAGGTCTTCCAGACGCAGGGAGGGCTTCCATCCTCATGTAGTCGAATTTCCATCAGTTCGGACGAAGCGGTTTGCTGCGTCATTTCTTATTCGCACTGCCAAGGAGTGGAATGCTCTCCCTGCGTCTGTATTCCCGGAATCCTATAACCTTGGTGTTTTCAAGGCAAGAGTGAATAGGCATTTTCTGGTTAAGTGTGTACCATCTTCGATCTCATCGTCACATATCATCAGGGTGAGACTGAGGTCAAACACCTTTTTCGGTCTTCCTCTAACCTTATCTACATTCATGCCCATTACTCTTTTTGTTGTGTTCTTCCTCCTATGACTTCTCAACTTTTCTGTAATTTAGTACAACTATCCTGAATAAAAATACCTGACGTTGGTCGAGGCAGTTTTATAGTACTTAAATACAAACAAATCATTTCATTACCTTTGATTCTCCGACACTCATCCGACAGGCATTTCCACGCGCAACCATTTGGATTGATCACGCTGTGTATGTCCCAACCGACCCTCTCTAGCCTCGACTATAGATCATCATACTGACCACATCGATCTCGATCTCCTGGATCTGGAAGCGCAGGATGATGGTCCAGATCAGCCCGAGGATGAGGCGCGGGTTGCCGTCGACTATGTCTTCCGCACCGATGGACTCCAGGCGCACCTGGAATACAAACGGAGTCGTTGATCAACTATACTAACGATGTTATAGTAGAATTTATTTAAAATGTCGGAATCCACTTGAGAACTTATCTTCCAATGAATGGCTTTGTTATCTATTGTGAAGCCCGACCGCTAATTACCAGTGCAAAATGAAACGCACAAATAACAAAAGATTTCATATGAATAGCAACTTTACCGCTTAAAGAAGAAGGTTCAAATTGCAATGGCAACGCATTCGAGATAGTACTGTTTGAAATTGAAAGCGGCAGCCAGGAAGTTTGTTTGTGTAACAGTACAAACAGCAGTACAAACAGTACTATCTCGAATGCATTGCCATTGCAATTTGAACCTTCTTCTTTAAGCGGTAAAGTTGCTATTCATATGAAATCTTTTGTTATTTGTGCGTTTCATTTTGCACTGGTAATTAGCGGTCGGGCTTCACAATAGATAACAAAGCCATTCATTGGAAGATAAGTTCTCAAGTGGATTCCGACATTTTAAATAAATTCAACTATATACAGGGTGACCTCGAATTGGTAATACAAATTCAAAGTACTACAGAGAGCTTCCCTAAACCAATCGCTTCTACGAGGTCTCACGCTTAATTTTAAAACATAAGTACTTTTTTTTAAGTTTTCTAATTATCCCATTTTTTTTTGCTTAAATTGGTTACCCTACCATTACCTTTAAAATGAAAGAGGTTTAAAGTATTTCAAATGAACACTTTCCTCTTTGGTTCGTTATCTGACACATCATTTATGATAATAGCGTATCTTGATTAGTAAATTGTCACTTGTCTTGTCAAAGAAAGTAAGAATTTTCGTATTTAATTAAGATAGTAATTAAACAAAATGCCCCGAGCTTATCCTTATACGAATATTCAGCGAATGGATATGTTATCTTTTTATTTTACGTCACGAAGTACCGTACGAACTCAAGCATTGTTTCATGAACGACACCCTGACTGCCCAACTCCTACTCGTGTTCTAATAAACTCCATTGTCCAAAACTTAAGAGATTTTGGACAGTTTACTGTCCCAGTGCACGCTCAAGCTCCGGGCCGGCGGCCGCGGTACTCGCAGACGTTTCGGAGACGAGTTCTCGATTATTTTAGCCACCACCCAGAGGCGAGCTCAAGGGACGCTGCCGCAAGATTCGGAACGAGCCAATGGTTTATTTGGCGATTACTGAATGCTGAAGGAAAGTATCCGTTTAAATTCCAAAGGGTGCAGGATATCATATTAGCCGATTATCCTAGAAGAGTGCAATTTTGTCGTTGGCTGCTGCAAAATCTACACTTGAACATTTTATGGACCGACGAGGCAACATTTACAAGAGTAGGCATGTTCAACGTTCACAATGAACACTGGTGGTCTGATCGTGAAGCAAATCCTCACGTAACTCGCAGGGACTCCTACCAGACACGTTTCTCGGTAAATGTTTGGGCAGGAATACTGAACGACTGTTTGATTAGTCCTCATTTCATTGACGGAAATTTAAATGGACCGAAATATGAAGAATTCCTGAGAAATGTGTTACCGGTATTGCTACGAGAGGTGCCGCAGCAAAATTTGGAGGCTCTGTATTACCAGCAGGATGGGGCACCAGCTCATTTTTCCCTGCGTGTGCGAAGCTACTTGGACCAAGAGTTCCCTGGGAGATGGATTGGACGCTGTGGCCCAGTCGCTTGGGCTCCTAGAAGCCCTGATCTCACACCTCTCGACTTCTTTTTGTGGGGCGAAATAAAAAGGAGAGTGTACGCACGGGAAACAGATACTGTGGGTGAACTTCGCCAAAAGATAGTTGAGGCATTTAATAATGTAAAAACCAATGAATTTGTTCTCCACAGATTGAAAGACAATCATAGGCGACGGGCAGAGTTATGTATCCAAGAAGGCGGGGGTCATTTTGAGCACATTTTAAAAGTTGTTTAAGTTTTACAATTTTGTATTTTGTACTGTACGTTATTCAACAATAAATTATTTTTAATAATTCACTCATTATTCAGTTATTCACTTTATCAGATAATTTATTAGGGTACCTACTTAAAACTAAAGGGTTGGATGGATATCAGCACCTAGTTTATTAATAACATCGAGTGATAGATACAGGAATGGAAATTGAGACACATTTTGTTCCTTGTCGCTTTGGGTGGCAGTGCGTCACGTTGAATGTCCACTGTCATTATCTCCGTCGTTGTTGTGACAGAGTACAAAATGGTGCGAGAATCAATTTCCTTGTCTGTACGACAGATATGCATGACGTCATGTAGGTTAACCACACTTGGGATTTTAAATTATTTTTATTATTTTGTTTTGTTAGAAAATTAACGATAATTAAGGAAAGCTAACTTTAACAACTGAGTTAATGCAATACACTATTAGTGATTAACTGAATCATAATCAAGTATTTTGTATTACCAATTCGAGGTCACCCTGTATTATAAATATAACTGGAAGATATCCGTTCACATTCACTTTTTTTTCCTTTTCTTTATAACCCCCCACGCAAAAAGAGGGGTGTTATAAGTTTGACGTGTGTGTCTGTGTATCTGTCTGTGGTATCGTTGCTCCTCAAAGGATTAACCGATTTTGATTTAGCTTTTTTGTTAGAAAGGTGAAAGCTTGGTTTGATGAAAATCTGTTAGCCGTTTAAAAGTTATAAGCTCTGAACCAATTTGTCGGGAGTTTTTAATACTTGAGATCTTGTAATATTGTGTTACTGATTACAATCAATTGTGAATTTATGATAAATAAAAAATAAAGTTAAAAAAACTAAAACCCAACTACAAAAGGAATGAAACTCCTAGTTTTTTTTTAATTTCCAGCCGCTATGTTTTATTTATAATAAAACAAAATAGCCTATAACCATCGCACAATAAAGACGAATCGATAGACATTTGTCAAAGACAGCTATGTTATTCTGTTAACGTTATGTCATTCAGTTCTACTCAGTCGATGAATAGCCGGCGAATTTACGTCGTCCGTCAAGCTGGGTAAATGACATTCAACTGCCTGCGCATTCATTTAGTCGCTGGTTTCACAGACGATCGTCTATGAAACCAGCGACTAAATGAATATGTAGGATGTACCCAGCTTGACGGACGACGTAAATTCGCCGGCTATTCATCGACTGAGTAGAACTGAATGACATGACATAACGTTACCAGAATAACATAGCAGTGAATTAGGAACGAGGCTAGAGTTGAACGTATTTACATACATAAACACGGTAAAAAAGCAATAAATATCGTAATAAGTGTTCCAGTGTCATCGTAGTTTTGTAAAAGTCTTATTATCGAATTATTCGATTAGTCTAATCATTCGTGATCGCGCATCACTAATATACACGTAATTGTTGACATAATATTTCAAGGTCACGCCCTTGATACCCAGTAAGACAATTTAAACTTTTAATATTCAAATTCTCGGCTATTTTGCCAGAGTCACACAACGACAATGGATTCGCAGCTGAGTACATACAGTTCTATAGGAAACCCGACAGTTGGTTGTATGGCTTCGAGGAATGTGCCAAGCGCGAGTCGGTTTGTAATCTGTGTTTCTATTTACTTGAACCGGATGACGAAAATGCTTAGATACTATATTTTTGCTGAACTTTTTATTAGCTATTTTTATTTCACGTGTTTGCATGTTTGACAGCATGTCTGTTTCCCCTAAAATGGCCTTACCTGACATAATGAGAATTTGTATGTCCTTGAAAACCTGGTTAAGGTTCTTAATACTAGTCACATGTTTTAATGACATGCGAAAAAAACAATGAAAGCGTACAGTTTTTCCTACATCTAAATTTTAATATGTGTTTAATATGCATGCCAAATCCGCTATGTTGGATGTGCGGAAATCTCATTCTAACAATATGCAAAGAGACTTCCACTCAAACAAGTTACAAGCGTTCGTGAAATGGGCTCCTGGCTGGCCTCTCGACGTGAGTTCTGACCGTCAAGCGAGCATCGCCGAGCGAGCATCGCTGAGAGTTGTGTCTTTGCTCTTGTCGCTGCGACCTAGAGGCGAGAGTTCTCGCCGGCAGTGAGAACAGCCAGCGAACAACTATTAATATACGTGTCTCTATTGACACGAGATCTATATCCTTTGTTCGTTTCTTGAGCGAGAAATTGGCGATCGCGAGAAAATAGTCCTCGCCGGCGATGGAACAAGTACCTAAAATCTAAAGGTGGCGACTGACTTGTAACATTTTCGGTGTAATGTATAATGTATCACTCGCGGTCCTTTTCTAACAGTTGCGTTTAGATAGGGACCGCGAGTGATACATTACACCGAAATGTTACAAGTCAGTCGCCACCTTAACTCTCCTTGTTTCGCCGCTGTCTGAACAATGTCAAATAGCCCTTTAGGTACCTCGTTAACCGCTACTGTACAGATAATTGTAATGTTAAGAATGTTCAACACAAGGTCGCGTTATCAGATAACAACAGCTGATAACATCTTTGTACAGACGACAGGGCGTTTTAATTACAATAATCTTGAGCTTGATTATTTTTAGATCTACTTTGTGTATGACGTGTGCTTGTTAATGAATACTAATTAACTTTACTTGTAACGAACTAACAATATAATTTCTAATTATAGGATTAAATAAATAAAATAAATAAATATCAGGGACAATCTGACACAAATTGACCTAGTCCCAAACTAAGCTCTAGGCTTCTACTATGGGTACCAGGCGACGATACACATGCTTATATAGATAAATACATACTTAAATACATAGAAAACATCCATGACTCAGGAACAAATACTTCGGGATTCGAACCCGGGACCGCTAGCTTCGTAGGCAGGGTCACTACCAACTAGGCTAACCGCGTTGTCTTGAAATTTTGCATAAGTACTTACGTAATTGCAAAGACAATAGAATAATATGGTACACAAGTGCATTATGACCAAAAAAATATGGAAAACAAAGAGCACCGTCTAAAAGTGCCTAAGCGTGGTGTTATACCTTGGTGTGTTAACTTCACGTACAGCCACTAACGTAATTTGGGACGCATTGCAAAAAAATATTGCTAGAGAACCTTATTGCTGTAGAATATCAGATTGACTTTGGACCTAAAGTGGGTCCCAAATTAAAGTTCGTGACAGTACTTTATCGTATTCAATCAAACCCTAGCGTGCACAAACATACATTATTGTGTTTAAATGTACCTTAGTGTGTTAACCAAAACTTAGCGTGTTCAAACGAACCTTAGCGTGTCCAAACGAACCTTAGCGTGTCCAAACAAACTTTACGTGTCCAAACGAACCTTAGCGTGTCCAAACAAACTTTACGTGTCCAAACGTACCTTAGCGTGTCCAAACAAACCTTAGCGTGTCCAAACGAACCTTACAGTGTCCAAACGAACCTTAGCGTGTCCTCACCTTAGTATGCAAAAAGCTGAGACTCTTGTTCACGTTCTCGATCTTGTGCACGCGCATGCGCCCCGAGTTGGGGCGCGGGAGCCGCTCGCCGCTGATGATCTCCAGCAGCTTCAGCAGCCGCCGACCGTCCGCCAGGTCCGCGAACAGGTCCTCGACCTCCATGCGAGCCTGAGGAAGACATTAGGGATATAAAATAGATAAAAAATTGCGCGTGCAGCACCCATCCTACACTAGATAGAATGAGACTTCTTAAACTCTTCCGTGGTGTCGGAATGTATAGCTATTTCTCTTTCTCTCTACTCGCCCGCTCTCAAGAGGCTGTGCGCGACTTTGTAATATAGGCTTTAATTACTGTGTGGACAGTTTAATTTCGTTTAAATATTGTAAAATCCGTTGCCGTGCCGTCCGGTCCGTGAAAATAGTCTCCTAGAAGCTTCGTTTTAAAAATCCCCAACAAAACTGGACACCTACCTTCACAGTTCATACTCGTAACTCTTAAATAGCCCAATTGTGACGTACTCAATATAAAGGGACCTTATGGAGGAAGGCAGTTACGCTCTTCTTATTCTTGTAACTATACGAATAATATGGTAACAGTTCTAAAAACGGCGTAACCGCCTGCCTCCATAAGGTCCCTTTATATTGAGAACGTCGCAAATTGTTCTCATGAAAAGATATGTCGAATCAAGAAAAGAATCGGAAATCGTTTTTAAAGGGGTTAAAATCCTTTTCGTTTCATTGAAATGTGTCCCCAGGAAATGTGACAGTGGTTGTTTTTGTAGGAAGTAATTATTTATTTTGTTTCACGATGTATGACAATACTTTACTGATTCAAATGTATATAAAGAAAAAAATTACGATCGTGACAGAGTGGAGAGTTTCAGAGCAACGAAAAAGATTTTGAACCAAGGATCAAGTACACAATATTGTACTGGAATTTTACAAAAATACAAAATACAAAAATACAAAATTCTTTATTTCATAATATACACTTTTTCTATAATCTAAGGTGATGGTGCCACCCGGTAAGCAAAAAAAAGCTTGTGTTAGGTGGCGCCGCTCTTCCTTTAAGTCACATGATTTTTATATTATGCTAATTATGTTAGCCAAGTATAATCAATTTACTGGCCAAAACTCCAGTTTAGACTAGACTTGCAAAATTAAAAACTATAAACTAAAGATGTATGCTATGATTGATTTATTTTGTGTCTATATTTAATTTATTTTATTTTATTTGTATATTGTGTCTGTAAATTAAATTTTGGATCTATTGCCTGTTAATAAACGATTTTTTTTATTGCCTTAGACAGACAAACAGGCAGACGGCCCACCTGATGGGAAGTGGTCACCGCCGCCTGGACATTTGCAACACCAGAGGCGTCACTAATGCGTTGCCGGTCTCGAAGAAATTTAATGACGCCCTTTTTAAAAAGCCCCATATTGTGAACCAATTAAAAAAACTTCTTTTGTTGAATTGGTTACATCTCTCAAGGGTGATTTCATTAAGATATGATCGATGGAAAATCAACGGAACTAATTGCTTTTTATACATTTATAAGATCAAATCCAACAAGCAATGTAGTACATTATCGTAACATTAAGCTCGGTTGAACGCGCAAATAAATGAGTCATCGCTATCAGTTCTAATAATAATTGATATAACACTATAAACAATTACAATATTTATAATGAGCGTATCGGATTGGTCGCTATGGCTAATGACCCGTGACGTTTCATTTGAGAGAAATTACATCATCGTAAATGATCGCAAGTATATTTCAACGGACGAGTTAACTGACAGAGCAGGGTCACAAGTTATTTTAATGAAACTTAACTTAAAAAGTAACGGCCGCACTTAGAGACGTCTATTATTAAGCTTGATTAAAGTTGCTGCGGTCACTTTCTTTGCTATAGCAATAGAATAAGACGCAGCAACTTTAATCAAACTTAAAAATTAATTGTAGTCTCTGAGTGTGGCAATAAGAAAAACTTTTTCTTATTTGTGAAATGATTTCTTTAATAAATACGGTGCCTATCGTTCCCCAAATTTGTATTATTTTTGTTTTATTTCCAGGATTCCAAAACAGCTATTTAGATAGGTAAGGTTAGGTTAGGTTTGTGAGCGCCATAAAATGCTAATTGTTGCGGCGGGAAATACGTTTTTTGGCAAATGAAAATTTATGTCTATGTCTATGATATGTCTATATATATTTAAGATAGTCTATAATACATTCGACCAAACATATTTCGCGCAAACGACACAGACCCGAATAATTCTTAACAAACCCCTTTTTACGGAATTTTTATTGTATTCTTAGTTTGATTATTTTTATTATTATTATTTATTTATTCAAAGAAATTACACAGCATTACAGTAATACTAAGGCACTGTGAATTTTAGAATTTTAGAAGAAAATATAACAATAGTATAGACAGCGTGACAAAACAGTAAACAATGAAAATAATAGAACTTTAATAAATGATTTAGGAGACAGTTGAAGGCCGTGTATCCATCTTCACACAAAACCTCAGACATTCATCACGTACCATCGCCCATCTACTCGCAAGCACATCGACATTAGGAGTCACATCCAAAAACACATTCAGGAGTTGCAGAGCACGGACCAGCGGCGACTTGCGGCGGAACACGGTTTGCCATTCTAGAATGAGCACAAAAGCCTTTTTACGGAATTGTCCCGCAGACGCCATTACTCCAATGCACTATACCTCATATATAAAACCGGACAGTCTGAGTCCCCCCGCAAGATAGCGCAAGCCATACACATCAACACTAAGTTTCGCCTTACTTCCAGGGAGAAGAAACCCAAGGTTCCCAAAAGGAATTTTGTTGGGTACAAGAACGGGTAGTACCCGTACACCTTTTTGTACAGGAAGCGCAAAAACGTTTTCTGGACTTTTTCCAACAGCAAGATGTATGACGCCTCATGGGGATTCCAAACAGCTGAGGCTGTCTCCAGCTTACTTCTCACGAGAGCGGTGTAGAGAAGCCTTATGGCCTTTGATGAATCGGTATCTATACTAATATTACTTATAAGGGTGATTCCACGAGCGTTTCAACCGCCGTCAGTCCCTTGATCGCATTAGAGTCGAAATTCCTGTAGCTGTGGATGCCATTATCGGTTATTTTTGTAGAAGTCAGGGCACTCTATAAAATAACCGAAAATGGCACCCAAATCTACAGAAATTTCGACATTAATGCGATCAAGGGACTGACGGCGGTTGCAACGCTCGTGAAATCACCCGTAAAAAGGCAAAAGATAAAAAAAAGATAAAAGATATTTATTCAGTAAGTAGGCCGCACGGACACTTTTACACGTCAAAATCTACCAGCGCTTCCCAAAAGGAGACCACTGCTGAGAAGAAGCGCCGCAAGAAACTCAACAGTTAGTCATTTTTTTAATAAAAATATAACAATGTCACTACTTATTCTAGCATTATATAAAACTGTAAAAATAATATTAAATATCTGCGTAGTTTTGCAGGAGAGGTAGTTTGTATGTTTTCTTGTATGTATGTAAGGGGTAATCTCCGGCACTACACATCCGATTTCAAAAACTCTTTCATCAACATTTACCTACATTGCAGCGGGCTTAACCTACCATGCATGGACGAGGTAAAAGTTTGACAGGTGCCAGGGAAGTGAATACATCTGTTCCATACTCTAACGTAAGACTTAACGCTTAAGGATTAAAATAAAAGAGTCCCGTCTTGATAAAATCGCTATAAAAAAGTGAAAATCGCTATCTATTGTCGCTTAGTAAAGATAATATACATTCAGTCAACAAAGTATCGGGAATGGATGATTTGTTTATGGTTCCAAATTCAAATTTTTGTTTTTTTTTGTTGTTGTTAGATTGGCACAACTGTTTTCTATTTTGGCGCGGAGTTTGAGTTGCATCTGTTATTTATATTAAATACAGTGCTGTTTTTAGTTATATCATATCTAGTGTGTATTGCGAATTTCATAATGGACAAAAACATTGAACAAAGAGTTTGTCTTAAATTTTGCATCGCCAATGGAATTTCGTGTTCGGAGTCACTGAAAATGTTACAGAAGGCTTACGGTGATTCGACTTTATCAAAAACACGTGTTTATGAGTGGTACAAAGCGTTCAAAAGCGGTCGAGATGTGATGGAAGATTTGCCTCGCTCTGGTAGGCCATCAACGTCTGCAACTGAAGTTAACATCGCAAAAGTGAAGGAAATAGTGACTGAAAATCCTCATTCAACTTTGAGAGAGATAGCCGCCGAACTTTCTGTATCTCACGAGTCGATCCGTACTATTTTAACTAATCATTTGGGTATGAAACATGTTACCGCTCGGCTAGTCCCAAAAGACCTGAATTTTCTCCAAAAACTCAATCGCATGAGAGTCGCTGAGGACATGCTAGAACGAGTCAATTCCGACCCAACATTCATGAAACGCATTGTTACTGGTGACGAGACGTGGGTTTACGAGTTTGACATGCAAACTAGTCAACAAGCTTCGGAGTGGCGCCTTCCAACTGAACCGAAACCGAAGAAACCACGCCAAAGTCGATCAAAAGTCAAAGTCATGTTGACTGTTTTCTTTGACTATCGCGGTGTTGTGCACTCGGAATTCTTGCCGGAAGGTCAAACGGTAAATAAAGAATATTATTTGAGCGTTATGCGGCATTTAAGAGAGCAAATTCGACGAAAAAGGCCAGATTTGTGGAATGAAAATTCTTGGATTTTGCACCACGATAATGCGCCTTCGCACAAGGCCATCATTGTGAAAGAATTTTTGACCAAACACTCAACAAATACCATCGAGCAACCACCATATTCACCAGATATGGCTCCTGCCGACTTCTTTCTTTTTCCTAAACTCAAATTACCACTTCGTGGCACCCGTTTTCAATCGGTAGAAGACATAAAGGAGAATTCGCGCCGAGAACTGAATTCAATTCCGGAAACAGCGTTTAAAAAATGTTTTGATGATTGGATTATTCGTTGGCGTAAGTGTATCGTTTCTGAAGGAGCATACTTTGAAGGTGATAAAATAAATTTGGATGATTAACAAACAGTTTGTGTATTATTGATCTTTTCCCGGTACTTTCTTGACAGAGTAGTAAGTCAGTACGAGACACTTTTATTTTAAGTCTAACGTTAGAATATGGAATAGATGTAGGTATTCATTTCCCTAGCACTCTGTGAAATTTTGCACCCTGTCACATTACTTAATGTGTATGTTACCTTTAATAACAGGAAAACGTGAAATATTAGCAATGATTCATTTAAATCAACTAAGAACGCGGTGCGTCATAAAATTAACTGATTCTTAGCTTATTTACCTAATGACACAATACTTATATTTGACGTAGCTTTCCGCCCGCGACGTCGCCTGCGGAGAGTCAGTGCTTTCGTTAGTTAAAATATAGTATATGTCCACCCTGAAAGTTAATTCTGAGTGTTGGTGAAAGAATTTTTGAAATCGGTCGTGTAGTTTTAGAGTTTATTCGTTGCAAACATATAACAATACAAATCTTTCCTCTAATATTAGAGTAGATGTAGATTATTACTAATTACTAGAAATCGGATATTCGGTCGGTCTTTTATCATGTTTGCTCGCTCGTTGTAGCTCTGTCGTTCCTCGGGGTACCTAAAGTCGCCATCTATAGAACTTGTGAACGATGTAAACAAAGCGCCATATTGATATTGTCTATAGTTTGACGAGTTTACTAGTGATGGGAAAAGTACACTAAGATTAAAAATCCTTTAAAATTTATTTTTTAAACAACCAACACTAGTCAGCTATCATAGACAATTGCAGACTTGAAACGAAACAAATATGTCATTGCGATATGTCGGAATAACCTCAACTGCAAAATAATTTCAAACTTTTACTGAAATATCGAATATTAAGTGATTTTATATTGTTCAATAAGGATCAGAATAACAAGTGGTGAAATAGCATATGGATTTAGTAGTGATGGAGAGCTAGTGTGAAAGTTTACGAAGAAATGTTGCCTAAAAGGTTTGTTTACATGGTTCACAAGTTCCATTGATGGCGACTGTAGTGGCAGAATAGCAGTGTTATTGTTTTTCACACAAGCAGAGTACACTGCGCTATGGCCCTTTTGCTCTGCTGTAACGCACACATGGTTTTGGTAACTGATATGTAAGTAATTAACCTTATCCTTACATAGAATAAAGTCGCTTCCCGCGTCTGTCTGTCTGTTTATCCGCTAACTCCTAAACCACGCAACGGATTTTATTACGGTTTTCACCATCAGTTAGATAATTTTTACGGAAGGTTTGTTTATAATAGGAATAGCACCCGGATCGAAGCGAGTCGCTAGTAACCTATAGAATCTGTCTACAGTCGGCGAAGAAAAAAAAATACAGTCGAATTGAGAACATCCTCCTATTTAATGTCGGCGCCAACCCCTACAGCATGTTTTGATATTGCGTCTACACAAGTTAAATATCCATGCAATATTCTTTTAAATGATTTTGTTATTTTTTTTTTATTAAGACTCGCGACGCCGGATTTAACCACCACTCGCTTTAATCCGAATAATTAATGAAACAAACAAATAAATGAACAATAGCGCGATCCACCTAACCTACAATTGACAACAGCGCCATCTCTCACCTTCTGCAGGAACGAGTTGATCCATTTCGTGAACGTTTTCTTCTGTATGTGCAGCCGCTCCTCCTGCAGCGCCTTGATGCGCCCCTGCTCGAACTTGAGCGCGTCCTCTCGCTGAGTCATGTTGCTTCGCTGCTGCACCGCCGCTGCGTAACCACCCGGCTCATACTGCGGCCCTGAAAACAAAAAAAAATTAGACCCTTAGTCCATTAGAGAACCAAATTTTTAACCCCCAACGCAAAAAGAGAGGGGTGTTATAAGTTTAACGTGTCTGTCTGTGTATCTGTGTATCTGTCTGTGGTATCGTAGCTCCCAAACGGATGGACCGATTTTCGTTTAGTTTTTTTTGTGTCGTAGATAATTTTATCCCGAGTGTTCTTAGCCATGTTTCATGAAAATCTGTTCAGCCGTTTGAAGATCATCAGCTCTTTTCTAGTTGATGAGGGGATCTGATTTTTTGATTCTTGAAATCTTCTAGTGACGAAGTCCCCAGTGAAACTGTACGTGCTTGGAGCCCGTTAAAGGTTTTGCTCATTGCTCAGAAGGTGTTTAGGCGCTGATATCGGGGGTTTTTAACTCGGTTAGGTTAGTTGTTGACGATGACTTCGTAGTCCGTGGATGGTAATGCACCGTGACTACTTTGCCTCTGACTTTGGTAGGAGGCATGCCGAACCTAGATAGGCAGTGCGTCGGGGGCCCGCTGATGGGCTCCTACCTCTCAGATGGTATGAGGACCAACCACTAACAAGGTATAGTAAGGTCAGCAGAGTTTTAGTAATTTTTAACCCCCTCCCCCCCTTTTTGAATGGCCCCTTTCTCAGTTTGATGACGAAACTGGGAACTAAAGAGCTGGAAGCTTAGCATTACTATTCAGCAATTGAATTAAAATGTAATTATGTCTTTTATTAGGTACTTAATATATTTATAAGCCACATGCGAGCTCACCAGCGACAACA
The DNA here is from genome assembly GCA_963241965.1 of Tortrix viridana. Lineage (NCBI taxonomy): Eukaryota > Metazoa > Arthropoda > Insecta > Lepidoptera > Tortricidae > Tortrix > Tortrix viridana. The sequence continues at coordinate 7,762,256 of OY725198.1, read as the reverse complement.
GAGTCTTCTTTAAAACGGCCGCCGTGACCGAAATCGGTCGGACCAATCATCATCATCAACATCCGCATGTAGTAAATTAATGTATATTGTTTTGTCGATAACTGATTTTTAAAATGAATTAAAAATGGCCCGTCTTCTGCAGCTCCAGCATTTCAGTTAAATTTAATATTTACAGGACCTACAGGCCACAAGCGCAGATCCAGGGGGGAGGTCATGGGGGTCATGCCCCCCAACCCCCACCTTGCGACAATCTTCTAATCAATATTCATTGTTCCATTAAAAAATCATATTTGTGGTAATTTGGGAGCCCGTGCCCCCCCGAAACCTGCTCCTGCATTTGCCTTTGACAAGCCACTGCTTAACCTTTTTATTCGGCTGGCTCTAGTCTCTACTCACCATAGCGTCTGGAAGGTTGGTAGTCCTGATAAGACTGGAGACTCACGTTGCTCAGTGGTCTCTGCATTTTGTCGCGCATGCGCTTTAATCGTTACACTAAGATTACACTCATTTCATACTAACTATCTTTGGTTTATTTTAGCCTGGAAGTAAGATATAGTTCTTATTCAAACCCTTTTGGCTTAGACGAATAGCAATCGGAAATCTTTACTTATATATCGCACCTTGGATGAAAGTGACCTAATACAAAATGTTTTCTACTTCGAGTCATAACATTATTATTATAGAGACCTAATTCAAAATCTAAACATTTTGGAATTAGTTCACTTTCATTCTAAAGGTGCGATATATATAAAATGAATCCCTATTTCACGCCATAACTTGACGGCTTGTCCAATTCGGCTATTTTTTTAAAATATTCCTTGTCCGAGGAAGGTTATTATGAAGAGAAAAATTGGATATTTCAACTTTAATGGGGGAAATGGGAGTGGGAATTTTAACCGAAGCGAAGCGAGGGCGAGTCGCTAGTAACTACTTAATATGTGACGTTCTCAATATAAAGAGACCTTATGGAGGAATGCAGTTATGCTCTTCTTATTCTTGTAACTGTACGAATACTATGGTAACAGTTCTAAAAACGGCGTAACCACCTGCCTCCATAAGGTCCCTTTATATTGAGAACGTCACATATTGTACAGAAGAAAGATTTGTTAGTTCTTTTGTAATCAAAAATCTCTGAAACTAGTGAACCGATTTTAATAATTGTTTCACCATTAGAAAGCAATTTACCCAGAAAAAAAAAACTATATTTTAACTTATTTTAGAGTAAATTTCCGGGCGTTACCGCCGTCATTAGTGTCACCAATATATTAACGAAATCAATGACGACGCGTTTAGCCTAGTTGGTAGTGACCCTGCCTACGAAGCTAGCGGTCCCGGGTTCGAATCCCGGTATGGGCAAATATTTGTGTGATGAGCGCGAGTATTTGTACCAGAGTCATGGATGTTTTCTATGTATTTAAGTATCTATTTCTCTATATAAGTAATGTATATCGTTGCCTGGTATCCATAGTACAAGCCTAGAGCTTAGTTTGGGACTAGGTCAATTTGTGTGAGATTGTCCCTGATATTTATTTATTTATTTAATGACACCTACCAGCAACTCTGGCTTATTAATTTATTATAAGAAATGAATAAGTCAGTGAATAAATTAAATTATTAAAGTATTTTTAAGCACATTGAACCTAATTCAAGTGTTCTAATACGGAACCTTCGGTCCGCGAGTTCGACTCGCTCATGTCCAGTGTTTGACCCGTATGTATGCATGTTTTGTATGTTTGCATATTCGCGATTATCTCAAAATCTACTGCACCGATTTGCGAAATTCTTTCGGAAATATAATCCACGTACTTATGATATGGTTCTAAGATATAAATACACTGGCGTTGCTTGCGGAATCCGCGTGATTCGAGTTATCTTTGCGATTAACTATCAAAGTAAATTAAGGATTTGAATTATATTGAGTAAAATATTTTTATATCCGTTAAGCGGACCTTCATAGAGGTTTTTATCGTGTCCCCTTGTTTAGCATACACTAATTTCATCGAATGTGTCGTTACATCGAACTTCATTTGATCGAAAGCTAATTTCTGCTGAAACCTTATTGTTTTCAGGTTATCTTAAGCATGGGTTACTTAGGTTAGGTTAGACCTGTCGATGAAATGAAAATTAGGCGAAGTAAAACATTCTATGAAATGAGTCGGGGATTCGAGGGTCAACCGGTTTTTATTGTAGGTTCAGGAATGCGCCTTTATCGAAGTAAATACAGTTTAAAGCGTCCAAAGTGATAATTAATCCGGTAACGTCACATAACCGCGGTTCGACGTCGTCACGCATGCGCGTCGTTCACCTACGTAATAATTGAATAAAATACCAGCTCGTGCCTAACTGTAAAAATAATGTGTGTTCTATAGGGCCTAGTCTAACATGCAACGCAAGAATAAAGTGACAGCACGAATAAAAAGTTGCTATAGTAATTAAATATCATGCTTAGCTTAGAGCCTGTGCACACTATCGTTTATAGCCCTTACACCCCCGCTCAAAACGATAATGTAATAAAATGGCCAAATATATCATAATTGAACATAATATATATTTAAGAATAAGAATAAGAATTATTTATTATCCAAAAAGAGTACATATTCCTTAACTTAATTTACAGCGGATCCCAAACTAGGCTGAGCCTGTATCTTGGGCATCCCAAGAGCGAAGTTAACATGTGGTCATTAATTATTTTGGAATACGTATTATGCATAAGAAAAGTAATAAGAAAAAATTTCGACTAATACTAAGAAATAAAGATGTGTGCGTGTGTGTGTGTGCGTGTGTGCGTGCGTGCGTGCGTGCGTGCGTGCGTGTGTGTGTGTGTGTGTGTGTGTGTGTGTGTGTGTGTGTGTGTGTGTGTGTGTGTGTGTGTGTGTGTGTGTGCGTGTGCGTGTGCGTGTGCGTGTGCGTGTGCGTGTGCGTGTGCGTGTGTGTGTGTGTGTGTGTGTGTGCGCGCGCGTGGCTGTGTGTTAGTGATTAATATAGTATAGTATAGTGTAATAACATTAATACTTTGTAGCAAAGACTTTTCCTTTGCTCACTGCTTTACAGCGTCTAGGCATAGACGCCTCAAGAGCGACAATAGTTAATTATATTATTAGGAATTATAAAGATGTGTTGCGATATATTTGGCCACTTTCGCTGCTCCTGTCTATTTGATGCTGACTGTACAGGCTGACTGATATCCGCTGTAGGTGTCTGCTTCACTGCGGGGACACACTCCATGCTATTTTGTAATTTTGTTAAGTTTTAACTTACATTCTCCGTGTATCTTTCATGTAGTGATTAAGTATGTATTTCTCTATATGTATAAGTATGTATATCGTTGCCTGGTACCCATAGTACAGTTCGCCATCAAATATATGTATCTGTACATATCAGAGTGGTCAAAAATATCTGAACATGCACTCTAACGCCTTGACAATAGAGTCGTGCTCAGATATTTGTGAGCACTTTGTTTGCTGCAATATATATGATGGCGACTGTACAAGCCAAGAGCTTAGTTTGGGACTAGGTCAATTTGTATGAGATTGTCCCCTAATATTTATTTATTTAAAACAAATTTAAATAGTACACCTGGTTTCGCTCGGTGTTGGTATTTAGAGTCTATTTAGCATTGTCTAAGTCCTAGATAAACATACATACAATGTTCCGAGCAAACCCACGCGGCGCACTATGCGCGCGGTCACCGACCTGCGCGCGCATAAGCTTTATGTGCATAACAGTAATGGCACTGGTGCATGCAGATTCCTAGTTTGGGTCGCATAATTATGGCTGCACTGATTTTGGTCAGTTCTCTATAATATGGACGTTAAATTGTAACGGTTTGACTCTACTGCGGGAAACTCGAAGACGGTAAGTATGTTTGACCGGTATATAATATAATGTACGCGATTCTGTCAAACGGGTCATACACAGTCACAGAAACAAAAGTTGTCTCTCCTTTTCAAGAATAAGGACTTTGAAACCAAATTTTTCGGGTTAGGATATAATTAATGGGAGTCTGGTGTAGTTTTGGCCTGTATCGAAATTATACGAGTTAAAAACTCCCACGTCATTTTTGAGGAACAGAAGGGACCATGTTGAACCTAAATCAGTGTATGACCCACCGCTCGTAGGTACGAATTAAATCGCAGTTAAACAAATTGACGACGCGGTTAGCCTAGTTTGTAGTGACCCTGCCTACGAAGCTAGCGGTCCCGGGTTCGAATCCCGGTAAGCGCAAATATTTGTGTGATGAGCGCTAGTATTTGTTCCTGTATCATGGATGTTTTCTATATATTTAAGTATGTATTTCTCTATATAAGTAAGTATATCGTTGCCTACTATGTTATTCTGTTGACACATCGTCGTTAAGTTATACTCAGTCGATGAATAGCCGGCGAATTTACGTAAACTCGCCGGCTATTCATCGACTGAGTTCACGGAGAAAAAAATCTAGTTCCGTGTAACAGAATATTGTATTATATCTGACGACTATACACACATTTTACACATTAATATAAAATTCTACTTCTGTACAACATAATTTCTAGTACCTATTAACATTTACCTAGTGTCGTAGGAAACAAATTTTGTGTAGTATACAAAATATGTTGGACGTTAAATGCATATTTGACTCTGTAACTATTAGATAGTAACCACTACAATATCAAAGTTTTCGTGTACTAGAATATTTTATGTATGTATGTATGTAAACTCTTTATTGCACAAAAACTAGAATATTTGTATTTTAACTAGAATATTTTAGTATTAACAAAAATATGTCTTGTTGTCATTAAAATAAAATCTGTTAACAATAGCTGAAATCTGTTTTCCTACACCAGAATCATAACTACAATAAAATCTGGTAATATTGTGGAATATTTTTTTCTCCGTGTTATAAATAGTTTCAACACAGTATAAATATAACTAAAGCAGTAAAGAAACTACGAACAAACGTTCGAAACGTCGCACTAACACAGACGCACGTCTCAACGAGACCCCTAAGCGGACATGGCAGTGCTGTCAGTGGCGGGTGTCGCGTCGACACGAATGATTGAGACGTAAAATAATATATAAAATCTAAAACTCAACTGGCGTCTGCTATGACGCACTCTTACTATTTTTATATAGCCTATGACACTCGTACGTTTCGAATAATATGCTGCGTAATAGCAGATAACGTGACGGCTGCGTAATGCTAGGCATTACAACACGAGTGTTGTAATACCAATTACGCCGAATCGCGTACAATACATCTACACTAATATTGTAAATCCTCAATGAAAAAAATATAATTATACATACACATATAGGTAATAATTGAATTATTAATAATTATTTTGATGTTTCATCTCGAGTGTATCGTAATTCGAATAAAATCGAAATTCGAAAACAATTACAGTAGCAGCGGACGCGTAAAGTGAACATTACAACCACAGTTAAGATTTGACACCGCGACAGCAACACCACTGACTAACGTAAAGCTAGTTATATTATAAACCTATAGTTTCTGAACGCGTTGTAGAGGTTTACGATGTGGGTGTAGTTAAACATTAAAAGCTGTGTTTAGCCTTTTTTAGGGTTCCGTACCCGAAGGCTGCCAAACGGTACCCTATTGCTAAGCCTCCGCTGTCCGCCCGTCTGTCCGTCTGTCTGTCGCCGGGCTGTATCTCATGAACCGAAATAGGTAGACAGCTGAAATTTTCACAGAATGTGTATGTCTATTGCCTCTATAGCAACAAATAATAAAAATTAAATTAAATTAAAACTTAAAGAGGGGCCCCATACAAGAAACGTGATTTTTTTGTTAAATCCAGCTGTATCTCATGAACCGTAACAGGTAGACAGTTGAAATTTTCACAGAGTGTTTATTTTAATTGCCGCTATAACAGCAAATAACAAAAATATAATAAAATTTAAAATTAAAGGGAGCTCCCATACAAAAAGCGGGATTTTATTAAATTTTGTGACTCCGCGGGCTGTATCTCATGAACCGTAATAGATAGACTGTTGAACTTTTCACAGAGTGTGTAAATCTGTTGCCACTATGACATCAAATAATAAAAATTAAATTGAATACAAAAATTCATGGGGGTCCCTAAATAAAGGGATGTAATGAATTTAGACAATTACCTACTTTACATATTGTTATAGCGCTTATCTTGTTTCTTTTACGAAAGTAAAAGACGACTCTCACTTGGCCGCTTTTTTATGAATCTCAAACGTCTTTTTACCAATTGTATGCAGAGTTCAACGGACGCTGAAATTTTCATAAAAACAAACATTATTTGGATGGGATGAATACAAACGTTTGCGCAAATATTTGATTGCCTTTCGGGTTATTGAACCTGTGTTTACAATATGACATTTGTCATTGGCTAGGCTGGCCACCGAATCGCGTCATGTCGCGTACAGCCCTTAGCCAAGATGCCCATCGATAACTAGCGTTTCTAATCGTTTAGTTTTTTAACCAATCGCGTCACTGGTAGATCACGTGACTCTTCATATGACGTGATCTACCAGTGACGCGATTGGTTTAAAAACGAAACGGATAGAAACGCTAGTTAGCGATGGGTATCTTGGCTAAGGGCCCTGTACGTCTAGCTTCTTAGAGCCAGTTGGATGACGCGTTTTTAATAATAATAATAAATATCAGGGGACAATCTCACACAAATTGACCTAGTCCCAAACTAAGCTCTAGGCTTGTACTATGGGTACTAGACAACGATAAACATACTTATATAGAGAAATACATACTTAAATATATAAAAAATATCCATGACTCAGGAACAAATACTAGCGCTCATCACACAAATATTTGCCCAAACCAGGATTCGAACCCGGGACCGCTAGCTTTGTAGGCAGGGTCACTACCAACTAGGCTAACCGCGTCGTCAAAGTGGACGGGATGTATGTAGCTCTAGTATCTCGGGAACCTAACCACGTCGTCAAATAAATGAAAAGAAAAAACTCAACGTTTCTTCCATTTATAACCATTTTACAATTTGAAACGCGAGTGCCATATCTGGAATGTAAATAGCGACCACAGGAGTGGTCGTTATCTGAGTGATAAGACGGCAACACTGAATGGGCTTTCTGCTTTTAAGCAGGACTTCTATCTGTTTAAATCCTCTTTGGACATCTCAAACCTCAACATTTAAACTACATATCACTAACCCGAACTTGTACTATTATCTATTCTGTGCCCGAACGCAATGGCTAATGGTTAATATTATAAATGTGAAAGTTTGGATGGATGTTTGTTACTCAATCACGTCAGAACGGCTGAACGGATCTGGATGAAATTTGGCACAGAGATAGATTATACTCTGGAACAGCACATAGGCTACTTTTCATCCTGAAAAAAATTGATAGTTCCCAAAGGACATGTGATTATATGCAATAATATATAATAATCCAGCCTATATACGTCCCACTGCTGGGCACAGGCCTCCACTCCCAATGAGAGGGTTCGGGCTATAGTTCCCACGCGGGCCCAGTGCGGATTGGGAACTTCGCACACACCGTCAAATTGCTTCGCAGGTGTGTGCAGGTTTCCTCACGATGTTTTCCTTCACCGAAAAGCTCATAGCTCATAGCTCAAAGCCGTGGTACCCTAATGGTTTGACCTGCCGACTCTTAAGCAGAGGGTCGTGGGTTCGAACCCGGGCTCGCACCTCGTAAGTTTTTCGGAATTTATGTGCGAAACATATGCAATAATATGGGATTATTAATATAGGTTTACCCATACCACCGGAGTGGTTGGCGATTACTCCACCGACATGAACTTCAAAGTAAACATTACTAACACACATACTCACACTTATAAACTTTATAAAATTACTGTGATTTGTCGACATGGTACAAAAAAGTCCGAAAAAGTAAGAGATGTTGTCAGGAAATTTTAATTTCACCTCACCAGAGCCCTTAGCCTAGATGCCCATCGCTAACTAGCGTTTCTATTCGTTTCGTTTTTAAACCAATCGCGTCATTGGTAGATCACGTGATACGGAGAGTCACGTGATCTACCAGTGACGCGATTGGTTTAAAAACGAAACGGATAGAAACGCTAGTTAGCGATGGGCATCTTGGCTAAGGGCCCAGCTCGGAAAGGCTTTCTTTGTCGGTCAAAATCTGCGCGCAAAAGTCCACTTTAACCGCTAGCGTGGAAAGTAATGTTAGTGGTGTGCGCGCGGGGGGCTGCGCGAGCGGCTACACCTGATGTGGCGGCGCTCGTGGAATTGTTTTTCCAACACCAACTGTTTTCACATACTGGTTGTAAGCAGGACTTACTCGCGTACAATGAACATTTTTTTTATTATTACCTCGACGAAAAAAAGGCTCGCGAAAGTTAAAGACAATACCAAGTGGTTTCCTCGGTACATTGAGGAGAAAAATTGTGTGTTTCGCACGGCAGTAAAGATATTTGGGTTTCGAGGCTACGCTCGCTACGCTCGTGGTTCAATTTTAGAATTCTGACTCTAACTCGGGATTCAATAATGGCTCTCGCGCCAAATAACTTTGCAGCCTTGCATAACACAACAATTTTTTGATCTGGTAACCCTTAAACCGAGCCGTCAAATTTCAGTTAAAATGTTATTCACTTGAATTCGGACCGTATAATATAATAAAACCGGACTGGGAACTAGTGCCCTTACAATTTACATCACATTTATTAGATTCGGTCCAATAGTTTAGAAGCTATAGTGAAACATCCGATTATTGGTCACATACTGATTGACTGTTAAAAAAACACTTTAGTTTCGCGCCATATTTAAAGCTTTCGGCACACCAAACGCGTGTCAGGCGCGTCGCGCTTTGAACGCGGGCCCGCGCATGTTGTTAAACAACAAATCAAATTTAACCCGGCACACCAAAAAGTAACGCGGCCTGCGCAGGGCACGCGTTCGAGCTGCTTCGCGCACGCAACTCGGGCAGCGCTTCGCGTGGCGTGCGCGAAGCAGGCGCGTCGCGCGCGTTGGCATGCGTCCCGTCAGCGCGGCAACGGCTCAGGTACTAGTCGTTGTATTTTTTACAAACGCGTGGTGGGGGTACGCGCGCGCCGCGCAGCAAGTCACACCGAACGCAGCCACGAGGCGTGCGCAGCGCTGGCACGCGTTCAAAACGCGTTGAAGCTGCCGCCTGCCTGCGGTGTGCCGGTGCTGCGACGCTCACGCCACGCGACGCGACGCGACGCGCCTGACACGCGTTTGGTATGCCGAAAGCTTAAAATGTAAAATGGCGTCTTCAACACAGACTACATGTGCTAGCGCAGGCTAATATCGCATCTATATTAACAAGTAATGAGACTTTAATAGCGTGAACATGTTTTATTACTGTAAAAAACGTTTACACGTGTTTTAACTCCATGCAAATATAGTTCTTATTTTTATAGCAAATCTTCCATGTCAACAAAACCCTATATGCAACAGTGGCTTTGAAAGATTCAATCATCGAGCTATACTAATATGGTTGTATATGCAATATAAGTTATGTGTCACTTGCGTCATTTTTCCTGGTAGCACGTTATTAGCGTGAACGTAGTTTCTAGTACGTATATGCGAATATAAGATGTTTTAAATACGTAATTGAGGTGAGAATTGCGTACAGTTTATTTATAAGAAGGACTCGCAGAAATTCACAGAAATTCCATTCCATTCCATACTAGAATAATTAGAAATCTGTATTCTCCAAGTGAAACTCGATTTCTCAGATTATTTCTTAGCATTTACTCTGACTAAAATACAAAACTTAGTGCCCATAATAAAAAAAACTGGTCAAGTGAGAGTCTGACTCGCGCACTGAGGGTTCCGTACATATTTGGCTGGTATTTAGTATTTGTTGTTATTCTATTAGGGTTTCTATAATCATACTAGACGCTTGATATTTTACCGTTTTTACGATGCAACGAAAATTAAAATGCGTTGAAAAAACAACGCTTCTTGTATTTAACTTTCTTGATTTTTTTTAATGTGTTAGGAAATCCGCCGTAATAACACATATTCTGAAAAAAAAATCAACCCACTATCTATTACGGTTCAAATGATACAGCTCTTTATAGTTAGGACAGACGGACGGACGGACAGCGTAGGCTTAGTAACAGGGTTCCGTTTGACACCCTTTGGGTACAGAACCCTAAAAATGATGTAGAATACCTATTTAATGCTCTATCACTCAGCTCTGCTGGTTTTGGGACCATTATAACGCATGGTCCTTTACAATAATATTTACACAAATATTATGCTAAAATGAACCAACAAGGTCGTCTATAACCGGACATTAAAATCCATAGGCAACTTCTAAACACTTCTAACCAGTTCTTCGTCCAGAGGCAAAGGTGCTTCGCCATCAGCCACAACTAGGCTATCGTTCGTTAGTATCAATTACAAGAGGTATGCAACCGCCCTTCATGAGTTTCATGACGTAGCACTTACGTAGTTATTATGAAATAGGTGTTTAGAATGTAGGTTTAATTAGGTATATCATATATTTAAGCCGGCATTAAAAAATACAGTGGCATTTTACGCCTTCATGACGTAGCACTTACGTAGTTATTAAGTTATTATTAAATAGAAGGTATTTAGAATGTAGGTTTAATTAGATATATCATTTTTTTATGCCCGCATTAAAAAAATACGGTGGCATTTTATTGTCTTGATAAAATTGCTATAAAAAAGTGAAAATCGCTAGTAGCTTAGTAATAAAAGTCAGGACGAGACACTTTCATTTTAAACCTTAGCGTTAAGTCTTACGTACGTTAGAACATGGAATAGATATATTCATTTCCCTAGCACCTGTCAAATTTTATCTCGTACATGCATGTTAAGCCCGCTGATTCACAAGAGGGTTGTTAAATTGTTGTCTGTCTATGTGTGTCTGTGGTATCGAAGCGCTGGTACTGCTGTAATGCTGGAATCTGAATTGTTCCCAGTGAGGGAGCACCTTTAAAAAACAACACATGGACTGATCGACAAACAGTTTCTTGAACGGTGTTAACAATATGTAGTTTTATTTATATTTTCAGTTATAACTAAAGCTTTAAATTTACTGTTTTATCAAGTTCTGCAACGTTTTTACGTCTCGATCGCGTTTGCGTAAAAGTCACTTTGTGTGGAACTGTCAAACGTCTCGAATACGCGCCGCAAGGGGCGCTGTCACACTTCCATACTAATTAAGACTAAACGCAAACGCGATCGAGACGTAAAAAACCTTGCAAAACTTACATATTTAGTAATGATTACGCAGATTATTCGTTTAATTATAAATAACGCATCGACATTTATTTTGAGACCGTGTCTAATGGATAATTGGTATAACTGGTTTTGAATTTGAATGATTTCATGCGGTTCATTATTAAAATACTAGTTTTACCTTTTAAATCAATGGCTAGGGATTCATTCCAAACTATGTTTACTAATTTATCGTGCATTCCTGTTTGCATCTGTGACATTCATAGACAACGTGGATTTGTTTCAATCCGCTGCCTAACCACAAAGAGTCTTTCATAGACGCACGACCTCTAATCGGGACGTGGGGCCCCACTGAGAGCGGGGTACTAACAAGGAATCAAATCTTGTGCGATATCCCTGCATGATTGATATTTATTACTTACAAAGTACCATGTTAGAGACTTGTAGAAACTGTTATGAAGATATTAAAAGTATTGCTGGCCATTTGCAAACAAGTTAAGTGAAATTCACGTGTAGTTCACGGGTTTGAAAAAAGCTGCGCTTCTAGTTTAATAACGTATTTTTTTTTAATTAAAATTGATTATTTTGATCAAATATCGATAATATTCAATGTAATCGAAAATGAAACACAAATATATTTTTCAAATATTTATGGCATTTTAGAATATATCTGGTTTTTGTATAAAGCAAACAACGTGTAACTGTAACAAGAAATACTATAAATAAATAAATAAATAAATAATAAATATCAGGGACAATCTCACACAAATTGACCTAGTCCCAAACTAAGCTCTAGGCTTGTACTATGGGTACTAGACAACGATAAACATACTTATATAGAGAAATACATACTTAAATACATAGAAAACATCCATGACTCAGGAACAAATACTCGCGCTCATCACACAAATATTTGTCCATACCGGGATTCGAACCCGGGACCGCTAGCTTCGTAGGCAGGTTCACTACCAACTAGGCTAACCGCGTCGTCATATTATTATTACATACCTACTATTATTATTGTTTATTACCCGCCATAACTGGCGCCGCGCAATAAAAACCAAGGTCACCCGACCGCAAGCCTTGTATGGGTTTAAATTTAAACATGGAATCATACGTTCGTTGAGCGTTCCGAATTTGAATTCAAACGGTTTGACTATGACCACAGGCGCTTTTTTGTGGCAATGGCCGTTCGTTAACTGCCGAAAAATTATTAATTGGTATTTTGAAGGTCCGTTGTATAAACCGATGATTATGTAGCTCACGAATTGTCTATTGTTTAAAAAAAATAGGAGGCGTATTTAATGATTTATTATTAGGTATCTATTAAGGATTAAATTAAATTATTAGAAGACAAAATACGACACAAAAACGTTAAACGTTAATGTGTTACATTGGCCTCTATAAGCTGATAATAGTGCAACACAGCGGCCCTAGACAAATACGTAACGCTATAGCAAACGATGTTCAAAAACTGTAAAAAACCGGGCCAGTGCGAGTCGGACTCGCGCACTGAGGGTTCCGTACACATTTGGCGAGTTTTAGTATTTGTTGTTATTTTATAAGGGTTTGTTCTATAATCATACCAAATTTGAAGCTTGTATGTTACTTATGGATGTGTGGAGGGGGGGAGGTGTGGATTGCTTAAGGCATCAAGTAGTCTTAAAAATTAGCCCTCTCCTTGTCTATTTTCAAGTGTAAGAAACGAAAAGGGCGCAATTTATGTGTCAGATATGCTTTACTTACGATTGTGAAACAGGCGGTAATTTAAGTACCTAAATCAATATTTGTGACGTTCTCAATATAAACCCTTATGGAGGAAGGCAGTTACGCTCTTCTTGTTCTTGTAACTATACGAATACTATGGCAACAGTTCTAAAAACGGCGTAACCGCCTGCCTCCATAAGGTCCCTATATGTTGAGAACGTCACATTTTTTTAATAACGAAACTATTAATTATGTTTTCGAACGTTCTCACGCTTGACGTCATTGCTAGAATATTGAAGCCGTTCCATTGTACGAATAATTATACCTCCAGTACCTCACCGTAAGCTTCAAGGTCGCGAGAAAACTACTGCGGCTTCGACAATTCTTTCATACATCTACATTAATATTATAAAGAGGTAAAGTTTGTATACAGGGTGTCCCAATATCAGTAACCCACATTGACACCGGAGGTAGACCAGGCTAAGACGGACCGAACCAGACGTTATTTTTTTCTTTGCTTTTTTTATTTTTGACTTTTGATTTTTTTTTTAACGGAGTGGAAATGCGTTACGCATTGTTCCCACACCGAACCAGCCTAAAGGTGAACATTCACGGTCAGTTAAACTGATCAGTTAACTGACGTACATCCAGAAGCTGACCTTGAGTTCGTATAATTTTAACTTAATATTTCACATTCACGGTCAATTTTTGGATGTTCGTCAGTTCTACTGATCAGTTTAACTGACCGTAAATGTCCACCTTAACATGATCTTAGTAAAAATCGCATGGTTTTCAAGATTTGCCAGTTTAAAGTTCTTTTCCAGTACAAACTTTAAACTGGCATATAACGAAAACCATGCGACTGTTACTGAGGTCATGTTAGGCTGGTACATCGGTGGTTGCAAAGGCAATAAATCAACTTCGTAGTATTTTCTTGAGATTTTCTGCAACTTATGCATAATCTCGATTCCGTATTCCATGCTTAGCTTATTGCACTTCAATGCAGTCGCGTGCCGCGCGTCAAGAGAGTGGGATCCCCTTGGATCGCATAATGTGTTTTATACTAATATTTTTTCGCATAATTGTTTTCGTATAATTTGTATTGGCATAATTGTACTGTCGCATAATAATACTTTAGCATACTCCTTTTTTAGCATATTAGGCTATTAGAATAATTTTAGTTGGACTAATTTGTATTTGACTAATACACTTTATGCATATTATTATTTGGGCTAATTGAACCTACAAAATTAACAACAAAATATTAGGTAAGGTTACGTTAGGTACATTAGGTTAGGTTAGGTTAGTATGATATCCAGGCGCGAAGCGCCCAAGCAACGCAGAATAGGAGGTCCGCTAAGCGGACCTCCGTCGACCTCGCCTTAGTTCCTAAATATTTTTTTTATCACAATACTGTTATGCATTTTGTAATGATGCCAATTTATTGTTATGACTTTTTGTATTTATGCTATTTGACGTTAGTCTTGATGACGATTATGCTTTCTGTATTTATGCTTTTTAATTTTATGCGTAAAAATATATGCGAAAGATGATTATGCACATCGCTATTTCGGCTAAAAGCAATTATGCGTAACAATATTATTACAAATAATTTTATGCCATCCAATTGAGAACCCAAGAGAGTAGGTTAACTCTTATTTATTACTAGACTAGCTTTTGCCCGCCGCTTTGTCCGCGTAGAAGTCGTTTATCTCTATTCCCTCGGGAAGAGTCCGTTTTTTTGACCAAAAGTATCCTATGTCCTTCCCCGGGACTCAAACTATCTCCATACCAAATTTCATCTAAATCGGTTCAGGCGTGAACGCGTAACAAACAGACAAACACACGGTTACTTTCACATTTAGTCGTTTATCGCTGCTACCTCGGGAACTTGATTTTTTCGCGATAAAAATATGCTTATGTGCTATTCCAGACTATAATCAATCTGTGCCAAATTTCATCCAGATCCGTTCAGCCGTTCTGGCGTGATTGAGTAACAAACATCCAACCAAACTTTCGCATTTATAATGGTAGTAAGATATTATCAGTATCTTCTTTTCAATAAATAAATAAATAATAAATATCAGGGACAATCTCACACAAATTGACCTAGTCCCAAACTAAGCTCTAGGCTTGTACTATGGGTACCAGACAACGATAAACATTACTTATATAGTGAAATACATACTTAAATACGTAGAAAACATCCATGACTGTGGTACAAATACTCGCGCTCATCACACAAATATTTGTCCATACCGGGATTCGAACCCGGGACCGCTAGCTTCGTAGGCAGGGTACTAACCAGGCTAACCGCGTCGTCAAAATTTCAATAAACCAGGATTTACAGACATGACATACTAAGCCTAGAGCATAGTTTAATATTGATTAGTACCTACATATTGATTAGTACCTACATATTGATTAGTACCTACATATTGATTAGTACCTACTTGTGGGTCATCGGATGTTCTAAGAATTCTAAGAATGACGCAAGTTCAGGTTATCCGTTTTATGTTTGACTAGCTTCCGCCCGCAACTTTGTCTGTGACTTTCGCAAGTTAAAATATAGCCTAAAGGTGTATGGAATTGTCCGTTTTGTTACCAAGAAATGTATTGAATTTAGGTAACAAAACGGACAATTCCATACATCTTTTTGGGGACATAATAAGGAATTCTATTTTTCTTGTTCAGACTGGTGGTCCCAACCAACGTGCAATTTTTTTTCCAAATCTGAAGAAAAAGTGAAAGGTGTGCTATTTTTTTGAAATTCCCCTCTGAGTTAAATGTTGTTTTAGTGATATATTTCGTGTTATCGGTGCGGTTCATCGAGAGATATCACGTAACATTAGGTATAAGTAATCTTTCACATTCTGATAACAGCGTGACGTCATCTACCTGTCCTACTTATGCGCACGCGCAGTTCCGCACTGCAGTTTTATCATGTATTAGCGACCCGTCCTCGCTTCGCTAATGTAAGTTAAAATATGTGACGTTCTCAATATAAAGGGACCTTATTGAGGAAGGCAGTTACGCTCTGGTTATTCTTGTAACTATACGAATACTATGGTAACAGTTCTAAAAACGGCGTAACCGCCTGCCTCCATAAGGTCCGTTTATATTGAGAACGTCACATATAGCCTACGTTACTTCTAATGGTGAAAGAATTATTAAAATCTTTTCAGTAATTTCAGAGATTATCTAATACAAACAAACAAACCATTAAATAATAAATAAATAAGACAATCTCACACAAATTGACCTAGTCCCAAACTAAGCTCTAGGCTTGTATGGGTACTAGACAATTATATACATAAATACATACTTAAATATATAGAAAACATTCACGACTCTGGAACAAATACTCGCGCTCATCACACAAATATTTGCCCATACCGGGATTCGAACCCGGGACCGCTAGCTTCGTAGGCAGTCACTACCAACTAGGGCAACCGCTTCGCGCTTCCATTCCTCTTTAACTTGGCCTTTAAAAATTTTAACCCTCGATGCTATAAGTTTAACGTGTGTTTTTAATTTCCGTTTTTTTTTGTTTGAAAGTCGACTTGATCGAGTTCTTAGCTTGGTTTGGTGAAAATCTGTTAACCTAATGTTAATGTTAATGTTAATGCCCACCATACAACAAAATTTGCCAATGGAATAAGAACCTATTCTGAATAGAATAGTCTATTTTCTAATTTAATTGTCAGTCATAAAAACAAAAGAAATTCCACTCTATCTCCTTTGCAATGGATCTTTATTCCAACGGCCGTATTATGTACAAGAGCCTTAGGAGGTTAAGCCATTTAAGAGTTAACTCTGAAAATCGAGGTCCCGATTTTGTGGGGGGTTAAAAATAATTAGGTTTTTGTGTCGATATGGCGTCAATTTTGAATAGAAATGTGACGTTCTCAATATAAAGTGACCTTATGGAGGCAGACGGTTACGCCGTTTTTAGAACTGTTACCATAGTATTCGTATAGTTACAAGAATAAGAAGAGCGTAACTGCCTTCCTCCATAAGGTCCCTTTATACTGAGAACGTCACAAATAGCAAATGCTGGCTAAGGACACTAAAGACAACAAATGGCACGCTTTCAATTACTCCATTCTTTAAAAAAAACAATGTCAATTTTACAGCCAAAGATAAGCATAAAGGGGACGTAGACGGAAATAGAATCTGCGACAAAGTACAATAACTAACGCAACCGTTGGTTTGAAGATTCCCCTATGTCACTTTTCAAGGTCAAACATGACGAGAACTAAACTAACCTACTTACATAATACTTTAACCAGTAAAAATTTGCAACTAAAATCCGTTACACGCAACGTTACAATTTTCATATATCCTATGACATTCGCACGTTTTTAACGGATCATATGACACCCCATTTATTAAAATCGGTCCAATAGATTAGGAGTTAGAGGGGAACATCTGATAATCGGGTAAAAATACGCATAAGCTATCTTCTAAAACGAACGTTCCAATTGTTCCAAATTTTAAAGTAACGACCAATTTTTAACCATGACTCGGCGCTGAGTCAACGGTCGTTTTTTGTTAAGCACACGTCTTATCTCTGATCCTGTTGTAAAAACGCCAAAAGGGTTTGAAAAAAGAAATCCGTATTGCTGAGCGAAAGCGCGATCCGTTACACACGACAACACTTCACTTCAACAAATCACCTTGCACAGATTGCACCAACACTGGCTGCTAACACATTAACAATTCAAATGAAAAAAACTTGCCACAGACGAAACGTCAAACTTATTGCAGAAAATTTAAATTTGAATTTGGAATGGTTTGCTCTTAATTTACAGATAATATCGTTTTGAATTCTGTAACGTTTTAGAAGACTTTTTTTAAGAATATTTAAGGCCTTTTTATAGAAAAAAAATTACAAATATCAAAAACTACTATAAGTTTAGTTTTTCTGCAATAGGTTACACAGTACGTGCGCGCGCGACGGTGGTAGATACGGGACTAGTGAGTGACGCATCCTCGTTTCCGCCATAAGCAGAGATAATTGCAAGTTTTTAGCGTTCCGAGGGACAATTAAAAAACGGTTGTATTTGCATATGGCACAAGGTGCGCTTTTACCACACGGGATCTAGAAGAGAGGTAATTTTTTTAAACAAAGGACTAGACAATTTTGGGCCCACTAGAAACCGTTACTTACGGATTCATATTTGTATCGAGATTCATATTTTAAATGTCGTATTTTTCAACATTCCGCTTGACGCGGTTAACCTAATATAACCACTGTAATCTAGAGGTTAAGAGGAACAAATCGACATATCTTTCATTAATATACGTTGCAATACGTGTGTGAGGGCCCTGAGCCCTTAGCCAAGATGCATAACGCTAACTAGCGTTTCTATTCGTTTCATTTTTAAACCAATAGAAACGCTAGTTAGCGATGGGCATCTTGGCTAAGGGTTCTTTCCTGATACAAAAAGTAATTGCTCCTTTGAAAATATGTTTCCACGTAATCAATATACTTTCTGATCTTCATTATGTTTATTATTATGATTACGGTCTTCAGCATATAACGCTATTTATAAATAAATATATACTTAACGTCAAACAATTTATTATCCGCATTCGACTCTGTCCGTACAACTTACGTTATTCCCTCAAGAACTATCAAAGTTTCCGACACAAAAATTACCCTATATGTGACGTTCTCAATATAAAGGGACCTTATGGAGGCAGGCAGTTACGCCGTTAGAACTGCTACCATAGTATTCGTATAGTTACAAGAATAAGAAGAGCTTAACTGCCTTCCTCCATAAGGTCCCTTTATATTGAGAATGTCACAAATAATTACCTAATACGGAACCTTAAACCAGTTAAATTCGCCCTTGGCTACATGATAAGCGTTCCGCGTGAAATGCGCGAAAATTATAATGAGTGATTTTGGTCGGAAACTTGGAATGGTATTACCAATCATCAATTGACTGCTGTCATTCTTTATTTAATAAATAACGTCGCTACAAATTACAGAAAAAAAAACTTATGTAACTAACTTACATTAAAATAAACTAATAAAAGAAGCAACATACAGTCGAATTGAGAACCTCCTTTTTTGAAGTCGGTTAAAAATACTAAATATAAACTATACCTTAACCTAAAACTAGACTAATCTAATAAACATCTAACAGCGCGAATAACATGGATAAAATTTATTATTATGTATTATTATTATTTATTCATTATTATTTATTTATTTATTATAACATATCAACAGGCTTAATTTTAAAACAACGTCCCGCAAAACTGTTTTCACAGTTTGACTGTCGGATCCGCGAGTCTTAGTATACGTAATAATATATCACTTAAAATAAAAAATTAGAACACTATTTGTCTTAAATTTAAATAATATTGAGGTAGTGCTTAAACAAGGCTCTCTTAAACCCATTTTTATTAGGCTCCAATCTAATATCCGCAGGTAAGCTGATGAGGATGTAAGGCAAGCGCTTCTCCACAAGCATGTCCCCATAGTAATTACTCACTCTGGGTACAGCATATTTACCAGCGGCTACTGACCTGGTGCCATGCTCTTGGCTCAATTGCGATAAGTCAATCTCTTGATTGCCATGTTGATTAACTGCCAATAAGTACTTGTGTCTAAGGGTTGCCGGTAGGATTTTGCATAATTTAAATAATTTATAATAATCGTTTTTAAATTTATTTCTAGTTTTATATATATAAGCATTTTAATGTGCTATTTGGAACTCTATAGCTTAAGTGATAGAATCTTCCCAATAGAACTCTTAATTTACTACAGATATGATCAATATGAGACGACCATGAGAAGTTTTCATCTAGTTTCATGCCAAGGTAAGTCATACATTTGACACGCTCAATTGACTTATTGGGAAATGAATACATTTTATTCCATATTCTAACGTAAGACTTAACGCTTAAGGTTTGAAATAAGTGTCTCGTCCTGCCTTTTATTACCTTTTATTACTAAGCGATTTTCACGCGATTTTAACAAGACGGGACACTTTTCTTTTAAACAACGAACGTTGTACGAACAACAAAAACCCGCCAAATCGGTCAAGTTCCTCAAATGGCGACTTTTCATACATGTGGCAATTGATCTTTATTTATACGGATAATTATAATCCTGTAAGAAAAAAAATCCCCCGTGCACCTACTTGCGTAAACCATGTGCCTATAAGAGATGCATCACTTGCCTTGTCGGAAATGCAAGCGCGCGTCTGCGCTAGTCGAAAGTGGGTCAGACGCAGGTGGCAGTGAAACGCCGAGATCCAAGATGGGCGAACGATGCATCGCAATTGTATGACAATCACACTGATATTATAGACCCTGCCTGCCTGCGAAACTAGTGGTCCCGGGTTCGAATCCCGATTTGACTGATTATAAGATCTAGAGCGATATGTAGGAACCATACAAGTTGTATGGCATGTTAATGCAAAAGAAAGCTAAGGATTTCTCGCAATCCTTCGTGTACGTGTAAGAGAAACTACCCGTTTTAGGTCATATTGTATGGTGATACGTGAACTGACCAGCATTTTAATGAGGTTGTATGACATTCTTTAACAATGTTCCATAAATATCTGAGAAAGTACGTTTCGGACTTCATTCATCTATTTAGCTGCGTAAGCAATCGAAAATTGATTTAATAAAAGTTGACACAACGGGTTAGTATTATCTCGTCTAAAACGCAGTCTACGTCTAAAACGCGGTCTAAGTAGCAAGCGGTCTAAAACGCAGCTAGTCTTATGTAGCAAGCGGTCTAAAACGCAGCTGGTGTTATGTAGCAAGCGGTCTAAAACGCCGCTGGTGTTATGTAGCAAGCGGTCTAAAACGCAATTGGTGTTATGCAGCAAGCGGTCTAAAACGCAGCTGGTTTTATGTAGCAAGTGGTCTAAGTTCGCAACTGCCTTATTTATTTTCAAAATTCGTCTCTTATGTAATAAGTTAACGGAGCGCCGCATACCCGAGCTACCTAACAAACTAACCTACCAACTATGTCGCACCTTTAGGATGAAAGTGACCTAATACAAAATGTTAACTTTTCTACTTCGATTCATAACATTATTAATGAGACCTAGTTCAAAATCTAAACATTTTAGAATTAGGTCACTTTCATTCTAAAGATGCGATGTGTGTGCGTGCTTTGAACTGCACATCAGGCCTCTTGTAATTAATTTAGACTTAATACTATTTTTATTTATTTTATTTATTGAGAAGTTCAACAGCATAGATACAGAGTGATTACAATATTTCATATTATTGTGGAATGAAAGCCAATTATAGAACTCCCTGGGTTAGTTTGTAGTGAGTAAGTGACAGACGGTAAATCTAAAATTGTAAATCTCAAATTGCAGAGAGTGACAACTACTTCCATCTATCTGCGTTTTAGACCACTTGATACCTACTTAGACCAGCTGCGTTTTAGACCATTTGCAATTTGAACGAACTATACTTGTTTAGACGGGTTGCTTTTTAGACCATTACTGCCGTGCCGTAGACTAGTAGCGATTTAGACGAGATGATACTAACCCAGCTATACTATTTGAATTCATTATTAACCCTGATGGGCATTGCAGTATGAGGGCTCCCGGTCGCTAGTCAATAAATCTCGAATATTCTACGGAACCGCGTGGTTTTGAGTTGTTTTTCGTCAAGTTATCACATCCCATGCCGGCGAACACGTGCTGAACAGCAGGCGCTAGTTATAGCCTCCTTTATTATTACCCGAACTAGTGCGCGCGTCGTCCGATTCGGAACTGTTTTCACACTAAGTAATCCTTGTTTTAAAATGCCTGCGTTTTGTTTTGTTTTTTAGTTGGTACAACAAAGTATTTATAAAGTATAGTAAAGTATTTATACACACATCCTACTAATACAATAATCAATTCATTAACTAACTCATTTCATAGACATAATTTGGCAAACCGCTTTTTTTCCGCAACTGTAATATTTCAGGATTTTTATAAAACTAACCCAACCTATAGAGTTCTAGACGATGGGCCTGAAATATTTACAGTTTCGGAAAAAAGCGGCAACTCAAAATAGACCATAAAAGTCTACAATAAGGTTTTGAAATATATTGATAATGAGGTTAACAATAATACATTCAATAAAAAATTAACAGCTTACTTGTTGCGTAAAAGCTTTTTTTTATACGTTGCAAGAATTTTTCGAAAGCGAAGACGAAATGTTTTTAAAATAATTTTAAAACCTATGCAGTCTATTCTTATCTCAAACTAGGTACGTTTCTAATTCGGTAGCGGGATAACATTTTATTTATTTAATTTAATTGATTTTTCATTTTATTTTATTTCAATAGATTTTAGCTCGTATAGACATGTGATTTAAATTATCATTATCGTTATCATTTATTTATTTATAATAATTCATATCACACGTCATTATAAGTCAATATTTCCTTAAGTATTATTATTACAATGCAAAAACATAAGTCATAATAAAAAATTAAGTTCATTACAATAGGGTCATTTATAAAATGGAGATAAAATAAATAATTAAAATGTAAACATAAATAAAACTAGTTACTGGGCTTTTCAATAAACTCATTATAACTATAGAACGTGTGCTCGATAAGCCAACGTTTGAGACGTGATTTAAAGCTGGCCAGCGACTGCGCACCCGTGACGTTTGTTGTAGACCGTCGGGCCCATGACGTGGGTGAGTTTTTTAGACTTCGCGAGTTAAGTAGATAGTTAATTAAGTAGATAGTTAAGATAGTAATACTGCGGTGCCCTGCAGGGTTACATGGCCGAACTTTTATTAGGTTAAGAGCTTCCTGTACTATATACCCATGTAAAGCAATGAATAAATGAATATGAATATGACCTTATTGCATGCGAATTAAAGTACATATAAAAGTATATTTTTGAAGTATACGGAACCGCCGGCGCGTGAGTCCGACTCGCGCTTGACCGGAATTTTTGTTCTGACACCGTTATCTAGTTGAGTATTGTTGATCGAAGCGTTTGCCTTCCCTAATTACAATACCTACTTACTAGACATGTAACTAACAATTAGTGTAGTCACATAAGGATAAATCACAACCCATATTTGAACAAATTACGGCACTGATTTCCTAGAACGACTGTTGCAACATTGCATCGATGACTTCATCGCTGACCACGATTGGTGTTGCATCCTCCTTAGTAATCCTGGCTCCTCAATAATAAAACAGATAAGTCATGTTGTGTCTGTTTTGCTTGTCTTTGTAAGGCTAAGGGACCTTTACCCATACTGCCAAGCAGAGCAGGGCATGAAAGGCTGCATGCGAGCTTTTTTTCTGTTTTTTTTTATTTTTCTTAATTTGTATTTGGTACCAACAAGACCAGCGCTGACTTAAGCCAGCATTACGCAATCGAAGGCCAAACTGCGATGTACGTTGCTATAATAATTCCTGGCCTTCGACTACGAACAATATTTTGAATAGTTTCCTAGCAGGAAGGATGACGATCGCAATGGATGGAGTTCCACTCACGGGTGATGCCATGACTTTATGTCCCCTAGAGGGCGCTATATATTCAATTTAATGTGACGTCACATAGCCTATAACCAGCGGACCATCGAAACGCTTCAACGATACCCCATTTGTCAGATTATGATAAGTAGTTTAGGAACAGATGAACATACATACCTACATACATGCCGGTCAAAATCATAACCCTCCTTTTTGTTTCGGCTTAGTCGGGTAAAAATAAAGTCGTTTCCCGCCGTCTGTCCCTCTGTATGTACGCTTAGATCTTACAAACTACGCAACGGATTTTAATGCGGTTTACACCATCAGTTAGATAATTATTCACGGAAGGTTTAGGTATATAATAGTACCCGGAGCGAAGCGAGAGCGGTTCGCTAGTAACATATGTGACGTTCTCAATATAAAGGGACCTTATGGATTATGGAGGAAGGCAGTTACGCTCTTCTTATTCTTGTAACTATACGAATACTATGGTAACCGTTCTAAAAACGGCGTAACCGCCTGCCTCCATAAGGTCCCTTTATATTGAGAACGTCACACTCACATATAAATCGACTACTTATTTAGGAAATTGACACTTGAAAGTATGTTAAGCTAACGTGTTATTTATTACAGGAAAAATCAGTGAGAGGTAATGTGTTTGAAATAGCAGGAAATAAGCGAATTTGGCTAAAATATGCTTGTAAGCGCAGGAAATTGCTGTCAACGGACGCTTGTGTGCGTTTAATGTATAATGGTATACGTACAGTCGACTTCATAAATATGTGAACATTTTAGTACCTTGTCTTTAATGTCATGTTTAAACTGCCATATATGAATTGTCACAGCGATTAAAGTGACAAGGTAGTAACCGTGTACACATTTATGAACTCGACTACCAAAAGGGATGATGACCATTTTTTTTCTTTGTTGATCAGGTAGATTATCAAAAAGAATTGGACGCGTATTTTTCTTTTCTCACATAATCTAATCAGTAATATTTGAGTTGAAATGTCCCGTCTCAATATAATTTTTACACAGGAGTGACGTCACGAGCCCCCGAACGAACTTTGATGCGCCTTATCTTTGTCATTTTTTTTTTAATTGACAAAATAAAAAATACGTGTCCAATATTTTTTGATTATCTAACTGACGGACTGAATAGAATTTCGTTTTCTTCATTCTTAATTCATCATACGATGTTAATGTTAATCGATTGTTCATACATTTTGACAGCTGTTAACACTCTACTCACACACTATCGTCTGTAGTGGTTGGTGAAATCCGAAAGTATGTATTATCATAATGACGACGCGGTTACTCTAGTTGGTAATGACCTACGAAGCTAGCGGTTCCGGGTTCGAATCCCGGTGTGGGCAGATATTTGTGTGATGAGCGGCGACTATTTGTTCCTGAGTCATTAATGTTTTCTATGTATTTCATTATGAGAAGGTACAGGAAAACGTCTTACGAAGCTTACTAAGAAGCAGAATAATCATTATTTTAATTCAAAATCATCATAGAAAGACGTCTACTGGATATAGGCCTTCCCCAAGGATCTCCGCGATGGTCGGTTTTGCTACTTGCTCCCATGTCTTCTCGCGATGCTCACCAGCACGGCTAGCACAAGTGGTGCGTGACTCCGAACTTCATAAATCAATATTGCAAAAAATAGTATACAGATTGCAATTTCCCTCAGTCAACTCAAAATATGCACAAAGATTTGGTGACTTTGTTAGAGCATCAGTTTATAGGTAATGCATTATAAAAAATTTGTGAAATTAAAAACTGTAAAATTCACAAAGCAAAAAAGCTACTAGCAGACTGGTCGCTAACTTTCGACTATCATGTGTCTGAAGAAGTCTTTAAGAAATATTATTAATAGCTCTAAGCTTTCGAATTATGTTCTGGCTGCTGTTAATAGCATAAACGCTTGTAAACGGTACTTAAGTAGTTCCTAAAACTTTAAATATATATATGTTACTGTGTCGATCTCTCAAGATACAGGCTTCGCCTAGTTTGGGGGCCTCTGTTTGTTTTCTCTGTAATTCAAACTATGCGTGTGTACTTTTTAAGTTAGATTACCAAAAAACCTGTAACTAAGACATGTTTGACGCTCGAATCTCCCTTTCTAACTAATATATAACGGTAGCGACGCACTCAGAGGGTAAATTTACGGGCGTTTCAACCGCCGTCATTAGAGCCCCTTGTCCTTCGCGTCTTTTGAGCGTCGGCGTCCCCGCCATGCCAGCGGTAGCGGGTCGCGGGGCGGGGGGATTGTTTTGCACTACGCGCTGGCAGGACGCCGACGCTAAAGACGCTAGATGAGAAGGGGCCGTTAGTTTCTTCAATATATTGACGAAATCAATGACACCCAGCAACTCCTGATGTAAACAGAAGCAGAGGTAGTTTCTGTCAGCATCAGAAGTTGCTGTAGTGTCAGATTTCGTCAATATATTGAAGACACTAATGACGGCGGTTGAAATGCCTGGATATTTACCCCAAATCGTCGGTTCACCTTGAGGTAGGGATTATTTTTTATTGCTCTTGACTAACTCTTGCCGTTAGAGGACAAAGATTCAGTCCACGATGTAGCGAGCTCACCCAGAAGATGCCTATTCACCCTAGCTTTAAACAAGTTCAGATTGTATGCACTCGGAAATATAGACGCCGTCAGCGCATTCTCTTTTGCAGTACGCAATGAAAGATGTTAGATGATGCAAAGCGCTTCGTTCGAAAACGCGGAATTTGAACCAGGTACGGATGGCATGGCACGCCTGGAAGTCCGATGGTCGAAAGGAGACGGCGGTATTAGCTCGTGGAGTTCCTGTGCCCCGAAGTACAGTCTGTAGAATACCGACAAGCAGGCTACTTTCCGGCGGTGAGCTAGGCTGTGAAGATTAGCTTTTACAAGGAACTCGTGACCGATGATCGTTCTGTTAGGACGCCATGTTGTTTTGGTGCTGTACTCCAGATTAGTCACGCGCGCGCCTGCGCTATGGGCACGTAATAAGATTATGCGTGTTTAGTTGAATTGTTTTACTTTTAATATCGTTCAGTCAGCATCGAGATTGCTTTTTATTTTTAGGCGAGAGAACGTAATTCTATTGTAGATTCTAATGGACAGACAGGAGGATGGCTATAGCTATGTTATTCTGTTAACGCATCGTCGTTCAGTTCTACTCAGTCGATGAATAGCCGGCGAATTTACGTCGTCCGTCAAGGTGGGTAAATGACATTCAACTGCCTGCACATTCATTTAGTCGCTGGTTTCACAGACGACCAGCTGAACGACGATGTGTCAACAGAATAACATAGCAGGATCTCTGTATCTTAACAATGACGACGTGGTCAGCCTGGTTGGTTTACGTTAGCGGCCCCGGGTTCGAATCTCAGGGGCAAATATTTGTGTGATGAGCGCGATATTTGTTTCTATGTAGTTCTATGTATCTCTATATGTAAAGTAACTGGTAAAGTTACGAGGGTCGGAAGTATGGTCTGGATTCCAAAAAATATACACACTTGACACGCATGCGCGAGACGAAATTTATCAGGTGCCAGGGAAATTAATACATCTATTCCATATTCTAACGTAAGACTTAACGTTTAAGGTTTATATATACCTACTCGTATATATAACGGCTTAATTGCAATGTATCCAGGTTGTGCTGCGACCGTAATCTCAACACCTTGGCCTTGTGCAAATATTTGCCGGAAGATAACCAGTACGGCGAATAACATCACATCACCGCCAAGATAAACTCTGCTGCATTTTACACGATGCTGTCTCAGTATTTAAAACGCATTAAAGCTTTCGGCACACCAAACGCGTGTCAGGCGCGTCGCGCTGTGAACGCGAGCCCGCGCATGTTGTAAAACAACAAATCAAATTGAACCCGGCACACCAAAAAGTAACGCGTGCCAGCGGCGGGCAGAGACAGACGCCAATTTCAACGCCATTAACGGATATATCCGCACCACTCGTTCAACGCCAACGGCGGATATATCCGTCACGGTTGACAACCCAAAATAGACCTGAGTGTCTATGACGTAAGGTTGAAGCTCTGGTTTTAAGCTGTCATTAGCGTGTGAGTGGCGACTTTTGTATTAGACATGCCGTTGTAAAGGTTAAATTCTGCAGAGCATTTCAATAAATGACGTCACACGTACGGGGGAGGGGGTCAACGAAGTGTGACGTTCTGTACAAGTGGTGGGAGCACGGAGATAAAAATATTTTACAATATTACCAGATTGTACGAGTCATATTTTTGTTAATACTAGAATATTCTAGTTAAAATATTCTAGTACACGAAAACTTTGATATCGTTTTGGTTATGCATTTAGCATACAACAGGTTTTGTATACTACACAAAATTTGTTCTACGATACTAGGTAAATGGTAATAGGTACTAGAAATTATGTTGTACAGAAGTAGAATTTTCTGTTAATGTGTAAAAAACGTATAGTGGTCACATATAATACAATAAAATCAAGTAGAATTTACAATATTCTGTTAAAGGAAACTAGATTTTTTTCTCCGTGAGGGGTCATCTAATTAATAACTGTAGAGTGTAGAGTGAAAAGGATAGCGTTCCGTTCCATATTCGGAACGTCAAAACCTGGGAAACCCGCGTTAAAAAATTTGTACCTATTTAATGTAGTTACATTAATTAAATGAGGTAAGCAAGCCAATATTGGCAAAACAGGAAGCGTTTTGTGATAACCACAATATTTATAGTTTTCCTTAGTACATGGGTTTTATAATAATTATTTTATAACGAAGTTAACCTTTTCAACGCCATGTCAAATACAAAAGTCGTCACTCACACGCCAATGACAGCTGAAAACCAGAGCTCATTTCAACCTTACGTCATAGACACTCGGGTCTATTTTTCGCTGTCAACCGTGACGGACATATCCGTCGTTGGCGTTGAACCAGTGGTGCGGATATATCCGTCAATGGCGTTGAAAAGGTTAACACATCGTGTCACGTAAAAAGGCCAATTTGAAGTTGGTTCTTTCCGATACCGATATTTTACTAATGCGCAGCGAATGCAACAACATCAGAACGGCCTTTTACATGACGCGAACGGTACTTTTTTATTGATAATGGGTTTGCTCTTGACTAACTCTTGCCCTTGAAGGACGAAGCTTTAGTCAATACTAAAATAACTTGGTGACTGCCGTTGCGAAGGCAGAGAACAAGGCAAGTTAAATGAAAGATTGTAAATGAGGGCGCAGTTTGGTATGATATTGACATGATCCAATTTTTAGCTAACATTTTGTTGCCACTTGAACCACCTGTCACCACGACAAACTCTTGTTGCCAAGCTATAACTAAACTTATTACCGCGAATTAAACAATTTACTGACGAGACTAGGCTGTATGGGTTTTGATCCCTTTGCCTATTCAAAAGCGATGAACATTATTTATAAAAAACATTTTTACACGTATAACATACCTAATAATTTCCGTAATTTCATTGTAAACCTTAGAAAATCTCCGCATTTTCAACATACGCTAACGATGAGATCACTTGTATCTCAACACCACTTAAACAAACCACTCTAAATTCGATTCACCATCAAACTTCAACTTTATCCGACACAATTTAAAGTCTATGGCGATTTCCGCGCCCGCAAAATAAGCAAACCTAACCTTAATCGGGTGACGCAACAGCGGCTTTTGTTTCCATTTTTGAATCGAAACGGTTTTGTTCTTTTTTTAAGCTCTTGAACAATGGCAAAGGAACAATATGCCAGATCGCGTTACTTTTAATTTAATATGTGAGGTTGTGTAAAAAAAAATGTTTTACGCGCATGGAAGAATGTAAACAAAGGGTTCAATAAGTTGTGCGTATAATTTTTAATGTATAATTTTTTTTAGGGTTCCGTACCCACAGGGTTACTATGTATGTACGTATTACTATGCCTCCGCGGTTCGTGCGTCCGTCCGTTCGTCTGTCCGTTAGCGAGCTGTATCTCATGAACCGTAATAGGTACACTGTTGACATATTCACAGGGTGTGAACTTAGAAGCTGTGCAGATGGCCCCATTTCGACAAACAATGTGTCATAGATTCGTCTAGGTAGGTACTTTAATAAAAAAAAAAAAACAAAATGGCGAATCTAAAAATAGTATGTATCAAAATACGCAGTCGGGTATTATTAACCGACTTCAAAAAAAAGGAGGTTCTCAGTTTGACCCGCATGTTTGTCCACTGAGATAATTCTCGCGTTTGGCTGAACCGATTTAGATGCGGTTTTCCGGAAAGTATTTGTTACATTCTGGAGATTTTGGTATACAACAAATGGATACCCCGTGACGTCATCCGCGTGGGTCCGTTATTAAGCGATATATTAGTTCAACTCGACCGATTTTGTGTTAGTCTTGTTTAGTGGGTTTTTTGAAGACGGTTTTGTTTCTATTGAAAAAAAAAATTAGCCTTTTTTTTATTAAACTTTTTTTAAGCTTGCTTTTTATCTTACTTGTTTACAAGTCAAGTCTGCTCGTGCGCATGCTCCGAGTTCTACGACAGTGCCTTAACCGTGAACAATCGTAATAGAATTAGTCGGCTCATTACCAATCGACTGCCGACGCCTGACCCTAGATGGCGCGGCCTTGACCTTGCGCGGGCGCCGACAGAGCTTACCAATTGCATGACAATCGGGAGAGTTAAGCTCGACACACACGGTCAGTTAAACTGATCAGTTAACTGACGTACATCCAAAAGCTGACCTTGAGTCTTAGACTAAAGCAAAAGGGGAAGACACGTTATCGCCGTACAAGACACTGACATAATGCGTGCCGCGACACCTACATTCGCAAATTCCACACACAGCTGTACACATGCACTAAGGAGCAATAGAGATAAATTTATGGACTAACGTCGTGCGCGTAAGTGAGACAGCCATATGTCTCACAATAATGACGACGTCGCACGTGTTGACAGATCGGTGACGGCCGGACAACTGATTCAAACACAGGCGCTCAGCGCCTATATTTAGGTGGTCAAGCCCGCGCGTCGGTCACGTATCTTCCTCTTTTTGTTTTCATCTACCTATGCCTTGAGTTCGTATAATTACAACGTACGATTCACTCACGGCCAGACTTTTGGATGTACAGTTCGCCATCAAATATATCTGTAGGTACATATCAGAGTGGTCAAAAATATCTGAACATGCACTCTAACGCCTTGACAATAGAGTCGTGTTCAGATATTTGTGAGCACCTTGTTTGCTGCAATATACCTATATGATGGCGACTGTACGTCAGTTTAAGGGCGGCCGCACATTGGGCCACTAAAACGCGACCACTGGTGGTTCGGCTAAGCCACTAGACGCAGCCACAAATCGCGGCCACCGGTGGGTTGCGTGATAAAATCACATGTAGTTTCAACGTTATTCGCTTATGCACTTTATCGCGGGACACCCTGTATTATATCGTTGCCTAGTACCCATAGTACAAGGGTAGCTATCACTTTATCGAAACACCTTCATCGAACGTATCATTTCATCGGAAGCTAATTTCCACGTGCAGGAGTTATAATTTTTTGGTGGTGACAGGTCTAACCAAACCTAACCTACGTAACCCATGCTTAAGATAACCTGAAAACAATAAGGTTTCAGCAGAAATTAGCTTTCGATGAAATGATACGTTCGATGAAAGGTGTTTCGATAAAGTGATGAAATACCATAGTACAAGCCTAGGGCTTAGTTTGGGACTTGATCAATTTGATTGAAGATTGTCCCTGATATTTATTTATTCATAAATGACTAAACGGATTATCTTTAAACCTATATAGCTAAGAACACTCGATTGAGTCACCTTTCTGACAAAAAACTAAATCAAAATCGGTTCATCCACCGAGCTACGATGCCACGGACAGATACACAGATACATAAAACCTTATAACCGTCTTTTTGCATCAGGGGAAATAACTCCTAAAAACATAATCACTAGAAAACGTCCTTGTCTGTCTTCGAAGCAAGAGTTGGGAAATCAATATTATATTAAATCTAGATATGATCACTATTGACCTTGATGATGGATGACACAGTATAAATATAGCTAAAGCAGTAAAGAAACTACGGACAAACATTCGAAACGTCGCACTCACGCAGACGCACGTCGCAACCATTCGTCTCGACGCGACAACCGCCACTGACAGCACTGCCATGTCCGCTTATGCGTGGGCTACACCATTTAAAACTGGTGATTTAAAACCGTGTAGACAGTGGTTTTAAAGCAAATGTCGCTTGACCTTAAACGCCCTTGGCAGATACAAACAAATGGGCTTGTTCGAAACCGTGTAGCAGCTCGCTTCTACCAAGGTCACTTGGTTTAAAAACGTGTAGCACGCGCATTAGGGGTCTCGTTGAGACGTGCGTCTGAGTGCTACGTTTCGAGCGTTGGTTCGTAGTTTCTGTACTGCTTTAGCTATATTTATACTGTGATGATGATCGATGTCATCACTGATCACGAGGTGACCTTTCGTATGATGTCACAGGTGACTTCATACGCCGCCGGCCAGCTATGTTTACCTTGTATACTTATTGCTAATAAGTAAGCACACTGACACGTTTATTATTATATAGTATGTATATTGTAAACAATGTATTATAAAACCAGAGAATAAACATAGCTAAGTCAGTAAAGAAACTACGAACAAACGTTCGAAACGTCGCACTCACACAGACGCACATCTCAACGAGACCCTAAGCGGACATGGCAGTGCTGTCAGTGGCGGGTGTCGCGTCGACACGAATGGTTTCGTGGAGAAAAATAAAATACAAAGTGAAACCATACTCACCACAAGGCCCGTGGGCTAACACTGAAATTAATATGAATTTAGACGCTGCATCGCATGTGCGTAGGTACCTAAATCGATCTCCTAAAGATCTACCCTGCTAAGCTAAAATGCGATATCTCAGACAAAACTGCTGTAGCAATTGCTACCTCATTATTAACATGAGAGGATTGAATCTGCTCAGGGCATCTGGCTATTGAATTTGAGATATCGCCTTCTAGGTTAGGACGGCAGAGTTGTGATGAGAGTTAAATTACTTGTCTGTATATACTTTAACGGGCGAGTGTTTCAACTGCCGTCAGTTCCTTGATCGCATTAAAGTCGAAATTTCTGTAGCTTTGGATTGCAGCCTAATTGAGGTGTGTGTTTAATACACTCAACGCAAGAGACCAGTTTAATGCGATTAGCCTAGTAGTGACCATGCCTACGAAGCGGTTTCGAGTTTGAATATAGGATATATTTTTTATGAGCCTATTTGAGTGTCCCACTGCTGGGCAAAGGCCCTTGATCTCCAGGAGTCCCTTCTTGGTGCTTCTTCCGGCCAGTTGCTAAGGAATGCGTCCAAGTCGTCTCGCCATCTCCGTTTAGGCGTTTAGGTTGAAAACAAATAAATATCAGGGACAATCTCACACAAATTGACCTAGTCCCAAACTAAGCTCTAATCTTGTACTATATGGGTACCACGCAACGATATATATACTTATATAGAGAAATACATACTTAAATATATAGACAACATCCATGAAGGAACAAACGCGCGCATCACACAAATATTTGCCTAGACCGGGATTCGAACCCGCGACCGCCAGCTTTGTCAGGGTCACTACCAAGTAGGCCGCGGAACAAATCGTCGTCGGCGACACATTTAAACCGTCTGCATGTATGTAAAGTATGTTTTATCCCTAAAAAGATGATAGTTCCGGAGAGAAAACAGACGACTTGCGGACAGAGCTGCGGGGGAAGCTAGTAAAGTTAAAGAAATTAAGTAGTTAGGTACGTGTCATACACAGTCACAGAAACAAAAGTTGTCTCTCCTTTTCCAGAAAGTTAAGGACTTTGAAACCGAATTTTTCGGGTTAGGATATATCCGCGTAATGGGAGTCTGGTGTAGTTTTGGCCTGTATCGATATTATACGAGTTAAAAACTCCCACGTCGTTAACTTTTAGGAACAGAAGGGACAATGTTGAACCTAATCTGTGTAGCCTGTCGAAGTATTCCATTAAAGAGTCAATAAATAGTTGATAAGAGAATCAATAAATTGTAATGAAAAAGAGGTCAACGGATGATAAGTGACAAAGAAAGTGCATTCGGCGTTGCATGTTGCATTGTCGAGGATAATGACGAAGATCAAAATGGACACTTATTTCTATTTATTGCTGAGATTTCAAGTTTTTCGGATGTTCCACGTTCAGTCTGGCGTTAGTCTGGTCGAGCGTCAGTCTAGGGGATTCAGTCCATCAGTCAGTGGGTGAGACAGTCAAGGTGTCCGTTGGTAGCCGACTGCACGCAGCAGCAGCAGATGACGTGTCGCCGCGACACTACCACCATAGCCGCCTATGGACATTTGCAACACCAGAGGCGTCACTAAGCGTTGCCGGTCTCGAAGAAATTTAATAAACCCCATATTGTAGCGCATTGGGAAAATCTCAGCGGGTAGTTCATTCCAAGTTCTTATAGTACGCGCTAGAAACGTTCTACAGAACCGGCGCGTGGTTGAGCGCAGT
Source organism: Tortrix viridana (assembly GCA_963241965.1). Taxonomy (NCBI): domain Eukaryota; kingdom Metazoa; phylum Arthropoda; class Insecta; order Lepidoptera; family Tortricidae; genus Tortrix; species Tortrix viridana. Next base: position 7,728,367 of record OY725198.1, on the reverse strand, counting down.
AGCTCAAGGAAATGGGAATTAACGTCCCGCCGATGACAGTGCGATGGTAGAACGAAGCCGTTGGCACCAGTCTAAACAGTCCTTGGAACACGGGGAGTGTTTGTACAGACGATAGAAGACGCGAGATGCAGTCTCTCTGGAGGCTAAGCGTTTCTAAACGGTCTGAAAGTTAGGGAATGTAACTGCAATATGCTCGCGCCCGACCCGCGTCCGCACTCTGTGTTTTACGCTTAAAATTGTGAGTGCATAGCATATTTGAAATGTGAAGCAGAGGAGGTTGAGGCAAAATGTTGTATTGGGTAAACAGCACAATGCACAACTGACATACCAACACATAACAACAACAAACAATTACTCTGCTGAATTCAGAGCTCGGTAAAAATCTAGATCTAGAGTGAATATACATACATAGATTAAGTTAAAGAAATAAAAACCCATTGAAAAGGGTTAAATAATGACCGGTCTTCTAGGAATTGCCTATTGATGTACATGAAATATATCCAAGCCAGTGACAAGTAGGTTATGAACAATAGCAATGTCACATGATTCACCGACTTGATTATATTTCATGTACCTATTAGGCACCAAATACAGGGTGTCCCAATATCAGTAACCCACATTGACACCGGAGGTAGACCAGCCTAAGACGGACCGAACCAGCCTAACATGACCTCAGTAAAAGTCGCATGGTTTTCGAGATATGCCAATTTAAACTTTGTACTGGAAAAGAACTTTAAACTGGCGAAGCTTGAAAACCATGCGATTTTTACTAAGATCATGTTAGGCTGGTTCGGTGTGGGGGCAATGCGTAACGCATTTCCACTCCGTTAAAAAAAAAAAAAAATCAAAAGTAAAAAAAAAAAAAAAAAAGTGTCTGGTTCGGTCCGTCTTAGGCTGGTCTACCTCCGGTGTCAATCTGGGTTACTGATATTGGGACACCCTGTATGTAGGCAATTCTTAGGAGACCGGTCATTATTTAACTCTTTTTGTCTGTTCGTCTGTCTGTTAAAAGAGCTGTATCTTTTGAACCGCAAAAGATAGCCTGTCGATTTTTTGCAGAATACGAGTATGTGATATAACTGCGGATTTCCTAGCAAATAATAAAAAAATTCAAAAAGTAAAATAATAAGAGGAGTCACAAGAAAGGATTTTTTCAACATTTTTTTGTATTTGTTCTATCGTAAAAACGGTAATACAAGAGTCAGATATGATATAATTATAGAACAAGTCCTATAAGCAAATGTGTACGGAACCCTCAGTGCGTGAGTCCGACTCGCGCTTGACCGGTTTATTTTTATTGACAGGCAAACAGGAAGACGGCCCATCTAATGAAAAGTAGTTACCATCACATACGGCCAAAGCTTTTTATTTATCTATTTATTTGATTTGACATGCCAACAGCACATAAACATCACAATTGAGATACACACACACAGAGTTTACAATATTTGGTTTGGATTTGTTATTTCTGGAATGACTTTAGCCACAGTTTAAGTCTTCTGTAAGTCCGCACCTGCATTACAATTATTTTGTTATCAGCCTTTACAGCCTTAGGAACTTTGTGAGAGGTATTCAGGATCAGGAGTAGGGATCGGGTCCTGCAGGAAAGAGACAAAAAAAGGTTAGTAATCGTGGATGAGGAACAGGGCCGGAGTATCCATTAGGCTTAGCACGCACTGCGATTTTTCACAAGCAGTTTCAGAACCGGAAAAAATGTAATGTACAGCATGCTTTATAAGCGCACGCACTTGCAATTTATTTCAGTGACTGATAGATTCACTCTATATTACCGACGTGTAAAAGAGCCCGTATGTGGCCAATTTACTGAATAAATATCTTGAATTTATTTTTTTTATTTTAAAATCGTAACTTGTTACAATTAAATTTGCGGTTTGCAAACGCGCGTTTTCTTTAATCGCAGTGCGTGCGAAGCCTTAGGTAGTTTAGGCACCTGCCTAGGGGGCCCGCACCCCTTAAAATGTTAGATATCAGAAAAGGGAAACGGGGCCCCAAGAAGTTCATTGCCTAGAGGCCTTGACATGGTATATCCGGCCCATGGTATATCTGAGGAAGCTGTGATAATCACATAAATATATAGCCTTAATAATGTAATACACATACTTTTTTTTAATAGCCTATTTGGGGGTCCCACTGCTGGGCAAAGACAATTTTAAAAAGTTCAATTTAGTTTATTAATTCAATGTAATGTTACAATATAATGCATTGCATGTCAAAATATGTTAACAAACATTGAGATTGTCAATATATACAAAATAAAAATTGTTTTCTGCTTACACATGTTAATTTTAATATTGCTGTTACTTGATAACTGATCATTTAAAGTTATAATCAGCAATACCATACATTATGATGAAATGTAAGGTTTAAAAGGATATGCTGAATTTAAAGTTTTTTTTTTAAGTTAAGTGGCAGTTCATAATACAAAATGGTTTTTAATATTCTTAAAATATTTTGAATCATGTACTTACAACAAATGTATTGCAATATAAATAAATAAATGAATAATAAATAATTAACATCTCATCATGCTGGGTGACATACCCAAATTTTCAAGTATATTTTTATATATTTTTTTTAATTCTCTTTAAAATCTAAGGAAGTAATGTGCTACTTAATGTTTGACGATAATTTAATGGAAACTACCTATAGTTGTTTTAAGTAAATAACAGATTTTTAGTTCCATAACATTTCATTTAAACGATAAAAAGGGTTATTCAATTAAGCTACTGATTAATAAACTATAATTAAAAATATGTTTCGTTTTCGAAACTTATGCAAAACTTCTGACACACTTTTAAAGCATTTGAAGCATGCAAGTTCAAAGTCTAACACGAAGAAGTTCCAGGAAAGTAAATTTAATTATTCAATTAAATGTTCTTCGGATTCTGTGCCCATTCTCAGCGAGTTAAGCAACTAACATCGGTAATACAATATCCGTGTTCAACCAACTTTCCTTTATCAATACATTCTAATTAGGAACTTAACTACGTTTTAAAGTACTACAGATTGTTAACAAAGCGAGTACACACCTGAGACCGCTGCGAAATTCTCTCCTTGTAAGTAAATATCCAAGACGTACGCAAAAATCCACTAAAAAACCTGCCACTTCCACTGAACTTTTAACTTTCGTAAACACAATTTACACACTGTAAAACACACTTATGTAAATGAAAAGGCACTTGCTTTTTATTGATTTAGCCACTTTTCACGCGTTTTGCGATTAATAACGTTTTTTTATTAGATTAGCGGGCGGCATGCAGAGTCGGGAAGTTTGTGTCGTGGTTTGACAGCGCACCGTGCGTCCAATAACTTCGGTCCGGATTGGGCGTGCGTTTGACATTTTAGGATTGTGGGAAAGTTTTACGAGACTAATTTTCAATTTAAAAAAATGTTATGAATTATGATCTTGGTTTTAATATTATAAGTACACTAAATGTTATCATTATTATAAAGAAAGAACTTTCAGAGGAGTATTGATGGTATTCAATAAGTGTTAGTGTGTTAACTTTTTTGTTTGGTTTTTTCTAGCAAATATTTAGAGCCTGTGATTAGAGCGTTGCTAAAAAAGCTTTCCATCATATTATTTGCGTTACTCAAACTTAAATATCTTATAGGTACTGCCTACCTACCTACTTAAAATATTGACGGTTATTTCTATTGAACTTATTTTCAATCAGACAAGTAGATATTGACTGCGTTCCTGGCCGGATTTACTCTTAGTGAGTCAGCGTTGCGCGTAAAATTAATCTTTAAATATAGGAAACCCAACATTAAACCTAAAGATAATCATGTTCAATATACCGTTAAAAATAAGTCTAATATCATCACGGACTATGCCACACACCATTTTTGTTTACACGAGATAGTTTTTCACTTACCGTGAAGAATTATGAAAACATAGCAAAAGGTTAGTTAAAAATAACGCATTATTATTTGGCAAAGTGCAGCTGCTGAAATATGCAGGGTCATATTCACTTTCCAAGATTGAATGACAAATGACTTACTTTGTCCGCCATAAATGCCATAAAGCATAATGACAAAAGAAATCTAATTAAAATGTAACTACGTTAAATGTAAACTAAAACAAATAATGTGTTAAATATACGTTCTTCAATAAAAAAAGTCACCAAATTCAGCACTAACTTCTACTTGTCTCTGTTTGGCCTAATGGTTGACTGGTAGAGAATGCCTTTTGGCATGAATCCCGCGCATAATATAGTTTAAATATATAAATAAATAAAATAAGTGATACGCAACTGCATTAGTTACTCAACTATAAGCTATAAATAAAATAAAATTACAAATTATTCGTTTTTTTTTAACACATAATTTTCATATTTCTTATAAATCTGACAGCTGTGATTTGAGTCTTCTCGAACTGTTCACCTGTCACGCAGAACACGTCCAATTCGGACCGGGCGGCCAATCACTGCATTCCAAACATACTTTTCCCGCCGCAAGAAACCGGTCCGACACGCCTTCCACTCCTCGCTCCATTAACCGTTCCATTCACTGCACAAAACTTTTTTTCTAATCCATCGCTGTCTTTGTGAGTTAATACTAATGTAGTTTCGAACTCACACAGCAATGGGTCAAGTTTAAGCGATATGTTGGAATTTGGAATGTGTTTTAAGTGTAAATTGGTGCGTGACCTAGAGACGAAATGCAGAATAATTTCGCCGTATCCAATGTGGATAATTTCTGTAATATTTAACGACTCATTTAGCTTAAGTTCGAAGCCATTATGTAATTTCTTAGTTTAGTTTTTGAATAAGTACCTACCTACATATTGCATAGTCTTATAAAATTTAAAAACAAAGGTGATGTCATCAAACCTCGTAGATATCTTCACGCGCGGTGTTAATTACACGGGTATATGATATGATTGGGTCTTTACATTTAGGTATGATATTGGTAGTTCCATTTTGACGTTAAAACGGTACCTAGATAAAAAGTCTGTATATAAATTCGGTTTTCCCGTAGAAGTCGGGTCAATTTCGACGATGCAATAAAAATAAAAGTACCTACCTATGTCGAATTTTGTGACGCGATACTCTGTAAAATTTCCGATAAGAATTAAAGTTACCGATTAAAATAAGAAATCTCACTTAAAATTAACATACCTAATACTAGTACAAAATAAGTACTTGCACAAGTTCGGTAAAAAAACCGGTCAAGTGCGAATCAGGCTAGCACACCGAGGGTTCCGTATTTAAAATTAAAATTAAATATCATTTATTTCAAGTAATTACAGTCATAACAATAATATAGTATATTTAAGTCCGTACCTACTTCAAAAATATACATTTTTATGTATGTATTCATATGCAATAAGGTCTATTTTGAGCTGCCTAAATTTAACGCAAATGTTTATAGTTTTTTAGGTATTTCTCAAAAACTATAAATTTTAACGTAAAATATAAATAACTAGCTAAATGTCAGGATTTTTCAGATTTAACTGTATTCCAAATATCGATCCAATTTCGAGAAATCGAAAGCACAAAACAGGCAAGCGGCAAAAAAATCGTAAGCGAAAATATTTTACTACAAATTTTATATATCGCTCGCATCTCACAAATAACGATTTCCCATATTCATTTCACTTTCGAATGAATGTTTCGAGCGGTCGTTTTCTCAAAAACCGACCCGCTTCAAAATTACCTTGACGACAGATAACACCGCAAAAGCAGAGACGTGACTTATCAGAAGTGTTTGAAATACAGATCAAGATACAAATTACGTGACTTCATCTTATATCTAAAATCCTTTTTTATATATTCATTTTGTATGTTTTAGGTATATAGATACATTCTTTTGGTATCTTAGTATTTTTTAAATACTTAAGTTTGCTAAAATACATTTATTAGGTAATTTGATTAACTGTGCATTTTTTCACATTGATTGTTCGATGATTCTTCGAGCGTTCCCACCGACGTTATTCCCGTGGCCGCATTAATGTCGACATTCCTGTAGCATTGGATGCTATTTTCGGTTATCTTGTAGAGAGCCCTGACTTCTACAAAATTCAACAGAAAATGATTTCAAAGCTACAGGAATTTCGACATTAATGCGGCCACGGGAATGATGGCGGTTGAAACGCTCGAAGAATCAGTCCATTACGGCATCCTATCATAAAGATAAAACTGAGCGCACTCTTAACATTTTCATTTATCTTGTAATGTTGTATTTCCAAATGTGACGGTGCTCAATATAAAGGGACCTTATGGAGGAAGGCAGTTAAGCTCTTCTTATTCTGGTAACTATACGAATGCTATGGTAGCAGTTTTAAAAACGGCGTAACCGCCTGCCTCCATAAGGTCCCTTTATATTGAGAACGTCACAAATTTCATCTAAATCCGTCCATCCGTTTAAGCGTGAAGAAGTAACAAACACACAAACATTCGCATTTATAATATTATAGTGAGGTGTGATTGAGACTTAAGTAAAACCAATTCTTCAAATAAATAACCCTTACAAATGAATAAAAACAATCGTTTTCTTTTAAAAACCGGCCAAGCGCGAGTCTGACTCGCACACGAAGGGTTCCGTACCATCGCACAAGATTTAATACTATATATGTACTTTTTAAATACTTTCGTAAAAGAAACAAGGTAGGCGCTATAACAATATGTAAAGTACGTAATTGTCTAAATATATTATATCCCTTTATTTTTCAATTTTATTTAATTTTTATTACTTGTTGTCATAGCGGCAACAGAGATACACACTCTGTGAAAAGTTCAACAGTCTATCTATTACGGTTCATGAGATACAGCCCGCGGAGTAACAAAATTTAATAAAATCACGATTTTTGTATGGGAGCCCCCTTTAATTTTATATTTTATTATTTGCTGTTATAGCGGGAATTGAAGTAAACTTTTTGTGAATATTTCAACTGTCTACCTGTTTCGGTTCATGAGATACAGCCCGGCGACAGACAGACGGACAGACGGACGGACAGCGGAGGCTTAGTAATAGGGTCCCGCTTGGCATCCTTCGGGTACGGAACCCTAAAAAGTATTTTATTCTAAAAAAGTATTTAGACAATACGTATTTTGTATCTAGTATTTCAAATAACTTTTCCAAAAGTATCTTGTATCTGATATCTCGAATACTTTACTTGCAGGTATTTTGTATTCCAGATACTTTGTATGGAGTATCTTGTACAAATCTGCGCAAGAGCAAAAAACTTTAACAGTCAAATACTTTCATATGGGGAATCGGAAAAAACGGCCGGAAGGTATTTAATAAATAAAAAAATCTATTGGATTCAAATATTTATTTATTACAGCTATCTTTGGTATAACTTGTAAACATAAAACTAATATGTGACGTTCTCAATATAAAGGGACCTTATGGAGACAGGCGGTTACGCCGTTTTTAGAACTGTTATCATAGTATTCGTATAGTTGCAAGAATAAGAAGAGCGTAACTGCCTTCCTCCATAAGGTCCCTTTATATTGAGAACGTCACATATACGTAAAACAAGCAATCAGCCGTTTACCAAGGATGCGGGGCCGTTCAAGTACTATGCAAAGTAGAATAAAGAATTATGTATGAGTTTTTTATCGCATTTCTTAACAAAATATGAAAATACAGCAACAGAGATGACAGATAGTGAAATTAAAATCGTACAAATAATACGGACGATATTATATAAGCATTTTAAACTACTAATCAGAGAGATCCAACATGGTGTGACGTCAGCGTGCACTACAACCATATAAACTCCAATGTTAAATTCTGTTTTGCTTATTTTTATAGTTATTAGAAAAATGTGACGTTCTTAATATAAAGGGACCTTATGGAGGAAGGCAGTTACGCTCTTATTCTTGTAACTATACGAATACTATGGTAGCAGTTATAAAAACGGCGTAACCGCCTGCCTCCATAAGGTCCCTTTATATTGAGGACGTCACATTTGTTTCTCTACTGTTTGTTACGTGAATGAATTTTTATTAAAGCAAAAAAATCTCTTCTCTATTTGAGTAATGTTAACCCCCTCCTCCCCCTTGTCAGCGAACGGTAAGAAAAGCTCACCCCCCCTATGCTTACCATTGGTATAATTTGTACAAAATCTGTTCAAGTTTATTGGTATTCATAACATAAGCAACTAACATAGTTATTACAAAAAGTAAATATAACCCCCATGTCATCAAAAATAAGCAAGACAACAACCCCCTCTTCGGTGCTTTCATAATACTTGAATGTCCCTGTCTTACCTAAGTTTATATACAAGGTGTCCCGAAAATCAACGTCAAGCCGGAAGGGGGAGACAGGGCAAGCGGGGACTGAGTTCTGAATCTAGATAGCACAAAGTAGTTTAATAAACAATTAAAAATATTTTTATTTAAAAAATGCTTCTATAACTTAAACGATTTTCTAAATGTTAACTTCTAATACCATGGATGCATTGAATAAATAAATAAATAATGGCATACTTGAAGACTCTAGGTTAAGAATAAGTAGGTAGAATTTAGTTTTTAAATGTCGGTTTTAACTATTGTGCAATAATGTGTAATAAAATAATACATCATAAGTTTTACCGACTAGTGCCAAAATTGTAATAATGTGCAATAATTTAGAATAAGGATAATTAAGTAGTTAGCTTAGCCCTCTCATGTTGCTGTGCCCTTGCAGGGCGTCACATGCATACCTTTACCGTTGTTCCATCTGTTGTAAACGAAATGTGATACGCAATAAATGATTTTGAATTTGAATTTGAGTTATCAGAAAAAAAAATCCAATTCATTTTTTAGTGTTCCGTAGTCAAACTCACTTTTTCTCAAAAACTATAAGTGACACAAAGTTGAAACTTTATATACGTATAGAAATATTTACCGCGCACAAAGATCAATAATAAAATATGTAAGAAAAAATACTTTAGGGTACCTCCCGTACATGTAAAGCAAAGGTAAAAATATTGGCGATCACAATAGATCAACTCTGGTCGCAGTGATACTAGGTTAAATAGCCTTGAATAGCCGCTCCCTGAATAATAATAATGGGTTTTCCAGATGGTTTTTTGTATTTATAGTAATGGCAACGGATCATGGCCCAACATGCTCTTGCACAGTTTTTTAATTTTCTGATAACTGTCATCGCTTGCCCTATCTCCCCCTTCCGGCTTAACTTTGATTATCGGAACACCCTGTATAAGCTACGTAGATTGTACAGCTAACAATCAACTGAAGCTAGAAAAACCTTTGGATTACGTCGCTAATAAAGAAAGATTCACTAATAAAGATCTTCTTGAATAGATTATTTTCCGGAATAAGATATGCAAGTGATCCGTGACGTGATTCACATTGAACTAATTATAAGCTTCTTAGTCTTACAGGCTTACTGCCGCACTCAGAAACGTCAATTAATTTTAAAGTTTCATTAAAGTTGCTGCATCTTATTCTATCGCTATAGCAAAGAAAGTGACAGCAGCTACTTTAATGAAACTTAAAACTTAATGGACGTTTCTGAGTGCGGCCGTTATTACACTACCTTCACCCTAAAGAGAGGGACGCCGTCACACGTTGAAATGAGATGGAGATATCTCCATACGTATCTAACGTATTACGGTCTCTTTTGTCAGCATTAGGGTTAGGTTGGTGTAATCAGCCTTTTACCTAAAAAAAATATAACTATAGGGCTATACTTACTGGTATTAATATGACAAATGCAATAGCATTAAAGTTTGATTAAAAAAAAAACACTCTTAACCCTTTCAACGCCATTGACGGATATATCCGCACCACTGGTTCAACGCCAACGACGGATATATCCGTCACGGTTGACAGCGAAAAATAGACCTAAGTATCTATGACGTAAGGTTGAAATTAGATCTGGTTTTCAACTGTCATTGGCGTGTGAGTGACGACTTTTGTATTTGACATGGCGTTGAAAAGGTTAATACCTACATAAAATAAGTAAACCTTTCTAAAAATAAAACACAAATTAATACGTCAAAATTGGAAGTATTTAAAGCAGCTGTCAAATTTTAAATATTCTTTGTGAGTAAGGTTCAGATATCTTTACGTCGCTTACATCCAATTGTGAAGTTCTCAATATAAAGGGGCCTTATGGAGGCAGGCGGTTACGCCGTTTTTAGAATTGTTACCATAGTATTCGTATAGTTGCAAGAATAAGAAGAGCGTAACTGCCTTCCTCCATAAGGTCCATTTATATTGAGAACGTCACAATTATTAACGTGGGTAATTCCGTCTGAGGGGCAAGACCGTACCACAGTATAAATATAGCTAAAGCAGTAAAGAAACTACGAACAAACGTTCCAAACGTCGCACTAACACAGACGCACGTCCCAACGAGACCCCTAAGCGGACATGGCAGTGCTGTCAGTGGCGGGTGTCGCGTCGACACGAATGGTTTCGCTTTATATTTTATTCTTCTCCACGAAACCATTCGTGTCGACGCGACACCCGCCACTGACAGCACTGCCATGTCCGCTTAGAGGTCTCGTTTGTACCCATTCTAAGAACGGCACACCGTCGGCGTTAACTCTGTTGATAAAGCAGGGGAACTTTTTAGTTCTACGTTTTTAAAAGATGGCGGCGTGACGCCATTACGAATGGGCACAAACGCCTGTGTACGGTCTTACCCCGTAGACGGAATTACCCACATTAACTATTATATTTGATATTCATATGAAAAGTCACTTAAATTTTAACAGTTACTCTGAAACAACTATTAAATAACTCTTAAAATATGCAAAATGCAAGCGCTTCATATCGTTCTCTCTCTTACACAAAGCTATAATTCTCATTGGCCTGAACTATTCTACTTTGACCCTTTATAACACAATAACTGTTCAAAATCTAAGTTTAACGTACGCTGGTTAGCGTATTTTGATCTCTGATCATATAGAACTACGAATTCTCGGGTCTGATAAGAATGGTTGATCAATAAAATTCACTTAATAATTAAATTATTTATACATATTTTGTAAAAAAAAACCACAAACCGACACACAACCTAACGCAATAATCACGAAATGTAAATAAAATTACAAAAAATATGTGACGTTCTCAATATAAAGGGGCCTTATGGAGGCAGGCGGTTACGCCGTTTTTAGAACTGTTACCACAGTATTCGTATAGTTACAAGAATAAGAAGAGCGTAACTGCCTTCCTCCATAAGGTCCCTTTATATTGAGAACTTCACAAATTACAAAAAATATAATGAATTATTTCAGTTTATATCTTATTTTCATATAGAGGTATATAATCTCCGAGACTACATATCGGATTTCATAAATTCTTTCATCATTGTTTAGAATGGACTTTCAGGGTGGACATAGGCTATATTTTAACTTATATATTTTGGCTATTTAATTTAATTATACAACGTCATAAGATTTTGTTCGAATTATATCAATACATGTTAACATTTCATATTTATTTAACATTTGTAATATCTAAGCGAACCTAATAAAAATGCATAGAGGCACAACTGAGTACAACAAAAAAACTGGCACGTAACACAAAGGCACCGCACTTATATAGGGGAAACTGGTCATATTGGTAGCACAATACAAAAAAAAAACAGGTTTCCCCATAGTATAGTTATTAGTTATGTAATATTAAATTTCAAGAATAATTTTGGATAAACATCCTGGTTTAGTGATTCTCAAACATTTTTAGCAACGGAACCCTTTTACAAAACATAAAGAAAACCTGATGTTTTATTAAACGTAGCATAGTCGATATTTCGGCGGAGACCTGGTTGAGGTCTTAAGGCCTCTGCCCACTACACCGTACCATACCATGGCCGTAATAGGAACGTAGCAGGCGCGAACAACTCATAAAAATCATGTAAACGCTGTATTTTGTCTAGGGGACACGGTTTATGTAGGAAGACATGTCAAAACTGTTTTGTGTGGTATATATATATATATATATATTTTTTCTCGTAGTCATTCTGACATGTTTTCCTGCAAAACTACGCAGATATTTAATATTATTTTTATAGTTTTATATAATGCTTTATAAGTAGTATCATTATAATATTTTTTTTAAATGACTAACTGACTGTTAAGTTTCTTGCGGCGCTTCTTCTCAGCAGTGGTCTCCTCTTGGGAAGCGCTGGTAGATTTTGACGTGTAAAAGTGCCCGTGCGGCCTGCTTACTGAATAAATATCTTTTCTCTTTATCGACTGCCCACTACAAAGGATTTCAGCATTTTTATTCGGCCGGTCCGGTCCGGCTACGGTCATCTCAAGTAGCACAAAATTTGTATAAGAGCTTATACAGCCATTATAACTCTAGTTTCAGCTTGCCTGACACGGTCATAGTACGGTCATGGTATGGTACGGTGTAGTGGGCAGAGGCCTTTACGGAGCCCCAGGGTGCTGCGAAACCCGCTTGGATAATAGCTGTCCTAGTTCAACTATAACAGGCTAGTGTCCTAATAACTTCTATTTAGTCCGTCATTTACATTGTCAAAAAATATTGAACACGTTTTTTTGTCAATTAAACAATAAATTACGAAGATATAGCGCGTTGAAGTTCCGCGTGACGTCACGCCGCGGCACAATTTTTACCACGTTGTGAAGTCACGAGCCACTCCCGAACTTTGATGCACGTTATCTTTTTGTCAATTTTGATTGATTTGATAAAGCAAAAATACGTGTTCAATATTTTTTCATAATCAAACTGACGGACTAAATATATTTTTTTTACCCAGGACGCATCCCTATTGTGTGCTTAGATGAAAACAAAAAGAGAAAGATATGTGACCGACGCGCGGGCTTGAGCACCTAAATATAGGCGCTGAGCGCCTATGTTTGAGTCAGTTGTCCGGCCGTCACCGATCTGTCAACACGTGCGACGTCGTCATTATTGTGAGACATATGGCTGTCTCACTTACGCGCACGACGTTAGTCCATCAATTTATCTCTATTGCTCCTTAGTGCATGTTTACAGATGTGTGTGGAATTTGCGAATGTAGGTGTCGCGGCACGCATTATGTCAGTGTCTTGTACGGCGATAACGTGTCTTCCCCTTTTGCTTTAGTCTAAGATTGTGTGAATTTCGCTTGCGAACGCCAGAGTACGTGCGTTCCCTTTATAATACTTAACTATTTAAGTACTATAATATATATAATAATAATAATAATAATCCAGCCTATAAACGTCCCACTGCTGGGCACAGGCCTCCACGCACAACGAGAGGGTTCGGGCTATAGTTCCCACGCGGGCCCAGTGCGGATTGGGAACTTCGCACAGGTTTCCTCACGATGTTTTCCTTCACCGAAAAGCTCATGGTAAATTTACAAATTATATTTCGCACATAAATTCCGAAAAACTTAGAGGTGCGAGCCCGGGTTCGAACCCACGACCCTCTGTTTAAGAGTCGGCAGGTCAAACCTTTAGGCTACCACGGCTTTTTACGACGCGACCATAATATAAATAGGTACGATTTATTTCTAAATTCAATTCAATTCAATTTATTTTAGGCAACGAGGCACATAACTAGTATAACACGTAAGTAAAATATCATATACCAGGTACCATATGTAAATAAACAGGTACAGTCAGCGTCAAATAGATAGGAGCAGCCAAAATGGCCAAATATATCGCAACACATCCTTATTCCTATAGTAATAAAGATGTGTTGCGATATTTTTATTTATTTATTTTATTATTTTATTTGACTTAAATAATTTTTACACAAATTGGTTTACTGGCCCCTACACTAGGCACAGCCTGTCTCGTAGGCAGCCAATCCATATGAGAATTACAAAATATGCGAACAGTAAATAAAGGTGAGCAGATTCCTAGAGTAACTAATGATTTGATAAAGGATGCAAGCAGGTGAATTTATACATGACATCATCATCATCATCATCTCAGCTGCAAGACGTCCACTGCTGGACATAGGCCTCCCCCAAGGTTTGCCACAAGGGCCGGTCCTGCGCCGCTTGCATCCATCGGTTTCCCGCAATCTTAACCACGTCTGACTTAAGTGGCAGTGGGCGGGACACATCGCTCGCAGAACAGATGGCCGCTGGGGCCGAAGAGTTCTCGAAAGGCGTCCGCGTACCGGAAGACGCAGCGTGGGCAGACCTCCATCAAGGTGGACCGACGACGTGGTTAAGATACATGACATGAAATTATACAAATACAGAAAAAACAAACAAGTGTGTCTTCATGAGTGTGTGTGTTTGTGTGTGCATGTGTTGAGTGTTGAGTTTATGGGTTCAGGGATATCACCGCAAATATATATTTGGCCACTTTCGCTGCTCCTGTCTATTTGAGGCTGACTGTACATAAAAACCCCCGAAAAAATTAGGTCCCATAATTTCAGAGATCATTACTCTTAAATAGCCCGGATTTGTATTAAACCTAGTCATTAACGGCATTCCCTCTGTTAATATAACAACTTTTTGGGTACACTACATAATTCCGAAGGGTGCCGTTCATTCTTTATACCAACTTTTAGCACATTTTACTTAACTACTCGTAAAATTCATAATTTGGTTGGTCATAATAATTAAATAACAGAATACTCAATGCTCATAAAAATGTTTTTTTATAACGTTCATTAGGAATAATGTCATACATTTAGTATAATGATTAGAATTTAGAACAACATTTGAACTAATGGTCAGGTGACATAATATTATATGATATACTAATCAAAATTATACCAGAACAGTTAACAAAAGCGAACTGCTACCAAAACAGTAGGTTAGGTTAGGTTAGAACTGCGATCCTAACAAAAGCGAACTGCAAACGAACTGCTATTGGTAAAGTAATTTTAGTTGGCGTATATGTTACTTGAACATCTGATCTTGGTTTTAATTAAAAAAGAACGTTATGAGCAATAAATACTTGAACACGAACTTAAATAAATAAACTTGAGAATTGAGAGTTTATACATGCATAGACAAATAGACGATTAGACATTATGGATATTATGCGAACTGATGTTATACACAAAAAAACTAGACTAACTTGAATTATGTAATTCAAATGATTATGAAGAGTGATTTTATACTAGATTATTAGGCAAAGTGAATAGTTATGACGTGCAGTTTTAGACAAACTGAAATTATGCAAATGGCAAATAGATAAAAAGTTGTTATACCAATCATTAGACAACCACCTTTTACGCAAAAATAAATCAAAATCGGTTCATCCGTACGGGAGCTAGGACGCCACAGACAGACACACAGAGACACAGACACACACGTCAAACTTACAACATCCCGCTTTTTGCCTAGGGGGTAAAAAAAGGTATTAAAACAGGCTGATATGGCGGAATCATTATCACTACATAGGATAAAACAAAGTCGCTTCCCGCCGTCTGCCCCTCTGTATGTACGCTTAGATCTCTCAAACTACGCAACGGATTTTAATGCGGTTTTCACCATCAGTTAGATCATTTTTCACGGAAGGTTGTATGTATATAATAGAACCCGGAGCGAAGCGAGGGCGGGTCGTCAGTTAATGTTAATTTTAACAACGAAACCGTAAATAGAGCCGGCTGGTCGTCACTTTCTCGTCTATATGTAGTGCTTTTGTGCTATAACTAACTTTTTTAATCATTTTACACGTACTTGTAGCAATTAATCCATACTAATATTATTGCGAAAGTAACTCTGTCTGTCTGTAACGCTTTCACGACTAAACCGCTGAACCGATTTCGATGAAATTCGGTATGGAGATAGCCCGAGTCCCGGAGACGGACATAGGCTACTTTTTATCCCGGAAAATTGGACGGTTCCCGAGGGAGCAGCGATAAAATGGCGTCGTAGG
Source organism: Tortrix viridana (assembly GCA_963241965.1). Classification (NCBI taxonomy): domain Eukaryota; kingdom Metazoa; phylum Arthropoda; class Insecta; order Lepidoptera; family Tortricidae; genus Tortrix; species Tortrix viridana. The sequence goes on along the minus strand of OY725198.1, from coordinate 7,712,577 downwards.
CTGTGGCGTGACGCCGCGCAACTCGTGATTGAACGAACTGACAACTGACACCTATTGGGTTTACCTTTGAATCACCGACACTCATTTCATAGAATGTTTTACTTCGCCGAATTTTCATTTCATCGACAGACATTTCCACAAGCAGGGTTTATAATGTTTTGGTGGTCACAGGTCTAACCTAACCTACGTAACCCATGCTCAAGATAACCTGAAAACAATAAGGATTCAGCAGATTAGCTTTCGATGAAATGAAATTCGGTGAAACGACACATTCAATGACCGATGAAATGGTCGTCTGCAAAACAAGGGGACCCCCTAATTTGCGCGTCGACCGAGAAAAGAAAGCCAAATCGCGATTGCTTTCGAATTTGGCGTGATTCCATTTGGACGGGAGACATTCCGTCAAACATACTGACCGTTAAACTCCAGCTTAATATCGCATAGCCATTTATACTCAACATTTTCTACAGTATTTATACAAACAAACTGTCAAACAGTTTCAAAGCTTAGCATACAAGTATCACGGAACCCTCGGCGGGCGAGTCCCGCTCGCACTTGACCGTTCGTTTTAGAGAATGCTAAATCCCTTGTTAGTTTGGATTAATTCTAGTCTGGTAGCCAGTGCCCAGCCCGCCACAGCAAGCAGTATGGCCCCGTATATGTCGTGTTGTTCGTCGCTGTTGTAGGCTGAAAATTAATACATTTGCTAATTAATAAATACAGTACATGCCTGGGAGACCGGGCGCCGTCATTCGAGTCAAAAGCGATTTTTCATCGATTTCCATACAAAAAAAAAAGATCCATAGCTGGGATTCGAACCCGCCGTCTTTGCGTAGTAGGCCAACGCTCTAACAATCAGTCTATTCAGACGGCGGCAGCCGCTCGCATAACTCGAGAACGGCTCGACCGAATTGGCTAATTCTTTTTTTGTTATGTTTGTAATTGTCAGGACAAGGTTTGTATGTAAGTTTTTTACATTACACCCGGGCGAAGCCAGGGCGGGCCGCTAGTATATATATATATATATATATATATATATATATATATATAATTTTTTTTCTCGTTTAATAGCATAAGATTAAAAACTGTATGAAAATAAGTATTTGTAAATTACATTGCTGACTCGAAATGTTTTGTAGATGTAGGGGAGTTTAGACGTTTACAGCGAACAGCAGTGAGAAATAATAATAATAATAATCCAGCCTATATACGTCCCACTGCTGGGCACAGGCCTCTACTCACAATGAGAGGGTTCGGGCTATAGTTCCCGCGCGGGCCCAGTGCGGATTGGAAACGTCGCACACACCGTCAAATTGCTTTGCAGGTGTGTGCAGGTTTCCTCACTTTCCTTCACCGAAAATCTCATGGTAAATTTTCAAATTGTATTTCGCACATAGGTTCCGTAAAACTTAGAGTCGGCAGGTCAAACCATTAGGCTACCACGGCTTTTTAGGTGCATAGGTAATTATTATAGTTGGTCAGCCGGTTTGGTCAGTGAGTGAGTCAGCCAATCGGGGAGTCAGTGTATTACCTGTTGCGGCGCGTACCGCTGCAGCAGCGGGCGGTACCCGGTGCCGAGCGTAGCGAGGGTGGCGGCCTGCGACCCCTTGTGCGGGTGCAGCGGCACGATCGCGGTCACCTGAACAACAATGTATAACTAGCTTGATACCCTGCTAATGTAAAAGGCAGTATTTTACACAAAACTACTGTAGCAATTGCAACCTTTATTACCCAGTAATGAGGTTGCAATTATTACAGTAGTTTTGTGCAAAATACTGCCTTTTACATTAGCTAGGCAGAACTAGCTTGTGCCCGCGACTCCGTCATAGAAGTCGTTTATGGGAACTGTCCATTTTTTCGTGATGAAAAGTAGCCTATAGCTGCCTTTCCATAGAAGCGAAGACGAGAGGAGCTGTGAAAAGAGTTATGTGATTCCACTGAGGCGGAGACGAGCGGGGATGTGGCGTACTATACAAATTTGATACAGTCGTCTCCGCTTGACTGTTTCCATTGAAGCGGAGCGGAGACGAGATGTGGATTACAACCAATGTGATTGGTCGATTCCTACACGGCCCCTCTCCTCACCGCTCGTCTCCGCTTGACTGTTTCCATTGAAGCGGAGCGGAGACGAGATGTGGATTACAACCAATGTGATTGGTCGATTCCTACACGGCCCCTCTCCTCACCGCTCGTCTCCGCTTGACTGTTTCCATTGAAGCGGAGCGGAGACGAGATGTGGATTACAACCAATGTGAATGGTCGATTCCTACACGGCTCCGCTCGTCTGCTCGTCTCCGCTTCTATGGAAAGGCAGCCTATGTGTTAATCGAGGGTATAAGATATCTCCATTCCAAAGGAGAATGCGCTAAACGTCCCAATATAAATATAAGAAATATTTACAGTTTCGGAAAAAAAAGCGCAGCACCTCGTCAGCGCACGGGAAAAGCTAAATTGGTTCTTATTGCGCTTTCGTTAACGTAAACATGTAATATTTTTTTAAATAAATAAATTAAAAATCCGGGCATGACTCGCGCACTGAGGGTTCCTTACACATTTGGCTGGTTTTTAGTATTTATTATTCCATAGAGTTTGATTTATAATCATACTAAATTTGACGCTTGTATGTTTTACCGTTTATACGATACAACAATAATAAAAATACGTTGACGACGCGGTTAGCCTAGTTGGTAGTGACCCTGCCTACGAAGCTAGCGGTCCCGGGTTCAAATCCCGGTATGGGCAAATATTTGTGTGATGAGCGCGAGTATTTGTTCCTGAGTCTTGGATGTTTTCTATATATTTAAGTATGTATTTCTCTATATAAGTATGTATATCGTTGCCTGGTGCCCATAGTACAAGCCTAGAGCTTAGTTTGGGACTAGGTTAATTTGTGTGAGATTGTACCTGATTTATTGATTTATTGATTTATTGACGTTGAAAAAAACCTTTCTTGTATGGAGACCCCCTTTATTATTTCACTTTTTTCATTTATTTATTAGTAAATCCACCGTAATAACACATATACTGAAAAAAAATCAACCCGGTATCTATTACGGTTCAAAAGATACAGCTCTTTATAGTTAGAACACACACACAGATACCAAAGTTAAACAGTATGAAGTTAGTAAAATTTACAATCCTTCACAAAATCGGGGATAGTTAAGTGAAGGAGCCTCACCCCCTCCTCGTAGGGCCGGAACACGGTGAGCGGGCGCAGGCTGGCGGCCGCCGCCACTATCACGCAGCCCCACGCCGTGCCCACGTACAGCGACTCGCCCAGCGCGCACAGCGCCGTCACCTGACACACAATAGTACATTGTACGCACCATTTTACGCGAGACGTTTATCCATCCAAGCGAGCTTGCGAGCGAGGACGGATATAAAGTCGAGTGTTAAATGGGTTTTATGGACGAGTTGTACACTCTACTTTTCACTTCGATTGCGAGGAAATGAAACAGCAACATGATAATAATAATAATAATAAATGCGACGAAATAAAAAATATAAGTTTATTTCATGAAGCTTTATTGTGTACTTTGGCTGTTGGTATCCTTGCCTTGGTCTTAAAATACTAACGAAACGAAATGAAACAGAGAGGTTATTCTATGAAGATAAAGTTGATCGTGTGGCTGTTGGGCCGATTGCCTAGGTCTTCGACGAAGATTTTACTTTATGCACTAGAGCATAAGAAGCGACTTTATGTCGCCTACGCACGACATAAAGACGAACTCTTAGAGCATGAGAAGTGAAAACAGTCATTATTCTCTTAGCGCTTGTTCCCGTTCGTCGGGGCACGCTTGACCGTGATCCAGAACCGGCCAGTCTGGTTATTACCAGAGCTCGGATAGGGTGCGCGGTTTGTAGAGTTTGCATAACATGGACATACCCTGTCAATTAACGGTAGTTGGCACTAATGAAATGATTATTATTTAGGCTGCCTTTCTATTTTTCTTTTTATTTTCGGAAGGAACGGATGTGGACAGTATTTTAATGTACAATTTCGCTACTCTCACTTCAGTGGATGTAGAAATATCTATTTCTATGTATAAGTGGATATTAAATGCAAGAAGTGCATAGACAAACTGATAGTTCTTTATTAATACAATTAACACAGAAACTTTAAATAAAAAAGCTTAGTCAGTAATCGATTTGCAATGCATTGTCATTTTAGTTTAATCATAATGAATTAAGTTTTGTTTGGTTTTAATATTTATTTTCAGGGTATATCCATATTAATATCTACACATGACATTAATGACATAAGAATAGCTCACCCTTTCCGAGTTTTAGTTATTACAGTGGAGCGACTGCCATCTGACCTCCGTAACCCTCGTGACTGGGGAACCGAACCAATTCAATAATGGTTACACATTTTTTTCTTTTTTACTTTTCTAAAGGGGTTTTTATTGTTGTTTTTAAATATTAGTGTTGTGGAGGTTGGGCCGATATACGCGTTTGTGTAAAGGCCGTAATATAAATAATAAAAAAAAAAAAAATTTGCCACCTAATTGTGCAGGTTTTCTCACGATTTTTCAATTGCCGTAAGAGCATCGGTTATGATAGATAAACCTTAGTATACTAGGATAAATAATATTAGAACAAATAATTAACAATAAAGAGGTTTGGGAATTTGTGTGTCCAGCGCGATGGACTGCAGGCTCTCGCTGCAGGGCACCAGCTTGCTGCATTCGAGCGGCGTCTGTACACGGCCGCTGTACGCGACACTGTACACGTGTACTCACCCGGCAGCGCGACTGGTCGAGGTGCGAGTTCAGCGCGATGGACTGCAGGCTCTCGCTGCAGGGCAACAGCTTGCTGCAGTCGAGCGGCGTCTGTACACGGCCGCTGTACGCGACACTGTACACGTGTACTCACCCGGCAGCGCGACTGGTCGAGGTGCGAGTCCAGCGCGATGGACTGCAGGCTCTCGCTGCAGGGCACCAGCTTGCTGCAGTCGAGCGGCGTCTGTACACGGCCGCTGTACGCGACACTGTACACGTGTACTCACCCGGCAGCGCGACTGGTCGAGGTGCGAGTCCAGCGCGATGGACTGCAGGCTCTCGCTGCAGGGCACCAGCTTGCTGCAGTCGAGCCGCGCCGTCTGCTGCCGGCTGCGGACCGACCACTGGTACACGCATACACCTGAAAAGGTAATGCTACACGGGTTAAAGACGCGGTCGTGTGTAAGTTTTGTCAGAGTATTAGTCCCGAGTGAAGACGTGTTTTTAATTCATGAATCTCGACTTGCCACTCGACCACAAAGAGATGTATCCGCTTTTTCACCTTATTGCATTGTAATAACGTTTAAAAGTGGATACATCTCTTTGTAGCCGTAGGTAAGTAAAATTAATTAGTGTTGCGCTACTATCACTATTTTTATTTTTTCTATTTTATAAAATTCATTAAGTGGAGTCGACATTTTTGAGGCCAATAAATTAGGCAAGTATCGATAAAATCATTTATTGATACTTATCTGTACTAATTGTGTGCTGGTATCAATTTTTCATCTATAATATTATAAAGAGGTAAAGTTTGTAATTTTTTCATTTTTGTATGTATGTAAGGGGGATCATCAGATTTCAAAAATTCCTTCCCAACATTTATAATGGACTGTCAGGGTGGACACAGGCTATATTAACACACACAGGCAATTTTTCAACTTACGAAAGTATTGACTCTCCGCAGACGAAGTCACGAGCGAAAAGCTAGTCCTACTAATATTATAAATGCGAAAGTTTGTGTGTGCTTTAGTTTGTTACTTCGCGCTTCAACGGCTCGACGGATTTGGATGAAATTTGGAATGGAGATAGCTCATACCCTGGATTAACATATAAGATACTTTTTATCGTTAAACTTTGGTAGTTCCCAAGGGTAAATCGACAAACGAGTTCTCCGTTTCCGAGAGCTGGTGGCGCATTGAACGGCCGTACCCGGGTGGCAGTAGACGGCGACGTAGGGCTCGGCGCTGCAGGCCGCCAGCAGCGCCACGCCGCCGGCCGGCAGCCGCTCGGCGCCGCACACGCCGCCCGCGCCCACCGCGTACGTGTACAGCCCGTCCCCGCCCGCCCACACCTCGAACCTGTTCGAATTCGTTTGAGTCTTTGACGAAATAATAGGTCCAATGAATTACTATCTCAAAAAGCGTTACACTCATACGTACATCATATATATCTGTACATATCAGAGTGGACAACAGAGTCGTGTTCAGATATTTGTGAGCACCTTGTTTGCTGCAATATATATGATGGCGACTGTACAATAGGGAATATGCATGAAACTTTTAAAACTAAATGTGAAAAATTTCTGACGTTTACGGGAAAAATAAAATGAAGTGTTCAAAATTTACAGTTTCTGAGAAACAACTTTTGGACACGAATTTTTTTTTCGAAAAGGTATATTTTGAAGTACGGTCGGTGCGCGAGAACTACTCGACCGGTTTTATTTATTTATTTATTTATTTATTATATTTAGGAAACCCAACAGTTATAACATCAACGTAAAAAAAGTATATGAAATATAAAACCAATTATAGGATTTCACGTATAACAACAAAGTAAGAATATCAAGTTAAATTAAACACTAAAGTGCCACGCACTTGCACTACACACCTACGCAAAAAATATATCAAACAATAAACAAAACAAAATAAAATTATACTAAAATAACAATAGCAATATTAACAATATTTATATAACAATATTTTTTTTACACCTGTCTCTTACAGTAGATGAAAGAAGGCACTTACCCCTGCGGCGCCGGCACTGCAGCGAGACAACAGAGTTGGGAAGCTGTTCCTAACTCTGTGAGGACGAACCCGCCCTCCGCTTCCGCCTCAGCATCCGACCCCGCCTCCGCTCCCTCCAGCCGGTTTGAGCGGACCAGAAACAGCCTGGAAGTTGAACATGTAAGACAAAGGATGTTGCTATTTTGCAGTTTTGTGAGCAGGCTCGAGAATATATGGTTTTTTTTTGTTGATACAGTTTAAAAAAAAAAAACAAAATGGCGGCGATATGGGGGTTTTTGCGATTACCAACTTATTTGCGGTGTTGGTAACTGACCGCGACCTATGTCGATGTATGGGGATAATAGTTATCAATCATCATCATCATCATCATATCAGCCGAAAGACGTCCACTGCTGGACATAGGCCTTCCCCAAGGATCTCTACGACGACCGGTTTTGTGCTACTCGCATCCATCGGCTTCCCGCGATCTTCACCAGATCGTCGGTACACCTCGTGGAAGGCTTGCCAACACTTCGCATTCCGGTCCGCGGCTGCCACTCTAGAACCTTTCCGCCCCAACGGCCATCAGTTCTACGAGCAATGTGCCCCGCCCACTGCCACTTAAGGTTCGCAATTCGTTGCGCTATATCGGTGATTTTGGTTCTCCGGCGGCTTGGCGGATTTCCTCATTCCTGATTCGATCACGCAGAGATACGCCGAGCATAAAAAGATGAAAGATATTTATTCAGTAAGTAGGCCGCACGGGCACTTTTACACGTCAAAATGTACCAGCGCTTCCCAAGAGGAGACCACTGCTGAGAAGAAGCGCCGCAAGAAACTCAACAGTTAGTCATTTTTTAAATAAAAATATTACAATGATACTAATTATTCTAGCATTATATAAAACTGTAAATTAATATTAAATATCTGCGTAGTTTTGCAGGAAAACATGTCAGAATGATTACGAGAAAATACATACATACATAGCCCTTTTCATTGCCATTGCTTTGCATTGCACAATTACCCAACGGCAAAGTTAACGTGTACAGGTCCCAGAGGCAGTAGTAATATTAGATCGCGTACCTGCCGCACTGCAGCGCGAGCGCCACGCGGCGCAGCTGCGGCAGCGGCTGCAGCGCCGCCACCGCGCCCGGCGCGCCGCCCACCGCGTCCCGCACGCGGCCCGCCCACACCAGCGCGCACGTCGCCGCTCTGCGACACACACCAACACACAGGCTTAAATAGAAACCACTGACGGTTAAAAGAGGGGAGGCCTTTGCCCAGCAGTGGGACACTAAAACAGGCTAAAAAAAAGGGTTCCGTACACATTTGGCCGGTTTTTAGTGTTTGTTGTTATTCTATATGGTTCGTTCTATGATCATATCAAATTAGACGCCTGTACGTATTGCCGTTTTCACGATAGAGCAAATACAAAAAAAAAACGTTTGTATGTATGTAATGTATGTATGTAAACTCTTTATTGCACAAAAAGTATAAGTAAATAATACATTGACATCGTAAATTTAAAGTACAAAGGCGAACTTATCCCTAAATGGGATCTCTTCCAGCTAACCCTGAAGTAGATGAGTAAGGACAATGCATGGGGTTAGACACATACAAGTTTTGCACAAAAAGTAGCAAAAAGTATTCAAAATATTAAACTATCAGTTAGAAATATTGATAATACATGTAACTACATAAATATTAAACATATAAATAAATAAATACATATACTAACGTAAACTTACATATACCTACACCAATATATATATATATATATATATACATACATACATATATATACTTATACTTAAATAAGAACTAACTAAGAGCACAAACAGCTAATAGATAACCTATAAATAAGCACTACGGAGTTTGGTTTCATGATTCATCAAGCCACAACGCTTTTAAATTTCTTTTAAGAGAGTTAACAGAAGGTGATTCTCTTAAGCACAACGGAAGCTCGTTCCATAGTTGGACAGCACGGACAGTGAAGGATCTAGAATAGACACGTGTTTTATTAGGTGGAACAGCAAGAGAAAGATTGGCGCTGGAACGCAGACGATGACCGCTGCCGCAGGCCAGAAAGCTAAATCTTTCGGAAAGATAGGGAGGGGAAGAAGGAAGGAAGAGGACATTGAAGAGGAGTGAAAGTACATGTACATCCCTACGACGACGGATAGGAAGCCATTTTAGCTGCGCACGGAACATCGACACGCGATCGTACTTTCTTAGGCCAAAAATATACCGAATGCAAACATTCTGCAGACGCTCTAGCCTGTCAAGCAGTTCCTCTTTGAGATCCAAAAACGCAATGTCGCCGTAATCAATAAGAGGAAGTAATAGGGAACGGGCAAGTGTAACCTTTGTTGGGAAAGGGAGAAAATTCTGCAAGCGTCTCAGGGAGTGGAGCGATGCAAAGAGTTTGCGACTGACGCAATTGATGTGAGCTGACCAAGATAGTGTCTGGTCCATAGTGACACCTAAGTTTTTGACTGTCGAGGAGAAGGGGATTGGGGTCCCATCATAGGAAACATTAGGTACCACGGTCCCAGACAGCCTTGATATAAAATGAGGGCTACCAAGAACGATAGCCTGCGACTTCTTGGCATTCACTTGTAGACCGAATCTCTCAGCCCAGCAGCGTATCGATTCAAGATCGCTGTTAATTTGATCCACCAAGGAAGGGAAATCATCAAAAGCAGCAGATGAATATATCTGCAAATCATCCGCATACAAATGATAGGAAGAGCGAAGAGATTGCGAGATACTGTTAATAAATATGGAAAAAAGAAGAGGGGAGAGCACCCCGCCCTGGGGAACACCAGCGGAGAGTTCACACCAATCAGAGTACTTGTCGTCAACTCTGACGCGCTGGCGCCTACCAGATAGGTAAGCCTGAAACCATGAAAGAGTAGAAGGAGCAAAGTTGAGAGTACTGAGAATTCCAAGAAGAATATCGAAATCTACGGTGTTAAAAGCGCTGCTGAAATCCAGTAGGACAAGAACTGTGAGCTTTTTGTTTTCAATACTAAGACGAATGTCATGTTGTAGTATGGGGACTTCCCTTATTATTTTACTTTTTGGCTTTTTTTATTATTTGTTAGGTAATCCGCCGTTATATCACATATTCCGCAAAAAAAAAACAACCGGCTACCGGACAAGTGCAATTTACAAAAAAAGCAACATACAGTCGAATTGAGAACCTCCTTTTTTGGTTAATAACTAATTACAATTTTTTAATAAAATAATCCCAAATATCAAAAATTAGAACACCATTGTTCCACCAACTCTGTAATAAAGAAAGAATGCCGTTAATTAGTACATATGGAACTCACGAGTATACGGAAACGCGTCCACCGCTGTCGCCGGCCCACACCCGTCCGCCGACACGGCACAGTGCCGTCACGGTGGCCGGCGTGTCGCCATCTGTTGATACGATCAACTCTATTACTAACGCTAGACCTCATCTGTCCTACATTCACAGACAGATAACACATTTATATAGAATATACCTTCAGTCAACAAAGTATCGGGAATGGATGATTTGTTTATGGTTCCAAATTCAAATTTTTGTTTTTTTTGTTGTTGTTAGATTGGCACAACTGTTTTCTATTTTGGCGCGGAGTTTGAGTTGCATCTGTTATTTATATTAAATACAGTGCTGTTTTTAGTTATATCATATCTAGTGTGTATTGCGAATTTCATAATGGACAAAAACATTGAACAAAGAGTTTGTCTTAAATTTTGCATCGCCAATGGAATTTCGTGTTCGGAGTCACTGAAAATGTTACAGAAGGCTTACGGTGATTCGACTTTATCAAAAACACGTGTTTATGAGTGGTACAAAGCGTTCAAAAGCGGTCGAGATGTGATGGAAGATTTGCCTCGCTCTGGTAGGCCATCAACGTCTGCAACTGAAGTTAACATCGCAAAAGTGAAGGAAATAGTGACTGAAAATCCTCATTCAACTTTGAGAGAGATAGCCGCCGAACTTTCTGTATCTCACGAGTCGATCCGTACTATTTTAACTAATCATTTGGGTATGAAACATGTTACCGCTCGGCTAGTCCCAAAAGACCTGAACTTTCTCCAAAAACTCAATCGCATGAGAGTCGCTGAGGACATGCTAGAACGAGTCAATTCCGACCCAACATTCATGAAACGCATTGTTACTGGTGACGAGACGTGGGTTTACGAGTTTGACATGCAAACTAGTCAACAAGCTTCGGAGTGGCGCCTTCCAACTGAACCGAAACCGAAGAAACCACGCCAAAGTCGATCAAAAGTCAAAGTCATGTTGACTGTTTTCTTTGACTATCGCGGTGTTGTGCACTCGGAATTCTTGCCGGAAGGTCAAACGGTAAATAAAGAATATTATTTGAGCGTTATGCGGCATTTAAGAGAGCAAATTCGACGAAAAAGGCCAGATTTGTGGAATGAAAATTCTTGGATTTTGCACCGCGATAATGCGCCTTCGCACAAGGCCATCATTGTGAAAGAATTTTTGACCAAACACTCAACAAATACCATCGAGCAACCACCATATTCACCAGATATGGCTCCTGCCGACTTCTTTCTTTTTCCTAAACTCAAATTACCACTTCGTGGCACCCGTTTTCAATCGGTAGAAGACATAAAGGAGAATTCGCGCCGAGAACTGAATTCAATTCCGGAAACAGCGTTTAAAAAATGTTTTGATGATTGGATTATTCGTTGGCGTAAGTGTATCGTTTCTGAAGGAGCATACTTTGAAGGTGATAAAATAAATTTGGATGATTAACAAACAGTTTGTGTATTATTGATCTTTTCCCGGTACTTTCTTGACAGAGTAGTATATAAAATATTGGTTTTATTGATTATTGTTTAATTTAGTTTCTATTGCGACATTATATTTAATAATTTTTAATTTTAATTTTGTATTATCATTGCTGTTTTCTATTTATATGTGGTTTTAATTATGAGTCTTGTTACTTGATATAAATAAATAAATGAAAATAAATGAAATGAATATGACAGACATTTTGGTTAAATAAATAAATATTTAAATACATGCCAAAGACACGTGTGCATACCCGGCGGTATCCGCACCGTATGGTGCTGCGTGAACGCGTGCTCCGTGCACAGCAGCGTGTGCAGCCGCTCCGCCTCGCCCCCACCGTACCACACCTCCCACCCCACCTCGCCCTCGTCTAAAACCGTACCGAGACCAAGATTACTTCACCAATTTTTATTTTTCAAGGATAAACCTTTATACATTACTGGCAGAACTGTTTATAACAATGTGAAGTCAATATTTTTTGTGCTGCAACAATACAGCTAAAGCCATTAATTTGGTGCCGCGACCAGGATGCAACACTACTTTAGAACAAAAATGGTGCCGTGACCAGGATAAACTTCAAATTTTAAACAAAAAATGGTGCCTCACCAGTGACGCCTTTCATGGTTACAGCTGTAGCGGTCACACAGGGCCTGGCGGCGGCGGCGTCCAGGAGCCCCGTGAACTCGGGCGCCGCTGCTGCGGAGACCAGCGCGGCGGCCGACGGGCGCAGCTCGGGGGCGCCGCGCCAGCAGCGCCGCATGGTCTCTAGGATGTTGCAGGGGTATTGCAGGTCCTGGTGACGAGTTCAGTGTGAGATAGTTGGTTTGTTTTACTTGTCGATACAATAGGTCGTCCTTAAAATAAATATAACAAAATATAGTTTAGATGTACCCTGGGCGTGAGAGAGGGTCTGGCTCCATCCAAAATAGCTTCCTTGACCGCCTCGTGTCCCTCGAAGGGCTGCCGAAGAGTCACGATCTCATACAACAGCATGCCGAAGGAGAAGCAGTCCACCTGCGTAATACCAACAGGAACAGCTTTTATTTCTAGATTTTTTCTAGCTCCAATCCAATAGTTACTCTGCTATCTCTAGTTAGTAGTTAAGCTTCTCATTCACGAGTATGACGCGGATAAAACTGTAATTGTACACGTCAATTACACCACAGCATTATTTACAAATGGCAAAGTACACTGCTGATGTCAATTTACAAACATAAAAAGTCATGTTCCTCCTACAGTACCTTCTCGTTGTACTCCTGCTCGCCGTTGTAGCGCATGATCTCGGGCGCCATGAACCCCTCGGTGCCGCCGAAGCCCTTGGTGCCCGATGGCGGCGCCAGCCGGCTGATGCCTGCGAAACGACCACGGAATCAGAAGAAGAAGAAATACTTTTTTTTTTTTAAACAGATAAAGAAACACGTGTTGTGTGTGTCCCCGCGGTAGTGAATCGGACGCTGGCTCAGCATTATGCTGAGGTGTCACGTGTACACCTACAGCGCTGATTTTCAACCAGTACCGATTGTGACTCACGAAACGCCGCACAACGTGAATCACGATTTAAAAATAATAAATAATGATACATCTGTCACAAAATTATGCAACTTCACGTGTTGTAATGGTAGCTGGGTTTTATTACATAGTTAGATACAAGTGAATTAATCTAATATAAGTGTGTTAAAAAAAAGCCGTGGTAGCCTAATGGTTTGACCTGCCGACTCTTAAGCAGAGGGTCGTGGGTTCGAACCCGGGCTCGCACCTCTAAGTTTTTCGGAATTTATGTGCGAAATATAGTTTGTAAATTTACCATGAGCTTTTCGGTGAAGGGAAACATCGTTAGGAAACCTGCACACACCTGCAAAGCAATTTGACGGTGTGTGCGAAGTTCCCAATCTGCACTGGGCCCGCGTGGGAACTATAGCCCGAACCCTCTCATTGTGAGTGGAGGCCTGTGCCCAGCCGTGGGACGTATATAGGCTGGATTAGTGTGTGTTAAAATAGTGTCTACGTACCGTAGTCTCCAAGCTTGACGTGCACGGGGACGGGCGCAGGGCTGAGCTCGGCCGCCGCGGCCGCCGGCACGGCCGGGAATTCCCACACCAGCACGTTCTCCGACTGCCACGATACATGTTGGAGTTCGAATATTATGCTGTTGCGTCTAAAACTACTCGTAATTTTGAATTTGTTGAAAATGAGTTAGAATAGGTAGAAATTTCGAATTTTCATAATACCGAATTTAATTCAATTGAAGACTTGTTTTTTTTTATATATTGCTCTAGTTCTTACTTAACCTGATCTTCGTATAGCAATAAAATTAGGTATTATTTTCTAAAAAAAAATTTGATCGAATGAATATTCCGATAATAACTATCTAAAATTTTGAGCTGTTCTGTATAATTTCTTGCCAGAGGACATTAAGCAATTAACGGGGTTTTAAAATAAACTGACACAGTGGCTTTTGCAAGTGTGATTTTACAAATCATAATGACGGATATTAGTGTTTTAAATCTTTATTGGCAACTATCTATTTCAAAATGTGGAAAATTAAAATTTGTGCAATAAACTAATAATATTAATGTTGTGCTTAATGGAATGTTTGTAATTTAATTGTAATTTCTAATAATTATTTTAATTAAATTTCAAATTGTAAAAATATATGAACACATTAGAATAATTATATACCTACTGTCCACTAAATTAAACCACGTTGTATCAAAAAAAAAAAAAAAATTATTTTCCCCAGAGGGATCTCTCGCTCTGACCTTGAGGTCCCGGTAGAGCACGCGCTGGGCGTGCAGGTACTCCAGCGCGCGCGCCAGCTGCAGCGCCAGCGCCCGCGCCGCCCGCGCGCCCACCCGCGCCGCGCGCGCGCCGTACGCGCGCAGCACGCCGTCCAGCGCGCCCTGGGGGGTTATGATACTAACGAAATGAGATATCGTTATCGATATCACTACATATTATAGATTAAAATCCTCCGCCGAACTGAGTTTTTTATTTTTTTATTTATTTATTGAGGGCTACCAACACGTGATACATTGTAGCGAACATCTTAGTATAGTCTAAAATCGTAACATGTACATAATGCTCACTTCATTATAGGTATCCACAACATGCATAATTATACATTATTCAATCTTTCAATGTGCTTAGAAATATAGAAAACTAGCGTTAAAAAAAAGTATTAATTGCTTAGTTACGTAAATAAATAACATTCAATAATAATAAGTAAAAATATACATACATACTAATTCCGAATTACAAACAAACAGATTCACAATATAATATGTTCTTAATACAGTTAGGACTGTGAGTTAGATAAGTATTTAAGTAACTTTCGTTTAAAGGTTTGTGCGGTATCGTGCATTATGTCAACACCTGCAGCGTTCGAGTTAAGTTTGTTTGGGCTGATCTATTGTATGGAGTTTCACACGAATTTCACCAATATAAAGAGGGATTATCTAGGAAGGTTATTAGTATACCCGTGCGAAGACAATCGTCGCTAGTAATTAAAAAATATGACAAAAATAAATTTTTAATACAAGAATAACTTTCTTCAAATCATTAAGTTGGGTAAAAAGTTTAGGAGAAATAAATGGTGTGAAATTGGCAACATGATCCAACTTTTACCTTGAGAATATTGTAGTTATATCTGACACGAAGGGTCATTTTAAATTGATCTTGGCCGAGACGCCCGTCTCAAGACAAGTCAAAAGTGACAGTTTTCTATGACTTGACGTTAACTTTGACGTGTTTCGGATATATCGTTAATTTTTATTTAAACACAAAAATGTGCATTGTTTTGTTGCGCTGTCTGAAAATAGCAGCACTGTTCCACTTGTGCCAAGTTGAAGCTAGATGTCGCTAGTGTCGCTACAAGTTGTTTCCTTTAGCGGCCAGCGCCACCTGTCGGCGGACGGCGGTACTAGGTGCTGACCTGCGGCGCGTGCTGCAGCAGCAGCGCGAGCGGCGCGGCGCACACGGCGCGCAGGCGCAGCACGTGCGGGTGGCGCAGCACGCGCAGCACGGCCAGCTCCTGGCGCAGCCCGCAGTACGCGCGGCACGCGCCCGTCGTCGGGGAGCGCTCCCAGCGCGCCAGAGCCACCTAGCGACAAATACTAGATTGTTGCACTTGCCGAGGGCTCTAAAAGCACTAGTGCAATAATAAATTACTTAATGCGAGGTTAATAATGTACTGCAAAAAATAATAATAATAATCCAGCCTATGTACGTCCCACTGCTGGGCACAGGCCTCCACTCACAATGAGAGGGCTCGGGCTATAGTTCCCACGCGGGCCCAGTGCGGATTGGGAACTTCGCACACACCGTCAAATTGCTTTGCAGGTGTGTGCAAGCCTGAATGAAATTAAGTCAACTCTAATTATTGGATCAAAATCCCAAACAGACCTCATTTTTGAAATCCTAGAAAATGAGTCCCATGACGACTTTTTCAAAAAAGTCATGTCCGCTACGTTGAATTCCAAAATCTACCTCATTTTCGAGATCGGCATGATAAAATAATCCAAGTCATGTCCGTTTGTCCTGCGATATATGGAGAAAACAAAACAGTGCAGTAATGGATTTCGTATGAACTTTATTGCTCAGTATTTAGTGCAGTTATAATGAAATTATTGCGCAGTTGGAAGAAAAGGCTAAGTATCCAAGAGCGAGTAAAAAGTTTAATATAGAAAACTATAGGTCTATGAGTAAAATTCCGTAGGCTAATTAGCTAATGTTTCCGATTTTTCATGTAAGACTGTTTGTTTCTAAAAAAAATAAAATAAAAGTAAATTGATTGTTCGATTCAAGTTTTGATCGATGCCACGCACCTTGTAGGCGTGGTGCGCGTGCGCGCGCGGCGGCGGCACGGGCTGCAGCGCCTTGACGGCGACGGGCGCGGCGCGGGCGCCGGGCGCGCGCCACGTGCCCGCCAGCACGGTGCCGAACGCGCCGCGCCCCGCCACCGAGTGCAGCGTCACGTGCTCCCAGCGCGCGCGCTGGCTCTCCTCGACGTCCAGGAGCAGCTGGCGGGGAATTCATTGCTTAACTAATTTAGACAGGTAACAAAAAAACCGGTCAAGTGCGAGTCAGACTCACGCACCGAGGCTTCCGCACAAACTTGTAGGCATGTAAATAGTTCGTAAATCACGGGAATAATTGTATTATAATTGTATTGTTTGTGTTGTATTGTTGTTTTTATATTGATTAACAAAGTACAGTATAAACTGACACGAAATAAGTATGCACTTTCGTATTTAGTGAGTGTCAGTTTATACTGGAATTTTATTTATGTGATGTAACTACGAATTAACGGTTTTCGGATTTTTTCCTTTACTTGTGCTATAATACATTGCTTCTTGCCAAATTTCATGATTCTAAGTCAACGGGAAGCACCCTATAGGTTTTGATTCCCTTGAGATTCCCTTCAATATGCGGCATAAACGTTGCGTTGACTTAGATGTTTAATTTTTTCACTGATTCAAGGGATTGCAGACCTAAGTATTTGATATGAATTTCAATTTGATACCTCCACGCGTTCCTGAGAAAAAGGGTCTTGACAGAAACACAGACAGATAGACGGACAACAAAGTGACCCTATAAAGGTTCCGTTTTTTTTTTTCATTTGAGGTACGGAACCCTAAAAAACGAGCGAGCCTTACAGTAGTCGCATATGATGTGTAACAACTCTACCACTACTATAGTTAAATTAGGTTTTAACTTGTACATTTAAAATTAATAAACGGGACCTCTTGGAATATGTTTGGACACCTTCTGGGATAAGGCTCAAAAAATTCCCAGGCCCTCCCTAGTGGGATAGCCGGGAAATCCTGGAAAAACTAGAATTTCAAGGAAAATCCTATAGCGCCACATTTTTTTACATACAAGACATCTGAAATTTTAAATTTATTATCCAGTAGGTACATTCCAGTGTCAAAAAACCTGGAAAAACTGGAATTTTCCGGTAACTGGGAGGAAAAAGCTAGGATTGGTTTAGAACAGGACGCCGGTTTTTTTTTTTTGAATATTAAACGACTTGCTATTTTTCTTAATGATGTTGACTTTAAATATTTTAAGTTCCAGGATTCCAGGGCACCTGGAATTTACCTTGGAGCGAGCGTAAAATAGTTAAAAAATAAGATACTTTGATAATTTCGTATGCATTTTTTGCCACGAGAAGGCGAGAATCTGTTCGAGGGGGAACGATTTTAAGCCTGCTCCAGAAATATTCTTGAAATTCCAGTTTTTCCAGGATATCCCGGCTATCCCACTAGGGAAGCCTGGGACTTTCGCGAGCGTCATCCTGGAAGGTGTCCGAACAAGTTTGGTCAAAATTGTATCTAATTTTACTGTACTACACCGCGCGCGCTCATTGGTCAAATAAAATAGCGCGCGCTCCCCCGGCTTCCTGTTACTTCCGTATTGTTTCAATAAATCGCTCCCACAGATTGCAGGATGCACTGACCACGTCGGGCGCGACGCTGGCGAGCGGCACGGCGCCGTGGCGGGGGCAGGCGAGCGGCTGCGCGGTGCAGGCGCGCAGCACGCACTCCTCCACGCTCCAGCCGTGCGCCGCGCCCGGCGCCGGCGCGCGAGCCGCGCCCAGAGCGCCCTCTGCTGACCCGATCCGAGACGACGCTGCGCAACGCAAATTAAACATTTCATATATAGACAATATACATTGTCGTCAACAACTTAAATAATAAATATAAATATCAGGGACAATCTCACACAAATTGACCTAATCCCTTGATTTTTTTAGCATTAGAAAGACCTTTACAGAAGTGTAAGGTTTTTTATTGGACACGTTTTACGGCAGTATGACGGAATAAGAGGAAAACTATCAGAAACATTTTCGGAGCATTTTGCATCATAATCTAGACAATTGCAAAATGTGTTGTTTGCATTTATGTATAAGGATTATTCAATTACAAGGCGTTAATATTTTATTTGTGTTATTTTTAATAATTCACAAAATTATTGCACAATAAAAAACCCAAAGAAGCAGATGTCTTAAACAAACGGAACGTTTTAAGCGTATAATGCGACTAAATTAAAGAGATCGTGTCCCGCAACAATATATGTTTGGCATGTTGAAATTTTAATCGGCCGCATGCATAACATGTCCGCCATTACCTTGTTTATGATTGTTTTAAAACGTCACTCTCATGTATTCATTCGCGTGCGATTCGTTATTGTTATCCGGGAACATTTTTTTACTACAAATCTATGCGAAATCGTTAACAAACTAAACTGCGTGAGTTAATATTCACAACTTACTTTTTATATCCATGTGTAACAAGAAAAATACAGAATAATTTAATATATTATTATTAACTTCTGAAGAAACAGGTTTACGACACCTTCTTCTTTGTTTACCGAATTTCTAATGCTAAAAAAAACGAAGTATAGGTTTGTACTATGGGTACCAGGTAACGATATACTTATATAGAGAAATACATACTTAAATATATAGAAAACATCCATGACTCAGGAACAAATACTCGCGCTCATCACACAAAAATTTGCTCATACCGGGATTCGAACCCGGGACCGCTAGCTTCGTAGGCAGGGTCACTACCAACTAGGCTAACCGCGTCGTCAAATACGCTGTTTTACAGACAGCAACGCTTAACCAAGACAATAGGTGATATCTACCTCGCTCTTAACCGTGTAGGCGATCAACATTGGATAGTACCAACACTTTAGGTGTCCGAGCGTAGTCGAGGGACAGAATTAACTTACCAGCGGAGTCAGCTCCGACGCCACTGTCCTGGTCGGAAGCGCGCGACTCTTGGGAGCCGCGCCCTCGCCCCTCTCGCCCTTCAACCCCCTCACGCCCTTCCCCGTTTATCTCCACGCGGCGGAGCGCCTGTGTAAAAAAAATCAGCTTCCTCATGTTTATGCTCGCTAAAATTTATAAGTGGTTGTGTACGGTCAGTACATCAGTAATGATTTGATAAGTTCTTGGTAGAACCTGATAACGGTGTATGATATTTATTGATAGTCAAGGTGATATACAGTACTAGCTAGGAGCACGCATATTTTGTTGTAATTTGACTTCGGATAAGTGACTAGTTAAGTTTATTGTATTAATTTTGTTTTAATTATTAATATTAATTAATTATTTTATTTTATTTGTGTTGACGATCTCAATGTAATTTCGTATATGACATGCAATGTGTTATATATTGTAATATTACATTGATGAATAAATAAACTAAACTAAACTAATCGTAAACTAAATAACATAAATAAGGTACATAACAAATTTGCTTCCAATAATAAAAAAAAAAAAAAAAAAAAAAGCAATAAAAGTTGAATGACTGCATTAGCTGTCGCGCGACATGTGCGATGTTTGTATCGTACAGGTTGATTACCATTAAGTTATGGACAAGAGTTAAGTTAAAAAGCCAAATGGTTTGACCTGTCGACTCTTAAGCAGAGGGTCGTGGGTTCGAACCCGGGCTCGCACCTCTAAGTTTTTCGGAATTTATGTGCGAAATATAATTTGTAAATTTACCATGAGCTTTTCGGTGAAGGTAAACATCGCGAGGAAACCTGCACACACCTGCAAAGCAATTTGACGGTGTGCGCGAAGTTCCCAATCCGCACTGGGCCCGCGTGGGAACTATAGCCCGAACCCTCTCATTGTGAGTGGGGGCCTGTGCCCAGCAGTGGGACGTGTATAGGCTGGATTATTATTATTATTTATTTATGGACAAGCAAAAAAAAAGGTAAAATAGACTTAAGTATACCTGCGCTAGCCTCGTAGGCTCGTCGTCGCGCAGGCAGGCGGCGCACGGCACGATGCGCGTGATCAGACACCGCCCCTCGGAGGTGTGCACGAACCGCGTGCCTGCCGCCAAGCGCACAATAAATAAATAAATAAATATCAGGAGACAATCAGTAATAATAATTTGTGATTGTTGACATTTAATATGTATTGTTAATTTTATTAATTCTATTTGTTTCTATTTGTAATTGGCGTATACTTCATGATTTATTAATTTTTATTGGCATAATTTATTTTATAATTTGACATACTATTATTGTACCGACAAATATTTGCATGCTTGCTTGCAAGCTGAATACACTGAACATTATTTATTTTTCAATTTGACTTTAACATCTTGTAAACTGTATTCTGCAAATAAATTATATTGATTGATTGATTGATTGAATCTCACACAAATTGACCTAGTCCCAAACTAAGCTAGGCTTGTACTATGGGTACTAGACAACGATATACATACTTATATAGAGAAATACATACTTAAATACATAGAAAACATCCATGACTCAGGAACAAATGCTCGCGCTCATCACACGACTATTTGTCCATACCGGGATTCGAACCCGGGACCGCTAGGGTCACTACCAACCGCGTCTAACCGCGTGGTCAGCCCGGTGTAACCGTGTACCAGCCACAGCAGGCACGCACCGAGCGCCGGGTACCAGTCCTCCAGCAGCAGGTCCACGTGGTCCGACAGCGCCGCCAGCAGCCGCGCCAGCGCCTCCAGGCTGGGCTCCAGGCTGATGCTCTGCGAAACAACACACTTATTAACACATGGCTAAACTAACCCACGATATCAGCGCCTAAAAACCCTCTGAGCAATGAGCAAAACATTTAACGGGCTCCGAGCACGTACATTTACACTGGAGGGACTTCGTCACTAGAAGATTTCAAGAATTAAAAAATCAGATCCCCTCATCAACTAGAAAAGAGCTGATGATCTTCAAACGGCTGAACAGATTTTCATGAAACATGGCTAAGAACACTCGGGATAAAATTATCTATGACACAAAAAAACTAAACGAAAATCGGTCCATCCGTTTGGGAGCTACGATACCACAGACAGATACACAGATACACAGACAGACACGTTAAACTTATAACACCCCTCTCTTTTTGCGTTGGAGGTTAAAAAGGGATGATGACCAGTGATCGGAATAGGTAGAGTATATTTACCTAACTTGACGCATGTTCATTCATGCGTGAGTGAGATGGGAATTGAATGAACATGCATCAAGTTTAGGTAAATATACTCTACCTATTCCGATCACTTATGATGACTAAAGAAAACGAAATTCTCCGTCCGTCAGTTAGATCATCAAAAAATATTGGACACGTATTTTTTCTTTTGTCAATCAAACAAAAAATGACAAAGATAAGGCGCGTCAAAGTTCGGGAGTGGGGGCTCGTGACGTCATTCTGTGTAAAAATTGTACCAAGACGTGAGGTCATGCGACATTTCAACTCAACATACCTAATATCTCCGTAATTTTTCGATTAGTTTTGTGAAAAAATAAAAAATACGCGTCCAATACTTTTTGATAATCTACCTGATCGACAAAGGAAAAAAAAATGGTCATCATCCATATTTCGGCTTCAGCCCATGGTATGATAGTTAAAGGAACTGTCACATGGTGAAGCCTCGTAAGATTCTGAGAGGGGTCTATATTGTCTTCCATAAAGTTTTAGTTCCGTTTTTAAGATTCCATAACGTTTTTAGTCATAAATATTGTTAGTCATAATATTGATTGTCATAATATTTGAGGGTATAATTTGTATTTCCGATTTTTCCTGGTCATATTTGTCGAAAGTCATAAAAAATTTATTCATAACTTTTTACATCATAATGTATTACACCTCATAATGTTAAAGGTAAAAATATTGCTTGACATAGTGATTATAAGGTCCAAACTTGTTTATCATAAAAGTAAAATACACAAAATGTAAGTTTTGCCTACTACATGTAAGTATTAGTTAAAAAAATTATGTTCTGTTCTGGCGCTTCGCCGGCCGCTGCCGCGGCACGCTCGCTTCGCTCGCTCGGCTCGCGCGCTGTAGGGTCGCAGTTCTACCTAACACTCCTCCTCGCTTCGCTCGTCGTCGTACCTAATGGAGACCTTCCTTATATAATTCATAATATCAATTTGAAATTAAAAAAGAAAGAACATTTGGAGTCATAAAAATTACATATGTACTAAGATAATGAAACGGTATGAATAATAATAATTAGTAGTTTAAAATATATGCTTTAAAATATTTCCGTTTAATCATCAATATGCCTTTGAATGTTATGGATATAATTTTTATGACTTATGAAAATTATAATCCTTAACATTATGGACTATTCACTTTAGCATTATTAAGCGTTATGCTTTACAGTTTTTATGACTATCGATAGTTATGAGCATAAATAGTATGACAATTAATTTCTGACTTTCAAAATTCGATACAACAACTTTATGGGTGACAAAGGGATCCCTTCTGAGAGCCGAGGAGCCTAGCCAAAATGCATAACTCTAACTTTTCGAAAACCTTCGAAACATAGGATTAGTAACGTCAT
The DNA here is from genome assembly GCA_963241965.1 of Tortrix viridana. Classification (NCBI taxonomy): domain Eukaryota; kingdom Metazoa; phylum Arthropoda; class Insecta; order Lepidoptera; family Tortricidae; genus Tortrix; species Tortrix viridana. The sequence goes on along the minus strand of OY725198.1, from coordinate 7,689,683 downwards.
CCGCTTATGTTAAATCCATAAATTCTGTCGATTTTCAAAAACCGTTAAGTAATTATGTATCGTTGTATACATTTTTTTTTTCACAAGCTCAACATAAAGAACAAAAAAGTAAAGCAATGGTCACATTTCTCGTGTACATTCTTTGACTATCAAATTACCTGCAATGCCATTTCGTGGCATTAAATAGTTAGAAATTTCACACATCAACCGTTTGAATAAGCTATCCTATCTAGATACTTAGTAACATTTTTAAGTCTAATCATCAGAGCCCGGATTTTTCGTGGCAAAACAAAAGACTGACACAAACTAGCTAGTGTTAGAAACATTTTTTTATCGATATCGAGTATTATTATATAAAAAAATCATGCCGATTTATTTACATTATTTTATAATCATTCGCAACAGTTGTTTTATTTGTGTTATTCCATCTAAATCTTAACTATACTTTATCATCTTTATCATATCAAGTAATAAAATAACCCGTCGGGTAACTAGGAGGTAAAACTTTCAATGAAGTGACTATACTACCTCATTGAAAATAATAGACACTTCAGAAAATGAGTATAGTATAGTAGTACTCCTATCACTATCACAAGTGATAGGAGTACTACTGACGTGATTTCGAAGAAGAAATTGCATATGTTTCTATATAATTTTATACATGCCTCACGTAAAATGTTTTATTATTATTTTTATTTTATTACGTGGACTTTTTTTCTATTCTTTTACACAACCACCGATATATCGATAAAAAATATTTCTAACACTAGCTAGATTGCGACAGTCTTTTGTTTTGCCGCGAAAAATCCGGGCTCTGGTAATCATAAACTCTTAAGCGCAAAAGTTTAGGCGGTGACCGGTAGATTGCGGTGTGGTATAGTCACCTGGTAGCCGGCGAGCGGCAGCGCGTCGAGCCGCCGCGCCACGCACACGCGCGCCGGCAGCGTGATCTCGATGCTCGGCGCGCGCGCCACGTCCAGCGTCGTCCACGCGCCCTCCTGACGCACGCGGAACCTGCCAGGTGTGACCGTGCTCATGATTTTTGAGAATCATCGCTTAATGGTGACGTTCTCAATATAAAGAGACCTTATGGAGGCAGGCGGTTACGCCGTTTTTAGAACTGTTACCATAGTTTTCGTATAGTTATAAGAATAAGATGAGCGTAACTGCCTTTTTCCATAAGGTCGCTTTATAATGAGAACGTCACAATTTGGCTTTTGCTGGTGATTTCGTAAGTATAGAACTAGGTCCCGATGTTCAAACCTCGAATAGATACGGTTATTTCTATTCCTCTCTTTTGATAGCTCCCCCCTCGTCCTTGTCCCTCAGCAGCGGGTCGCACCGCGCAGCTAGCTCGCGCATATCGACGGCACACGCACCCCTCACCTGACCCTGACCTCCCTCCTCACCTGAGCTCCCCCCTCACCTGGGCTCTCCTCCTCACCTGAGGTCCCCCTCACCTGAGCTCTCCCCCCTCGTCCGTGTCCCCCAGCAGCGGGTCGCAGCGCGCGGCCCGCTCGCGCACCTCGGCGGCACACAGCGCCCCCCAGGACAGCTGGAGCCCCCCCCGCCACAGTTTCCACGCCCACGCTGGCTCGAGCGCCTTCGCTGTGGCCTCGTCTAGGTCCATCTGTGGGCAGAATTAGACACACTCAATAGTTAGATTGATAGAGTCAACCAAGACTCCTTCTTAAAGTGCCTCTCCAACTAGTGAAGGTTGGCTATCAGTTGCTGGAATCTGTCCCTATCCTAGTAATAGTTCAGACGCGCTCGCAATTCCAGTCCACTCCCGGATGTTGCGGGGCCACGACTTCTTTCTTCGCCCAACTCTTCTCTTGCCAGCAACTTTGCGCATCATTATCAATTGTAAAAGTTGGTATCTCAAAGCCTCCTTGACAGCCTATAATTTGCGACGTGACGCGGCCCGTCCTGCATGACATGACATTGGCAACTTGACGTGACATAACGTAAATATGTAACTGGACGTGTCAGTTGCGATTAGACATTCACGACATGACATAACTTGATATTGTTGTTTAGTTGCTATACGTGAAATCCTATAAGCGTCCGTTCACACAGACCGGCTACGGAGAGGAGAGCAGATTTTCATCACGTTGGAAACAAAGTTTTGAGTCATTGTAATAAGGTTTATTTTTGCATGTGCACTTCTTTTGTCATTAAGAATGCTTGAACAATTTTTGCAACAAAATAAACCTTATTACAATGACTCAAAACTCTGATTCCAACGTGATAAAAATCTGCTCTCCTCTCCGAGCCGGTCTGTGTGAACGGACCCTAATTAGTTTTATGTTTCATATCGTTTTTTATGTTGATGTTATAACCAGTGATCGGGGTTTTGGATGCAATTCGCGGGATTTCGAGTCGTAATCTTAGTATGGATGTGACTATAACCCCGCGACCGCGTCTGTATAAAAAATGTGTTTTTTCAATAATAAAAACATTTATTTCAATTGTTGACCTGTAATTTTGATTGATATCATGTAAAATAAAATAGAATAATTATCCACCAACATCAATACAAATCCCGGGATCCCGGGCATATCCATTATTACCTAGCATAATGTCAATCACCCGAATTCCGATCACTATGATATATGACAAAAAACTGTCCTTTATCAAACACACGAAGCCCGGAATCCCGCGGCATATCCATACTAGCATAATGATTGAGGTCATTCACCCCGAATCGCATCCAAAACCCCGTTCACTGGTTATAACTGTTGGGTTTTCATAATAAATATAAATAGATGAGTCACGTCTTGCGGCAGCCGGTAGAGCATGGCGGCGGCGGCGCCGAGCGCGGGGTCGGCGAGCACGCGCGAGCACAGGCGCGCCCACAGCCCGCTCGGCACGTACGAGAGCAGCAGCACGCGGCGCAGCTCGCGCCCCGTCGACCGGCCCTCCACGCTGATGGCGCAGCCAGGCTCTTCTACACAACACACCATACAGCTGGAGCGGGAGCGGACCAGCAGTACCTAGGCCCAGAGCCAGTAGGAGTTATCGCCAGAAGAATAGAGACAAAGACAAATGAGATATGGACGGCACAAGGATGCAGACAGTCCAAACTCATGATAGAAATGGTAAACAAAAACAGAACAAGGTATCTAATAAACCTCGGTCAAAGTCAAAGTCAAATATTTATTCAGTAAATTGGCCACATACGGGCTCTTTTACACGTCGGTAATATAGAGTGAATCTACCAGCGCTTCGGACAAGACCATCATTGCGGAGAAGAAGCGCCGCAAGAAACTCCGGCAGAAGGTCATTTTTTCAAATATAAAATACAATAATAATTAAAAGTAAGTTATATTACAAGGTAATAAGGTAACAAATATTAATTATTAGAACTAGCACAAATGAAAACATTACAAATGTAAGGTCAAATACGTTACACTAAATGTAATGACTAGGAGAACAACACGACGAGGTCTCTTCGTCAAAAGCCATAACTGGAATAATTAACTGAACAAGTCCTTGCAGACGTGAACAGACCGGACCCCACAAACAGCACCCGTTCACGAGTATGACGCGTATCTGACCGTAAGTATAATCTTAGTATATTAACAGGAGTACTAACAGGACACTGTCCAATCAACAGACACCTGACAATAATAGGTATTGAGCAGGATCCTCGGTGCCGACATTGCGGCAAAGAGGAAACTAGCCAACAAGTCCTGGCCGAGTGTGCAATGTACTCGTCACTGAGATACCGCTTATTACTCCAGGGCCCGTATTATGGTCGCGTTTATCGCGTGACAAAACGTGGATAAAGCATCCGTCACTTTCTGACACGTATATAAGCGCGAGAGTGACGGATGCTTTATCCACGTTTTGTCACGCGATAAACACGGCCATAATAGGCCCGCAGGAAAGATACGGTTTTTAAATATACATATACATTAATTTATAATAGCCTGATTTTTTTTACACCGTTTTTATAAGATATTCTAAGACACTATATTCATGAATCCAACAAACTTTCCACCCGGAAGTAGGTATATAAATATACTGTCAAAAATGCCTTTTTATTTTAAATTAAAAATCGTAATTGTAATTTTTGTGTCTAAGCATAACAATATTTTTTGTCTATAATGAGCAGAAGGTGAAATCTAACAAAATATTTACACGGAAAGCCACTAAATCAGCAAAATAACATGGCTCCGGTTATATTTACCCTTAAATGATAGAAAAAGTTAGTAATAAGTAGTGCTTTGATAAAAATGACATAAAACTATTTATAAGTGTTAAAATACACTGATCAATTTGTATTTTTTTATAAGGAATTATTATTTACCACCATAAAATCCACCTTCCGGTATAATTTTGTGTATGATTTGCTTGCAACGTTTATATTTATTGTAATCAACAAGGAATGAAGAAAACTGTAGCCAATTATGATTTTTAAATACGGAAATATGCAAAATGAAAACAATATTCTAATTAATCGAATATAAATGAGACATCCTTAGTTATTTTTTGTGCGATTAATCTTGAATATTATAGATCAAATATTAAATAAGCAATATGAACACAAAAATGTTTATAATTATTTTTAGCAAAATTTTCAGGATTTTTTTTTAATTTTTTTTTTTTTTTTAATAACTTACTGACTCATAATTAGTTGGATTGTTTTTTTACCTAATTACTAGAATTATAATATACCCGATACAATAGAAAAATCAGCTATTATAAATTATTTCCGTTTCACCATACTAGCGACCGTAACTTTCCTGGAGTACATTCGGGGAGGACGAACTATCGACAGAGACATTGAAAAGCATTGACCTACAGGACGTACTTCTGTTCTGTAGGAAAACAAGAAGATGGGATCCATGCTGGATGGGAGCGTCGCCGGAGCAGTAACCTGCGGCTCAACCAAGGGGAACAGGGAGGAATGACCGTGAAGACGGTCGGGCGTCCCCATCCATCATCATCATCACACAGTTAGGAAGTAGTGACACATTGTGCGTCGCTTAAATGCCTGCTTGAGCGCAGCTTACGTATGAGGGAGGGCGAGTCGGATCGCGCGGACAGCGCGGGCGCGGCGCGGCGCGGCGTGCCCCATGCGCGGGTCTTCAGCGGCAGCTGCGGGACCTGGGGGGGTATGGTTACACGTGTCATTCCTACAATACCTTTCAACTTATGATTTCTAATATACACACGAAATTATGTTCATTTCATCACCATAGAGAATTACAGATGTAGTGCAAAATTATTTTCCTTCGTACTTTATCGGAAAAGTTCGTATTTATCGTGCTCTCTCAATTAGCTTCAGTACCCGTCTTACAGCCGTAGGGGTAAGTCGCATCAGCAGACCAATAAATATATAGAGTGGCTAACACGCAATTCAAATATTCGCTACAGTTTTGATTATATTTACAATTTACTTATAAAAAGGATGTATTACCATGCCGAAACCTCGAAAACGGTTATTTTGCTGCATTTTATTTTAACGTAAGGAGAGGTTTCGTTTACGAATGACAATAAAAGTACTAATTACCTATGAGTGTATTTCTAAGTTTCTTAAGGTGGTTTAAACATCTCTATATTATACATTGCCATATGCTGTCATTTTTCATTTTGACATTTGACACTAAAAAAAGTTCCATATTAATGGATATGAAAACGTCACTCGTTTAATACAATAATTGATTGACAGTTCGGGTGCCATCGTATTCCGATTGAGATCCGAGCTTTCCCGAAGGAAAATCATTTTGCACTACATCTGTACCGCCAACCATACAAATGTCACTAGACATACACCTTCCCCTAGGGTTTCCACGACGGTCGGTTTTGTTGGCTTCCCGCGATCTTCACCAGTTCGTTGGTCCACCTGGTGGGAAGGCACAACACTCCGCTCTTCGGCATCCAGCCGCCACCCTAGAACATTCCCACGCCAACTGTCTGTCTGTCTGTCTGTCTGTCTGTCTGTCTGTCTGTCTGTACTGAGACAGAACGCGTAGAGACGGACTCACCGCCGGCTCGACGTCAGGCAGCAGCGGCGGCACGAGCAGCGTGCGCGCGTCCCAGCACAGCGCGAGTTCGAACTTGTTCAACAGGCTCACTCCGAGCGAGGAAGCCTCGTCCCCCCTCGCGAGGAGGGGGGAGGCTTTGAACACGTGCGCTAGGTCGTCGATCTTCATTATACCTGGAAAAAAATGGTCAAGTATCAGCATCAGCACATCGCGCCATCGATGCATCAATTAAATGGCTATGACACAGAAGACGTTACTGGCAAGATTGACGACGGACCCGATAATATGACAATGTTGGTAATGATGATGATTTATTTTTATTTATTTATTTCAAGCCGTGGTAGCCTAATGGTTTGACCTGCCGACACTTAAGCAGAGGGTCGTGGGTTCGAACCCGGGCTCGCACCTCTAAGTTCTACGGAATTTATGTGCGAAATACAATTTGTAAATTTACCATGAGATTTTCGGTGAAGGAAAACATCGTGAGGAAACCTGCGCACGCCTGCAAAGCAATTTGACGGTGTGTGCGAAGTTCCCAATCCGCACTGGGCCCGCGTGGGAACTATAGCCCAAACCCTCTCATTGTGAGTGGAGACCTGTGCCCAGCAGTGGGACGTATATAGGCAGCATTATTATTATTATTATTATTATTATTATTATTTATTTCAAGGGAAACAAACAGCAGTAATTTTACACATAGATAGAAAAAAAATAGTTATTACATTGGCCAAAACAGTTTCCACTTAGAGGAAATAAATTTGTTCAAGTAAGACAACTGATAATAACAATATAATTACTTATACCTATAGCCAACTTAACAAAAGTATTCTTGATTTTACGTATTTATTTACTTAACATTTAATTTAGAATTATAATATTAAAGATATATATGTATAACTTTTAACTATATATTTTAATATAGTGACCTTAATTATTCACACATTATCACTTCACTCACATATAACTCTTATTTATTTATTTTAAGTGTATGTCTTAGGATCTGTTTAGTTTATTACGATTGCGTAGTCATTAAGGACAAAATTAATGACGAAATGACGATATTGATGATTAAGACAGAAATTACGAGACAAAAAATTACTACGATTACGTAGTGAGCAAACAGAAAAATCATGATATTGATTATTTGGACAGCAATGACGAAGACACAATATTATAAACATGATAATGATGCAGTACGTGTCGGTATTATGACGTTGGATATGACTAATGATTTAGACAGCAACAATGCCAAATAGATAGATAATGATGAACTTAATGATGATTAGAGATGGGCCGAATACGGACTTCGCCGAATACGAATATTCGGCCGAACATTCGGTTCAGCTCTTACCGAACCGAATATTCGGTTGCGCCGAATCGCTATAAACAGGTTTTGACACGTCCGCGCTCAGCGCTCCGCGCGTTTCGGACCTTCGCGCTCGCGCCATTTGACTTGTCGACCTTTAGTGGATAACTGAGAAAGGTGATTACTGATTAATAAAACTTAATTCATTAAAACAACTCTGGTTTCCCTTACTTAAGCTTCGGTTTTTTTGCAAAATAATTGTATTTATATTTAGACGCATATTTATCTCTTTTTGGTAGTTGCTTAGAATGCTGAAATATGATGTCAATCCGACGAAATACGAAACAACATACGCTCGTTATTTACTTTGTTTATTCGGTAAATATCCGGTAATGTAACCGAACTATTCGGCCGAATACGAACATTGAAAAACTTGCCGAATATGCCGAATACCGAATATTTACCGAATATTCGGCCCATCTCTAATGATGATGATGAAGATCCTCCACTGACCGTTGTTGGCGAACGGGTTGATCTCGCGGACGGTGACGACGTGCGCTAGCACGTCGCACAGCCACTGCGGCTTCAGGAAGTACAGCTGCTTCAGGGCAGCGTCGTCGTAGTGGACCAGGACACCTAAAAACAAAGATATTAGTATACAAGGTGTTTTTTTATTCGTCGAAAAAATTTTGGGGGTTAAATCAGTAAGTCATACTGATCAACTTTCACTATGGGACCAACCCCGAAATCGCGAAAAAAAAATTGACCATCCCATACATTTTGGCTAGTCAGCTGGCGATGTTTTGCGCACCGAGGGTTCCGCATAGAAAAAGTCAAAGTCTAAGCCAAATATTTACTTGAATAAACTTGAAGGCATGTAAACAGTTCGTAAATCAGGGGAATACAATATAAACAAATCCAGTATAAACTGACACGCAATAAGTATGCACTTGCATACTTCGTGGGTGTCAGTTTATACTGGATTTTTTTTTAGGGGATGTAACTCCAAATTAACGGTTTTCGGATTTTTTCCTGTGCTTGTGCTACAAAACATTGCTTCTTGCCAAATTTCATGATTCTAAGTCAACGGGAAGGACCCTATAGGTTTTGATTCCCTTGAGATTACCTTCAATATGCGGCATAAACGGCTATATCTTTTGATTGCGTTGACATAGATGTTTGATTTTTTTTCACTGATCCAAGGGATTGCAGATCTAAGTATTTGATATTAATTTCAACTTGATACCTCCACGCGTTCCTGAGAAAAATGGTCTTGTCAGACACACAGACAGACAGACAGACGGACAACAAAGTGATCCTATAAGGGTTCCGTTTTTTTCTTTGAGGTACGGAACCCTAAAAATACCCAGTATATACTATAGCTATAGCCCAAACCCTCTCGTTGTGAGTGGAGGCCTGTGCCCAGCAGTGGGACGTATATAGGCTGGATTACTATTATTATTACTATGTTAGATACACTATGAATTTCACGAGGCGTTGCTTGCAGCAAGCTTGAAACGGCGTAGTCTGCGCGAGTCTGCTTTAAATAAATAAATATCTGGGACAATATCACACAAAGTGACCTAGTCCCAAACCTCTAGGCTTGTACTATGGGTACCAGGCATACTTACATAGAGAATTACATATTACTTGAATATATAGAAAACATCCAAGACTCAGGAACAAATATTCGCGCTCATCACACAAATATTTGCCCATACATTCGAACCCAGGAGCCGCTAGCCGGCAGGGTCACTACCGACCGCGTAATTCCCGATTATTTGATGTCTGCTGAAAAGAACTATAGTTTAAAGCACCGTTCTCGTGGAGGAACATGGTAGCGTGGTGCAGCTCCGCCGCGTCGCGGAAGAGCCGATGGCCCTTCTGCTGCATGTACTGGGTCACCTGCCGACAAAGCACTCCTATACAGGATGTATAGGATGTTTGGCACATGGACAAAAACAGCGAAGAGGTTGGGCCATATGCTACTGAGCCCTATAAATCTGGCCTAGGCCCCAAGGTTTAGGAAAAAATCTACACCAAATGTAAATTTTAACACAACATAACACTCAAGATGAGAATAATAAAATATTTCGATGTTTATATCCGCATTTTATAGGGCTGTAAGAACCTTTGATTTTTTCGTATTTCTACCGAAATCTACCATGAGTTTCTACCATTTTTTGTTTGGCTTGTCAGTTGACTGGCACAGCTGGGGTTCGAACCCTCAGTCTTTGCATAGTAGGCCAACGCTCTAACAATCAGTCTATACAGACAGCGGCAGCCACCCCGAAATCACGAAACACATTGTCTGGGAAAACGTATTTTCCCAGATATGAGACCTAGCTAGAATTTTCGCCCTCATAAATCGCCATGTCGCAATTTACATCAAAATCGTTAGAGCTATGTTCGAGAACATATATACATACATACATGCGAAAAACGTTTGGCAAACCGTTTCATTTGACAAAACGCTTTCTTTTCCGAAACTGTAAATATTTCAGGATTTATTTCAGGACCATCGTGTAGAACCCTATAGGTTAGGTTAGTTTTATAAAATCCTGAAACATTTACAGTTTCAGACAAAAAAAGCGTTCGGCCAAATGAAACGGTTGCGAAATGAAAGTGTGCGAAACGTTCGGTTGCGAACCATTAGTAAACCCCGAAAACCGTTACCCTCCTTTTTGGGTAGTAGGGCAAAAAGTCAACTGGAGCCGTTCAAGTATTACGTAAGCGCTATTGCTCTTTGTTTTGCTTATTTTCGATGACATGATACCCCATGATAGACTCCCATGTCATCGAAAATAAGCAATACAAAGACCCACCCCCCATAATTCAAAATTCAAAATATTTATTCAGTAAATTGGCCACATTCGGGCTGTTTTACACGTCGGTAATATAGAGTGAATCTACCAGCTTAGTGCTTACGTAACACTTGAACGGCCCCGCTCGAGCGTGTACGCTGCAGCAGCTCTCACCAGCCGCCTGTACTCCTCGTGGTTGAGCACCGGCTCCCTCAGCTCGGCCGCGAGCGCCGTCACGCACTCCTCGAGCGCCAGGTATGTCGCCGGGATGCGCTGCTCCAGCAAAGGCTCTTTGCTGCCTGGATTAATAAGCTTCTTTAAAAGAGAATTGATTCGTAGATAACAAGTTCATGTTTATGTATGTACACTCTTTATTGCACAAAAAGTATAAGTACATAATACATTGACATCGTAAAAAAGTACACAGGCGAACTTATCCCTAAATGGGATCTCTTCCAGCTAAGCCTGAAGTAGATAGAGACAATGCATGGGGTTAGACACATACAAGTTTTGTACAAAAAGCAACAAAAAGTATTGAAAATATTACACAATTCAATAATAATAATAATTTAATATTATTATATTAATTAGTATTCCTTTTATGACTTTATCGGCCGCACTCAGAGACGTCAATTAACTTTTAAGTTTCATTAAAGTTGCTGCTGTCGCTTTCTTTGCTATAGCAATAGAATAAGACGCAGCAACTTTAATCAAGCTAAAAAAAATAATTGACGTCTCTGTGTGCGGCCGTATGTTAATTTAAGGGGATAAGTAGTGTAGAAGAGAGGACACTAGAGAGATCTCTCTCCAGGCGGGTGTTGTCTGGGGACCGAAGTCCGTTCGGATGAAGTTGACAGTTCTATATGCAACTTGACTGGGGAAACTTGGATAGCGCGATGTAGAACATTAGTTACGCTGTTTGTCGCTGGTGGCGCTGCCCGTACTTAGTTTTCTTCTACTTGCTGCGTGTTGTAGCTAGATGTCGCTATTCACTACAGTAGGAAATAAAGACCAATTCCAAACTCATCATTTGACATCAAAAAAGATATAGAGATATAACAAAGATAAACATTATATTTTTCTACTCGCACACTAAACACTTTGACATCGCCTCGTGATCCTAACTTAGCCCTCTCGAATCATAAGAGGGAGACACTCATTTCACAGAACGTTTCACTTCTTTGAATTTACATTTCATTGACAGGCATTTCCACGTGCAGGAGTTTTTTTTGTGGTCACAGGTCTAAACTACGTAATATATGCTTAAGATAACATGAAAATAATAAGGTTTCAAGAGAAATCAGCTATCGATGAAATGAAATTCGGTGAAACGATACATTCGGTTGTTCATAACAAACAGCCTTCAACACACAGGGTCATCTATGTCAAACTTAAGAACTTAGATTATAGTTCCAACCGGTTCTAAAGATGGCGCTGTTACGTTCGTTAACTCGCGCTGTTTAGATTTCCCCGGCATTGATGACCTCTTTAACTTTTTATTGATTGTTCAGTTCAATTTTGGTCAACTTACGCATTAAAGTTTATTGTTGTGTTATATGTGCAGTAAGTACTACGCTTGGTACGAACAAATTGGTCCTTCGGGATTTAGTGACTCATGGTGTGATTAGGCGAAAATGGACCCTATGTGACTAAGTGTTGTGAAGTGAAAGTGAACCTTATGTCGGTGAAACAATGAGCTAGGCTCCCTCGTCAGAACCCTTTTAATACCCATTTCCTGTAAATTTAGATTCTGTAGGAATAACTACGTAGACACGCGGGCACACACTAGCGCTTCATATAAAGTTTCTTACCTGGCGGTTTGACGCTGTACGCCACGGAGTATATGACGTCGGCCAGCAACCGGATGTTATGTTTCGTACTGCAAGAGACCTGGAAAAGATAGATATATATTACGGCCTGGCCACGACATTGGGCGGCGAATTATTTTCATTGCTCGGTTCTTGCAGCGGTTAGTTGACGTTCCACGCAATGTATTAGAAAATTCGCTCGCCGCTCAGCCGGTCGCGCAAAGTCCTGGCCAGGCCCTTAATGGTGATCAATTGATGTTATAGAGTCAAATTGTCGAGATTAGGTCGTAGATCAGTTGGTCCAGACTCATTGGTCTGATGATATCTGGCTGGAGGTCAAAAAATAAAGATGACGTTACCAAAGGACCGGGCTATTTTATTGGTGGAACCTTACGCTGGATCTACCTCGACAGAGTCCTTGACGCGCGTCAGACCCTTCTTGTCGGCGTCAGGTGCTAGCAGGATGGCGGAGACCAGGCGCTGCAGCGTGCTCTAACACCGAGGATCTGATGATGCCGGAGCAGGAACAGTATGGTACCTGGGCTAGTCCATCATGCGCGGTAGCCCTTTCTTGTCGGCATCAGGTGCTCCCAGGATGGCGGAGACCAGGCGCTGCAGCGTGCTCTAAAACCGAGGGTCTGATGATGGAGCCGGAGCTGAAAACAGTGGTACCTCGACGGAATCCATGACGCGCGGTAGCCCCTTCTTGTCGGCGTCAGGCGCTCCCAGGATGGCGGAGCGCACCAGTCGCTGCAGCGCCGCTGGGCTCTCGCTCTCCGGTAGTGTGCTCTGAGGAGATGGAAGGTGGGTATAGGAACTCCTCAATGGTTTGGAGTAGGTTAGTCGTGTTTGGACTCGTTTGACACGTCTTCGGAAAGCCAGTTTGATATCAGCGCCTGGCTACGACTTTGCGCGACTTTTCTAATACATTGCGTGTAACGTCAACTAACCGCTGCGCGGTGAGCGTCTCGGCCGAGCAATGGGGAGAGAATTCGCTTAAAGTCGTGGCCAGGCCGTCAGTTGGCAACAATGCTGGTCAATGACAACGTGAACCTTTTTGAATTCACATGTTTGTTCATTTAAATCATGTTTGGATGAATCAGTCAGTTTCCAGTATGGTAATGTGCTGAATAAATGGAAGGAGCACATAACATCAATCACCAAAAAGTCAAAATCCTTGATCTACCTCATTAGGAAAGCCTTCGGAGTTCTGACTCCAGAAATGATACTCAAGATATATAAATCATACGTTAGACCCAACTTAGAGTACGCCTTTCAAGTCTGGAGTCCATAATTTGCCAAAGATATTGAATTGCTCGAGAAAGGTCAACGCACATTCACCAAAATACCGACACAACTTAAAAACAAATCGTATAATGAGAGACTGCAGGTGCTGAAGCTTTCGACATTGAAGGATCGAAGGGAGCGTGGATATTTAATCGAAACCTATAAGATCCTTACAGGGCGTTACGATTTACAGGAGTTCCATAACCTGTTCAAGCGTAATATTTAAGGTAATAACAATACTCGTCTCCGAGGCCACCAATTCAAACTTCTAAATGAACTTTCCCACAACAACCCTCGCAGACATTTCTTATGTAACAGAGTGACCAAACCATGGAACAAACTAATTAAAATTTAGGACACTTTTTATCCCAGAAAGTTTCCAATAAACTACTTCTACGCGGACGGAGTCGCGGGAAAAAGCTACCTCGGAATACATTGCAAATTCGACGAGTCTCATTAATCGTGTTTATAATACAATAATTCGCAATTTACTCCGAATTGTCACATGTCACCTGTCATAGTCAACTTGGCGAAACAGGGCGGCTGGTGGACACAACCCAAAGATGTCATAGCGTCATAAACAAATCAACTTACATTGGCAACTTGGTCGTAGTGCGTAGCCACCATAATGACAGGCGAGCCCGGGGCGCGCGCTTGTATAGATCTGTACCGATAAGATAAAGATAAAATGTATTCAGTAAGTAGGCCGCACGGGCACTTTTACACGTCAAAATCTACCAGCGCTTCCCAAGAGGAGACCACTGCTGAGAAGCGCCGCAAGTAACTCAACAGTTAGTAATTATTTTTAATAAAACTTGATAAGGATACTACTTATTCTAGCATTATATAAGACTGTAAAAATAATATAAAATATATGTGTAGTTCTGCAGGAAAACATATATATGTACATAAATATGTATATCTACACATATTATACGTGTAATCACATAAAATAAATTCGATATGTTTCCTTTACATAAACCGTGTGCCCTAGATAAGATACAGCGTTTACATGATTATGAGTTATTTATGAGGTTGTAAGCTATTAGTTAATTTTCTAATTTTCTGGTTTAGGCCAAGCATTTTTGTCCAATATTATAAATGAAACATTGAAACATGTTCGCGCCTCTCAATCAGGTGTCATCGGGTGAATGTTTATTTTAGGAAACGGTTGTTTTAAAGAGGTATTATTGCTAACTAACCTCTTAGATTAACCAGACGTTAACAATAATTTCGGTTGAAAATTAAATCTTAAATTAAAATGAAAGGTTTATAAAAATCATGTTCATTTGATGTACCTCCTATGCAAATATAATTGCCATCGATTACTGTGTAAGAAAATTGATTCCTGTATACTTTGAAAAAATTTACCCTGTGTATTCTCTTTTTTATGATAATTTTCAGCTTTTCAATTCAAATAAGTATATTTATAGTAAAATGAAACACGAGTAAAGGTGTCAGCTGGTAGCCGACTGCACGCAGCAGCAGCAGACGACGTGTCGTCACGACATGTCGCCGCGAGACGTCATTGCCTCCTGTCGCTGCAGTCATGATTTCGATCCCGACTGCAGACGGCAACTGCAGACGGCGTCTACTTGGTTCCGAGTGTTCCGTGAACAAGATGTCTGACGTGTTTAAGAATAGTGATAGCAATTTTTTATATCTTTTATTAGAAGAAGAAGATGATGATGGCTTGTTTTTATTATACAGAAGAAGACACGTCCTATGCTGAAATGCAAGTGAAGTGCAAGTGAGGGAACTTATTCAATACTGATCAATAAACATTTGAAAAGTGATATGAAAGAATTCAGAGAGTATTGTATTGTATTGTGTTGCTCCAGCGTCAGCGGCACTACTGATCTGCGGTCGGGCGTCAGTGTCGTCTGACGCTCGACGACGCGTCACTAGCTTCATGTCTAGCTACGGAGGGAATTTCATAAAAATACATTAGAAACCAATAGTGTCGCCACGACACGTTGTCTGCTGCTGCTGCGTGCAGTCGGCTACCAACTGACACCTTCATCACCCGTATTATAAAGGTAATACCGACCGCAGCCAGCTGATGGCGTCGGCCAGGCCCTTCTTGCCGTCCGTGACCTTCCACACGACGAGGTACAGCGAGCGGCGCGAGAGGAAGTACTGGTGCGTGGCGTAGTACCTGCGAGTAACATTCAAATAACGTAAATACATCTTCTACAGCTAAATATATACTTTACGTATATTATAAATAAAGATCGGCTGACGGGAGCAATTTATGTCACTTTCACGTCAAACGTAATGACTAGTATGGATATGTTAGGTATGGTTTAAATTAAAATATAAGTAAACAAGATAAAATTAAAACTAAAATTCGACTACGAAAACAACCAACGACATCACGGTGCCTTTTATAGTATTTGGGTCAATCAACTTTTTGATGTACCTCGTTGCCATGGTTACGTCTCCTGGGTCACTCTTTAAATCTATAAATTTAAAGGATATAAATCTACATTACATTACTTTTTGTGGCAATTATAAGCCCATTCTTTTGTGGGCTTTCTTCTAAGCATGTTAGTAGTATATATTATAAACATTATCACTAAGAAACACTATCACTGTTGTCTCCTGGCTTACGGGACAGAATAACAACAACAAAAAGTTGATCGACCCATTTTTATTACTTGTATTACGAAATAATGGTACATTTCTTATAGAACAACATTTCTTTTCGAGATTTTCGCATTAAAACCTCACATTTAATAAGAAACTAGGTAATTTTTTTACATTTTACCTTAAAAGTTAAAAATGCGTATATTTATAATTCAAAAATCGTACTCATTTGTTTAGAATCATATCTATAATATTCTTTAGTCGGAAAGTTGCTACCGGTCGCCGACCATTAATAATAAGACTCGATAAAAAAAATCATACATTTTTAATAGGTATATAAATTGTGCACGAAATTAAATAGAGTCATATCCATGTAATACTTTCGTCATCAAAGTGACATAAAATGCTACCGGTGGCCGATCACTAATTATAAACTAGCTTTTGCGTAGAAGTCGCTTATCGATTGTCCCTTGGGAACTACCAAATTTTCCGCGGTAAAAATTCTATTGTTAATCCAGGCATAAGCTATCTGTGTTGATTGATAGTGTTTTCTTTCAAATAAATTAAACCACCTTTAACGCTTGCATGGAGAACATTTAATAAAAAATTACTCAAACGCCTTATACATTCTAGGGTGAACTTCTGTTAGCATGTTTCTGTACGTAACAGCACCATCTAGACATTTAATTAGCAATATAAATGACATATATTATTTCCTTAGTAAAATTGGCGTTAGCATGTTTCTATACCTAACAACGCCATCTAGGGATGCAATAATAAACTCTGACATTATTATACATTCACTTTGAACATGCCGCCCACCAAGAACAACAGTTCTTACAAATAAACAAACATTAACTTAATCTACAAAATATTAACAATTTTCCACAGGCAAAACACATATTTTAGAAGTAGATCTTTTTAACAAAGAATTCTTACACCGTAACGTTACAACTCGCGTTATGTTGTCAACTCCTGGATGTGTCTCAACTACTTGCCCTAAAAGCCATTTCGCGGGAGGCATGTCAGGTTCTTTCACTAGTACAACATCACCTATCTTGGGCTCGGGGTTTACCTGCTTCCACTTCTGCCTTTGTAGAAATTGCGTTAAATATTCTTGTGACCATCGCTTCCAGAAATCTTGCAACATTCGTTGACAAAATTGCCATCTCCGTAAAGAGCTTACTGAAGCAGTTTCATATGCACGATCTGGAGCTAAAACCAACGGTTCACCTACAAGGAAATGACCCGGAGTTAAGGACATTATTTCACCTTGATTGTCAATGGCTGAAATGGGCCTGGAATTAAGGCAACTCTCTATCTGTGCCAGTACCGTCGTCATCTCTTCAAAGGTTAACGTTGAATTACCTACTACTCTGCGAAGATGAAACTTGCAGGACTTGACTCCTGCTTCCCACAATCCACCAAAGTTCGGGGCATGTGGTGGTATAAAATGCCATTGTGTTTCATTGGTAGCGAGCCAATCGGATATCTCTGGCAAAAATCTGGATTTCTCCTCGTCGAACAAAATTTTCAATTCTCGTGCAGCACCCACAAAATTACTGCCATTATCACTATATAAATCACTGCAGTGACCTCGTCGTGCCACGAATCGTTTGAAAGCTGCTAAAAACCCTTCTGAAGTCAGATCACTGACCGCTTCCAGGTGTATGGCTCGTGTAGCCATACATATAAAAATGCAAATGTAACCTTTATATGATCTGTTTCCACGACCTTTGGAAACACGCACGTTGATCGGGCCCGCATAATCAACTCCTGTACGTAAAAATGCTCTGCTAGCCGTTACTCTAGCAGACGGAAGCTGCCCCATCAACTGCGATTTATTGACTGCTGCGTATCTTACACATGTAACACATTTTCTTACATGTAACTTAACAAGACACTTTAGACCTGGTATCCAATACTTTGATCTTATATAATTTATCATCAATTGACTGCCTCCATGTAGTGTATTCTTATGAGCATCCTTGATCACAAGCTGAGTTAGGAAAGACAACTTCGGTAAAATGATTGGATGCTTTTGGTCGTAGTTTAGTTTGGCAAAGTAGAGCCGCCCACCAACACGAAGCAGTCCCAAATCATCTATATATGGATTTAGAGAGGTAAGTACACTATTCGTTTTTATTTTCCTATCTTGTTTAATATTTTTTATTTCCTCTCTGAAGGCCTGCTCTTGACATTTCTTAATCATGATGACTAATGCATTTTGTATTTCTTCTTTTAACAGGTAAGTATGTTCTCTTTTATTTTCTTTCAGGATCCTACGGCAATATGCGACAACACGCAATAACCTCTTTAACGACGAGAACTTCAACCACATATCATCGTCCACAGGATTATCTACTGCAGCAACGTGAGTAACAATTCTCTCTTCTAAATTTGTGCTAACTGGTTTTGAAAAATTGTAGTCAATTATTTCATTTTTTAGCCATGCGGGGCCATGCAACCATAATTTAGTGTCGACTAAATCCTGAGGTGGAACACCTCGCGATGCACAGTCAGCTGGATTGCATTCCGACCGAACATGAGACCATTGGCTGCGATTCGTTACTGTTAGTATCTCCGAAACCCTGTTTCCAATAAACGTTTTCCATCTGCTTGGATGGCTACTCAACCAAGCGAGCACAACTTCTGAATCGGTCCAAGCATGTATGTGATTTACCGGAACATCTAACACCTTGGAAACTTCTTTCAACAGCTTCGATAGTAAAACTGCTCCGCTTAACTCCAATCTAGGTATAGATAAGGTTTTTATAGGCGCTACCCTTGTTTTAGCAGTGATCAAGGTGACATGGATTCTTCCTTCGATGTCAACGACTCGCATATACACCACTGCTCCAAATGCCAAATTGGACGCATCACAAAACCCATGGAGCTCTGTTAAAACCACATTACTTCTACTATTTGTCCAGCGACACATACGAAACTTGATAAGCGCCGATAATCCATTTCTAAACTCAAGCCATTCTGCAAGCAACTCTGCTGGTACTTCATCATCCCATCCTATACCAGAAAGCCAAAGCCTTTGTATAAAGATCTTTGCCCTAATTATTCCCGGTGCAATCCAACCTAAAGGATCATATAGCTTAGATATATCGGATATAACCTTTCGTTTAGTTATAGGTGTAACTGGAGGTGGTAGATGCACAGAATAAACGAATTGATCGTTTCCTCTGTCCCAGGTAAGTCCTAATATTTTACTTAGCGTATCTGATTTTTCCACCTTTTTGCTATCACCTTGTGCTTTACTCCGTTCTTTTATTCCTTTTAACATTGCTTCGCTATTGCTCAACCATTTTTGCAACTCAAATCCGTGTTTTCCTAGTAATTCTGTTAATTGCTTGTGTATCTCTATAGCTTCCTGAACCGTTTCGCAACCTGACATCAGGTCGTCTACATAGAAATCCTGAAGTACTCTGGTAGCTGCCAATAAATACTCGTCTCCATCGTCTACTGCAGTTTGACACAAACTTTTAACCGCAAGATACGGCGCGGATGACGTCCCAAACGTGACTCTCTTCAATTCGTATTCACCAACTTCCTGCTCCGGATTATCTCGCCATAAAATCCGCTGATATTTAGTGTCCCTTTCATCCACAATGACCTGGCGATACATCTTCACAATATCAGCTGTGAAGCAGATGGGATACAGTCGCCACCGCATTATGAGATGTCGCAATTCTGGTTGCAGTGAGGAGCCCACTAATAGATCATCATTCAATGACACTCCATTGGTACCTTTACAGGACGCATCGAACACTACCCTAAATTTGGTGGTTTCTCTGTCTTGATGTACCACTGCATGGTAAGGTAAGTATAGTCCATTTATTTTTGATTCCTTTTCCGTGAGCTTTTTCATGTGATTTAATTCCAAATATTCATTAATAACCTTTGCATATTCTGATTTCAGGTGAGGATCTTTTTGAAACTTCTTTTCCAAAAAATTGAATCTTCTCAATGCTACATCCCTAGATTGACCATCTAAGCAAGCTGGCTCTTCATCCCGAAACGGAAGCCTTACAATATAACGTCCCGTTTCATCTTGTCTAGTGGTTGAATTAAAAGTATCCTCGCATTTTTGTTCTTCAGGTGAAATAATCCGTTGAATGTCACTAGGTTCCGACTCAATTTCCCAAAAGGACCTTAGTAACTGTTCCACCTGTGTATGCATGTTAATCACATTGCATGCTATGTTCGTATTTAAACCAATTTGCCCACTTAATATCCAGCCTAGAGTTGTATTTTGTGCCACCGGAGACCCTTTGGATGGACATTTGACTAGACCTGTGTCAATGATTTGAGCATAAACCTCGGCTCCCAACAACATGTCTATTTTGTTTGGAGTATGATATTCAGGATCAGCGAGATTTAAGTTCTCCAACTCCGGCCAGGCCGGGAGTACAGTCCTAGCTGATGGTAAATATGATGTTAACTTGTCTAACACGTACGCAGTGACCTTAAGTACATAATTAGACTGAACCCGAGAAGTGATTGTTATTTCCACCGATGATCTGCTTGTGACATTTTCCTTACCTCCCAATCCTGAGATTAGGCCCTTAGCAGAGGTTCTTTTCAACCCAAGTAATTGAACCGCCGCCGAGGTGATGAAAGAGGCTTGTGACCCCTGATCTATTAATGCCCTAAGCAGATGACACTCTTCTCTATCCAATGATTTGGCCTCAACGACCGCAGTAGCCAGTAAAACCTGTTGGGTGACTTCATTTACGAAGTGATTACTTATACTGGTACCCGGTGCATCTTGCCCCCTTGCTTGAGTAATTTGCTGTGAGTGAACTTGAAGAGCAACCTGATTATCAGCCGACCCGTTATTGTTTGCTGATTGTAATTCACCCTTTGAATGCAACAGCGAATGATGTCGCCTATTGCATACCTGACATGACCTCGTATTTTTACAGTACTTTACGGAGTGATTGTTGCCTAAGCAGTTGAAACACAACCCGTGAGTTTGAACAAAATTACGCCTTTCATTTACATCTAAATTCACAAAATCTTTGCAATTTATGACTCTGTGTTCACCTTTACAGAAACTGCATGAGACATCGGTAACATGCAAATTATTTACCACTCGCGCGGGAGTAACTTTGTTATGATTGACAATTCCCTTGTAACTATTGTTTGTCTGAAATCTAGGTTTGCTGAAGCCTGGTTTTGGATCTATAAACTCTAAAGAATGATACCGCGTTTGTAAGAATTCCTGGAATTGACTCATAGTTGGTAATTGGTCTGAACTAGACAGAGACTCACTAACTTTACATTCCCATTGTCTACGACTTTCTAAGTCTAGTTTCTGACTAACAATGTATATAACAATTATATCCCATGAACTTGTATCGACACCAAGGCTACACAAAGCACTTAAAGTTTCAGTAGTTAAATCTAACATGTTTTTGATGTCAGTGGCGGACTCAGTTAAAAGTGTTTTTTGTGCAAAGAATCTTTTTAATATACAATTACCTAAATATTGTTTATTATTGTAACGACCTTTTAACAGAGACCAACACTGCTCATAACTATCACTGGTAAGTGGCTTATGACGCAAAAGTTGTTCTGGTTCTCCTGACAAGTGTGCTTTTAAATAATGAAGCTTCTGGATATTATCTATCTCTGTGTTGTTGTGGATGAGTGAAATGAACAATTCTCTGAAGCTCATCCACTCCGTGTATTTTCCAGAAAAAATGGGTATAGTGATTCTCGGTAGTTTTAATTGATTTGCTTTTGACGTTGTAGCACTCGGGACTCCTGACATTTGTTTTTGTTGTGGTGACAATTCCTTCAATGCACTTTTAAGCTCGCATTTGTAATCCATATACTGTTCATTTGTAGCCTCATACACATCGTCTTTTATGTACTTTGTCTGGTTTATAACTTTTATATCATCTATTTTTAATAATTCTTGATGGCCAAGACAAAATTGTTGCCATATTTGCTCGAGGTTTTCGAGTCTAGTGTCAATGTATGACTCAGTAATGCGATCTTTAGGACTCTTTTTAAAATTAACAAATGCCTTATTAATGTGAATTTGGTAATCTTTCTGCTGATTAATTATTTTTTCCATTGTTGCCTCACTTTAAATAAGTAATAAATTTTAAGTCCGAGAAATTTTACAAGTCGAAGATTTTTCCAAAGTCCGAGATTTTTTCTAAGTCCCAGTCAACCGATGAAAAAATTACAAGTGTTTGAGATTCTCTATGAAAATGGACATAGGTTCCCCGTTGGTTCACTTTTTCTCGAATTATTCTAAGTCCTAACTAATCACTTCCGAATTTTTCTAAGTTATTTTTGCTTCTAAATTTTCTAAGTCCAAATGACAGTTCACAATTTAACAGAGTACTCACAGTTTAAATCTTCTTACACTTTTTTTTACTCACTGCGCTTGTTACTTGTTCCATCCGATTCTCACTTTGTACTGGTCACCGACAATTCAAAATCCATTCACTGATAACCCGCTATGTATCCGGCTCGAAGGACCATTATGTTGATTGATAGTGTTTTCTTTCAAATAAATTAAACCACCTTTAACGCTTGCATGGAGAACATTAATAAAAAATTACTCAAACGCCTTATACATTCTAGGGTGAACTTCTGTTAGCATGTTTCTGTACGTAACAGCACCATCTAGACATTTAATTAGCAATATAAATGACATATATTATTTCCTTAGTAAAAGTGGCGTTAGCATGTTTCTATACCTAACAACGCCATCTAGGGATGCAATAATAAACTCTGACATTATTATACATTCACTTTGAACAATCTGCATTCCAAATTTCATACAAATCCGTCCAGCCGTTGCAGCGTGAAAGAGTAAAAAAAAAAAAAAAAGATATTTATTCAGTAAGTAGGCCGCACGGGCACTTTTACACGTCAAAATCTACCAGCGCTTCCCAAGAGGACACCACTGCTGAGAAGAAGCGCCGCAAAAAACTCAACAGTTAGTCATTTTTTTAATAAAAAATATAACAATGTCACTACTTATTCTAGCATTATATAAAACTGTAAAAATAATATTAAATATCTGCGTAGTTTTGCAGGAAAACATGTCAGAATGACTAGGAGAAAATTTATATATATATATATCACACAAAACAGTTTTGACATGTCTTCCTACATAAACCGTGTCCCCTAGACAAGATACAGCGTTTACATGATTTTTATAGTAACAAACTAACACACAAACTTTCGCACTTATAATAGTAGGATGTGTGAGTAACTCTGTTCGTTCGGTTAAACCGCTGCACCGATTTCGATGAAGGTATGGATATAGTTTGCGTGTGAAAGTCATATAACTGTTGATCATTCTGATTGATCACAACTGCACAAACTAAAATATCATCATCATCATATCCTAGGTAAACATAATGATCAACAAAAATGTATACAACAGTAGCTAAACTCAAGCTCAAGTGGGACTGGGCTGGACATGTCTGCCGGATGCATCCGTAACGGTGGGCCAAAGCTGCTACCGAATGGACCCCGTTAGATGGCCACCGGAGCAGAGGCAGACCAAAAAGGAGATGGCGGGATGACTTGGACGCGTTTCGGAGCGAGTGGCGGGAGCATGCGCTCAATAAGGACGAATGGCGGAAAAGAGGGGATGCCTTAATTTGCCCAGCAGTGGGCACTAAAACAGGCTGAAAAAAAGTAGCTAAACGTGAGTATCTCCTATTGATGTTGACCCTAACAGGGGGGGGGGGGGGGGGGGGCAGCTGCCCTCAACCCCCGGGCACAAAGGTTGGTCAGTACTCACTCGCGCTGGCCCCCGAAGTCCCACGTGCGGAAGGTGACGGGCCCCTTGGAGGCCCGCGGGGGCTCGTACGTCCACGTGCCGATGTCCACGCCCACCGTGGACATGTTGCGCGCGGACGACTTGTTGCCCATGCGCTTCGCCCAGTGCTGGATTTAATAAAAAAATATGTAGCGACTAGCGACATTTAGATACAACACGCGGCGAATAGAAGACAACTAAGTACGGGCAGCGCCACCAGCGACAAACAGCGAAACTAATGTTCTATATCGGGCTAACGAAGTTTCTGCAGCCAAGTTGCATATATAGAACTGTCAACTTCACCCGAACGGACTACTTCGGTCCCCTGGCACAACACCCGCCTGGAGAGAGATCTCTCTATTGTTCTCTCTTCTACATTGGTGACCCCGACGTGTACTTTTTCAGTTTATATACGAACAGTAAATGTCATAAATATGAGTACACATTTAGTACCTTGTCACTCTAATTGCTGTGACATTCATATAATAATAATAATCCAGCCTATATGTACTACTCTGTCAAGAAAGTACCGGGAAAAGATCAATAATACACAAACTGTTTGTTAATCATCCAAATTTATTTTATCACCTTCAAAGTATGCTCCTTCAGAAACGATACACTTACGCCAACGAATAATCCAATCATCAAAACATTTTTTAAACGCTGTTTCCGGAATTGAATTCAGTTCTCGGCGCGAATTCTCCTTTATGTCTTCTACCGATTGAAAACGGGTGCCACGAAGCGCCACTCCGAAGCTTGTTGACTAGTTTGCATGTCAAACTCGTAAACCCACGTCTCGTCACCAGTAACAATGCGTTTCATGAATGTTGGGTCGGAATTGACTCGTTCTAGCATGTCCTCAGCGACTCTCATGCGATTGAGTTTTTGGAGAAAATTCAGGTCTTTTGGGACTAGCCGAGCGGTAACATGTTTCATACCCAAATGATTAGTTAAAATAGTACGGATTGACTCGTGAGATACAGAAAGTTCGGCGGCTATCTCTCTCAAAGTTGAATGAGGATTTTCAGTCACTATTTCCTTCACTTTTGCGATGTTAACTTCAGTTGCAGACGTTGATGGCCTACCAGAGCGAGGCAAATCTTCCATCACATCTCGACCGCTTTTGAACGCTTTGTACCACTCATAAACACGTGTTTTTGATAAAGTCGAATCACCGTAAGCCTTCTGTAACATTTTCAGTGACTCCGAACACGAAATTCCATTGGCGATGCAAAATTTAAGACAAACTCTTTGTTCAATGTTTTTGTCCATTATGAAATTCGCAATACACACTAGATATGATATAACTAAAAACAGCACTGTATTTAATATAAATAACAGATGCAACTCAAACTCCGCGCCAAAATAGAAAACAGTTGTGCCAATCTAACAACAACAAAAAAAACAAAAATTTGAATTTGGAACCATAAACAAATCATCCATTCCCGATACTTTGTTGACTGAATGTATACGTCCCACTGCTGGGCACAGGCCTCCACTCACAATGAGAGGGTTCGGGCAATAGTTCCCACGCGGGCCCAGTGCGGATTGGGAACTTCGCACACACCGTCAAATTACTTCGCAGGAGTGTGCAGGTTTCCTCACAATGTTTTCCTTCACCGAAAAGCGAAACGATTGTTTTTAAATTCACAAATTATATTTCGCACATAAATTCCGAAAAACTTAGAGGTGCGAGCCCGGGTTCAGATTCAGATTTTATTACTCAACATAAATTACAGTATAAATTGCACTTCATGTCAAATTACAAGTTATTATATTGAGATCGTCAGAAGTAGAAATTACACATCAATTATGAAAATACAAAAATATAAAATTAGAATTATTTAACCTCCATGTTAATGTCATCTTATAAGTATATCTCCATTAAGGATCGTCATAAAATCATGATATAAATACGTAAAGAAATCAGGAATAACAACATATAACAACAATGAAAGTCAACACAAAATACATTAAATGCCAATATCATTTATATGTCAAGTTCTGTATACTCATTAACAGAATAAAGTGGATTATCCAACAAAAGATTTCTCAGCCGGCGCCTAAACGTTTCGTCAGATGGTTCGCGTTTGAGATCGGCGGGTAGATGCTCGTAGTAGGTGGGACCGATGACGCGCGGGTTCTTACCTGCAAGTGCCATGCGACGAGGAACCGTTCTCAAACGCCCAGTATGGCGGAGTTGTTTGCCGACAACATTCACCGTCGTGAAGGAAGAGATATTTGTTCGGACAAACATTATTATTTCAAATAAATAGAGTGAGAAGTGCGTCATTATGCGATGCGTTCGGAAAATGCCCCGGCAAGAGTCCCTAGGTTTTGCCCCAACTAATGTGCGTACGGCACGTTTTTGCATAAGCATTACCCTGTTGGCATCCGTAGAGTTTCCCCATAAGAGTATGCCGTACGACATCAGTGAGTGAAAGTATGCAAAATATACTTGTTTTAGGGCATCATCAGATATAAGCAGTTTCAGCTTTCGCAGCGCAAAGACTGCACTACTCAATCTAGCACACAAATTGTCAACATGGCACTTCCAATTAAGATTCGAGTCCAGGGTGAAGCCGAGAAACCTACATTCATCGCATACAGGCATCGGACCGTTCGCAATGCACGGAGGAACAGCAATACTATGTCCAGAGAAAAGCATAATGTTGGATTTCGTAGTATTCAGAAGCAACCCGTTACACGAAAACCACCTCTGCAGTTGATCACATGCTTCGTGAATTTTGGCAGCAAGCTGCTCGTACGTAGCTCGTCGTGCTGTTCGAACCCACGATCCTCTGATTAAGAGTCGGCAGGTCAAACCATTAGGCTACCACGGCTTTTTTCATATATGGCATCATAAATGAACACATATTTATAACCTTGGCTGTACATATTTGTTAATTGTTTTGTGCAGTAAAGAGTTTACATACATACAAGATTCCCCTCACACAAATTGACCTAGTCCTAAACTAAGCTCTAGGCTTGTACTATAGGTGTTAGACAAAGAAAAAAAATACATAGAAAACATCCGAGACTCAACAAATACTCGTAGTCATCACACGTTACAATTGTTTGCCCATACCGGGATTCGAACTAGGCTAACCGCGTCAAATGCTTGACATGGCAACATCGTTCCCTAGCGAATATTTGTATTTATGTTCCGTGTAGTTGTTGAACTCACTTCCGTAGGTTTCCTCCTGTGCTGCAACGGCGACTCTTGTCGTAGACATTCGAGTAAGCTGGTCTTTCCGATACCCTGCAATAACAAAAGATAAAAGATATTTATTTAGTAAGTAGGCCGCACGGGCACTTTTACACGTCGAAATCTACCAGCGCTTCCCAAGCGCCTCGTCCTAGGCTACAACTGTATCGGCAAAATTGTCACTACATGGCTTCGTTAGTATATAACTCGATTCCACCAGAAATAAGTAGTTTACCTTTAAGTCATTTTTGTAAGACATTGCGATTGTGGTTGACTGAGCAATGCTATTACTCGACCAAAGAGTTTTTACAAAAGAGTTCATGTAGGTTTAATAGATACTAATTTAAGTCTGACATACTATAAATTGTTTGACATAATATCTATATAATTACCTGTTTCACTTATATGACGCTTACCTATTTCCATAATTTGACTATTTATTTAGATGAAAGTATTATAATAATTTTATAAACAATACAAAAATTTGCACGCCGGAATCCAGGTAGAATATGTTCCTGATATTATGAATGTACGTATCCACCTGTAAAACCATATTCAGCAAATAAATAATCATTTCATTTCATTTCATTTCATTTCATTTCATTTCATTTCATTTCATTTCAAGAGGAGACCACTGCTGAGAAGAAGCGCCGCAAGAAACTCATCGGTTATTATTTTTTTAAATAATACTTAAGACAATGATAATATTACATACATGTAACCACATAAGAGTGTCGATATGTTTTCCTACATAAACCGTGTCCCCTAGACATGATACAGCGTTTACATGATTTTTATGAGTTACTAGCGACCCGCCCTCGCTTCGGTTACAGTTCCCCCTCCCATTCCCCCCTTAAAGTTGAAATATCCAATTTTTCTCTTCATAAAAACCTTCCTCGGACTTCAAGGAATATTAAAAAAAAGAATTAATGGCCATTAGATAGTCCTCGACATTTTCAAGTAATTTTTAAGTACTGGAAGATACGGGTCCATCTATACTCGTACATATACATGATGATTTTTAATCGGTGATCAGGAGTTGAAAATATTCATTACCAGTCTAAATTTAATTCAATGGGTGAGATCTCGTGCAATTAACTCACTGTTTAATTAATTAAAATTAATGTTAAAACGAAAATCCACTGAATGCATTGTCATCCCACATTTCTTGTAGACACGTCAAGAGTCATCGTTTTTGCGGGGAATTTGACAGATCTTACGTCAATATTCTCTCTACATTATAAGGTTTTTAAAGTTTGTTTCGTACCTGCAACCCCACAAACATGAGCTTCATCCTGGTGTAAGGCCGGGCCTCCTGCAGCACCGACTTGAGGTACCCGACGATGTCCATGCTCTTGTACCTTCCGCAGGCCAGCATGGAGCCCAGGGGTTCCTGCAGCGTGCAGCCGGCGGTGTTCAGGTTCCAGAGACGCGAGAGCAAGCCCATTTGAGGGGGGAGGTCGGTTATCTCTGGAAGGAATATCCTGGTCACGGCACCGATTTTGATATGATAATTATTAAAATGTAATAGTGACAGTATCTTTTGATTAAGTAAAAATCATTAAAAAATGGTTTTTAAGTTGTAATTTAAAAACACTACCAATAATTTGATATTCTATACTGCAACATACTAGTTTGCGGAATAATGGATTTTCGATAACGATTGATTTCGCGGAATTTAAGAAATACTTACCTTTATTTCCACTAATATTAAGCACAGATAAGTTGCTAAGTGCGTGTATGAGCGGTGGCACACAGCGGAGCATATTGCTTGACACATCCAACATAGACAGTAGAGGGAACACCAGGCGAGAGCGGAGGCCGTGCGACGAGTTCTGTGGAGAAAAAAGTGGGGTTTAGTGGTGTTAAATAGGGAGGGGGGAAGGGGGTGTGTGGGATGAGATCATTTGTTCGAGTATCGAACGTTTAGGTATCATTTGTTTTCATAGCCATCAGTTTTAATCATAATTTTGTATCCCTCGTTTCGCTCCGGTTTAAAATTAAAAAAAAACCTATATAAGTCCTAGATAACGTGGCTTTATATTAGTGAACCTCTCGCCTTCTCCGTCACTCACCCACTCGTCGTCGTCGTCGATATTGCCGTCCCGCTCCGGCACGTGGCCGTCGTCGTCAGTCGTGAGCTGAATGCGGGTTAGCATGTTGTTAGCCAGGATCTATAACATATAACAAGGAATATTCTTTGTAATGATTAAGCCAATATGACAATTAAAAGGTGATAAAAAATTCGACTGTTTGCCTTACCAACTTCTCAATTTGTAACATTTTCTACCTTTTCCACCATCTTCTACCATTTCTAGGATCTTCTACCATTTCTAAAAATTTCTACCACGTTTTTTTGTATTCTAAAAAATCTCCATTTGTAACATTTTATCCAATTTCTTTTAACTTCTACCATTTCTACCATTTTCTACCATTTATTTAATTTTCTATTATATAATAATAATAATAAATTCTACCATATTCACCAATTTCTACCATCTTATACCATATTTTCTGTATTCTCAAACACTTAACTCACCAGACTTTTTGTGATCTCTGACTAAATTACTAACTCACCAACATCCGTAGCGGGTCGAGCCGCACATGGCGGTGCCCACACCTCAGGACCACATATTTTTACTCGTTTTTAGCTATTTCTCTTGCTTCTACCTATATGGTTAGTTTCCACCGGTTTCTGCCATTTCTACCATTTTCTACTATTTCTACCACTTTCTATAATTTCTACCATTTTCTACAATTTCTACCATTTTCTAAGATGTTTAGTATATAGTGAAACGTGACCAGCGTCCTGAGCGAGTCGAGGCGCAGATGGCGGCGCGCGGGGCAGGCGGCGTGCAGCAGCTGCGCGCGCACGCCGCCGGAGCGCGGGCGCGCGCGGGGCCGCGGGGCGGGGGCGGGGGCGGCGCCCGCGCGGCAGTAGCACGCCAGCGGGTCGCCTTCTGACAGCCCGAAGCTTTCCACCTGCAGGTACCAAAGAGATCGGCGCGGTTAGGGTATGTAGTTTCAAATACATGCACGGATCACCTCTAAATTATTATAGTACAGTCAAGGACTTTAATTGATATGCCGCCATAGAACCCTGTCGTGATGACCGCGATAAATCACAAGAAAGAAATTACGTCAAATTTCCTTCTTGTGACTTATCGCTGTCATTATGACAGGGTTCTATGGCGGCATATCAATTAAAGTCCTTGACTGTACTAGCGACCCGCCCGTACTAAGTATTATACATACACATAAACCTTCCGTGAGAAATTATCTAACTGATGGTGAAAACCGCATTAAAATCCGTTGCGTAGTTTGAAAGATCTAAGCGTTCACACAAAAGGACAGACGGCGGGAAGCGACTGCGTTTTATACTATGTAATTATTTTTACGCGGTTTCTGATCTGATCTCGCTAAACTTTGCTTCCAAGGAACTATCAAATGTTACAGGATGAAAACTATTTTAATTTAAATTCAGGACATGAACAACCTGTCTCCAAGGTTTCACATTTTTAGGGTTCCGTACCTCAAACGGAAACCTTATAGGATCACTTCGTTATCCGTCTGTCTGTCTGTCAAGACCCTTTTTCTCAGAGACGCGTGGACTTCCATGTCAAAATTATTTTTTATTAAAGAAACAAATGTAACATACAGTTGGTAAATTGACCGCGACCTATGTCGATGTATAGATATAACAGTTATCCAACGGCAAAGTTATCCAGTTTATCTTTTCGTTAGAGCAAAGTTCGGTGCTTTCATATTATATTTGTAGTATTGATGACGGAACGCTGCACTGAGCATGGCCCATCATGCTCTTGCCGTTTTTTTTCATATTATTAGTAGGAAGTAGGGCGTAAATGATATAAAACTAATTAGAAACTAGAAACGTACCTGTGGCAGGCTCGGCCAGCAAGTTATCTCGTTGTGGCTAAGATCTAACTGGCGGAGGCTCGTCGGATATGACGTCACGTATGACATTGATCTGCAGAACCAACACCAAATTTAACACAGAACAAAGTTTCATAATGTTAATAAGAACAACAAGTATATTTAAGTTCGCAACTGTAAATTTATAAAATCAGCATATTTGCTCTACTGACGTTAAACATAGAATTCAAATCGAACTATTAAATCTGGTGCCGTGACCAGGATTCACTTAGTTTCAGAGCTCATAACTCTTAAATGGCTAATCGGATTTTCATCAAACTAAGCTGAAACTATCTCGATTAAGTCACCTTTCTAGCAAGAAAAACTAAATCAAAATCTGTTCATCCGTTTAGGAGCTACGACGCCACAGACAGATACACAAATGCGTTAAATTTATAACACCCCTCTGTTTTGCGTCGGGTGTTAGAAAGATGTATATTTCATACCTGAGCGAGTTATACGCCATGTTGAGCGAGGCGAGCCGCGGTGCGCGGCAAGCGAGCGGCGCGGGCACGCAGATGAACTGGTTGTGCGACAAGTTGAGCGACGTGAGCGCGCAGTCGCCCGGCTCCGTGCCGACGGCGACGCGCGGCTCCGCGCGCCACGGGTGCGCGCGCGACGCTTCCGACCAACTGGCGATATGATAGAGTATAAACATCAATCAGATTAAAATATAAAAACGTTTCTGTCAAATTTTCATTTTTGGAATAATCTTTTATACCTACTGTAAGTACTTTTTTTGCACAGCGTCATCTGCTTTTCAAGACAAATCCTACGAGCTCAAACACGTTTATTACGTGCAGGAGTTATAATTTTTTTGTGGTCACAGGTCTCTAATCTACTAATAACTATACTAATCTCTCTCTAATCTACTAATAACTATACTAATGTATCTCTAATCTACTAGTAACTATACTAATCTCTCTCTAATATACCAATAACTCTCTCTCTAATATATCTAATCTAATCTAACCTACGTGACCCATGCTCAAGATAACCTGAAAATCTTGTTTCGTCGCGGAGTTCCCATGACCACCTTCCGACTTGCATCATCACTTAATTATACCAAATTTCAACTCAATCGGACACCGGGAAGTGGTTCTAATTCAGCTTGCAAAATTTGACCTAAACCAACTAACATACAAACGTAGCAAGTAAAATAAAATCTTGTAAAATTGGATACAGTTTCTTTTAATTATAAAATCGAAGCGTCGATTCCTAAAAATTTCCCTATCATCCTGATTCCCCTTCACTGACTCATTTGGATTGCTCACTCGTCTATGGGTACCAATACTTAACTGATCTTGAATGAGATACCCGTCACAAGATTTGTCAAAACAGGGATGATGACTGGGTGAAGAAAACGAAATTCTATTTAAAACTCAAACTCAAAACATTTATTTGACAGACACACTGCAACACAACAGACAAAGTTCAATGAAATTTATGACAGAAAACCATTGTCGAACTAAAAAGACACACAGATATAAAATTAAAAATGAGCAAAAATTTAGTCATCTTGCGCTGTAGTTTGAGGTCAGATAGGACTCGGCTCAGCATGTGCTGCAGCCGGAGCCACGGCGCTGGTTTTCAGCCGAACCCCTTTTTAGTTAGATTATCAAAAAACATTGGACACGTATTTTTTCTTTTGTCAATCAAACAAAAAATTACAAAGATAAAGCGCGTCAAAGTTCGGGAGTGGGGGCTCGTGACGTCACTTCCGTGTAAAAATTGTACCAAATTGTACCACGACTTCAACTCGAGAAGATTTCAACTCAACATATCTTCGTAATTTTTTGATTATGTGAAAAAATAAAAAATACGTGTTCAATACTTTTTGATAATCTACCTGATCGACAAAGAAAAATTGACATCATCCCTATTGGCAGTTTTGTATGGCTTGACGTATCTTGAGACGGGGATCACAACCAAAATCAGTTTAATACGGCCCTATGTGGAGTACTCACACAGCGTTGCCGGCGCGGTCAGCCAGCACGGGCGTCGAGCCGTCGTCCGGCGACTGGCTCTCGACAGACGGGCTGCGGGACAGCGGCGACTGACCACCACAAAAACATTAACATTTCTGAAGGAACAGTTTCACATGTGTTTTCAGTTATAATTAAAGATCGGCTGACGGGAGCAATTTATGTCACTTTCACGTCAAACGTAATGACTAGTATGGATATGTTAGGTATGGTTTAAATTAACAAGTAAACAAGATAAAATTAAAACTAAAACTACAATAACAACCAACGACATCACGGTGCCTCTTATGCTATTTTTATTACAAAACTTGTATCACAAAATAATGGTACATTTCTTATAGAACAACATTTCTTTTCGAGATTTATGCATTAAAACCTCACATTTGATAAGACCTAAGGTAGTTTTTTTTACATTTTGCCTTAAAAGTTAAAAATGCGTACATTTATAATTCAAAAATCGTACTCTTAGAATCATATTTATAATATTCTTTAGTTGGAAAGTTGCTATCTGTCGCCGACCATTAATAATAAGACTCGATAAAAAAATCATACATTATTAATAGGTATATGTATAAATTGTGCACGAAATTATATAGAGTCATATCCATGTAATACTTTCGTCATCAAAGTGACATAAAATGCTACTGGTGGCCGATCACTAGTTATAATATAATGTTACTTACTTGCGAGAAGTTAAATTGCGATCCCGAGGATGATTTGCTGAGTTGCGGCGACCCCTCTGAAGGCGACGACAGTTGCGTAGATTCAACGCCCTGCGGAGACCACCAGGAAATTTATATAATCATATTATTTGAATAGTCAAATAAAACTGATAGGCGCCAATGTCAATTTTAATAAATTCATTTATTTGTAGTAACTTACAACTCGATGTTGATGCCCCTGCTCCCCCCTGACCCCGTGACTCACATCATCCTCCTCCGGCAGGCCTCGCAGATGGTTGAGCGCGACATTAAGGTCTCGCAGCGACCCCACTCTTCCCCCCTGACCCCCCTGACTCCCCTGGCAGGTCTCGCAGATGGTTGAGCGCGGCATTAAGGTCTCGCAGTGCCCCCCCTCCTCCCTGACCCCCTGACTCACATCATCCTCCCCCGGCAGGTCACGCAGATGGTTGAGCGCGGCATTGAGGTCTCGCAGCGCAGGCGCCGCCCAGAGCCGCGCCGGCAGCGCGCGCAGCTTGTTGTTGCTGACGTCGAGCGTGCTCAGCGATGGCAGCGAGAATAGCTCTGGTGGGAGGTGCTCTAGGCGGTTGTCCTGTAGTGAGGTACCATTGTAACAGCTGATAGTTATGAAACATATGTTGAATAATGTTATATGCCTTGACATTAATACCTATTAAGATTTATTATCCACTTATCTACAGGCCATTAATTTAACGGTGCTATAAACTTATGATTCATGTTACGACTTCCTTAAATGGATCAAAACTCTAGTATATAAGCAGAACCTTTTCTAATAAATAAAACAGTTTACTCTCGACTCTTGAGTTGTCATTACAACGCAGCACCCTACACTTCATGGCGACCTTGCCAGGATGGCTGCTCAAGGCAGCCCAAGCTTCAACTTGGACGCCGCTTGGAAGAACCAACTAGCCGAGCCAGCAAGCCAGCAAGCCAGCAAGCCAGCAAGCCAGCGAGCCAGCAAGTCAGCCCAGTCAGCTGAGCCAGCAAGGCGGCCCGCCAGCCAAGTCCAGCCAGTCAGCTGTAAATAACCAGCTGAAATCCGATCCACCGCAGCCTCAGTAAGAAAATCTCACAGCAAGCAGTAGCAGCAACGATGCGGAACCAGCCGGAGCAGCATCTAGCGACAGGTCACGCAGCAGCACCAACAGCACCACACCACCACAACATGAATGGAGGTACCAAATCAAGACAACTAGGTTACCCCTACTGTTGTTCCTTTCTCCTAAATAATTTGTACTAAGTAAATGTAACAAAAAAGTTATAAATAACTTCCATTCAAAAGTTATATAAACAATTAAAATAACTGTAGTAGGATATTAGGAAGTTAAGACTAAATTGCCCCTAACAGCGACTTTCTAATGTATTGCCATATGAATTCAGTTCAGTTTGCAATAAACGGCGCAATGCACATATGGTTTATTGATACGGGCGCAAGCCTAAGCGCGATAACATATGACGCGGCAAAAACAGCCAGTGGTCATATGACATCCAAGACAACTCACATTAAG
This sequence comes from Tortrix viridana, assembly GCA_963241965.1. Lineage (NCBI taxonomy): Eukaryota > Metazoa > Arthropoda > Insecta > Lepidoptera > Tortricidae > Tortrix > Tortrix viridana. Next base: position 7,654,751 of record OY725198.1, on the reverse strand, counting down.
GGGATAGGAGGAGAGATTACGTCATACCACGTCATACAATAAAATTTGAATAAGTATTTCAACAAGCAATTAGACTGGTCACCTAAGAGCTATTGAAATTTTTATGAGCTAAAGTTTTCGTTGAGTATGAGTAATTGATAGCGATTGGGAATGCGTTTTAAGAGATGGCAAGAAGAAAAAAATAATTATTTATTAATGATACTAATTGTTATCAACAGTTGCACGAGATGCGCTGTTGAGCAAATTGACATGAATACATGAATAGGTATTAGCAAGGTACACGGATACAAGGCAGGCACGGAATCCTTGTCATCATATTATGATTTGGTCGAGTTACCAATTGTAAGGAGACATGGACACAAGGAATGTTTATTAAAGTAAGGATGTGTTAAAAGAACTGCCTGAATGTATTACATAATAAATGGTATTATGTGTATTGAGCAAGCACTCAAAACAAATATCCTTGTATCCTGAACTATAAAGTAAGGTCGACGGACCACGTATAAAACCACCACCACATATAAAAATGTGAAGTGTGTGTGATATGTACCTTGTCAAAGTGATGCCATTGCTGCACACTTCAGTTATTATATTTACCTATATTGAAGCTAGTAAGATTGATAAATAATAAAATCATAACAAAGACAGATGATCAAATACCGCCATCCAAATAAGGAACCGCTATCTCCATAAATAAAAGAGAAATCAATAACACAAAACATATAAACAGCAAAACCATTGCAAAATGCAACAATGCACTTCATAGCCATATAAGAAACATGTAATAACATAGCTTAAGAATGTATTAAGATAGTTTAAGAACATATGTAAACCATAGCCATAAGTAATTAAGTATAAGCCAAAAATAGTTTTTGTTACAATTTTTGTCTCAAAAAAAAGAGGAAAGCTGTAGTGAGGTACCATTGTAACAGCTGATAGTTATGAAACATATGTTGAATAATGTTATATGCCTTGACATTAATACCTATTAAGATTTATTATCCACTTATCTACAGGCCATTAATTTAACGGTGCTATAAACTTATGATTCATGTTACGACTTCCTTAAATGGATCAAAACTCTAGTATATAAGCAGAACCTTTTCTAATAAATAAAACAGTTTACTCTCGACTCTTGAGTTGTCATTACAACGCAGCACCCTACACTTCAAAAAGTTACGTCAATAAATTTTATAACATACTAGCATTTGCCCACGACTCCGTCCGCTTAGAAGTTCTGGCGTGATTGAGTAACAAACATCCATCCCTCCATCCAAACTTTCACATTTATAATATTAGTAAAATGTATTGAAAATAATAATCTGAAATTTTGTAGGAAACGCAGATACCAAAATGATTTCACATACTAAACTCTACGAGAGTTATAGTTCAACCTGTAGTTTTCAGATGTTTAACCTACCCTCCAAAAAGAAGGAAAGAGAAGCAGAGGAAGACCAAAGAGAAATCGCTTTGAGCAAATCAAGGAGAAGGTTAAGGTCGTGACGTACCAGAAAGTCAAGCAGTTGGCATAGTACCGGAGCGGTTGGCGATTACTAATCTATCCAATGGTCCCACGCAAGGCTATAAACTACTTTTTGAAATATAGATGGCATTTTCCGAAGAAATCTTGTTTGATTCCGGACTTCTTACATTAAGGAAGAATTGTCGTGAATCAGTTAAATCAATGTTTTAATCGAACGTCAGAATTTTTTTTCGTGTTTTAATGGTTCGCATTTTTTTTATCTGTGTTAAAGATGTTAATAATATATACTAATAACATGCTCAGAAGAAAGCCTACAAAAGAATGGGCTTGTAATTTCCACAAAAACATGCTACATAGATTTATATCCTTTAAAATCATAGTTTTAAAGTGTGACCCAAGAGACGTATCCATGGCAAAAGGTATAAAAAAAGTTGATTGACCCAATTAAAAAAAACACTTCATAAACCACTCAAGGGTTGTTTGAAGAACCTCGCTGAAACTGCACACACTAACCTGCAAATAAAGTTCTTGCAACACTGGCGCGCTGTAGACCGGCGTGACCCGCACGGGCGCGCGACGGGACTTGCGCGGTCCCTCCTCCTCTTCGATGGGGTCCGTGGGGAGGGGGAGGCGTTCCAACTTGTTTTGCGCTACGTTTAGATACCTAAGGCAAAGTGATGGTGTCACACACCGAAACTGTCTAGAAATGTACTGCACCGAGTGAGCTAAAAACGTTAAATTATTTTAAAGGTTATTATTATTATAATTTTGAATAGTGCATAGAATTTATATAAAACACCGGACATTTCTCGTGACTTGTCCAAAGCATTCGATTGCTTTCATCATACGCCATTCTTCATATACTGATTGAAAAGATGCGTTCTAATAGTGAAATTGGTTTAAAACTTGCTCTTCTGCAATTGCATTTTAATAATAGATTTTAAACAGTCCATGTCTTTGGTAAAAGGTTATCTAGTTCTAAAATTAGTATGGGCGTTCCACAAGGCACCATTCTCGATTCATAGCTTCGCTAATAACACGAGGTAAGCTCCACATAATGCTATAAAAGGTTAAATAAATGCAAAAGTAACTAATAACTAACCTAAGACTGAGTAGACTGAACAAGGCGCTCGGCACGGCTCTCAGCTCGTTATGAGCCAGTTCCAGCCGAGTGATGGCGTGCAGCGCCAGCGTGCCTCCGCTGACAGAGGGGTTCACGCGCAACGCCGCCGCGCTCAGCCAGGACATGCTATAGACAAATGATATACATAGTAGTTTACGCAACGTCACATAATCAAAACTCTTGAATTTTCTAATAAAAGGAGTATCATGAAGCTTATATTGTGTTCTTCCACGACTTAATTTTTCATACGTTCACGTAACCGTAAGATGTCAATTTGATTAGCAGGGCGCACCATCGAGGATTGATACCGTTGTATACATTACTTTTTCTACGACGTTTATTGATCCATCTCAACTGTCGACTGTCTTTTGTCTGGTCCGGTGTTGACTTGTCCAAAGCATTCGACTGCGTCCAACAAACCACGTTGTTTAAAAACATGCGTAATTACAGTAAAATAGGTCTAAAACTTGCTCTTCTGAAATGCATTCTAATAATATAATTAAAAAGGTCCACAACATTGGTAAGAAAATAATCTTATCCTAAAATTAATACGGGCGTTCCACAAGGCTCCATTCTAGGTCTAAAGACTTCCACCCTGTGTACATAAGTAGCTGGGGGCAAGTTTCCCGCGACTTCTTCGTCGCTCGGATCTCCTTTTCTAACTAGTCTGTTACAATAGAGACACAGTGACAAACGAGAAAATAAGCGTAGCCGCTCAGGTGTTACCGTATGGTGTCGAGCTGGCTGTGCAGCGCGCGCCAGTGCACCATGACCGGCGTCTGCGGGCACAGCGCGCTGTAGGTGAGCGCGGCGTCGCGCGGCCGCGCCTTCAGCACCAGCTCCGACACCGCGGACCTGTTCATCTTGTATTCAGGGTCGGGGTACGCCTGGGGGAGAAAGGAACAGTCAATATGCGTCAGCGGTCAGAGGGGGACTCGACTAATCAGTTTTTCAAGTAATACCAAAATCGCTATATGTGTGCCTATAATGTTCCCTCGATTCCTCATGGATCCCATCATCAGATTCTGTCTTGGTGACAATGGGACCACCTCAAAAGTATATCCTTTCAAACAAAAAAAGAATTTTCAAAATCGGTCCGCAATTGACGGAGTAATCGCGTAACAAACATAAAAAAAAAACATACAGTCGAATTGAGAACCACCTCCTTTTTTGAAGTCTCTCCATATCCAGCTCCATAACCAGAATTAACTTAACAACTGTATGTGCCGTAACTACAATTCATAAAGATCGAATTAACGATACTCAAGTTATCATTGATAATTCAGCGCAGTAGTTTGACAGATGGGTCATACACAGAGTTAGGTTCAACATTGTCCCTTCTGTTCCTAAAAGTTAACGACGTGAGAGTTTTTAACTCATATAATTTCGATACAGGCCAAAACTACACCAGATTACGCGGATATTCGGTTTCAAAGTCCTTAACTTTCTGGAACAGGAGAGACAACTTTCGTTTCTGTGACTGTGTATGACCCAGACAAACAGTAGAGAGATATATAAAATACTAGCTATGAAATGTCGTTTATATCCCACGGGAACTATAACGTTTCCCGGGATAAATGGACCGATTTTGATTTAGTTTATTTAATTAGAAAGGTGAATTAATAGAGAGTGTTCTTAGCTTGGTTTGATTAAAATCCGTTAAGCCGTTTAAAAGTTATGACTTTATGAGCACTGATCACGATTTTGTTGGGCGTTTTTAACACTAAAGTAGTGACGAAGTCCCTCCAGTGAAAATGTACGTGCTCGGAGCCCGTTGAAGTTTTTGCTCATTGCTCAGAGGTTTTTTTAGGCGCTGATGTCGGGGGTTTTTAACTCGGTTAGGTTAGTCTTTTTATTGAACACCGGGATCCCGGGGTTAGCCGGGGTGGTAACCACTCTTAATTACGTCGTACGTAATTTACTTATGAATATGAATATATAATTAGCAGGGACTGTAATACCGGTATAATTGGGATATCGATATCGGATATCGATATAAATACCGAAAATTAGGTATCTTTTTATCGATACAGATATCGATAAATAATTTTCGGTACGTTAATATCGATATTTTGACAGAACCTGATTTAATTTTTTTTTATTCACTCAGGTAACATAGGTACCTACTTACATACCGGAATGAAAAATACCGGGTTCAGATTGGTCTCATTTCTATAAGAATGATAAACTGACGATGAAATCCATGAGGAATCGACGGAACTCGTCAAAAATCGTAGGTGCAGTCAAAGGCACTAATCCCCATTGCGTCATAAGCGGCAATATTTGGCCAGGTGATTATGTATCTGATTACCTACTAACACAATTTGCAAAAAAATATGTATCTACCCATTAGTATCGGTACCAAGTATTGATAAAAGTATCGATATCTATTTAACGATATTTAAATTTACCGATACAATTATCGATATATTCTGGAAGTATCGATATTGTTATCGATATTTTCTTAAAAATACCGATATATCTCGGTTTACGATATACAGTCCCTGATAGTTGGTAGCTGACCCGGGAAGCCAGGATGGCGGCGAGCAGCTCGACGAGCTGGTGGCGCACGCACTCGCGCAGCGCCAGCCCGCGCGGGTCGTCGGCGCCGGCCTGCAGCAGCATGTCCGCCGCCTGCACGTGCTTGGCGCGCACGGCCACCGCGAGCGCTGTCCACGGCGCGTCCCCTGACACCAGAAAAAGTACTTCAAATTTCCATTTTTATTATGTTGCCGACTGTACTTGTAACACTGATTGTCAACTAGTTAAGTAAAATGAGTCCAAAGGAGAATGGGCGAATTGGCCTATCGGCGGCCACTGATGAAATTAGTGTCATATGAATGACTATGACTAGTGTACTAATAATTGGGTAGGTAAAGTTTTTGGAAGAGGTGTAAATTATATTTTTTTTTCGATAGTCGTCATCCTAAAGATCAAGGAACTGCGGCTCTTTTATTTTTATTTCCTCTAATATTCTAGAAATATTTTTTTTAGTTAGTAAGTTGACATTTGCACACTTTAATGGCCGACAAGCTTGTTGCCTTCGTACTTAATGAAAAAGAAAAAAAAACTGTAACTTCTATAACTGTCATTGTCAATCAAAGTAAACAAACGATTCAATTCTTTCAAGCATCTAAGTAAATCTTTGTAATAATCCATTTCCAAAGTCCGTGTGGGATTGCTTGAATTCATTGCGTGTATACGATTCAAACGTGCTCTCGTGGCTATCGAAAAGCAGGGCAAGAGTCGTCGTGAAAGAAAGAAATCGGTGTCCAAGAAGCAGTGCCAAAGGGGTCGAAAATAAATCGTAGTCCAAATATCGTGCAAAGGTCAAAGCGAGCAAAGCGGCAAAATAGAAAGTCCAGAGTTCGTTCTGAGGTCGTTAAAATATTTCTAAAAACACTGATCACATGAAACGCAAGCAAACAGAAAAGAGTCGTTGAATTGAATCGTTTGTTTACTTTGATTGACAATGACAGTTATAGAAGTGACAGTTTTTTTTTTTCTTTTTCATTAAGTACGAAGGCAACAAGCTTGTCGGCCATTAAAGTGTGCAAATGTCAACTTACTAACTAAAAAAAATATTTCTAGAATATTAGAGGAAATAAAAATAAAAGAGCCGCAGTTCCTTGATCTTTAGGATGACGACTACCGAAAAAAAATATAATTTACACCTCTTCCAAAAACTTTACCTACCCAATTGTGCACAATAATAGATAAAAACAAAAACAAAACGAAAACACAAAAAAATCCTGTCCGTAGCTGGGATTCGAACCCGCAGTATTCGGCGTAGTAGGCCAACGCTTTAACCATTAGGCTATTCATTCAGACGGCGGCTTAATACTTTTTTACCTTGACGACGCAATTACTTTGTCACTATAGAGGTAGAAAGGATTTTCCCCATATACTAAGAACACTCGATTAAGTCACCTTCCAAACAAACACCTTCTAATAGACCATCAGATCATCATTATATGTGACGTTCTCAACATAAAGGGACCTTATGGAGAAAGGCAGTTACGCTCTTCTTGTTCTTGTAACTATACGAATACTATGGCAACAGTTCTAAAAACGGCGTAACCGCCTGCCTCCATAAGGTCCCTTTATGTTGAGAACGTCACATATGTTGAGATTTCCCTCATTAATTACTAAACATAGGTCATTATATATAATAATAATAATAATAAAATTCTTTATTTCGGAACAAAGCTCCATAGAAATATTAACACTATTAACACTATATACAAATTATTATTAAAATTTAAATAAAAATAAAATAAAATAAAATGTCACAATAAAATCAACTAGCTTAATCAAAATAAAATTAGAATTAAATTAAAACAAAATCAAATTTAAAATAAAATAAAATAAAAGCGAAATTATCATTATACATATTAATATTATAATCAAATTAAAACTAAACTAAGATTACTTTATGGCGCCAATGCCTTTTTTGACCAAGTGCCATGTTAAGGGGCTGTCCATGCGGTTTGCAAGCACTTTCAGGATGGTATTTTGGCTACCGCGCACACGATGGAGAAGAGAGACGCATTTCTTTCGCATTATAGCGTAGAAATCATCCCTGCGCGCCGCCGCGAACATTCCCGACGCGCTGCAGTGGCGCGGAATTAATTGAGAAAAATATTCTAAAATAAAATCGTCTTTTATTCGGGTTACAATTAAGTCACGGTAATGAAAGTAACGTAGGAAGATTTAATAGCAAATTACCTAACCTAAGCATGCTTCACTTGTACAAACTTATAATCTATATATATAAAAATGAATTGCTGTTCGTTAGTCTCGCTTAAACTCAAAAACGGCTTGACCGATTTGAATATTTTTTTTTTAGTTTTGTTCGCTTTAATACAGGGGTGGTTTATATTTACAGTTGGACCCGGTAGGTGGCTCTGCGATCGGGCAGGACGACGTCTGCCGGGTCCACTATTTATAATAAACATTTGTATGCCCACGGGCACCAGATATAGTGATACAGCGATATAATTAAACATCGTGTAATTAACCTATGTTGGACAAATAAATGATTTTGAATTTTGAAGAAATTAGGACTATACTACATCATCAGATATTAAAGTTCATAATCCGCTCATAGACCAAGTTCCATACAAAGCCCATTCTTTGACAGATCTACTGTTAACCATTGAAGAGTTCCTGTAACCACCAACCATCTCTGTCATACCACATAATATATTATTATTCACACATTTATTTATTTTTCAGTGGGTATTTTTTTACAATTTTAAAATTAAAGTAAAATAACAATACTAACTGCCGCACTCAGAGACGTCAATTAAGATTTAAGTTTCATTAAAGGAGCTGCTGTCACTTTCTTTGCTATAGCAATAGAATAAGACGCAGCAACTTTAATGAAACTTAAAACTTAATTGACGTCTCTGAGTGCGGCAGTAATACAAAAATAAGCATCGTAGCCGTTGCTTTTAAAACAATAGTTAGCATCAAATAGAAAGAACCTGTCAAAATGGCCAAATATGTCGCAACACATCCATATTCCTATAGTAATAAAGATGTGTTGCGATATATTTGGCCACTTTCGCTACGCCTGTCTATTTGATTCTGACTACATAATGGCTCTAGTGACGCGAGTGCCGACATGAGGACACGAGACGAATCGAGTGTGGCTAATAACGATTGAATAATGACTAACCGGAAGAGTTCCCTCAAAGGGATAAACTCGCTTTGATACAAAGACTTTCTTGTAAATGCCCATACTTTATGTTATATCTTGGTATGAAAATTATTTTTTCACTTCTCACGCTCGTAAAGTTTGTCTTTATGTCGTGCGTAGGCGACATAAAGTCGCTTCTTATGCTCTAGTGCATAAGGTAAAATCTTCGTCGAAGACCTAGGCAATCGGTCCAACAGCCACACGAACAACTTTAACTTGATAGAATAACCTCTTTATTTTATTTCGTTTCGTTAGTATTCTAAGAACAAGGCAAGGATACCAACAGCCAAAGTACACAATAAAGCTTCGTCGCATTTATTATTATTATTATTTTTATCATGTTGCTGATTCATTTTCCTCGCAATCGAAGTGAAAAGTAGAGTGTACAGTCGCCATCATATATATCGCAGCAAACAAGGTGCTCACAAATATCTGAACACGACTCTATTGTCAAGGCGTTAGAGTGCATGTTCAGATATTTTTGACCACTCTGATATGTACAGATATATTTGATGGCGAACTGTACAACTCGTCCATAAAACCCTTTTAACACTCGACTTTATATCCGTCCTCGCTCGCAAGCTCGCTTGATGGATAAACGTCTCGCGTAAAATGGTGCGTTTTATGCACTTGTTGTACAATCTACTATTTTTATTCTAGAAACTTTAACATGTGTGTGTACCAGCGCTTCCCAAGAGAAGACCACTGGTGGGAAGCGCCACAAGAAACTCAACTTGACAGTCGACTAATAGCCAACATAGTTAAAAAAGCCGCGGTAGCCTAATGGTTTGACCTGCAAACTCTTAAGCAGAGGGTCGTGGGTACGAACCCGGGCTCGCACCTCTAAGTTTTTCGGAATTTATGTGCGAAATATAATTACCATGAGCTTTTCGGTGAAGGAAAACATCGTGAGGAAACCTAAACACACCTGCAAAGCAATTTGACGGTGTGTGCGAAGTTCCCAACCCGCACTGGGCCCGCGTGGGAACTATAGCCCGAACCCTCTCATTGTGAGTGGAGGCCTGTGCCCAGCAGTGGGACGTATAGTATAGGTGTATCAACATAGTTATATCAACCTAACTCACGGTCGCTGCTACACCGGCCGGGGGAGGGAGACGGCGACACGTGCCCCGCCGCGGACGCGCTGCGCGAGCGCCGGCGGGAGTCGCGCGTGCCCGTGCCTTCGCTCTGAAAAATTTATAATTATGGATATAGTTTAGGATACATGATAATTCGGACTAACGATGCATTAAGACCAAAGCCAATTGCCATAACACTTTTGTCATAATTGAAGTTACCCATAATGTATACATAATGTGGCATTCCCATAATGTATGGATTGTCCTAACATATTGAATAATATTTTTTTAAAACCTAAAAATTAGACACGAAGATGAGCGAGGAGTGTTAGGTTGAACTGCGATAATTTTCCAGGACCGACCTGCTGGTATTGTAATAGGATTCCAGCAGCAACTCGGCTTTAAAAAACCGCGAGAATTATATCAAATTATCATTAGGACAAACGATTATTATTACTTACCACAAACATTATAGCAAGTGAATTAAGGATTACAAGGGTGTACGATATAAACAAACGCAATGGTCTGTATAAAGTTTAAAAAGGTCGCATGCATCTCTTAACTCGTGGTGGCTTCATAGACTTTTACCTAGGGCCCTGTTGTTATCCTGGCTTCTGTCACACAATCAGCTCAGGAGTGCTCCAACCACAAAGAACAGGACTTAGACGCTTGCAAGCCGATTAAGATTATATTTATAATAGCAGATCTCGAGACCGTGGCCTCACTTGATCATTCAAAAAACGGAAGTGCCGCCATTTTGGAAACACGTCATATGGCAACACGATTGAAAAGCGTTCCTAGCTACGCAAATAAAACTATGTATATACTAAAATTACTATACAAAAGGTTATGGGAAAAGTTAGAGAGTCCATAGTGGACCGCAAGGGGTAATTACGTCAGGCGGCGCGGCGCTGGCGGCCGGCGGCGCGCCGGCAGCGAGCAGCAGGCGCAGGCAGCGCGCGTGCCCGCCGCGCGCCGCCGCCGCCACGCAGCTGTCGGCGCCGCGCCCGACGTCGTGCCGGACAGGCCGCACGCGCTTCTCTTCTATGCCCTCCTGGTACAATCATTCGATAATACATTGTTTCATTGTTGCATTATTGCGAACCGTGGACGGGGCACATTGCTCGTAGAGCTGACCGATGGGGCAGAAAGGTTCTAGAGTGGCGGCCGCGGACCGGAAAGCGAAGTGTTGGCCGGCCTTCCACAAGGTGGACCGACGATCTGGTGAAGATCGCGGGAAGCCGATGGATGCGAGTAGCACAAAACCGGCCGTCGTGGAGATCCTTGGGGAGGCCTATGTCCAGCAGTGGACGTCTTTCGGCTGATATGATGATGATGATGATGATGATGACATTATTGCAAAGGCCAGACAGTAGGCGGACGGAGGAGTTTATTTATTTATTTTTAGCGAATCGAACAGTTAAAATGACATTATTTCTATGTAGTAAGTAAAAAATTTCACGTACGCAAAGGAAACAACAAAAAAGTACTCTTTCAATGATATTAAAAAAACCATATCACATAATTTAATATTAAGATGTGTTATAACGCCATCATGACGTAGTGTAGCAATAAGTATTGAGTATTGACAGCGCCATCTCTTGACATGATGACGATGATAAATTTGACGGAAGACTTAAGAAGTCCAAATCAAGTCAGATTATAAACGCCAATTTATTTCGTCTATCCTAAAGCCCCTTGTACATGATACGGTCATTGGAATAAAGATCCATTACAAAGGAGAATTTCTTTTGTTTTTATGACTGACAATTAAATTAGAAAATAGACTATATTCTATTCAGAACAGGTTCATATTCCATTGACAAATTTTATAGTATGGTGGACTTTAGGAGGCTATTTCAAAATACGATTTTAGCATCACTCACCTGACTGCCGGTGCCGGTGAGTTTGCTGACGATGGCGTGGATACCGAGCGAGATGCGCTGCGGAGACACCATCGCGGGCGGCGCCAGCGGCGCCGGCTCCTCTGACTTGAAAAAAATACAAATAACATTACCTTCCCTTATATCTAAACCGCTGATTAGTTCAGTTACTTAAGGAATTACATTTGACAGTCATCCTGGTCACGGCACCTATTCCTCATGACATATTTCGGTCATCCTGGTCACGGCACCTGTTTCTCAAAATGAGTATGGGATGCAATGTGTCTGGACTCGGAGTGAGAGGGAAGATTACTTGTTCAACTCAATTTTAATAGGTTTAATATCAATAAATGTTGCCAAAACCAGCAACAGACGCTGCGAAATTATTGTTTGTTCATACATATATTTAAATAGAGCTGCCTTAAATGCATGATCAAATTATGATCAAGGTCCCAGAAATATTTTAGAATGTAAATAAATAAAATAAATAAAAAGTATCCTGGTCACGGCACCTGTTCCTTGATGGGCTGGCACGGCGCGGCGTGCCGCAGCAGCGCCTCGGCGACGGCGGCGCAGCCGAGCGTGCACGCCACGTACAGAGCGCTCTGCCCACGCGCATCTACCGCGTTCACGTCGAACGCCGCGCGATACTGCCATTTTCCCGTCACGTCACTGGAAACATGGGCACTTTTAATAGGCAGCAAAACACTAACTGGTTCATTCATAAACGCACTAAAAGCCTATTTTGACGACTATTAGCAGTATGTCAACGCAAAATGGAGAGGAGTATGTTAGGAATTAAACTAGCAGGTAAAATCAGCAATCAAGCTATTAGGAAAGGACCAAATTGACTGATATAGTGTACAGAATAAGGTTACTGAAGTGGAACTGGGCGGGCCATTGTGCAGTCGAGGACAGAAAGATGTTTACACTTTTTCACCTTATTCCATTGTAATAAGGTCCAAAAGTGTATACATATTTCTGTCCTCGACTGTACAGTCACACCACGGGATTGTTGAGCCACCATAGAACCCTGTCACAATGACAGCGTCTAGTCACGTAAAAGAAATTACGTCAAAATTTACTGTCGACTTTCTGTGAGAAAGAACGAACGACAGAACGAACAACAATAGAAGGAGCAAAAAAAATTAGAATGGATCCCGCTGGACAGTACGAGGTCGAGAGAACGACCAAAGATAAGATGGGCAGACATCTTCACGCAGACTGGGAACATACTGGACGAAAAAAGCTAGAGATAGAGAGCTTTAGAAAGTAACAGGAGAGGCGACTGTTACATAACGATGAAACTATATTATCTTTATAGATATTGTATATTATGTGCATATCCATAAGTAGTAGAATAAATGGCTTTTTTATTTATTATTGTATTTATAAGGATGTATGCTCACGTGTAGGTCCCAAGCAGTTCCGAGGGGTAGGCGTACTCGAGCAGCAGCGTGACCAGCGCAGCGTGACCCCCGATACAAGCCGCGTGCAGCGGCAGCCATTTCTCCACGGTCTCTTGCTGGTAACGATCGATGGACACAATTTAAGTGATTCTTTGAAACTTGATTATTTTCATCGATTTTCTATACAAAAACAAAAAGAAACCAAAAAAAATCTGAGCCATAGCTAGGGTTCGAACCCGCAATATGCTTCGCTGCCTAAATATCCATGCGCCATGCAAAAACACAGTTCACACTCGATTAAGACTATTCGCTATATCACAGGTAAGAAAACAGTCACTTTTTCAAGGTCACCAAGGCACCAACCTGTACGGCCTCAGGAAAGTGCTGCAACAGCGTAGCAGCCAGCTCCCGATGCCCGTGATAGCAGGCAATATACAGCGGACTGTACTTGGTGACAGGGTGAGCCCGACCGTCCGCGCCGCTCGCCAGCAGAGCTGATGCTGCAGCCGCGTGGCCCGCTTCCACCGCTCTGGGGACAGACAGTTTAAGGTCGAAGGGCGCTTTTAAAATTTACCGTTGCACGGCCACGGTAAACGATAGATTTGTATGTGGCCACAGATCATAGAAAGAAGGGTTTACGTTGACGCTATACCATAATTTAAGAACTCATGTACAACGTATAACGCAATAAATAAATTGAAATTGAAGGAGATACGCCATTAGCGCAAATTCAACCGAGAACCGGTGTCGCCACTTTTAAAAATGTGTGCGTCTTTACGCTTACGCTCTATGAACTACTACAAAAACAACCTTCTCATAATTGGTTTCAGCTTACGAACTAAAAACGCCATAACATAATTTTGTTAGTAACACAAAATTAAGCTTTATGTTCATTTAGCACAGTCGAAAAATGCTGAAAGGTCGTTTTTTGTCCATCGCAGTTCAGTTACTCGACGTTAGATAGCGTTTACCAGTTCGCTTAGCTGCCATCTAGCGACGAGTAATAGCCTTGCTATTCAGCGCTAGATGGCGCTAAGATAGTAGTTCTTATGTATAGCGCTTTAAGGACTACGAAATAGTAGCGGCTGGCCGGCCGCACCGGCGCGAACCGGTGAAGTGTCATCCGGGCAATAAAGACTTAGCGCGTAACGAGCGTAACTATAGCCGCGCAATACGCGCGTTGTTCCAAGAACGTCAGCAATGATTAGCTAGCAATGTAAGCAGTGACTGTTGTACCTACTAACGCATTATAAGTAAATACTATAATAGATTACTGGATTTTCTCGAAATATTAATAAATACAGTAAATACAGGTAAAATGAAATCACTCCTGGGGTACCTTTAAGATCTTAGCCCCTTATTCGACACAATAAATCTGCACAACACGGCATTTTACTTTAATTCGTCGACCACGTCTGTACTACAACTGAGCTGCGTTTGACAATAACATGAGCGTCTGATCATGATCGCGGTAACACGCGCCACGTCCCTTACCGCGTCTATAGTATTTCCTTGGTCTGTGTATGTGGCATTGCCCTCTGTCTATATACTTACACATACAGCAGCGTGCTGGCTCCCTGCGGCGTTAGGTTGACCACGAGCCCCGCAGCGGGCCCTAGGGCTGCCAACTTGGCTCGGAGCCCCGTCGCGTCGCCCCGGAGCACCAGCTCGCGTAGGGCTGCGTGCTGGGACAGACGCTCGCGCTCCAAAGCGTCTGGGAAAGAAATAATTACTTGACCAATTGTGTTCTTTCTAGCCTTACGCCAACTTTCTAAATGTGACATTCCGTAAAAAATATGACTTAAATAGACATATAGATAAATTGAAAAAAAAATTCTGCTGCTCCAATTCCATGTATTATCAATATTGTCATGGGATTGAGACCGGATCTAGTCGCATACATATTGTTGGCATAATGTAATGTTAGTCATATTTTTTTTTAGTCATACACCCTTTCAGCCTGAAATTACAGGATTTAATTAAAACCCATCGCGTAGATTAGTTAGGTTAGGTTACTTTAATAAAGATCCTGGAAAAATAACGATGTCGTGAAAAAAATGCATTATGACTTGCGAAAATTATGACTTAAATCACATTATGACTAACAATATGTATGCAATCCAATATGGACCCCATAAGATCGCTACCTCATCTTATTCACTAAACAACAGTGCACTTTATTAGCCAGAAATTACTAGCATAGAGGAATGAATGAATGAATCGTTTATTGCTTGAATGCGAGTAATTACAATAATGTTACAATATTTTAAAAAATTCAAAAAATTCCACCTTAGCCCTCAGCCTGGCAATGCATGTCCATGGGGTGTTTCCTTTTTTACCATACGTCGTTTGATCTAAAGTCAATTGCCATAACACTTTTATCATAATGCTTAATTCCCACAATGTATCGATTGTCCTAACATCTATTAGACATAATTTCGGTTGTCATTTATAATCCTGTAAAACAGATACGACGACAAGCGTAGCTCCGAGTTAACACTCCGGTTGAACTGCGACCCGCTAGCATTGTTACAGGATTCTGGCAACAACTCGGCTTTAAGGAACTGTATATCAAGTTATGATTAGGACAAATGATTATTAGGAACAAAAACTTTATGTCAAGAGAAAATAGGCCGATAAACATTATGTCAAGTAACTACTAGGACAAACGATTATTATTACCAAAAACGTTATGGCAAGTAGAATTAGGATAACAAACGTTATCGGAGAAATTGGAGAGCTGTCCAATGGGCATCGGGGTCCACTTACGATCCAGTGGCCTGTGTGGACTTCTCCATACCATGAACAACCACCCCTGTACTCACCTTCCTCTGCCCAGGGATCCGCCACATCGTCTATGAAGTAGTGGCTCACGTCAAAAGCGGCATCCGGTTCCGCCTCTCTAGGCTCTTTCGTCTCTTTCTTCCTGTTTGCATTTCTGAGACGGCGAAACATTGTTTTTGACGTTAAGTCATTTTTAAACACTTTTTAACCAGTAGTTTAGTTTTTATTGCACTTTTTAATTTGTAAATTATATCGTTGTGATAATCTTATGTGAAATAAATCCGTAGACAACCCGTATCAACTCTATAGTGTTAGATGTCGAGAAACGAAATGTTAAATAGCATTATTTAAATCTTTTTGCCAAACCTTCTACACGTGCAGTCTGTGGGTTAAGTATACGCATCGTGCATACAGCGCTCTGCGCGTCCAGTATAACGATGCGTTCCGGACGCTGTTCGGGCTGCCGCGGTGGTGCAGCGCTTCCGCTATGTTCGCCGAGGCGCAGACTGATAGCTTCTGTTCAATAATCAGGAAGCGATGTGCCTCCCTCTTAAATAGGGTTCGCTCCAGCCCGAATAGCGTTCAGAGCACTCTGGCCCAGCGCTGGGACTCGCCGCTGCTGCAGCACTGGGTAAGCCTGCACGTTCCAGTAGCGGCGACGCCCCGTCGCTTTTGATGTGTGTTTTGGTTTTGCTTTTTGTGTGTTTTTTAGTGTTTTAACCTAACCGTAGAATTTAAGTTATTTAATGTATATGTTATCTTATCTACTAACAAACTATGGATTATGTCCGAAATAAATGTTTTTGAATTTGAATTTGAATTTAAATTTCAGACTATGACACTCCTTGGCTAAATATCAATTTGAATTGAAAAATCCTCAAGTCAATATATACAAAATTTAGTTTGATTATAAAACTTATAAATGAAAGCTGTTAACGCATAGATTTCGAAAAGTAGAATTAATATAGTACATTATGATACGAGTGTGCTAAGTTGGTCATTAAAGTCGAGGCGGGATTTTAGCACGAGCTGTAAGCGAGGGTGTAAGTGAGCCGAGAGTTTAATAACGTAATAATAAATAATAATAATCCAGCCTATATACGTCCCACTGCTGGGCACAGGCCTCCACTCACAATGAGAGGGTATGGTATGGGCTATAGTTCCCACGCGGGCCCAGTGCGGATTGGGAACTTCGTACACACCGTCAAATTGCTTTGCAGGCGTGTGCAGGTTTCCTCACGATGTTTTCCTTCACCGAAAAGCTCATGGTAAATTTACAAATTGTATTTCGCACATAAATTCCGAAAAACTTAGAGGTGCGAGCCCGGGTTCGAACCCACGACCCTCTGCTTATGAGTCGGCAGGTCAAACCATTAGGCTACCACGGCTTTTTTAATAACGTATTTCTAGCCTATTCCCGTGTTATTGCGTAACAGCGGAGATGTTTTGTATAAGACGGACATCGTAAACGCGTGCTGCGGTCGCGCGATGGAGCGACACGCGGCTCGGATTACGACGTCCATCCATTGTATCAAGTGGCAATTTCGTAAAAGTTTTACATTTGCATTGCGGCGGTATTTGACACTTGTATGTACAGTACATATTTTACGATAGAAAAAAAAAACGTTTCTTGTATTTTATTACGAAGCTAGCGGTCCCGGGTTCGAATCCCGGTATGGCCAAATATTTGTGTGATGAGCGCGAGTATTTGTTCCTGAGTCATGGATGTTTTCTATATATTTAAGTATGTATTTCTCTATATAAGTATGTATATAGTTGCCTAGTACCCATAGTACAAGCCTAGAGCTTAGTTTGGGACTAGGTCAATTTGTGTGAGATTGTCCCTGATATTATTATTATTTTACGTTTTGATTTTTTAGGGCTCCATACCCAAAGGGTGCCCTATCACTAGCCTCCGCTGTCCGTCCGTCTGTCAGCGAGCTGTATCTCATGAACCGTAATAGGTAGACAGTTGAAATTTTCACAGAGTATAAAAATAAATAAATAAATATCTGGGGACAATCTCACACCAATTGACCTACTCCCAAACTAAGCTCAGGGCTTGTACTATGGGTACTAGGCAACGATATACATACTTATATAGATAAATATATAGAAAACATCCATGACTCAGGAACAAATACTCGCTCTCATCACACAAATATTTGTCCATACCGGGATTCGAACCCGGAACCGCTAGCTTCGTAGGCAGGGTCACTACCAACTAGGCTAACTAAGTAAGCTAAGCTATGAAAATAATCGATCCTAATTGGTGGATATCCTTAAGGTACACGAGCAACTTTTCTCGGCAATTTTTAGCCGGAAATCTATGGGCGTCTCTTACGAAATTAGAGCAACTAAGAAACTAAGGTTGACGGGCAATTATTGCTCGAAAAATTGCCCCTTTAGTTTCGCCGCTTAGCACATCTCTGGTGGAGAGGCACCAACGCAACACACAAGCTGTATAAGAGCTTATATATAGCCCTTAAAATGCTGAAACTAGAGTTATAATAGCTGTATGTGACGTTCTCAATATAAAGGCACCTTATGGAGGAAGGCAATTACGTTCTTCTTGTTTTTGTAACTATACGAATACTACCCAAGTAGCACGCAAGCTGTAAAAAGATTAAAGATATTTATTCAGTAAGTAGGCCGCACGGGCACTTTTACACGTCAAAATCTACCAGCGCTTCCCAAGAGGAGACCACTGCTGAGAAGAAGCGCCGCAAGAAACTCAACAGTTAGTCATTTTTTAATAAAAAATATAACAATGTCACTACTTATTCTAGCATTATATAAAACTGTAAAAATAATATTAAATATCTGCGTAGTTTTGCAGGAAAACATGTCAGAATGACTACGAGAAAAATTATATATATATCACACAAAACAGTTTTGACATGTCTTCCTACATAAACCGTGTCCCCTAGACAAGATACAGCGTTTACATGATTTTTATGAGGTATGTACGAGTAGTAGGTAAGCTATTGAACATTAAACATTAGTTAATTTTCTGGTTTAGGCCAAGCATTTTTGTCCGTTAGATAGTCCTCGACCCTATAGTACGCCTTTGACATCAACGACTTTTTCAAGTAATTTTTAAGTGCTGGAAGGGGTAACTCTAAAACTACGTCGGGTAATTTATTATAAAAATGAATACATTGACCTACAAATGATTTATATACTTTACGGACACGAAACTTTTTTATGGCAATTTTATTTTTATTCCTAGTATTTATATTATGTATATCAGAATTTTTAACGAAAGAGTCTAGGTTCTTAATAACATACATAATATTTTCATAAATATATTGGGATGCTACTGTTAAAATATCAATTTGTTTAAAAATTCTCTTAATGAATCACGGGAATTTAAGTTATGTATAGAGCGAATGGCCCTTTTTTGTAACACAAATATAGTTTGTATGTCAGCTGCTTATAAGAGCTTATACAGCCATTATAACTCTAGTTTTAGCTGCATAAGGGCTGTATAAGCTCTTATACAGCTTGCATGTTCTAAAGCGTAACCGCCTGCCTCCATAAGGACCCTTTATATTGAGAACGTCACGTATAAGCTCTTAGACAGCTCGGGCAGACTATAATTTTGAACCCATATGCACATACGGCCTGTTTGGCTTTGGGCAGCATAGCAACAATGCCTCTAACATTTGGTAGGCGATTAGCGCACGACAACGCCGACGACGCGTAAAACGCGATCAGACATATCGGCTTACAGCGCCAATTACCGCAGACCGTGCCCACGGCTCCTCGTGGAGCCAATATCGTATAGATATCGGAGACCTTGGGGCTGCTAGTGTAGCTTCCAATAGAGATGTGATAATCAATATCGCCCTATATTCGCGTTTAAATTACTAGAAAACTTTTGATCCGGTCAACGGTTTCGCTGCATCGCTGATTTCGCGGCGGAGATGTGAGCGGCGTCGCCGATATTCCGCGAGAAAGAGATAGAAGCATGGTCAATTTAACGCGGTAGAACAGGCAGTTTCGCTAATGTTTCGCCCGTCATATAACGGACAAACGGTGGCGGAACGCTGCATCGATTTCGCGGCGGTGTGCTACCGGCGTCAGTCTATTCAATTCAGACGGCGGCAGCCGCGCCGAAATTACGAACCATATTGCGTGAACATACGGGGATAACGAATTTTTTCAGCTAGATCGAATTTACGCCCTCGTAAACCCCCATCGAAATAGTTAGAGCCGTTTTCGAGAACGAGAGTACAAATATATATACATACATGTTTCTCTTTGAATAGTATAAGATAATACGATTAGACGACTTGCCTTACGCTAGCGCGTAATATCGACATATTACACCAGGGGCCCGTGTCACGCGTAACGTATGAAAGTTAGATGAAATTGCGTTTTTGTGGCACCGAATATATCAGCATTGCAATACCGACAACTCCATTTCGAGCCAATTTAATATGAAGATTAGTTTCCTGGGCACTGAACGCTGTTATTAATTCTGTTACGTAGTGCACATTAAGAGCTTCCATTCTTAAGAAGTTAGTGTTAGCGTAATACGTTGGTTTAGTAAAAATCTGGTTATCAAAATGAAAATCCGTAATTGGCCAATGTTTTGTATAACCTAAAGTAGTCATACTATACTATAATTTGTGCTGTGGATTTATTGTGTAATAAAAAATACAAAATATAGAGGTCCGCAAAAATCGCTAATACTCTGGAAATATTAAAGATTACGTTTTTTTTACTTTCTATTTTGTATAAAAAACCAAAGTACCGGCCAGTTTTAAAAATGAAGTGTTTTGCTTTTTGTGCTGAGAGTGATTTTAAAAAGTGGGGCAACTATCCCGGAATCCCCCTGGTTGTGTGGCATCGTTTTTAATGACCTAACCTCCCGCGAATTCCGTGACCTTCGAAAGTCTTACACGAGGCAGGACATGCACAAAATAAAAAATATAGCGCTTTACCGCCCAAACTAGAAATACCAGTATACTTATCGGGTTTGTAAATATCCTAAACTAAAATATGCAGAAACGACCACAAAACAAAAACACATCTTATAATAATAGCTCTTGACTTCGTCCGCGTAGAATTGTCAAATTTTCCGGTATTCAAACTATATTACGCCTTGGCCAAAAGTATTGAGCCACCCCACTTTTTCCTCTGTAACTTACAAATAAAGTATTATTTTTCAATTTCAAAAATACAAAAAGACGTAAAATATAATAATAGTTTTAAAATGTGCAAATCATAAGTAGATTTCGAAGTAGCTATTTGCGTGTGAAAACTGAAGCTAGAAAAGTCGGGTTTTACAATAAAATGATTAATTGTATTTTTTTCCACGGTATTTCCCTTAACGTCAATAAATATGACAGATTTTTCCGATAGATATACAACGTGGCTATTGCTCGTATAATATTATTTTGACGTTGTAAATATGTGGTGGTGACCGTGAATCCCCGTGGACAGTGAACACTCAAGTATAATCAGCGGACGCACTGAAGGTGACCCGCGATCAATTGGGACCATTTGAGTGTCCAGTATTAGCCTAGCAGAGAAACGCAGTAGGCGCACCACGGCCACTGTATCTTGATCTCACACAGATTGACAGTAGGTCAAAGTTGAAGATCAATTTAAAGTGGCTGATTTACGTGGGATTGTGGTTTATTAAATGGGCATATGCTTCGTCATCACTACATAGTATAAAACAAAGTCGCTTCTCGCCGTCTGTCTGTATGTACGCTTAGATCTTTCAAACTTCGCAACGGATTTTAATGCCGTTTTCACCATCCGTTAGATAATTTTTCACGTATTTCACTATATACGTTTTTTTTTGTTGTCTAGTACCCATAGCAAGCGTAGAGCTTAGTTTGGGAGTAACTGCCGCACTTACTGCCGCACTCAGAGACGTCAATTAAGTTTTAAGTTTCATTAAAGTAGCTGCTGTCACTTTCTTTGCTATAGCAATAGAATAAGACGCAGCAACTTTAATGAAACTTAAAACTTAATTGACGTCTCTGAGTGCGGCAGTTAGACATCAATTAATTTTTAAGTTTGAAAGTTGCTGCGTCTTATTCTATTGCTATAGCAAAGAAAGTGGCTTTTGACGAAGAGACCTCGTCGTGTTGTTCTCCTAGTCATTACATTTAGTGTAACGTATTTGACCTTACATTTGTAATGTTTTCATTTGTGCTAGTTCTATAATTAATATTTGTTACTTTATTACCTTGTAATGTAACTTACTTTTAAGTATTATTGTATTTTATATTGGAAAAAATGACCTTCTGCTGGAGTTTCTTGCGGCGCTTCTTCTCCGCAATGATGGTCTTGTCCGAAGCGCTGGTAGATTCACTCTATATTACTGACGTGTAAAATAGCCCGTATGTGGCCAATTTACTGAATAAATATTTGACTTTGACTTTGACTAGTGACAGCAGCAACTTTAAGCAAACTTAAATGTTAATTGACGTCTGAGTGCGACAGTAAGTAGGTACCGCAATTTGTGGGAGACTCCATTTTATGATACTATTATTAAAAATATCACTATTCTCAAAATCCGTCAAACCGTTTAGCCGACAGGAGGATTGATAAAAACAGTCATACATACACCCGAAAAACCCTTAACATTCGGCAAAAAAAACTATAGCTTAGATAGTCGCTACACTGTAAAACAAGAGCATAAAACGAGCCATTTTACCTGAGACGTGCATAAAGCCACCCAAGCCCCAGCGAGGGTGGATTAATCACGTCGAGGGTAAAATGGGTTTTATACTCGAGTTCTACACCCTGCTTTTCACTTCGATTGCAAGGAAATAAAACAAGGATGAAGCATATACACGCTAGTTTCTAGTTTTGTTTGACGAATAATTAGCTTCCCGCCACACAATTTTTCTTATTTTTTTTTTTAATTTTCAACCATGTGACGTTCGACTATGGCCTGAGCCGTAATGCCAAGTTATTATAAATGTGTACGTTATATTTTTTTTTACGTAAATGCACGCCCGTATTAATCGTAAATTTGTATTTAGATCGTAATACATATGTCGTATTTACATTAAGTATATCTCATAAAAATATATCAATTAACTGAAGGTGTATTGTGTATGTGGCTGTAAGGCCTATTTGCCTTAGTATTAAAAAAAGAAATTACTTTATGCACAAGAGCATAAAAACCCATTATATGCAGCCTTCTCTCGACATAAAGAACAACTTTACGAGTAAGAGAAGAGAAAATATCATTTTTGTGACAAGCTTTGGTTGCTGACTGATTTTTTTTTGCATCATCTGCTTATCAAGACAAATCCAACGAGCCCCAACACGGCGGGTTTATCATGTGTAGTTTAGGAGTTCCTATGACCATCTTCAGTCTCCATCATCAGACGAGCTCCATAGTACCATATTATTGCATTGTCACTGAAGTTACTTAGGTATACCAAATTGGTTTACCCTTGAATCGCCGATCCTCATTTCATAGAATGTTTTACTTCGCCGAATTTTCATTTCGTCGACAGGCATTTCCACGTGCAAGAATTATAATTTTCATTTTTTTTTTTGTCGCTGGGAAAATGCATCACGCATACCACCCAGGTACGGGGGGACCAGGGTGGTTATGTGGGACTCACCGACCGAGAGCGGCCAGCATACCCACTAAAAACCCAGCGGTAAACCTCAGCGTCTTTCAGGGAGGTGCCACAGGACTACGAGCAAGCGCATTCTGCTGTGACACCTCAACGCTTATGACTCCGGGAGAGCGCCTTGGTTTACTAAGGCGCCCTCAAACCTCCGGTGCGCCACGGTGCGCGAAGGGGTCCCCCAACCCCTTGCGGTCACAGACCTAACCTAACCTACGTGACCCATGCTTATTGGTGAGTGTCTGCAAAACAAGGGGACCCCAACAAAGATTAGCTCAATTTAATTTAATTTAATTTAATTTTAGAAAGGGGGCAACATTTCAGTTGCAAGTTTTGAAACAAGCAAGTTATAAATGAAATGTTTTTTTATTCTTAATCAAGACTATGGTAACAGCGTCCCCATCGTATTTACTTTCAAAGATAAACCGTTCAGATAAAATAAGTAAACATATTAACAACAACATAACAAACTAAAGCAATATAAACCTTGAACTATTTTCATCAAACATAATGGATACAAATATAAATAACCTATTGTTAGCGTCAGCCATTCATTATAAAAAAAAACAATTGTGGTCTATGGTGAGAATGATGATGTCTGTTTGTCTGTCTGTATGTCAAACCTGTTGCTCTCAGAAATTACAGAACATTTTAAATAACACATAGTCGTGTAGCTTGCCTTGACATTTGCATAAAGAACTTATTAAAACACTTTGTATTCACATATAGCTATAATATTAGTCACTCATTTTCACGTCTTTTTCAAAACACTCGCTTATATGTATTTTTATCAGTATTATTGATATACCATAAAATTTATTGATATTTAGTAAAGTTTTCTAAATTTTCACGTTAATTTCGATAACTCAAACATGAATTCACAATTATTCACATATTCCCGACTATATGAATATATTTTCAGTCAAATCACTTTTTATTTCACTGCTTTATAATTTACGCGTCAATTGTCATACAAGATAAGGCGACGCGCGCGCCCCGCGATACGCCGTAACAGCTACTGAAGAAAGATATCATTGTCTAATAGGGCAACGTAAGTTTTGTAACTGGTGGTAGATAACGCTGGTTGCTCACTGTATAAGGGACAGCTATCAAATATTTGACAAGATATTGATGTTTTAGCGCTTTTTAATTAATCTGGTGCCATGAATTTTAATCGGTGCCGATTGAGTGTTGTTTAATTGGTCTTTATAAATACATTTATACATAGTTTAGACATAGTATATGTATATTTAGAGTGAGTAATCCAAATGAAAGTTTTGATGGATGGATGTTTGTTGCTCTATCACGCCATAACGGCTGAACGGATCTGGATGAAATTTGGCACGGAGATAGATTATAGTCTGGAATGTCAAAGTCAAAGTCAAATATTTATTCAGTAAATTGGCCACATACGGGCTCTTTTACACGTCAGTAATATAGAGTGAATCTACCAGCGCTTCGGACAAGACCATCATTGCGGAGAAGAAGCGCCGCAAGAAACTCCAGCAGAAGGTCATTTTTTCCAATATAAAATACAATAATACTTAAAAGTAAGTTACATTACAAGGTAATAAAGTAACAAATATTAATTATTAGAACTAGCACAAATGAAAACATTACAAATGTAAGGTCAAATACGTTACACTAAATGTAATGACTAGGAGAACAACACGACGAGGTCTCTTCGTCAAAAGCCATAACTGGAATAATTAACTGAACAAGTCCTTGCAGACGTGAACAGACCGGACCCCACAAACAGCACCCGTTCACGAGTATGACGCGTATCTCAGCCATCGCCGCCCTCAACCATATGTTCGGGAAGGTGGCGACCCGATCAACGACGCCGCCTTAAGCAAAGACCTTTGAGCGACCTTACGGAGACGGTGACCAGTGGGCCTATTATGCATGACACAGCTTTATCGTGTGGATATGTATAAAACTTTATCATATTCGTTAAATTTATCGAAAACTCTAACATGGTTGACAACGTGGATAAAGATATCGCGTCGATAACGCGATATCTAATGTGTATAAACCAGTGTGACAAGAATTACGCTAGATTACCACTATTTTACAAAAAGGTTGCCAGTGTTATGAAATCAATCCATTTTTGCCTATTGTTTGATATTGAATGGCGGACTTTATGTAATGCTTCCGAAATGAGTTGTTTAAAATCAGTCACTGAACGGAGCGGACTCGGGGTACTTTTCTAAATGTATGGGGTTATCTTGCTTGACAACTCAATCAGTTTTATTATCTATAATATTATATTGAAGTTTTGTTTACATAAGAACGGGAAAAAAGTTTTGTTTATTTTTTAAAATATTATATTAAAAATGAGATTGGATGGAGACTTTTAAGAAGAAACACAACGAAGAAATACAGTTGAAACATGAACCAAGCAAGGTAGAAAAGTGTAAGTTTAACATAGTAAACTGTTTATGAGTCTTATTTAGTCGATTCCTTATTGTGCGTCGTTAAAACAATTACTTATGTTGTGTTCCAGCCGCTGTACTGTACGGCAATGCAAAAAAGGAAGTTCGTTGAATATATGGCTAGCCACCACTCTTCGCAAACGGAGAATTTAGTGGGCCACTCTTCGGACACAAGTCGGTCCGAGTGGCACAATCTTGCGGCAGCTTGGGCCAGACAAACCTGTGGCTGTTTGGAAACTCGTAAGTATATAAAAAAAAATCCATATATTATTTACTCAGGAATATTATTCGTAAAATATTTTATCACAATATTTTTAACAATATAATAATAGATTCATTGAACTCTTTCCCCCATTGACATTTTTGGCTATCATCGGATGGAGTCACACCAGTCAGTCAAATTACAGTCTGGTAAAACATACAGGTTATTATATTGTAAGAGTTGCAAGTATGAATATGGATAGCTTCATTCTAAGTATAAATATGGAGAGATTGAGGGAACAGAAAAACCAGTAAGTTTTAATTACCCATACTAAAACAGTTTGTCTGTTGCACTTTTGCAAAATTTGATTGGGTAAGGAGGTAGCTTGAGTCTAGGCTATTTATTATATAGAAAAAAGTCAGTTTGACTTTTAATGTTTTTAAAAATAACACTGTTCAATGTGTCTACTTCTAGTATGAAAATGAAATGAAATGCTATAGTATGTAAAATAATTATTTATTATGGCTGCCCTTTTCTCTTGAGCCACTCTTAATAGGAGGCCATTTGCTGGGAGCTGCTGGGTGGCAATGACTGGATTGCTATCTGCGGCAGTGTCCAGCTATGTGCCAAGTGTTCTGAAAAATAACATAACATTCTGTTATAGCAGATTATCATACTTAAGTTAGGGATTTGTAATCATAATAACCTATAATAATGCATCATATTATACAGTATACAACAGGTGTTAATTATTTCAGATTTCTCAAACAAATTTGAGGTACCCATTTGTTTGCTCAATGGTGTTGCGAACCCGACAGTGCCAGTGGGTGTATTTCTTCTGGACTATTTGGGGCAGCACATTCAAAATAAACATCATGAGCAACAGTTTACAAGCCTACCCCCGAGTCAACAACAAACAACTAATTACATCATGGATAAATTATACTCTTTTTTTTCAGGCTCGAGGTCACGCAAGTCAGCACCAAGGAGGACATAGAAAACTATTTTAATTTTATTTTTAGGGTACTAGTTTTATATATATTATGTTTAGTTCTTTTGTTTAGATTAATCACAATTTAGTATATAATACTATATGGAGGAAGATTTGTTTGTTTGTAATCATAATAATAAACTCTGAAACTAATAACCCAATTTTAATAATTCTTTCACCATTAGAAGGCTACATTATTCAGAAGTAACAGTCAGGCTATATTTTATTGCATAGCCTCAAACAAACAAACATACATAAACAATCCTACTTTCCTATTAATTATAAATGTGAAAGTTTGTGTGTGCGCGTGTGTGTGTGTATGTGTCTGTCTGTCTGTCTAACTGTGTGTCTGCCTGTTTGTGTGTGTGTCTGTGTTTTTGTCTGGCTGTGTGTCTGCCTGTGTGTGTGTTAGTTTGTTACTCTTTCACGCTGCAACGGCTGAATATGAAATAATAACCAAAATAGAGGGATGTTAATTATATAAGTTTGACGCCTATGTCTGTGTGTTTGTCTGTGGCTTCGTAGCTCTCAAAAGGATGCCCACTATGCCCTCGCCGCGTGTTGCACGCAAATCGGTTTCATACATTTAGTATAGGACTGATTATATTGCTCCCGCCCCGCGTGACGGCTAAATGTATGAAACCAGCGTGTGGCGACACGCGGCGTGGGCATATTTATTTATTTATTTATTTCTTTATTTATTTTCAGGCAACAAGGCCCATAGATAAATACCTTACTGACTAAAATACATATATGTATAACAATATCTTAAACTATTTTGGCGACAAAACAGCGTGGCTCTGTTGAGTCGCAGCGTTCGAAGTCATGCTCGCTGGCAGGCCGCACCGGAACCGCCGGAACACGACATCTTTCGGCCAGAAGGCAGGCGACTCGACCGTCCCCAGCAGCGGCCGCGGCACTCGCACCACGAAAGAAGCGAATATGAATATGTAGTAGCCCTCTGGCTTAACTAAACTGTGCCAGTTAGTTACTGACGGTGGGTGGACTGTGGAATGCATAACCAATATTCCTGCCCTATTCCACGTTGGTAACTTCCATACGCCAAAAAGTGCAACGGAGCTAGAACCTGTGAAAGAGTGCACTTGAACGAGTTGATTTGCCAGTTGTTTTACTAAGCCCTCATAGAGCCTATACTAACGTTATGTAAGTCCTACCGACCTACTATACTTACCGAATAATAAAATTTAACCTAGGTACCTTACCTTTATGTAGAATGTAATCCATCACCGTTGTGCGGCTGGAATTCTGAATCCAGTTTGGCACATAAATAGAGTGCCATAATATATCCTTACCCACTCTATAGGTAGGTATAAGTGCCGAAATTCGGCCTCCGGAAGTTCGAAACGATTTGAGGCATCCCTTATTGTCCTCCGCTGCAGTTTTCTTCGTTATTTTTCAGCTTGCATCGTGAGACGATATTGACATCCTACAAATATTGTTTACAAATTATAATACGAGTAACGCCATTTTTGTAGGCAACTGAGTTGTTTTTGATAAGTAGAACTATTAAAAAACCAATACTTACGCTTAAATGTATGTATTTTTAAGTTTTAATTACTGCGAGATGTTTATCGTCACCAACACGGAACTTGTATAAATTTATCGAATTGAGATGTCAAAAGTAGGTTAAAAGTGGCGTCCATGTTAGGTAAATCGATATAATTATCGTTTTATCATTTACCGCTGTCAGAAATGGATAATACAGTTTAACCGATGCCACCATGTTAGCATACGTCGACAATGATAATTTGTCGATGATCTCGTGATAAAAATGGTTTATCGCGTCGATAAACGTGGCCATAATAGGCCCACTGGAAGAGCGAGCTTATCCCTATTTCTAGTATTTAAATTATGAACGTCGCGGTTATGCCTAAACTCATGTATGTGTTTGCGTACATACATGATATTCTCAAAGATATACTGCGAATAGCACATAGGCTACTTTTTATCGCGAAAAAAATTACAGTTCCCGAGGGAGCAGCGATAAATAATTTCTTCGCGTACGGAGCCGCGGGCGAATGTTAGTAGATCAGTATGAAGATCTAAACTACATATTTTGGAGTCTCATTCAAATATTTTCCACTGTCATACAACGGGTATAGAACCGGTTAGTGTAGGATTTAGGTAGATTAGGAGTTTCGTAAATAACCTCCTACATCCAAACTTACATTATAAACCTCTTTATAATAGTTATTATGATAGTACATTTATTAGTTACTTGCTTTCCGCCCGCGACTTTGTCTGGGGATCGTTAAAATATAGCCTATGTCCACCCTGAAAGTCCATTCTAAATGTTTGTGAAAGAATTTTTGAAATCGGTTGTGTAGTTCCGGAGATTACACCTTACAAACAAACAAAAAAAAAACAAATTTACAAACTTTACCTCTTTATAATCTGTATATATAAAAGTCGGGTTAGTTACACCGTCTATAACTCGAGAACGGCTCGACCGATTTTTATGAAATTTGGCACACAGATAGTTTAATACCTGGATTAACACAAAAAGTACTTTTTATCCCGTAAAATTTGATAGTTCCCGAGGAATAAACGAAAAATAACTACTACGCGGGCGGAGTCGCGGGGAACAGCTAGTATTAGTATAGATTATAGTGTTGATAGAGTAGATTTATTGGTAATTGTTAAAATCTTTTAATTATTTGAGAGCTAAGAACGTTATCTATTTATATCTCTAACTTAAAAAGTCGAACATTTAATATAATGCAGAGCATGAAGTCAAACAGGTTTCTTGGTATAAGGCGCGCGTCTGCGCCGTATCGGTCAAGGGCATCCCAATACTAAGGCTGCCTATCCATAGAAGCGGAGACGAGCGGAGCGGAGAGGAGCTGTGTAGGAATCGACCAATCAAATTGGTTGTAATCCACATCTCGTCTCCGCTTGACTGTTTCCATTGAAGCGGTGCGGAGACGAGATGTGGATTACATCCAATGTGATTGGTCGATTCCTACACAGCTCCTCTCCGCGCCGCTCGTCTCCGCTTCTATGGAAATCCAGCCTAATAAAGTCGTATATTTAATTACACCAAGCAAGGTGCTAATGACAATTTGAATTACAATGACGTCATGTTAACGCCTAAGGCTTCGTCAAACAGCCGGCTTGGCGCGGCGCGACAGTAGCGCGGCGCGTTCTTAGCGTGGAAATTAATAAGGAGTAGTATGCAGGCCGTCACACATAGTCCCGCCGTACTTGGCGCGGCGTGATTTTCACGTTGTATTTGTTTACAAATTTACAGTGTATTTGTGACCATGAATGTAGAAAAATTTATAGATTGTGTTAGAGAACGTCCAGTTCTATATGATTTGGGCCATAAAAGCTACAAAAATGTGTTAACTCGGATCGAGATAGCGAGAGAACACGTCGCGCGCGACGCGACGTTTTCCTGCAGTGTGACTGCTGCGCCGCGCCGGGAGCGCGCTGCGCTGGCGGTTTGACGAAGCCTTAAAGGTGCGTCATACTGGTCTCCGGTCAGGTGTTAGTTCACTGTTAGTTAATTCGGAGTCAGACATTAAAAAAAGACGCTTTTAAAATCAAGAAAAAAGATAAAACCCGTGTGCTATCAAAATAAAGAGCTTTATACGACGATTTCAAAATTATACACGGCATCGAGGAATGGAATAAACGAAGCAGGTGGATAGAGGTCGTCAGGACTTATCGAATTAAATCAACTCCCATATGGGTATGTTCAGCGATTTTCTACTGTTCGGCTGAAAGAGAAAAATTACTGTATTACCTTTCGCTCACCGCGGGCGTCTCTCAGCGCGCGCGCTCAGCCAGCGCCAGCGGCGTGGCGCCGAGCGCGTCGCACGCCCACAGCGCTGTCTCTTCCCGCAGCTACAGTACTCTATCACTCACCGCGGGCGTCTCTCAGCGCGCGCGCCGCCTGCCTGTGCCCCGCGCGCTCAGCCAGCGCCAGCGGCGTGGCGCCGAGCGCGTCGCGCGCCCACAGCGCTGCGCCGGCTGAGAGAAGAGCGCGCACGTTCTCCGCGTGCCCGCGCTCCGCAGCGATGTGCAGCGCTGTCTGCGCACGAAAACAAGGCGCTTTCAGCCAAAAAAACACGTAATCAGAAAATATTTATCGACAACTGATAGGTATGGTATTTTTAACGGACTTAAAAAAAGTTGTCATTTGTTTTGTTTATTTGAGTAACTACCCATTAGTGTCCGGCTCCTAACTGGCATTATTACAAGCAGGTAAAGGCCCTGCCACACTACCTTTCCGCCGGTGGCGTCGTCAGAGCGCGCGTCGACATCAGCCCCCGCGGCGCACAGCGCGGGCAGGCAGCGCGAGCGCTCCGCCAGCGCCGCGGCGTGCAGCGCGGAGCGGTGCCGCGCGTCGCGCGCGTCAGGGTCCGCGCCGCCGGCTAGCAGGGACAGAAGGAGCTCCTCGTTGTCCCAGAGCGCTGCCTGAGGACAAAGTTGCTATCCGTCACCTAAACTATGAGCGGCTAGCGCTTCTTGTATTTTCTCGCTTGTCACTGCGTCTTTATCGTTAGAGACAAGTTAGAAAGAGAGATCCGAGCGACAAACAGAGCGACAACTAGTGCTAGCGGTCTAGGTGGTTGTAAATAATGGGATCTTATGGCGAGAAGTATTTTTATGCTGAAGCAAACGAGCCAGCGGGTCGCTTGATGAGAAGTGGTCACCGCCGCTCATGGACACCCTCAACACCAAGAGAGAAGTCGCAGATGCAGTGCCAGAATTTAAGATAAACCTCGATCTTTGACGGTTCCTAAGTATATTGCTTATTTATTTAGGAGATAACACAAACATACAGAGAGTGCAACATAACTTACTAACTAACACTGTACAATCCAGTTAGATATGTACACTGTCTTGATGCTAGTTGATGCT
Source organism: Tortrix viridana (assembly GCA_963241965.1). Lineage (NCBI taxonomy): Eukaryota > Metazoa > Arthropoda > Insecta > Lepidoptera > Tortricidae > Tortrix > Tortrix viridana. Next base: position 7,623,152 of record OY725198.1, on the reverse strand, counting down.
GGTATGTAGTTCCAGGAGTGTAGAGAGAGAGAAGAATCTTAAGTTGAAGTAGGTAGTTTATTTAAGTTACTTGATTACACAGTATTATAATGTTTGGTGATTCCTTTCTCTTGATGTTAATCGAACCAAAGCTATTGACGCACTCACGTTTATATCTAATTTCAACGTAATGTATAAGAGCCGTGATGCCTAAAGCAGGTCACGAGTAAGCATAAAATAATTAAATGCACGGTGTTGAGACCGTACAAACACTATAGATACTGATGTTTCCCTGAATGTATCTCACTGAGAACACAACATATACTAGGAAAAGATTCAGCATGCAAAGTACTTAAGTAAGACTTAGCAGAAAATACAAAATAACATAAATTAACATGAATTAAACGACACGCCTCGCACGCGCCACGCGCCCTGTGTGGTCAGGCCTTTTTATTGTGCATGAATACACTTAGATTTCATTTTCGTTGTTAACTGTTGAACAATGGCCGTGTTTCGCCATCTTGAATGCTACATATACTAAGACTTATTTAAACAAGATAAATTATAAAATTAAAACCAAGAGAATTGAGATTCCCACAGAGGTCCTACAAAAAATTAGGTCTAGAGCATGATAGAATAGACACGTCTATTGATTTAAATTTTGACGAAAGTGTTAGCCTAGTTGGTGAGTGGTGACCCTGCCTAGGAAGCTAGAGGTCCTAGGTTTGAATCCCGGTACGGACAAATATTTGTGTGATGAGCGCAAGTATTTGTTCCTGAGTCATGGATGTTTTCTATGTATTTAATTATGTATATCTCTATAAAAGTATATTTATTGTTGTCTAGTACCCATAGCAGTAGCAGATTAGCTATTAAACAAAGTAAGCAGCTGCTTCCTTATTATTTTTATTATTAATGGATTTATTTCAGAATCAGAGTTCCACATATTGTTAATGTTATAAATGTGAATGTTTAGATGTTTGTTACTCAATCAAGCAAAGACGGCTGAACAGAATTGGATGAAATTTGGCACATGGATACTTAATTACATGCATTAATACATAAGATACTTTTTAGCCTGTAAATTTGATAGTTTCAACGGGAACCCTCCTGCCGCCCAAAGGCCTTTCTGACTTCTTTCGAATTGGTTATGACAAGTACCTATGTTCTGATTTCAAAAATAAATTTTTGCTTTAATGGCAGGAGGTCAGCGATAAACGGTTTCTATGCGCACGAAGTTGTGTGTAAAAGCTAGGAACTTAGTTAATTTAAATGGGTTTGACACAGACATAATTGCTGGCAAACATTTTTAATTGATGAACATTAAAAAAAACTTTATGTTTGAGGTAGATCTTAGAATAATGCCTCCCACACAGTTTGACATCAAATACTAACCTTCTTCAAAATATATTGCCAATTATTTCGCTCCATTATCAACAGTTTAATATATCTTCACGATGTCTTTCGACAGACTCACGCGGTGGCCTTGCGACACTTACTAACCACGGATTAACGCGACATCCAACGAATTAGAGCCGCAACAATGCACTTTAATCTCATTTGGAAGGAGGCAGTTTCAACGTCATTTCTCCCTTACCTGATGTAGCAACCGGCCCTGAAACTGATCCTCATCGGGGGACAAGTCCATTTTAACGTATTTCAACCCAATTCGGAGGCCAAAACTAACATTTCCGGCTTGAACAACCGCTCAAGCGTTGCGAAACTATTGACACCGATATAACTTTGATAAACTAATGATTATTCACTGAAACTTAACTTAAACTGGCTAATATTCACATTTTTGATATTTTTTGCACATACTCTGAAATATAAATAATGCACCGAGGCGCAATAAGTAATATTAATTTAATAGAAAGTGTTTATCGATTTAAAAGTGCAATTATTTTGTGTGAAACAGCTGTCATCGCAGTGCACCTTTCTTGTTTACACGTTTTTGTAGTAAGTAAGCTGTCAAAAACGACTTCATTCTTAATTGGTTCATATTTGAAAAGCTAGCTATCTGATTAGCTTAAACTAAGATAACATGAAATTGTAAGGTAAAACAAACCAATTTAAAGTAAATGTTTCATTTTACGCAGCATACGTTTAGCAATGTTATCAAAAGTAACATGGTCTTTGCTATGTAAGAATTTGTATCGAAACTGGTTTCAATTTCCTTTAGGCACTTTATATGAAAATATTATTATCACTGCAGCTACCAACTTACAGTTTGTAAAAAATTCACACTACCCTCATACGCCATATTCCCTCACAATATAGTCTGGACTTGTAGCCATTACATTGTTATATTACCTTGTCTTACATCTATGTCGAGAAGATGCAGCCTCCTTACAACGATAGATGGGAAAGAACAAAGTGGTATCTATTCCGAAACCTATTGGAGAACCCTGGTAAGTCACTCTTTTTACCTACTTACCTACGGCCTCACCTGCGATTACTATTTTACTCAAAAACGACTGCCACTACTTCATTGCGGTCTTCACTTCACCACAGAACTTTAGTTATTTAACCTTTTTCAAAGGTTTCCGCCTCTCCCCCGTACCTGAAGAGTCCAGGTCCGAGAGCTCAGACGACAGACCTTACAGTCCCCTTCCAGATCTCATCATCGAGCGAGAGCCTAACAGACACGATGAAACCGAGGAGTTCTACCAAGGACTGGAAGTCAGGATGAAGCGGTATTACAAAAGGCTGTTTGTGTATGGTGAGGAGGAGGTAGAAAGTGAAGGTGATAGTCAATTATTTTAGCAAACAATACGTAGGTACGTGTTAATACGAAAAGTAATGACTATGTTAAAGTGACCTAATCAATCAAATCGAAAGAGACTTCTTAAGATTTAAATTGTAACGTCACTTTGGCATAGTTCCATAGTGGCCTAGGCTAGGATTCAACTGTACATACTTATATGATGATGGTAATGATGATGACGATGATGGTAATGATGGTGGACACGGTGACTTTCATGGAAATTCTAATTATGATATGGGTTTTTAAAATTGTGTCACGCTAAATACTTTTGTAATTTGTATTTTTAAACTGGATATTGCTGTCCTTAATTTTTTAGGTGTAATCGATAGCGGTGCAGACATCTCTGAATTCGAAGTTAATAAGAGTATGGCTAGTACGTTTATTATTAATGCAAATGATCATGAACTCAGTGAAGCAGCCGAGATAAGAACAATCGAAAATAGATTCGATTCTGGGAAAATAACTAATGGTAAAGGTGACTGCTTTGATGAAATGAAACTCTCTAGCAACAGTAGCGAAGCTGACTCGGAACACTTATCAAAAGATGAAAGAACTGAAGTCATCACTGATTTAGATAAAAGTGACGATATGCAAGTGCAAAGTAATGAATCTAAAACTATTGATACTGAATCTAGTTCCTTACAAGATTGTCATAAAATATCAATAACGAAAGCAGAAATTCATGAGGAAGTCAAACGAACCAAGCCTATGACGCGTGTTTTTGAAGATGGTAGTCCAGTACTGATACCCCGATGTCACAAATTCAGTAGAATAGTTTTTGGTGATGTGTCTAAAGAAATAATGAATGCTATACCATCCGAAGATAATGTAATTGTAGAAGACGTTAATAACGAACAATTTGAAGAAATCGGAGGAGCCGGTAAGTCTGACTTTTAAATGTCGTAAATGTGCAATTCACCTCACTTAAAACGTGTTTGCGTTGTTTGTTTCGCTTAAAATTAATCTAAACCTCCACAACATAATCTTGCAATGATAAGTTATTTAATAAGAAATCGTCATTACTACCAAAATTTTGACTAGCGATTGCAACTTGAATTATACCTGCAGAATTTAATTTAATATAAGTAACTACTTTTCAGTTAAAATAATAGAAACTAATTCATTCCAAAAGGCAAAAGAAGGAATAAATCTTGAAATAAGTTCAGAAGAATCAGATCTGGAAGTACAATGGTTAATGTACAAGCCGAAAGCTTCTTCAACCGCTATTTGTAAGACCTTGGAAAGTGAAGTTACTAACACCAGTGAACAAATCATCAGTCAAGATGAAGACCAAGAGGAAATAGCAGACGACCATGAAGAAATAGACGATGAGAATCATGAAGAAAAGGCTGAAGCTGAGAAAATGGTAAAGGGTTACGACGAACATTTTAATACCGGAAGCATAGGGTCTGGTGAATTTAATTCCAAAGATGCAGCCTCTGATACAGATACAAACGATAATTCTATAGAAATGGCTATAACAAGAGGATTATTTGAAAGAAAAAATAGAATAAAAATCTCTGATTTCGGAACAGATGAAGTTGAAAGTGGTAGTGAAGAGTTTGAGGATATAGAAGTTATAAGAGGTGCTATACAGGCAAGATTACATGAAAGTTTTCAAAGAGAATCAACTGAAAGTCAGGAAAGTCCGATTGTTGGCACATTTGCAACAAGAACAAGTAAGTTAAAACAAGAGCCAGTTCTTTTTGTCTATCTGTTATTAACTTTTCATACCCAGTTTAAAAAAATGCCCTTAGAATATATTTTTGCATACTATTGCGTTACTAGTCTAACGTTTTATGTTCCAGCTGCAATAGAAGTTGAAGAAGTTTCTGACCATGTCAGCGATCAGATAAATGCGTCTGTTAAAGAGGTGGAAGACATGTCAACCGAGTCCCATCAGACTTGTCAAAGGGAGTCCACTACAGCCCAAGATAGCTCTACCGTTAGTACATTAGTTACACAGGAACGTAAGTAACGAATTTTGATCTAGATCTCACGTACGAGTTCATATCTATTGATATTTTTTAACTAAGTCCCATGTCTCGTCTTTCAGCTAACGTAAATCTCAGTTTCATTGATGATTGTTTTGAAGAAGAAGATGAATCCCACGATGAAGAAAATAAAAAAGAATCTAACGAAATAGCACAAAATACTTCACCAACCCTTAAACACACTAAAAGCGTTGAAGATGCGTGCAATTATATTTGGTCCGTGTCTCCCATAACGATTGATTTTGAAGAATTATTACAAAATGCTCCACATATGCCGACGTCAGTTGGCGGAACTTTTAATAAAAATAGAAGGGAATCTAATGAAATAATGGAAGAAACTGCGCCGAAAAGCAAAAAAAAGAAATATAAGAATGCCGAAATTCAAACTAGTGCAACTAAAAAACCACAAAATAGTTGGAACGATATTAAAACTAACTTGTTTGTGGGCTCTCCACTAATATTTAAACTATGCGGCTGTAAAGATCATGTTTGTTCCTAAGTTTACATTGTAGCGATTTTTTTAGTTTTTATGTTTCTTTTATAATAATAATTCAATTTTGATTATTTAATCAAATATACAGGGTGTTTCGTAAACCAACGATAATCCGTTAATGGCTGATAGAGCAGCTAAAAAGCTATCGTATTAACCCCTATGTATGTTCAGAACTGAACATACATAGGGGTAAAATCGATAGCTTTTTAGCTGCTCTATCAGCCATTAACGGATTATCGTCGGTTTACGGGACATTCTGTATAAGCAAATCATAATATGATTCATTTTTGTTAAGTTTGTTATTATAATATTAAGACGTTTTTTGTTGCTATAAATTAAATACACGATCTCATTTATTATTTCTAAACACTCTTGAACTGCCAAATGTGCCAAAGTCATACAATTTGAGGTTATATTTATTTATACCCTGATTCCTTATAGTCCCAACTTGAAATATTTCTTATTATTGTTGTTGTTTTTCAATAAATCCTGTGAAAAATGTCGCCGTCAGAGGCTTCAGTGAATGAACTGGACGAAAAGCACGTTGATTTGGTGGCTAGGTTCGCCGCTGATGTTAGAACGGGGTAAGTTACGTGGCGAGCTTTAAAGTTTTCAAACATATTTCATCATCTTGTTATGATGTGATGAAGCAATGTATTTAGGGCTAGGAGAACTCAAAAAAGTTTTACAATTTTTAAAAGTATTGCAGAACTTGTCATTTTCTCTCCCATAAGAAAACATTAGAGTGAACAGTGAACTTAAATATTGTTACTTACAGCTCTTTACTACAGCCTGAAACTGCAAATATACGATGAATGGCTTCGAATTTCAGCTTAGTAGAATGATCTTCAATCCTCTTACGGTTTTTCATACAAACATGATTGTATATTTACTCTAAAAGATGACATGTTATACATATATGAAAGAAACAAGGAAAGTAACTAGGCTTTAATCAGCTTAACAGTTACGATTTAAAGCAGACCCATAGTAACAGATAAACTCTGTCATTAGCAGTATACTCTATCTATAGTTATACATCACAATGAAAAAGTATGCAAAAGACGCAGTCAAAAGATGTCCAAATTTTTTTGTGTCTTGCAAGGCTAAGTGCGGTAACTTTCAAATTTACAGGAAAATAGAGGGCTCAAACAACATAGCGCTGGCAACGGTGACTCTCCTGGAACAAATCATCAGTGATTCCAGCAACGCCACCGTTGTGTGAGTAGCCTTTCTCCAACACTAATCTTTAAATATAATGTTTATATAAGATTATAAGACGGACCAATCCAACATGTTTCAGGCTCGTTATGAGTCCTTCATCAAGGGATGAGTGTGTTTGTGCGTGTGTACAACACTTTTAAAAATAACTATTGACAGAAGGGTCAATTACCTTTTTTTATAACTAGATATATTATTAGTACTAGTAGAATTGCAAAAAATGTATTTAAATCAGAATAACATTTTTATGAAGTATACTGGTCACAACTAACTATTTTGATACAAAACCTAGGGACAACCTGGTTCACTGTGTTACCTTTGATGAAAGGAAATTTTAATCTAAACTGTCTATACTTAATATTAAAAAGAGGAAAGTTTTTTGTTCGTAATTGACCTCTGAAACTACTGAACCAATTTAAATAATTCTTTCACCATCACACGTCGAGAAGACACATCTGTGGAATGACTTGTAGTGCAGGGTAAAGTTGAAGGCACAAGAGTGCGCGCCAGATCACCGATGCGTTGGACCGACCAAGTCAAAACTGCACTCAATGGTTCAATCCACGAATGTGCAAGAAGATCTACAGTATGGGAGGAATGGCGAAGAATTGTGAAGCTTGCCACCACCCCTGATGTAACGACCACAACTACTCTGCCAAGAGTGTGATGACAACTAAGAAGAATTCACCATTGCTCATACTCAATTATTGATAATCTTATAAAATGTCAATATTATAATAACAATTTAAAGGAAACGAGTTTCCTTTTGTTTAAACTTAATTGCCATACAGACTTGAATCAATTACATGGCAAAAAATAGTTGATTGACCTAGTTACTTGTGCATTTAACAGCGCTCTGTGCAACTCTGTGCGCGCCGCCGGCCGGCTGTTAACGCGCGCGCTCCCCCACGAGCTGGTCGCGTCCAACATGGCGCGGCGCGTGCTGCGCGCGCTGCGCGACGAGTCGCGCGCCGAGCACGCCGACTCGCTCGCGCGGCTCGTGCTGGCGGCGCCGGCGCGCAGGCACACCGTCGGGCCCGCGGAGGCGCTGCGCGAGCCCATACGGGAACACCTCGCCGAGGTAAGAAACACTGCGCATAGGTTTCCTCATGCTAGTGTTAACAATAATCTAGCAAGCTAGACTTTACAGCACTACCAATACCAAAAGTTGTCAACATGGTTTGTCTAATTATTAATAACTAGCTTTCCAGCCCGCGACTTCGTCTGCGGAGAGCAACACTTTCGTAAGTTAAAATATAGCCTATGTCCACCCTGAAACTCCATTCTAAATTATGGTGAAAGAATTTCTGAAAGCGGATGTGTAGCTCCGGAGATTACCCCCTACATACAAACAAAAAAAAAACGAATTTACAAACTTTACCTCTTTATAATTTTAGTATAGATATTTAATCAGAGGGTCGTGGGTTCGAACCCGGGCTCGCACCTCTAAGTTTTTCGGAATTTATGTGCGAAATATAATTTGTAAATTTACCATGAGCTTTTCGGTGAAGGAAAACATCGTGAGGAAACCTGCACACACCTGCAAAGCAATTTGACGGTGTGTGCGAAGTTCCCAATCCGCACCGGGCCTGCGTGGGAACTATAGCCCGAACCTTCTCGTTGTGAGTGGAGGCCTCTGCCCAGCAGTGGGACGTATATAGGCTGGATTATTATATTATTATTAAAGTCTTCGTCTTTCCTCAGCTGCGCACCGAGCTGGAATCCACGGCGACAGCCATCAGCTCTCAAGCGAAAGAGCACATCCACCCGGACGAGATGATCCTGACGTACGGCGCCAGCAAGCTGGCGGAGCGGTTCCTACGCGCCGCGCGCCGCTACCGCCTGCTGCTGGCCGAGGGGCCCGACACCAGAGAGGTGAGGATATAGTACAGGACAGGAGAGCAAGCGAGAGGTGTAGGGCAGAAGGTTCAGGGCTGGATTAACCATGCCGCACCTAGGTAATGCACTTCTCTGGGCTCCTGTACCCTTTTCTAATTACCTAAAATATTGATTTATATTTTATATTTATACAGGATGTTATTTTATTCGTCCAAAAAATTTTGGGGGTTAAATCAGTAAGTCGTACTGACCAACTTTTCACTATGGGACCAACCCCGAAATCGCGAAAAAAAATTGACCATCCCATACATTTTGGCTAGTCAGCTGACGATGTTTTGTATGGGAGGGTCAAATTTTTTTTCGCGATTTCGGGATTGGTCCCATAGTGAAAGTTGGTCAGTATGACTTACTGATTTAACCCCCAAATTTTTTTAGACGAATAAAAAAACACGCAGTAGATATACATATATATATTTTTTTTTTTTTTTTCTCAGGGGTGAATATTCAAATAATTATTCATTGGCAATACGTTTCAATAGATAAAAGCGAGACATATATACATTCCATGGTTACTTCACTGAATGTATACGTACGAACGGAGACAGCCCGCCGGGCCATCGCCACAGATAAAGGTTAAAAAAACGACAGCCCCGGGGGCCCGATCCACAGCTGAGGGGTTATACATTTGTCTATTACACGCACTACTTACAACTAAACATCGGACACTTTTTCGACTTGAATTTCTAGGTGATAGTGTATCGATGTATAATGTTATGGACCAAGTGATAAATGCGGTCATTTCTCATAATGCCCGAGCAATTTCATAATAATAACTAAATTCAAATTCAAAATTCAAAAATATTTATTTCAGGTTTCCCCATAGAATAGGTAGTTAGTAAAATTCCTTAATGTCTATGTTATTAAATTACATTCAATCATTTATCACTTTACATTTATAAAATTACAATTTTCATGTCACTATTAAATTAATTCAATTAAATCACTATTAAATTAAATTATATAATTTATTAGAACATAGTTTAAACCTATTCCTAGCCCTACTTAATCCTACCAATAACAATATCTATCCAGTGCCCTGTCATAGGACAGTCGAGGCGTCCAGCGAACATCCTCAGGATGCCGTTGCCACTGGCACGCACGCGTTGCAGTAGTGAGGCCACTTTTTTGCGCCTGACAGCGTAAAAGTCATCAGTGTGCGCCTCAGCAAACATACCTGACGCACTGCAATGTTGTGGCAGTTTCAACAGCATCCTGAAATAGTACATTTCGATGCTAGTGCGGAAAGTATGTCATACTTCACGAGTACCGAGATATCTTGCCACGAGCTGTAGGCGAGTGACAAGACTCGGGACGAGTAAAGAATGACATTTCCGCACGTGTATCGAACGACGTTTTTTAACACAGTTGCGAAAAAATAAATAAATTTCAAACTCTGAGTCACTCATTTTACAAGCAACTTTTTGAAAACTTAAGATTGGTAAACAAATTTGTTGTAAGTTCGATCTTTCGCAGTGAAAATTTTTGACATTATGAAGAGGTGTTTTTTTTTAGCTTTTATTCGATTGAAATGCATGTTCTATACATAAACATAAACAATTTTAAATATAAAACATTGTAATTTTATTACCTAAGTATTTTTATTTACGATTATTTGTGTATCGTTTATTTATAAAAACAATATAGAATGTTGCCTTTGGAAACTTAAAACATTTTTGCAGTATGAAAAAACGCCTCTTCATAATGTCAAAAATTTTGACAGGCGTTCCGGCAGCTATTCCGTTCCATTCAGACAACTTATTAAGAACGGTTTTTCAATATTCAATATTAAAAAATAAACGTGTTATAATTATGAAGAGGTAAGTAATAAAATATGAAATATGTATAATTTTCGTATTCTTACATGAACAGTAGGTTTTTATATTGATTACGACGTTTAAAGGAAACCAATATTAACACTCATCAATAAGTAGTCATGAATTGGAACAAGTATAAATTTAAAAAAAATGGAAAAGTAAAAAGCACTAGTTCGCGAAAACCAACTTTCCGCACGATATACAGCTACGAAAAGTACCACTTTTTGAGCAACTGTGTTAAAAATGTTATTTTATTGCACTCTGAGCGCATTGTAAGCACGCTGTGTATGCCTCACCCACAGACCGCTTGAATACAGTGACTGACAATACGCTTTAAAAAGCGTGACTTTGACTGGATTCGTGCATTTAGCAAATCTGCGTACGAGCATATTACCTCGCACTGCCAAGGCCCTCCGTTCTCTTTCTAAAATATGAAATGACAATTTAATAAAAATACTAACCTAACATAACCAGATAATATGATAAATAATGAAGTTTAGATAATAATTAATTATAACTACTAACTTTACCCAGTATAGCTGGCCATTGTTCATAATGCCCGCATTTATCACTTAATCCATAACATATACATAACATATCCTGTGTACCAACAGAGTCACGCGATGGCGGCGCGGCTCAGCGCGGCGGGCGTACCCGTCACGGTGGTGGGGAGCGCCGCCGCGTGCGCAGTCATGTCGCGCGTCAACAAGGTACGCGCGTTCGATGCCAACTTCACACCATAGACTCATATCACCATATACCACCATAGAGTCTCTGTGCTAAGCCGCGGACGGACCACTTCGGAAAGGCTTTCTTTGTCGGTCAAAATCTGCGCGCAAAAGTCCATTTTAACCGCTAGCGTGGAAAGTAATGTTATGGCGCATGTGGCGCTCGTGGAAGTATTTTTCCAACGCCAAGTGTTTTCCTCTTTACATTGAGGTGAAAATTTTTATTTCGCACGGCGGCAAAGTTGAATCCCATGTTACGCTCAGGATTCTATTTTTGAACTACTCGCTAAGCTCGTGGTTCAATTTTAGAATCCTTCGCTAACTCGCGCCAAATAACTTTGCAGCCTTGCAAAACATATAAGTATGCATGTATAGTAATGTATAAGCGTGTGCGCGCGCGCAGGTGGTGGTGGGGGTGGGCGCGGCGCTGGCGGGCGGCGCGGCGCTGGGCGCGCCGGGGCTGCACGCCGTCACGTGCGCCGCCAAGCACTACAGCGTGCCGGTCAGTATTCACTTTGCTTACAACTAGGTACTCAATAACTCCACTATAACTGAATCAATCAACTTTTTGATGTACCTCGTTGCCATGGTTACGTCTCCTGGGTCACTCTTTAAAATTATAAATTTAAAGGATATGTAATGTAGATTACATTACATTACTTTTTGTGGCAATTATAAGCCCATTCTTTTGTGGGCTTTCTTCTAAGCATGTTAGTAGTATATATTATAAACATTATCACTAAGAAACACTATCACTGTTGTCTCCTGGCTTACGGGACAGAATAACAACAACAAAAAGTTGATCAACCCAATTGCATTAAATACTGGGAACAAAGCTGCACTTTTCTGCTCTAGAACAATAAAGTGTCATACAAATTCCATTACTGTACTGTTTTTTTTGACAATCGGACACGATTTGGATGTTTTCGTCATGTTCATGATGTTCACGATTAGGTTGTTGAGTTGCGAATTCCGAAAATGAGGTAGATTATAGAATTCAAGATGGCGGACATGACTTTCTTGAAAAAACTTCATGGGACTAATTTTATAGGTTTTTGGGGATGCAGAATTCGAAATGAGGTCGATTATGGATTTGAAGACAGCGGTAGTGACTTTTTGAAAATTTCGTCATGGGACTCATTATAGATAAAGATAAACTGCCGCACTCAAGAGACGTCAATAAATTTTCAAGTTTGATTAAAGTTGCTGCGTCTTATTCTATTGCTATAGCAAAGAAAGTGACAGCAGCAACTTTGGTCAAACTTAAAAGTTAATTGACGTCTGGGTGCAGCCAAAAGATAAATTTATTTGTTTAACATGAGTTAATTTTTATAATAAATACTAATAATAATAAATCAGGGGACAATCTCACACCAAATGACCTAGTCCCAAACTAAGCTCTAGGCTTGCTATGGGTACCAGGCAACGATAAACATACTTATATAGAGAAATACATACTTATATACATAGAAAACATCCATGACTCAGGAACAAATACTCGCGCTCATCACACAAATACTTGCCCGTACAAGGATTCGAACCCGGGACCGCTAGCTTCGTAGACCAACTAGGCTAACCGCGTCAGGTGTCACTTCATAGGTCTTTGAGAATGATTTCTATTTTGGACTTTGATTTCGTTTACCGAAGCTATTAAAGTTAGCTCTCAAACATTATGAGGAAAGCAGTCCGCTACAAAATACAAATGTGACGTTCTCAATATAAAGGGACCTTATGGAGGAAGGCAGTTACGCTGTTCATGTTCTTGTTACTATACGAATACTATGGCAACAGTTCTAAAAACGGCGTAACCGCCTGCCTCCATAAGGTCCCTTTATGTTGAGAACGCCACTAATATAATCTGGTGGTCGCGCAGGTGCTGGCGCTGTGCCCGCTGTCGGCGCTGAGCCCGCGCCACGCGCCGCGCCGCGCCGCGCCGCTCGCCGCGCCGGCGCGCGCGCTGCCGTACCAGTCAGTATATAACTATACCTTGTCTATTTAACAGAGTTAGTACTAGAAAACAGAGAATGCACGTAATTGGTCAGCGATAACTACGATGCACAGGCACAAGGTAGGTTTACATGCCTGTCAAAGTTTAGTCAACATCTGTCGCTCGTACGGTGCGGACGCTTTCAAGTGCTTATCTTTGGTTACAAATTTTTACCTGGCTCGTTTATTGGACTGTTTCCCATTTAACCTGTGACTCGGCTTGTTTGTTGGACTGTTTCCTATTTAACCTGTGACTCGGCTTGTTCATCGAACTGTTTTCTGCTTCTTATGTGACTCGGCTTGTTATTGGACTATTTTTTGTTAAAATATGGAAAATCCGCCAAATGTAACAAATAAAAGGCGTTTAAGGCATTTCTCATTACAAGAGAAGACAATTGTACAAAACTTGTACGATACTATCACTGTTACGAGTAGAGGGGGCGTCCGTTCATTACGCTTCTGGGGTCTGCACCAGATTTTGATTTGTTTGCTTGTAGGTAGAAGGTCCTGATTCGGGACCTTCTACCTACGAATCAGGAATGAGGAGATCCGCAGGAGAACTAAAGTAACTGATATAGCTCACCGAATAGCAAACCTTAAGTGGCAGTGGGCGGGGCACATCGCTCGTAGAACCGATGGCCGTTGGAGTGGAAAGGTTCTAGAGTGGCGACCGCGAACCGGGAGACGGAGTGTCGGCAGGCCTTCCACAAGGTGGACCGACGATCTGATAAAGATCGCGGGAAACCGCTGGATGACAGCAGCAGAGGACCGATCGTTGTGGAAAACCTTGGGGAAGGCCTTTGTCCAGCAGTGGACGTCTTGCGGCTGTTGATGATGATGATGATGATGAGGTAGAAGGTGGTGTGTGATGAATGCTTGAAGTTTTGTGAGAGAATGGATGGCCCTCATCGGCCTAAATATGACATCAATGTCATCATATATATCGTCTTTGTTATTTTTTACTTTGTATAGTATGTAATTCACAGTTATGCTGTTATGCTGTGTGATTATCAGTGATCGGAATAGGTAGAGTATATTTACCTAAACTTGACGCTTGTTCATTCATGCGTGAGTGAGATGGGAACATATTGAATGAACATGCATCAAGTTTAGGTAAATATCTACCTATTCCGATCACTGGTGATTATTTTAAATAAATAAATAAATTACGTGACGCATTTAGGGGGGAGGTTTCGAGCCAAATAATTAAGCACATTAATGAATCCACCGCAATCAAGCACAGGTTAACGTATTTACACTCAAAATAAGCATCACCACCAGGCCCTCCGGTGAGATGTTGTTTAAAAGCTAAAAGTCGCATTTACCCTGTTTGACCTTAGTTAATAAGGAATATGCATTATTACATGATTATATACTAACCCCCTTACTAATAAACGTTGAGTAACGGCTGAGTAGTTATACAATGCTTTGTCCTTATCTGTCATTGTGACATTTGAATTCGACAGATAAGGACAAAGCATTGTATAACTACTCAGCCGTTACTCAACGTTTATTAGTAAGGGGGTTAGGTAACAAACAGTAGAGAGAAAATATTGCTCGAATAACTATAAAAATAACTAAGATATCTCTTCCTAGCAAAAAAGAATTTAACATGGAGTTTATATGGTTGCTGACGTCACATTCCATGTCGAATCTCTCTCTCTAATTAGTAGTTTAAAATGTTTATATCATCCGTATTGTTTGGCCGATTTTATCTTTAATTTCACTTTCTATCATCTCTTTTACGGCATTTTCATATTTTGTTAAGAAATGCGATAAAAGTGGTGTACTGCCGTTTGGTCAAAATATTTCACTTCCCAAAAAACTTGTCGCAGTAGTTTCATTTCCCACACGAGTGTTTAGCACATTTACATTTCGCATTTTATTCATTTGGTCAAATTATAATTTGGCATCATTTTACTTTGTCAAGTTTTATTAAGACAAATGTTTATTAAGCAAACGTTTTCCTTTGGCAAATGTTATATTCCAAAAAAATGATTGTTCAAAATGCTATTTCGCACATTCAATTCATTGATATTATTTTATTTTATTTTATTTAAATAGGCTGGCCAACAATACACATGCGATATAAGGCCCGTACCGAAAAGTTCTTTTACAGAGTCTGCGTACCAGTAAAATACTGGGTGGCAACGATTTTTGTTCTGATTGTTTGCTTCAGTTTGTGTCATCTTGATGTATCAATTAACATAATTAATTCAGGTTAGGTATTGTTTTTATTTAAAATGCAGGACGATAAAATAATTCGTAGAGAAACTGTTTTGCGAACGTACCTTGAAAATCCTCATTTAACTTTTGCAGCGGTTGGAAAGATGATGATAATAAGTCGTGCGACGGTACGAAATATTGTGAATCGGTACTTAAAAGAATATATAATTCAAGACAAAGCTCGAAGTGGACGTCCGACGGGCCCTTCAAATAAAAAAATAGAAAAGAAAATAGTGTCTGCTTACAAGAATAATTGTAGTTTATCGATGCGGGATGTGGCAAAAAAATTGAAAACTAGTACATCTATGGTCCAGAGAGCGAAAGTGCGTCAAAATTTAAGGACCTATAAAAAGGTAAAAGCCCAAAAACAGACGGTAAAGCAATACAATAGTTCTGTTACAAGGTCGCGAAAATTGTACAAGCTTCTCTGCATTTGGACAGAACATGCGTTCTTATGGACGATGAGACGTATGTGAAAAAAGATTTTACGACTTTGCCAGGTGGCCAATTCTTCACAACCTAAAATAAGGTGAATATAAACGATCAAAATAAATATATTTTTATAGAAAAGTTTGGAGAAAAATATTTAATCTGGCAAGCAATATGTTCCTGTGGAAAACGCACTGGGTCATTTATCACGAAAGGTACCATAAATGCAAACATTTATGTCCAGAAATGTATAAAAGGTTTGATTTTACCATTTATAAGGCAGCATGAAGGGAATGTGTTGTTTTGGCCCGATCTGGCTACTGCACATTATGCCCGAGCCACACAAGAGTGTCTGGCTTCAAACAACGTGCAATGTGTGCCCAAAGATATTAACCCCCCAAACTGTCCCCAGCTACGACCCATCGAGCGGTATTGGGCGTTAGTTAAAGCAAAGTTGCGTAAAAACTGTGCTCCAGCAACATCAGAGACGGATTTTAAAAAGAAGTGGAAAAAACACGCCAACAAAGTCACCGAAACTACTGTGCAAAATTTAATGGCAGGCTTGAAGAAAAAAATCCGCTTGTTCAGCCGCAAAACCCTCAAAGTATAAAATGTGTATATTAATTGTAAATAGACATTATACATCATAGGACTAAAATAAAATATCCTTGCTGTTCATTGTAGTTTAATTGATATCATAAATATACTCTGTAAAAAAACTTTTCGGTACGGGCCTTACATTTAAAATAACAATAACATATTATATTATACTCTGTCGAAAAATGGGTCGCAGGTCCCTCCGGTGAAGTAGTCAAAGCCGTCAGAGGCTAACTACGTAGGTCCGTCCAAAAAAAAAAAAAAAAAAAAAAAAGGGTCGCAGGTAAATCACAGAATCCTAGGTAGGATAGGTTAGTTTTTGTATCAGGCCCGGAGGGCCAAAATAACCCAGAAATAGGACTCCGTCAAATTAGCGAATGTCAATGCACTACAGGATATAAATTGTATACCATACCATATTTTGGGAAAAGTATGTTACGCGAAACGAAACATTTGACTACATGAAATTTGATAAAATAAAACGTGACCAAATAATTGTTAAACAATAATTTGCAATACGTTGTTTAGACTTGTAATTTTTTGCCAAATGATAATTTGGGAAAAAAAAATTGTGAAGTGATACATTGGGAAAGGATTTTTGACCAAACATTAGTAAACCGATAAAAGTTCATGCATATTCGCTATTTGCCTAGTGTGTATTGTTGTGTGACAGGCACGCGGAGAGCGCAAGCGCGCACGTGTACGCGCCGCTCCACGACCTGGTGCCCGCCGACCACGTCACACTCTACATCACCAACCTGTGAGTACCGCCATACCATCACCACCTCGCTACATCACCAACCTGTGAGTACCGCCATACCATCACCACCTCGCTACATCACCAACCTGTGAGTACCGTCATACCATCACCACCTCGCTACATCACCAACCTGTGAGTACCGCCATACCATCACCACCTCGCTACATCACCAACCTGTGAGTACCGCCATACCATCACCACCTCGCTACATCACCAACCTGTGAGTACCGCCATACCATCACCACCTCGCTACATCACCAACCTGTGAGTACCGCCATACCATCACCACCTCGCTACATCACCAACCTGTGAGTACCGCCATACCATCACCACCTCGCTACATCACCAACCTGTGAGTACCGCCATACCATCACCACCTCGCTACATCACCAACCTGTGAGTACCGCCATACCATCATCACCTCGCTACATCACCAACCTGTGAGTACCGCCATACCATCATCACCTCGCTACATCACCAACCTGTGAGTACCGCCATACCATCACCACCTCGCTACATCACCAACCTGTGAGTACCGCCATACCATCATCACCTCGCTACATCACCAACCTGTGAGTACCGCCATACCATCACCACCTCGCTACATCACCAACCTGTGAGTACCGCCATACCATCATCACCTCGCTACATCACCAACCTGTGAGTACCGCCATACCATCACCACCTCGCTACATCACCAACCTGTGAGTACCGCCATACCATCATCACCTCGCTACATCACCAACCTGTGAGTACCGCCATACCATCACCACCTCGCTACATCACCAACCTGTGAGTACCGCCATACCATCACCACCTCGCTACATCACCAACCTGTGAGTACCGCCATACCATCATCACCTCGCTACATCACCAACCTGTGAGTACCGCCATACCATCACCACCTCGCTACATCACCAACCTGTGAGTACCGCCATACCATCACCACCTCGCTACATCACCAACCTGTGAGTACCGCCATACCATCACCACCTCGCTACATCACCAACCTGTGAGTACCGCCATACCATCATCACCTCGCTACATCACCAACCTGTGAGTACCGCCATACCATCACCACCTCGCTACATCACCAACCTGTGAGTACCGCCATACCATCATCACCTCGCTACATCACCAACCTGTGAGTACCGCCATACCATCACCACCTCGCTACATCACCAACCTGTGAGTACCGCCATACCATCATCACCTCGCTACATCACCAACCTGTGAGTACCGCCATACCATCACCACCTCGCTACATCACCAACCTGTGAGTACCGCCATACCATCACCACCTCGCTACATCACCAACCTGTGAGTACCGCCATACCATCATCTCCTCGCTACATCACCAACCTGTGAGTACCGCCATACCATCACCACCTCGCTACATCACCAACCTGTGAGTACCGCCATACCATCACCACCTCGCTACATCACCAACCTGTGAGTACCGCCATACCATCATCTCCTCGCTACATCACCACCCTGTGAGTACCGCCATACCATCATCACCTCGCTACATCACCAACCTGTGAGTACCGCCATACCATCACCACCTCGCTACATCACCAACCTGTGAGTACCGCCATACCATCATCACCTCGCTACATTACCAACCTGTGAGTACCGCCATACCATCATCACCTCGCTACATTACCAACCTTTGAGTACCGCCATACCATCACCACCTCGCTACATCACCAACCTGTGAGTACCGCCATACCATCATCACCTCGCTACATCACCAACCTGTGAGTACCGCCATACCATCATCACCTCGCTACATTACCAACCTGTGAGTACCGCCATACCATCATCACCTCGCTACATTACCAACCTGTGAGTACCGCCATCGTCATACCGTCATCACCTCGTCTTAGTATCCATATCCATCCATCATCATTCATCCTCAGGTAGGACAAGTCCTTGTCCTACACTAGGTAGGGTCGACACAACATGTTATTTTCTTCCACTCTCCTCTATAGCTATGTCTACACCTGTGCGCTGTCCTGTTCAATTTCCTCTGACGCATGCCTCTACAACCACAGCGCATACAATAACGCATGCGCTCAAAGTGGTTTGATATCAGCGCATGCCCGTAGCGCACGCTGATCCGTCACCGTTGGGTTGACGTGCAACATTTTGCAAATAAAATGGCGGAAGATAAAGTCAAAACATTGGATTTTATTGAAGATTCAGTGTCACCCTCGTATTGCTTGCGCTTGACGCGAGACGCATTGAAATCTTGAAAGCGCAAGTTGAACATGAAAGCGCACAGGTGTGGACATAGCTTATCAGCTGTTAACTCAGTCCACCTCTCACACATCATATCGTTGGTATAGGTTGTAAAATGCACCTCATGACTTACTTTGTAAGGTTTAGGGTTCCGTAACCGAAGGTTGCCTAACGGGACACTTAAGCCTACGCTGTCCGTCCGTCTGTCCTAGCTTTAAGGAGCTTATATTTTTAATCATAAAAGATAGCCCGTTGATTTTTTTGCAGAATACGTGATACAACGGCGGATTCCCTAACCAATAATATAAAAGTCAAAAAGTAAAATTATAAAGGGATCGCCACACAAAAAACGTTATTTTTCAACCTTTTTTTGTATTTGTTCTATCGTAAAAACGGTATCGTAAAAGCGTCTGGTATGACTATAGAACAAACCCTACAGAAAAACAAGAAATACTAAAACCCGGCCTAATGTGTACGGAACCCTCAGTGCGCGAGTCCGACTCGCACTTGACCGGTTTTTCTAACCTAACCTAACACCCAATGACAGTAAACTAAACGTAACCGTTACTTTTTTTTTTCTCGTTTCAGCGGAGGCAGCTCACCATCGTACATCTACCGTTTGCTGTCCGAACTGTACGACCCAAAGGACTACACACTGTAGGGCTCCGACAGGGCTCCAAACACGACACATAATCTGGGCAGAAAAATTAATAATAAATATTAGGGGACAATTCTAATACTATTAAAGGCTTCGTCAAACAGCCAGCGCGGCAGTCACACTGCAGGAAAACGTCGCGTCGCGCGACGGTTCTCTTGCAATCTCGATCCAAATTAACACATTTTTGTAGCTTTTATGGCCCAAATCATATAGAACTGGACGTTCTCTAACACAATCTACTGGGTGGGGTTTTTTTATTCGTCTAAAAAATTTTTGGGGGTTAAATCAGTAAGTCATACTGACCAACTTTCACTATGGGACCAACCCCGATATCGCGAAAAAAAATTGACCATCCCATACATTTAGGCTAGTCAGCTGACGATGTTTTGTATGGGTGGGTCAAATTTTTTTTCGCGATTTCGGGGTTGGTCCAATAGTGAAAGTTGGTCGGTATGACTTACTGATTTAACCCCCAAAATTTTTTTGACGAATAAAAAAACACCCAGTATAAAATGTTTCTACATCCATGGTCACAAATACACTGTTTTGTAAACAAATACAACGTGAAAATCACGCCGCGCCAAGTACGGCGTGACTATGTGTGACGGCCTGCATACAACTCCTTGTTAATTTCCGCGCTAAGAACGCGCCGCGCTACTGTCGCGCCGCGCCAAGATTGCTGTTTGACGAAGCCTTAAGCAATATTTGTTTATTTATTTGTTTGTAAATGGGTTCTCGAAAACGGCTCTAACGATTTCGATGACATTTGCAATATAGGAGTTTACGGAGGCGAAAAATTTTTTTTGAACACTTCTGGTTATAAATCAAAAGGTACGTCACGGAAAATTATAAAAAAAAATTGTTTCGAAATGTGCAGAATTAAAAAATAAAAATGAATTTCATATTTTTTTTTACTAAAACCAGATACGGACAATCAAGTTATACAACTATGCCAACTTTCAAGTTGATAGCGTGTGTAGTTGCTGAGAAAAACTGCTGTGACATACAGACAGACAGACAGACAACAAAGTCTCACCTAAGGGTTCCTTTTTTACCATTTTGGTACGGAACCCTAAAAACAGCCGAATCGGTTGAGCTGTACTTAAGTGATGGTCTGTCGTTTAAACGATCGATTTTTAGGGAACACACAAGTTTCTCCTTGTTATTAAATGGATATATCCAGCAAAAAAAAAATAGCCTCGCCATAATAGTCTCGCTAAAAAAAGTATTTTAAATTCTGTTATTTGTAATACATGATCTTAAATACTGTAGAGCGTGGGTGGCCTAGTGGCTAGCGGTGTCGACTCGTGTTTGTGAGGTACCGAGTTCGAACCCTCCAAGCGGTCGCCGTGTACCAATGAGTTTTTCTAACTTATGTACATCTGCACGGTAACCGATGCTCTTACGGTGAAGGAAAACATCCTGACGAAACCTGCACATTTAGGTGGCATGTGTAACCATGATTCAATTGGTTCGGTTCACCTGTCGCAAGGGTTACGGAGGTCAGATGACAGCTCCACTGTAATAGCCAGACTGGCCGAATCTGGCTCATGGTCAAGCGTATCCCGACGAAGAACGGGAATAAGCGCTTAGAGGATGATGATGGTCTTAAATACTGTAATTTGCATTTTGTATTTTAAATATTTGTCAAATGGAGTCCAGTCCAGTGGTGGGAGTGACGTGTCGATCGCTTCAGCTGAGCCGGCCGCCATCTTGGGCTTCTCTTTTGAAAAGTGAAGCGTGGCGGTGTTGTACATTGTTAAATCTACGCTGACATTGGCGAAATTGTCTACATAAGTGGACAGAGGCCATTTTTTTTTAAAGAGAAGAAGAAGAATAATTGTCAAAGTATTTAGTATTTCAAATACCTCATTCAAATGTATTTTGTAATTTGTATTTGAATACGCAGGTATTCTAAAACCTATCTGCGGTTTGAATATTGGAAACATTTCGCTTGTTTATAAGTAAAACGCAATAACTTCAACTATCATACCATTCAATATTGAAACCTAAAGTAAAATGCGTAATGTTCGAAATAAATTTAACTTCAAATGACACTTGTTTCCTTTTTCTATTAAACATGCGAGTTGTGGCATAAGAGCTAAGATGAGAAAATAAAAAGTTTCTACGATTCCAAGCAGTTTTATTATAGACTTTTTTTAAAATTAAAATACAACCATTGCTTATTTTATGACAGAGTGCCACAATTAGGGTAATGATTTTAATAGTATGTACGTATGTGGCAAAAATAGAATGTTCCACTGTAGCTCCGAAACTTACCGATTTTAATAAATGAAGTCCAAAACGTACGCGTCACAGGCTATATAATATGTGACGTTCTCAATATAAAGGGGCCTTATGGAGGAATGCAGTTACGCTCTTCTTATTCTTGTAACTATACGAATACTATGGTAACAGTTCTAAAAACGGCGTAACCACCTGCCTCCATAAGGTCCCTTTATACTGAACGTCACATAAATTGTAAGAGTGCGTCAAACTCGTTGCCTTCTCCATTTTTGGCGAATAGCCAGTAACTAGCGAAACATTTAAAAAGCAAACTTTTACGGCTTAATATAATTATACTAACTGATGTTAATTATATTATTGCTTCGTTGTAAATGTAAGCTTACATATTATTATACGAAGATTTTTAGCGACACAATTTCCTCAAGAGATGGCGTTACCTGTCCCTTAAAACCATGGAATTAAGAAGTACAATTTGGATGCTTCATGCCGATGCTGGATGCCGAAAGTGATAGTAAGTATAATTTATTTTTTATATTAAGCCTTGCCAGCCTCCATCAGTAGATAGTAGTTATTTTATTATTTATGCGCGTGCTACACGGTTTTTAACCATAGTTTAAAACAGGCGGTTTAAAGCCGTGTAGACAGTAGTTTTAAACCAAATTTCGCATGTCCTTAAACGCCCTTGGCAGATATCAATCAAATGGGCTTGTTTGAAACCGTGTAGCCGCTTGATTCAACCAAGGTCACTTGGTTTAAAACCGTGTAGCACGCGCATTAATCCACACTTCGGGAAGGCTGGAATTACAACGACTGCATGAAAAAATAAAACTCCTAGTTTTTTTTTATTTCCTGCCGCCATGTTTAATTTATAAAATAGCATATAATCATCGCACAATAAAGACGAATCGATAGACACCTCATTTGTCAAAATCGGTTCATTAGGAATGACGATATAGTGGCACATATTTACATACATACATAGGGTGTCAAAATTATTACCCTCCTTTCTTCGCCGTAGTCGGGTAAAAACAATATCCTTACAAATATTATAAATGCGAAAGAGTGTGAAAATGTATTTTACTTTTTCAACTACGGTTCAAAGCCCCAACTAAGCCCTAACTTGGTATAGGATTTTAATTTTCCTAATATAGGTTGGTTCAGTTTCATCTTTTCCGTAATCAAAATCAAGTTCCAACTAAATTTGGCCAAACTCGCCCAGGAATGTCACAACCGCTTAAGCTGTGACGGAATTAGCATGCTATTCTCTTTATACCCATATCTAAGTGTGCCGCATCCGCTGCTATGCTACGCTTTATCAGTATGACTGTAGCGCAGCCATCTTGATGCGGTTAGCTTGCGAAATAATCACAATCAGTGAAAGGTTTCGTAAAAATAATCTTTTCACGCTGTTATATAGCCGTGATGTGATGCAAAATGTATTGTAGTAAGTGTAGGTACACAAATAATCAAAATAAAAGGAGTTCCCCATCTCTTTCATACGAGCTGGTTGGAAAGAGAACGCGTTCGCGTGTCATGTTTACCTCGGCAACTTCACACTGCACTAAGTGCGTCATGTTGGCTGCATTATAATAACAATGGGGCGGGGTTGTCAGGAAATAAGCGCAGAAGCGCTTTGTTATTGCTCTCCGGTACGTTACCGATGACAAATATAGGCGTTGTTCAAGCGCTACAGCGCTGAGTGTCGCGAAGTGGTTGTGTAAACTTTTTTATGAGGCTTACGTATAGTGCTGGACGGCCGAGCGCATAGCGTTACATTATTATTTTTGATTTTTTCGAATTCCTTTCCAGTTTTCGTGTTTAAACTTGGATTTCAGAGCTATAAAACCGTGAAAAACTTTGTCAGTGGTACAGTTTTACGTAGAGATGTGTTTCAGTGCGTGACGACTGCTTCGCCCAGGGATTCACATTAATTATGTGAACGTCGAAGAACCATTTTAAGTGCGCGATAACACGCCCTCGCTCGCCGTACTCGGATGCGGGACAAATTTAAGACGAGACTCGTTGAAAATTACGCCATCGCGTGCATCGCTAATATAAAATCAATACTTGAAACTGTTAATCTCCACTGCACTCTTGTTGCGCCTCACCCATTCGTAATGCTTTAAATTATTATGAACAGATTAACCCAGTTTAGAGTGTGCGAGTCATTTGCGTTATTACGTAAATAATTTTAATTTAACCAAAATTGAGGGCCTTCGCGGGAGGTTTTGAAGTTAGTTCACTGACTAGCCGTCAGGGGGCGGTTCGGGTAACTGAAGTTGTCGCGCTTGCGCGCAGTTCGCGCTCACTTCGCGTCGGAGGAGCTCGTGCGAAGCAGACGCCCTAGGCTCCCGCGGAGCCCCAAAACTATAATTTCGTTCAATTTAGGGCTTCAACAGTGCCACAGTGTCGTGCAGTGTTACAGTGACAGTGGATTACAGTTGTTTCGTGCGGATCGGAGTGTTTCGGTGTCGCGGCGCAGATCGATAAATCGAGTTATGGCGCAGCCAAAATGAGCCAGGGTGGTTCGAGAAGACCTTACTCGCGCGGGGGTCCTCGCTGGCACCCGCGCTACAAAGATTACTGGGATTACGAACAGAACTACAGGTCAGTTAGCTAAATACTAGCCTAAGCATCCTCGGCTCGGTCACTTTCGCTTGTAGCATCTAGTTGTACGTAGGTATGTGTTTTCACTCTCGGCCAGTACTTAATCGTACCAGTAATTATTGTTCCACGGTCGTTCCGATAGTGGCTGTAGGCGATAATGCCCAAGATAATTGTTTGAAATAGCCAGGAAACTCGTTAGATTAAAAAACTCGTCTTGGTTTCGACAATTCCGTGACGAAACAGTCGGTAGGCGTTTGGTTGAAAGCGAGTCTGGATGTATGTGTTTTGGTATTACACGAAAATACAGCTTATACTGGCTGGGTAAGGCTATGAAACTACTGCATTTGTGTCTCAGTTTGGTCAAAACAATGATTTGAACTCATATAAAGGTAATCTAATTATGAAAATAAGATGAAAAATAGCTAAACAATCAATGTGCTCTGTAAAAGCATATAGTAAGTGTTGCTGCAGCATTACACTCAATAAGAATTTTGTATACTTATTTTGATCTCAAATTTACATTTACCTTACCACAAGAAGTCAAAAATTACATTCCATAACCAAAGTTTATAAAAAGTATTGAGAGAAAAAACAAGTATTAAGTATCTACTAGATGTCAATCTGTGGGCTGTATGCCGAGGGGCAATGGCCGTCCCAAAACAAAAAAACAGCCACTTGCATGAATGTTGGTTATAATATAGGTATGTTGATTTTATGTTTTTGAGTAGGAGTGTTATTTTTGTTATTTTTACACTAAACTGCAGTTATTACTGCCAAGCTTCATTATTCTAGAATAATGTGACTCAGATCTTGGCAACAACAGTGTTACTATGTTCTAATTAGATTTGTGTGTAATATAATGCTTGTTATTCAAGCAGGGAGAGATTAAGACAATAGGCAGTGCAAATTTTGGTACACCTCTTGCCTTAGGCACTGTCTCTATGTAGGTTGGAAGTCAACCGAACAAATAGGCATTAACTTATATATGCTAGTACGAAATTTTTGAGAGTTTATTGTTGAACTACTTATCAAGAATGCCAGCTCAGTTCAGTGTTTGTTCGACAACTTGATGATGATCTGAGTATTGACCTGATCTCTGAAATTTTGCAAACCAAATAAAATTTTTAGTTTAGACATGACCAGAGTGGTCCGCGCATTACCAAAAAAGAAACATCCTTCTTTTGTGGAAGGTAAGATACTCAATGAAATGTCAATATACCTGTTACTAGTGATTCTTGAACAAAGGATGTTAACTGTATACAGCATACTTATGATAAAGCAATCATAGCCAAATTAAATTTTACTAGTGAGTTGCTACATTTATTTAGATAGGTATATAAGGATTAACTGTTTGCATGGGAATTTACAAATTACATACTGATTTTTAAGCAGGAAGTTAGTGTTACAATGCTATGTGGCAATAATGAATCATTGCTATATTTGTCATAAACTGAGTAACCTGCCTTCTTTGAAATGGTCTCGGTGGTCTCTATGCTTATTGATTTGACAAATAAAATTAATGTTTTGGCAACATCCTACTGTAGGTACTATACCTATATTTTTCTTTTTCACATAGAATAATAACAGTCAATGCGCATGTTTCCTTTAACATACATAAATAATATTTAATATACTAATTATTATTATTAATTACTTATAGAACACAATTGTATTAAAATTTTTTATTTTGACACAGGTTATGCTGAAATTGTCTGCAAAATAACTATCATGTAGGTATTATAATCTGAAAAAAAAAAAAGGAAAATGGTATAACCGTACCATATTGTCGGTGATCAATACCACACAACTAACAAATTTAATAATGTGCAAAATAAGAACTTTTCTATGTCATGTCACACAGTATTGCACCTTATTGAAAGATGATAAAGGTTACTTGCATGAAAATAATGTGGTTTAACCCACACATGTCTCGGATTCACAGCCTGTTGTCCCACTAATATAAATGTGAAAGTTTGTGTGTTAGTTTGTTACCCCTTCACGCTGCAACGGCTGGACGGATTTGGATGAAATTTGGAATGGAGATAGCTTATACTCTGGATTAACATGTAGGATACTTTTAATCCCGGGAAATGTGATAGTTCCCGCGGGAAACGCGATGAACGACTAGTACGCGGACGGAGTCGCGGTCATAAGCTAGTGTAGAATAAAATAAGTAATTTTCACACATTGGTGAAGAAAATGTGGCAAAGATACTTACAAATGTGTGCTTTCAATTGAATCGTTTCACATAGGTATGTGTGCAGGTTTTCTTACATTGATATCAGTTTTAATGAAATGAAAAAAAGTATCTTCAGGTTGCCAGGAACGATTTTTATTTATCGAAATACAATGAAACATACAGCAAGTTATTCAAATAAAAGAAAGAATCTACCTGAGTCAAGCTTACCTGACGCAGTCGAGAGTCAAAAGGGCGTAAAAGTCGATAAACTTGATGCACTTATACTCGTTTAGTTATGGGCGCAGGCGCAGGTAGCGGGGTCGCCGACCGCGCCCTAAATAGCCGGGGTTTCGTCCTAGACGTGAGAACACACACACACACAGACACACACACGTATATACACGGAAGTCCTAAAAGTGTAGAGACTTGGGGGTTAATACCTACATAACAGTAGTTATGTATTGTAGATATTATTGTAGGTTTTTAACCGACTGCGCGAAGCAAAAAGAAGGGTAATGTCGTTAACGGGTCCCCTGGTCGTATTAATGTCGAAATTCCTTTAGCTTTGGATGCTATTTTCAGTTATCTTGTAGGGTGCCCTGACTTCTACAAGATAACTGAAAATAGCATCCAAAGCTACAGGAATTTCGACATTAGGGTCATACACAGATTTAGATTCAACATTGTCCCTTCTGTTCCTAAAAAACGACGTGGGAGTTTTTAACTCGTATAATATCGATACAGGCCAAAACTACACCAGACTCCCATTACGCGGATATATCCTAACCCGAAAAATTTGGTTTCAAAGTCCTTAACTTTTGGGAACAGGAGAGACAACTCTTGTTTCTGTGACTGTATGACTCATTAAAGCTTTCGGCACACCAAACGCGTGTCAGGCGCGTCGCGCTGTGAACGCGGGCCCGCGCATGTTGTTAAACAACAAATCAAATCAAATTTAACCCGGCACACCAAAAAGTAACGCGTGCCTGCGCAGGGCACGCGTTCGAGCTGCTTCGCGCACGCGACGCGCCGTAGTCGCCGCAGACAACTCGGGCAGCGCGTCGCGTGGCGTGCGCGAAGCAGGCGCGTCGCGCGCGCTGGCATGCGTCCCGTCAACGCGGCGTCGGGACAGGTACTAGTCGTTGTATTTTTTACAAACGCGTGGTGGGGGTACGCGCGCGCCGCGCAGCAAGTCACACCGAACGCAGCCACGAGGCGTGCGCAGCGCTGGCACGCGTTCGAAACGCGTTGAAGCTGCCGCCTGCCTGCGGTGTGCCGGTGCTGCGACGCTCAGGCCACGCGACGTGACGCGACGCGCCTGACAAGCGTTTGGTGTGCCGAAAGCTAGTTCGTGACCTAAAATCGGATGTTGATGTTCCACTCTAGCTCCTAAACTACTGGACCGATTTTAATAAATGGAGTGTCATATGATTCGTCACAAATGTGCGAAGTTGTGCAGGTACGTCATCCTTGTCACCAATCGGGTTTTAAAGCCTGGGCCACACCGGATGCGTTGCGTAGACGTGCACGTGCGCGTTCGCGTTCCACTGCGTTGTATAGCTGCGCCCTCATGTGAGGATTCGTACTGTACAACGCAGTGGAACGCGAACGCGCACGTGCACGTCTACGCAACGCATCTGGTGTGGCCCAGGCATAAATTGTAACTTTTTAATTATTGTCACCGAAGTCGTTTGTCGTTATATCAATTCCAATTTGAAAATCATTTATTGCCACAATTTACAGCTAAATATTACACCATACAGGCATCTCACATCCACCCATCTCACAATCGGGCATTCCAAACGTTCAAAGAAGACAATACAGGAACGTGAACAAGAACAGAGGCACAGAACAGCACAGATACAAACAAATTATTCCCCTTGGAGTGATCAAATGTTTGTGGTAAAAAGTAATTTGTTGTATAGTCTGCGAATTTCATCCAAATCGGAGTCGCAAATTTATTTCCACCCGTCGAGAAAAAAATCTAAAAATCCTACAGGGCGGCTAGCACAAGTTGCCCTCGGCGCGGTAATCCCTTTCTACCTAGTCGGTAACGACAGAGACGCGACAAGCGAGAAAATATAACTCTCACAGACGCACGGCTCAACGAGACCCCTAAGCGGACATGGCAGTGCTGTCAGTGGCGGGTGTCGCGTCGACACGAATAGTTCGCTTTGTATTTTATTCCTCTCCACGAAACCATTCGTCTCGACGCGACACCCGCCACTGACAGCACTGCCATGTCCGCTTAGGGGTCTCGTTGAGACGTGCGTCCGTGTGAGTGCGACGTTTCGAACGTTTGTTCGTAGTTTCTTTACTGCTGGCTATACATGGTGAGTCTTTATAAAGTGCACATATTGAAATGTTAATATGTTTAGATGTAAAAGATGTTATGTTTATTGTTTGTGTTTACACAGTTAAAAAATATTTCTTTCAGGAGTCGTATAATATTTTTTTTTTCGTTGATAAAATTTAATTTAATGTCCCTCATTTTAATACGAGTATGTGCATTTTTTACTCGTCCTGTATTTATACTGCGACTACGCTGTGCGTTATCTGTCGTCGTGTCTGTCTGTCAATCAAAACTACAAAGATCTTAAAGTTTCAGGCCTGACAAATAACAAAGGTATACGAATATTCACGAAACTATGTTTCGCTATCACGACGCGGTTAACATAGTTGATAGGGACTGCCTACATAGCTAGCGGCCACAGAGCCCTTAGACAAGATGCCCATCGCTAACTAGCGTTTCTATTCGTTTAGTTTTTAAACCAATCGCGTCACTGGTAGATCACGTCTACGTGACTCTCCGTATGACGTGATCTACCAATGACGCGATTGATTTAAAAACTAAACGAATAGAAACGTTAGTTAGCGATGGGCATCTTGGCTAAGGGCTCAGGTTAGATTTCCGGTATGGACCAATATTTGTGTGATGAACACGAGAATTTATTCTCGTCCGTTCCACCGACAAGTTTTATCTTCCAGTCAAAGTTAGTCGTCCTTGTCTATTTTTAAGTGTAACGACCACACTCAGAGACGTCAATTAACTTTTAAGTTTGATTAAAGTTGCCGCTGTCACTTTCTGTGCTATAGCGATAGAATAAATAAGACGCAGGAACTTTAATCAAACTTGAAAATTAATTGACGTCTCTGAGTGCGGCAGTTAGAAAGGGAAAGGACTAAATTTATCTGTCAGATGATTGTGGAACAGGCGGTTAGTCTTGGATGTTTCGATGCATTTAAATATTTATCAAGTTATGATACTACTGGGATTGCTAATATTGCTATAAATATTTCACTACAGAAACTTTTCCCACATCTACCTCGTATTACATATCACCCCTCCTCGCTTGAACTAGCATAGTGTCACGTCCCCTTCCGTAATCGACTTCCTACGGATCCGGCGTCCGTGGAGTTAACTCTGCGCATGAGTTATTTCCTGGCGTGGCTAAATAGCACATTACTAGCTTCAGTCCTCGACTGTTCCCGGAGTATTACTGCGGAGAACTAGAATTACGGATCAAATGTAGCTAATGTTACGGAGACAGAGTTATCTCTGTGAAAATGAGCCGGTAGGTAGGTACCTATGTGAATAGTTCGTAAATCACGGGAATCGAGTCCCAAAGATTTTTCTAAGTCATCGCAATCAAAAGATATGGCCGTTTATGCCGCATATTGAAGGGAATCTCAAGTGAATCAATAGCTATAGGGTACTTCCCGTTGAGTTAGAATCATGAAATTTGGCCATAAGCAATTTCTTATAGGACAAGTAAAGGAAGAAATCCGAAAACCGTTAATTTGTAGTTAAATCAGATAAAAAATAAAGTCCAGTATAAGCTGACACTAAGTACGAGAGTGCATACTTAGTGCGTGTCAGTTTATACTGGACTTAATTTTTCATGTGACGTAACTGATGTTCCTTATTCGTTAAGTATGGAACCCTAAAAATTACGATAATCTGTGGTTCCGTTGAAGAATGAGAAAAGAAAATATCTTTGGTATTTTAAATATCATGCGATAATCTTACACAAATTAAGTTATTATCAAACTAAGCTTCAGTCGAAACAGATAAACAACCTTATATATATTCAAATTAAATGGTTAGTAAACTGTTAGTTAATGTTAAGAGCATTTTCGTAATGAAATAGGTGATGAGTTGATGTCTGGGTAAATAATACGAAATTATATTTAGTCCGTCAGTTAGATTATCAAAAAATATGGGACACGTACTATTTTCTCTCTTGTCAATCAAGCAAAAAATTACAAAGATGAAGCGCGTCAAAGTTCGGGAGTGGGTCGTGACGTCACTTCTGTCTAAAAATTGTATATATTGTGTACCAAATTGTACCAAGACGTGACGTCATGTGATATTTCAACTCGATATTGTCACCGTAATTTTTTGATTATATGAAAAAGAAAAAAATACGTGTCCAATCCTTTTTGATAATCTACCTGATCGACAAAAAAAAATTGTAATCATCCCTGTTGTAAGTTTTTTAAACATTATCAAAGTGACACTTATGCTGACTTTATGTAAATAGTAGTAAATACTCTAATAAGACGGCTGCCAAATCCGTAATGCAAAATTCAATTTTCACGCTTGAAATCTGTAAATATCTACTTCCACTGCAACTTTGCGGCAGCACGGCTCCGCCTGGCCTCGGTTAACGCACCTGGTGTACACAGATGGCGTATCAACGCCCTTAAGGTTTTTGTGCTGTGTCAACCTGCGTACACTTGGCCACAATAGCTGTATGTACACACACATCTGAAGGCTGACAAAAGACGGTATTGTTAAAATTTCGAGTCTCGCTTTATCAGCGGTCTGTACAAAAAACGTAATGTATGTCTATATCTTTCGCTTTCGCTTCTCGTCTTTGCTTGGTTTGAGGACTTTTTTTTATGTAGTACTAGCTACCCGCCCTCACTTCGCTCCGGGTACTATTATACACATAAACTTTCCGTGAAAAATTATCTAACTGACGGTGAAAACCGCATTAAAATCCGTTGCGTAGTTTGAAAGATCTAAGCGTACATACAAAGGGACAGTAGACGGCGGGTAGCGACTTTGTTTTATACTATGTAGTTAAGTTGGCTATATGTGACGTTCTCAATATAAAGGGACCTTATGGAGGAAGGCAGTTAAGCTCTTCTTGTTCTTGTAACTATACGAATACTATGGTAACAAGTCTAAAAACGGCGTAACCGCCTGCCTCCATAAGGTCCCTTTATGTTGAGAACGTCACATAGGTATATTATTTATAACTAGAAGTTGTTAATTTCTATTCCCTTGAGAGCTTTCCGTTTTACCCGACCGAGCAAGAAAGGTAATGATATTGACAGTCTATGTTATGTATATGACCGAAAATCTAGTTCACTCTATCTCCTAAACTACTGGACCGATTTTAATAAATGGGGTGTCATATGATTCGTCAAAAACGTGCGAGTGGCATAGGCTATATAAAAATAGTAACGGTGCGTCATACTACTAGTAGCCAGTCGGGATTTAGTTAAGGGTAGCGTTGAAAAAGTCCGAAAAAAACAGTTTTTTTTTTTCAAATAATTCGTTTTTTTCGGATTTTTATAGCAAAAAAAAATTGCTCTTAATTTTCCGAAAAAAATAAAGTTGAAAAAAACGTATGTAGTTTTCAATATGAATGTAGCAATTTAATTAAGGTAATTACAGAAAGAAATATTTTTTCCGGAATTTTCAACGCTAGTTAAGGGATAAGAAGTAGGTAGGTGTCCGTTTCTGTGTTATGAATAACTTATACATTAAATAAACTATCTCTGTACCTTTCACATTGATCGAGGTGTTGAACCTAAGTGAACAAAAAACACTTTCGAATTTACATTTGTACCGGTCAAAATGTATGGAGCGGCAATTTTTCACAATTTCGAAGTTGGTCCCATAGTAAAAGTTGTTCGTATACATGAATACATTGTCGCCATATTGTTTACACTATTTCATATTATAAGGCACTTATATTATTATATTTGTAAAAAGTCGGACATTAATAAATACGTTTAGTATCATTTTACCTACCTACTTTACTCCTTACCAATGTCCGTTCAATTCGATTAAAAATCGTAATCTCTATCTTGCTTACAGATAGCTATCTCTCTTACTCTCGTGTTTTCTGTATCTGTCCATCACTCGTTAGTCAAACGAGTGAACATATTGTAGTTTGTATAGCTATCTATATGCACGCGACCGTTTTCAAACGCAATTTACTAGGAACGTAACATACCTATCTATACTTCATTAATATCATTGTATGAGACAGTTATTATGATAAATGCTTTAAGCGTCTTATACACGGTACGATTCGTAGCTTCGATCGTTATGAAGAAAATAGCAACGATCGATCGCTTCAAAAATGTGTACGAAATACACTATTGATTCGTCGTTTCGATCGGTCTGAAACGTGCCGTCTGACGTATGACGTCAGAAGTCCATACAACGTACAAGGAAGCTTAAAAGTGTTAGCTTAAGCTGACCATACACAGTAGGGTATGCCTGCGCAGTTTTCCCTGTACAGTTGAACTGCACAGGTAAACCGGAGCGTGTATGTGAAACAACTGTGCAGGTTAGCACGCCTGTACAGGCAACTTGTGTCACATACACGCTCCGGCCATACCCTACTGTGTATGGCCAGCTTTAGCCACCATTATACAGGTGTCCCGCGAGAAAGTGCTCAGACGAATTAGGGTGAAACTATGGGGTTTACAATAATTATTACTGTAAAAAAAAAAAGCCGTGGTAGCCTAATGGTTTGACCTGCCGACTCTTAAGCAGAGGGTCGTGGTCGTCTAAGTTTTTTTGTGCGAAATATAATTTGTAAATTTACCATGAGCTTTTCGGTGAAGGAATACATCGTGAGGAAACCTGCACACACCTGCAAAGCAATTTGACGGTGTATGCGAAGTTCCCAATCCGCACTGGGCCCGCGTGGGAACTATAGCCCAAACCCTTTCATTGTGAGTGGAGGCCTGAGCCCAGCAGTGGGACGTATATAGGCTGGATTATTATTATTATTGTAAACCCTATAAAAAATAAAAAATATTTTTTTATTTTTTTCTCGATAAAATCACATGTAGTTTCACCCTTATTCTTTTGAGCACTGTCGCGGGACACCCTGTATATCTTGGATACTGATAGTTTTTAGTATTATGAATACAACACCGTTACTAAAACAAAAACATCCTCATAGTATTTTCACCGACGCATGTAAAGTATCCTCTGGCGCAGACTGTACAAGTGGGAGTGCGTTGCTCGCGCCAGAGCGTTGACATTAAAAAATATAAACATACCTACCGCGCCGGCTGCGCAGTGCGCTACGCCTCGTTTTTTTTTTTCAACTTTTGTTTTTCCCCTCACAAAAGATTTTCTCGTAATATGTAGCTTGCTGTCTCGACTTTAAAAATATGACTTTTTTAGGTAGTTAAAGTGATTCATCATGATACCTTGTGCCAGGCTTTTTATGAAGTTAGATTGCCCCATTGTAGTCGTCATAGCCTGTTTAGAATTAATTTAGCTAATTGGCCAAGGAAGGTAATGTTTTTGTCTCTTTATGACCTTATGTTAACTTTTTGTTAGTATTTTCAAAACTACTCTTGGCCGGAGATCATTTAAATCCTAATAATATGTGACGTTCTCAATATAAAGGGACCTTATGGAGAACGGCAGTTACGCTCTTCTTGTTCTTGTGACTATACGAATACTATGGCAACAGTTCTAAAAACGGTGTAACCGCCTGCCTCCATAAGGTTCCTTTATGTTGAGAACGTCACATATTATATTATAAATGTGAAATTTTGGATGGATGGGTGTCACTCTATCACGCCAGAACGGCTAAATGGATCTAGGTGAAAGCCATAGAGATAGATTTTAGTCGAGAATAGCACTACTACGGCTACTTTTTATCCCGAAAAAATTACAATTCCCGAGGGAGCAGCGATAAACGACTTCTACGAGAATGGAGTCGTGGGCAAATGCTAGTAAATAAATATCAGGGACGATCTCACACAAATTGACCTAATCCCTAACTGGTTCAAGCCTTGTACTATGTATGGGTACTAGATAACGAAGCATGTTGCTGATAATAAGTTAATAATACCTACTTATGTAATACTGTATAAGCTTCTTTATAACCCCCGACGCAAAGAGAGGGGTGTTATATAAGTTTGACGTGTGTATCTGTGTATTTTATATCTATGTTTGTTGCATCGTAGCTCCTAAACGGATGGACCGATTGTGATTCAGTTTTTCTTGTTAGACAGGTAACTTAATCGAGAGTGTTCTTAGCTTGGTTTGATGAAAATCCGTTAAGCCGTTTAAAAGTTATGAGCTCTGTAAGTTGACGTTCCGATTTTGTCTGGGGGTTTTTAACTCTGTTAGGTTATTTTTCGATAAACATAGTTTGACAAAGCGCAATATTTGATGATTGTGTGTTCCTGGTATAGAAGGGTTTTCCATTGGTCCGGATCCTGTGCGGCAACTTCAAGATCTTCCCCGCCGAGACCAGTTGAAGCAGCCTCTTAACTGATCGCCTCCAGGTGGCGCGAGGGCGGCCAGGTCTACTATTTCCATTTATTTGCCACCGAAGACCTTGCTGCGAGATATGGTTGTCTGTTCTGCTCAACACACGTCCAGTCCGACGCATTTTATCTCGTGTACGCATGCTAATGCCGCTGTTCTGCAAATTAGGCAAGGCCGTGTAAAACATTTTATTTCGCGACTGCACGTGATATTAATTTAATGTTCTCCGTATCCAACAGACATCTTACTCGGCGGCATCACAAAAAGCGCCGCACAAAAACGATACCCTGCAGAGTTTACCTGCTGAACAAAAAGTCTGTCCTCGCTCGCGGTGGCACAATATGCTCTTGCACGTTTATTTCCCTCGGCATATTAAAATGGCATGTTAATTGCCAGAGTTTTCATAATAACATTATATATTATGATTTGGGAGTACCTATAACCCAATAAATAGATATAAACAAATTAAGCGATTCGCTGCCTCTTTTTTATTGCGAACTGCTGAAGAGTGGATTTTGCTTCCTTCATCTGTATTTCCTGAAATATATAACTTGGGTATCTTCAAAACAAGAGTGAACAGGTTTCTACTGAACAAGGAACAATCTAATGGCGGGACGATTTGGACGCTTTCCTCCGTAACTGGCAGGAAAGGGGACTTGTGGAGATCAAGGGAAGAGAAGAGACCTTGCTAGGTAAAAAAACTCAGTCAAATTCAGAATTATGAGCTACGCGTAGCGTAGGTACTTATTCCGCTGTTGAAATATTAACGGATGTAATAATGGTGTCTCGTTGAAAAAACTTTAGGAGCGATACTCAATATCTTATCGTTTCCTTCCTTCGTACAACTATTTTCAACGCATTTCTATGTACCGACGTATCGGCAACATGAGCTTATCACTTCATAGAGCGGTTCAAATTCAATGGCGATGCTTGCGCTTTCGAGATGGGTGTGGAGTAGTGTCGACCACAAATCTGTAGCTTCAGTGTAAGGGCCTATTCCACGTACCGTTGTTAAATTTGACTGCAAAATGTGGTCCGTGTGAATAACATTATTTATTTTCATAGAAATTACCGCCTGATCACGTGGTTTTGTCGTTGCAATGTGGTGTGGCTGTGGTTCGTTTGAATACCCTGAAAGGCAAGGCTCGGGGCATGGTTTAAAATTTCAAAACGTTATTGTGTACTTGACGCAGAACCTTTTCATTTCTGTTTCGTTGGAATAAACCGGTTTTTGGTGGAATCACATGAAAAGTTTTTTCTAATTAACCGGTTTAGACGAATAAAAACCTGTTAATACGGATGCACGATTAACAAATGAAGTTTAGTTTTTTTCTATTCAGTAGTAACAAAGTTTCTCTTTCGGGATGGCCGTCCGTGTAAATGTATCAATCAGCTCCGCAGCAGAAAAATACAATACGCCTTTGTTTACCGACTCGCAGCTCGTCGACCGGTTTATTTAGGTTACTATAAAGTTCTTAAATCGTTCGCGTTCAAGAAAAGTTCGGAGCAAAACCAAAAAAACCGGTATTAACCGGTTTTTTTAACTGGTTCCGAGCCTTGTAACAGTGTAGTATACTCTGTACATGATTTTACACTGAAGCCACAGAAATATTTGCGCCTGTTAGATACGCGTTTGTTTCGGTCACGCTGGAGGCTTGGTCGGGTATTGAGCACTCGTTTAGCGCCAAGCTGGACACGTTCCATAGAAAATAGACTCCATTTTGAGTACGTGGCACTGTGTTATGTCTCGCCGCATTAAACGTAATGGCCGCTGTGTGGGCCAAGGTGCTGGGCATGATAGCCAAAATATCGGATCCCAATTGTGGCGTATTGATCATACTGAAATGCTGTGTGGTAAGATCCATCGACGTGTGCACGAAAAACTGACATTATTTGGTTGGCCGGCCTGTGTTGGTCGCCACCAACACGCTGTGGTGGTACGCCAAGTAAATTCTTACACATTGGCGCAACGTGCTGGCCCAGGACCTTGGTCCAATGTGTACAGCGGCTATAAAACTCGTAGTAATACAATGCTTATGGTAGACAGCTGATAGTCTTTTTCTCTTTTCTTTCATTGCTTCTGCTCTCGGCTTTTGGCTGAAAAACAGCGCTGAATTGTGGGCGTAACTATCGATATTTTGCTGAAGCCAAGACTTTTTGCCACGCCCCGATAGGTATACTGTTTTTGTGTGTATAGGTATTTTATTGTCCACTGATATTTAATAGTTAAGTTCGCTCCGTTCTCTGCGTTTGCAGCCTTTTCGCGAGTATATCTCGCGTTCTCGCATGTGTCCAGCCAAGGTCAGCTGGTCCCGAAGGTCAGTGACAACAGGTATACGTTACGTTAGCGCGTGTTGATCATGACACGCTGTCTGAGTTCCGGATTGTGATAATACTTTTTTTAATCACTGGGATGCGACGCTAACCAATCAGGTCCATGGGGAGTCGGAGAGGCGGAATCCCCACTAAAAACACAGCGGTAAACCCTGGAGGTGCCACATGACCGCGAATAAGCGCATCACCTCGACTAGAACATACTGGCTTCAGCTTATTTGAGTTGACCAGTTATCTTGGGTATGATTGGAATGAAAGCAATCACCGCCGCCTTTATAGACACCTGCCTACGACACCAGGTGAAGAACGCAGCGTTGCCGGTTCTTGAAAGAGTGCCTCATCTCGAAGGTCTCTAAGGGGAGACCCCTATCTATCGACGTGTAATCGACATAAGCCGGTCAGAAAAACCTTAATGTCCATACAATAAGAGCGAAAGAGACGTCGTTCGGCTCGGAAAGCCGAATCATGCCGAGCCCAGCCGAAGTTTTTAAGTAAAATCTATCTACCCAAAAAGCGTTAGCAGACTGTTAACAGACGAACTGCCTATATGTACACTATTTCCTATATGTAAATGCGGTTTGTTTGGCGCCGCAAGGTCGCCAATTGGAGGTGAACAGTCTCA
The DNA here is from genome assembly GCA_963241965.1 of Tortrix viridana. NCBI lineage: Eukaryota > Metazoa > Arthropoda > Insecta > Lepidoptera > Tortricidae > Tortrix > Tortrix viridana. Next base: position 7,584,826 of record OY725198.1, on the reverse strand, counting down.
CATATATGTATGAATATATATATGTAGAGCCGGTTTCTGAATACATTTACGTTGGTTGGACGTCGTATGTTTTTGTTTTTGTTGATGTAGGCGTGGCCTTTGATTGTATTGGTAATGCCAACACAACAACGATCCCGCTATATTATTAATGTGATAGTTTGTATGGATGTTTGAGTTTGAGTTTGGATCATAGAGTCTAGGATAATGACTATAATGCGTGACAAATTGGACCTAGGATCTAGGACCTAGATTGATACAGGATACTTTTTCTTTGGAAAAAATATTAGCTTCCGTAGGAAAAGCGATAAACAAGTTCTACGCAGACTAGTGTGGTTCGACGCGGTTAGCCTAATTGGTAGTGACCCTGCCTAGGAAACTAGCGGTCCTGGGTTCCCGGTATTTGTTCCTGAGTCTTGGATGTTGTCTGTGTATTCCCTTACCTATGTATTTCTTAATAAATATACGTAAGTTTATCGTTGCCTAGTTAGTTAGTTGTCTGAGAGTTTTCAAATGTAAATTTGGCTTAGCTAGCCATATTCGAGCCCATAATTTGGCGAAGTCCATAGTTTCTAGCAAAGGGTCGCCGTCATCGAAATGGATGAGGAGGACTATATACATACAAGTCTAGAGCTTAGTTTGGGACTACGTCAATTTGTGTGAGATTGTCCCCTGATATTTCTTCTCAGCAGTTGTCTCCTCTTGGGAAGCGCTGGTAGATTTTGACGTGTAAAAGTGCCCGTGCGGCCTACTTACTGAATAAATATATTTTATCTTTTTTTTTTATCTTTTCCCGACTGAGCGAAGAAAACTGAAGGGTAATGTGGTTAACAGAACAGTCTATGTATGTATGTATATGTGACCGAAAATTAAGGGTGCGTCATACTATTCGCTAGTTTGGTTTTAGTTTTTGAGGTTAGGTTAGGTTACATTGATAGGTGTCGTTCTCAATATAAAGGGACCTTATGGAGGCAGGCGGTTGCGCCGTTTTTAGAACTGTTACCATAGTATTCGTATAGTTACAAGAACAAGAAGAGCGTAACTGCGTTCCTCCATAAGGTCCCTTTATATTGAGAACGTCATAGATTTCAAGTTACTTTATGGAAAAGGAATCTATCGCTCAGAGGCCGCTTAACGCGGAAGCGACTCGAGGCCGTTGCTAGTTTCCTCCTGTTCTTTGTGACGTCTTTAAACCATTCCGTGCCACGCTCACACATCTGTCTGTCTGTTGCCTCTTCACGCTTAAACCGTTGAACCGATTTAGATGGAAATTGGTATAGAGATAGTTTGTGTCCCGGGGGAGGGCATAGGATAGATTTTATCCCGGAAAATTTGATAGTTCCCGTGGGATGCGACTCCTACGCGGACGGAGTCGCGGGTGAAAACTAGTTTCAATATAAATAGAACACGCATTGGAGTTCTAGGCATTGAATAGTACCTACCTATTGAATGTAGCTAACGGCCGCACTCAGAGACGTCAATTAACTTTTAAGTTTCATTAAAGTAGCTGCTGTCACTTTCTTTGCTATAGCAATAGAATAAGACGCAGCAACGTTAATGAAACTTAAAAACTAATTGACGTCTCTGAGTGCGGCAGTACATCTTTAAGAGGCTGAGGCCTGAATCACATCTATCGGCACCGATTCGCAATTTTAACCCCCGACGCAAAAAAGAGGGGTGTTATAAGTTTCACGTGTGTCTGAGATTTTGTGAGGTGATGGATGCTAGGCAATCGAGTGCCCTAATTTAATTTATATCTAATCTAATTTAATTCATTAAGCATTAGTTTAGTTAATTTAGTTTCATGGTGCATTAGTTCACCGACTGTAATGCCATGTAAAAATATATAAATAAAATAAATAAATCTGTGTGTATCCCCCAAATTATGTCGCGCGTGTTATGCTACCGATTCGCGAGATAGCTCTATGTCGCGCTCTTTCTCGCTTGTCGCGCAAGTCGCGGGCAGATGTGCTAGCCGTGCTGATGTCGGGAGGTTTTAACACGGTTAGGTTATTAAATAGTGGTCTATAAAATAGCTCCTGTTTATAGTTGCCTAGTACCTACCCTTAGTAAAATCCTAGAGCTTAGTTTGGGACTAGTTCAATTTGTGGAAGATTGCCCCTAGTATAAGAAACTAACATTTCGTAAACGACAAGGAAGACGTTGAAAACCTTCACTTTTTGCGATTATCTCCATGGGATCCGTGACTATTCGCCATTAGCCGGCAGCCTTGCGCGTGAGTTTCCGCGCGGCCGTCGTTTTTGCTCAATGCTAGCGTTTAAACATTTGAGGCTCCGCCGCTCGCTTCCGCCGTTGGATCACAAGAATTCCGTACTTAACAACGATAAATTTTTAGGGCTCAACTCTTAATTAATGGGCCAACGGATTACCACCAAACTTAGCTAAGAACACACAAACAAGCTCTAGCCTTGTACTGTATAGTCTTCCTCATCATGAGCTCTGATGTGGCTCGCCAGACCTAACTTGGTCTAAAGGTGTCAGTTGGTAGCCGACTGCACGCAGCAGCAGCAGACGACGTGTCGTCGCGACACTACTGGTTTCTATGTATTTCTATGAAATTCCCTCCGTAGCTAGCGACACGTCGCTTTCATACAAACACAGAGACCAGTAGTGTCGCGGCGACATGTCGTCTGCTGCTGCTGCGTGCAGTCGGCTACCAACTAACACCTTTAAACACGCTGAAATTAATATGTTCATTCTATTATATGCTCACTACGATCACTACGAAAATTACAATAATGGTACAGGTATCAAAAATTTGCCTTTAATATTCATTATTTGGCGTGCGCTGCGAAAACTATTAATGATAAGTACATAAAATAATGTACTACATGTTGATAGTAAATATAGTAATCATCATTACCCACAAAAATATCCGTGATATTACTTATATATGTCTAACTATTATGGTTAAGTCACAATAACCGTTCTTTGTAATTGATAATCTCTGAAAATACTGAACCGATTTTAATAATTCTTTCACCATTATCTACATTCTCCAGAAGTAACATAGGCTTTGAACTTATTTTACGGAAGCGACGCGAGGGCGGAAAGCTATAACATACATACATACATAGACAGTGATAGACTGCCGAGTACTTTTAATACTCTGGTTTTACTGTATAGCATTGTTATTACAATGGCGACAATGCAAACGGTGACACGCATGCGCGAAGCGTTACAAGGCTGCGTGTGCCCACGCTGTAGGATCTGAGTAAACTCCTGCGCATGTGTAAAGACAACAGCGTATTACCCGACTAAGACGAAGCAATTAAAATCCTCGACAAAATTGGGAGACCTACTTTCAGAGCGCATAACTTTTAAATGACCCAACGGATTTTCAAGCTAGCGGTCCCGGGTTTGAATCCCGGTATGGGGAAATATGTGTGATGAGCGCGAGCATTTGTTCCTGAGTCATGGATGTTTTCTATATATTTATTTATGTATTTCTGTATAATAAGTATGTATATAGTTACCTAGTACCCATAGAAGCCTAGAGTTTAGTTTGGGACTAGGTCAATTCGTGTGTGGTTGTCCCTGATATTTATTTTATTTATTTAAACCTAGCTAAGAACACCCGATCAAGTCACCTTTCTAACAAAAAAACTGAATCAATATCGATCCATCCGTTTGGTAGCTACGAAGAGACAGATAGATACACACGTTAAATTGTAACACTTTGCGTTTGCCTTTAAATAAATAAATATAAGGGACAATCTCACACAAATTGACCTAAACCCAAACTAAGCTCTAGGCTTGTACAATGGGTACTAGACAACGATAAACATATTTATATAGAGAAATACATACTTAATAAATACATAGAAAACATCCAAGACTCAGGAACAAATACTCGCGCTCATCAGTCTCATCACACATATATCTGCCCATACAGGGATTCGAACCCGGGACCGCTAGCTTCATAGGTCACTACCAACTAGGCTAAACGCGTCGTCGGCGACTTTGTTTTAAATTTGTGAATTATTACCAATTGGTAACAGAAAAAAGGTAGAAGGTCATAAAGAACTAGTCCAAGTGTGTTCGGAGACCTAGATTGATACTGCAGTTGCCCAAGCGTGGCCTTGCTCCAAAGTTGACGGGTAAGCGGACTTGTTGGTTCAGTGGTGGCCTGGCTACCGTGTCGGCCGTGATTGAATCCCGCCGGGGACAATACAACATTAATAAATAGACGGCAGGTTCAATACAGAATTCTCTTAGAAAAGTGTCCTAGGACAATCTATACAAACTTTGGACTTGTCAGAGTAAACTAAAACATTTTAATTTAATTTGTGTCTCATAAACGCAAGGCTTTTGCTCAATTAAAATAAGATCCCATTTTGAAGTGAGGTCTTATTCGCTCGGCCATTTGTTGTTCTCTGAAAGGTTATCTAGTCGAGTATTGTTGATCGAAGTGTGATTAGCATAGAGACATTCCAAATGTCCTTAGGGTTGGCAACGCATTTCAAGAAAGGGAAAAATGCACCTTACAATGTAATTCAGTAAGGTTCATTTTAAAACCTATTAGATTTGACAGTTGCGCGGTATTGCAGTATCACCGACGATTTGATGTCTTGAGATTGCAAATTATCTTTGTACAGTCAGCATCGAATAGATAGGAGTAGTCAAAATGGCCAAATATATCGCAACACATTCCTATTCCTATATCCTATAGCCGTATCCGAGCCCATAATAGGGGAAGTCCATAGTTTAACAAAGGGTCGCCGTCATCGAAATCGATGAGGAGGACTATAGATATATTCCAATAGCAATAAAGGTGTGTTGCGATATAATTGGCCACTTTCGCTGCTCCTGTCTATTTGATGCTGACTGTTAAAACCATTACCCATCTTTTGGCTGCGCTGTCAGGTAAAGAATATATTCATATTCATTTATTCATTGTCATCACATGGCAAAAAAGTTTTACAGATTGGTGTTAGTATATGTGCTTGGTCTAGGAATGACACACGAATTTGTATCGTCTCCCGACTTCCGACGTGATTGCGACCCATACTTTAAGAACTGACAACTATTTAACGGCCTTACCGATTCTTATCATACCTTAGAACCACCCCAGTAAAGAAACTCGTCGCACTCACACAGATGCACGTCAACGAGACCCCTAAGCGGACATGGCGGTGCTGTCAGTGGCGGGTGTCGCGTGGAGACGAATCGTTGAGACGTGTGAGTGCGACGTTTCGAACGTTTGTTCGTAGTTTCTTTAGTGCTTTAGCTATATGTATACTGTGCAGATAGACAGGTAAACACGATAAACTTATAACACTTATAAAATCATGTAAAACATACACTTAACTAGCGGTTCTCTGAATATCTAACAAAAAACTAATTCTCTGGCAAGTTATATGCTTGAATAAAAAAAAAACACTGCAATTTCTTTGCTAAAATATAAATGGCAACTTTTGACAGCCTTCACCGAACCGCTGGAGCGCGGTGCCCGTGACACCAATGCGGTACGTAACGTTATACGTATCTGGCCAATGGCACAACGCTGCCAGAAAGAGAAACAGTTTAGGACTGTGAAGTTTGAGAATTCCTTGTCCTCATATTGCCTATGCTTTGGATGGTAGAACACACGTGGTTAAAATTCAAAATTGAAGTGTGAAATTGCTCTATTTGCTAAAAAAAAAATGGTCTAGGTTGCTCACCTCATTATATTATATTAAATCGAAAAAAATCTATCTTTACTGTTGGAAAGCCCTTTCGCCACAACAGCCTTAACATGATGCCGTGACCAGGATAACCTCATTATATTTTAACGGGAAAAATTCTACAACTCACGATAATAAGTAAAAACGGTCCGCCCTTGGATATTGGAAGGTTTTTACACCACAGCAGTCTTAACATGGTGCCGTGACCAGACTAACCTCATTATATTTTAACGAAAAAATGCCTAAAACACACAATAATGAGTCAGGAACACCCTTGACTGTTGGAAGGCTCTTTCGCCACAGCAGCCTTTGCTCATCCCACCCACACCGAGAAATCCTCCCACTGCCCCTTGAAGGCTGATTGACGCGACCCAATTCCCACTAGGACTTGAATGATGTCGATTATTAATTGTTTAAAGACTTCGTTGCACAATGGTAGCGCACTCAATCACTTCAGGGTTGCATTTGTAAATGTGTGTGTAAGAGTGTACGAATATATGATAATAATTTAGCTGGAGTTGCTGTACGAAAAAAGTATACTTTAGCGTTCTTTAGGGAACAAGGTTCAAGCTGTCTCTGTAAATTACATAAATTTCGATTTATTGGTTTAAGCTTAAAGCTTATAATGCAGAAAAACACTAAGGCATGCCTATAGCATATGTATGGCACGGATGGAAAAAAATATTTGGGCGAAAATCAAAACAGAAAACGCTTGGACTTGTTTATAAGTGGATGCATGTGTAGAAGGATTGGGAGCGCTATTGACTCTTGAATATTTATTTAAATAATATGTATATTGTAACCTTCGGTAACTATTCCAAACAGTCTTTGCTTAGCACATCCTTAATACTATTCAACTGTTAAACGTATATCAGCCTATTATATTCCTATCTCCGTCTCTTTTTTACAAGTATTGTGTGAGTAGAAGCTGGGTAGGGCGTGCAAGGCGTGTCACATGAATTTAAAGCGACGATATGATTACGTATGTTGTTGACGCATATGAAATGAAGTGTCCACTGTTCAGTGTTAAGTCTCCTTTAGCATTCCAATAAGAAGCTCTAAATTTAAACCGTCGGATGTCCCGTCCCTTTTACTCTTCATTCGAGACCAAATCGAGACAAAGTGATGGAGATAACGTAAATTTGATCGTTTTGAAAGTGGAGCCCCTGTTTGTCATACTTAATTACTAGTGGATAATAAAAAGCAAATTGTACTTACCCTCACGAAGAGCGAGTCCTCCTAACACAGGTGTCTACACATCTCCTAGGTGGACTCAAAAATGTTAATTGTTAAGTTGTTTCCATTAATAAATTTATTTATTACTTAGTATAGTGGTTGGATGGAAGCATTATTCGCAATGCTTTGGATTCATAATGAACAATCAGATGAAATCGTATTTTTTTCGTATTTATCTCGATCTCTCAGTAAGTTTCAAAGCGAGATAAATACAAATGTATCCAAGAAAATACGGTGTCGTTTGATTTTTTACTCCATGCCTAGTACAGTCAACATCAAAAGTAGATACACACTTTTGTACCTTGTCGCTATACAGCCACATAAGCAATGTCAAACTAGAAAAATGGAAACCCTTGGGGAAGGCCTTTGTGGACGTCTTGCGGCTGATGATGATGATGATACCGATTGACGCTTTCCATGCCATAACAGGGTCAATGCAATTGCCATCTTGACACTGCAAATATCCATGGGCTTCAAAAAACCCCGATGAAATCGGAACGTCAACTTTCAGAGCTCATAACTCTTAAAGGGGTCAACGGATTTACATCAAACCAAGCTAAGAACACTCTCGATTAAATCACCTTTCTAACAAAAAAAAAAGAATCAAAATCGGTCCGTCCGTTTAGGAGCTACGACGCCACATACAGATGCACAGATATACACGTTAAACTTATAACACGCCTCTTTTTGCGTCGGGAGTTAAAAAGGTGTCTTTTGCCTTTTTACCCGACTTAGCGGAGGCAAAAGTAGGGTAATGATTTTAATTCTATGTATGTATGTATGTGACCAAAAATCGGATGTTCCACCCTAGCTCCTAAACTATTGGACCGATTTTAATAAATGGGGTGTCATATGATTCGTCAAAAACGCACGAGTGTCATTAAGGGTGCGTCATACTAGTCGCAAGGGTTTTAGTTTGCAACTCTGTCCTGCTAAGGTAAAAGGCAGTTTTGTACACAAAACTACTGTAACAATTGCAACCTTATTACTGGGTAATAAGGTTGCAATCGCTACAGTAGTTTTGTGTAAAAAACTGCCTTTTACCTTAGCAGGGCAGCTCTTGAATTACATCCATATATGACGTAGTCCATCGATTTACCTACACTTCAGCTTTCAGCGCGTGCAGCTGAGGCGTTGGCGTATTGCGAAACGACACGTGCTGCTCTTGTTGCTGTTGCTAAGTTGGTGTTATATAACTAGACGTGCGATAACAGCTTATATGATTTCTTTTAAGGAGCGGTTTAACATTTACTCGACTGCCCGAGGAGGGTAATGCTAGTGTTAACAATTCACGGAGGCGTACTCCGCTAATAAAATAGACTGCACGGTTCCGATCTTGACGTAATAGTATCTACATCATTGTAGAGGTCCGGAAAATCCTTTAGTCGCATGTCGTCCCGTTTGCAATTTGTCCCGTTCGCCGTTTGTCCCGTTTGCAAATCGTCCCGTAAACGCACCTCGTCCCATTCTCACTTGTCCCGTTCGCAATTCGTCCCGTTAGCTAATCGTCCCGTAAACGCACCTCGACCCGTTCGCAATTCGTCCGTTTAGCAAATCGTCCCGCAAATGCACCTCGCCCCATCCGCAATTTACCCCTATTGCAATGTCAGTTGCAGTCATTCAGTCAGTCAATCCAGGACTTCTCTCTTTATGTTATTATATATGTATGTATACACAGGAAACTTATAATCCAAATTTATTTCACTAAATTAAAATCGGAACACTTCGGCAAAATAATAATATTAACAATAATATTTAATAATAATATTAATAATAATATTAATTGTGGGACGATTTGCTAACGGGACGAATTGCGAACGGGACGAAGTGCGTTTACGGGACGAATTGCGAACGGGACAAGTGAGAATGGGACGAGGTGCGTTTACGGGACGATATGCAAACGGGACAAATTGCGAATGGGACAAATAGCAAACGGGACGAATTGCGAACGAGACAAATTGCGTACGGGACGACATGCGACTAAAGGCGGAAAATATGAGATTGCCTGACGAAGTGGTCGGCCGGCTCGGCCTGCTAAAATACGGGTCAGGCAATCGCTGTTTCCGCTGAGGCATAACAATATGATGATTTTCTCATACAATGAGAATCGATGGATCGATCGATTGATTTTTCGCTCCCGTAAACGGGTATACTGCAAATTTCATCGACATCGCTAGAGCCGTTTTTGAGAACGTCTCGTTTCATAATATAGGATATTTAAGCACTCTAAAAAGAATCGGAAAAATACTGGTAGAATATTAGAGCCCGGCTGCATAGAACGTGTTTTCATCTGTACCACAATCACGTTTCGTGTTAGATGCGCTTGCGCTACCCACACACGTTCCTCTCGCACGTGTGCGCGGCGCATGCGTGACTGTTTACAGGCACAGCTGATTGTGGCATTTGCGCGTGTGTGTGTGACTTTGCATTATAATATGTAGTGATGCAATAAAATATAGCCCATGTTAATTCTGGACAGTGTTGGCACAAATGTTAAGTTCTTGATAATGCGGCTTTCTGATGGTGAAAGAATTATCATAATAGGTTCAGTAGTTTTAGAATTTATCGAATATTAATCAACAAACAAATATTTCCTCTTTATAATATTTATTAGTATCGACTAGCGACCCGCCCCGGCTTTGCACGGGCAGCAGAGCGTGTATGACGTTCTCGATATTAAGGGACCTTATGGAGGAAGGCAGTTAAGCCCTTCTTATTCTTGTAACCATACGAATACTATGGTAACAGTTCTAAAAACGGATACTCCACGAGATTTGCAACTGATATTATTTATGGCGATAGAAATAAACACTAGCAATCATTCTCAACAAAAATTAAGTGCAAAACCGTTAAGACTAAAAATAAAAAATAAAAAAAACGTAAAAACGGTTTTTTGTAAATTTCTGTGACTCTATCAACTATTGACGATCGGTTAATTGATCAAAAAACGCACAATTACATGCATTATCACATTATAAATAAATGACAATTAATAAATCCACAATAAAAGAAAATAAGGAATTTTTCCGTTTCAATGCCTACCGGAAATGGCCAACTTGATTATTTTTAAATGTAAATCTATAAAGAATTGACAGGGGGGTCACTTCTGGACTTTTAATTAGAATATTGAACTACGTCGATCTGCAGAGTCAGCCAAAAATGTCCGGTCCCAAGGGTTCCTGGAACACTGTGCTATGATAACAGTTCTAAAAACGGCGTAACCGCCTGCCTCCATAAGGTTCCTTTATATTGAGAACGTCACATATTAATACGTAGTGATATGATATAGCTACAAGAATATTGCCCCGTATAACTACAGCAGGAGTAGGATTTTATTATTATTATCTATACTCGAGCAAGAATTCCTCTATTTGCCTCCATTTTTTGTACAAACGCCTAAACTACCCCGAACGAAACCTTTTAAACCTACAAAAAACATCACAAAAACGTATCCTTCGGTGAATCATTCTAAACAAACCGTGCGTCTCGCTCACACTAACGACTATCGATCAGTGACAGAGCGAGTCGGCAACAATAATTGAAATGCCTGTTAAATGCGTCGTAGGCTCTACGCGTTGTTTTATATTCAATTCATTTTGAACCTTAAATATGGTTATATAAGGTTGGATAGTAAGAAAAAACGCCCATGTTTTCTGAATAATTTCCGTTTAAATTGATTCAACCCAATGTCGTTGGAAATAAAGTTGAAATTAGATTGCTAACTTTTAAATATCGATGCATAAGAATATCTATTTAGCATATTAATTCAATGCCCGCTTCTATATTTTCGTATAAAGCTGACCTTGTTTTGAGTTTTAGGCATTTAATGAATATAACAAAGGATTTTTTAACCCTATTTAAGAAGAAAGAACAATGTATGTCATTATTGTTTGATTTTTGATCTTGTGCGCTAGTTTTTAAGGTTGGTTGTGGAGTGTTGGCGTCTCCCCGAATTTGCTAAGGTCGATGAACCTTTCCCCTATCTTTGGGTTGGGAGTTGGGACGCAGGTTCGAGGTTGGGACGAAACTGTATTGTTTATGGTGTCCGTGTGGTGTTGTCCGCGTAGAACTCATCAGTTTTTTCAACGAGAATCGTAATTTTTTTTTGGGACAAATATTGACACATTGAAATTCAATATTATCTGTCTAAATTTACCTGACTGCGCGACGCCAAAGCTTTTAACATTCTACAGTCTCATCAAATATTAGGTCCTTAAAATCAAATATTCATTCAATCAAAGTATGTAACATTGCTTTCTTTGTACTGTTGCCATCTTATAAGTAATTCATTGATTCCTTTGCTGATAAAATTTTGGGAGCGAGATGATTCTTTAACGCCGGTAGCACACCTCCGCCGCGGAAACTCTGGCAGCGAAATAAAGTTCAATTTCGTATTAAATATCACGATTCCGCCACAGTTTCGCGGTTTCGCGGCGGAGGTGTGCTACCGGCATAAATCTTTGAAGGCGGTTTGGATGGTCTCTGAATTGATTATTTTTCCTTGCAAGAAGTTGTCCAAATTCCGAAAAAGGTGGTAATCAGTTGGAGCAAAGTCTGGGGAGCACAGTGGGTGGGCGGAGACATTCCAGTCCCAGTTCCTCTAATTTACCGACCGTCTCGCGTGCACTGTGTGGTCTGACGTTGTCCTGAAGCAGGAGTGGGCTAGAATTGACCGACCTCGGTTGTTGGTGTGTTTTATGAAGGTCTAAAATTGCGTATACACTAGTAACCTTTTTTAAAGGGTTTAGTAAGGGTATTGGTTAGCGCTTAATAGAATGGGCTATCGTTTGGAAATAGCGCTTTAAAAGCACATTTAAAGGGTTTTGACGGGCAGAGGGTTTGGTAAGTAAATCCTTACGAAAAACCCATACAAAACCCATTGAAAGGGATAGCGGGCCGGTCCCTGTCCATACTAATATTATAAATGCGAAATAACTCTGTCTGTCTGTAACGTTGTCACGGCTAATCCGCTGAAACGATTTCTATGAAATTTGGTATGGAGATAGCCTGAGTTCCGGGGAAGGGCATAGGCTACTTTTTTATCCTGGAAAATTCGATAGTTCCCGTGGGATACACGATGAACGTCTTCTATGCGGACGGAGGAAGAGGAGAAGGTAGTATTAAGTAAATAAAATACTTTCCGCCAGTCCGGTTGTAGTTTTAAACTTTTTAAATCGTAATTCGGGTTTTAGTTTGAAAAAAATATCCAGCCTTTGCCCGCATTTCTTCTTAGGGCTGCGCAGGGCGCCGCGGACCGGTCCGCCCGTTACGCACCATGTTATCACGGGAGCAGGGCGCTGATAGGATGTGATGTGAGTTCAACGCCCGAGCATATGTGGTCGTCATCGAGAGGGCCCTTATGGCGGCGGGCGCTTACGCTCTTATAGTTTTCATTGAATTGGCTTTAGTATAACAGCCGTGTGAAAATAGGCGTAACCGCCTGCCGCGATAAGGTCCTTATAGATTTGGACGACCACATATATTAACAAAGGCTCGTCATACGGCGAGCGGCGCGGCGACGAGCTCTCTTCACTTCTTTTACCCCATTGAGAGAAGCCAAAGGAAGGGTAATGATTTTAAGAGTCTATGTATGTATGTTTGTAAGTCTGTATGTGGCCAAAATTCGGATGTTCCACGCAAGTGTCATAGGCTATTCAAGGTTTCCTCACGATGTTTTCCTTCACCGAAAAGCTCATGGTAAATTTACAAATTGTATTTCGCACATAAATTCCGAAAAACTTATAGGTGCGAGCCCGGGTTCGAACCCACGACCCTCTGCTTAAGAGTCGGCAGGTCAAACCATTAGGCTACCACGGCTTTTATAATAATTAGAAAAAAAAAGGGAGAAATGCAAAAAATACAGAAAGTTTTTTTTTTCACTTTTTTCCGTGATAAAATCACATGTATTTTCACCCTTATTAGTTTGTGCACTTTATCCCTGGACACCCTGTATAAACATTGTAAGGGTGTGTCGAACTAGTCGCCCAGACGGGTTTTAGTGTGATTTTAGTTTAGGAGCTAGGGAACGTCTCTCTACTTATACTTGACGACGCGGTTAGCCTAGTTGGTAGTGACCCTGCCTACGAAGCTAGCGGTCCCGGGTTCGAATCCCGGTATGGACAAAAATTTGCGTGATGCGCGCTAGTATTTGTTCCTGTGTCATGGATGTTTTCTATATATTTAAGTATGTATTTCTCTATACAAGTATGTTTATCGTTGTCTAGTAGGTACCCATAGCAAGCCTAGAGCTTAGTTTGGGACTAGGTCAATTTGTGTGAGATTGTCCCCTGATATATATTTATTTACTTACATACATACATACATACTGTTAAAATCTATCCGCCCATTCGGGTAAAAAGCCGCAGAACCTCAGTTCGTTGAACCAGCGTGTAACCCCAGGTCTCTTGATTTGTGGCGAGGCGCATAACGGTTTGGCCGGTCGGGTCCCGCGGAGCCGGAGGGACCACGTGGCTGTTGGGGTTCCGTACCCACAGGGCGCCAACGGAACCCTAAGCCTCCGGTGTCTGTGCGGTGAGCTGTGTCTCATGCACCGTAATAGGTAATTAGGTAGAAAGTTGAAATTTTCACAGAGTCCCATTACCGCTATAACAATAAAAAAATTAAATTAAATTTACATGGGACAGTAGGTACACAACTTTAAAACTGACCTGCCATTTTTTCAGTCTACCCGTGATCATGGCATTCATTCTACAGGGTGTCCCATAAAGGTCCGGAGAGACAGCACTAACGCGGGCGCGTGACGGGCGCGCGATATTTCCATATAAACCGCTAGCGTGGTCAAACAGGCTGCGCCCCGTCGGCATCGCGCCCCGCTTTTGCCGCGTCCAGTCAGTGTGACGTCTCACGCTTCCAAGAAGCGGCTGCCAATAATAACAGCACATCCTCCACGTCAGAATCGTCAGATTCATCAGATTCATTTGAAATTCTTGACAACCTTGATAGCGATATTCCCGTAACGACGCTTCGAAACGATTGGCGAAACCACAGCGAGCGAGCGCGATATGGGCGGGACGCGCGCGCGATGCTGGCGGGTTGATGGCGTGAGGCCAGCGCGATGCGCGCGTGCTCTTTGTGACCGGGCGTCCCGTCCGCATCACGCACTCATCACGTCCCACTACCGTCCCGCTGGCAGTCTGTTCGAGCCTTAAGTTGCACGTCACAGTGACACCGAAGGTAGACCAGCCTCAGATGGGCCGAACCATTTTTTTCCTTTTTTTTGACGGGTGGAAATGCGTTACGCATTATCCCCACACCGTACCAGCTTAACATGACCTCAGTAAAAGTCGCATGGTTATCAAGACATTTCCAGTTTAAAGTTTAAATTGGCAAACATTTACTGAGGTCATGTTAGGCTGGTTCGGTGCGTCTCAGGCTGGTCTACCTCCGGTATCAATGTGACGTACGACTTATGGGACATGTACTTTTCCTCAAAACTATCGAAGTCAGGTCAGGAAGCTAAAAAACGCACATATAGATATTTCAATGTTCAATTTGCCATCGACGCTATCGAATACTTAGCTCACTTAAGTGAATCAGCATAATTATATCATTCCCATACATATTATACCGGAATGTCCGAAGCATACAAGGATTAAATGAGTTCAGATATTAAGAGTATGTATGTGATTAAAAATCGAATGTTCTGCTCTATCTCTTGAATTAAAATATTTGCCCATATCGGGAAACCTGGGACCGCTTGCTTCGTAGGCAGGGTCACTATCAACTAGGCTAACTGCGTCAAAAATAATAAGAATGCGTCATACAATTCGCCAGAATTTAATTAAGATTTCTTCTGTGGTTTCAGTGATAGTAGTAACGCTCAAGGTTGCAAAAAAGCGTATTCGATCCAAACGATCGCCATATTCTATCGAATAAGGACTTAAAGCTTTCCGTAGGGCCAGGGTCTGACCTTGGCCCACTAGCTCGCCAGACCTATACCCACTCTATCACCGCGGTGTAAGGTTGCGGTTTGAAAGTGCAGTAATTGGAGTCAGTGGGGCGTCTCTTGCGCAAGCCGTAGTGACGTGGGAAGCTGCGCAATAGAGCCATGGTGGCGTTTAGATGTAGAAGGTGGTATGGTGGTGGTGGTTTTGCTTTTGCAGTGATTATGGTTTTGGTTTGTGGTGAAATATTGTATGGGGTTTGTTGGAAGAGCTACTTTCAGTGTTGAAAACGTGTAAATTAGATGAAAGATTCATTTTGCGCTGCGTTAGCGCAGATCACATTTTGCCTAATTTGTATCCTGTGTTCCTCTTTGGGGCTACATCTACATAGCAACTTTTATCAATTTCGTTCCATCCTAAATAAGTAACAAACAGACCAACTCCGAATGTTCTTCAAATATGAATCACACCGATATTTTGATATATATATATGTCTAGTCGTCATCGTTTACCTGAAAGTACCTAGATTAAAATGAAACCGCGTACGAGAGCAAAGTAAAAAGTACCAGCTTGTAATCAGAATTTGGTTCAATTTCTCGAAATTGCTCGAGTACTCTCCTTTCCAAAATGGAACTCGTTTACATGAAAACCGTGCGCGAAACCTCCGCCGAGCTCCAAGAGGGCCGCATCGCAACGTAACATTGGAAAGCGGTGAGAAAGCTGCCCAAAACGCTGTTGCGAAACGCCTCTGCGCCCTAGATTTGCGCATTCGCGACTTTTGGGGGTCCGTAGTTCACGAAAGGTCCCCAGACCCCATTTTTATCCCACTGGGCGAAGCAAAAAGAAGGGTAATGCGGTTAACAGTCCATGTATATATGTATCATCGAAAATTGGATGTACTAGCTAGGATGTATGTAGCTTCTGAACTATTGGACCGATTTTAATGAATGGGGTGTCATATGATTCGTCAAAAACGTGCGAATGTCATACGCCATATACAAATTGCAAGGGTGTATCATACGAGAAGCCAATCGGATTTTAGTTTGCAACACTTTTATACATATTTTCCTTTCCATTTTGTTACCGTCCGGTTTTGTAACGGTGAAGTAACAAGCAATGGAGAAATTACGGGAAATATGATTTCTCTGATTTAAATCAAAAGTACTCCTGATTCTGAGCGGAGATCCCCGAAGATTTCCCAATAGCGAGAGAACAACGGGACGTAGTCTCTCGAAAATGATAAAAGATAGTTCCCTGTCTAGAGTTTTGAATCGAGTGGAGAAAACTTCTCGCGAGATGTCAGTTTTTTTTGACGTTTTATATCCAGCTATGCGACTTGTGTTAGCCTGATGGTATTGTGCCCTATTTGCTATGGTTGAACGCACGCTTCCGCCATGTCGTCACCGCGCGTGACGTCACTCTTTTGTTCGACGCAACGCGGAGCTACCTCTGTGCGTCAAAGATGACCAGTAAATAAAATGTCGTGTACTATGGGTACTAGGCAACGATTCATATATTTGTATAGAGAAATACATGATTCAGGAACAAATACTCGCGCTAATCACACAAATATTTGTCAATACCCGGATAGGTATCCGGGACCGCTAGCTTCATAGGCAGGGTCACTACCAACTAGGGCCTAGTTACTAGTTACCGCGTTATCACAAAGAGTACAAGAATAGAAGGCGCTCTAATACATACAAGCGTCAAATTTGGTATGATGCCAGCCAAATGTGTACGGAACCCTCAGTGCGCGAGTCCGACTCGCACGTGCCCGGTTTTTTTGAGTTTTTTATTATTTGATAGGAAATCCGCCCCTATAACACATAATAGGTACTCCGCCGAAAAAACATCGACGGACTATCATTTACGTTTCAAAAGATACAGCTCTTTTAAATTAGGATAGACGGACGGACGGACACCGCAGGCTTAATAATCGGGCCCCGTTTGGTACCCTTCGGGTACGGAACCCTAAAAAGGGAGATCCGAACGACAAACATGTCGTGGACCACTTGCGCGGACGCCCCGGTATGGCACGTTTTAATCCAATGGCTTTATCTCATGTCTCACCGTTGGAGGCACGCTTCCGCCATGTCGTCACAGCGCGTGACGTCACGCCATCATTGTTTAACGCTCCACGCGTGAACGGAGATGCCTCGGAGCTGCGATGCCACAGACAGATACACACGTCAAACTTATAACACCCCTTGTACAAGGCTGTACCTCTTGGGTCATGAAATGAAAAGTCGGTCTTACTTAACACCACTCACAATACTTTATTACATTTGAGAACAACACTTACAAAATTACTTGCCTGTCTTATAACTAAAGTAACATTCCGTTGGCGCGATTTAGGATTCCATGGACGTAACAGCGCCATCTAGCGAACCATTGTGATACTATCTATCTTGAGACTCCCCTCTTTTTGCGTTGGTTAAAAAATGCAAGGTCGAAGGTCCCACATTGCGACAAGTTCTTCTGGATTTTAACGTATTAACTTCTTTCATTACAGTGATGGAAGCAGCGCGGGCAGCCCTAAAGAGGCGTGCGCTGCGCAGTCCCCGCCGCCCCTCGCGCCGCACGTGCCACTCGGTCCGCACGGCCCGCACGGGCCACACGGCCCCCACGGTCCACACGGGCCGCATGGTCCCCACGTTCCGCACGTTCCGCATGGGCCGCACGGCCCGCACGGGCCGCATGTGCAGCATGCGCCACACGCTCCCGGGAAGAGAGAGAATCGTCCCGAGCCTAGACGACTTAGTATCGGTGAGTAATGCGAGCTGCCCCCGTATTCTGCCACACAAAAGAAAAAAAGTATAAAAGTATGAAGTCCATGTGCACTTACTGCCCTTTTGCTTTGATCATAAAGGTGGATAATAGTGGATAAAGCATTCGTCACTCTCGCACTTACATACGGATCAGAAAGTGACAACGGCCAACATACAAGATACATAACATAACGCAAACGATGAAATTTTTTTTTACTAATTAAATATTCTTGTATGCTATAAAACCATTTATCAATACGCCATTTTTTAACGTTCGTTTAAATTGTACGTTAGATTTAATCCACGCTACTCCCTTCTCTCTAACCGAAAAAACATTCCCTAAATCAAAAACGGTTTCTGTTTGTTCCGCAGGCGGGGGCGCCGGCGGCTCGCGGCGCGCCGCGCCCGCCGAGCGGCGCAGACCAGGTACACACATACAGGGCGTCTACGGCGCGTACTGTGCAGTGCAGCTCAAGCTTTCGGCACACCAAACGCTTTGAACGCGGGCCCGCGCATGTTGTAATACAACATAGCAAATTGAAACCGGCACACCGAAAAGTAACGCGTGCCCGCGGCGGGCACACGTTCGAACTGCTTCGCGCACGCGACGCGCCGCAGTCGTCGCAGACAACTCGGGCAGCGCGGCTCGTGGTGTGCGCGAAGCAGGGGTGGGGCGAACGCGTCGCATTAGCGCGGCGTCCACGCGGCTACTAGTCGTTGTATTTTTTTACAAACGCGTGGTGGATGTACGCGCGCGCCGCGCAGCATGTCACACCGAACGCACCTGCGAGGCGTACGCAACGCTGGCACGCGTTCGAAACGCGTTGAAGCTGCCTCCTGCCTGCGGTGTGCCGGGTGCCGCGTCGCTCACGGCACGCGACGCCCCTGACACGCGTTGGGTGTGCCGAAAGCTTCAGTGTTCGCACTGACGTGGAGACAAGGCAACTGCGGCAGCTAATACATACAACTACACTCTCGTTGAGGTAAGGCGAGGTAGCGCGAGCACGAGAATGTAGTTGGAGCCCTCGCGTCACCTCGCCTTGCCTCTGCTCGCCTCGTCTGCGCTCGCTCGGTCGGCTTTTGGACGCGAGTCAAAGAGCGCGGTGGGAGGGGAGGCGGGCGAGACACAGCGACTACATTCGCGCAAGTGTGTAGTTGGCACGAACCTCGCGTCACCTCGCCTCGCATTACCTTGTCGAATCTCGCCTCGCCTTACCTCGACGAGAGTGTAGAGCTGGCATCAAAATGTATAGTATTGACGTAAGCTGTCAACTTATCGCGTCACCCGCTGATGTCAATTAAGACATGAGATTATTTATGTATTTTCTTTTTTTTACAACAACAATCTTAATTAGTTAAATATAAATGATTAGTACTGTTAGAGACATAATTCATTATTGTTAGAAAGAGACATGTCGTGGTGCTATGACAGATGATACTGCCTCAAACTAGGCTAAGCCTGTTCCTTAGGTAACCGAGCTTACACATACATACATTACATTCCATACATTTTTAAACCTCAACGCAAAAAAGGTTTATCGTGTCACTGTCCAGTCGTGGTAGTACTAGTACTAAGTATTTCGTGTTGTTCCAGAGCTGCGCGTGAGTCCGGGCGGCGCGGGCCCCTCGGCCGACCCCCACCCCGCGCACCACCCGACGCACCACCACATGGTGAGTGACGTATCTGTTTCTTCACTTCCTTCTTGACAACCATGGACCGTATGAATAAAGAAAAGTATTCGATTTTACTGCTAATATTTATAAATAGAAATAGAAACATTTATTCGACGATCACAAGAAAAAAAAACAAAACAATGATTGAATATTATGAAAAGAATGGCAACACACGCAGATACCAAAATTAAACAGTAGCGGTGCAAGTTTATGAAAAGAATGGCAACACGCACAGATACCAAAATTATACAGTAACTGCAGTTACACAGGCAACCCTTCGAGCAATAATTGCCCTGTCAACCATAGCTTCTCTTACTCTAATTTCGTGAGATAGAACGAGACACGACACGCCCATAGACGGCCGGCTAAAAATTGCCGAGAAATGTTGCTCGTGCAACTGCACCTTAACGAAGGAAAGGAATATAAGATAGGTATAGGTAGGTAGGTAGGTATATGGGATATATTTGACTAATAATGACTGAAATTCATCGAAAATGAAGAATTTAGAACAAATTTTAACGGATTTGAATGAAATTTGACATACAGATAGTTGTAACCTGGATTAGCACATGGGATATTTTTTACCCCGGGAATTTTGATTGTTCCTACGGGACAAATAGATAGTTGTACCTGGATTAGCACATGTTATACTTTTATCCCGGGAATTTTGATTGTTCCTACGGGACATATATATAGCTGTACCTGGATTAGCACATGGGATACTTTTTATCCCGGGAATTTTGATTGTTCCTACGGGACATATTTATTTATTTATTTATTTATTGATAAATACGTTTACATGACATTACAGTAAGAACCAATGCGTCATGAAACTTAAGCTAGTTACAAATAAGAGACAATTATATAGATATAGATAGCTGTACCTGGATTAGCACATGTTATACTTTTATACCGGGAATTTTGATAGTTCCTACGGGACAAATATATAGCTGTTCCTGGATTAGCACATGGGATACTTTTTATCCCGGGAATTTTGATTGTTCCTACGGGACATATAGATAGCTGTTCCTGGATTAGCACATGTGACACTTTGATCTCGGGAATTTTGATAGTTCCTACGGGACATATAGATAGCTGTACCTGGATTAGCACATGGGATACTTTTTATCTCGGGAATTTTGATTGTTCCTACGGGACATATAGATAGCTGTACCTGGATTTGCACATGGGATACTTTTTATCCCGGGAATTTTTATTGTTCCTACGGGACATATAGATAGCTGTACCTGGATTAGCACATGTGATACTTTTATCCCGGGAATTTTAATAGTTCCTACGGGAAATATAGATAGCTGTACTTGGATTAGCACATGTGATACTTTTATCCCGGGAATTTTGATAGTTCCTACGGGACATATAGCTGTTCCTGGATTAGCACATCGGATACTTTTTGTCCCGGGAATTTTGATAGTTCCTACGCAATTAGCGATATACGGACGGACGGAGTCGCGGGCAAATGCTAGTTATCAGTTATTTAATACTAGCTTCTCCTACGCCGTCCGCTTAGAAGTCTCAAGCTTCTCCCTCAGGAACTGTATTTCCCGGGACAAAAAGTGTTCTATGTCAATCCAGTATAAGGACTATCTCTGTTCCAAATTTAATTCAAACCTGTTCAGCCGTCCATACAAACTTTTACATCTGTACTAATATTAAGATGGAAGATTTGTTTGTATTCGATAAACTCTGAAACTACTGAACCAATTTTAATAATTATTTCACCATTAGAAAGCTACATTATCCATGTGTAACACAACTATATTTTATTTAATTATATTAGTAGGATAGTAGGGGACTAAGAATGTAAGTAACAGACATCTGTCTGTCTGTTACAATTAGATGTAGATAAGTAATTACTTATTATAATTAAAAAGGCTATCTATAATTTCAACTGTTACAGGAAATTTCTGAGACCTCTTCAGGTGCACCTGAGGTAGTTGCACATGTTGCCCAGAAGGATTCTGTCGGTACCGATGCCTCTGCCGCGGGATGCGGAGTGATTGTAGTGCGGCCAGGTTGAATGGAGTTTGCGAGCAGAAGCCAAGTTATTGGTTTTTGATGGGGTTTTAGGAAAGATACCTACATGTTTTAGCCGAGTTTATTTGCTCTGCTAAAATAAAAAATTTGCCTTTAAAAAGTACTAATTAGACAGAGATCCGACCATATAAACTCCCATGTTAAATTCTGTTTTGCTAGAAAGAGATAGAAACAAATCTTTAATGGCTTATATCTTGGTTATTTTTATAGTTATTAAAATTTTTTTTTTCACTCTTTGGTACATGAATGACTTTATTAAAACAAAAAAAAAACATGCATATTCCATATTTATCCTAAAGCTCTAACTAAATCATCCAACATCATTAGGATCCGGTATTATTCTATGCAAATTGTCTTACACTACACTTCCGTTAAAAATTGTTTCTCTTCTCTCGGTCAGATTTTTTCTTTCCATTTATCTGTCACTGAAGACCTTGAAATACACACCATTACTAAGTTATTTCAGCCGGTCTGAGTTTCCGACTTCGCGGCAAAGGCGTCCCCTCTTGTCCGTTACATATTATATTACAGGTATGACTTCTGTTTGTCCAGGACACGAACCCCCTGGAGGGAGCGGCCGAGGGCGGCAGCGGCGCCGGGTCCTCCGACGGAGAGCTGTCCTCGAAGCCCGGTGACAGTCCGAGCCGGAAGCGGAGGCGTATCTCGAGACACAGGCCTTCAGGTAACAACTACTTAGTTTCTGTGATGTGGAATGCCTGGACGCCTAGCACAAGTGGGCTACGATCTACAAACCCAGCCTCTCAGGTCAGGTCTCGTTTCTTTGCACTCGTTGCCCGTTTGTTTTGTATGTATATTGACGATATTGTCGTGTGCTTCAGGAGAGAGCAACGTGACGGCGCCCGCGCCGGCGGCTGAACGGCGCACCCCCCGGCACCACTACCAACCCCCGTGAGTGTCTATTTTTTTACTCTATTTTAAACATATAAGTACAGTACGATTATTTCCACTTTGACACTCGGCAATTCTCGACGTTCATCGGGAGAGATCGGAAGTGTAAATGACACGAGACACATTGCTGCATATTCATAATATCATAGTTTGCACTTACAATCTAAAACAGTATTTTTACAGTAGACCTATAAATAACACAGATGTGGCTTGATTTAATTATTACATCGCATTACCAAAAACACAAGTCAAATATTAAATTAGTACAAGGGAATTTACAATAAGTACTAATTGTATGATTAATAATGAAACCATACACGCTGGGATTCAAATCTGGGTGGTACGGAGGCAAACACAACTGGAGTGTGGTCATACTCTCCCAAAACTTTATCCACATTAAATTGGGAATAATTCTCTTTATGACGTATCACATCATAAAGTTCAGGTCACATATGTCATAAAAAATTGATTATAGCCTATTTGAATATTTAGAATATTGATGAAGTCTCTATACTTAGGTTGAGGTTTTATTATTCATTATACTAAATAGGTTTGAATATTTTATGTGAGTAAATTCTAGGATTTTATGTACTCTATGTGAAAACACGAATCTTTACGATTAAAACCGAGATGTCCCGAGTGTCAAAGTGGAAATAATCGTACTGTATGTTTATATTTGCCTATCACCCATAGTGCAGTCGAGGACAGAAAGTTGTTTACACTTTTTCACCTTGTTCCATTGTAATAAGGTCCAAAAGTGTAAACATCTTTCTGTCCCCGGCGCTTTGTTTGGGACTAGGTCGATTCGTCTGGCACTGTCCCCTGATATTTATTTATTATTTTATTTATTAAGGTCCCGTAAGGAAAAAACGGAACCCTTGTATAGGATCACTCGCGTCCGTCTGTCACAGTCAATTTGCTCCGAAACTACTGGACCGATTGAGATGAAATTCTGTGCACATATGTAAGTCGGTGATCCAAACACGAACGTGTAACGTAAATAAATGAATTCGGAGCCACTATTATAGGGGGGTAAAACAGAAAACTAAAAAAAAAAAAAAGTTTTGTAAACTAAATCGTGTGACATATCAAATGAAAGGGCTCGTTATTTGAGACTCAAATATATTTTTTTTACAATTTTAAAACGAATAGTTTTGAAGTTATTTAAGAAAATAGGCGAAAATTTACCATTTCCTCCTCCCATATCTATCCACGCGAGTTTGACTCGCATTGGTCCGCTTTTTTCAAGTACTCGGCAAGTCGTGTTATCGGTAAGATTTTGTCGCAGCCGGCGGGTGCGGTACGTGAGCGGCGGCGGCGCGCCGCTGTGGCGCGAGCGCGTGCTGGAGCAGCACCACGCGCCGCTGCTGCTCGACATGAACCAGGTACGGCACACGTCACACCCGACGACCCTTTACGGGAGCGGACCTGTGAAAACTGCTAGGTGATTCCGCTGAGGCAGAGACGAGCAGAGCCCTCTTCCAGCTCTAGCCTTCGAGTTAAATCTAACCATTTGTGAAACAAGATTTTTTTTCTTCAAACTGTTGAACTTGGTGCTTTCAGAAATATTAAGTAGTAGAATTATATTAATAGTTTAATATAATCCTACATACATAATTATGTGTATAGTTATAATTATGTATGTTGCCCTGCGGAATTTAAAAGGCAGTAAGTGCACCACGGCCAACTATATCTTGATCTCATACAGATTGCCAGTTGTTTAAAGTTGGAGATCAATTTACAGTGGCCGTGTTACACTTACTGCCTTTTACATTCTGCAGGGCAGATGACTGAGTAAAAGTGTATAAGATTTTCCTCTGATATAAACTTAACAATTCTAAAATTACAATCCTAACATTCCAGATTTCTCGCGCGCGTTTGAGCGCGCTCGGCGGCGGCGTGGGCTGGCCGCATCCCCACCCCCACGCGCATGCGCATCCTCATCCGCATTCGCATCCGCACGCCCATCCGCACCAGCATCCTCATCCGCACCGCGACCAGCGGACGCAGGTATGTCGGGAGCGGGGCGCAGGGGTGGGAGAGGGGGGTGCAGATATACTGACATATAGTTGTTTTTTTTAAACAAGTAATGGTGGACTTATTGTCCTGTGGCATTATTGGTCAATCGAGTAAAAAAGCGATCGAAAATTTTCACAGAAATAGAAGAGAGACAAAAATAATGCATACATTATTAGCATAATATGTATAAAAATATATGATTCAAAATTCATGAATGATTTGATTTAATAATTGATTCAGAATAAATGCCAGCTCTAGAATGAGGAAAATGGAAAAACACGCAAAATTGAGAACCTGTTCCTACTTAACCAAATCTATGTTATACCAAAAGAATTTCGGCAGATCTTTTTCAAATTAATTTTATATACATACTTACTAATAACATAATTACAATTAGAAATCATAATTTTGTTCTTATGTAGTCTTATATTGAAACTATATCTCAGGATAATGCTGCATCACCCTGGATCCCATGGGAAAACTTGGGGATGAAATTTCAACAGTTAATTAAACGATATCTGAAAAAAAAAATAGGGATATGTATTTGGAAACATCGTCATTACACCATCAAACTACAAAGACCTTTTCTTAAGGTGAATTTAGAAGTCAAATTCAAGGTGAAAATATATTGAACGATGAAATAATGTCAAAGTATAGGATGTATCTGATATGTCAACAGTGATATTGTCACAATTAAATGACCACTTTTGGATCTTGTCGTTGTTTCGAATTAAAACGACAACGTACGAAAGTGATTCGAGTTTTCAATATGTGAGAATTTTCAACAGATCCGCGAAGGACACACACACGCGTAGGTCTTCATAATACACCATTACTCGCCAAGAGTTAGGACGTTGTTGATTATAAAAATACACTGATATATTTAGTGAGGCGTACACCTTATTGGTCTATACAGTGCTATCCACGTGGATTCATTTTCAGCATCCATTATTGGATTCGAATGGTCTCGTTGTACAATTGGATCCAATTCGAACTGGACGTTTGGATCCATTTGTAACTTGTAGACTTTGTACACCTGGATCTATTTGTGACCGTTAATTGACTCGAATGGACTCCTCGTGCATTTGTATCCATTTATAACTAGTCCATTTGTGTCCATTAATGGATCCTGATTTTAGATCCTTTTGGAGTTTGTTTTAACACAGAATTGTATTTAAAAGTAGCTTTATCATTTTCTTAGAAATGTTATACGCTACAGTGAGAAAGGTTTTTTCTTAGCCTAGCGTATGATATTCCTAGAAAAATAGGAATTACTTTGAAATGCGGTTTTGAAAGACAGGATGTCTGTATAACACTGGAAAAAAGTGTAGGTTTTTTTATGTTGTTCGCCGTGTGATGGGATGCAAAATGTGTCTGGGCATAGCATATGTATTAAGAGAGTTATGTTAAGTTATTTTCTAAGTTAAGTTTAGTATTTGACGGGCGTAGTTGTCGGTGAAGCTATAATAAAGAGGTGATGAAGTTGTGCTAATTATGTCCCACTCTTGAGTTTAGATTTCGCGTAAAATACAGTCTGCTTATATAGTGTAAATTCAAACTAAAGTCTGTTATTTAGTAAATTGGCGACGTCAAAGAGCTTTTTGTTGCGTCGGTAATATGGAGTCAATTTACTAGCGTTTCGACTAGACCGACCTTGCTGAGAAGCGCCGCAATAAACTCTAGCAGAAGGTCATTATTTCAATAATAAAATACAATAATACTTTAAAGTTAGTAACATCACAGAATAATAAATTATAAAACTGGTTCAATATTAATAATAAATGTTTTATACATGATATTTACCTCTAATTATTATTGTAGCTTAATCTTTTACATTAAAGATGATCTCGAAAAAAATCATGATATAATTATCGGTTGAAAAACATATTACACTCACTTCCGTAGATTCAAACGTATTTATATCTGTACATTAAGGTTCACAATTACATATAGATACAGCACCTACTGTAAAAGGGTAATGAAAAAAAGTGAGGGATGGGGGATGTTACGCAAACACCTTTGCTCAACAGCGTGACATACTCAAAGCTAATTTAAAAAAAAAACCTAAATCCATTAACAAAGAGTCACCGACAACTAGCACGTAGCGCTCGCTTCGCTCGTTGCGCGCTGACGAGTCACGTGTCAGGTGGCGGGCGTCGGCGAGCTTTGGGGCGCCGCCGTGCTGCCCAGCCTGCCGCTCAGATACCAGGTACAGCCGGGGACCGATTGGGAACGGGGATTGAGGACTATGTGACTTGGGGTTTGGGGTTTATGTGGCGTTTTTGAAATGCATTCTATGATATATTGATTATAGAGATAAATTTTTTATTAGGTGATTTAGGAACATATTATCATTCATTTGTTTAGGTAGGTATTTAACTAATTGTTATCAAACAACGTGATAGTTCGGCAGCAAGAGCAGAACACTGATACGTTAAAGTTCGACGTGGTCTGTGTTTAAGTACATTTATCTAAAGATCAGTTCATTAATTCGGTTCTCAGACGGTAGTTTCATTAAAATTTGTAGTGTCACGTGACTTCTGAAATGTAAAATAGTACAGTTTGCAAACAATGGGACATGTGCCTTTTAAGAATTCAATTGTTACTTTGGTGCGGCACTTAATTTTGAAATGCACTATTATATTGTATTAGATTATGTGAAATCACAAAAATCTCACGTCTAAAGTGTCTTCAAGTATACGGGGCCAAGTTTGAGCTGTTCAAAGCCAAGTAGTATATACGAAAATCACACACGCGATTTTTAATAACAAATGACGCTCAGGGCCTGTTTCACTGTAAATTTATCTGCTAGTTAAAGCCAAAGCCCTTGTCTATTTTAAAGTGTAAGAAAGGGAAAGGCCTTAATTTATCTGTTAGGAATGCTTTAATTGACGGTTGTAAAACGGGCGATTAGTATTTTTTGTAAAGACGTTGGTACGTTGAAATGTTAGTTAGCTAAAAATCTTCTCTATCATCAATATATTGTAGAATGTATGTCTGTAACAATATAAGTGATTGCACAAAAGCTAAACTTTCTACAAAGAACAGGTATATCTGTAGCTTTAGTGAGAACGGATACAACTCAACCTAGCTCGTAATAAAAAGGGTATATCTCATAAACAGAATATACTAGACTTATACTCTTTTTTACTTGAACTACAGAAGACTTGTATCCTACGTTTCAGTAGAACTACTGATATGAGAACGAATAACGTATTGCTACTCGGTGCTTAGATGAAAGAAGTAACACAATTGTGAAATTGATTCCCATGTACAAAGGTAAAAAGTATGAAATCAAAGTAAATACAAAATTTGTGGAAAAATCACAAGGTTTAAAGTGTAATAACTACGTCAGTTGTTTACGTTTCAGATTATTGAACATGAGAGGTCATACATCACAATAATGATTCTGTCTGACGGTTCATTTCATGGTAGCGCTTACTGTCCTTCAAGGATTTTGCAATCAGAGATCCAGATGTTTTTGATTCTGCTCTAATGTGCAAAAATTTTAGTGATTTTTTTATAAATCGAGTGCACTATACAACTAATCGCAATTTAGAAAAATATTATTTTCCTAGTTAAGATTTTTTTCTTATGACGCATCTTCAAAATTACTTCTTTTGTCTATGTGCCGACGTGCCATCGAAAACTATTCGTTGCTGATTCTCGTAGACAGTCGAGTTATTGTACTACTTATATTGTGGTTAAACCGCCTTTTAAGCTTGATACGAGGCGGTGGTGGATAATTATACATAGCTTATTTTGTGACCTTTTTTTTAATACGCTGGGATGAATGCTACTGTTACTGTTTTTGTATATCTTTATTATACCTTAAAATTAACCTATATTACCCATATTAAACGAGCAATTTTTGTGTGATATAAAATTAGTTTTATCCTAAGCGTTGTTGACTCTTTTTCGTTACTAGCTTCTATTTTCGATAGTATAGTCCGTTTAAGGAAAATTTATAATAAAAATAAGATTAAAACTAACCTTTAATATGTAATTAATTATGATAGCTAAAACTTGAATATGCTTGTGTGTGTACTAATAAAATATGTTTATATTAAAATAGGCTACATTTTTAACATCACGCTTTGAATGAAATTGCACATAGTCATACCATAAATATATTAATGAGATATAATAAAAATAAATAGACTCAAACCTTACTGGTTTAAGCGATAAAGTGCACCGAGCTTACTGAGCTATACAAATAGATCAATTTTCCTCTAACTAACAATCATTCTTAGTGTTCGAAGTCGAAGTCATATTAAATGACTTATAAATACACATCGCTAACTCGTGGCATTTAGGTAGCACTTGACAGTTACTAACAGACTAGTGATGTGACAATGTTCTTCCTGTACGAGTCGAGAAAAGGGAACCAATTAGAAAAAATGTATTTTCAATCATTTAATATATGACATTCGTGATAAACAATTAATAATTGTTCTAAATTTTTACAAGTTCAAGACTTCACATGCTTGTTCATATTAAATGTCTTGCAAACTATATAAACATTGCAACGGGTGCATTTTACCTTGTCACCTTGTAGTACCTAGGAGTTCTGAATGCTCTCTAATGAATGATTATTTGGAAAAATTCTAGGTGTCGCGACACGTCTCGTAATAATTATTAAATGAATGACAATATCATAATATTGACATTGATGTTTTTAAACTAGTGATCAAAATCAAACTTTATGAAGTCATCATATGTTAAGACCGTGTAGGTAATATTAATTTATTATTTTATCTTATCTGAAAAGACACTTAGAAAACTTGTCTCATCACTAATCTGTCAAGTGCTACCTTAATGCCACGAGTTAGCGATGTGTACTTATAACTAAAACACCACAGAATCCTGTCATATTTCGTTTACACACCGTCGAAAAGTAATGTCATGAATTGGTGCCGCTCAAAGGCAGCAGTGGCAGTTGCCATTTATTTTTCTGATTGATTGAGGCGGCAAATAATGATCGGACCTTTGAGGAGTCATGCTGGTCGGAGTGTGAGAGTATGAGTGTCAACCGAAACACGTCTACCGCTGAATATAAACCCCCAAAGATCTTCACCGTGATAGGTCCTGTGCCACTCGCACATGATGCGAGCTGGTTATTGGAATAGAATATAATAAATAAATAAATAAAATAAATAAATATCAGGGGACAATCTCACACAAATTGACCTAGTCCCAAACTAAGCTCTAGGCTTGTACTATGGGTACTAGACAACGATAAACATATTTATATAGAGAAATACATACTTAAATACATAGAAAACATCCATGACTCATAAACAAATACTCGCGCTCATCACACAAATATTTGTCCATACCGGGATTCGAACCCGGGACCGCTAGCTTCGTAGGCAGGTTCACTACCAACTAGGCTAACCGCGTCGTCATAATAGAATCATAAATAAAATTACAACTCATATTACGAATAAAACGATGTTTAGATATAATTGAAGTAATCTAAGAAAGAAGCGGCCGTGTGCAATATTATAATTTTCGTACATACAGGGTGTTAGGTAATGAGTGGATAAACCGTGATCTGCTGATAGGGGGCACTTAGGTCGTTCTAATAATGATAAATGAGGTTTAGTAAAAGTGCCACGGTTTTCGAGATATTTGGACTTTTTTAATTTTTTAGGAAATTGACACCCTTACTCGATTTTTTGGTCGTGGTTAGTGTACTAAAATGTTTTTTTTTTATTTTATTTTTAGCTTATTATTGTTCAATAGTTGTGTTATCCGATAAACATTACCATTTTGGCGTAACTACCGTGGTTTAATTTAAAAAAAATCGCAAACTTTAATTTTGCATCTTCGATCGATCATTTACCAAATTTTGAGCTCTTGCGGTTAAAAAAAAAATTACTATCACATGGTAGCCAATGAGCTAAAAAACATGCCCATTTAATAGAGATTTTAAAACAGTAAACATCTTTTTATTTAAATATTAGAATAAAAAACAACATCAGTTTTCCGCAATCGATTCGATTATTTCCTGTGATTATTTCATATTAAATTTGTGCTCCACAATTCCAAAGCGTACCTAATTATGACAAACTTTTCCTTGCGAAAATAAAAATACTGGCCACTAATTTTGTGAAACCTTTTATTGAAAAAAAGTAACGATTTGTGATCCGAGCGAAGCATTACACCCTTTTGTTGCAATAATAACAATACTGGGCAGTACTTTTTTTAATGCCATTTATTCGAAATTTAGCCATCCATACTACCGGATTTTTAATCGAGTACATAATGCGTTCACTGAAGGCAGAATTCTTGGTCAGGGTGTGGGTGGAACAAGTGGAGGAAGACCCACCCGAGGAGATGACGAGAATGTTTTGGACCGAGTTGAAGCAGATCCTTCTCTATCCGTGCGTGATATGGCAAATTACCTGGGTTTATCTGTATGAAAAGTGCATACTACATTAAAAGTACACCAATTACACCCATTTCACGTCCAACGTGTGCAAGTTTTATTGCCTAGAGATTATCCCTTAAGAGTAACTTTTTGTCGAGTGATGCTGCGTCGGATGCGTGAAGACCCAGACTTTTTTAACAAGATACTGTGGTCGGACGAATCATCTTGCCGTCAAGATGGCTACATGAATCTACACAATCTGCACAGTTGGCAGTTAGATAATCCTCACTTAATGAGATAGGATAGATCTCAGTACCAATTTAAGGTAAGTCTTCTCATGATCACGGTATTCACGGTTGTTGTAATACGATAAAAACGTCAAGGTTTAATTAATTATGCTTTTTACCACGATGAATCCCCTATCTATTACAAATATTAATTTTAGGTAAATTTGTGGACCGGTATCTTGAATGGCGAAGTGATCGGCCCCTTCGAGCTGCCATCTACTCTAAATGGAGATAATTACTTGGAGTTTCTTCAAAATGATCTACCTATCCTTCTGGAAGATGTGCCGCTTGCACTAAGGCAAGTAATGTGGTTACAACAAGACGGTTGTCCCGCACATTACGCAGCACGAGTGCGACAGTACTTAACTGCCGCATTCCCAGAACGATGGATTGGCCGGTTAGGCCCAATACTATGGCCTCCGCGTTCACCGGATTTGAACCCCTTAGATTTTTTTTATTGGGGTTGTCTCAAAGAGAAAGTGTACAGCCGTCCAATTACGAGTCTTTCTGGGTTACGAGAGCGAATAAGAATTGCTGCTCAAGAAATAGGGAACTCTGGATACACCAGATTCGTCAGGCGTTCCTTTATCCGACGATGTAGAGCTTGCATTAGGGCTGGTGGACGTCAATTTGAGCACATTATTTAACTTAACTTTATTAAAACATTTCCTTTTTATGTTTTTTTATTTCACAGATAGCATTAGTTAAATCATTCATTAGAAAAACCGGCTTCCTTGCTACTCCAATACCTACTTTTTTAAGTTTTATTTATCAAAACCAATAAATGTTTACTGTTATAAAATCTCTATTAAATAGGCATGTTATTAAGCTTATTAAAAGGATAAAAAGCTGTCGGGATATTTTTTAAATTTCGAATAAATGGCATTAAAAAAGTAGTTAGTGTCCGGTATCGTTATTATTACAACAAAAAGGTTGTAAAGCTTCGCTCGGATCACAAATCTTTACTTTTTTCAATAAAAAGTTTCACAAAATTAGTGGCCAGTATTTTTATTTTCACAATGAAAAGTTTGTCATAATTAGGTACGCTTTGGAATTGTGGAGCACAAATTTAATATGAAATAATCACAGGAAATAATCGAATCGATTGCGGAAAACTGATGTTGTTTTTTATTCTAATATTTAAATAAAAAGGTGTTTACTGTTTTAAAATCTCTATTAAATGGGCATGTTTTTTAGCTCATTGGCTACCATGTGATAGTAATTTTTTTTTTCACCGCAAGAGCTCAAAATTTGGTAAATGTTCTATCGAAGATGCAAAATTCAAGTTTGCGATTTTTTTTTAATTAAACCGCGGTAGTTACGCCAAAATGGTAATGTTTATCGCATAACACAACTATTTAACAATAATAAGCTAAAAAGAAAATAAAAAAAAAACATTTTAGTACACTAACCACGACCAAAAAATCGAGTAAGGGTGTCAATTTCCTAAAAAATTAAAAAAGTCCAAATATCTCGAAAACCGTGGCACTTTTACTAAACCTCATTTATCATTATTAGAACGACCTAAGTGCCCCCTATCAGCAGTTCACGGTTTATCCACTCATTACCTAACACCCTGTATATATTTAAGATGAAAATACGAGGGAAGGCAAATATTATGGTAGCCATACAAAAAGGCCGATCAAGAAAAGTCCCATAGATCGCCCAAGTGATATTGGTTTCAATAAAAAAAAAACAAAATTAAATGACAGATGTTGGAAAATGACAGCTTTCACGTAAAACCCAACGGCTCGGATTCAACTGAGCCCATTTATTATTATTTTTATTACGCTAGTAACGACTTTCAGAATGTCGCTGTAATCACTATAAAAAAAAGAACACTATAAAAAAAAAGAGCACACTCCTTTCGCTAAACTTTCAGAGTGAATGTTGAAATTAAATTGAATATTTATAGTAAACAACACACTTATCTATCTTGTAACATCGTCATTAAAATAGTTAATAAAGACCAAATTTATCCAATCCCCAGATATATACATCTGTCAGTTAGTTATAGTTGTATGATAGAAAAGGGCGGAGCTAAAATTTATCTGACAGTGTTATCTGGAGATTGAATAATCGGGCCAAGTTAGGTTTTCACCACCGCCTCAGGGGTATTGTTAAAGCTTCTAACACTGATCGACGCATGGAGAGCATGAGGCATTGTAACCGGAGCGCAGGCGCCGATTCTGTTCACATTAAGAATTTCAGGGACTGAGCTACCAACCAATTCAAAAAGGCAGTTTACGCATTTACGTTTATACTCAAGGTGCACTTACACGAGCAACTTTTCACGGCAATTTTTAACCGGCAAATTAATGGGCGTCTCGTTCTATCTCACGAAATTAGAACAAGACAGCTATTTGACGGGCAATTATTGCTCAAAAAATTGCCCGTGTAACCGCACCTTTATAATGTCATTTTCTTTTGGAAGGCAGTCTAGACTTTCATCAAACGATTTTCTATGGGCCGTATTAATATACACGTTAGAATTGACAGCGTTTACTTTGACGTATCTTGAGACAGGCATTTCAGTCCAGATTAGTTTATTAATTGCCTTTGGACGCGTTCTAAGGGCGGTAATAATAAATTTATCTTTAGTGAGACGCCGGTTTCAGGACGTGTCTGAAAGACAGTTGTCTATGACGACGTGTCTGCTAGATATGTTATTAATATGCCCCTAAGTTGTGTTGATGAACGAATTTAGGATAAAATTCGTGTCAAATATATTTTTATTAACACAACACAGTAAAAGAACAACGGTAAGACAATAAATAATGATAAAAGCGTGAGCACAGCTACGCTGAATTTAAAAATGCCCTCAGTAATTGTAGAGATTTCTTGAAATATTAAATTTAATTACACATAATAAGTTTAATTTTATGAACAATAATAAAATTAATATATTTGACAAGTTATTTTAATTTAATTTGGTCATACATCGACATACATTTTAAATAGAATAAAGGCATGCGGGCTTTGGCTTGGTTTTATTGTTTTAGTTCTTCTAAGTAGTTTACACAATTAATAAATAAATTAAAGTGATTATGTCAAATAAAAATTAGATGATTTGACATCTAGTTTTATCTCGTTTTCTACAAATCCTATTTATTTTATAGGATAATATTATCCTATATATGCTTTACGTTGTTATTTTGTCTATATGTCCAGTCTTATTTCAGGAATTATTTCTACTACCAACAACGGTATAAAATGTTCTCTTACTATTTCTATCAACCCAGTTTATCCCGCTTCTAAAACTACTGCTTTAATTAATTGAGTTAATTACGTAGATATGCTAAAACTTGACTTTTTTTTCGTGTTTTTGGCTCTGTCTATTAGAACCCTTTTTCATGATCCAATCATGAGCTCGAGATGACTTTTTGCATATTTGGATCCATTAATGAAATTGACATTTTACACTTGGATCCATAATGAATAAAACATTTTACATTCGGATCCATCGACGTATTAATATACTGTTATGTCGATTACTGAGAATGTATGCCATCAAATTGGATCAAACAACGCACTTAAAATGAATATCGTTTAACACCTTAAGAGTCAAGTTATATTTTTAAATACCTGTCAAGTCCCGTCATATTTGACGGCGACTGTACAGAAACTTAACGTTTATTATCTCTAAAATTACACAAATTATTCGTATTGTTCTTTAATACCCAAACTTGCTGTATGTACTTTTTTTTCCAAACCTTACCAAGCCCGCATGCCAGAATATACTTTTATCTTAAACTCCGCGCCTGCGCTCCTCGCTCGTAGCCGTGTCGCTATAGTAATGTATCTAACACTGATAGCGCAGTAGCCCGACCCCGCACGTCGCCACGGAAATTGACAGGTGTAACACTTGCCAAACTTGTCAAACCAAACACCTATCACACCATGTATTCCTGGTACTTTAATAATTCTTTACTACGCTGTTTTTTTGTATAAGTTGAGTGAGCTGTAGCCAGAATATTCACCTCTCGCTCACACTAGAGTATGCGCAAGAGTACCTATTCTCTCGCTCGCACTCAACAAGTATGAGCAGGAGACATATTGATGGCTACAACTCTCACGCACACACAGTAAAAGCAAAGTATTCATAAATAGTACTCGGCTGTCTATCTGCTGTCACAGTTTCTGGCCAGACATCGAGATTTTTAGAGTTAAATTTAATGAAATTTATGGAGTTCCTTTATCGATAAACTCATTTATCGATGTTTTTCGCCTAAATAGTAACAATGTATTTTTACTGCAACTATTGATAACGAAGATAACGATAAAGAAGAACACGATGATAAGTTAAAAAGTCCTGACGGTGAAGTTAAAAAATCACTTTAAAACGGAGAAGCGGAGTATTGAGTTAACCAAAAAAAAATGTTTTTATTATTCGTACAATAAAAATTAATTTTTACAAACAGAAACTGGGAGCGATCACTAGTATGGCTTATCGGTATACGAACTCCCTAGTTGTCATTTGATTTTGCCCCAAAATTCCGATGTCTGGGCATAATACTGACAGATGCCAGAGAGTGACAGCGTTAGATAGCCGAGTACTAGTGATTCTCTGGTTTTACTGTACTGTACTTATGACATGATATTTTCACGAGCTTCTATACGCTTCGATTGCCTAAATTCCTGGTACTTTTTATACTGTGTCCATTTTGTATATGAGTTAAGACTTTACAATAGAAAGTGACCTTTATTTTTTATTCGCCTTATGGATAATTTGAGATTACAAACCAATCCACGAGGCTGTGTTGAACAGCCAATCAAAATTGTTTTACCGAGCTCTGATACGTCAAAACGTGTCATTGCTCTGCTCCTATAGACTGACGAACTGAATCACGTGGTTTTTTTTTGTATATCTAAACATATTCAGTATAGTTCGGAACAATATTTCTACCTAAAAAACGACTTTAAATGTTGCTTTCGATTGATAAATTCTATGAATGTTATTTAAAAATGTACTCCCTTGAGCTCTCTTTATTCAGGTGTGGTTTACCTTGTTTTTCTGTACTCCAAGATTTATAACGCACTTAAATCAGGAATTTATAATAGTTTTGGTATGTGATTTGATATCAGTATATCTGAAAGATACTCCAAATATATAGGTTCAAAGAACACGGGCCGTCGACAGACAGATCTCGGCCTGTCAGTTCATCGTGTTAGACTATCAGTTTCTTTTATGATTTCATACATTTTTGCTCTTTAAGTGAAATAAGCCCCCGAATATCTAATCTCTAGTTATTTCATACAAATATATCCACTAATTTCTCTAACCAACCATTTCATCAGTTAATATAACATTAAGCACTTGCTTGAGTAGAAATTGTTAACCCTAACATATTTAAATCCAATTTCCTTTTCACGGTATTTTTAATCACCTGTCAATTTACCGCAAACGGCTATAGGATAATTTTAAGGTTTTCTTGTGACGCCGCCCTAGATCCAGTGTGACGCTTCGGGAGTGGCGCTTGGGGTAGAACTGACACTGTATCGCAACTTTGAAACTATTTGTTTTTATAAAAACATTTGGTAGTAGCCTAAGTGTAACAAATATGTCCATCTGACTACATATTTTTGAGTTTTATTTCTGTCTGTCCTGACAATTACGAACAAAAAAATATCAGCCAAATCGAGCCGTTCTCATGTGATGCGCAATTGCAATTGATTTTTATTTATATAGATGTTGAAATCATTAAAAATTTTAACCACATTAGTTTCGTGCAAAATAATCAAGATACAAATAGCGACGGATTGATTCTGATCTTCATCTAGTTTTAGAGATGCGAGTTTACGTGTTGTATTTTAAGTTTCTTGTAAGATGTTTTGTGCGAGGACGATGCCAATAATAATAATAATGGTATTGCTCTTCTTAATGGGAAATAAGCATGAAATTATTTAAAAAGTAATTCGTGTAACAAACAATAGAGAAAAAATATTTTTCGAATAACTATAAAAATAACCAAGATGCCATTAAAGATTTGTTTCTATCTCATTCTAGCAAAACAGAATTTAACATGCGAGTTTATATGGCCGTAGTGCACGCTGACGTCACATGTCGGATCTCTCTGTCTAAATAGTGGTTTTTAAATATATTATCCGTATTTTTTGGCCGATTCTAATTTAACTTTTTGCCATCTCTTGTACGGTATTTTCAAGTTTTGTTAAGAAATGCGATAAAAAAATTCATGCATATTCCCGATTATGAGAAAGATTTCCCAACTCGAGCTTCAGAGATTTGAAGGATCGTCGTCGCACGTTTTACTTTGTGATAGCGTGCCGTGAACGTGACAGCTTCTGTGTCTATCTGATCTGAATACGCTTGCAGGTATTCTATATTAATCTGTACGAGTCACTTTTTTTTATGTTTCCCGTAAAATATAGTTAGGAAGTTTTCAGATTTTTCGGTTCATAAACTTCGGAGATAAGGGGGGGGGGGTGGGGTGTCATTTTTTAACATTTTTGGTTATAAATCAAAATGTACGTCACGGAAAATTATAAAAAAATTGTTTTGAAATGTGCAGATTAAGCCCTTTCATATGACATCCCATTTGATATAATCAAATCACTTTCATTTTTCAACAAGCAAGCAACAAGCAAGTTATACAACTATGTCAAATTTCAAGTTGATAGCTTGTGTAGTTGCTGAGAAAAACTGCTGTGACAGACAGACAGACAACGAAGTCTCACCATGAAGGTTCCTTTTTTACCATTTTGGTACGGAACCCTAAAAATCATATGAAACCCCGTTTATTAAAATCGGTCCAATAGTTCAGTGCTAGAGTGGGACATCCGATTTTTGGTCACATACATGCAAATATGTACTTAAAATTATTATCCTTCTTTTGACTTCTCTAAGTGCCTGTCTCACTATCGATAAGTAAATTTATCTGCCACATAAAGTTATTCCTCTCCTTATCTAAGTGTACAGGGAAAGCGCTTAATTTATATGACAGTTATGCTTTATTCGACGATTGTAATCGATCGATACCAACCCCCTCCCCTAGGTGGCAACATTTGACAAACTACTCCGTCAAATTATGAATATTGGTTTTTTAAGTCTTCGTATCACCCGGATTAATGTCAAAACATGGTGGATGTTAACGTCACGGCACGTTGTCGCTATTTGTCTATGATACGATATGCATGACAGGATTGTAAAGACCTAGATAAAACCCTGCCTTGCGTACTGAACGAAACGAAATACCTGATAGAAGTTAAGAATTCTGTCTGTTGTTCCCATCAACTAACAAATTTTCTGGCTGAATTAACGTTCTGTCTCATTCTGTCATAACTGAAAACGTCAGAATTGGATGATTGAAATGCTTTTGTGATTAACTACTGTGTATGCACGTTTTCAAATGCTTCAGTATCTTTCGAAATCATCTTTCCTGTTACTGACAATTCTTTGGTAATATATTACATGGTTCTGAAAGCTCTTCCCCTCCTGTGCTTAAGCTTCTTTATTGTTTTTCATGAGCGAGTATCTATCATAGTTATTACTTTATTACTAATAGTAAATAAATAAATATTGCTGACGTAATCGCCGTTCAGAACCGTCCTCCATGTCATGAAACATAAAGCAAATACTCCCCACCCCTTTTGGTGCTTACATAAAACTTGAAGCCCCCGAGTGCCAGTTGGCAAGAGTCTATCCAAGTCGTGTTTTAGCCTATCTTACAGTGATCTTCAAACATCCGGAATTCTTTGGGCAACATCAAATGACAGTTAAGGAGTTCGTATATCGATGAACCATATTTTGACACTTGTCCCCTGTACTAGTAATCGCTCCCAGTTTTGTTTGTAAAAATATAATCGTATTGCTAGTATGGAAATCAAAAAAATTCCTTTCCGATTAACTTAATACCCTTGCGTTTTAAAATGATTCTTTTTAACATCACTTCTGTTGATTTTGCCTCAACATTTTCGAGGTGTCACTGTCTTAAGGCCGTATTCATAAAATGATCTTGAGATGTCGGTCTCAAGACTCATCAGAGATTTACTTTGATGTGTCTTAGAACGAGCATCTCACGTAAAATCGGTTTGTTAATAAGGCTAGTAGACGCCTGGCAGTTTGAATATGTGTGTGTGTGCCGAAACAATCTGCATGTATATCGTATCAATAAAAAATACATATAGAAATAGTATAATTTACCAAGCCTTAAAATAATAAAATAATTACTTTGTAAGTTTTTTTATGATTTTTTTTATTCCATAGGGAAATAATGTACTTTCCCCATTTAAATGTATATATTATGTAACTAAATTGCGAAGTCTGACCGAAAAACTAACATCTAATTCAATCGGCTGACGTCACTTAAGCGCCATTTACACTTGGCGGAGCGCACGGTATCGCCACAAAGCGTTTTAAACCTTTAATTTGTTACTGATATTCTTTGTAAGATACGCTCCGTCATGTGAATCGTGCTTTGCTTTTCCTCTAGTATAAGGTAGGCGCCAGGTCGTCGATTTTTTATTTTTAAGCATATTTGGACGACGTAGTACGCACGCTGGTTGGTTTGCGTTGCGCGCGCGACGCGGGGCGTCGGTAGCGATGGGCTGTAGCATCACGTCTTGTGTCCTAGCGCACAGCTTGACTAGACGCGGCGGCGGGCCAATCAGAGCGCGGCATTTCGCAGCCGACCAATCGGAACTCGTGATTTGACTGCGCTTTGATCAGCTGTGTTATTTTCTAAGCTGTCACTTTGAGCTCCTCATTGTTTCCCAATATTTTGAATGTACTCGTTGATACTGATAGAGAGAGAGAGATTGATTAATCTGGCGAAAAACCAGCTTATTTTCAACTTTAGTCTAAAGCAGTGGCTACGCGTACACACGTTAAAATATTATGGATTTTTTGTGGAGTTCTTGGTGCTTTAGAGATTAATATGATTGCGCCCGCGCCGCCGCATCGATGTTTATTCATTTCACACTTCTGAACGACTCTGTTTCGATAAATACACATTTGTTTTCGAGTACACCGCTGCATTGGCTTCTCTACACGGTCGGTTATGAACGGCAATATTGGGCTAGTGTTTTGCAATTGACTTTGGTTTTGGTGATTGGCTAGAGAGTGAGACATCGAACATATGGCCTTGGGCGTGTCTCACTGTAGTTTTGTCTTCACTGAAACCAATTTTGTTTAATATAACCGTTGTTTGTTGTGAACGAATCGAACCTCATGATCGAGAATAACGTCTCTTGCTTCAATCAGTCAGCACTGTCACAATTATAATCCTTAATATACGTAAAGATACTGGTTATAATTCATAACCTTAGTTAAGGATGACACACACCTAACGGATCGCGTTGAAGTTGCACTAAAGACTGATGCGTTCCGCCGCGATACGTTAAGTGTGAAGCGTACTTAATAAACTAAGTCTTGTTCACACGAGACGTAAATAAGCGCTATTAAAGATGTATTAAGACACTCTTCTTATCTACTTGAGAAATCACCGTAAATGTGTTCTAATATCTCCTGTCATACCTGACCGCGTAGAGACGCCGAGCGGTTAGCATGCGTCACAGTTCATACTTTCGTCCTGTACTGTACATATCGCGTACGTTTAGTGCTGACATGGGATATGTTATAGATAGGGGCTCTTTGCAATGCGGTTAACAAGTGGCTAGCTAATGGCTAGCTGTCAAAGGGTCTACGTTGTTTTCTTACTAGACTAAAATGCCTAGTAACGCTGACGTTTAGATTGCTAGCGACATCTAGTAGTTTCAGGTTTCTCTCAAGTTTGCGTTCTTCGCAATTGAGAGCAAGCTCGGACCAACAAGCTTAACTAACTGGAGATTTCAGAGCAAAGATAAGATTGAAGCTAGAAATTACCTTAGTTAATTACGTCACGGATCTTTTGCTACTCTCTCCAGGAAGGAAGAAAAGACACAAACATTTTGTGTCTTTTTCATTCCTAAGGTAAGAGTTGTGAAGATCCGTGGCGAAATTCGAAGTTATTTTTTTCTAGCTTCAATCGATTTGCTCTGCGATCTACATAGGTTGTAAGCTTGGGTCAGATTGATGAGTATATACACATTGCAATGAGTCCCTGTAGAGCCGGTCGATTGCGACCCCCCAAATATTTTCCGCAGACTAACCCCACGTTTAAATTGTATTTTATTACTATTACGTGTACCGCATGCTCGATCTTCCTCACTTTTGGATACCCTGTGAATGTGTTCCGTGTTACGTGTATAATGATTTCCTCACGTCCGTGTTTCGCCCCGTGTGGCCCGGCCCGCTCGGTCGACGTTGGCCAATCGGCGCACCGGACGCGCCGCGCCTCGGCCCACACTAGGCGAAACCACCGGTCTTGCCACATTTATTTACCGTTTTGGCCGCTAGCAACTCAAGCTTTGGTATTTTGTAGATTGGTTTTAAGATATGAAATAAAATATTTGGCTGGTCGCTTTCATTATTAGAACTTGGCTGTTTCCTACGATTATGCTCTCTTGTGAAGCGAGTTACGTAAACATACGTATGTTATTGTTATTTTTATGTGAGTTTTTTTAAGGGTTGCGGTGAATAACTTTGGGCGCTAAAATAGTTTAATTTGTATGTTGATTCATTAGGTTTTTCTCTCGTTTTTATTATTTATGTTTTTATGCCTATAATTTATTTACACTTATTTGTTAAGTTTTATAATTATTATGTAATTAATTTTATTTTAATTATAACAAAGGTATTATCTTTCTACAAACCTTCTATATTTTAGTAAAAAATTACATAAGATGATATAATTCCAGTGGAAATATACTACCTATATATATTTATATTCGTGATTTAGACTTCTCCTGTCAAAATAGTCAGTATTAAAAAGTCATTCAATAATACACATCTTTGGTCCACGTTTGTAGATTAGCATCCGTCTCTGTCATCAGTTGACACGTAATTAATTGCCTTAATGTTTTTTTTTAGTGTGAAAAAATATTTTAACGTGGTACTAAATAAGTACTTCAAACAGAAGCATCCCTTGTGACTTTCTTCTTTCTTAAGTATAGCAGCATCCCATTTCGCTAATAATGTATTTATAAAACACATTTTTAATTGTATATACTTTTTTTTTTAATATTATTACTATTTTTAAACGAGACAAGAATCTAGCCACGCCTCGCCGAATACCGCCCTAACCCTGCTGTTTTTGTTTTGGTTTATGGTTTATTTTGGAATAAACATACTC
Source organism: Tortrix viridana (assembly GCA_963241965.1). Classification (NCBI taxonomy): domain Eukaryota; kingdom Metazoa; phylum Arthropoda; class Insecta; order Lepidoptera; family Tortricidae; genus Tortrix; species Tortrix viridana. The sequence continues at coordinate 7,542,725 of OY725198.1, read as the reverse complement.
TAGTAAGGCCCAAAATTATAATAAGTATTTGTGTTTATCTGGGGGCCTGTTATGGCCGTGTATATCATGTGGGATATACATCTGTCACTTTCTCACTAATATGTATGTGCGAGGGTGAGGGATGCTTTGTCCACGTGTATCGCTGCGATAAAGGCGATCATAATGCTGCCCTGCTAAGGTAAAAGGCAGTATTTTACACAAAACTACTGTAATAATTGCAACCTCATTACTGGGTAATAAGGTTGCAATTGCTACAGTAGTTTTGTGTAAAATACCGCCTTTTACCTTAGCAGGGTAGAATACGGGGCCTGAAGTGTAGTCACTTGTTTTATTTACTATTCTAATATTGTTTGGGCGTTACGTGATTGTGTTTATTCCATAAGTCATAATAATTGAAATCGACGGGATGTGACCATAGTGCTAATTGTGGCGCAGTCGGCACAGATATTTTCATTATGTATACATTGCTGCCTAAATAATAATAAATAATAAATGATCTATAGTAAAATATACACTACAACTAAGTAAATAAGCATGAATATGTAAAAGATATCTATATAGAACAGGATTTAACTAGATGATCTAGAAGATTGCATTATTGCGAGATGTCAAATAAAAAATATGCTGACATTGATTTAATATTCTCGTCTTTCAAGTTCAATCAATGTCAGATGGAATCTTACTTCGTGTATTGTCGATAAACAAAAAAAAAATACTTTTAAGCATCTTTAAGAAACTTAAAATGATTGGCAACTCTGTACACATCCTACCGACTGCGCCTGTTCGCTAATTTCTCAAACTCTTGCATTTGATAGTACCTAATAACGTTAAAAATAGTCCATTTTGTATAAAATTAGAACCGTTTGTAAATCAATAAAAGTGTTATCTTAACCCTTGCACTGGATCTTGTAGAGTTTGAGCAACAGTTAGTAAACTATGGTCCGCCCCCCTCCTTCCCGCACTGACGAGTAACCCCCGCAGATGGGCGGCGTGTACGCGGGGCTGCAGTACCCCCCGCGCGGGCCGTTCGCCTCACCCCCGCACTACATGTCGCATACCCAGGTGAGTATTTTACACGCACACATACACCGATTGGGATACATCTGTGAAATTACCCCAGTTTTTATTGACATGAGATTTACCCGACAAATTATTTTGTATTTCAGATTTTGAGATTTTATTTGACTCACGCGGTTAGCCTAGTTGGTAGTGACCCTGCCTACGAAGCTAACGGTCTTGGGTTCGATTCCCTGTAAGAGCGAATATTTGTGTTATAAGCGCGACTCTTCGTTCCTCAGTCTTAGATGTTTTCTATGTATACTTAATTATTTATTTTTCTATGTGTGTGGTTATCGTTGTCTAGCACCCATATTACGAGCCTAGAGCTTAGTTTGGGAGCTTAGTAACAATTGCGGAAACCTTTATATAACCTAACAGAATTAACCAATAGTCTAATAATATCGATAATATTGAAAAGAAAAAGTAATGATCTCTTCCTACAAGCTGTCAAACGTAGCCCGCAAATATTCGACTCATCACGCTCCCTTGTGACTGAATATATTGTTTGCAGCGAGCGGAAGGCGGACGGTTAGACCTGGCGCATGCGGCGCACGGCGCGGGCGACGGCGCGCTCTCGCCGCTGCAGCCGGCGCCCGAGTTGCACCACGCGCCGCTTCTATTACACACTGAAGTACTTTTTTACGCATAATATAACTATAATTCTATGTATTAGTCACCACATATTAAAAGCACCACATAGCAAGGAAATAAATTTTCTTAGTCTTGATTGCGTGGTGTCATGATCGTCTCGTCCCAATTTACCTGATTAAAATATTATAATGTGCTCATCCTGGTCACGGCACCATGACTATACATAGTGCTGTGACCAGGATGATCAAGTTAATGATTGATTTGACATGGCTTTAATTATTTTAAATATGTCTATTCTTTACTATTTTTTTATTGTATGTCCTGTAAAATTATTGTCCCAAATGCGCTCAATTGCTTTCTCCGTGCCATGAAAAATAATGTGTTCATCCTGGTCACGACACCGCGTATAACGACACACATTCGAAACTTCGGATTCCCCATCTCTTTCGCTCATCATTCGTGACTAAATCGAGAAAAACAGATGAAGCTTCTAACTTGGATTTTTAAAGTAGGGCTCGTGATATTTCGTGTGAATGAATATGTTGTCATGTGGTTGCAGCCGCGGGGGGCGGCGCTGGAGCTGGTCCCGCCGCACCACCACGTGAGTCCCCGCCACACGCCACACGCCACACGCCACACGCCACAAACATATCATGTGTCAAATGAAATACACTCACCGTCAAAAAATATATTAAATATATGTAATAGAAGGTATTGCTCCTAATTTATTAAGTATTTATACTTCAAACTTTACGAAGTATAAATATATCACAGTGTTAAGCCTACTGACAAACATTGACGACGCCTAGCCTAGGTTAGCCTAGTTCGTAATGACTGACCCTGCCTACGAAGCACTTACATCAAAATGTACTATTACCAGCACAGATCATATAAAGAAGGAGATACGCCATGAGCGCAAATTCAATCGAGAACCGGTGTCGCCACTTTTAAAAACGTGTGCGTCTTTACGCTTACGCTCTATGAACTACTACAAAAACAACCTTCTCATAATTGGTTACAGCTTACGAACTAAAAACGCCATAACATAATTTTGTTAGTAGCACAAAATTAAACTTTATGTTCATTTAGCAAGGTCGAAAAATGCTGTATGGTCGTTTTTTGTCCATCGCAGTTCAGTTACTCGACGTTAGATAGCGTTTACCAGTTCGCAGCTGCCATCTAGCGACGAGTAACAGCCTTGCTATTCAGCGCTAGATGGCGCTAAGATAGTAGTTCTTATGTATAGCGCTTTAAGGACTACGAAATAACAGCGGCTGGCCGGCCGCACCGGCAATAAAGACTTAGTGCGTAACGAGCGTAACTAAAGCCGCGCAATACATTGCGCAATACGCGCGTTGTTCCAAGAACGTCAGCAATGATTAGCTAGCAATGTAAGCAGTTACTGTCGTACTAACGTATTATAAGTAAATACCATAATAGATTACTGGATTTTCTCGAAATATTAATAAATACAGTAAATTAGTGCTTACAGGTAAAATGAAATCACTCCTGCGGTACCTTTAAGATCTTAGCCCCTTATTTGACACGATAAATCTGCACAACACGGCGTTTGACTATTTTTAAAGTCACTTAATTCGTCGACCACGTCTGTACTACAACTGAGCTGCGTTTGACAATAACATGAGCGTCTGATCATAAGCGCGGTAACACGTGCCACGCCCCTTACCGCGTCTATAGTATTTCCTTGGTCTGTGATTACCAGCTAGTGTTGTTTGCAGTACGTGGCGAGTCGGCGCAACGCCATCGGCGGCGGCGTGGGCGGCGTCGGCGCGCTCGGCGTCGGCGCGCGCGGGGCGCGGCCCTACGTGCGCCACGCGCCGCGCTACACGCACCACATACACCACATACACACGCAGGTATACATACGACCTCTACGCAGGCCGGAGTCACAGAAAAACCAGAATTTCATTAAATCAAAAACGGACTTGTCTGTACTATGTCCTAGAATCTCAGGGCCGTATTAATAAACTCATCTCTTCTTCTTCTCTTTAAAAAAAATGGCCTCTGTCCACTTATGTAGACAATTTTGCCAATGTCAATGTACGGTTAAAATATATTTATAAAATTGGTATTGTTCGGTAATTTGGAGAACTGTGGCGAAAGTGTCAATCGCCTCACGCACCAACCATTCCGCCGCGCACAACACCGCCACGCTTCACTTCTCCAAAGAGAAGCCCAAGATGGCGACCGGCTCAGCAGAAGCGATCGACACGTGCAGCAGCCAACACTCCCACCACAGGACTCCTAAACTCATCTCAACTGTGATCCCCGTCACAAGATGCGTCAAAAATGACAGTTTGCTATGGTTTGACGTTTACTTTGACGTATCTTGAGACGGGGATCAGAGTTGAGATGAGTTTATTAATACGGCCCTCAGTGTTCTTTTAGATCAGCGGTCGTCAACGTGCGGCTTTTCATTCTCATTCGAATTTTAATCTTTGTTTAGTAAGTTCTCGTTTCATTTGCCTGTTTTTTTCTATTTTTTTATCTGGTATTAAACTTAAATAAAATGTAGAAGTGTAAGGTGAATGAGACGCCAAGAAGATAATTCCGAAGGTTTATTCAGTAACTTACGAAACAGAGATAGGACTTTAGTCTAGTCGATTATCCTAGCTAAGTATAGGCATACAAATATGAGCTTAAGGGAGGACGCAGTGGCAATCTCACCCTGTACTCATTTGTCGGTGTCACTTGAGGATAGCAGAGGCCGTCTCTCAAGCTAGACCGCTAGCTAATGAATGCACTGATCGGAGGGCCGCGCGCTGTTTATATACCCTCCGGGCGCAGCCTTCGTATGCGCTCGGGTAGATCGGACCAGTGAGCGGGATCGGTAGATAGTGCGGGAGGGAAAGTATTCGAGCCCGCGCGCCTCGCGTTATAAGGTGGTTTCTTATGTCGCTACAAAAGTATGTAATATTTTGTGGTTTCCATTTTAATATCATTGATATAGTTAAAAACATTAAAAACATGAACAAGCGCGGCCCGCCGTCACTACATTTGCCACTGTAATGCCCTTGCCTCCTAAAAGATTGCTAAAGCCTGTTATAGATTAATGCATTAACCGTTTATAGGGCAATTATAAAATCTAGTATTAAAAATTACCTCTTACAAGGTATTCTTTTTGTATTTTTTTTTAAACATATTTTTGCGTAAATAGACGAAATCGAATGAGACTAGAATCCACTCCGCGTTTATTTTTTTTTGCCCTACAAAGGGTTAACGGTTTTCCATAAATACATAAACACATGTATTTGTGTATCAGGGCGGCGCGGGGGGCGGCGCGGGCGCGGGCGTGGGCGGCGGGCTGATCACGGCCGTGTCGCACGTGCCGGCGCAGCTGCACGTCGCGCCGCCGCTGTCGCTGCCGCCGCCGCCGCCGACCTACCAAGTAAGCCGCCGAACCACAAGCCAAGGCTTTCGGAGTGTTATTAACTTGTATGTTTAATGTTTAACCCTCCCCGCACACTGCCTTTTCTATCGACCGATTATAAGGTTGTCTTTATCTATTATTTCAAAATTTGTGGACACATACAATCGGTCTTCTCAATTGGCTGCAGTCAGTGCGGGGCCTTAGGAGTGTCATTAACGTGTATGTTTAAACGTGTCGTGACCAGGATTTGTATAGTTAAAGGTGCCGTGACCAGGATTTGTATGGTTAAAGGTTTAATATATCTGAGTATTCTATAGTCAATCTATGTGAGTCAACGGATATTAACGAATCAGTTTATATTGCAGGTGTTCCTGAACCTGCTGGCGATGTTCCCGCTGTCGCCGTACGCGGAGGCGCGCGCGGCGGCCGGCGGCTCGGAGCGCGGCGACTCGCCCGAGACCGAGAACTACGAGGCGCTGCTCTCGCTGGCGGAGCGGCTCGGCGAGGCCAAGCCGCGCGGCCTGGCGCGCCACGAGATCGACCTGCTGCCCAGCTACAAGTTCTGCCAGCAGACGCACCAGGGTAAGTGGCCAGGACTGAAATCATAAGTCGTGTCCGTTTGTTCCGCGATTTAACATGAAAGCAAAACAGTGTAGTAATGGATTTTGTATGAAACTTGCTCTAGATCAGAAAAGTGCCACTTTGTAGTTACTATTTAGTGCAGTTATGCTGTTATTGCGTAGTTGGAAGAAAAATTACCTTTTGCTTTTTGCTACGCTTCTTCTCTCCAATGTTGGTCTTGTCACATTACCGACGTGTGACCCTGTTGTGGCCAATTGAGTGAATATGTGTGTGTTGGCAGGCGAGCAGACGTCGTGCGTGGTGTGCATGTGCGAGTTCGAGGCGCGCCAGACGCTGCGCGTGCTGCCGTGCGCGCACGAGTTCCACGCCAAGTGCGTCGACAAGTGGCTCCGGGTGAGTGCGCTAGCTTGTTAATGTACTAATTGAGCGAGTGACGCGTGACGCAATTTAGTTAACAACTTATCAGCTGTGTACTGATTGGGCGAGCAGCGAGGCATATGCTCGGTCAGTCTTAACTTTAAAGAGCTGTATCTTTTGAACCGTTATCTTTTGATTTTTATTACAGAATACGTGATACAACGGCGGATTTCGTAAACAAATAATAAAAAAACTCATAAAGTAGAATAATAAGGGGACCCATAAACGAAACGTTTTTTTTTTTTTTGTATTTGTTTTATCGTAAAAAACAGTAATATGTACACCCAAGCGTCAAATTTGATAAAAACCGGCCAAATGCACGGAACCGTCAGTGCGCGAGTCCGACTCGCGCTTGACCGGATTTTGTTTATATAGATTAATTTTTGAACACTTGTTTCCAGTCAAACCGGACGTGTCCCATCTGCCGCGGCAACGCGTCGGAGTACTTCAACAACTCGGAGTGACGCGCCGCGTTCTGTTCCCCGCCGGTGCACAAGTAATATGGAGCGTTTTGAAACACACTCGGGTATATTTTGATATGATAATTTAGCACCCGGCCCCGGCTTCCGCACGGGTTAATTTAGCCTACTAGTGATCTGCCCTAGCTTCGTTCCGGGTACTTTTATACAGAAACCATTCGTGAAAATGTATCTAATTGATAGTGAAAACCGCATCACCGTTGCGTAGTTTAGGAGGATAAACGGACTGACAGACAGAAAGCGACTTTATTTTATACTAAGTAAGGATAATTTTCCCTGATAGTCCCGCTTTCTATTGGTGAAAACTGTATGAAAAGTATGAAAATTAATAGTGATGATGACGATAGGGGTGGGTCGTTCTTTTTTTTTTTTTTTTTTTTTTTTATTTATTTAGAAACAAACAGTCTTACATAAAACATCGGAAACATTAGCTAATTAGCCTACGGAATCTTAATTATAGACCTATAGTTTCCTATATTAAAACTTATAATAATAAACTTATTATGCCGACAATGACTTAATAATTGTTTGTGAGCACTTTGATTAAAAATAACACTTGTCAAGTTACTATTTAATTGAGTTGTTTATATTTTTTAAACGTAATTATTGCTAGAAATATACACAACGCTTACAATTATACAATAGGTATGATGACTATTTTTTTCTTTGTCGATCAGGTAGATTATCAAAAAAATATTGGACACGATTTTTTTTTTTTCACATAATCAAAAAATTACGGAGATATATCGTGTTGAAATGTCGCATGACGTCACGTCTCTGTACAATTTTTACACAGAACTTTGACGTAATTTTTTGTTTGGTTGACAAGAGAATAAATAGGTGTTCAATATTTTTTGATAATCTAACTGACGGACTAAATAGAATTTCGTTTTCTTCACCCAGTCATCATCCCTATACTGTTATACTGTCTGATAGCTCTGTCGCAAAGATTTCGCTCAATCAATCAATGAATCAATGTAAAAAACATAAATGTGCCGTTCTCAATATAAAGGGACCTTATGGAGGAAGGCAGTTATGCTCTTCTTGTTCTTGTAACTATACGAATACTATGGCAACAGTTCTAAAAACGGCGTAACCGCCTGCCTCCATAAGGTCCCTTTATGTTGAGAACGTCACAAATAACTAGCGACCCGCCCCGGCCTCGCGCGGGTGTTACTAAATGATTAAATATAGCATATAACCGTCCTTAATAATCTCTCTTTCAATTGGTGAAAACCATATGAAAATGTATACAGTAGTTACTGAGATTAGCCCGGATAAACAAACTTTCCGCGGAGGAGTTTAATGTATAATGTCGTGTGTAGTGTTACCAGTTTTTCCACGAACGAAAATCATAAAATTATCTGACGTTTCAAGATACTCCATATTAGTTGTGTACTATACACCAAAAAGGTCCCCATGTACTTGAGACGGCCCTTTCGGTGGCTCTGAAGATTGAGCTGCGAGAAGTTAAGCTCTGGTGTCGAAATCAAAAAATATACAACGCACCACACTTGTGTGTCTCTAACGCATAGCCTCGTCCTTCTCTCTTAGTTTTAGTACGAAGCGGCGGACGAGATAATTGTGTTTGGTTATAAATAGTTTCTTTTTTTTTTTATGAAATTGTAATTGTGTATTTTATTATGAAAAGTAGATATGTTAAATTTGAAAGTTATCTTGTTTTGCCGTTTGGTATGGGCATTAAGTTTCATTTTTGTTTACTAATAGTTAATAATGTTCGTATGTTTCGGTGACGCTTTAGATTTAGTAACAAAATGGCTGATATACGGAACATTTTTTTTTTGTTAATTAGTGATTCCCGTCCGTCGCTTCTCGCTGTATTATAAGTTAATTATTAAAATAAAATATATAACTTCCACGAGTTACCGAAGCCCGGTGTGGGTCTAGCGTGTATCATATAAGCGTACCCCGGCGCGGGGACTCGGGGGAAATCCCCCGGCGTGTTTTCGGGGGATCTCGCCCCCTTAACCCCCGAGACGGGGGTTTTGGTTAACGTGTATGTATTGATAGGTGTAAATATGCGTGTGTATGTTATTTTTGTTGTATCTAGTGGATTGTATTGTGGAGCTTTGCTATGGTTACGTACGTTCGCGGGAGAAGCAATAATTATATAAATTTAATTAATAGTAATTGGCTTGAGCTGCTCAAATATAGTTATTTTTCAATACTAATGCGGGGTAGAGGGGCGCCGGTGCTTTGACGGACCGGTGTGAAGTTAGCGGCTTACGTTAACCCGACCAAATTAGGGAGTCGTATTTATTAATAGTATTTTTGCAATAAATACGACTCCGTAATTTGGTCCGGTTAACATAGGCCGCTAACTTCACACCAGTCTTCGACGGTCCCATACAATATCTTTTAAAATGTCCATATGTAGATTCAAACGATATTTTTAAAAAAAAGTTTAGAATACTATAAATTTCAGAGCAAAAATTGGATTGAAGTTACAAATGACCTTGAATTGGGTCACGGATATTTTTCATCTTTCAAGGGAGGAAATATAAATATTAGTGGGATACTCACTCAAATTGATCCAGTCCCAAACTTCTAGCCTTGTACTATGGGTACTAGACAACGATAAACATATTTTTATAGAGAAACATAAATACATAGAAAACATCCATGACTCGGGAACGAATACTCGCGCTCGTCACGCAAATATTTGCCATTACCGGGATTCGAACCAACTAACGCTTTCGATCTATCCGCGTCGTCGGAAGAAAATTAAAAAAAAAAAAACTTGCTTTTTCTTAATTCCTAAGGATAGAGATGCAAAGGCTCCGTGCCGTATAGGTGTCGGCAAGAGAGTTGAGGTGAATGATTACACACACAATTACATAGAGCACTATATAGGTAACATAACGCATACTAAAGGCATGTCGATAATGTAATGAATCAAGGAAAATAAATATCATTACGTTTCATTACGATAAATGTTAAATAAGTATATTGAATTATTAACATTAAAAAGAAAGTATCAAATTTATAATAGGTGACAATAAAATAATTGTTACACAAAAAAAACTAAATAAAGAAAGTCAGTAAGCTGCTCATATTCGTCTTCACCGTCACTAAAACAAATTGAGTATAACGTAAGTAATGACTTATTATTCTAACATATTTACAAAGATACATGAATCAAAATAAAATCTCTCTCTTTATTTAAGAGCCAAGCTCTTGTCGGTGGATTAATCGCCAACCGTTCCGGTCTTCTGCCATGCTAAGCAAAATGGCGCTATCTCAGACAAAAATCCTGTAGCAATTGCAACCTTATTACTTAAAGCGGAGGACTGAATTTGCTTTGGCTATTGAATTTGAGATACCGCGTTTTAGCTTAGGAGGGCGGTTCTGTCAACTAACAAAACAAAATAACTTACGAAAAATAATTTATTAATTAATTTAAAGTTAGGACCGCATTCCGGTAGGTATTCACGTGCCAGGTTTCGGTAGTATATGTCCAATATTTAGCTAGAAGAATGTTATAATATGATCAAACCATTCGGCAAACGAACAAACAATGATATAAGATTACATTTAAACTAATAATATTGACGACGCAGTTAGCCTAGTTGGTAGTGACCCTGCCTACGAAGCTAGCGGTCCTGGGTTCGAATCCCGGTATGGACAAATATTTGTGTGATGAGCGCGAGTATTTGTTCCCGAGTCATGGATGTTTTCTATATATTTAAGTATGTATTTCTCTATATAAGTATGTTTATCGTTGTCTAGTACCCATAGTACAAGCCTAGAGCTTAGTTTGGGACTAGGTCAATTGGTGTGAGATTGTCCCCTGATATTTATTTATTTTATTTATTTAATATGTAATTACATCGACGTTTACATAAATATTTCATCGACATGGTATCCACCCCTACGTTATATTGACTTTTATTCGCCGACTCGCCAATTGGTGCTGCGGATAGTATAACCTCCGAAGGCCCATCCATACAACGAAATTTGCCAATGGAATATGAACCTAAGCTGAATAGAATAGAGTCTATTTTCTATTTTAATTGTTAATCGTAAAAAAAACAACAGAAATTCCACTCTATTTCCTTTGCAATGGATCTTAATTCCAATGGGCGTATTATGTGTATTCTATTATACAAGGGGCCTTAGGAGTTTAATGGAAAAAGGTAATGAATGAACGAAGGAGTGAATGTTGAACAAAATCCCGCTGTCAATATTATCAAACCGCGATTAGAAAGGGATTGAGCTCATATGTCATTTTTGAACTAATGCACGATATGACATTGTCAGTGGTAGAGTGTGCAGATAAATGAAATTGTTATTTTAGTACAATGAAGTTATAAAGTATGGAAAAAACTTCAAATGATATTACTTAAATAAAATACAAATGTTGTAAATAAGTATTTACTTTTAGAAAGACCATAAAAATTAATTATACCGACCGTTTAATACTTTATCACGATTCATATTTTATACATATGTACGTACAATTTTTTAACAGCTACGGTAAATTTATAACGCGAAAATGATGTGAATCAGTGACAGATTTGACAGATATGATATTAATATTTTTTTATAAAACAAATGATAACATTTACCGAGAATAGAGTCCAAATATGCAAAGCGTACTCTGTAAATCTATTAATTCTATTATCAATAAGTGTCTGCACTTATGAAGATATCAAAGATTGACTTATGATTATATTTAATCATTTATAAGTACTGTTGCGCTAACGGTACTCTCGAATCCCTTTCTAATCGCGGTTTGATAATACATGACATGTGTGCGTGACCTCAACTCTGGTGCCGATATCTATAATTCAAGGTTTTAGCTGCAATCCAATGTTAGCTCTGCGTCTCCACAGGTTATGATCAGACATTGGAATGTTTGGGGCAAAACTCAACGAAAAAAATTTCAACGCATGTGTCGTTTCACCGAATTACTTTCAACGAAAGCTAATTTCCACTGAAACCTTATTGTTTTCAAGTTATCTTAAGGATGTAGGTTAGGTTAGACCTGTGACCACCAAAAAATTATAACTCCTGCACGTGGAAATGTCTGTCGATGAAATGAATATTCGGCGAAGTAAAACATTCTATGAAATGAGTGTCGGTGATTCAAGGGTAAACCGGTTTCAGCAGAAATTAGCTTTCGATGAAATGAAAGTCGGTGAAACGAATGTCTGCAAAACGAGGGGACACGGGAACACTCCCTAGGTCATTCAATTTCTCTCCAAAAATTCCGATGTCTATTTACAAAGTTATTGGTTTGGTTAGATTGTTCTATTAGTGTCTTTGGACATTGTGTTGTAGTTTTTTTTTAAATAGGAATGCGCACTGTTTTTTTTTTGTCTTGTAACACCGGCCCAAACTAGTTTTCTTAACCCATTAATAAAAAACGTAGCAATTGTACAAAACATTGGCATTTTTTTTTTATATTTATAATAATTGAATAAACTAAAGAAATCTTCGTATAGATTACGTCTGTCATTTTTTACATTCCGTTGCTCAGGCTTCGGTTTTAGCGATAGATTTAAAATGGAATCTAATTGACAGATCAGTTTGACAGATGTTGCCGGATATTAAATAATAATTGTATAATTTTTCATTTATGGGCATTTTACTTAGTACAGTCATAGGAACGAAGTGATAAATTAAATTTAGAATTACCTACTAGGAAGAAAATTTTTTTTTTGTGAATTTCGCAAACTTATTTTACCACTTCGTTCCTATGACTGTACAAAATAAAATGCCTAAATTATCGGAATTAATTATGTTACATTTATTATATGTACTTATTTTTAATAGTGATTCAGTTATATTTGGTCTAAATCTTTCTTCGGCAACATTTGTGCATTATTAATTTGTCAAACTGCTCCGTCGAAATATTATTCTGTTTTAAAGCGACTCAATAACCGCGTTAAGTGCCCGCGTTTGTAATTTGTATATAGTTTCGACGCCCAGTGGCGTCACGGGCGATGTCTTGCACACTTTTTAAACACTGTGCCAATGCTGTATATGAATCACTAAATTTAAAGTAATTATATTTTCGATAGCGTTAGGTATTTGTGTGTATTTGTCTCGTTCTTACACTTCGGTTTAGACAATGGATCGAAAAGGCAACAATGTGTTTGGAGAATGGCGATTTGTGCAGTAGTTTGATAAATTCCATAGCTTCAGTCTCAGGTCCTGAGACTGTCTTCCTCAGATCAACACTTCAGCTGTAGACCTCGCGACAAACTTTACTCTGCCGTTGGATAACTGTTATCCCCATACATCGACATAGGTCGCGGTCAGTTCGCCAACACCGCAAATAAGTTGGTAATCGCAAAAACCACCATATCGCCGCCATTTTGAAAAATTTAGAAAAAGTTTAACAAAAAAAATATAATTATCGAACCTGCTCATATAATTTCACGAGGATCGGTTGAGAAATGCGATCTGTAGATGTGAACAACAGAACATACGAAAGCATTTTTGCCCCAAGCTGAAACGGAGGCGCTTCGCTCGCTCGCTCAATAAACTACTCTTACCACTAATAAATTGATGTTGGTAAAACAAATAGTCATGAAAGATCTATATTATTTGGCCTAAAATCGTTCGGTTGGTATTAAATCGTCTATGTGGCAAAATGGCTACGCAAGTTGACCAAGTAGCAAGTATCGTAGTTCTATTATTTTTAGCATTTTGCCCAAATAGCTTCGTTTACGCCAAAATAGCATTTAGTCTGAGTAGGATAATGTCCAAAATACATATCACATTCTTTTTGACAAGTTACGATTTGGACATTTTGTTTTTAAAAAAAAAAATTTTTTTTCGAATAACTATGAAAATTACCAAGATAATAAGCCATTAATGATTCGTTTCAATCTCTCTCGAGCAATACAGAATTAAAAGGCTTATTTCGCTTTTCTAAATTTAGCCACTAATGAGAGGGATGCCGCATTAAATGAGATGGAGATATCTCAGTACGTATCTAACGTATTGCGGCGTCCCTCTCGTTAGTGAGTAATTTAGGAAGATGTAATAATTCTTTTAACCTGGAGTTTATATGGCCGTAGTGCACGCTGACGTCACAGTACATGTCGGATTTCTCTGTCTATTTAGTAGTTTTAAATGCTTATATTGTCCGTATTTTTTGGCCGATTCTAATTTGAATTTCACATTTTGCCATCTCTTACGGTATTTTCATATTTTGTTAAGAAATGCGAAAAAGATTTATGCATATTCCCTATCATAGCAAATTTCACTGCATTCTGATAACGGGGTCAAATTTAAAATGTTAACATAAATATTATACATATTATTTTCTCTATAATTCATTTGTTAGAATGTTTTGTGCATCGAACGGAAAGTGCCATGATTTTCCTCCCCCCTCCCCCTCCCCTCCAAAGGTTGACTGGTGCGGGGCGCCTTACAGTAAGTCCGCCTCGTAACGCTCTCGTGCAATAACAGTTATTCAGTGTCATTTGTCATTTTGTTCAATACTTAATAGTTTTTTTTGTAAGGTATTATTATATTTGTTTAAAAATATAATTTGATCGGTATTACCTCTGGAACTTCAATTTAACAATTGCCAATTTATTTCCAAAAAAAAACTATTTTATAGGCGTTCGCGTTGCTAATAGTAGAAAAATAACCTCTTAGTAGTTCCTTCCTTATCTAATTACTCCAATAAGTAAAGGACACAGAGACAAATGACACCGCCCCGCCCATCGGTTGCATTATTTGTTACGGCTTCGTTAAGTTATTTAAGTTCTTAATAAGATTAACATTAGGTATATTTTCCGTTTTCCGCAGTATTCTGTTTGTTATATTCTACAGCGAGCTGATAAACTGGAATCATGCACTTCACTAGCTCTTGCCCGCGACTAATAGGGCCCATTCCTTCGGGAACTGTCCCATTTTTCGGGATTGTAGCCTATTATGGCATGGCAAAAAAGTAGAGCAAAAAAATGAGGGCGCTGTACAGAATGAAATTGGCAACATGATCCAAGGTTTACTCTAACCTGTGCTGGTTGCCATTTGAAAATATTGTAGTTCCAGCTGTCACCACACGATCGCCTTTTTTGCCAGGCTGTATATCAGTCTTCGGCCTATTAACTATGTCTGTACAACTGTCGCGACGATTGGTTGAGGCGATGGACCGCACTCGTCTGTATATACCTTGTTTATGTTATTTACTTCGAGCTAACTATTACCAAATAAATAGGAAGTCAATCAGGAAGCGTCGGCTACAAATCATGATTCAGAATTATCTTAAGATATATTAACAAAGAAGCCCTTTTAAAAATGGGAAATCATGTCTTTATGTTAGAAATCACGTTTTATCAATGTAAAATGCTGTTTTGTTTTAGTTATTTAGTTCTGTGTTCAGTTTTAGTAAATTCATCTTGTTATATTTTGTGTTGAATGAATCATATTTCTGATGTTATGGCGATATTTTTTTTTTTGGATTTGACAATTTATTATCTATTTGAGAAATGCTTAAAATAAAAATACAACACAAATTTAAGAATTAACAAGTGGAATTGCCAGCTCTAATCCTATAAAAGATCAATCAAGGCGACGCCGCTGTAACCAGTGTTTTGACAGTTACCAGTTCACAATGTACGCATCGATGTTGCCAGATTCAATTGTAACTATAATGTGACTATACCTGGTTTTCCCATAGATGATTAGAATGACAGATGTCACTTTATGACGAAATACAACTTTTTGTTATCAGTGCGTTTCAACCGCCCGTGCATTTCTAATTACCGTTGCACCTAATTATTGGAGACTACCTTTTGCCCGCGACTTCATCCGCGTAGACGTCGTTAATCGTGTATCCCACGGGAGCTAAAATTTTCCAGGATAAGTTCTCTCCTGTGTCCTTCCCCGGGACTCGAACTATCTCCATACCAATAATATAATAACAGACAGGCGGAGTTTACTTTCGCATTTTTAATATTAGTATGGAAATGGACAACGACAATTTTAATGCTTATAGCCACCTAAGGCTTGTATTATCTATGGTTTAGCATCTGGTTCCATGTCAAGTTTTTAAAATGTATTTAACAATTAGGTGCCGCGGAAATTAGATGTGCGACGGAACCGACTATTAGCCCTATTACACCAACATTTCCCTAACCCTAACGAGAGGGACGCCGCAATACGTTAGACACGTATAGAGATATCTCCATCTCATTCCAATGTATTGCGGCGTCCCTCTCGTTAGGGAAAGGGTGGCGTGATCGCTGCTTATCAAAGCCAGAAAGGATGACCTTGAATTACGTCACGGTTCTCTTGCGTTCCATTCTTCAGGATTAAGGGAAGAGGAATCTATCCACTATGCTCTACAAATGTATCTACTAATAGAACAAATTGGATATTTTCCTCCAATTTGCTCTACTAGTGTTAACGATAGAGCAAATTGAACTTCAAATGTTTTTTTTTTTTCTGTAGAATACGCATGAGACCCTTGGCGCATTAGTTATTTATTCCTGGCATCAGTTGGTTGTTAGTAGTGCAATCTCCAAAGATTCTAAGTTTCTTGGTGATTTCCTGGTATAGGTACCATATTCAGGGCTTCTACAATAATTGTTTCTTGTGAAGGCCCCGTTTTGTGCTCAGTTTTATTTTTAATTTTATTAAATGCACTGCTATTGTATTTCGTTTTTAGTTTTTCCTTTCGTTTTCCCGTTTTTGC
The DNA here is from genome assembly GCA_963241965.1 of Tortrix viridana. Classification (NCBI taxonomy): domain Eukaryota; kingdom Metazoa; phylum Arthropoda; class Insecta; order Lepidoptera; family Tortricidae; genus Tortrix; species Tortrix viridana. The sequence continues at coordinate 7,526,524 of OY725198.1, read as the reverse complement.
TTTTTGATGTAATTTAAACTAAAAGCCTATTTAGGTTTACTTTTAATAAAACTCTGCAGTCGGTGTGCAGCTAATAAACTACATAATACGTATTATCGGTGCCAACAGAAATGGCAAATTAGTACTGTTTGACACATAACCTCAAAACTTCATCAAGCGTGTTTTTATTTAAAAAAATTAATAGTTATTAATTCTTTAAAAGTAATCAAGCGTATAAATAATTGTAAATATCTTACTCGATCTAGAAAAGTACACGATTATGAAGTTGTAATGGTAAGTTGGTTTGTTTCGTTTTGTTTACATAATTTGCCAGTTCTATTGGCACCGACTTTATTCAATTTGTCTGAAATAGTAACCACTAGCTTTTGCGCGCGACTTCGTCCGCGTAGAATCGTGTATCGCTTTTCCCTCGATACTTCGGGACAAAAGTATTTTGTGTCAAAACGGGATAGACTGCTAAATTGCATCCAAATCGGTTCGGCCGTTTAGGCGAGATTGATAGACTTACATTATATTGGGGGATTATATCAGTTTAAAACTTTAAACATTACCCTTCTGTCTGTCGAAAATAGGACGAGAGGAATTTGCGACACAATGGTGACACAGTATAAATATAGCTATAAAGAAACTACGAACATACGCGTTCGAAACATCGCACTCGACAGACGCACGTCTCAACCAGACCCCTAAGCAGACATGGCAGTGCTGTCAGTGTCGCGTGGAGAAGAATAAAATACAAAGCGAAACCATTCGTCTCTTAGGGATCTCGTTGAGTCGTGCGTCTGAGTGAGTGCGACGTTTTGAACGTTTGTTCGTAGTTTCTTTACTGCTTTAGCTATATTTTATACTGTGGTTGCGATGTCATCCTGTCGGACTATTCCCAGTTGTCCACACTGCGGACAAATGGGATTTTTTTTCCGTGTTGTCCGCAGTGTGTCAAATAAGAGTGGACAACAGGGAAAAAAATCCCAGTTGTCCTGGAATAGCCCATCCTGTCCACTCATGACGAGATTGATAGAAAGTTTGAGTTTACGTACCCTTCAAAATTAATTAGGGCAAATTAGTGCGGGTGCAGATCGTGATGAAACCTCTATGTTTAAAGCCTCTCCGCCATTGCTGGTCATGGGCGAGCATGAGGGGCGAGGGACAATCTTGCTCGCTCTAATGCATAACATCGTCCCTTATAATCGGCGATCGTGGAGGCATTATGTACATTGCAACGGCAAGTATGTTGCCGGCCTTAGGGTAGTATTTTTGAGTTGCCAGCTTTTAACGAACAAACCTACCATTTCTACTATATGCATAGGAGCCTAGTCGGCTGCTCATCCACCTACTTCCATTATTAGATTTGATGCTTCATACTTAAAATTGTATCCCGTAGTAACTTAATTCGCGATTTGAATACTGGCAACGGACCCTAAAAAATAATGTATCGCATCTTTATATTCATTTTATCGTGACGTATAAGATATAGATTATTTTAAAGCTAATTAAACCACAAACGCGCCTCAGTTTTTTTTCTCCATGACATACACATTTTTTTTATTTAATAAAATTGTACATAACATTTTGCACTAAATTTTTTCCTCGCCAAACTGACCCAGTAGTTTGTAGGAGAGACGCGCGAAACCGCTCAAATTACCAATTCAACCATGCTATATGTACCTAAACTACATAATTAAAATACAATGGCACTTATATCCATGACTACTAGCACAAGAAATAGCCTTGTATACTCCCTGTGCTAAGCATTTATTATTGTGCAACGTTAAACCTCATGGTTTGTCTCGATGCTATTCCGCCACATTTTTTTTTTAATTATTATCTCATTACTTTATGATTCAAGTTACTAACTTTCTTTAGTGTTTATGAATACAAAAGTCGTCCTTTAGTCAGTAGTCAACCCGTCAACCGTGGCTTCTCTTACTCTAACTTTGTAAGATAGAAAGAGACGCTCATAGATTGCTGGCTAAACATTGCCGAGAAAAGTTGCTCGTGCAACTGTACGCTAATAAAAGATATCCTCACCGCCAGGCTATCGCGTCCCAGCTACGACTATGTACACATAGCGTTTACATAGTTATAAATAAAAGTATTTTTGCATGATTATCTTGTATGTAATTTAGTGCGTTTTACACTCGCGCCGTCTTAAGCTTGTTATCCAATATTACGTTTAGAGTAGAGATGGGCCGAATATTCGGTAAATATTCGGTATTCGGCATATTCGGCAATTTTTTCAATGTTCGTATTCGGCCGAATAGTTTGGTTACATTACCGGATATTTACCGAATAAACAAAGTAAATAGCGAGCGTAGGTAGCATTCTAAGCAACTACCAAAAAGAGATAAATATGAGTCTAAATATAAATACAATCATTTTGCAAAAAACCGAAGCTTAAGTAAGAAAAACCAGAGTTGTTTCAATTAAGTAAGTTTTATTAATCAGTAATCACCTTTCTCAGTTATCCACTAAAGGTCGACATGTCAAATAACGCGAGCGCGAAGGTCCGAAACGCGCGGAGCGCTGAGCGCGGACGAGTCAAAACCTGCTTCTAGCGATTCGGCGCAACCGAATATTCAGTTCGGTAAGAGCTGAACCGAATGTTCGGCCGAACATTCGTATTCGGCCCATCTCTAGTTTAGAGTATAGGCAAGTATATGTATTGATTTATGTTGAGATACATTTCATTGTGATAAGGCACGATTGCACGAATCTCAGTTCAACACTCCTTACAATCTCCCGGCCGATCTCCGCCTGTCAGTTCATCGTATTTGGACACAGATATCAGTTTCTCGGACGATTTCATACATATTCTTCACAGATTATGGCCGGCAGGCCCGGCCGCCGGAGAGACTTGGAACTGCCGGAAGACTGAAAGTCTGTGCTGTCCATCCGTTTATGTATAACGTAATTTTAGTATGTTTTAACCCCCTAATTGTCGCACCTCCCATCCCTATTTGGTGCTTACGTAACTTGAACGATTTATCTAAAAAGCAACCCTAGTCGATTAATAAAAAATCATAACATTTTTCGACATATAGTATATATAAACATTATAACTAGTTTATATATTTCGTGCCAACACCGCGGACGAGTGGGCTCCGCATACAACACTGCTCCACGCCTACTAGAAACGGTTCATATTTTAAATGTATTTTTCAGCATTCCGGTTAGACCCGGTTAATCAAATATAACCTCTGTAATCTAGAGGTTAAGAGGAACAAAGTGACATATATTTCATGAATATACGTTGCAATACGTGTGTGAGGGCCCTGTCCTGATACAAAAAGAAATTGCACCTTTAGTACTCCAATAGAGTGTTGTTACGCTAAAAAATCATAGGACATTGTGGCAGCGAGGCGGTGTAGCGCGCCCGCGCCACGGAATAACTTGTACGACAGATTAAATGTAGGTACAGTTCGAGTGCGTAGCGTAGTCGTGTCGTAAACGTCTTGTCATCTCAAATGATAGCGGGGAAGTAACCAAATGTACACTAGCAAGAAGCTTAAATACTAATGCCACAAATACACCAAAGTACAAGAAATTGCTGACTAACGGGACCTTGCAAAAAACTTGCAAGTATAAACTACCACTAGGCACTCATGCGCAGCAATTCTTGCAGGTGTATTTGCGGTAAGTAAATAAAATAAAAATAAAACCTGCGGTTCGAGAGAGAAATGGAGCTATCGTAACCAGATGTTGCACTTTCCATCATTCTGGTAACGATTATGCTATTTTGAGATAAATTAGAGAGTTGGACAAACTCAGGTTACTATGAAGCGCTAAATTTGAAAATGTGGATGCTGTGTCCCTTTCACTCATCATTTGTGATTAAATCGAGAGAAAGGGAAGGAGTTAACGTATTTTGGAACTTCGATTTGCAAAGTAGGCCCACAGTAACGTTAGAAAATGACACGGTCTTTGTCTCCACTAGTATCATTTATAATGTGTATGATATGAGCGCCTCCTTGACTCCATGTTTGGGTACGGGTAATTGTGGCACTTCACTAAAGCTTTCGGCACACCAAACGGACGGCACCCCGCACACCGCAGGCGGGCGGCAGCTTCAATAAGTTTCGAACGCGTGCCTGCGTTGCTCACGCCTCGCGGCCGCGTTCGGTGTGACATGTTGCGCGGCGCGCGCGTACATCACGCGTCTTGGAGACTTGCCTGACTTCCATTATTAATGTATTGTTGTTGTTTTCTACGAGATTAAGGTCGCATGTAATGAATGCTTATTTTAAAAATGTATCTACGAATTTTCTACTAACCGACGGTATCGCGTCGCAGCTCTGTCCGACATTTGTGCCGTTGATCATTCGACAATGGAACTAATGTTCGCTGCGCTGCTTTCAAGCGCGAGCGCGTCGAGAGCCTTCTAGATTATTAAACATTTCAAAATGATATATAATATTATATGCAATAGGACACGAAAGCAAAAAAACTACCTCCACGCTAATGTGGCAAAACACCAAATATTTAATGTTAAATCATTTTTATATAGCTTCAACGCACATTTCGTGATTTGTGTCGATATATCAATTCACCGGTGTAGTCCCCTTATCACTTTGTAAAACGAAGCACTGAATAGATGTACTTTCGACCCGATGGGTTACAGAGGACGTGTAAAATTAACTTTACATAAGCAATTTATTTAATGATATCTTAAAACGCGTTACAGATGCTATAATAAATATTAATATAAATTATATTATTATCTTGTTATTTATGTGCATTATATTAACAAGATACATTTATATATATATTACTGCTGTGTGTGTGGTCTCCTCTCTACATGTACAGAAAAGAAATGGCCAGATGCATTGCCATATAAAACATAATTACAATTTACAACTGTCTGCGACGCGCTTTAAGATACTTCCAAGTCCACTTAAAGTTCGCCAAAATACGATAAATTACCCATCGCTTTAGGCACAATTCCCATAGAACGATTATTTAAATAATTATAATGTAGCTTACGCGCTCAAACGTATGCAAACTTCAAATTAAAACGTTCGTAATCTTGCTGCAACTTGTCATACGTCACCTGACGTAAGCCAGAATAGTTAAACAGTATGAAAACATTGATAGAACCAGGTATGTTCTTAAAAAAAACAATTAAAGTGTAGCTACTTACAGCAACAAATTATCATGAACAATTAGTCAGTTTAATTAGAGAGAGTATTTTGGCGAGCGACTGATGAAGCTCTATATTTAGACCTAACCTAACGTATCATAGCGCAAGTGTCAAAGTGTGTGACTTAGTTTGAAAGTCGCTTGCGCCAATTTAATCTATATCAGTACGTGCAATAATTTTGAGACCAATTTTGAATTTATACATATAGTGTCCGAGGCAGGGCGCCTGGTTGCGTGAACTGACGACGGGTAGTTATAGGCTCTGGAACACAAAAACATAAATAACTCGGGGACAGGGGCCCCTGAAACGTTCAATTGCAATTTCCAAATGAAGATCGCTGCGATTGCTTAAAAAACCAATCAAGGGCAAATCGCGCGCTGATGATTCTATTTATTTTCGTTTAGTGTCTACACCCCTATTGCTGTCGATGGGCTTCAAGTCACAGCAAGTCAATTGCCATGAATCAATTATTGCTCTCTATGGTTCTAAATTAATAAACATAAATGTATGTATATCTTAGCGTGCACACATAGTTTAGAGTTATAGTCCAGACTTTACAACCCTACCGTGTTTATCTTCTAATGTAACAAAAATTGTGACTCGTTTTGTGAGCTATTGAATAAATAAACGGCGTTTTACGTATTGTCTACCACTTCAACATGTAAACGATCAATGTTCGTATCAAAATTAAAAAAATTAGACTTCAGTCACAAACACTGACAAAATTAAATGCAATTGATGGTTTAATGGGTCCTAAAATGCGCTGCACCGAAAGGATGCTTATTCGGTGACTGCTCAAATGACAAATACAATTTGAACAGTTACTAACAACTTACTCCACCGCTTACTTAAAAATACCTACTTATTGGTTGCCTAATTACAGTATTAATTCATCTTTAATGGTCAATGAAAAATGTCTAAGGTACCTACTACTTTATCGTCGGTCACGTAACAAGGAGTATACTGCGTGTTGTTGTGAATTTGATCGAAATTTTACAAAGTTGGCTTCTTATAATCGGCGTGTTTTGTTACTATTGTTATTGAGGTCAAACAGTAAATCTAAAAGCACAATTACATTTTTTTTGTTTAGCCCGCCTAATGCGGTGGCCGCAAGTTTCAAACTAATTCGGCCGACTAACGTCGTATGTACAACTTCTTTCACCGGCATCGTAGCTGTCGCGAACGAATGCGGCCGACTGATGTCTCCTTGATACTGTTGCGGTCACCGTATTCAGTCGCATGCGACGGACGCAACAATGTACAATTGCCCCATTACACCATGATATTTAACTACCGCTTGTCCTTTTTTGAAATTGAGTGACGTAGCTGACAGTGTTGCCAGCCGGCAAAAATAAATTGAAATGGTAGTAATTGGACTTGTAAGGCGCCACCGCCGGCGGCTTCGACAACGAATACCGCAATAACGCTTTTACACGTACGCGTGACGGCGAGCTGGCCCGAGCACAGTCGAACGCTGTCGAACGTAGCTGGATGCTGCTGAGTGCCCTGACCGGCTCGCGGTGACAACACTAATGCAAATAAATAAATTTACATTTGGATAGAGTCTCGTTTTAATTATTCCTAGACCCCTATCCCTTCCTACCATATCAATGTCAATGTATGCTAAATTCATCTGGGAAATTAAGGTGTCGTCAAACAGCCGGCTTGGCACGGCGCGACAGTGCCGACAGTAGTGCGGCGCGTTCTTAGCGTGGAAATTAACAAGGAGTTGCATGCAGGCCGTCACACAGAATCACGTCGCGCCGCGCCACGCCGCAGTCGCACCGCGCCAGCACAACTCAGGCGCGATCACGCGCGCGGCGGCGGGATTTTCCTGCCGGGTGCGGCGTGACACGTGCGCTGTCGCTAGACAGTCGTCACATAAGCTATGCCCACACAAGTGCGCTTTCGTGTTCATCTTGCGTCTTCAACTTTCAATTCGTCTTGCGTCAAGCGTATGCAATATTGATTGCCATAAGACGCAAGCCGCTTACGGCCACACCTGTGCGCCTGTCGCATGCAGCGTACACACGTGCCTCGGTTAGCAGTCAAGATGGACGCGGACCTAGTAGCTATCCGTGCGGCATGTTTAATGTTAAGTGCAAGGAAAAAACGCAAAAAAAAAAAGAATCTGGACCGTTTTTCATCATAATTATATTTTTGGCTCAGAGAAATCAACGCGTCGTTTCGTTTTATTTTATTTGTGTAATCTTTGTGCTTGTAGTCCCTCAACACTTGATATGTTCGATTATCTTCAATAAAATCCAATGTTTGGACTTTATCTTCCGCCTTTTCATTTGCTAAAAGGCACAAAATGTTGGACGCCAACCTAACGGTGACGGATCAGCGTGCGCTACGGGCATGCGCCGGTGTCAAACCAGTTTGAGCGCATGCGTTATTGCATACGCTATGGTTGCAGAGGCAAAGGCAAAAACCCAACTGCTTTAAAAATATCAACTGAAAAGCTAAAAACAAGCCATAACCCAAAGAATATAACTTAAATGATGGAAAAGGTATTGCAGGCGGGGGACAAGCTAATTTTGCTGTACAAATTTAAATATTTTCACTTAAAGAGCACCACTTGGAGTTGTCCGGGCCTGCTATGCCTTTTTCAACATTTAAGTTATATTCTTTAGGTTACGGCTTGTTTTTAGCTTTTCAGTTGATATTTTTAAAGCAGTTGGGTTTTTTTGAATTTTATATTAATTTATTATATTTCATACTTTTTTAGTTTTTATTTAAATGGTAGCATCAAAGTGTCATAATGTATATATATATTTGGAATGAGATATTTATTAGTTTTCATTTGATATCCATATTGTTATAATAAAAAATACTTTTTTTTTAAATTAATTTATTTCATATACTTTCGACTTGTCATTTTCAAATTTTGGGTAACTCTCTAAGAACTCGCAATGCTTGGTTTAGAACGTCTTGGTTGCAATAAAGTACATGGGATGTATCCCACAAACATGGGAAATCTTTGTAATAGCTGAAGAAGTTCAATTAATACATCGCGTTCGGTGACAACGTTATCCATGATGCGCATGGGCCATCCTTCTCGCCGTCTCGAACACGAATAGTCTCAATTTGTCCGGCCCGACCGACACGGGCAGCTTCGGTTCGGAGCGAACCAAATCCGTGTCCGGTCTCCGGACCAAGTTCGAGCGTCTGTTACTAGTAGTCCGGTTTCTATGCAAATACCACAGAATAAGTACTTTAATAGAAACCGGACTATATATACCTATAATAGAATACCTATAAGGAAATCTCTTTCTAACTTGTTGTGAATACCATAAGTAGAAAAAGGTCAAATTTACGTCTTTTGCTCTTTCTTATAGTCCGGTTTCTATTAAAGTACTTATTCTGTGATCGTTACACTTCGTTCAGAAACTAAGAGGTTTCAACTGCCAAAGTGATGTAAAATTTCTGAACGAAATGCATTAGTTGTCAACTGAAGATAACCTACATCGGTTAGGTAACCAACTTTCCTGATCCTAATCCAAAATTCCGTGAAACTTATATTTGTAATCCTGCCCCGTTTCTCCACTTTTGACACTGGCAAAGTGGCACTACCCCAATGTGCTTATTGATACATTAAAAAAAAAACCTACATCGGTCGGTTGTCTGTTATAGCGTTCTGCGTTTTTTGTGTTATTTCGACAATCTGCTTTGTTTCTGGACACCTATTTCACCCTTAAATCGTGAACATTGGCCGTGCTCACTGGAGTTAATATTTTTAATTTGGCTTTCTTATACGGACTTTCGAAATAGTGGCAACACTAATGCAGCCACAAAACAAAGATATATAGAATATTTGTAATTCATTTTGTTTGTAGCCATATAACAAAGAATTGAACTTAAACTTGTCGCTGTGTGAAATGTGACGCAAGTCTTTTTGTTAGTAGTTATTGCACGTTGTGTATTGATCTGATCATCATCACGATCACCTTTTGAGTGTGAAGTAGCCGGCACTATGAGTGTTCCGGACAACAGCGGCGTCTCGCCGGCGACCGTGCGCGTGAAGGAGGAGCGGGAGTGGGACGGCGCGGACGACGCGGCCGGCTTGTACGCCGACCACGAGGTCAAGGACGAGCTCGTGCTGGGCCCGGAGCGGCTGCAGCCGCAGGACATCGCCTACGCGTTGCATGGTGAGCTGCGCTGTCATATTGACAATGCTATCCTTTAGTCGCATGTCGTCCCGTTCGCAATTTTTCCCGTTCGCTATTCGTCCCATTCGCAATTCGTCCCGTTGGCATATCGTCCTGTAAACGCACCTCGTCCCGTTCGCAATTCGTCCCGTTAGCAAATCGTCCCACAATTAATATTACAATTAATATTATTATTAAATATTATTATTAATATTATTACTTTGCCGAAGTGTTCTGATTTAAATTTAGTGAAATAAATTTGAATTATAAGTTTTCTGTGTATACGTACATATATAATTACATAAAGAGAGAAGTCCTGGATTGACTGACTGAATGACTGCAACTGACATTTCAATAGAGGCAAATTGCGGATAAAGCGAGGTGCATTTGCGGGACGATTTGCTAAAGGGACGAATTGCGAACGAGACGAGGTGCATTTACGGGACTATTTGCTAACGGGACGAGTTGCGAACGGGACGAAGTGAGAATGGGATGAGGTGCGTTTAGGGGACGATTTGCTAAAGGGACGAATTGCAAACGGGACAAATTGCGAAGGGGACGAACTGCGAATGGGACAAATTGCAAACGGGACGACATGTGACTAAAGGAATGCTATGAGCCTTCGGATGGTGACGTGACTGAGGATTCATTCTAGATTAAGAATATCGTTTACTTTTAAGGCACCGGCAGATCTCCTAATACATTCCTATTTTTTGTTATTTTAATATGAATTTTGTCAACAATTTCACAGAATGTGTAGTCAGTGTCATCAGCGAGTGATCATTTTTATTTTTATATACTCTACCTGTTAACCCATTAAACCCCGAATTAAATAAGATAAATATGTAAATATCAAAGGACAGTATCACACAAATTGCCCTCATCCCAAACTAAGCTCTAGGCTTATACTATGGGTACTAGGCAATAATAAACATACTTATATAGAGATAATTACATTGAAAACATCCACGGCGGAGGAACATATCCTTGCGCTCATCACACAAATATTTGCCTGTACTGGGATTCTAACAGGGGACCGCTAGCTTTGTAGGCAGAGTCGCTAACAACTAGGCCAATTGTGTTGTCAAACTTGAAATAAACTTTTGAACTCTGTCTGTACTCGGAACTTAAACATGGTGCTGAGATTCAAATTTTGGACACTTCTTTTGTGAGTGCGGTTTGTGGGGGGATGCTTCAAACCACAGAATTAGTAGTAGTAGAGTTTTAGATTAAGACATTTAACCCACATTTGAGAGTAAAAAAAAGTAAGAGATTTTTTTCCTTTTTAGGTTCCATACCAAAATTGTAAGAAAGAAACTCATAGTGAGACTGGTGTTTGTCTGTCTGTCATACGTAGAAAGTACAAGGAAGACGTTTCCAAACTGGAGAATAGCCAGGACTTCAGCCGGGAATTCTCGCTCCGCGAGCTCAACCGGGCCTTGCAATGCGTAAAACACGGTAAGGCTGCGGGCTTCGATCACATCTACCCTGAATTCCTCCTGCACCTTGGCAACAACGGGCGCAGATGGCTGCTTAATCTTTTTAACAATATCCTGGAAACGAATACCCTACCTTCAGTTTTCAAAACATCAAAAGTAGTTGGCATTTTGAAGCCGGGAAATCCAGCAAACGATGCAGCAAACATTAGACCTATGGGGAATAGTTCGGTCGTATTAATAAAACACCCCACATATATAAAGTTCAATCGTTATTATATGTAATGCTGGTACATAGTATGTAAGAGGTTAACACAAATTGCTTAGGGCTCCGCGAATGGACATGAATGAGTCGGACAGATAGAAAGCGATAGGTGGTAGTCGTGCGATGACCGGCGTCGGAGTGGGCTTGCCTACGTGACTGCCCGAATATCCACGAAGCGACGCCATGGTTGCCGATCGGACCCGAGCCGAGACGAAGTCTTCCGAACGGTCGGCTGCGTTCCGATACGCGCCACAGACCCATATCGCTATTGAGCGTAACCTACAAACTTCTGGAACGCCTCCTGTACAATCACTTGAACCCTGCAATAAACCCGCACATCCCACCCGAACAGGGGGGCTTCAGACCGGACAGGTGCTGCGCAGACCAGGTTCTCGCTCTAACCAGTTATATCGAGGCCGGTTTTTAGAAAGGCCTAAAAACATTTGTGGCATTCGTAGACCTCAAGGCTGCCTACGACACGGTTTGAATTACTGGGCTCCTACACAAACTTAAAACCCTCGTCCCCTGCGCGAAAACGCTGCGCCTACTTAAGAACATGCTGGGGCCAAGGTTGATTAAGGTCGTCCTCAACTCAAGGGAAAGCCGGTTCACCCAAATAAAGAACGGCTTACCACAAGGCTCTGTACTTGCACCGCTATTCTTTAACGTATATACGAGAGATATGCCCGCCCTCTGCGCTGAAAAGTATATCTACGCCGATGATCTGGCCCTTGCATATCCAACCAAAAAGTTCAGTGACGGGGAACGCACTCTTACTGACGACCTTCAAGTCCTTAGCATCTACTATACTGACTGGAGACTCTGTCCTAACCCGTCCAAAACCGAGGCGGCGTTCCACTTAACCAACGCCCTTGCCAACACCGAGCTAAACATCTACTTCTGCGGGAAAAAATTGTCGCACAATTTCACCCCCCGGTACCTGGGTGTAACGCTGGACCGATCGCTTACTTACAAAAACCATCTGAAAAACGTTGGACAGAAAGTTAAAACTGAGTTAACCTCATCAGCCGCTTAGCGGGATCCACCTGGGGAGCTCGAGCTGATGTCCTGCGCACTTCCACCATCGCTTTGGTCTACTCGGCGGCCGAATACTGTGCGCCAGTTTGGTATAACGGTGCCCACACTAGCAAGGTGGATGTCCACCTACACAGAGCTATGCGCATCATTTCAGGAACGCTACAGCCCACCCCCTTGCCATGGCTCCCAGTGCTTGCACACATCGCACCGCCGGACATAAGCTATGTCTACACCTGTGCGCTTTCATGTTCAACTTGCGCTTTGCTCTGACGAATGCCTCTGCAACCACTGCGCATGCAATAACGCATGCGCTCAAAGTGGTTTGATATCAGCGCATACCCGTAGCGCACGCTGATCCGTCACCGTTGGGTTGACGTGCAACATTTTGCAAATAAAATGGCGGAAGATAAAGTCAAAACATTGGATTTTATTGAAGATTCAGTGTCACCCTCGTATTGCATGCGCTTGACGCAAGACGAACTGAAAGTTGAAAGCGCAAGTTGAACATGAAAGCGCAAAGGTGTGGACATAGCTATACGCCGACAACAAGCCGCGGCAAAAGAGCTAAAAAAGGCCATGGAAATGAAAACGCCCTACACTATGCCAATCGCCATAACACTCGCCCAACCGCCCCCAGCGCGCCTTCCATCACGCAATCCTATCTGATCGGATGAAAAGCTCGAGAACTTCGATGTAGCTCGAGAATGGAAAGCAAAATGGGAGTTAGCCGAATGCTCAGAACTGGTATCCGATCCCACCTCTGGCCTCCCAGGAACGCTGCAACCCCGTAAGATCTGGTCTACCATCACCAGAATCCGCACAGGGATAGGCCGATGTAACTGCCACCTACACAAATGGGGCTTGCGCGAATCGGCAGCTTGCAATTGTGGTGCCCCGGAACAAACCATCTACCACCTCACAAACGAGTGCCCAAATGAAAGATTCCCTGATGGAGTGGAGGGACTGAACAGGATGACACCGGAGGCTGTAACCTGGCTTCAGAACGCTAATTTTTAATTTATAGTAAAATGCAGGAATGACCGTACGAAGAAGAAGAAGTCTGTCTGTTTCTCTGTCATAGCAGTTTTTCTCAGCAACTACTGAAGCTATCAAATTCAAGTTTGGCATAGTTGTAAAACTCGCTTGCATGCATCTATTTATAAAAAAACCAGGCGTCGCGCACTGAGGTTTCTGTACACATTTGGCTGGTTTTTAGTACTCGTATTTGTTGATGAATACGCTTGTATGTACTACCGTTTTTATGATAGAACAAATAAGAAAAAGACTCCCCCTAATATTTTCCTTTTTATTTCTTTATTATTTGTTAGGAAATCCGCCGTTATATCACATATTCTGCAAAAAAAATAACGGGCTATCTTTTACGGTTCAAAAGATACAGCTCTTTTAAGTTAGGACAAACAGACGGACGAACGGACCAACCGACAGCATAGGCTTAGTAATAGGGTCCCGTTAGGCACCCTTGGGGTACGTAACCCTAAAAAATTAAAAAAGTTTTAAGTATAAGAGTTGAAGATGGGGTCTATAGACCCTTATAAGGTTACTTTAAAAAGGAAAGTTAAGCGATTTAGTCACTAGGGTATCATATTAAATGGCTTGATTTGCACATTTTTTTTTTTTTTATTGATTTCGGATTTAGATGACAAAAAATGTGCAAAAAATTACCGTTCCCCCTTTTCCTCTTAAATTTATGCGCAGAAAATTTTTTAATAATTCCGATTTATAGAAATTCATCTGTACTTTATAGGAACAGTTTTCGAGATATTAACAAATACTTTGAAAATTACTCAAAATTTAGGCAACCTAAAATGGACCTTAATCTAAATAGTTGTATAAACAAAGTCGATTTAGTTACACCGTTTATAACCAAAGAACGGGTCACTGATTTTTAAGAAATTTGCACATAGTTTATTACCTGGATTAACATAAAAAATAATTTTTAGATAAGATAAAAATTACTACTACGCGGACAGAGTCGCGGGGAAAAGCTTGTACGTATTAAATTAAACGTATATTTACTAGGGTATATTTTACGAGAACTAATACCATCGAGGATTCGAAGTAAAGTAAAATTATTTTATCTACACACATATCGTAAGTCCTCTATAATGCGTTCAGAATCCGTTGGCAACAACCAGCATTACAACAATCAATTTTACTATGATAATTTTCTTATCTGTAGCAGTAACATAATGTTCTAATAACGATATAGAATTTGATAAAGTCCTTTGGGCGGAGGTTGCCAAATTCGGATTAGGTTCATTACTAACTTTTCCAGTTTCTTATTAAGTCAGCTTCTGAAATCGCCGTATTCACATGAGGTCGTACTCGTTATAAGTTCGATACTGAGTAGGTTAAATCCTCTAAAGATCTAATTCTGAGGAAGTCAGATCCTAAACAAGTCAAATTATGACAAAAACAAATTATAACTGGGTCAAATTCAATAATAATCTTTTTCTGATGAGGTCAGATTCTACACACGCCTTATTCATTAATAGCCTATTTCAAATTTCGTTCGATTTTGATTAAGTTAGACTCAGTAAGTGGCATTCCAATTTAAGCCGATTTCATAGCACGTTTAGCATAAACACAGTCAACCACAATAATTTGTATGGCCTGTTTTACAACAAACGAAATAATTAGGTCTCTATTATTAATTCTGCAAAAAGTAATGCTTGATTTCATAAAAATACGTCATAAAACCAAATAATTTATTTGTATCACTTCAAACACAATCATAAACCAAACAAAAATGCAACCAAATCTATCAACTTTCGCATAAATAAGACTAGGTATAAACATATCAGTTGTTCCATTAGATTGTTAGTGTCGTTCTGCATATTAATTTCTGACCACTAGTGCTGCTTGAATCGGAACATTCGGATTCTGAACCCGAAATAGAATCAGAATCGGTCACAATATCATCATGATCTCTCTTAACATTTCTTTCAAAGCTCATATATGAAGCTTTCTTTAGAAAATCGTACAAACCAATACTTTTTGATTTTACGTCGGCAATTATTTTTTTTATATGACGATCGAATTTTAGGTCGACTTTTCTAAATTTTTTTCTTTTCTTGTGAGCTTATGCTTGTTTTATTGCAATGTCATTATGTTTCGCCTCTTTTTTTAAAGTCATTAAAAAATGATGAATGTTTGGTTTTTTCGATAGTTTTTTATTGAGTCTATTATGCCACCCTTCCAAGTGGTTGGTGGTGCGATATGTCTCTTTGGAGCATCCGAAAATATTTGGAGTTATCACACCCATCCGATACCTTTCGAAGGATTTTTTTCCATTTTTCAATGTTATTTATATGCGATAATTTTTCTAATAAGCATAACCATTGGCAGAGGCAGATAATATTGTTTTATTATTGATTTGTTCACAAGTGGCCAGAACGATTAAGTCATTAATAAATAGTATTGATAAGTGCTATCTTACTTTCTGACCAACTGTACTTGTCCTTTGAAGAAAATACCTAATGTAGAAAATAACTAATTAAGACGCTTACCTATAAATCATTCTCCCTAATTAGACTCATTCATATTAATGAAACCTACGTGGTTAGAATTTGGTTTATAAAGAAAAGTTTCTCGTTTGAATCTGTCCTCGTACAAATCTGACCTACTACAAATAAACTCCCTAACCTACTGAAAATCTGACCTCCCCAGAAAAAGACCAAGTAAGAATTTGGTGCATAAAGTATTAGGCATATCCAGAGACTGACCAACTCCGCATCTAACCCAATAAAAACCTGATTTGCCCAGAAGCTGACTAAATAAGAAGCTGGAAAAGTTAGTAATAAACCTAATCCGAATTTGGCAACCTCCGCCCAAAGGGATAAAGTTATGAGTTTCAAATTTGGAACATCTTTGAAAAACAAAACAATTTTATTTGACCTCAATTCTAATATCACTCGAGATGACATTTAATTCGAAATGAAATGTCAATTGCATACAATTTTGACAAATCTCGTATGTTACTTGATAATTTGATATCGAACGATATGATAGTAGAGGCTGACTCTAGATTGTCTCTGAATTTAAAAAAAAACTACGGTGGCCGCCATTTTTGACGTTCTAATAATTGATCAATGATGAGGGTAGGTGCATAAAAAGTAAAGTAGTCATTTAAATTACTCCTTTAATTTAAATAAATATTTACACTCTAATTTAAAAATTATTGCTTGCAAACACACTCTTACAACAAGGGAGAGTACATACTGTGTGGGCAAAACTTTTCATGTGGAACTAGAAAGTTAACTTAAAGCACCTGCCGGCAACTTCACAACATTCACAATAGCACTGTCACCAAGCATTAAGAAGCGGAAATGGCAAATCTGGACTCTATAGTGGAAACCCAGCAATCCTTGGAAGCCAGTGTGTTCCAGCGCCTCGCTGAATTTGATGCTGCACTCCAATCAGCCTCAGTATCAGAGTGTCGGACTGACTCCATTGCTGCCCTAAGTGATGAATTCCGCAAGTTCAAAGAGTTTGTTATGAGCATGATGGGACTTCTCAAGCAGCAGATTGTTGCAGTTAGCAATTCTGTGGACACATTGGAGATGCGTCATCGGCGCAAGTATCTGCTTTTTGGTGGTGTACCGGAGTCTAGTGAGGGTGAAATGGCAGAGTCAGTGGCTGTCATCTGCCGCGATCATTTAAAACTGGCTGACACAACTTCGGCTAGTTTCTCAGTCTGTCATAGACTTGGGGGTGCTACTGAGAGCCGAACCAGGCCAATTTTGGTGAGGTGTGTTGACCCAGCGCTTAAAGCAGCAATTTGGAAAAAGAAGACCTCTCTCAAGGGCTCCTCCATAGTGTTATCAGAGTTCTTGACCCGCCAGCGACAAGCCATCTTTCTAAGCGCCCGCAAGCACTTCGGCATGCGCTCTGTATGGACATTTGAGGGCAACATTTATGTCAGACTGTCCAACGGTAGGAACCGCCGCATCACTACATCGGAGCAGCTCAAAAATTTGGTAGCCGATCATCCTGCCGCTGCCGCGGCTGTTCCTGCTGCGGCGCCGGCGCAGAGTGTAAAGCATGCCGTGCCGCGGGCAACAACGACGCAGTTGACGGCACAGGCGACGGACGTACCGGCGCGGGCCGTAAGAAAGACCAGGAACGTGCAGGACACCGTTAAACAAAAGGCTACTCGTTAGTAGCAGTTAGACAATAATTTTCCATAGTGAATATTTTATGTAGTGTTAGAACGGCGAGCGACGGTATACTCAAATCTTGGTTTTTCTTCACGTACACACAGGTACTCTGCACTTTTAGTACTACCGCGCTATTGTTATTTTATTATGCATAATTAAAGTGGATTGTAACTGGTAAGGTGACATTTTGTCGTGTCTGTCGAACGTCAAACGTCATCATGACGTTTTCACGTTCGGAAACCGTCGCCTGTCCGTTCCGTTTTGTAGATATTACGTTTTTCGAATCTGATGTGTTTGTATCGTTTTAGTTTGCATATACGAGTAGCTTGGCAAAAAGGATCTTAACAGATGGAACTAAATCTTGTCCTACCATTGGACAATATTTGGCACCACTACATATGTTTATATTTTTCTCTCATGAATTTATATTTCTAATGGCTCTTTTTGGCCAACCTAGGCGTGGTTTTTAGCTTTATTTTGTGTTGATTGCATTGGTTGTTTGTGATCAGTTGACCGGCGGGTTTACAAAGCCTGCTATTTTATTTGTTTTTAATAATTGTTTTGTTTTTATTAATTTTATTCATATTTATTTATATTTGTTATATTATTTCTCTTCTTTCTTATGTGTGATGGAGAATCCGATGATTCTTTTTATTCTGTTAGTGACTCGTCTACATCATTTCACTCTCTTGATGAATCAATCGAGACACTTGCCACGTCATTAGGACGCGCATTTCAGAAAACCTCTCAATTCCTTAACGTATGCCACATAAATGCCCAGAGCCTACCAAGTCATTACACTGACTTGTTAGACACATTTTCTTCATGCAACGTGCATGTTATTCTCATTTCTGAGAGCTGGCTGAAACCTAATCTCTGTTCTTCTTCTTATAACCTCCCCGGTTTTGTTTTATTGCGCAATGATCGCACAGAAAAACGCGGTGGAGGCGTTGCCATGTATCTTCGGGCTGATATTTCTTTCAAAATAATTGATTCTTCGTCTCCTGCGAGTAGTTATTCCGGTTCGATGGAACACCTGGTTGTTGAGGCGAAGGTGAGGGGGACTAAGGTGGTCCTTGGGGTAATTTACTGTCCCCCCACTAGTGATTACTTTACTGCCTTTGATGCCCTCCTCTCCACCGTTAGCACAGAGTGCACACATCACATAATCATGGGTTACTTTAACACCGACTTACTGAGGGATAATCTAAGATCGAGAAAGCTGAAATCGGTAACAGAGTCCAACAAATTTTCAATCGTTCCTCTTGACGCTACTCACCGCAACTCCGACTCATCTGATTCGTGGTTGGATTTGATCCTCACGTCCTCCACGGATAACGTCATCCAATCTGGTCAATTCTTAGCACCTGGCTTTTCGAGGCACGACATGATCTTTGTGACTTACAAAATAAAGGCACCTAAACATAAACCGACTGTAGTGCACCTCCGTAGATTTGCGGGACTGGATGAAGAAAAGCTGAAGCAAGATGCTTCCTCGGCCGACTGGGGGCCCACGCTTGGTGCGTCAACAATTGATGAAAAAGTTTCTCAATTTAATTCTACCATTTTAAAATTGTTTGACGTCCATGCACCGGTGCGCGCGGTCAGGCTGAAGCGCCCGCCAGCTCCGTGGATTACGAGAGGTGTTCGTATGGCAATGACAAAGCGTGACAGGGCGTTCCGGGTTTACAAGCGGGATCGGTGTGACGAGAACTGGCGTCTCTTTAAAGTTGCTAGAAATCGGTGCAACCAGATGGTTAGAGCTGCCAAACGACGCTATATTCATACGAATGTTTTGTCTTCTTCCCTAGCGGACACATGGAAATTTCTTAAGTCTCTCGGCCTAGTTCCTAAGCCGAAAACGGAACCTGATTTTTCAGCCTTTTCACCAGACACCCTAAACATTCATTTTTCTAGATCCTCCTCTTTAAATCCTGCGATTAAATCAAACACCCTATCTTTTATTGCTTCACTACCTTCTCCTAACGCCTTACCTTTCAATCTCTCCACGGTCGCTGATGAGGAAGTCCGAAAGATCATTCTCTCCATTAAATCAAAAGCCGTTGGCCATGACGATGTGGGTCGTGTTATGATAATTCTAATACTTGATTGTATTCTGCCCATCATTACTCACATTATCAACTTCTCTCTGTTAACTGGGGTATTCCCTTCTTCTTGGCGCAAAGCTTTTGTAATTCCGCTTCTCAAGGTCTCTAACCCCAGCTCTCTTAATCACTTTAGGCCCATCTCCATTCTTCCATTTTTTTCTAAAGTTTTAGAAGCTGTTGTTCATAGACAATTTTCCTCATTCATTTTTCGAAACTCGCTTCTATCTTCATATCAGTCAGGTTTTCGCCCAGGACACAGCACGACTACTGCCCTACTCAACGTTGTCGAAGATATAAGACAGGGTATGGAGTCGATGCAGGTAACTGTCATGGTGCTCGTAGACTTCTCAAATGCCTTTAACGCCGTAGATCACGACCTTCTTCTTGCAACGCTCATTCATCTGGGGGTTTCCTCGGAAGCGATCAAGTGGTTCTCCTCTTACCTTTCTGGTCGTGTTCAAGCAGTGCGAGCCGGCCGTACGATTTCGGATTGGTGTGACCTTAGTACAGGAGTACCACAAGGTGGAATCCTCTCCCCTCTTTTATTTTCTGTATTTATAAATCATATTACCGCCAAGCTTGGCAGCTCTTACCATCTGTATGCGGACGACCTACAAGTATACGCCCAGGCTGACACTTCTAACCTCTCTACGGCAATCTCGCTTATTAATGATGACCTGGAACAAATTGCAGACTGGTCTCGTAGATTCGGTATTTCCGTCAATCCTGCTAAGTGTCAGGCCATCATCGTGGGAAGTCCGCGTCAGCTTGTGAAGTTGGATAGTGACGCTATTGCACCGATCTCCTTTGATGGTGCTGTAATCTCACTGTCTAAGCAGGTTAAGAATCTCGGCCTTATCGTTGACTCCTGTCTCTCGTGGGATGGACAGCTCTCCGAGGTGAGTCGCAAGGTGACTGGTACTCTCCGCGCTCTATATCGGTATAAGAACTTTCTCCCAGTAAGTACCAAGAAATTACTTGTTCAGGCGCTTGTGCTGCCTCTTATCGATTATGCTGATGTGTGCACCACTAACCTCAGCCAGGAGTCCCTTAACAGGTTAGATCGTCTCCTCAACAGTGGCATACGTTTTATTTTTGGTCTTCGTAAATATGACCACATTTCTTCTTTTCGGCGTCAGCTTAACTGGCTTCCCATTCGTCATCGTAGGTCTCTTAGAATTCTGTCCACTCTCTTCTCGATCCTTTTTGAGACCTCAACCCCCCTTTACCTTAAACGTAAATTTACTTTCGACACTCCCCGTCCAGGGTGTGAACTACGCTCCTCCCGCTCTCTTAAACTCACTATTCCTTTTCACCGTACTGGTTTCATGTCAAATTCTTTCGCCCTTCAGGCAATCCGTCTCTGGAATGCGCTCCCACTCGATATTAGACGAGCCCCTAGCAGGCTTTCTTTCAAGCGAATACTTCGTAAGTATTTGCACGAACAAGACCTTAAGTAAAAGGTATATATAGGTCCCATCATATTCTGTCAGTATCTCTGTTGTTCTATAGTTATGTTATTTATATATATATATATATATATATATATATATATATATATATGTGTGTATGTATTTATTTATGTATATTTATATTTATTTATAATATGTTATAAGGTAATTATGTTATGTTGTAAGTTTAGTTCTGTTGTACTGTGCACCTACTACCTATATACATTTCCGATTGGACACGTGGTTGACTGGTAGAGAATGCCATTAGGCATTAAGTCCGCCATTTGTACTTGTTTTTGTGCAATAAAGATTAAATAAATAAATAAATAAATAAATCAATGCCGGCTACGCCGGTCGTAACATGCGGTTCCTGAACACATCATAGAGAGCTTATAATATGTATGTAGATAAAATAGTGTATGTAACTGTACATAATTAGGCATTAAAACACTCGTGTGATGCTATTATGAAACTCGCCTGTCGGCTCGCTACTAGTCGTTGTATTTTTTTACAAACGCGTGATGGATGTACGCGCGCGCCGCGCAACAGGTCACACTGAACGCGGCAGCGAGGCGTAAGCAACGCGGGCACGCGTTCGAAACGCGTTGAAGCTGCCGGCCGCCTGCGGTGTGCCGGGTTCCGCGACGCTCACGACACGCGTTTGGTGTGCCGACAGCTTAAGAAATTTATTTCTTTTTCATTTAGCTATTTTACATAAGCCAATTCCCGGTGTGAAAATTATTTCAATAATCTAATAAATTTGTTTCAGTTCCAGTGTCATCGAGCTGATGCTGCCAAGAGGCTGTCGAGCAGGAGCTGGCTGAGGCAGGAGGCGCCGGAACGGGGAGCCCCGGGGAGGCGCCGCGCCCCGGCCAGAGCTGCAGACTTGAGCGCGTCCCTGTCGATAACAAGCTGCATCCTTGCGAGACTTGTTTTAAAACATTTTCAAACAAAACTAGCCTTATGACTCATATTTGTATTTGTAGAGCTAATAATGTAATACTAAAAGACAGTCTAGAGAAAAAAAAAATCTCGTGTGATACTTGTGGGAAACGGTTTGGAGCAAAAAGTGAACTTATTAGACATATTCACACGATAGGAAATCCCTGTTCAGATGAAATTCTGAATTCTGGTGAATCTAAGCTTCACGTAGTGAACACGGGAGATAAACCTCACCATTGTAATATTTGCAAGAAACAGTTTTCACGTAAAGACTGTTTAGCTAAGCATCGTTTAATTCATACAGGAGAGAAACCTCACCATTGTGATATTTGCTTAAAACAGTATTCATCAAGATCTTCGTTAGTTTCGCATCGTTTAACCCATACAGGAGAGAAACCTTACCATTGCAATATTTGCAAGAAACCGTTTAATTATAGATCTTCGTTAGTTGCACATCGTTTAACACATACAGGAAAAAAACCTCACCATTGTAATATTTGCAAGAAACAGTTTACACACAAATCTCATTTAACTAAGCATCGTTTAATCCATTCAGTAGAGAAACCTCACCATTGTAATATTTGCAAGGAACAGTTTTCACTAAGATCTTTGTTAGCTACTCATCGTTTAATCCATACACGAGAAAAACCTCACCATTGTAATATTTGCAAGAAACAGTTTTCATTCAGATCTTCGTTAGCTACGCATGGATTAGCCCATACAGGAGAAAAACCTTACCATTGTAATATTTGCAAGAAACAGTTTTCACGAAATAATAATTTAGCTAGGCATCGTTTAATTCATACAGGAGAGAAACGTCACCATTGTAATATTTGCAAGGAAAAGTTTTCACGAAATGACCATTTAGCTATGCATCGTTTAATCCATACAGGAGAGAAACCTCACCATTGTAATATTTGCAAGGAACAGTTTTCACTTAAATCTTTGTTAGCTACTCATCGTTTAATCCATACTCAAGAAAAACCTCACCATTGTAATAATTGTAAGAAACAGTTTTCATTTAGATCTCAGTTAGCTACGCATCGTTTAATCCATACAGGAGAGAAACCTCACCATTGCAATATTTGCAAGAAACAGTTTACACAAAAAGCTCACTTAGCTGCGCATCGGTTATTACATACAGGAGAAAAAGAAAAACTTTACATTTGTAATATTTGCAAGAAACAGTTTTCACAAAAACCTTCTATGCTCCATACAGAAGAAAAACCTTATCATTGCAATATTTGCCAAAAAACGTATGACGAAACTTAGTTTTAGCTAGACATCGGTTAAAACACAAGAGCCTTACCATTGCATTTGCAAGAAACAGTTTTCACAAAAATCGTCTTTAGATAAGGTTATCCACTCCCGAGAGAAAGCTTGTTGCTAGTTTATCGTGGCCGTGTGAGGTGCCGAGGTGCCGCCAGATCTCTTAGGGCCGTATTCATAAATTGATCTTGGCTGAGACGCCCGTCACAAGATGCGTCAATACTTTCGAAGGTACCTACTGACTTCCCGCAGACGACGACGCGGGCGGAAAGCTAGGAATATTATAAAGATGTAAAGTTTGTAAGTTTGGATGTAGGAGGTAATCTCCGATACTGCTTATCCGATTTTATAAATTCTTTCTTTATTGTTTAGAATTGACTTTCAGGGTGGACATACGCTATATTTTAACTTATATACTACTCCAAAACCGAAAAGTCCAATACTAAAAAGCGTTCGAAAGCGTGGCAGAGGGCAGTTTAGTATGGGAGGCATCGATCATACGCCGGATAGATCATAGTTACGTGGCTTTTCTGATAGCGACGCTGATTTTTATTTAAATATTAACTATGTTATTCTAATCGCATGTTTTTATTTTTAAACCAATGTTATTAAGGTGTTATTTCATGCTTTTATACGGATCACGTAAATTTGCATCTGATCCGATGAAGTAGGTATTATTATTATTATTAAAAAGTAAATGTACGTGTTCGTAAATATTACTTTGCTGGCAAATCATATACCTATCTATATTAAGTAAGTATGTGTCTTAATTAAGTATGTGTTTTAAACGGCCGAAAATTCAAATGAAAAGTCTGTTTCCACTACACTGACATGAACGAAAACAAGGGTCAGTCAAAGGATAATTTTGGACGTACAGTAAAAAAAATGAATGTGTACTTACAAACCGTATTACACAATTTGTAACCCATAATATTTCTATAGTAACATTAAGTTGTACATTTAATGTAAGTAATCACTTGACGGAAAGTAGGGGTCACCTTTTTCCAATAAATTGATTACGGGAATGTAAATTGCTTGATTATATTATAATGTTACTATTCCACGCGGACTCTGTCACAGCCTATCAAAACCTGTAGTCGGGTCAATCTAGGTCGATCCCTGCGACAGCTCGCATAAACATGTGTTTTACTACCTGCACTTGTTTCCTTTTTTTTTTATTCCGGCCTTTACACGAACGCGTATATCGGCCCACTTGTTTCCTTGACTTTTCATAAATAATACATTGACACAAACCTTGTGACGACGCTCAGTAATCTGAATCACCTCTTTGTTTTATATGTTTTGCTTGCGAGTTGGTATAGTGAGTGTTTATAATTATGACATACGGCTGTCATAGGTATCGTCCTACGTGGATCCAATTATAGCAGTCGGTGATCAACTTTGATGTTGGTGAAAATGCCGACAACGCTTCGTGAAGTATGCAAGCGTTGTCACAGATGTTAAGATTATAAATGTTTAGTTTTGTATATAATGTTTTAAATATACGGGATACAATACAAGTTCATGATTGTTATTTTGTAAGAGGTTTTGTTCTGTACTTCTTTGAATAAGTCGCCATGGATATCTTTTCCTCAATGCCGGATTAAAGCTGAAATCGCACAGAGCGCGGGCGTCAGACTCCGCGTTGCAGCAATTGCAACCTTATTACCCAGTAATGAGGTTGCAATTATTACAGTAGTTTTGTGTAAAATACTGCCTTTTACCTTAGCAGGGCAGCGCCGGCCTGCGATCACCCGCGTTCACCCGCCGCGGTTCGGTGCGCGCGCCCGCCCGCGGATGGCCCGCGCGTGGCCCGGGCGTGGCCCGCAGCGTTTCGGCGCTGTGTGTGATCACAACGACCGGCGCGGCTCACGCGATGAAAACGACATGCTCGGCGCCCGACCCGCGCCCGCGCTCTGTGTCATCTGAGCTTAAGACTACTTGATGCCCTAAGCAATCCAGGCCTGGGACGAAATGGGGTGTCATATGATTCTTCAAAAACGTGCGAGTGTAATTTTTTTAATAAAGGGTGCTGGAAAAGTGCAGCGCGAGTCGCTTCTCTTGCCGCTGCCGCCGACCGCGCTGCCGGCGTGCAGCGAGGTAGGAGCGGCGTGGAAACACCCACAGCCCTCGGAGGAAATACTGCCGGCAGCGCGAGTAGCAGCGGCAGTGGTGTCGCGCCGTCTGTACCTACCACGATTACTTAATACGAATACCTGATTTATATGCCTAAGTTCTCAAGTACAGATTTCCGACACACGACATAAGTTCACAAGAAATTCATAACAGTATAAAGATCAGGTGTACTGTACATACACACTCATACTATAACTATGAGTTGACCATCGACCGTGACGAAATAGTGATAAATAGAACATGATTGGCATGATCTTATCATTGTATGAGGGTCTGGTCTGTTCAGTTACCCTCCTACGGTCGACTACGCCTCCGGTCTGAGCAGTCGCCAATGTGCCTGGTCTCTTATGTTTAGCATGTCACCCTTCTGGGCTTTATTTATTGTTATTTAGGGATGCCGTACGGAGATGCCGTAAACATGACACCAGCCGGACGCGGGGGCTTTGCCCCCGCGAGCATCTCCACCTTCCCACGAGCACCCGGGCTCCCCGCCTAATGTCCTTTGTACCGCAAGATTGGACTGATAGGTTTGTGGAACCTACTAATGGTCATGATTAGTCTACACATTGTATTGTCTATTACTCAAATATACTAAGTATTATAATAACACTTACCCTAGCCGTTCAGATCCACGTTATTCTCTGACTTTTGGCGCCGCAGTCTCCAAGTCAAATGTGCCAACATAACCAAATTAGTCTAAGCATAAGGGCGGCCGCACTAGTGGCCACCACTAAAAAAAACGCGACCACTAGTGATTCAGCTAAGCTACTAAACGCAGGGTGGATTTTAAGGCGTTTCAACCGCCCGTCATCACCATCTAAATATATAAAAGAAGAAACTGACTGACTGACTGACATATCAACGCACAGCCCAAACCGCTGGGTCTAGAGGTTCCAAATTTGGCACGTAAGTTCCTTATGAGGTCTAGGGGTGCACTAAGAAAGGATTTTTCAAAATTCATCCCCTAAGGGGGTAAAAAGGGGGTTGGAAGTTTGTATGAAAGTCATCCATTTTTGAAGATAGAAACGTGGAAATTGGTATAAAAGCTACTATTTACAAATAAAAAATACTAAATTCAGCGATTTTGGATAAACTACCCCTAAGGGGTTAAAATGGGGGGTTAAAGTTTGTATAGGGGTTTGGACATTTTTGAAGTTAGGAACGTGAAAATTGGTTTATAGGCTACTGTTTACAAATAAAAAAGTACGACCGGCAATTTTGGAAAAACTACCCCTAAGGGAATGAAATGGGAGGGTGGTAGTTCCTTTTGGAGTGGTGGTTGGTCCTTTTTGAAGTTCGAAACTCGAAAATTGCTATAAACAATACTGTTAACAAATAAAAAACTACTTAAGGCAATTTTGGATAACTACCCCTAAGAGAATGAAATGGGGGGTGGTAGTTTGCATGGGAGTTAAGTCATTTTTGAAGTTGGAAACATAGAAATTTGTATATAGGCTACTGTTAACAAATAAAAATACTACTGTAGGCGATTTTGAAAAACTACCCCTATGGAAATGAAACGGGGGGGGGGTGAATGTGTGTATGGAAGTTTGGTCAATTTTGAAGTTAGAAACGCGGAAATTGTTATAAAGACTACTGTTAACAAATAAAAACCAACTTTCGGTGATTTCGGATAACTACCCCTAAGGGAATGAAATTGGGGGTGGTAGTTTGCATGGGAGTTGGGTCATTTTTGTAGTTAGAAACATAGAAATTTATGTACAGGCTACTGTTAACAAATAAAAAATACTACTGTAGGCGATTTTGAAAAAACTACCCCTATGGAAATGAAACGGGGGGGGGGTGAATGTGTGTATGGGAGTTTGGTCAATTTTGAAGTTAGAAACGTGAAAATCGTCATAAAGACTACTGTTAACAAATAAAAAACAACTTTCGGTAATTTCGGATAACTACCCCTAAGGGAATGAAATTGGGGGTGGTAGTTTGCATGGGAGTTGGGTCATTTTTGAAGTTGGAAACATGGAAATTTGTGTACAGGATACTGTGAACAAATAGAAAATACTACTTTAGGCGATTTTGGAAAAACTACCCCTATGGAAATGAAACGGGGGGGTGAATGTGTGTATGGAAGTTTGGTCAATTTTGAAGTTAGAAACGTGAAAATTGTTATAAAGACTAATCTTAACAGATTGAAACAACTTCCAGTGATTTTGAATAACTACCCCTAAGAAGATGAAATGGGGGGTTAAACTTTGTATGGGAGGGAATCAACCCATTTTGAAGTTAGAAATATGGAAATTTGTGTATAGGCTAAATGAACAAATAAAAAATACCACTTAGGGTGATTTTGGAAAAATTACACCTAAGGGAGTTGTCGTGACGAGCCACACGGCACACCTGGCAACCCTAAAATGACGTCACGAATTGGACGGCGGGAATCTTACCTGTCAGTGCTTAGGTGAGTCCATTTTATGAAGGCGGAGGTTAAAGTTGGATTCTCGCGAAGTATAAGTGCACAGTGATTAATCACCAGGGAAATGCAGTGCTGTGTTGTGCCAGCATCTCACTTATTACACAAAAGCTAAGTATCTAAGTGCCTAGGCACCTAAGTATCTAGTATTTAAATATCAAGTATTACGGTAACTACGAATCTACACAATATACAATCCGATTATAACTGTTGTCTGTATATTACATGTGCTATAAGTATTCATATTAATCTCTAGACATTTCCAAGTGTTTTCTGAGTGTAAACGATGTATGACAAGAGAGAGTGAGAAGTTGTATCTGATAAACTTATTACCAGCCTCTTGCCAGTGGTGTCGTGGCTACGCCGGCCCTGTGTAATGCGTACGCTCATTTCTGTTGAGCAAGGACCGGGATGGTCAGGATACCCAGTGAGCTGCGGCTCGGCCCAGTAAGGCCATAGTATTGTGTGAGCTGCGGCTCGGCCCAGTAAGGCCATAGTACCCAGTGAGCTGCGGCTCGGCCCAGTAAGGCCATAGTATTGTGTGAGCTGCGGCTCGGCCCAGTAAGGCCATACCACCCAGTGAGCTGCGGCTCGGCCCAGTAAGGCCATAGTATTGTGTGAGCTGCGGCTCGGCCCAGTAAGGCCATAGCACCCAGTGAGCTGCGGCTCGGCCCAGTAAGGCCATAGTATTGTGTGAGCTGCGGCTCGGCCCAGTAAGGCCATAGCACCCAGTGAGCTGCGGCTCGGCCCAGTAAGGCCATAGTATTGTGTGAGCTGCGGCTCGGCCCAGTAAGGCCATAGTACCCAGTGAGCTGCGGCTCGGCCCAGTAAGGCCATAGTACCCAGTGAGCTGCGGCTCGGCCCAGTAAGGCCATAGTACCCAGTGAGCTGCGGCTCGGCCCAGTAAGGCCATAGTATTGTGTGAGCTGCGGCTCGGCCCAGTAAGGCCATAGTACCCAGTGAGCTGCGGCTCGGCCCAGTAAGGCCATAGTACCCAGTGAGCTGCGGCTCGGCCCAGTAAGGCCATAGCACCCAGTGAGCTGCGGCTCGGCCCAGTAAGGCCATAGCACCCAGTGAGCTGCGGCTCGGCCCAGTAAGGCCATAGTATTACAGTATGTAAGAAGTAGTGTGGTGGACCCAGAAAGGTCCTAGTGAAGATGACGTGTATATTTATAGCTCTTAGTTTACCATTGCTTAGTATCATTATGTTATGAGTCACTCCGAAGTCTATTTGGATGTGTGACTCAGGGCATCACCAAGTACGGTGTTGTCATGTACCTACTTCTAAATCTACAGATGGCGAAGCAGATAAATAGGAGAGGAAGGGCGGTCCCAGGCAGTCAACTGAGTATCACCGTATTGGTAAGCTTCAGCTTTTAATGTTCACTCTCTCAAAACCCCAATTTCTAAGTTATATGAGAATTAATTTGTCGCCTCATTTACACAAACCCAGGCATAATACTAAACGTAGCGACAAAATGGTGGAGATGCCGGGGGATTTTGATGACCTACGTGTCCTCAAATCAGAGAGGTGAAGGTTGAAAGTTGAGGTTGTATAATCAGTGCCTGGAACCCAATAAATAGATTATGTGTTAACTACTCTATAATCTTAAGATGTTTTAATACTTTATGTCACCAGTAAGCAATAATTAATTATATACAACATGGATTAAACAATAGAATGTCAAATGGCTTTATTAGTTAAGAAAGAAGAAAATAAAATATTTTATAATTAGAGCAAGTACGAGTTTACCGTTGACCGCAACAGATGGCGCTAAGAAGCAGTTCTCGAACAAAATACGTAATTTGATATCGTAATAAAACTCAATGTCTAAATGCGAGAAAACGCGAACTGTGGCGTTTTTCTAGTATTAAAATCTATTTAGTAACAAGAAATGTTCATTTGATCTATTTCATTGCAAATTTATTATTTTCTGCCTAAAATTTACAAGGAAATCGATTTGATTGGATATTGTATTGCCAATGGCGATCATAATCGATTCCAGCCAATAAAGTGCATAATATATATTCTCGACTATAAGGAGGAAATAGTTGATTATAGAATGACAAAAGAAATTAAAATTTGTTATTCGAATCAAAATAGTAAGTTTAAAGTCATATTTACATTCATTATAAACTTAAATGCATACGTAGTAATATCCGGTTACTGAATGGGGTTGCCACTTAATGACGTCCAACCCGATTTAGAGTTACGACTTTAGTGAATTCAATTTGATGAATTTATTGAACATAATTATACATCGTAATATTTGTATTCAAAGAATAGATAATATAATACTAATATTATTTAGTCACTTATCAAAGTGAGATAACCATTATACTTCAATAAATTATGAAAACAAAATTTTATATTACATCAAACGAAACGCAATTTGTGGGAGTGTTGTTTCAGAACTGGCAACATTTTTGTTGGCGTCGTAGTTCCGACGGAGTTCGGTGAACTTCGTTGTTCGTTCGTTTTGAGTCGTATCGTGCGTTTCATGCGTTTGTTCCTTTGTGTGTGCGTGCCGCGGTTGTTTGTTTCTTCCGCTTATTCCCTGAACAAATGCTGTGTTCCTGCCACTTGACCAATTCGGAATTTATGATCTTAACATACCGATTCATGGTAAGTAACATCGCGCATAACCTATTATGTTGGCGGTTTTAATAATGCTTATAAGATTTGCCAATGATATTTATGGGTTTGCTTGTGAAGCGCTTAGCGTTTGCACCAAAATGGCGTCGGTCTTGACGATAAGTTACATGTTGCACTTGCTGGCCTGTTGAATGTGTTTCTTTCTTATTTGCACTTACAATAACACGCCATACTTATGCACTCACCTTACATAAGCTGGTATCAACCATTGAGTGAATTTATAAGGTGATTATTTCGTAGTTTTAAAGGTTTAATTTCAGAAATCATCATCGATTATGTTACTTATAAGCATAATAAAATCGGCAACGACACCACAACTCGACGATATTATTGGACAACAGATTTGGTTTAGATATACAGTTTGCATTCATTTAGATTTCGTTCATACACAGGTACTTACTTACATGGAAAGTTCATGTTCATCCGAGTCATATTCGGAAAAGGAGTAGCAAAGAGCTGCTTCATTAAACCAGTGTGCGACCTGGAGCTATCCTGCTGAGTACTGCAGCTATTTAGTGAGTACCTATAAATTTATTGCTGTACAAGTACTATAACAATAGGACAAATTTAGTCAATCATTGTTCTACAAGATTGAAATGATTATGGAAACTGTGTTAAATAACGTTTCCTTGTGGCGATCAATATCTAATGACAGTTTATGATACATCTGTGATGATTACTATATCATGACCATGATTATGTATAAATATATAACAACAAACTACATAGTAGCACATTACTATAAAATTTTACAACTAATATTAAAATTATACCTGATACAAAATATTGTTATAATTCATTGTTTTATGAATACACATAATAATATACTTTGTGTGGATGCAAAGTTCTTCGACAATTAATGCTGTGGAAATTATATTTTTTTCTTTGAATCAGAATTATATACCTATTGAATGATTTACAAATTAATCAGAATAAATAAATAACATCAGGGTGATTTGTACAAATTGACTAAGTCCATGACAGAACACTAGAATAAAAAATAAAAATGGTTAAAATTACTATCAATATTTATATGAAATTAAATGATGTCAAATTATTTAGTCATGGGAAATTTGATTTGGTTATTTATTTCAACTTTGACTTTGTACCACTTAAGTGGAAGTATCAAGCCTTTATTACAAGTTTATTTAACTTGATCCGTCAGTTTGTTAGTCGGGGTGTTTGACTTAAATATTACAAGACAATTTTGATTAACATGTTTCAAATGTTGTGTTCAAATGTTTTGAAACTTGGTACATAAGTGAAAGTCGGATGACAATGCAATATCAGAAGAAAAGTACAGTCAGCATAAAGGGTCTTGTCTCAAAATGAAAGCCTTTGACAGAAACTTATGACATTCTTATTAATTATTTTTATGTATTTTAAATGAATTTAATAAACAAATTTAGGGCACTCAATACAATTCCATTAAATGGTATTAAGATATATCATACTGAAATAACAGATATAAATAAACAAATGCTATTACGATGTCATATTGTCTGTGTGAAAATCAATATTTCTTTGCAAACATGCATATTATTATGAAATAATCATGTCTATGGAAGTGTGCCTATACATGTATGTATGTGCATGTGTATGTGTATATGCCTATGCATGTATATGCACATATGTATGTACTTATGGGTGTATATGTGTTGTTAAGTGTTGCAACATACAGTAAATAAATAAATAAACTTACAATTATAAATCTGTTAATAAATAAATAACTAAATAAATTAACCACTTCTTAGTAAAATGTTTGAAATAAATACAAATATTACCCTACTGCTAAGAGTAGGTGTGTGCTGATTTGTTGTTTAGGGTGAATATCGGCTAGTATGGTTGTCTACACCAACATATTATATTGTTAGTTCTACTGTATATTTCAGGATGAAAAAATGGAAGAAACTTTAATGAATAGACTACAACAAATGATTACAAATATAAAATCATTAGCCAACACTGCAAAACAATTCAATTCTGTGTCCGTCCTAAGTACCAATGATCACAAAGAAGCCGAAGTAGTTTGCAAAAAATTGGAAATCTTTATTGATAAATTTAATGCTGAATTAAACAATTATTTTAGGTTAAGTAATGAACCGTCAGCAGATGATGTTTCTCATTTTACCTCTGTTCAACTCGAAGCTGAAGAAATTCAAATAGAATTATCGATGAAAGTCAAGATTCAGAGTCCGGTGATAAATAATACACATACAGTTTCAAGCAAACTTCCGAAGCTTAACCTACCGGTGTTTGATGGGAATATCTTGAAGTGGCAAGAATTTTGGGACCAATACCAGTCCAATATACATGATCGAGACTTACCTGATGTCGACAAGTTATTGTACTTGAAATCTTCACTTCAAGGCACAGCGAAGAAAGCTATAGAAGGTCTGGAAAGCACTAGCAAAAATTATCAAATTGCCATAACAACTTTAAAGGACAGATATGGTAAAGAAAGTCAAGTCATCGATGCACATTACTCTGCACTTTCAAAGATCCAACCTGCTGTAAATTCAAATCAGGACTGTCGCAGGGTACTGAACGATGTGGAACGTCATCTACGTGTGTTGAACTCATTAGGTGAAAATATAAGTCACAATCATCTCCGTTTTCTCATATTAGAGAAGTTCCCTGAAGAATTAGTATACGAGTTAAAGACAAAGTTGAAAACAGACTCGATCCAGGAGATTAGAACTGAATTGGAAAATACAATATCAGCGAGGGAAGAAGCCAGTCGCTTAGTTCAGGACAGGAAACCAATGCCGATGAAATCTAATTACACCATAGAAACGCTACATACGTCGAACAGATCTCATCGATTAAGATCAGATTTACAACCTACTCATCAAATACATAGACCAGGTTACAAACAATCCTTTGGACCATCACATGGAAATGGAAATTTCAATAAACCCGGTGGGAGATTCAACAATAAAACACCACGACTATGGCCTACACCAGAGCAAAGGAGACCTTTCAATTATGGGAAAAGGAAGATTGAAAACCAACATAATTTTAGAGAACCGTTAAATAAAAGAAAAAGGGTATCAAGTTGCATTTTTTGTAAAGGTGCTCATTACAATGACGAATGTTTAAAATACAAAACCATCAAGGAACGAAAGGAAAGGCTGAGGAACCATTGTTATAAATGCCTACGTATTGGACACAATATTAAGAATTGTTCTCATAGTGGTCTATGTGCTCATTGTGGAGCAGCTCACAATAGGGCACTATGTATAAAGAAATTTCCACATGGTCACGAAACCACAACAACAATGCACCTTAACATTAAAAGTAACATTGTACTCCAGACTGCTGTTGTGAAAGCCATGAAGTTGGGCGATGACTCTACTTGCGTACAATGTCGCGTCCTTTTAGACTCTGGCAGTCAAAGGAGCTACGTAACGGAAAGGGTAGCTAAATTGTTAAAATTAGATACTGAAGAAGAAAGTCATCTCTCAGTTTTTACTTTTGGATCTGACACGCCTTTAGAATATGATAGCACTATTGTGAAAATCCACTTTAAATCAAGGATCAACCATGAAAGAACAGTATATGCCAATGTAGTACCAATGATATCGCAGTGTGTGCCTTATCCTCATGAAGAACTAGAAAATCTACGGCATGATTATAACCTGGCTGATGATGGATCATTAAATGATCAAATTGATGTTCTTATTGGCAATGATTACTATTTCTCTCTTTTGTCCTCAAAGAAGATCAAAGTTAGAGAAAACTTATATTTAATTGATTCAGAACTTGGGTGGATTCTTTCGGGACAGTTGTTAACATCGGAACCAGAGGAACCAGAATTGAAAGTTGTAACCTATTTTCAGGCGGACACCCTATCGAAACTAGATAGACCTGATTTACCCTTAGACAAAGTAAATTTGAAAGCCTTATGGGATTTGGAATCGATTGGTATAATGGATTCCCCTAAGGTGACTAGAGAAGAAGAAGCTATCCGCAACTTCAACGATACAACACAATTTGTTAATGAACGATATTCAGTGCGCTGGCCTTGGAAGGAATATCCTCCTAACCTGTCATCCAACTTTGGTTTAGCATTCGGTCGCCTGGTGAATTTAACAAAGCGCTTAGACACTACATCTCTACAAGCTTACGAAGAAACACTTAAGTACCAACTGGACAACGGCATAATTGAAGTAGTACCTGACATAGAACATACGTCTGACTGTAGACCTATACATTATCTTCCTCATCACGGCGTACTAAGTCCAGGAAAACCAATGAGAATCGTTTATGATGCTTCGGCTAAGATTAAAGACACTAAAAGTCTGAACGAATGTCTTTATTGTGGTCCATCACTGGTAGAAGATCTAACCAGCCTTCTGATAAGATTTAGAAGTCATCACATTGGGCTAATCGCGGATGTCGAGAAGGCATTCCTGCAAATTTCAATTCAAGAGGAAGATAGAGACGTCACACGTTTCCTCTGGCTGAAAGATATATCTAAGCCAGTCACACAGGATAATCTCATATGCTTACGATTTTGTAGGGTTCCTTTTGGAATTATATGTAGCCCGTTTCTTCTGAACGCGACTTTAAAACATCATTTATCAAACTGTGGCAGAGAACAAGTCATGAATATAGCCAATGATATCTACGTAGACAATCTCGTTACTGGCACGGATACGGTTCAAGAAGGACTTCGTTTACACAAAGACACCAGACAAGTATTCCAGGAGATCTCCATGAATTTAAGGAGTTGGAACTCTAACTCTAAAGAATTCCTAACACAAGCTTCAGACACCTGTGAAGACAAAGTTGTCAAAGTTCTCGGCTTAGACTGGCATGTAGATGAAGACACTATAAAAATACGAATTAAAAATATTAAACAAGCTAAAACTAAACGAGAGGTTTTAAGAAATATAGCTCAAATTTATGATCCTTGTGGATATAGTACTCCTTTTCTGTTACCAGCAAAAGTGTTCTTGCAAGACCTGTGGAAAGAAGGTAACATTAAATGGGATACTAAATTATCCACTGAACTAAAATGTAAATGGGAAGAAATAAATTTAAATCTATCTGATATCTCGGACATCACTTTACAAAGACAGCTCCCGAAATCATCATCAAGTGAAGGGAATCAGTTACATTGCTTCACAGATGCGTCAACCAAAGCATATGCTGCCGTGGTTTACATAGTGAATAACAAAGGAAAAAGTATCATAATAGGTAAATCGAGACTAGTTCCCATCAAAGATAAAGATAATTTAAAGATACCGCGTCTAGAATTATTGGGAGTAGTGATAGGAAACCGACTTCTTAAATATGCAGAAAATTCCCTTAAGCTAAAAATTACTCAACAGTTCTTATGGACCGATAGTCAAATAGTAATTGATTGGATAAACTCTGACAAACTCTTGACGCCCTTTGTCGCAAGAAGGATAAACGAAATAAAGGAAAATAAAAATGTTATTGTACGATACGTTCCCACTGAGTTGAATCCAGCAGATGTAGGTACACGCCTTAATAAAACGAAAATTGAAAAACTTTACTGGATTAATGGACCTGATTTTCTATTACAAAAATCTAACAGCTGGCCTACTGGCACGTTAAGAGAACTTTCTTTGCTTTCCCGGGAGGGTCTGTCGAACACAGAAAACATACATACCAAGACGACCAACACAAAAGATAAAGATACAAGAAATAAAATCTTTACAGGTGCAATAATTTCCGGATGAGATAAACGGGAAGGTTAGGTTGAGAACAGTATTAATTAAAACCGAAACAGGATTAATGAAACGTTGGATTTGTCTTTTTACTTGTCTGGCTGCAAAGGCAGTTCATTTAGAAGTTGTACGAAGCTTAACTGCAAATGAAACGCTACTGCTTTAAGAAGATTCATTTCTACAAGCGGAGTACCATCTTTAATAACGTCTGATATAAATGCTGAATATTATAGGAACGGACATACCCGTAGTTATTATGGATCAAAATTCATTCAATTCAATTCAATCGGTGATAACGATGATGAACCGAGTGAACCTTGTAATGTAGATAAGTTAAAACTCGTCGATGACAGTGAATCTGAAATAATCACAGCTGGTTAAAATGTGATTAACCTGAGTCGGACACTGAAGATCAGGACGTAGTCGATAGTTGTCGAGCCAAATGAATCACTTAACTCTAAGAATTCAGAAATCAGAAATTATTTATTTGCATAGACACAGTATAAGGATGTTACAGTACATTATGTTTCATGCATTCCAACGAAGTACAAATAAAGCCTCAACGTGCAGCGGCGGCCAGAGCCCTGGAGAAGTTCAGGGAATGGACGCGGCGCCTCGTTACCTTACTCTAATTTCTTGCGCCCTCGGGAGTGTCGTGACGAGCCACACGGCACACCTGGCAACCCTAAAATGACGTCACGAATTGGACGGCGGGAATCTTACCTGTCAGTGCTTAGGTGAGTCCATTTTATGAAGGCGGAGGTTAAAGTTGGATTCTCGCGAAGTATAAGTGCACAGTGATTAATCACCAGGGAAATGCAGTGCTGTGTTGTGCCAGCATCTCACTTATTACACAAAAGCTAAGTATCTAAGTGCCTAGGCACCTAAGTATCTAGTATTTAAATATCAAGTATTACGGTAACTACGAATCTACACAATATACAATCCGATTATAACTGTTGTCTGTATATTACATGTGCTATAAGTATTCATATTAATCTCTAGACATTTCCAAGTGTTTTCTGAGTGTAAACGATGTATGACAAGAGAGAGTGAGAAGTTGTATCTGATAAACTTATTACCAGCCTCTTGCCAGTGGTGTCGTGGCTACGCCGGCCCTGTGTAATGCGTACGCTCATTTCTGTTGAGCAAGGACCGGGATGGTCAGGATACCCAGTGAGCTGCGGCTCGGCCCAGTAAGGCCATAGTATTGTGTGAGCTGCGGCTCGGCCCAGTAAGGCCATAGTACCCAGTGAGCTGCGGCTCGGCCCAGTAAGGCCATAGTATTGTGTGAGCTGCGGCTCGGCCCAGTAAGGCCATACCACCCAGTGAGCTGCGGCTCGGCCCAGTAAGGCCATAGTATTGTGTGAGCTGCGGCTCGGCCCAGTAAGGCCATAGCACCCAGTGAGCTGCGGCTCGGCCCAGTAAGGCCATAGTATTGTGTGAGCTGCGGCTCGGCCCAGTAAGGCCATAGCACCCAGTGAGCTGCGGCTCGGCCCAGTAAGGCCATAGTATTGTGTGAGCTGCGGCTCGGCCCAGTAAGGCCATAGTACCCAGTGAGCTGCGGCTCGGCCCAGTAAGGCCATAGTACCCAGTGAGCTGCGGCTCGGCCCAGTAAGGCCATAGTACCCAGTGAGCTGCGGCTCGGCCCAGTAAGGCCATAGTATTGTGTGAGCTGCGGCTCGGCCCAGTAAGGCCATAGTACCCAGTGAGCTGCGGCTCGGCCCAGTAAGGCCATAGTACCCAGTGAGCTGCGGCTCGGCCCAGTAAGGCCATAGCACCCAGTGAGCTGCGGCTCGGCCCAGTAAGGCCATAGCACCCAGTGAGCTGCGGCTCGGCCCAGTAAGGCCATAGTATTACAGTATGTAAGAAGTAGTGTGGTGGACCCAGAAAGGTCCTAGTGAAGATGACGTGTATATTTATAGCTCTTAGTTTACCATTGCTTAGTATCATTATGTTATGAGTCACTCCGAAGTCTATTTGGATGTGTGACTCAGGGCATCACCAAGTACGGTGTTGTCATGTACCTACTTCTAAATCTACAGATGGCGAAGCAGATAAATAGGAGAGGAAGGGCGGTCCCAGGCAGTCAACTGAGTATCACCGTATTGGTAAGCTTCAGCTTTTAATGTTCACTCTCTCAAAACCCCAATTTCTAAGTTATATGAGAATTAATTTGTCGCCTCATTTACACAAACCCAGGCATAATACTAAACGTAGCGACAGGAGTGAAACGGGAAGGGTGAAAGTTTGTATTGGCGTTTGGTCATTTTTAATTTAGAAACGTGGAAATAGGTATATAGGCTACTGTTAACAAATAAAGTAATACAATTTTCGGTGATTTTGGATAACTACCCCTAAGGGGATGAAATGGGGGTAATGTTTGGTCAATTTTGAAGTTAGGAACGTGAAAATTTGTTTTGGCTACTGCTTACAAACTAAAAGTATTACGTTCGATGATGTTGGAAATACTACCATAAGGGGGTAAAATTGGGGGTGTAGATTTGTCCTATCCCATCATGCATGATACGTACGATAATGAAAACTTTATCTGTACTTTTTAACAAAGGTACTGGACTTTCCGCAGACGAAGTCGCGGGTGGAAGGATTGCATATATTTGTACTCAGTTCACGTTCTCGAAAACGGCTCCAACGATTTTGATCAAGATGGCGACATGGGGGTTTACGGGGGCGAAAATTCGATCTAGCTAGGTCTCTTGTCTGGGAAAATTCGTTTTCCCCGTATTATCACGCAAAAAGAATTCTCGCGCAATGGTTCGTAATTACGGGGCGGCTGCTTCCGTCTGAATAGGCTGATGGTTAGAGCGTTGGCCCACTACGCAAAGACTGCGGGTTCGAACCCCAGCTATAGACCGTTTTTTTTGTTTTTGTATAGAAATTCGATGAAAAATCGGTTTCGACCCCAGCGACGACGCTAAATAAAGTTTGTATGGATGTTGGGATGTTTTTTTCAGTCACGCCTTGAATAGTTGAATGGATTCAGATGAAATTGTCACACAGATAGTTGTTATCCTGGATTGGCACCTTTTTTTATCCCAGACAATTTGATAGTGTCCAGGGTAAAAACAATAAACTACTTACTTAAGAAGAGGAAAAAGGGGTACTTAAGGTAATAAGTTTGGATGTAGGGGGTAATCTCCGAAATTACCCATCCGATTTCTAAAATTCCTTCAGTGATATTCAGAATGAGGTTTCAGGGTGGACATAGGCTATATTTTAACTTATAACCGAAGCTAAGCGAGGGCGGGTTGCTATACTTAATATTATAAACACGAAAGTAGACATACTTTTGCGTCTGTCTGTCTGTAAAGCTTTCACGGCTAATTCGCTTAAGCGATTTCGATGAAATTTGGTATGGAGATAGCCTGAGTTCCGAGGAAGGACATAGGCTACTTTTTATCTCAGAAAATTGAACAGTTCCCGAGAGAGCAGTGATAAACGACTTCTACGCGGACGAAGTCGCGGGCAAAAGCTAGTTTTCAATATATTGACATAATTAATGACACATACCAGCGACTTCTGATGTAAACAGAAGCAGAACCAGGGGTAGTTTCTATTAACATCAGAAGTTGCTGTAGGTGTCATTGATTTCGTCAATATATTGAAAACGGTGATGACGGGCGGTTGAAACGCCCTGAAATCCAACCGACAACCTCTTTACACAGAATAGGTACTTGCATAGATACCGGACTATAAGAAACAAATAAAGTCACCCTAACATAAGATTTACTATTCGCAATACCTACAGACTTTTTGATTTTGTAGTACTGGAGGTTCGTGTTACGTATGGGGGTACCTTCCCTGACATTGACATATCTTGGTCCTTTCGACATCTTAGAACCTTGTGACAAAATGAGAATAACGAAAATATACCTATAAAGACATCTCTTTCCAACTCGTTTTGAGTACCATAAATAGAAAAAGGTCAAACATACGTCTTTTGCTGTTTCTTATAGTCGGGTTTCTACGCAAGTACTTATTCTGTGGGCGGTGCCTTCGCCGAAGCGCGCAAATGTGACCGCAGCATTAGATTAGCCTTCTATTATAAATCTGTGCGCAAGTGTCACTTTTTAACCAAAGCTTTTTGACTATCACTCAGCTGTTCATATCGTCATAATAATCGTAATATTTGTAATTCGTTTTGTTTGTAGCCGTATAACAAATAATTGACTTATACTTGTCGCTTTGTGTAATATGCCGCAAGTCTTTCGTTAGTATTGATTACACGTAAATGTTTGTGTACCTATTTTGAGTATTGATCACAATCACCTTCAGAGTGTGAAGTAGCCGGCACTATGAGTGTTCCGGACAAGTCGGACAATAGCGGCGTCTCGCCGGCGACGGTGCGCGTGAAGGAGGAGCGGGAGTGGGACGGCGTGGACGACGCGGCGGGCTTGTACGCCGAACACGAGGTCAAGGACGAGCTCGTGCTGGGCCCGGAGCGGCTGCAGCCGCAGGACATCGCCTACGCGTTGCATGGTGAGCTGGGTGGCCATATTTACTCTGCTATGATGCCCCTTCTAGACGGTCGGGACAACCGCCCAACCACCGTGACCTTGGTTGAGTCAACCGAATATGCAGTTTGTTCTACACGGTCGTGTGGTTGGAAGCAATTTCAGTTCAACTGAAAATATCAAATGTCACTTTCAAAATACCAAAAAGTCGGAGTAGCCATGCCATAGCCCTTCTATCTGCTAGTGAGGAAAAAAAAGAGTTGGACTCACGGACCGAGGGTTCCACATTTAAGTCCGTACTTCAAAAATATACCTTTTTGTGTACTTTACAGTACGAGTATGTAATAAGGTCCATTTTAACTTGCCTAAAGTTTAGTATAGATCTTTAAAATTTATTGTCAATTTCTTGAAAACTATAAATTTTGAACACTTCATTTTATTTTTCCCGTAAAATATAAGTAATTATCTATAAGCAAGGAATTTGTCAGCTTTTTCGGTGCATAAATTTCGGAGATAAGGGAGGAACAGTAATTTTTTGACGTTTTTTGGTTATAAATCAAAAAGTATGTCACGGAAAATTATAAAAAAAATTGTTTTGAAATGTGCAGATTGCGCCCTTTTATATGATACCGCACTAGCTATAATCAAAGCACTTTCTCGTTTTCAACCCCCCAATCTGGACCCCTTTTCAATTATTTATAAAATTAATTTCATAAATTTCATATTTTTTTACTAAAAACAGATGCGGGCAAGCAAGTTATACAACTATGCCAAATTTCAAGTTGATAGCGTGTGTAGTTGTTAAGAAAAACTGCTGTGACATACAGACAGACAGACAACAAAGTCTCACCTAAGGGTTCCTTTTTTACCATTTTGGTACGGAACCTTAAAAAGAAAAAAAGAAAATGGCTGAAACACTGAAGTCATTTAAATGTTTTATCTATACAGAAGATTTTCATAATTATCTTAGAATGGACCAAGAGACTATAAATTATTAGAAATGGTCAGACCATTAATAGAAAAAAAAAGACACTGTTATCTCTGATAAGACCTTTATATAATTCTGAGAACTCTGTCAAAACTTCGCGCTCGTTCTCCATGACGCATACGTCCTCTCGCTTGGATTGTCTAAAACTGACTGACTATGCGCGGTTGGGTTAGCTTCCAAACGATCGGGCGGCCGACTCAAAGCACTCTATTTGACTTTGGTTGCAAGCGCAGCACTTCCAACCAAGGCCGTTGGGATGCTGGTTGTCCAACAGTCATCTATCAAGGACACTCTTGACCTTGGTTGAGTTGTGTGGTTGTCCCGAACGTCTAGAAGGGGTTTGAGCCTTCGAACGGTGACGTGACCGGGAATTCATTCTAGTTTAACAATATTGTATCCTTTTAGGGTCAGTTATGATCAATTATACTTGCCAGGGGATCCTAATATTGTCAATGATTTCACAGAATGTGTCAATGTGTGAATATCATTAGTGAGTGATCATTTTTTGGAGGTGATAGGCAAGGGAAATGGGAGAAAAACGCGTACCTGGTTCATATGGTGTTACGCGCTGGCAGAAGATGGTGTGGCTGCCGGTCTTACGCACTTCTCTTGGAAATCTCCTCGCGATGATTGGCGATGTGTGTACGCGACGGCGTAGCTGATGCTCACGGTATTGAAGATTTGGGCGGATGGCGGAATGGAGATAACGCTCGACATTGACCGACTCGCACCGTTACCTTAGCTGAACTGTCAGTTGTTGGAGGGTAGTCAATGATGTCAGGTTTCTACCCGCGTTTTTCATAGGAAAATGGATGATGAGGGATGGGATGAATCGGCATTTGCCATACCGCCTCCCGAAGAGCAGACGTGCTCTTGATATATCTGAGGCTTGAAACATACGTAAAAAAATTCACACAAACGAAGTTACACTTTAGTAAGTTGACATCTGCGTTTTTGCTAAAATAAATTAAAACTATAAACTAGGACTAAGCTAATTGTGTGATACGGTTGGCAGGTAGTCTAATTGTCAAAAAGAAGCGGGCACAGCTTGACCACTGGGCGCTTAAAAGTCCCAGAAGAAGTTCTAATCTCTACCACCCTAACTATCCCGTCCGCACCAGGGCACACTTTCGATATGCGAGCCCTACGCCATTGCAAAGGGGTAGAGTTGGGCTCAATGAGAAGCACCAAGTCCCCTATTTGTAAGTTAGGCTTCGGAGTGAGCCATCTATAGCGCTGCTGCAAGGTGTGTAAATATTCGCTATGCCACCGCTTCCATAGATGTTGTGTAATTTGCTGTAGTAACTGCCAACGACCTAGACGTGTGCTGGGCGCTTGCTCTACATTTTGTTCGGGAACGCAAAGAAGCGGTTGCCCGATTATAAAGTGTCCCGGGGTCAACACGTCCAGGTCGTTGGGGTCGCTACTGATAGGACACAGTGGCCTCGAGTTGATAATGGCCTCAACTTTAGCAAAAACTGTGGCGAGCTCCTCGTAGGTAAGAACCCGCTCTCCTACAATTCGTAAAAGTAAAGTTTTAGCAGACTTAACCGCGCTCTCCCACA
This sequence comes from Tortrix viridana, assembly GCA_963241965.1. Taxonomy (NCBI): domain Eukaryota; kingdom Metazoa; phylum Arthropoda; class Insecta; order Lepidoptera; family Tortricidae; genus Tortrix; species Tortrix viridana. The sequence continues at coordinate 7,483,594 of OY725198.1, read as the reverse complement.
AGCCACCGAGGTGGGGGCCCGAGGGAGGGTTGAAATGCCACTTGATCTGGCGTGGTGAAAGTTTTTGTTGAAGTTGAGTTTCGTCAATGTGGGAATAAATTTGTCGCAGGTGGTTGCGAGCACCCACGAAATTTGTACCACAGTCCGAGTATATATCCGACGGCAGACCCCTTCTGGATACAAATCTGTCCAAGCATGCTAGGAACGCGTCAGTGGACAGCGCGGAGACAACCTCCAAATGCACGGCCTTGGAAACAAAACAGATAAAGACGCAGAGATAGGCCTTGTAAGTCTTAGGTGTACGCATGTGAGACGCTCTAACCGTGAAAGGACCGGCAAAATCAACACCGACCTTCTGAAAAGGCCTTGCCTGGGTAACACGGCTAGCGGGCAAGTTTCCCATGAAGGGAGTTAACGATTTGGCTTTAAGCCTGTAACACCTTTGACACTTAAATATCCTGTGCCTAACTACACTTCGTGCCGATATAATCCAGAAGCGGCGGTGGATGAAAGTGAGTAAAGTATCGGGGCCAGCATGGCCACACATAAGATGGTAATGATCAACCAAGAGATGAGTCAGATGATGTGAATGGGGAAGAAGAAGGGGATGTTTGCTAGCGTAAGTCAGTGTTGAATTCAACAACCTTCCTCCCACTCTGAGTAAACCGTCACTGTCGATGAAAGGGTTGAGGCGTATCAGTTTACCCTTGATTGGTTTGTTTTCACGCAACGCTTTTATAGCGTCGTGAAAGGCTGTCTGTTGCACTATCTTAATGCAGTTGAGTAAGGCGGTGTTTAACTCGTCAACAGTTAAATAGCCTTTGGTTTTGCGAGTTGGTTGGCGTGCGTTATTGATAAAACGCAGGCACCAACCTACGGTGGTTTGAAGCTTGGTTAAAGAGCTAAACCGTGTGATGAGCTGAGGTTCCTCGACGGTGTGCGACGTGTTCGCATCAACCGGAGAGCCAGTTTTAGGTTGCTCGTCAGCTTGCGCTACATACGCAGTAGCTGGAGGGTCATTTTCGGTCCGTTCGACGGTTCGAGCTGAAAATGCCGCAACCGGAACGTCGAATTTAAGCCACTCAGGTCCCCACCACAAGTCGTGGTTGACCAATTCTGAGGGAAGCAAACCCCGGCTGGCGGAGTCAGCAGGATTTGAAGACGAGGGTACGTATTTCCAGGGAACGTCGGGCGTCATACCCTGTATCTGGGAAACGCGGTTACCTTCGTAAGTTTGAAGTTTATGTGGAGCTGTTTGTACCCAACACAAAACGATAGTTGAATCGGACCACGCTGTGGTAGAGCTGATCGTTATCTTAGCCCTCAGCACCTTTGTGACGTGTGAGAGCAACCTGGCTAGGAGAACAGCGCCGCAAAGTTCCAGCCTTGGAACTGTCAACTTTTGTTTGATCGGAGCTACCCGAGATCTTGACAATATTAAATGAACGTTTGATTCGCTCTCGGTCTTTACGAGGAGATACACGCAGGCGGCAAAACCAAGGACAGACGCATCGCTGAAACCGTGAATGTGACATTCGTACGATTGATCGGCAAGTACGAACCTAGGGATACGAATGCGATGTAGAGCTCGAAAATCATCGACGAACCGCAACCAGGATTGATTAGCATCAGTTGGGATCGGGTCGTCCCAATTAAGATCGATCAACCACAAGTTCTGCATGAAAGACTTGGCAAAAAACGTGACAGGAGTGATGAAACCGCACGGATCATACAATCGAGCGATGTTGGATAAGATTCCTCGCTTGGTGTTCGCGCGAGACATTTCAGCCACGCGATATAAGAAGACATCATCGGACGGATTCCACTCAATACCTAGAATCTTATAAATGTTGTCGCCTGATTCCTCGAAGCGAAAAGGGGTTTCGCAGTGATCTTGGGGGAATTCGCCTAATAGCGCGGGACAATTGCTAGACCACTTTCTCAACTGGAAGCAGCCTTGCCCCAGCACTGAAACTACTTGTTGCTGTAGAGCCCTAGCATGCTCGATACTGTCAGAACCGCTGACAATGTCGTCCACGAAAATATCTTCACGTAGGACTCGCGAAGCCGCAGGATAAAGGCTAGAATTTAAGTTTGCTAACTCATGAATTACCCTGATAGCCTGGAACGCAGAACTTGAGACTCCATACGTAACTGTAGCTAGCTCGAACTCTAGCAACGGCTCATCTGGAGACTCGCGCCAAAAAATTGTTTGATAGCGCCAGTCATCTGGATGCAAACGGACGTTGCGATACATTTGTTTAATGTCGCATGTAAACACGACCGGATGTAACCTAAATCTAAGAATAATGTCTTGAATGTCTTGTTGTAACTTAGGTCCTGACATTAGGTTTTGGTTTAGAGAAACTCCTGTAGAGCTCACGAGGGAAGCGTCGAAAACTGCGCGCAACTTCGTGGTACTGCTGCTTTCTTTTAAAACTCCATGGTGGGGAATGTAACACCGTTCACCTGCGTCATCGGAGTTTTTTAGTTGCATGTGACCAGAAGCGCTGTAATCTCGCATGAACTCCACGTAAAGTTCGCGCAATCTCGGCTCCTTGATAAGCCTTCGCTCTAAATTATGAAAGCGCTTTAGAGCGGCCGGACGAGTTTCACCTAATTGTTTGTGCTCTACCTTGAACGGCAAACGCACGACAAACCTTCCGTCGTCGTCGCGGCTATGAGTCTGAGAAAAATGTTTCTCACAGGCGATGTCCTCGGGATCAGGAACAGGCGCGGCCGGTGTCTCCTCATCCCTCCAAAATTGATTTAGAGCTAATTCTAACCTAGAGTTGCATGACGCTAGGTTAGCATGCTGATAACCACTGGATGTTACAGGCGAGTGCCCCATGACGACCCAACCAAATATTGATGAATGGGCAGTGGGCAAACCTGGTCCCAGTTTGTGCTTGGAACCTGTGAATATTTCGTCGAACAGGTCAACACCGATTAGTAGATCAATGCGGCCTGGCATATGGAATGTGCTGTCAGCCAACATTAAATGTTTACATTTGTCAGGCACAAGGGCACTGACTTGATTTGCTGGTTGATATCCTGTGATACGCTTGAGGACAATAGCATCTGTGGATAAACCATGGTGATTTGAGTCCATAAGAGAGGTAATGTGGCACTGTACCCTGCCATGGGTAGCTTGCCTGTGTTCACCTACACCGAATAAATCACAAGATCTGTGACGTGGCAGTCGCAGCTGTTGAGCCAAACACTCTGTCATTAGAGATATTTGTGCACCAGGATCAATCAATGAACGAACAACATGAACCTGACCATTGGCATCCTGGACTCCCACAAGAGCAGTACCCAATAATCCAGTTGACATCGGCTCCGCATTGAGCAAAATGAGTTTGCCATCGGCAACATGAGATGACGTTTGATTATTAATAGCCTCGCTATTATGAATAGAATTATTGCCAGCACCAGCCGAGGTGCCAGCAACATGCCTGCCAGATTGGGGCGGAACAACGGTACTATTGTATCTGCTTGTCGCCTCAACTGAGTGCAGCTTAGTATGATGTTTGTTACCACAAATTTGACACAGACTCTTAGATAAACACTTTGAGACATGATGTGGCCGCAGACAATTATAACATAAATTTTTGCTTTTGACATAAGATTTCTTATCATCCATAGAATTGAACTTTTGGCAATGATAGATTGGATGACTTCCACCACAACAGATACAAGATGCAGACTGATCAATGTGTAAGGCAATGGGAGCATCACTTGGTGTTGATTTTACCATGGCACTTGAAGAAACTTCTAGAGCCCGCAGATGATTTTCAAGAAAAATCAACAAGTTCTCAAAGTCCGGTAATTCATTTACCTTTAGGGTCAATTCAAATTTGGTGCGCAACTCGGAAGGCATTTTCCTTGAAATAAGGTGAAATAAGATAAAACTCCATGATTTAGTATCAAAACCGAGTGCTTTGAGTGCTTGTGTATTTTCCTTCAAGGTATTTACAAACTTGCGCAGGTTTTTATGCACTAGCGTAGGACATGAGACCGAAAGTAACAGATCTAAATGTTTAGACGCAATCAACCTCTTATTTTCATACCGCTCCTGGAGGAGAGTATAAGCAACATCATAATTTTCGTGCGATATAGTTAAGTGCCTAACCAAGCTTAAAGGTTCACCTTCCAATACACCCAACAAGTAATGAAACTTTTGTACAACACTTAGTTCATTGTTGTTATGTATCAAGCTATTGTAAATGGATGCAAAATTGGGCCATTCAGTGTGTGCACCCTTAAACCTAGGTAATTCAATCTTAGGTAAATGGAAACGAGTGCTTTCCATACTACTAGGCGACTTATACACTTGTGTTTTTGTACTAGGTTGCTCCCTACGCAAGTCGTCATTCAATGTTTTTAAAGAGTAAAACATATCGAAAAATTTGCTATAGTTAGATTCCAACTCCGCTTTAGCTTTCTTATCTTGAGTCATAACCATAAGCAATGAAAAAGATTCATCCAATTGATCACGCATACGATCTATGTCATCGAAACGCACCTTAAACGATTTAATTTGTTCCGGTGTCGGATCCCTAAACTTAGATGCCGTATCATACAATTGGCTTATAAACTCGAGAGAAACATTAAATTTCACAACAGAAACTTGTGTTTCCATTATAAAACAAGCTACAATTAGCTTAAATAACTTGAAATCAACAAACGTAAACAAACAAGGTTATTTTTAGCAACTGTCAAGTGTCAATTCTAAAGGCGTATTTTCCTAACAAATATTTATGGCCTGGACTCTAGAAAGTTGGCCAATTTGCCTTGAATAGCGTAATGGCCGATACCATGCAATTTTATCTTGTCTATGGTAAGGTGATAATCGAAATTTGATGAACGTACTAGAAAATGGAATGCTAAAATTTTGAAAAACTCGAATGTTTAGATCAAAATATAGCCGAAATATCGGGTTCTGAAGGACCAAATGGAGGTGATAGGCAAGGGAAATGGGAGAAAAACGCGTACCTGGTTCATATGGTGTTACGCGCTGGCAGAAGATGGTGTGGCTGCCGGTCTTACGCACTTCTCTTGGAAATCTCCTCGCGATGATTGGCGATGTGTGTACGCGACGGCGTAGCTGATGCTCACGGTATTGAAGATTTGGGCGGATGGCGGAATGGAGATAACGCTCGACATTGACCGACTCGCACCGTTACCTTAGCTGAACTGTCAGTTGTTGGAGGGTAGTCAATGATGTCAGGTTTCTACCCGCGTTTTTCATAGGAAAATGGATGATGAGGGATGGGATGAATCGGCATTTGCCATTTTTATTTGTAATATACCCTGTAAAGTGACTGCAGATTAGATTAAATTCACTCCATATTATCAAAGTGTAAGAGAGCCCGCATGTGGTCATTTACTGAATGAATATTTTTGTTTTTTGATTATGAATTTTGTGAAAGATTTTGCAAAAAGGGTAGTCAGTGTCTTTTGTGAGTGATCGTTTTTATTTGTATTTACTCTACCTGTTAGTCCATTAAATAAAATAATTAAATAAATATCTGGGGATAATGTCACAATGAACCATTGCACCTGTTTGTAACATCCTATCACCATTTGAAAGTTACATAATTCCAGATGACATAGCCGATATTTGTCACTTGTTACAACAGAAGCAAAATTGTGGGGGGGGTCGCTATCCTACATATCTATCTGTTTGTTTCATAAATTTTGCCATTTCTGATATTAATTTACAAAGTACAAGCTATGACCTATATATGACCAATTTGAATCATTAATATTTGTTTTATTTCTTTATTTAAAAGAACATAAACATTTAATTACATAATGCTAATTCTTGAAAACAATAATGTGATACATTGACAAACATTGTTAAAAGAAGACATAATAAAAATGTAATAAATTAACCTCCTTACTGAATTTTAGAAAAGATTTACTAACGCTATAATTCTACCAAAATTAAACTTAGGTATACAAAATGGTTACTTAATATTATTATTATTTCCACTTTATCTGTTAAACTGGTTTAACAAAATGATATAGCAAGAGGTTTGCGGTCGCTATTAGTATGATAAAACAGGGTTGGACTCTGCCTGTACTCCTAACTTGAATGTGGTGAGTGGTGGTGGTTGAGGTTCATATTGTTGACACTCCATTAGTGAGTACGGTTTGGGGAGGGTGCTTCAAACGACATGATTAATAGTAGTTAAGTTTTAGACTATGACAGACAACCCGCATGCGAGAGTAAGAAAAAATAAGAGATTTTTCTTCTCCTTTTTTCATTTGTGGAACCCTCCTGAAAAATAATAATATATTAATTCCTATGTCAGTTATCCGTTTTGGGTCAACATTGTACATAATCTAATTTCCAGTTCTTCTCCAACATGAATCACAATTAAAAAAAATTAAAATTAAAAAATTAAAAATTGTTTATTGTCATAAATCACAAACATCGTAATAAAAACATGTGAGATCTCCTTTTAAGTTTACAATGAAACTTGTGTCAGGAGATCCCGCTCCTCCTTAGGTGCTCAAGAACAGGATATACAGCTGTCTTACCGTCAAAACACCGGAGATTGTGTACAGCTCGTCGGTAGGAAATCTTATCGGTTTTAAAAACATTACTTTTAAGAGGCTGCGTTGACCTCTCTCTATATCCAAGAATTTGCTTTTATTGGCACCCCCCCATGCTGGTAAACAGTATCCTATTACTGATTGAGCTAAGGTTATATATATTTGTTTTATGAGTTTAGGTGTTGTGATGTGTCTGAGGGTTTTGAAGACCCATATGAGTTTGCGTATTCTACCATTAATATATTCTATATGTGCATGCCAGTTTAGTCGACAATCTAAAATTATTCCTAAATATTTAATTTCAGTAACTCTTTGTAACCGGTTGCAGCAGCAAGATTTTGATATTTGTGATCCTGTATATCCACAGGCGTGTATTGTAAGTGCGTAATCTGTATTTGGTTGGGTTTTATTATTAATTGAAAAGCACATATACTTTGTCTTGTTTATGTTTAATGTTAGGAGGTTTTTATTTAGCCATTCAAATATATGGGCGAGTCCAGTTTCGGCCCTCTCAAATACCGATTTCCAAGTTGTATCTACAAAGATTATTGCTGTGTCATCTGCGTATGAGAAGACTGAACCTCCAGAAGCTTTAGTATTTAGTAGATCGTTAATATAAATCAGAAATAGCGTGTGAGCAATGATGTGTGAAAATGATTTCTGAGAACTGTGTGTGACACTTTGCAGAGAAAGACAAAGTAAATTAAGAATATTAGTCTTATTGTGTTGATCAATAACCTAATAATTTTGTTTCAGCTTCAGTGTCATCGAGCAGAGGCTGTCCAGAGGCTGTCGCGCAGGAGCTGGCTGAGGAAGCAGGCGCCGAGACGGGGAGCCCCGAGGAGGTGCCGCGCCCCGGCCAGAGCTGCAGGGAACAGGCCGTGCCCAGGACTTGCTCCGTCAGACTTGAGCGCATCCTTGTCGATAAGAAGATGCATCCTTGTGAGACTTGCTTGTACGCCGAGCACGAGGTCAAGGACGAGCTCGTGCTGGGCCCGGAGCAGCTGCAGCCGCAGGACATCGTCTACGCGTTGCATGGTGAGATGTGCTGTCATATTTACTCTGCTACATATGAGCCTTCGGACTGTGACGTGACTGGGGATTCATTAAGAATATTGTTTCCTTTTAGTGTCAGTTAAGATCAATTATACTTACTTGCCAGCGGATCTGCTAATACTGTCAACGACTTCACAGAATGTGTGTGTGTGAGTGTCATTTGTGTACTATCATCATGTACCTACTACTCTACCTGTTAACCATATACCAAAATATATACAGGAATGCCCGTCGAATCAATTTAATAGATTGATAACAAGGTGGCTTCAAGAGAGATGTTTTTACTCTGTTCAGGAATTCCTCAACCAATGACATAATTAATAGATTGACTTTTTAAATAGCTTCACGTATATTTGAAATGCAAAAATTATATTTCTACATAAGTAAAAAAAGTTAGTGACTAATTATAATTACTACAAGATAATTATAATAGTGAATATATACTAAATACGCCTAAAACAGGTAGATAGGCACATCCTGTACCACTAACAACTATCCTAATACTGTGTTCTTGCAATAAATGTCGTTGTCTTAGTCTTAACCAAATTAAATACGGACTTAAATACGGAACCCTCGGTGCGCGTGTCCGACTCGCACTTGACCGGCATTTGCTTGTATGGAACCCCTGAAAGATATACGAAACTAATTTCTATTTAATTAATCGGTTTTAGGTCAACATTTTACATAATCCAATTTCCGGATGTGAAAAATATTTCTTAGATGTTAAGAATTTAAGAATATTAGGCTTATTATGTTGATTTTAACCTAATAATTTTGTTTCAGCTCCATTGTCATCGAGCAGAGGCTGCCCAGAGGCTGTCGAGCAGGAGCTGGCTGAGGCAGCAGGCGCCGAGACGGGTAGCCCCGGGGAGGTGCCGCGCCCCGGCCGGAGCTGCCGGGAACAGGCCGTGCCCAGGACTTGCTCCGTCAGACTTGAGCGCGTCCCTGTCGATGACAAGCTGCATCCTTGCGAGACTTGTTTTAAAATATTTTTACACAAAACTAGCCTTATGACTCATATTTGTGTTTGCAGAGCTAATGATGTTAAAGTAAAAGACAGTCTAGAGAAAAACAAATTCTCTTGTGATACTTGTGGGAAATGGTTCGTAACAAAAAGTGAACTTATTAGACATATTTACATGAAAGAAAATCACTGTTCTAGTGAAGTTTCGAAATCTGGTGAATCTAAGCTTCACGTAGTCAACAAAGGAGAGAAATCTCACCATTGTGACATTTGCAAGAAACAGTTTAAACAAAGAGCTTCGATAGCTACGCATCGTTTAATCCATACAGGAGAGAAACCTCACCATTGTAATATTTGCAAGAAACTGTTTTCACAAAAATCCAATTTAACTAAGCATCGGTTAATCCATACAGGAGAGAAACCTCACCATTGTAATATTTGCAAGAAACAGTTTTCAGTAAAACATTCTTTATCTGTGCATCTGTTAGTCCATACAAGGGAGAAACCTCACCATTGTAATATTTGCAAGAAACAATTTTCACAAAAATGGCATTTAGTTAGGCATCGTTTAATCCATACAGGAGAGAAACCTCACCATTGTAATACTTGCAAGAAACAGTTTACACAAAAATGTGATTTAAATAAGCATCGGTTAATCCATACAGGAGAGAAACCTCACCATTGTAATATTTGCAAGAAACAGTTTTCAGTAAAATATGCTTTATCTGTGCATCTGTTAGTCCATACAAGAGAGAAACCTCACCATTGTAATATTTGCAAGAAACAATTTTCTCAAAAATCGTCTTTACATAAGCATCAGGTTATCCACATCCGAGAGAAACCTCGTAACGGCAAATTGATGGCGGCCGTGTGAGGTGCTGCCAGTATCTTACTATTACCACCCGACTGCATAGACTACTCACATTAAGATTTTTTTAGTGCAGATGCATGAGAGACTTCAACACGTTTTAAGTTGGTAAGATTTTACCATCTCAAAATTGATAGATAACGCTACATTTAAAAAAATGCATTTAAAAATATACAATCTACACTAATATTATAAAAATGTAAAGTGTGCAAGTTTGGATGTAGGAAGTAATCTACGAAACTACTTATCCGATTTAAAAAAATATTTCATTATTTAGATTAGAATCGACTTTCAGGGTGGACTTAAGCTATATTTTAACTTATATTAACCAAAGCGAAGCCAGGGCGGGTCGCTAGTAGAAAAATAAACTAACTTCACCGAGTTAAAGTCTAAAACGCACTGAGAGCGAAGGCGGCGCGAGTCCAATACTAAAAAGCGTTCGAAAGCGTGGCAGAGGGCAGTTTAGTATGGGAGGCATCGATCATACGCCGGATAGATCATAGTTACGTGGCTTTTCTGATACCGACGCTGATTTTTATTTAAATATTAACTATGTTATTCTAATCGCATGTTTTTATATTGAAACCAATGTTATTAAGGTGTTATTTCATGCATTTATTCGGATCACGTAAATTTGCATCTGATCCGATGAAGTAGGTATTATTATTATTAAGAAGTAAATTTAAGTGTTCGTAAATATTACTTTGCTGGCAAAGCATATACCTATCTATATTAAGTAAGTATGTGTCTTAATTAAGTATGTAATTTAAACGGCCGAAAATTCAAATGAAAAGTCTGTTTCCACTACACTGACATGAACGAAAACAAGGGTCAGTCAAAGGATAATTTTGGACGTACAGTAAAAAAAATGAATGTGTACTTACAAACCGTATTACACAATTTGTAACCCATAATATTTCTATAGTAACATTAAGTTGTACATTTAATGTAAGTAATCACTTGACGGAAAGTAGGGGTCACCTTTTTCCAATAAATTGATTACGGGAATGTAAATTGCTTGATTATATTATAATGTTACTATTCCACGCGGACTCTGTCACAGCCTATCAAAACCTGTAGTCGGGTCAATCTAGGTCGATCCCTGCGACAGCTCACATAAACATGTGTTTTACTACCTGCACTTGTTTCCTTTTTTTTTTATTCCGGCCTTTACACGAACGCGTATATCGGCCCACTTGTTTCCTTGACTTTTCATAAATAATACATTGACACAAACCTTGTGACGACGCTCAGTAATCTGAATCACCTCTTTGTTTTATATGTTTTGCTTGCGAGTTGGTATAGTGAGTGTTTATAATTATGACATACGGCTGTCATAGGTATCGTCCTACGTGGATCCAATTATAGCAGTCGGTGATCAACTTTGATGTTGGTGAAAATGCCGACAACGCTTCGTGAAGTATGCAAGCGTTGTCACAGATGTTAAGATTATAAATGTTTAGTTTTGTATATAATGTTTTAAATATACGGGATACAATACAAGTTCATGATTGTTATTTTGTAAGAGGTTTTGTTCTGTACTTCTTTGAATAAGTCGCCATGGATATCTTTTCCTCAATGCCGGATTAAAGCTGAAATCGCACAGAGCGCGGGCGTCAGACTCCGCGTTGCAGCAATTGCAACCTTATTACCCAGTAATGAGGTTGCAATTATTACAGTAGTTTTGTGTAAAATACTGCCTTTTACCTTAGCAGGGCAGCGCCGGCCTGCGATCACCCGCGTTCACCCGCCGCGGTTCGGCGCGCGCGCCCGCCCGCGGATGGCCCGCGCGTGGCCCGGGCGTGGCCCGCAGCGTTTCGGCGCTGTGTGTGAACACAACGACCGGCGCGGCTCACGCGATGAAAACGACATGCTCGGCGCCCGACCCGCGCCCGCGCTCTGTGTCATTTGAGCTTAAGACTACTTGATGCCCTAAGCAATCCACGCCTGGGACGAAATGGGGTGTCATATGATTCTTCAAAAACGTGCTAGTGTCATTTTTTTAATAAAGGGTGCTGGAAAAGTGCAGCGCGAGTCGCTTCTCTTGCCGCTGCCGCCGACCGCGCTGCCGGCGTGCAGCGAGGTAGGAGCGGCGTGGAAACACCCACAGCCCTCGGAGGAAATACTGCCGGCAGCGCGAGTAGCAGCGGCAGTGGTGTCGCGCCGTCTGTACCTACCACGATTACTTAATACGAATACCTGATTTATATGCCTAAGTTCTCAAGTACAGATTTCCGACACACGACATAAGTTCACAAGAAATTCATAACAGTATAAAGATCAGGTGTACTTTACATACACACTCATACTATAACTATGAGTTGACCATCGACCGTCACGAAATAGTGATAAATAGAACATGATTGGCATAATCTTATCATTGTATGAGGGTCTGGTCTGTTCAGTTACCCTCCTACGGTTGACTACGCCTCCGGTCTGAGCAGTCGCCAATGTGCCTGGTCTCTTATGTTTAGCATGTCACCCTTCTGGGCTTTATTTATTGTTATTTAGGGTTGCCGTACGGATGCCGTAAACATGACACCAGCCGGACGCGGGGGCTTTGCCCCCACAAGGATCTCCACCTTCCCACGAGCACCCGGGCTCCCCGCCTAATGACCTTTGTACCGCAAGATTGGACTGATAGGTTTGTGGAACCTACTAATGGTTATGATTAGTCTACACATTGTATTGTCTATTACTCAAATATACTAAGTATTATAATAACACTTACCCTAGCCGTTCAGATCCACGTTATTCTCTGACTTTTGGCGCCGCAGTCTCCAAGTCAAATGTGCCAACATAACCAAATTAGTCTAAGCATAAGGGCGGCCGCACTAGTGGCCACCACTAAAAAAAACGCGACCACTAGTGATTCAGCTAAGCTACTAAACGCAGGGTGGATTTTAAGGCGTTTCAACCGCCCGTCATCACCATTTTCAATATATTGACATAATTAATGACACATACCAGCGACTTCTGATGTAAACAGAAGCAGAACCAGGGGTAGTTTCTATTAACATCAGAAGTTGCTGTAGGTGTCATTGATTTCGTCAATATATTGAAAACGGTGATGACGGGCGGTTGAAACGCCCTGAAATCCAACCGACAACCTCTTTACACAGAATAGGTACTTGCATAGATACCGGACTATAAGAAACAAATAAAGTCACCCTAACATAAGATTTACTATTCGCAATACCTACAGACTTTTTGATTTTGTAGTACTGGAGGTTCGTGTTACGTATGGGGGTACCTTCCCTGACATTGACATATCTTGGTCCTTTCGACATCTTAGAACCTTGTGACAGGGGGGGTTCGGCCGAGGACTCTTGGTGATAGCACGTGTGCTGTGATTGACTAGCGAAATTTTGTTCACGGAGTGAATCTATTTGTGTAGTTGTGTTGCTTACCTTGTTCAGTGTTGTCCCTGGCATCGGTAAGTGTATTAAACGTCTTGTACGCTGTTAACAATTGCGACTAACGATGCATCCTGACATCCCGCCTAAACCCCCAGATCCGCAAACAGACATGGCCGCGTCTGTTCCCTCGGCATCGAATGTGTCGCAAGACATGTTTAGTGCGGAGGAAATAGAGATAGCCACCACAAAAAAGGTTAATAACAAAAGACCCCATCCTCAAGATAGCGACCAGGAGCCGGCTAAGTTGCAAAATAGGGCCCCTTCGGCCTCAGTCCAACATGTTTATACCCACGAGAGACTTTTAGTGGCTAAGAAGTACTCAAATTTAGACGAGGGACCTTTCCTTGTACATGTTTCCCGATTGGAATCCCATCCAGCAGCTGGAACTTCCCTGAACCCCATAAAATTCGGACAAGTCATGGTATGTTCTCGAGTTCAAGATATTACTAAGGATGGAATTAAAAAAGTAGGTAGAAACCGGATTAGCATTGAATTCAATACTGCTGCGGCAGCCAATTCCTTTCTTACAAACCCTCTACTGTTGGCTAACCAGTTCTCTGCTGTCATTCCAACGTTTAATATAACTCGAATGGGTCTGGTCAGGGGTATTCCAACTGACCTCTCAATGGAGGAATTTGTGAACGTAGTGGAACCCGTAGCCGGATGTGGTGAGATACTAAAGGCTCGAAGGCTTAACCGCAAAGTTCATAATAATGGAGTTGTTGAGTGGGTCCCAACGGGGACTGTGGTTTTGACGTTTAGTGGACAGGCTCTTCCAGCGAGAATTTTCTGCATGTACACGTCTATTACTGTGGAGACTTATCAACTTCCCACCATCCAGTGCCACAATTGCTGTAGATTTGGTCATGTAGCAGACCAATGCAGGTCCAAACCTCGCTGTTACAAGTGCGCAAAAGATCATACTGGAAAAAGTTGTACTGTGCAGGAAAATCTGGCTGAGTGCTTGTTCTGCACAGGCAAACACTTTGCCACTAGCATGTCATGCCCTGAGCAAACCCGCCAGCGTACAATCAAAACTACAATGTCGCAGGAAAACATCTCCTACTCCGAGGCCTCTGAAAGGTTCCCTCCGGTTAAGAGGTCATATGCTGATATAGCTAAAACTATGTTTGCTCCAGTCTCCCAACATCCCACACAATACCCTAACCCTTCACCCCTCACCTCCCAGGGATCCCCACCAGCACATACATCATATAGGAAAACCACCTCAACTACCAGACCGCCACGTCGTCCCTTACCCCAAGGTTATGACCGTGCCGCCCACCAAGCCATTATTGGTCAGCGAGACCCTCCACCCCCAGCTAATGGGGTGGCTCTCCAGGGCCACACCTCTCCTGTTTATACAGCCCAATCTGCACCAAATGACAATCTAATTGATGTCATGCTGTCCCTTCTTATCAATATGTTCACCAAAATGAATGATTTTCCTTTACCGTCCAACGTTGCTGACAAACTTAAACTCCTACTGAGTGTTACTAACATTCAACCTGATACAGTGGAATAGCCACAGTCTACGACCTAAACTCCACGAGCTCTCTCAAATGATTAACTTGCATAACCCTGTTGCCTTTGCCATTTCGGAGACCTGGTTGGTCCCTGGATCCCGTTTTCGGGTCCCGGGATATGCATGTCTCCGGTGTGACAGAGGTGATGGGTATGCGGGAGCTGCCCTCCTTATCAAAAGCTCTGTAACTTTTAGCCGTATAGCCCTTCCCCCTATCCCCTTAGGTATTAATGCTGTTGCAGCCAAAGTTATGAATATATCTATCCTTTCCATTTACATTTCTGACCCCCGTGCAATTGTAATCGAAGACCTTGAACCTTTTTTCTCTGCTCTCGCTGGCTCCTTTCTTATTTTAGGAGATTTTAATTGTCACCACTTGATGTGGGGAAGCGCAGACTACGACGCGCTGGCTTGCGACCTGGTCGATCTGATGGACGATAAGAATATCTGCCTTCTCAACGATGGCTCTCCGACTCGTAGAACAGCACCAAGACAGAATGTGAGTGCGGTAGACCTCTCTCGTTCGCCTGACCTTAGGTCCTTGCTCTCGTGGTCGGTTCTGTATGATTCACATGGTAGTGACCACCTTCCTATCTTAATTTCTTCTCCTTCTGCCTTCTCTCAGCAAAGTCTACCTCCTAACCAACAGCGATATTTCCTCACTAAAGCTGACTGGGACCAATTTGGCATTGACACTGATGCTTATTCCAACGAGTTCCCCCCTGTGTCAGCAAACAACGCTTTAGAGTGTCACGACAAGTTCGTGAGTGCTCTAAAAGCTGCGGCTGACAAAAACATTCCCGTTAGAAAATCAGGCAAGTGTTCTAGACCCTCTCCGCCATGGTGGGATTCTGAATGCTCTGACATGGTCCAGCGCAGAAAAGATGCAGAAAAGGCTTATTGTATGGTCATGACAATTGCCAACTTTCTTCTTTTTAAGAGAATTGCAGCTGTGGCCAAGCGACTTTTTAAAAAGAAGAAAAAACTTGGATGGATCAGATTCTGTGAAAGTATATCTCCTCGCACTCCCGCTACAATGCTGTGGAAGACTATTAAACGCTTCCGAGGAGCTTTCTCATCTTCCGAAGTTTCCAGTAATGACTCTTCAACATGGCTTAAGGATTTCACAGACTCCCTCACTCCCCCCTTGGCACCAAACATTAACTCCCTCCCTTCTACATACCCTAATCATATCCCCTATAGTAGACTCGATGAACCATTTTCCATGTCAGAGCTTCTGACTTCTTTAGATCACCTTCGCCTCTCATCCCCGGGTCAAGACAATATCCCATATTCCTTTATTATTCACTCCGGCCCGAATTTCAAAAACTTTTTCCTTGACCTAATCAATGCATTCTTCGATTTAGGCTTTGTGCCAGAGACGTGGAAGAAACAGTTAATCATACCGATCCTAAAACCAGGCAAGGACCCTACCATCTCATCTTCTTACCGTCCCATCACTCTAGCCTCCTGCTTACTGAAAATAGTAGAACACATGATCAAAAAACGTCTTGAGTGGTTTGTAGAGAGCAAGGGAATCCTAGCTGGAAGCCAATTCGGCTTTCGTAGGGGAATGGGCACCATGGACAGTCTCTCCATTCTCACGACGGACATCAGGATCTCTCTGTCGAGAAACGAGTTTCTCGTCGGCGTTTTCCTAGATGTCTCGTCTGCGTACGACAATGTCATACTCTCCTTACTCAGGGAAAAGCTATCCAAGCTGAGTCTGCCGATGAAGTTGACGCATTTCATGTGCAACACATTAATGGAAAGATCCATAGAAGTAAGGCACCGTGACGCCCATTCCCCTCCGAGACTGGTGTGGAGGGGCCTCCCCCAGGGATCAGTTCTAAGCCCTCTGCTGTACAGTCTGTATACGCACGATTTAGAGGAGACGGCTAATCCGTTCTGCAATGTTCTACAATATGCCGACGACTTAGCTCTATACACATCCTCAACTTCTATTGACATTGCTGCTAATAGCCTCAACCAAGCCTTGTTTTATCTGGGGGAATGGCTTTCTTCCCATGGCCTGTCCTTAGCCGTGTCTAAAAGCAATACAGTTATTTTCACCAGGAAGAGATCCATTCCCTCAATTACCATTGCTTTTAATGATGACTCAATACCCATCACCAGTAAGGTAAAGTTTTTAGGGGTTACCCTGGATTCTCGTCTATCCGCGACTCCACACATAAACTATGTAGTTCAAAAATGTCAATCCAACATTAATATCCTTCGTTGCGTTTCTGGAGCTTGGTGGGGTGCCCACCCATACTCCCAGAAACTAATTTACAACGCCTTAATCCGTAGCGTTTTGGACTACGGCTCCATTGTCCTTGAACCTTGTAGTAAAGTCGCTTTACACAAATTGGACAAAATTCAATACCAGTCTCTCAGGATTATCCTGGGGGCTATGAAATCGTCACCAACTAACGCACTCCAGGTGGAAGCTTTGGACGCTCCCCTATCTCTGCGTCGTCAGTACTTAGCAGATAGGTTTTTTTATAAAATATCCCTTCTCACTGATCACCCTCTTCTTCCGAAACTTCAAATTCTCTCCGACCTAATTCCCAATAACAATTTTTGGTCTAATAAATCCATCCCATGTCTTGTAAAAAGTTATCGCAAATTTCTCAACCTTCCCCATCCGTCATATTCCAGTCCCATACTCCCACTTTTCTCTACTGCGTATGACGCTTTGATATTTCATCCCAGCATTATTTTGGACTTGGGAATAGTGAAGAACCAGCCGGGTGCTAATTCCATGTTCAACAGTAAAATCAATAACTTCTGGCAGGACTGGCTGGTGGTGTTCACGGACGCTTCCAAACTGTCAGGGGATGGAGTAGTTGGGGCGGCAGCGTGGATCCCCAAGTATTCCATCGTGTTGAGCTTTAAATGCCCCCCACTTGCGTCTGTATTCACGGGTGAACTGGTGGCTATTCTGGAAGCCATCAAGTACATATATTCTCACAGCTTAAACAAGTCCGTCATATTCTCTGACTCCTTGAGTGGTTTACAGGCCATTAAGTCCAATCAGTTCTCGTCCAAAAATGTTTACCCACTAGTTCTTCTTATTAGGCAAACCCTATTTGAATGCCACGTCAGGAAGATTGAGGTCTCCTTGGTGTGGATTCCCAGCCACTCAGGGATTGTTGGTAATGAGATGGTCGATGCCCATGCGAAACAGGCTATAGATATAGGTTGCTCAGATCACTTCCATTACTATTTTCACGACCTCTCCACCCTCGCTAAATCTGACTTAGACTTTAACTGGCAACAAAGCTATGACCTTTCCAAATCAGTCAAAGGGCGCCATTATAGTGACATCCAACCGAAAATCCCAACCAAACCTTGGTTCTCTCGTTTCCGCTTAGCTGACAAACATACGACGTCGGTTCTATGTAGGTTACGTATTGGACACACGTGCACTCCGCAGCGCTTGCACAGGCTGGGCATAATCCAATCCCCAGTCTGTGCATGTGGCCAGGAAGAGGGTACCGTAGATCACATATTTTTTAACTGCACAAACCGTTCGGTCGCTCTGTACGACATACTCCCTTCCTTCATACCCAGGCCTACTAACTTAAAAACCCTTCTCTTCCTTGCATCCTCTAACTATGAATTTTTAAAAAAACTAACAGAATATATTCATTCCCAAAATATAAAACTGTAATAATCAACCACCGCTTGCTTTTGTTTCTCTCCCAACTTTTTTAATGTTTGTGTTGTCTATATGATGTGTATGTCTTCCACAGGTCTCACAACGAACACCTTAAATTCATAAATATTTGGGACCCATTTTTATAACTGGTCAATCAACCTAAACAAGTGCTGTTGTCAAAACTAGTCTTTGGCAGTAATGGTTGCATACTAAAGCGACCGATTGCCACAAACATAAAGAATTGATTGAATTGAACCTTGTGACAAAATGAGAATAACGAAAATATACCTATAAAGACATCTCTTTCCAACTCGTTTTGAGTACCATAAATAGAAAAAGGTCAAACATACGTCTTTTGCTGTTTCTTATAGTCGGGTTTCTACGCAAGTACTTATTCTGTGGGCGGTGCCTTCGCCGAAGCGCGCAAATGTGACCGCAGCATTAGATTAGCCTTCTATTATAAATCTGTGCGCAAGTGTCACTTTTTAACCAAAGCTTTTTGACTATCACTCAGCTGTTCATATCGTCATAATAATCGTAATATTTGTAATTCGTTTTGTTTGTAGCCGTATAACAAATAATTGACTTATACTTGTCGCTTTGTGTAATATGCCGCAAGTCTTTCGTTAGTTTTGATTACACGTAAATGTTTGTGTACCTATTTTGTGTATTGATCACGATCACCTTCAAAGAGTGAAGTAGCCGGCACTATGAGTGTTCCGGACAAGTCGGACAATAGCGGCGTCTCGCCGGCGACGGTGCGCGTGAAGGAGGAGCGGGAGTGGGACGGCGTGGACGACGCGGCGGGCTTGTACGCCGAACACGAGGTCAAGGACGAGCTCGTGCTGGGCCCGGAGCGGCTGCAGCCGCAGGACATCGCCTACGCGTTGCATGGTGAGCTGGGTGGCCATATTTACTCTGCTATGATGCCCCTTCTAGACGGTCGGGACAACCGCCCAACCACCGTGACCTTGGTTGAGTCAACCAAATATGCAGTTTGTTCTACACGGTCGTATGGTTGGAAGCAATTTCAGTTCAACTGAAAATACCAAATGTCACTTTCAAAATACCAAAAAGTCGGAGTAGCCATGCCATAGCCCTTCTATCTGCTAGTGAGGAAAATAACGAGTTGGACTCACGCACCGAGGGTTCCACATTTAAGTCCGTACTTCAAAATATACCTTTTTGTGTACTTTACTGTACGAGTATGTAATAAGGTCCATTTTAACTTGCCTAAAGTTTAGTATAGATCTTTAAAATTTATTGTCAATTTCTTGAACACTTCATTTTATTTTTCCCGTAAAATATAAGTAATTATCTATAAGCAAGGAATTTGTCAGCTTTTTCGGTTCATAAATTTCGAATATAGGGAGGAACAGTAATTTTTTGACATTTTTTGGTTATAAATCAAAAAGTATGTCATGGAAAATTATAAAAAAAATTGTTTTGAAATGTGCAGATTGCGCCCTTTTATATGATACCGCACTAGCTATAATCAAAGCACTTTCTCGTTTTCAACCCCCCAATCTGGACCCCTTTTCAATTATTTATAAAATTAATTTCATAAATTTCATATTTTTTTACTAAAAACAGATGCGGGCAAGCAAGTTATACAACTATGCCAAATTTCAAGTTGATAGCGTGTGTAGTTGTTGAGAAAAACTGCTGTGACATACAGACAGACAGACAACAAAGTCTCACCTAAGGGTTCCTTTTTTACCATTTTGGTACGGTACCTTAAAAAGAAAAAAAGAAAATGGCTGAAACACTGAAGTCATTTAAACGTTTTATCTATACAGAAGATTTTCATAATTATCTTAGAATGGACCAAGAGACTATAAATTATTAGAAATGGTCAGACCATTAATAGAAAAAAAAAGATACGGTTATCTCTGATAAGACCTTTATATAATTCTGAGAACTCTGTCAAAACTTCGCGCTCGTTCTCCATGACGCATACGTCCTCTCGCTTGGATTGTCTAAAACTGACTGACTATGCGCGGTTGGGTTAGCTTCCAAACGATCGGGCGGCCGACTCAAAGCACTCTATTTGACTTTGGTTGCAAGCGCAGCACTTCCAACCAAGGCCGTTGGGATGCTGGTTGTCCAACAGTCATCTACATGATCAATTTTTTGTTCAACCCGATCAAGGACACTCTTGACCTTGGTTGAGTTGTGTGGTTGTCCCGAACGTCTAGAAGGGGTTTGAGCCTTCGAACGGTGACGTGACCGGGAATTCATTCTAGTTTAACAATATTGTATCCTTTTAGGGTCAGTTATGATCAATTATACTTGCCAGGGGATCCTAATATTGTCAATGATTTCACAGAATGTGTCAATGTGTGAATATCATTAGTGAGTGATCATTTTTATTTGTAATATACCCTGTAAAGTGACTGCAGATTAGATTAAATTCACTCCATATTATCAAAGTGTAAGAGAGCCCGCATGTGGTCATTTACTGAATGAATATTTTTGTTTTTTGATTATGAATTTTGTGAAAGATTTTGCAAAAAGGGTAGTCAGTGTCTTTTGTGAGTGATCGTTTTTATTTGTATTTACTCTACCTGTTAGTCCATTAAATAAAATAATTAAATAAATATCTGGGGATAATGTCACAATGAACCATTGCACCTGTTTGTAACATCCTATCACCATTTGAAAGTTACATAATTCCAGATGACATAGCCGATATTTGTCACTTGTTACAACAGAAGCAAAATTGTGGGGGGGGTCGCTATCCTACATATCTATCTGTTTGTTTCATAAATTTTGCCATTTCTGATATTAATTTACAAAGTACAAGCTATGACCTATATATGACCAATTTGAATCATTAATATTTGTTTTATTTCTTTATTTAAAAGAACATAAACATTTAATTACATAATGCTAATTCTTGAAAACAATAATGTGATACATTGACAAACATTGTTAAAAGAAGACATAATAAAAATGTAATAAATTAACCTCCTTACTGAATTTTAGAAAAGATTTACTAACGCTATAATTCTACCAAAATTAAACTTAGGTATACAAAATGGTTACTTAATATTATTATTATTTCCACTTTATCTGTTAAACTGGTTTAACAAAATGATATAGCAAGAGGTTTGCGGTCGCTATTAGTATGATAAAACAGGGTTGGACTCTGCCTGTACTCCTAACTTGAATGTGGTGAGTGGTGGTGGTTGAGGTTCATATTGTTGACACTCCATTAGTGAGTACGGTTTGGGGAGGGTGCTTCAAACGACATGATTAATAGTAGTTAAGTTTTAGACTATGACAGACAACCCGCATGCGAGAGTAAGAAAAAATAAGAGATTTTTCTTCTCCTTTTTTCATTTGTGGAACCCTCCTGAAAAATAATAATATATTAATTCCTATGTCAGTTATCCGTTTTGGGTCAACATTGTACATAATCTAATTTCCAGTTCTTCTCCAACATGAATCACAATTAAAAAAAATTAAAATTAAAAAATTAAAAATTGTTTATTGTCATAAATCACAAACATCGTAATAAAAACATGTGAGATCTCCTTTTAAGTTTACAATGAAACTTGTGTCAGGAGATCCCGCTCCTCCTTAGGTGCTCAAGAACAGGATATACAGCTGTCTTACCGTCAAAACACCGGAGATTGTGTACAGCTCGTCGGTAGGAAATCTTATCGGTTTTAAAAACATTACTTTTAAGAGGCTGCGTTGACCTCTCTCTATATCCAAGAATTTGCTTTTATTGGCACCCCCCCATGCTGGTAAACAGTATCCTATTACTGATTGAGCTAAGGTTATATATATTTGTTTTATGAGTTTAGGTGTTGTGATGTGTCTGAGGGTTTTGAAGACCCATATGAGTTTGCGTATTCTACCATTAATATATTCTATATGTGCATGCCAGTTTAGTCGACAATCTAAAATTATTCCTAAATATTTAATTTCAGTAACTCTTTGTAACCGGTTGCAGCAGCAAGATTTTGATATTTGTGATCCTGTATATCCACAGGCGTGTATTGTAAGTGCGTAATCTGTATTTGGTTGGGTTTTATTATTAATTGAAAAGCACATATACTTTGTCTTGTTTATGTTTAATGTTAGGAGGTTTTTATTTAGCCATTCAAATATATGGGCGAGTCCAGTTTCGGCCCTCTCAAATACCGATTTCCAAGTTGTATCTACAAAGATTATTGCTGTGTCATCTGCGTATGAGAAGACTGAACCTCCAGAAGCTTTAGTATTTAGTAGATCGTTAATATAAATCAGAAATAGCGTGTGAGCAATGATGTGTGAAAATGATTTCTGAGAACTGTGTGTGACACTTTGCAGAGAAAGACAAAGTAAATTAAGAATATTAGTCTTATTGTGTTGATCAATAACCTAATAATTTTGTTTCAGCTTCAGTGTCATCGAGCAGAGGCTGTCCAGAGGCTGTCGCGCAGGAGCTGGCTGAGGAAGCAGGCGCCGAGACGGGGAGCCCCGAGGAGGTGCCGCGCCCCGGCCAGAGCTGCAGGGAACAGGCCGTGCCCAGGACTTGCTCCGTCAGACTTGAGCGCATCCTTGTCGATAAGAAGATGCATCCTTGTGAGACTTGCTTGTACGCCGAGCACGAGGTCAAGGACGAGCTCGTGCTGGGCCCGGAGCAGCTGCAGCCGCAGGACATCGTCTACGCGTTGCATGGTGAGATGTGCTGTCATATTTACTCTGCTACATATGAGCCTTCGGACTGTGACGTGACTGGGGATTCATTAAGAATATTGTTTCCTTTTAGTGTCAGTTAAGATCAATTATACTTACTTGCCAGCGGATCTGCTAATACTGTCAACGACTTCACAGAATGTGTGTGTGTGTGAGTGTCATTTGTATACTATCATCATGTACCTACTACTCTACCTGTTAACCATATACCAAAATATATACAGGAATGCCCGTCGAATCAATTTAATAGATTGATAACAAGGTGGCTTCAAGAGAGATGTTTTTACTCTGTTCAGGAATTCCTCAACCAATTACTTTTTTTTTTCATCCTGGCAACCCTTGCCGAGTTAATAAGTAAACAAAGTCCTCTTCGTGATTTTAATCGATAAGAGAGTAAATAATTACAATATAAACAAGTGTTAGTGCAGACAACGCAGTACAAGTCTACTTACGTTGGTTCATAGTAATATTTCATCCAACTGGGACACAAGAGCACACACTAATAAGCGGTGAGAACATAATTTTAACCGTTACGCATTTGAAATCGCACATATTTTGGATTACTCAAAACGGTTTGATGCAATATCGTAACGGTACATCTTAACCTCAAACAGCGGATTGGCCCCACAACTATCAACTGTCAAAAGCGCCTATCTACCAACAGCGCAGACAGAATTGTGTTGCCAGTTAAAAATTCCGTTCCGATGTATCGATCGTATTGATCGTATATAAATATTTATTAACATCATATACAGTAAGCATGTCAACAGGCTTCAGAGCAGAGAAGTTAAAATTAAAGCACCAGCATTATGCCTCGTTTATGCTCACGGTGCCAGTAAGCATGTTTCAGTTGTTCATAACGGCGGAAACGTGGCCTGTTGGCACTGAAATCAGTGAATGGTTTCAACGGGGCGCCGGGCGCGCACGACGAAGTAGGCAACCCCCCGCTCCCGGCCAGGAAACTAACACAAAGGGTGGCCAAGCCTAATGTACCAACATACAATATCTGTGGTGACATTTCTAACTTGAATATAGTTTACCAAAACGTTAGGGGGCTAAAAACGAAACTTCAATACTGGCGAGACAGTGTGGCTCTTCTTCAGGCTGACCTTGTTGCAGTAACTGAAACTAATCTCGATTCCACAATAGATGACCCTGAAGTGTCCCCACATGACTGGACCCTTCTCAGGCGTGACAGGAGTTCTAGGGGAGGTGGAGTGCTGCTGGCTACAAGACCTGGGCTTCAGGTTCTACGACGACGAGATATGGAAACGGCACACGGGGAAGATCTTTGGGCCATGATTACTCACAGTGGTCGAGAATATTTCATCTGTGTCGTGTATTTGAAACCAACTTCATTGGATACAGACTATATGACTTGGTTTAGTAAAGTGGAGGACAATTTTGCAACAAAAATTGATAAATCAACTGTTGTTATATTAGGTGACCTAAATTTAAAAAGTGCTAGTGTTAGCATTAATAACTACCTAGGTTATTTTTTAACTTATTGTGAGATTACTGACCATAATGATGTATTTAACACCAAAGGTAGCAAATTAGATGTGGTGTTTGTGTGTGACCGGGATGTAAATATTGTAAGCGTATGCGCTGCGGACGAAAGCTTGGTTGATGGCATGGACACTGCCCTTGATCCCACTAACATCGATCCGTCGACAGACTGGAAGTTTGATGGGGCTAATTTTGGCCTACTATATAAACTGATAAATGAAATAGACCGGAGTACTGTATTAGCAGAAAAGGACCCCAACAACGCAGTAGATTGTCTTTATTCTTTATTGTATAGCTGTTTTAATAGGTGTATTCCAAAAAAGATACGTAGTAGTGTGGCAGCACGCAGATATCCTATCTGGTATTCGAAAGACATAATTGGTGATCTAAGGGCAAAAGCTGCCTTGCATAAAAAGTGGAAATCCACTCGTGACCCACATGTTTATGAGTCTTTTAGTCTTCTCAGGGCTGATATTAAGCGAAGAGTTTCTCAGGCCTATGATGTCTACATCAAAGAAATTCAGCATGACATCAAACTGAATGCAAGAGCTTTTTGGCGTCATGTAAATAATCTTCGTGTAAAGGGCGGTTTTGAGCCCGTTATTCACTACAATGGGAGCGCGCACTCCGGGCGTGCTGCGGCCTGTGCTTTTGCGGATTATTTTAGCAGTGTGTTTCTTGCTCAAGCACCGACACTTGACGCTAACGTGGTTGATTCTCCGGCGAATAACCGCTCTATTCATATCACCGAGTTCTCGCCAATGGAGGTAGTTAGAGCTATTGACAAGCTAAAACCTAGGTCTGCTACGGGTCCAGATAATGTGCCTTCGTACATAATAAAGGCATTTAAAACACACCTGCTGCAGCCCCTAGTTCATATATCTAACCGTGCCCTTCAAACAGGCATCTATCCGGAACGTTGGAAGATTACTAGAGTGGCACCTATACTGAAATCGGGTGACAAAACAAAAGCAGAAAACCACCGTCCCATTGCAGTCCTGAGTTCATTTGCCAAAGTATTTGAAAATGTGCTTCACACGTCTATTGCCTGTAGGCAAGTGAACCCCTATCTTGGTGACGCTCAGCATGGTTTCAGGACTGGTCGTTCCGTTAATACGAACTTGCTATCCCTCGTAGACCATGTTGCCGGAAAACTAGACGAAAAAACACAGGTTGATGTGCTTTATTTGGACTTTCGTAAGGCCTTCGATCAGGTTGACAACGATATTTTACTCGAAAAACTAAGCTCTTTTGGTTTCACTCCTCAACTTCTTGCGTCTTTTTGCCAGCTATCTGCAGGGTCGTCAACAGTTTGTGCGCTTGGGATGTTTTGATTCTCCAGCTTATCATACAAGATCCGGAGTTAGTCAGGGCTCTCTGCTTGGGCCTCTGCTCTTCACAGTCATGATTGATGACCTGGCAGATTGTGTCGAAGCAGGCAAATGCCTCCTATATGCGGATGACCTCAAAATCATGTTAGATATCAAATCAAAAATATTATACTCAATGTCTCCCTCAAAAATCGGGTTGAGGTAGATGAGGCATGCAGATACGTGACCAACCTTATTCAGGTGGCTGCTTGGATTAACACACCAATTCAAGAAAACACTATAGTCACTACTAACTCACCAGGAATACAAAATATGATCCTAAACAAGCGGCGCACGGTGGGCTGAAAATCGGCTTTCATAGAAATAGAAACCGAAGTCGTAAATGTTTCGTTTTTTCTCTTGAAATAGCTTCTGTTTGCCATCCTCATATTAGAAAATGAGCCTGAGATAATTTGGATCGGTAAATAATTAATTATAAATATATTTAAAAAAACTTGTATGGAGAATATAAGAAAAACACGTATTTCTCTGAAAATACTCGTCAAACCGTAATATCCTCGCAGATGGTTATAGTTACTATTTTTGTCGATTTTTTGACATATTCGAAATTTCTCCACCAGGTGAATAGAATAGAATAGGTGCACTTTTTTTTTTAAATCATCGAAATTTTAAATTAAAAAAAAATTTTTTTTTGCTCGAAATGGATTACGCTTCTAATTTTAACCATGGAAATTTATTTTCACTTAATTTGAAAGAAAAACTGATGAGTTATTAATACTTTTTTGAAATCTTTGTATGGAGCCAATATGAAAAATCAATATTTTGCGTAAACTACAAAAAATACCGTTATAGGCTGTTATGGTACCAATTATTCTAGAATTGCTGACGAGCTCAAACCTTAACTGTTGAACGCATTTTTATAATTTATTGGATCATTAAACCATATCATTACATTTTAACTAATGCCTATATATTTTATTAGTTAAAATGTAATGATATGGTTAGAAGAAAGAATATACATGACTCGCAAATGTAACTAATTAGGTTGGATTAATACCATGGAATGCCTTCTTCACATATCTTATCGATTGGACTTCAAAAAGTGGGCTGCCCGAGGCAAGGAACTGATGGCAAGAAAAGATGGCAATTAGGAAGAAAATCGTACAAGGTCGGTTTAAAGACGAATTGGACCTCTTGATCGATATTGTTAAGCAAGGTTCAGGGACTACAAACAACGGAAACACAGCAAGGAAGTTTTTTGAAGATCCTGATAAAACGGCAAGCATCACTAGCTAGGATAAGACCTGATCTCGAGATTCAGTGTTATTCTGCAGGGTGTTTCATCAGGAGAAGCAATCAATTTAGAGAAGTTTAAAGACTATTTCCAGAAGACAGCTGAAAAATATGTAGAACTATACGACTGGTATTACATGTAGTCGACCGTACATAAACTTCTTATTCATGGAGCAGACATCATTGCTAATAATGCAATAATTCCGATTGGACACCTATCAGAGGAAGCCTCAGAGGCACGAAACAAAGACTTCAGAAGATTCAGGGAACATCACTCACAAAAAAGAGCCGACAAGATTCAAACAAGGATGTCTTGAATATGTTAATTCCTTCTTCGGATCCTGTGTTAACTTCCATGAGGCCGACATATATGAACAAAAAGTCACGTGCTTTCTTCCCTGAAACTGAAGATCTATTCGTACGTGGAGAATCGCAAACAGAAGTAAGTATACGTTCGATAGATGAATCTAACCTCGACTCTGATTCAGAATACGATTCGGACATGAGCGACATGGAAGACTAACTGCCGCACTCAGAGACGTCCATTAATTTTTAAGTTTCATTAAAGTTGCTGCGTCTTATTCTATTGCTATAGCAAAGAAAGTGACAGCAGCTACTTTAATGAAACTTAAAACTTAATTGAGGTCTCTGAGTGCGGCCGTTAGTTAGTTAAGTTTAGTAAATAATGTGTACTCAAATGTTTATTGAAATGACTGTAATTCTATTTTGTTACTACTGGTTCCCTTATTATTGTTCGTATCATATATTCATTGTTTTTTTATTTTATTTTATTTATATAAACATATTTTTTACATTTCCTTGTTTTATTAACAAAACTATCGCCCCCCCACACATTTCCGTAACAGTTGCGACTCATGTATATTCTTTCTTCTAACCATATCATTAACTACATTTTAACTAATAAAATAGGCATTAGTTAAAATGTAATAATATGGTTTAATGATCCAATAAATTATAAAAATGCGTTCAACAGTTAAGGTTTGAGCTCGTCAGCAATTCTAGAATAATTGGTACCATAACAGCCTATAACGGTATTTGTGTAGTTTACGCAAAATATTGATTTTTCATATTGGCTCCATACAAAGATTTCAAAAAAGTATTAATAACTCATCAGTTTTTCTTTCGAATTAAGTGAAAATAAATTTCTATGGTTAAAATTAGAAGCGTAATCCATTTCGAGCAAAAAAAAATTTTTTTTTAATTTAAAATTTCGATGATTTAAAAAAAAAAAAGTGCACCTGGTGGAGAAATTTCGAATATGTCAAAAAATCGACAAAAATAGTAACTATAACCATCTGCGAGGATATTACGGTTTAACGAGTATTTTCAGAGAAATACGTGTTTTTCTTATATTCTCCATACAAGTTTTTTTAAATATATTTATAATTAATTATTTACCGATCCAAATTATCTCAGGCTCATTTTATAACATGAGGATGGCAAACAGAAGCTATTTCAAGAGAGAAAACGAAACATTTACGACGTCGGTTTCTATTTCTATGAAAGCCGATTTTCAGCCCACCGTGCGGCGTCTGCGAAGAATCTGGCACCAACATCGTCTCCCTCTGGATAAGACAAAACTGAACAAAGCAAGCAAAGAATTGAAAGCTATGCTGAAGGCATCGGCCAATGACGTTGTTAAGCACAATCTTCAAATGATGTCTCCAACGGATCATGGAGATCACTTTCTTTGGAAGGCAACGAAAAACTTAAACCAACCTCAACAATCCTTCCCTCCAATTAAATCGCGGACGTCCTGGGCCCGAACTGATAAGGAGAATGCCGAAGCATTCGCCTCGCATCTAACTAATGTCTTTAAACCAAACGAGAGCTCGACCGATGAGACCGATGTTGGTGAAATCCTAGAACAAGATCTACAAATGAGTCTACCGATACAACCAACTTCGCCCAAGGAAATTGCAAGAGAAATTCGACTGCTTCATCCTGGAAAGGCTCCGGGATTTGATCTTATAACCCCGACAATTCTTAAAAACTTGCCCCGGAAGGGCATTACATTCCTTACTTGTCTTTTCAACGCAATATTCAGAATTTCTCATTTCCCGGCTCACTGGAAGATCTCGCAAGTGATAATGATTCACAAACCCGGTAAACCAGAGCACGAAGCATCATCCTATCGGCCTATCAGTCTCACACCTATGCTTTCCAAACTATGGGAGAGAATATTCCTCAAGAAACTGCAGCCAGCCATGGATGAACACGCGGTCATACCTGACCATCAGTTCGGCTTCCGTAAATCACACTCTACCATTGAACAAGTCCACCGAGTATATCACACTGCAAGACAAAGCTTTGAACGAAAACAGTACTGCTCGGCAGCTTTCCTTGACGTCCAGCAGGCCTTTGACCGTGTGTGGCACAAAGGGCTGCTGGTAAAGGCGAAGAAAAGTCTTCCTCACTCGATGTTTCCCCTCATCGCATCATACCTTTCAGACCGATTCTTCCAGGTCAAGCAAGGGGAAGCAAGATCAAGCCTATGTAGTATTGAGGCTGGAGTGCCCCAAGGTTCGGTGCTTGGGCCAGTACTATATAACCTGTTTACTTCGGATTTACCGGTTTGCGTCGATATTACTGCCGCCACATACGCAGATGATATGGCATTCTTAGCTGTCGATGATAATGCAACAACTGCCAGCGTAAAACTCCAGCGGCAACTAGATGCAACGCATACTTGGCTTAGTAAATGGCGAATACGCGCAAGTGCTTCCAAATCTAACCATATCACATTAAAGACATTGTTGCCCCCACACTCTCCTGTAAATCTGTATTTGCGAAAAGGCAATACAATTCGCAGGCACCGCATTTATACAATACTATTAATAAAACACTAAACATTTACCCATTACAACTTCACGACTGCAGAAAAATTATTGTTAACTGGCTTAAAAGTCTCAATTATGACGAGACCGAAGCACTCCTAAGCCCAAACTTCTCTGAGAGACTCAAGTAATGTTAGCATAGTACAGAACACTCTCGCACACATACACAGCTTGCACATACACACGCACACACACACACACACACACGCACGCACACACACACACGCACACACACGCACACACACACACGCACACACACACGCACACACGCAGGCACGCTTTCAAATAATAGAATTTTAATATTTTTTAATATAAATAAACTAATGTAATTTTTATGTTTTGTTAAGATTAGGTTTATCTGTTATTTATATTCACGCTGTTATAGAAGAGCGGGATCTCCTGACACAGGTATATACAATACTTACTAGGAGGTCCCAACCTTTGCTACTGTTTAATCTCTATGATAACAAATAAACATTTCATTTCATTTCATTTCATTTCACATTTTCGCTACGGAGAGATAACTGTCCACCCGTAACACTTGGAAACGACATCCTACCCCATAGTGATTGCGTGAAGTACCTAGGCTTCCATCTAGATAGACGCCTAACGTGGAAACAACATATTAAACAAAAAAGAGACCAAGTCAACCACAAGGCTCGTAATTTATGCTGGCTCATGGGAAGAAACTCAATATTGTCGGTAGACAACAAGCTTCTCATCTACAACTCGGTATTAAAACCCATCTGGACATATGGGATCCAGCTGTGGGGTATTGCGAGTAAATCAAATATCCTCTGCCTGCAGCGCTTACAGAACAGTATCCTTAGAGCAATTGTCGGTGCTCCCTGGTTTACTACAAATAATGAGATCCATGAGTACCTCAACATGCCGACGGTTGCAACTGAGATTGAGCGGTACAAAATTCAACACAAGGAACGCCTTACTCATCATAATACCCCATAACCCATATTATTAGTAATTTTCATATAGTGCACCTATCTTTGACAAATGTTATATTCATTGACATGTTTTTAATTATATATCAATAGTACTTATTTTCTAGAATGGTTTTACAATTAATATTTGACAAATGTAATGACTTAGGTTTTCCCTGTAATGTTACATTTTGCTATTAAATAAACAAATAAAAAAAAAATAATAGATTGACTTTTTAAATAGCTTCACGTATATTTGAAATGTAAAAATTATATTTCTAAATAAGTAAAAAAGTAAGTGACTAATTATAATTACTACAAGATAATTATAATAGTGAATATATACTAAATACGCCTAAAACAGGTAGATAGGCACATCCTGTACCACTAACAAATATCCTAATACTGTGTTCTTGCAATAAATGTCGTTGTCTTAGTCTTAACCAAATTAAATACGGACTTAAATACGGAACCCTCGGTGCGCGTGTCCGACTCGCACTTGACCGGCATTTGCTTGTATGGAACCCCTGAAAGATATACGAAACTAATTTCTATTTAATTAATCGGTTTTAGGTCAACATTTTACATAATCCAATTTCCGGATGTGATAAATATTTCTTAGATGTTAAGAATTTAAGAATATTAGGCTTATTATGTTGATTTTAACCTAATCATTTTGTTTCAGCTCCATTGTCATCGAGCAGAGGCTGCCCAGAGGCTGTCGAGCAGGAGCTGGCTGAGGCAGCAGGCGCCGAGACGGGGAGCCCCGGGGAGGCGCCGCGCCCCGGCCGGAGCTGCAGGGAACAGGCCGTGCCCAGGACTTGCTCCGTCAGACTTGAGCGCGTCCCTGTCGACAACAAGCTGCATCCTTGCGAGACTTGTTTTAAAATATTTTTACACAAAACTAGCCTTATGACTCATATATGTATTTGTAGAGCTCATGATGTAATACTAAAAGACAGTCTAGAGAAAAACAAATTCTCTTGTGGTACTTGTGGGAAATGGTTCGTAAAAAAAAGTGAACTTATTAGACATATTTACATGAAAGAAAATCCCTGTTCTAGTGAAGTTTCGAAATCTGGTGAATCTAAGCTTCACGTAGTCAACAAAGGAGAGAAACCTCACCATTGTGATATTTGCAAGAAGCAGTTTTCACATAAATCCCATTTAGCTATTCATCGTTTAATCCATACAGGAGAGAAACCTCACCATTGTAATATTTGCAAGAAACAGTTTACACAAAGAGCTTCGTTAGCTACGCATCGTTTAATCCATACAGGAGAGAAACCTCACCATTGTAATATTTGCAAGAAACAGTTTACACAAAGAGCTTCGTTAGCTACGCATCGTTTAATCCATACAGGAGAGAAACCTCACCATTGTTATATTTGCAAGAAACAGTTTTCAGTAAAACATTCTTTATCAGTGCATCTGTTAGTCCATACAAGGGAGAAACCTCACCATTGTAATATTTGCAAGAAACAATTTTCACAAAAATGGCATTTAGCTAGGCATCGTTTAATCCATACAGGAGAGAAACCTCACCATTGTAATACTTGCAAGAAACAGTTTACACAAAAATCTGATTTAAATAAGCATCGGTTAATCCATACAGGAGAGAAACCTCACCATTGTAATATTTGCAAGAAACAGTTTTCAGTAAAATATGCTTTATCTGTGCATCTGTTAGTCCATACAAGAGAGAAACCTCACCATTGTAATATTTGCAAGAAACAATTTTCTCAAAAATCGTCTTTACATAAGCATCAGGTTATCCACATCCGAGAGAAACCTCGTAACGGCAAATTGATGGCGGCCGTGTGAGGCGCTGCCAGTATCTTACTATTACCACCCGACTGCATAGACTACTCACATTAAGTTTTTTTTGTGCAGATGCATGAGAGACGTCAACACGTTTTAAGTTGGTAAGATTTTACAATCTCAAAATTGATAGATAAGGCTACATTTAAAAAAATGCATTTAAAAATATACAATCTACACTAATATTATAAAAATGTAAAGTGTGCAAGTTTGGATGTAGGAAGTAATCTCCGAAACTACTTATCCGATTTAAAAAAATATTTCATTATTTAGATTAGAATCGACTTAAGCTATATTTTAACTTATATTAACCAAAGCGAAGCCAGGGCGGGTCGCTAGTAGAAAAATAAACTAACTTCACCGAGTTAAAGTCTAAAACGCACTGAGAGCGAAGGCGGCGCGAGTCCAATACTAAAAAGCGTTCGAAAGCGTGGCAGAGGGCAGTTTAGTATGGGAGGCATCGATCATACGCCGGATAGATCATAGTTACGTGGCTTTTCTGATACCGACGCTGATTTTTATTTAAATATTAACTATGTTATTCTAATCGCATGTTTTTATATTGAAACCAATGTTATTAAGGTGTTATTTCATGCTTTTATACGGATCACGTAAATTTGCATCTGATCCGATGAAGTAGGTATTATTATTATTAAGAAGTAAATTTAAGTGTTCGTAAATATTACTTTGCTGGCAAAGCATATACCTATCTATATTAAGTAAGTATGTGTCTTAATTAAGTATGTGTTTTAAACGGCTGAAAATTCAAATGAAAAGTCTGTTTCCACTACACCGACATGAACGAAAACAAGGGTCAGTCAAAGGATAATAGACGACGCGGTTAGCCTAGTTGGTAGTGACCCTGCCTACGAAGCTAGCGGTCCCGGGTTCAAATCCCGGTATGGGCAAATATTTGTGTGATGAGCGCGAGTATTTGTTCCTGAGTCTTGGATGTTTTCTATATATTTAAGTATGTATTTCTCTATATAAGTAAGTATATCGTTGCCTGGTACCCATAGTACAAGCCTAGAGCTTAGTTTGGGACTAGGTTAATTTGTGTGAGATTGTACCTGATTTATTTATTTATTTATTTATTTATAATTTTGGACGTACAGTAAAAAAAATGAATGTGTACTTACAAACCGTATTACACAATTTGTAACCCATACTATTTCTATAGTAACATTAAGTTGTACATTTAATGTAAGTAATCACTTGACGGAAAGTAGGGGTCACCTTTTTCCAATAAATTGATTACGGGAATGTAAATTGCTTGATTATTATTATAATGTTACTATTCCACGCGGACTCTGTCACAGCCTATCAAAACCTGTAGTCGGGTCAATCTAGGTCGATCCCTGCGACAGCTCGCATAAACATGTGTTTTACTACCTGCACTTGTTTCCTTTTTTTTTTTATTCCGGCCTTTACACGAACGCGTATATCGGCCCACTTGTTTCCTTGGCTTTTCATAAATAATACATTGACACAAACCTTGTGACGACGCTCAGTAATCTGAATCACCTCTTTGTTTTATATGTATTGCTTGCGAGTTGGTATAGTGAGTGTTTATAATTATGACATACGGCTGTCACAGGGATCGTCCTACGTGGATCCAATTATAGCAGTCGGTGATCAACTTTGATGTTGGTGAAAATGCCGACAGCGCTTCGTGAGTATGCAAGCGTTGTCACAGATGTTAAGATTATAAATGTTTAGTTTTGTATATAATGTTTTAAATATACGGGATACAATACAAGTTCATGATTGTTATTTTGTAAGAGGTTTTGTTCTGTACTTCTTTGAATAAGTCGCCATGGATATCTTTTCCTCAATGCCGGATTAAAGCTGAAATCGCACAGAGCGCGGGCGTCAGACTCCGCGTTGCAGCAATTGCAACCTTATTATTCAGTAATGAGGTTGCAATTATTACAGTAGTTTTGTGTAAAATACTACCTTTTACCTTAGCAGGGCAGCGCCGGCCTGCGATCACCCGCGTTCACCGCCGCGGTTCGGCGCGCGCGCCCGCCCGCGGATGGCCCGCGCGTGGCCCGGGCGTGGCCCGCAGCGTTTCGGCGCTGTGTGTGAACACAACGACCGCCGCGGCTCACGCGATGAAAACGACATGCTCGGCGCCCGACCCGCGCCCGCGCTCTGTGTCATTTGAGCTAAGACTACTTGATGCCCTGAGCAATCCACGCCTGGGACGAAATGGGGTGTCATATGATTCTTCAAAAACGTGCGAGTGTCATTTTTTTTATAAAGGGTGCTGGAAAAGTGCAGCGCGAGTCGCTTCTCTTGCCGCTGCCGCCGACCGCGCTGCCGGCGTGCAGCGAGGTAGGAGCGGCGTGGAAACACCCACAGCCCTTGGAGGAATTACTGCCGGCAGCGCGAGTAGCAGTGGCAGTGTTGCGCTTCGTCTGTACCTACCACGATTACTTAATACGAATACCTGATTTATATGCCTAAGTTCACAAGTACAGATTTCTGGGTAATCCATCATTTTACCGAAGATCGTTTCATCGATTATTGTTTCCTATAACACTATTCGTAGGATTTTATTATCACTTAGGAATCATTCATCGAACGTCGATAGATCGCTCATACATTTGCTCGAATTACACAAGAATCAACTCATCGAATTTTACTTTATTATTTTATTAGTCGTTTAGTCGTTTATCGAATAGTCGTTTATCGAATCATCTATGCAGCGCAGCCCCCTTTGAGGGGGGCTCGGGGGGCGAAGCCCCCCGCAGTAAAAAAATAAATAATAGTAACAATTGTACTATTGGTGGGTTAGGTTAGGGTTATCTTGTGACCTTTAGAGCGGAAATAGGCACCCTAGGTGGTGTGGTATTATGCTATACCCATCAAAATTGGGTTGGTTAGGTTAGGGTTCACGTCATGCAGCCCTTAGAACGCAAGACTAACAGTTAGGTACAAAATGCATCGTTCGATGAAACGTTACTGCGATGAAACATTGTTCGTGGCAAAAATAATATATGGGACGTACCATCTGTGAATCATGTTTCGATAAATTAATACTACAACTAACTAATTATTATGTGAAAGGTACAATCGATGAATAGTTAAGCTACGATTTGAGACAAATTCGAAACGATTCAAGATGAATAGTTGTTCGATTATTTAAAAATCAATGAATTGACATTCGTGAAATAGTTTTCGGTGATATGAAATTAGATGAAAGAAATTTCGATAAAATGAATGACACCCAGATTTCCGACACCAGACATAAGTTCTTATGAAATTCATAACAGTATAAAGATCAGGTGTACTGTACTATAACTATGAGTTGACCATCGACCGTGACTAAATAGTGATAAATAGATCATGTTTGGCATAATCTTATCATTGCATGAGGGTCTGGTCTGTCCAGAGTTACCCTCCTACGGTCGACTACGCCTCCGGTCCGAGCAGTCTCTAATGTGCCTGGTGTCTTACGTTTAGCATGTCACCCTTCTGGGCTTTATTTATTGTTATTTAGGGTTGCCGTACGGATGCCGTAAACATGACACCAGCCGGACGCGGGGGCTTTGCCCCCGTGAGGACCTCCACCTTCCCACGAGCACCCGGGCTCCCCGCCTAATGTGCTTTGTACCGCAAGATTGGATTGATAGGTTTGTGGAACCTACTAATGGTCATGATTAGTCTACACATTATATTGTCTATTACTCAAATATACTAAGTATTATAATAACACTTACCCTAGCCGTTCAGATCCACGTTATTCTCTGACTTTTGGCGCCGCAGTCTCCAAGTCAAATGTGCCAACATAACCAAATTAGTCTAAGCATAAGGGCGGCCGCACATTGAGCCACTAGTGGTCACCACTAAAAAAAAACGCGACCACTAGTGGTTCGGCTAAGCTACTAAACGCAGCCGGGTGGATTTCAGGGCGTTTCAACCGCCCGTCATCACCATTTTCAATATATTGACATAATTAATGACACATACCAGCGACTTCTGATGTAAACAGAAGCAGAACCAGGGGTAGTTTCTGTTAACATCAGAAGTTGCTGTAGGTGTCATTGATTTCGTCAATATATTGAAAACGGTGATGACGGGCGGTTGAAACGCCCTGAAATCCAACCGACAGCCTCTTTACACAGAATAGGTGCTTGCATAGAAACCGGACTATAAGAAACAAATAAAGTCACCCTAACATAAGATTTACTATTCGCAATACCTACCGACTTTTTGATTTTGTAGTACTGGAGGTTCGTGTTACGTATGGGGGTACCATCCCTGACATTGACATATCTTGGTCCTTTCGACATCTTAGAACCTTGTGACAAAATGAGAATAACGAAAAAATACCTATAAAGACATCTCTTTCCAACTCGTTTTGAGTGCCATAAATAGAAAAAGGTCAAACATACGTCTTTTGCTATTTCTCATAGTCGGGTTTCTACGCAAGTACTTATTCTGTGGGCGGTGCCTTCGCCGAAGCGCGCAAATGTGGCCGCAGCATTAGATTAGCCTTCTATTATAACCCCCTTACTAATAAACGTTGAGTAACGGCTGAGTAGTTATACAATGCTTTGTCCTTTTCTGTCATTGTGACATTTGAATTCGACAGATAAGGACAAAGCATTGTATAACTACTCAGCCGTTACTCAACGTTTATTAGTAAGGGGGTAAATCTGTGCGCAAGTGTCACTTTTTAACCAAAGCTTTTTGACTATCACTCAGCTGTTCATATCGTCATAATAATCGTAATATTTGTAATTAGTTTTGTTTGTAACCATATAATATAACAAATAATTGAACTTATACTTGTCGCTTTGTGTAATATGCCGCAAGTCTTTCGTTAGTTTTGATTACACGTAAATGTTTGTGTACCTATTTTGTGTATTGATCACGATCACCTTCAGAGTGTGAAGTAGCCGGCACTATGAGTGTTCCGGACAAGTCGGACAATAGCGGCGTCTCGCCGGCGACGGTGTGCGTGAAGGAGGAGCGGGAGTGGGACGGCGTGGACGACGCGGCGGGCTTGTACGCCGAACACGAGGTCAAGGACGAGCTCGTGCTGGGCCCGGAGCGGCTGCAGCCGCAGGACATCGCCTACGCGTTGCATGGTGAGCTGGGTGGCCATATTTACTCTGATATGATGCCCCTTCTAGACGGTCGGGACAACCGCCCAACCACCGTGACCTTGGTTGAGTCAACCGAATATGCAGTTTGTTCTACACGGTCGTGTGGTTGGAAGCAATTTCAGTTCAACTGAAAATACCAAATGTCACTTTCAAAATACCAAAAAGTCGGAGTAGCCATGCCATAGCCCTTCTATCTGCTAGTGAGGAAAAAAACGAGTTGGACTCACGCACTGAGGGTTCCACATTTAAGTCCGTACTTCAAAAATATACCTTTTTGTGTACTTTACTGTACGAGTATGTAATAAGGTCCATTTTAACTTGCCTAAAGTTTAGTATAGATCTTTAAAATTTATTGTCAATTTCTTGAAAACTATAAATTTTGAACACTTCGTTTTATTTTTCCCGTAAAATATAAGTAATTATCTATAAGCAAGGAATTTGTCAGCTTTTTCGGTTCATAAATTTCGGAGATAAGGGAGGAACAGTAATTTTTTGACGTTTTTTGGTTATAAATCAAAAAGTACGTCACGGAAAATTATAAAAAAAATTGTTTTGAAATGTGCAGATTGCGCCCTTTTATATGATGATACCCCACTAGCTATAATCAAAGCACTTTCTCGTTTTCAACCCCCCAATCTGGACCCCTTTTCAATTATTTATAAAATTAATTTCATAAATTTCATATTTTTTTACTAAAAACAGATGCGGGCAAGCAAGTTATACAACTATGCCAAATTTCAAGTTGATAGCGTGTGTAGTTGTTAAGAAAAACTGCTGTGACATACAGACAGACAGACAACAAAGTCTCACCTAAGGGTTCCTTTTTTACCATTTTGGTACGGTACCTTAAAAAGAAAAAAAGAAAATGGCTGAAACACTGAAGTCATTTAAACGTTTTATCTATACAGAAGGTTTTCATAATTATCTTAGAATGGACCAAGAGACTCTATAAATTATTAGAAATGGTCAGACACAATGAACCATTGCACCTGTTTGTAACATCCTATCACCATTTGAAAGTTACATAATTCCAGATGACATAGCCGATATTTGTCACTTGTTACAACAGAAGCAAAATTGTGGGCGGGTCGCTATCCTACATATCTATCTGTTTGTTCCATAAATTTTGCCATTTCTGATATTAATTTACAAAGTACAAGCTATGACCTAAATATGACCAATTTGAATCATTAATATTTGTTTTATTTCTTTATTTAAAAGAACATAAACATTTAATTACCAAACTTGCCGAGAATGCGGCGTGACCTCTATACTTCTCATACGCAAACCTACCATGGTGCGACGTGACCTTTATTTGCCCACATCACCTACTATGTTTAAAGGCTTATATTTTTATGAAATTTGCAGATACCTTCATAATTTATTTTCTACTAGTAGCATATATACTGTAATATATACTGCAGGAACCGCCTCCAGTTTGGTTTCATACGTTTAGAGATATAAGGCCAACTGTGAAGATCTGATTTTATGAGAAACATTTTGCCATCCCGCAATAGGATTATAAAGCTTGGTTGGGGTAATAGTGATGAAGTTCCGTGAGTCACTGACGGTACTGGCTGAAAATCAGCGCTGTAGGTGTCTGACACCTCGGCATAATGCTGAGCCAGTGTCCGTTTCACTGCCGCGAGGACACACCGCGTTTATTTTTTTCCTGTTTTGTTGCTTTATTTTATCTTTGTATATTTGTGTCTTCTGTGTAGTGAATAAATGTCTTTCTTTCTTTCTTCTTTCTTCTTTGATGGGAAATATTGCAAAATAAATCATCGACAATAAAAATGAACTACTTTTATTTTAATATTCCAAATTCGCTTTTTATTATTATTAAGAGAATCAGAAAAATGACAATAATAACGAAATATTACTTTAATCAGACTGACAGTGACTAGTAATGAGATTGACCATTGCAGTTTTAAGTTTTACAGAAAATTCTAATAAGAGATAACATACTTTAATTATAACCTTCTTGTACATATTAATAGAAACATTATTTCTCTTTGATTTAGGCAATTACCTACTGGTTAAAAGAAAAATTATCGTAGAAGTTTGTATTTGTTTGTAAAGTCTTAGGTCTTACACCGATACATTGAGTTATCACGACACATCACTACGCAAGACTGATCAGTCCGCGCGCTCTCACGCAGTGCGGCATGAGGTGACGGTGTATGGCAATATACTGGTCACGCCGCACATAGTTGATAATATTTCACTTCTGTGCGTCGTGAACATTATTTTGCCATGTAATGTTTTAATCAAACTGAGTCCTACTTAAACTACATAATCCAAATTTATCATAAATTACGTAAATATTATATAACAATGGTATCCCATTTACTCTGCACGCAGTAATGGTACAATAATAGTCCTCCATTTAGTTAATAATACAAGCATAAACCTATACTTGTCTCTTTTGTACTAATGAGATAACACATAGAAATCACCCCCGCACCACCGAGAGAACTGCTATTTTCGGCGCCGCACCCAGGTAAAGTCGCACATGGCCCTATAGTGGTCATGCCGCATTGAACGTGTAAGAAGACATAATAAAAATGTAATAAATTTACCTCCTTACTGAATTTTAGAAAAGATTTACTAACGCTACAATTCTACCAAAATTAAACTTAGGTATACAAAATGGTTACTTAATATTATTATTATTTCCACTTTATCTGTTAAACTGGTTTAACAAAATGATATAGCAAGAGGGTTGCGGTCGCCATTAGTATGATAAAACAGGGTGAGTGGTGGTGGTTGAGGTTCATATTGTTGACACTCCATTAGTGAGTACGGTTTGGGGAGGGTGCTTCAAATGACATAATTAATAGTAGTTAAGTCTATGACAGACAACCCGCATGCGAAAGAAGAAAAAAATAAGTGAATTTTCTTCTCCTTTTTTCATTAGTGGAAACCTCCTGAAAAATAATAATAAATTATTTCCTATGTCAATTATCCGTTTTGGGTCAAAATTGTACATAATCTTATTTCCAGTTTTTCTCCAGCATGAATCACGATGATGTGTGAAAATGATTTCTGAGAAGTGTGTGTGTGAGACTTTGCACAGAAAGACGAAGTAAATTAAGAATATTAGTCTTATTGTGTTGATCAATAACCTAATAATTTTGTTTCAGCTTCAGTGTCATCGAGCAGAGGCTGTCCAGAGGCTGTCGAGCAGGATCTGGCTGAGGAAGCAGGCGTCGAGACGGGGAGCCCCGGGGAGGCGCCGCGCCCCGGCCAGAGCTGCAGGGAACAGGCCGTGCCCAGGACTTGCTCCGTCAGACTTGAGCGCATCGTAGTAGATAAGAAGCTGCATCCTTGCGAGACTTGCTTGTACGCCGAGCACGAGGTCAAGGACGAGCTCGTGCTGGGCCCGGAGCAGCTGCAGCCGCAGGACATCGCCTACGGGTTGCATGGTGAGCTGCGCAGCCATACTTACACCACTGTGAGCCTTGGGACGGTGCCGTGACAGGGGATTAATTATAGATTAAAGATATTGTTTCCTTTTAGGGGCAGTTATGATCAGTTATACTTGCCAACGGATCTCCTAATTCTGTAAATGATTTCACAGAATGTTTAGTCAATGTCATTAATGAGTGTACATTTTTATTTGTGTATTCTCTCTCTCTGATAATTAAATAAATATCAAGGGACAATCTGGGAGACATCTTGTAATGCAGTAGGAATATTTTGTGACCTTTCCAAAGCTTTTGACTGCATCGATCATGTGACACTTATTTTAAAATTGGAACAAGTGATATATATTCTAAGTGATAGAACACAAACGGTTGCTGTAGCGGGTAAATCTCCTGGCGTTTCCACCGCCGATCATTACCGTTTATTACTTCTGATGCTAATAGAACCTACCCCCGGTGCTGCTTCTGTTTACATCTGAAGTTGCTGGTGGGTGTCATGGATATCCCCGGTGCTGCTTCTGTTTACATCGGAAGTTGCTGGTAGGTGTCATTGATATCCCCGGTGCTGCTTCTGTTTACATCGGAAGTTGCTGGTAGGTGTCATGGATATCCCCGGTGCTGCTTCTGTTTACATTGGAAGTTGCTGGTAGGTGTCATTGATATCCCCGGTGCTGCTTCTGTTTACATCTGAAGTTGCTGGTGGGTGTCATGGATATCCCCGGTGCTGCTTCTGTTTACATCGGAAGTTGCTGGTAGGTGTCATTGATATCCCCGGTGCTGCTTCTGTTTACATCGGAAGTTGCTGGTAGGTGTCATTGATATCCCCGGTGCTGCTTCTGTTTACATCGGAAGTTGCTGGTAGGTGTCATTGATATCCCCGGTGCTGCTTCTGTTTACATCGGAAGTTGCTGGTAGGTGTCATTGATATCCCCGGTGCTGCTTCTGTTTACATCGGAAGTTGCTGGTATGTGTCATTGATATCCCCGGTGCTGCTTCTGTTTACATCGGAAGTTGCTGGTAGGTGTCATTGATATCCCCGGTGCTGCTTCTGTTTACATCGGAAGTTGCTGGTAGGTGTCATGGATATCCCCGGTGCTGCTTCTGTTTACATTGGAAGTTGCTGGTAGGTGTCATTGATATCCCCGGTGCTGCTTCTGTTTACATCTGAAGTTGCTGGTGGGTGTCATGGATTTCCCCGGTGCTGCTTCTGTTTACATCGGAAGTTGCTGGTAGGTGTCATTGATATCCCCGGTGCTGCTTCTGTTTACATCGGAAGTTGCTGGTAGGTGTCATTGATATCCCCGGTGCTGCTTCTGTTTACATCGGAAGTTGCTGGTAGGTGTCATTGATATCCCCGGTGCTGCTTCTGTTTACATCGGAAGTTGCTGGTAGGTGTCATTGATATCCCCGGTGCTGCTTCTGTTTACATCGGAAGTTGCTGGTAGGTGTCATTGATATCCCCGGTGCTGCTTCTTTTTACATCGGAAGTTGCTGGTAGGTGTCATGGATATCCCCGGTGCTGCTTCTGTTTACATTGGAAGTTGCTGGTAGGTGTCATTGATATCCCCGGTGCTGCTTCTGTTTACATCGGAAGTTGCTGGTAGGTGTCATGGATATCCCCGGTGCTGCTTCTGTTTACATTGGAAGTTGCTGGTAGGTGTCATTGATATCCCCGGTGCTGCTTCTGTTTACATCGGAAGTTGCTGGTAGGTGTCATTGATATCCCCGGTGCTGCTTCTGTTTACATCGGAAGTTGCTGGTGGGTGTCATTGATATCCCCGGCGCTGCTTCTGTTTACATCGGAAGTTGCTGGTAGGTGTCATTGATATCCTCGGTGCTGCTTCTGTTTACATCGGAAGTTGCTGGTAGGTGTCATTGATATCCCCGGTGCTGCTTCTGTTTACATCGGAAGTTGCTGGTATGTGTCATTGATATCCCCGGTGCTGCTTCTGTTTACATCGGAAGTTGCTGGTAGGTGTCATTGATATCCCCGGTGCTGCTTCTGTTTACATCGGAAGTTGCTGGTAGGTGTCATTGATATCCCCGGTGCTGCTTCTGTTTACACCGGAAGTTGCTGGTGGGTGTCATTGATATCGTCAATATATTGAAAACGGTAATGACCGGCGGTTGAAACGCCAGGAGATTTACCCAAATACCCATGAATAATGCTGCAAAGAAAATAAATGTTGAAAAATGTCGAGATGTCTTCCAACAACTGGCTAAATCATTCTTAGATAATGAACGGATCAATTTGCGAAAAGAAAAAAAAATTGCCTATTAATGTAAAAAAATAGACCAGTACTTTAAAAAGGCATCTCTAAGCAAAAGTGTATTCATAAATAGGCATTCCGACTGGCTTAATGTACGTGAAGATGTCGTGTTACCAAAAGTTCAAGAACGAGTAAATGCGATTGTTGATGTGATGAACATGAAATCATATCTGTGGCAAATTACTGGAACTAAACGTGGCAGGCCCAAAAAAACTTGCTCGGAGTGCAGTCAACGTACTAAGAAAAGAAGTTTTTAACGGAATTATCGAAATTGGATGAAAGTTTAATAAGCAGCCTTACTAAAAGTGATATTAAAAATGTTACAAGAGAAATTGATACTGATGAAGTTTTATCCTTAATTGTTAATGCTAAGTTGTCAAAACACCAATACATTTAAGTTGAAAACTTGATCAATTCTAAAGGGTCCAATCCAACTCAGTTCCAGTTTCCTTGCCATCATACGGAAAAATTTTAAAAGCTAAAAAAAAGTGCTACGCCAAACTAGAAACCATTAGGGCTCGGCTCGTGTACACGGGCCGCCACCGCGCCGTCGCCGCGCCGCCGCGCTATGTACTCGAGACGCGTAAAGCCCGCCGCCGCGCCGCCGCCGCACCTTCGCGCTAAGTACACGAGACGGCCAATGATATGTATGGATGGCAGAGTGGCGGCGGCGGCACCGTGTACACGGCCCGTGCGGCGGCGGGCTTTACGCGTCTCGTGTACATAGCGCGGCGGCACGGCGGCGGCGCGGTGGCGGCACCGTGTACACGAGCCCTTAATGTAACTGAATCTTCTGCAGAAATTCATTTGCTAGGCCTATTAGTTATTTCCGTATTACTAGATCATACGGCAACTAAGATTATCGAATCACAAAAAACCGTTGTAGAAACTATTTTGGTAAAATCTTCATGTAAATTTTTACGAATAGAATAATGGGGTTTCGATGGCACTACAGGTCAATCCAATTACAAACCAAATTTCACAGACGGTAATGAGGAAGATGGTAGTCTGTTAATTACTTCTTATCATCATCATCATCATCATTATCAGCCGCAAGACGTCCACTGCTGGACAAAGGCCTTCCCCAAGGTTTTCCACAACGATCGGTCCTCTGCTGCTGTCATCCAGCGGTTTCTCGCGATCTTTATCAGATCGTCGGTCCACCTTGTGGAAGACCTACCGACACTTCGTCTTCCGTTTCGCGGTCGCCACTCTACAACCTTTCCGCTCCAACGGCCATCGGTTCTACGAGCAATGTGCCCCGCCCACTTAAATTGGTTATGATATGATGAGAGATGTCGCTAACCTTGATAGTCCCGAGATTGTGATTTGGAAAACGCTCGACCTGCATCTACCAGATTTTGTCGACCAATTATTTCTATTTTATTTATCTGTTTTAGGTAAACATTTTACATAATCCAGTTCCCGGGTG
The DNA here is from genome assembly GCA_963241965.1 of Tortrix viridana. Lineage (NCBI taxonomy): Eukaryota > Metazoa > Arthropoda > Insecta > Lepidoptera > Tortricidae > Tortrix > Tortrix viridana. The sequence continues at coordinate 7,438,842 of OY725198.1, read as the reverse complement.
TGAAAATTATTTCTGAGAAGTGCGCGTGTGACTTTGCAGAGAAAGACAAAGTAAACTAAGAATATTAAGCTTATTGTGTTGATCAATAAGCTAATAATTTTGTTTCAGCTTCAGTGTCGTTGAACAGAGGCTGCCCAGAGGCTGTCGAGCAGGATCTGGCTGAGTCAGCAGGCGCCGAGAAGGAGAGCCCCGGGGAGGCCCCGCGCCTCGGCCGGAGCTGCAGGGAACAGGCCGTGCCCAGGACTTGCTTCGTCAGAATTGATCGCGTCCCTGTCGATAACAAGCTCCATCCTTGTGAGACTTGTTTTAAAATATTTTTACACAAAACTAGCCTTATGACTCATATTTGTATTTGTAAAGCTAATGATGTTATACTAGAAGACAGCCGAGAGGAAAAAAATATCTCATGTGATAATTGTGAAGAACGGTTTGAAGAAAAAAGTGAACTTATTAGGCATATTCATACGAAAGGAAAGTCCTGTTCTAGTGAAGTTGTGAAATCTGGTGAACGTAAGCTTCACGTAGTCGACACAGAAGAAACACCTCCCCTTTGTACTATTTGCAAGAAACAATTTTCACATAAATCCTATTTAGCTATTCATCGTTTAATCCATACAGGAGAGAAACCTCACCATTGTAATATTTGCAAGAAACAATTTTCGCAAAAATGCCATTTAGCTAGGCATCGTTTAATCCATACAGGAGAGAAACCTCACCATTGTAATACTTGCAAGAAACAGTTCACACAAAAATCTGATTTAGCTAGCCATTGTTTAATCCATACAGGTGAGAAACCTCACCACTGTAATATTTGCAAGAAACAATTTTCACGAAAGAGATTTTTAACTAAGCATCGTTTAACCCATATAAGAGAAAAACTATACCATTGCAATATTTGCAAGAAACAGTTTACAGATGGATCTGCTTTAGCTACGCATCGTTTAACCCATTCAGAAGAAAAACCTTACCATTGCAATATTTGCAAGAAACAGTTTACATATAGATCTGGTTTAGCTACGCATCGTTTAATCCATACAGGAGAGAAACCACATCATTGTAATATTTGCAAGAAACAGTTTACACAAAGATCTACGTTAGCTGCGCATCGTTTTACCCATACAGGAGAGAAACCTCTACATTGCAATATTTGCAAGAAACAGTTTAGACAAAGATCTGCGTTAGCTAGGCATCGTTTAATCCATAAATGGGTAAAACCTTACCATTGCAATATTTGCAAGAAACAGTTTTCACTAAGATCTTCGTTAGCTACGCATCGTTTAACCCATACAGGAGAGAAACCTCACCATTGTAATATTTGCAAGAAACAATTTTTAAAAAGAAGTTATTTAGCTAGGCATCGTTTAGTCCATTCAGGAGAGAAACCTTACCATTGTAATATTTGCAAGAAACAGTTTTCAAGAAATGACGGGTTAGCTAAGCATCGTTTAATCCATACAAAGGAGTAACCTCACCATTGCAATACTTGCAAGAAACAGTTTCACAAAAATTTCATTTAGCTGCGCATACAGGAAAAAAACCTTACGATTGTTATATTTACTATAAACAGTTATCACAAAAATCTTCTTTACTCCATACATAAGAAAAACCTTATTGCAATATTTGCAAGAAACAGTTTTCACAAAAATCGGCTTTAGATAGGCATCAGGTTATCCACACCCTAGAGAAAGCTTTTTGCAAGTTTATCGTGGCCGTGTGAGGTGCCGAGCTGCCGCCAGATCTCTTAGGGCCGTATTCATAAACTGATCTTGGCTGAGACGCCCGTCACAAGATGCGTCAAAACTCAGTTTTCTATGGATTGACGTTTACTTTGACGTGTTTTGAGAGGAGCATCGCAGTCGATATGATTTTTTTAATAAAGCTCTTACTCTCATCACATCACCTTAAGACTACACATCACCTTAAGATTAATTACTGCGTAGACTAATCACATCATTAGGATTTTCCAGTGTAAAGACCCCCAAATTTATAAGGCTACATTTAAAAAATCATTAAATATATGCAATCTGTATACTAATATTATAAAGAGGTAAAGTTTGCAAGTATATATGTAAGTTTGTATGTAGGAGGTAATCCCCGAAGCTACTTGTCCGATTTCATAAATTCTTTAATCATTGTTTGGAATGGATTTGCTAAATTATTTGAATCCGTTGTTTATAACAGTTTTTATTCATACTTCAAAAAGTTTATCACACCCGATCAGCATGGATTTGTTGCAAATAGATCCACCATCAGTAATCTCTTGGTATACAAAAATTATCTCTGCAGCGCTTTTGCCAAAAGATCTCAAGTAGACGCATTATATACAGATTTTACAAAGGCGTTTGATAAGGTGAATCACTCAATCTTGTTACAAAAATTGGAGGGGTACGGTATTCACGGCAACTTGTTAAGATGGGTGAAGTCATATTTGTACAATAGAAGTCAACTAGTAAGTATTAAAGGTCACCTCTCTACACCAGTCATAACAACATCAGGAGTACCTCAAGGTTCTCATTTAGGACCCTTTCTGTTTGTTGTTTTTATCAATGACTTGGTGGATTCACTCACGTGCCCCTGCCTGTTGTACGCGGACGATCTAAAAATCTTTACCACGATCAAGGATGCTAGTGACTGCCTGACCCTACAACAGAATCTCGACCACGTGGCTGAGTGGTGCACCGCTAATTTGATGTCATTAAATATAGATAAATGCTTTGTCATTTCCTTTTCATCGTCTAAACATAAAACCATATTCAACTACTCGTTGGATAGTCGCACTCTCAACCGGGTGACTGTTGTTCGTGACCTTGGTGTATACCTTGATGATCACCTAACATTCCGCCCTCACTATGATCATGTAATATCTAGGTGTACTCAGCTTCTCGGCTTCATTTCTCGTTCCACAAAGGAGTTTCGCAATCCTAACACATATAAATATCTATATTATTCCCTAGTTAGAAGTATACTTGAATATGGTGCGGTTATTTGGTCCCCATATTACAAGGTGCATAGTGACCGCATAGAGCGTGTACAAAAAAAAATTCTAAACGTTCTGTGTTATAGACTTGGACTTGGACGTAAATTCAGTTCATATGCGAGTCGACGTCTGCATTTTCAACTGCCGACATTGGCTGCTCGTCGAAAATGCAGTGAACTAGTATACCTTTATAGAATCCTCCACTCACATATCGATTGTTCTTCCTTGCTTGCCTTATTTAACCTTATCACACGCTACAAAGTGCGTAATCCAAGCAACAAATTGTTTCAATTACAAATATTTAAAAATAATACATCATTTTATAATCCCATCGTAAGAATGTGCCGAACATATAACGAAATCACTGCCGAGCATTCTTCTCTGGACATATTTAGTTGTAAGCTTCCCACCTTCAAAAGAAAAATACAAAAGATTTTATATAAAGATCAGCAATTAACCTGTTAACGTACATACCCAATAGTAATTGACACGAAATATACTAACACTATACTATTCTCATTGTAGCCCTCTAACGATCTAAATTAATCAACGTAAAATGTATATCTTGCTGTGCACACATAGTTTAGAGTTATAGTCCAGACTTTATATTTCTAAATTTACTGTAATTATGTACCAAAGACTGTAACTTGTTTTGTGAGCCTTTAAATAAATAAATAAAAAAAAAATGGGCTTTCGATTCCGGTTCGCTACAACCAAAAATCATGATACCATATTCCTAGAATGTCGCAATGCCAAAACAGATTATTCTCATAATGTCTAAAGCTCGAAATGACTTACTCCTACTTCTTAAATTACCGTATTCTTAATATGACTATAATTCATATAGACTCTATCGCGATTTGATAAATATTCAATTCTACCATTTCCCAAAATGTTTAAAATTTTGACTTTATGGTGTTTTGATAAATTTTCAATTGTACCATTTCCCAAAATGTCTAAAACTCAAATTAACTTCATACAAAACGTCACATTCTCAAAACACCTAAAACTCAGTATTTATGGAAACTATTTAAAATTATGTTGTATTTTACAGTTTTAACGGCATCTCAATTTTTGTCTTGTTACTATTTTTATTTTAAATTTGGTGGAACAGAGGGTCGAACAGTCAAACGCACGACTGATCCTATAAGGGTTCCTTTTTTCCTTTTGAGGTCTGAACTCTAGAATTCTTGACTCGCTCATGAGGACAGTTTTTGTTGGATCCCTTACAAAAACATATTTGTCATAAACCAACCAAAACTAAACCAACTCTGATAATGTGTAGTATTTATTTACATTTATAAATACGTTACACTAAAAATACTGCGTGGTTAAAATTAGTGGTAAAAAAGGTATTATGAGACAGTGTCATTTTGATCTTTGGACCTGTCAACAAAAGCCATTTTTGAATTTTGGTAATTATGAAACTAATGCATTTTCACCTTCAGTCTTTAATAATGATTCGGTATTTGAAGTTATTGTTCATTTTACCAACTATACATTTTGGATATCGGATGTAATGAGTAAATGTTATTATGACATTTTATTGTATTGAAAATAAGTCAATTTGGGAATTAGGCATTTTGGAACTAAGACAAAATGAGATTTAGTCAAATACTTATGTAAAAGGGCATTATTTATCAAATATCATATGATTGTAACGAACCGGAATCGGGCTTTCAGGGTGGGCATACGCTATATTTTTACTTATATTAACCGAAGCGAAGCCAGGGCGGGTGGCTAGCTAGTAGAAAAAAAACGAACTTCATCGAGGTTAAGTCGAAAACGCACTGAGAGCGGAGGCGGCGCGGGTCCAATACTAAACAGCGTTCCGAAAGCGTGGCAGAGGGCAGTTTAATATGGCAGGCATTGATCATACCCCGGATAGATCCGGCGAGATTTAGGCGATATTGTCTTATGTATGGCATATGTGTGGCTTCTCTGATAGCGACGCATATTATTTTTATATTCATTTTAACTATTCTAATCTTATGTTTTTATATCTAAACCAAAGTTGATAAGGTGTTCTTTCTTGCTTTTATTCGGACGTAAATAATATGCATCTGATCCGATGAAGTAGGTATTTTAAGGAGTAAATGTAACGGTTCGTAAATGCAAAGTCCGTTTCCACTACACTGAACATGAACGAAAACAAGGGTCAATCAAAGGATCATTTTGGACGTATAGTAAAAAAAAATTGTACTTACAAACCCTACTTAGACAATTTGTAACCCACAATATGCCTATAGTACTTAACATTAAGTTGTAAATTTCATGTAAGTAATCACTTAATGGAAAGCAGGGGTCACTGTCTCTTCCCAAGATGAATAAAAGACCCTTTCTCGACTTAGTGGCTTTATTTTATTCCACATTATACATATTACATGCGTCGTCGGTCGCCATTGTTATGTGAGAGAAGTGAGAGAGGCCCGCCCTGCTTCAGCCAGCTTGCTCGGTTGGTAATGCAGGCGCAGGCTAGCGACATCTACCGACGAGAGACAACACTGTTCAGGTGTGATCATTACCTGTTTTGACATTAAGAGCGTACGTCACACCAGTCAGTGCCGCCCTTCCCCGCTAGGTGTCGCAGTCTTGAGACATGCTCCCACTAGGGATCTAGGTTTATGGCCTAGGTAGACCAAAAACCTTCAACTAATCCATTGATATAGCAAGGTCTGAGTTCACCAACAGTTCAACAGGCGATTAGCGGTCTGACGAATGTCAAAATGTATTGACTAACAGTCGATTATGATTTAACAGTCCGTTAAAGTGGTTGGTGAACTCTGGCCTAATTGGATTAGTTGAAGACAGAAAATTTACAAAATTGGATATAAATTTAGATCATTAATTAAGACTAAAAATTATAGTAATTGGATCAGTTGAAGACTCAAATTTACAATATTATTGTTAGGTTTATAAAGTTATACAGAGCCAGGGTTTTATTACGTTAAATTATTGTTTTTACTACAGTCACCTTTTTCCGGGAATTTAGTAGTAGTAGTTTATAATTAAGTTATTACGGGAGTGTTAATTGTTTGATTATAATATTACTCTTCCACGCGGACTCTGTCACAGCCTAACAAAACCTGTAGTCGGGTCAATCTAGGTCGATCCCTGCGACTGCTCACATAAACATGTAGCCTACATGTAGGTACTTATTTTATTACCTGCACTTGTTTCCTTGGCTGTTCATAAACAATACATTGACACAAACCTTGTGACGTCGCGCAGTAATCGGATTAATCATCTGGGCGTTTTCAGAAAAAAGTGTACCCATTTCAAAAAGTAGTATAATTTTTTTATGCCGGTTTTTCGCCTGATTTTTCATTACAATCTGAAGTTTACATCTTGTATTTTATAAAAAGCAAAAAAGGAACGCGAAAATAAAGATATTTTAGCTAAAATATGGACACACAAAGGAACTTAGATGTAAAACACATTCCGTTTGGTGACTATGTTTAAGACAAAAAAATAAATAAAATACATTGTTTGTATCAAATCAATTTATTAAACCAACTTAATAATCACTTCCTTAAACGAAAAACACCAAATTCAAAATAATTAATTTCTTTTTCTTTTTCAATTTCTCAGGATAGCTTTCGATTTTGTGACTGCTAGGGACATAATCATGTTTATTTTCATCGTGTTGTAAATAATTTTCAACATTTCTTTTTGATGATTGATTCTTTCAGTAGATTATACATTTTCTTTTAAAAAAAATGTGTTTTTTTGTTTTAAGTTATCATAAAGTAATGAAAAAAAATCGTTCCACTAACTTTGAGGGGACAGTCACAAAACTGAACACTTAAAAATTGTAAGGGCTCATTCACATGACACGAAATAGAGTTAGGTATCGAGACTTAATTACGTAGGTACCTCGTTTTTACAGATTTGATAAATAAACCATTCTTTTGCACATAATTTCAAGGATAATAAGGTTAAAATTGAAGAATGTCTCTAATGTGACCGTTATAAGTAATAATACGTATACGTATAATATGTATAAAGGAGTTAAATATGCGATTATTATGTACGTACTTAAGTGAAAAGCAGGTATTATCAATTCGAACAAAATCTGCAAAAAATAATGAAAATAAAGAAATCTAATAAAAATTAGTAAGTACCTAGTAAATGTAGCATGTGAACTGGGTTTTATATTTCAGTCATGTTGTGACTCGACGTTCAGCTAATATGTCACCATCAAAATGGTGACAAAACGGAAGTCACATTTCGTGGCCTACTTCCATATTTTATTTTTTATTAAAATATATTTAACACTTAATGCAATAATCGTTAGAAATAATGAAACTAGTTCTGTTGACAATGATGAAAAAAAAAAGAGAAAATACGTGTCCAACTAAGAAAACTAAACGTAGTTTCTATGCCCCGATAAGCGACAACAAACACGTGTTCCTTCTCACCTTGTTATTTTGAAAATGATGAAAAAAATGGCGGTGAGCGATAAAAATAGACGTAATGTTGCTAATTGTTTCGAAATATTGAACGTTGGTGTATTTTTGTTAGTTAATTTTGTGGTCACTAAACCGAAAGTTCCGGGTGGGTCGATATTTCGGGACGTAATCTTTTTATTTAAATAAAAGAAACAATTACTGAAAATATCAAAACGTAGGGCTTATTTTACGTAAACCTATCCATAGAATAAATTTAATCTAGTAATATTCATATAGTACCCCACAATGCATAAAAATTCAAGTTTGTATCGGGCTATTTGGAGAGGGAACATGCTTATATACGTGTTCTTTGTCGCTTTGTTATTATCTAAAAAACCGAATAGAACGTTTCTCATATTACAACCTTTTTTAAGAACAAGTTTAATACCTAGGTATATACTTATTCAATCGAAAAATATTTCAGTCACCATAAGTTTACGGGTAATTTAAAATATCACGTTAAACTCGAGGGACATCGGACACGGCAAAAACGAAGGGTAGGTACACATTAATGACACATACCAGCGACTTCTGATGTAAACAGAAGCAGAACCAGGGGTAGTTTCTATTAACATCAGAAGTTGCTGTAGGTGTCATTGATTTCGTCAATATAGGTATTGAAAACGGTGATGACGGGCGGTTGAAACGCCCTGAAATCCAACCGACAACCTCTTCACACAGAATAGGTACTTGCATAGAAACCGGACTATAAGAAACAACAATGTCAGCCTAACCTATATCAAATAAGATTTACTATTCGCAATACCTACAGACTTTGATTTTGGAGTACTGGAGGTTCGTATTACGTATACCTTCGCTGACATTGACATATCTTGGTCCTTTTGACATCTTGGAAGCTTGTGACAAAATGAAGGATAACGAAAAAATACCATTATAAGGACATCTCTTTCCAACTCGTTATGAGTGCCTTAAATAGAAAAAGGTCAAACATACGTCTTTTGCTGTTTCTTATAGTCTGGTTTCTATGCAAGTACTTATTCTGTGGGCGGTGCCTTCGCCGAAGCGTGCTAATGTAGCCGCAGCATTAGATTAGCCTTTAATAAATCTGTGCTCCAGTGTCACTTTTTGACTGCGTGGCTTAAAGGTCTCTGCAACCAGGCCATAAAATCCAAAAAAAAAAAAAAAAACTGACTGCCACTCAGCTGTTCATATTGTCATCGTAATATTTGTAATTCGTTTTGATTGTAACCATATAATATAACAAATAATTGAACTTATACTTGTCGCTTTGTGTAATATGCCGCAAGTCTTTCGTTAGTTTTGATTACACGTAAATGTTTGTGTACCTATTTTGTGTATTGATCACGATCACCTTTAGAGTGTGAAGTAGCCGGCACTATGAGTGTTCAGGACAAGTCGGACAATAGCGGCGTCTCGCCAGCGATCGTGCGCGTGAAGGAGGAGCGGGAGTGGAACGACTCGGACGACGCGGCGGGCTTGTACGCCGAACACGAGGTCAAGGACGAGCTCGTGCTGGGCCCGGAGCGGCTGCAGCTGCAGGACATCGCCTACGCGTTGCATGGTGAGCTGTGCTGCCATATTTACTCTGCTATGAGCCTTCGGACGGTGACGTGACTGGGAATTCGTTCTAGATTAACAATATTTTATCCTTTTAGGGTCAGTTATGATCAATTATACTTGCCAGCGGATCTAATATTGTCAATGATTACACAGAATGCGTGCGTGTGTGAATGTCATTAGTGAGTGATCATTTTTATTTGTAATATACTCTGTAATGTGACTGCAGATTAGAGTAAATTCACTCCATATTATATTTTATTTTATTTTTATTGTCTTATTAATTATTTCTAATATGGATGATTTCCGAAATAAACAATTTCAATTCAATTAAATTCAATTATCAAAGTGTAAGAGAGCCCGCATGTGGTCATTTACTGAATGAATATTTTTGTATTTTGACAATGTCACAACGAACAATTGCACCTGTTTGTAACGGGTCTCCTTCGCAATCCATAATATCGTATGTCCCAAAGTAAAATGCCATACCACTTTTACTCTAAACACTTTTGACATATCAATCATTTGTCATAATGATTATTTGCCATAAAAATCTTACATTCTAATGATCATAAACCATAATATTTCATTACCTAATGCTCTAAATACCTAATATGTTTTGTACTAATCTATTAACACATAAAACTGAGGGGTCATAATTTATTAGTGTAAAGTAAGAATCATTACCTAAGGCATTAATTACGGCAGTTCAGACTTGGGTTAGGTTAGGTACGACGACGAGCGAAGCGAGGAGGAGTGTTAGGTAGAACTGCGACCCTAACGAGCGAGCGAAGCGAGCGAGCCGCGGAGGCCTATATTGAGTACATTAGGATGGAGGGCTAAAAGTGAAAGGCCACATCATGTTTTAGGATATGTAACTATTAAGACATATGATGACTATGGCAACCAGTATTAGGATATGTTACTGTTAGGGCACTTGATCATTAGTACTTAAGAAAATAGTGCAAATAAGCATTAGGATATTCAATATTAGGATAATCAATATTATGGCATTTACATTAGGCTAAACGTTATTATGGCAAAAGATCATTATGACCACAGTTATTATGGAATTTACAAATAGGAAAAAGGATATTATGGATTCCAATATAGACCCGTTTGTAACATCCTATCACCATTTGAAAGTTACATTATTCTAGATGACAATAGGTGATATTTGTCACTTGTTACAACATAAGCAAAATTGTGGGCGGGTCGCTATCCTACATATCTATCTGTTTGTTTCATAAATTTTGCCATTTCTGATATTAATTTACAAACTGCAAGCTGTATAAATTACCAGTTTGATACCCATGGAATCATTAATACTTGTTTTATTTCTTCCTATCATTTGTATGCGGATGATTTGCAGATATATTCATCTGCTGCTTTTGATGATTTCCCTTCCTTGGTGGATCAAATTAACAGCGATCTTGAATCGATACACTGCTGGCCTGAGAGATTCGGTCTACAAGTGAATGCCAAGAAGTCGCAGGCTATCGTTCTTGGTAGCCCTCATTTTATATCAAGACTGTCTGGGACCGTGGTACCTAATGTTTCCTATGATGGGACCCCAATCCCCTTCTCCTCGACAGTCAAAAACTTAGGTGTCACTATGGACCAGACACTATCTTGGTCAGCTCACATCAATTGCGTCAGTCGCAAACTCTTTGCATCGCTCCACTCCCTGAGACGCTTGCAGAATTTTCTCCCTTTCCCAACAAAGGTTACACTTGCCCGTTCCCTATTACTTCCTCTTATTGATTACGGCGACATTGCGTTTTTGGATCTCAAAGAGGAACTGCTTGACAGGCTAGAGCGTCTGCAGAATGTTTGTATTCGGTATATTTTTGGCCTAAGAAAGTACGATCGCGTGTCGATGTTCCGTGCGCAGCTAAAATGGCTTCCTATCCGTCGTCGTAGGGATTTACAGGTTCTTTCACTCCTCTTCAATATCCTCTTCCTTCCTTCTTCCCCTCCCTATCTTTCCGAAAGATTTAGCTTTCCGGCCTGCGGCAGCGGTCATCGTCTGCGTTCCAGCGCCAATCTTTCTCTTGCTGTTCCGCCTAATAAAACACGTGTCTATTCTAGATCCTTCACTGTCCGTGCTGTCCAACTATGGAACGAGCTTCCGTTGTGCTTAAGAGAATCACCTTCTGTTAACTCTCTTAAAAGAAATTTAAAAGCGTTGTGGCTGAATGAATCGTGAAACCAAACTCCGTAGTGCTTCTTTATAGGTTATCTATTAGCTGTTTGTGCTCTTAGTTAGTTCTTATTTAAGTATAAGTATATATATATATATAGGTGTAGGTATATGTAAGTTTACGTTAGTATATGTATTTATTTATATGTTTAATATTTATGTAGTTACATTTATTATCAATATTTCTAACTGATAGTTTAATATTTTGAATACTTTTTGCTACTTTTTGTGCAAAACTTGTATGTGTCTAACCCCATGCATTGTCCTTACTCATCTACTTCAGGGTTAGCTGGAAGAGATCCCATTTAGGGATAAGTTCGCCTTTGTACTTTAAATTTACGATGCCAATGTATTATTTACTTATACTTTTTGTGCAATAAAGAGTTTACATACATACATACATACATTTAATTACATAATGCTAATTAGTGCAAACAATAATGTGACACATTGACAAACATTGTTAAAAGAAGACATAATAAAAATGTAATAAATTAACCTCCTTACTGAATTTTAGAAAAGATTTACTATAGCTACAATACTACCAAAAGAAAACTAGGTATACAAAATGGTTACTTAATATTATTATTATTTCCACTTTATCTGTTAAACTGGTTTAACAAAATGATATAGCAAGAGGTTCGCGGTCGCTATTAGTATGATAAAACAGGGTTGGACTCTGCCTGTACCCTTAACTTGAATGTGGTGAGTGGTGGTGGTTGACGTTCATATTGTTGACACTCCATTAGTGAGTACGGTTTGGGGAGGGTGCTTCAAACGACATGATTAATAGTAGTTAAGTTTTAGACTATGACAGACAACCCGCATGCGAGAGTAAGAGAAAATAAGAGATTTTTCTTCTCCTTTTTTCATTTGTGGAACCCTCCTGAAAAATAATAATATATTAATTCCTATGTCAATTATCCGTTTTGGGTCAACATTGTACATAATCTAATTTCCAGTTCTTCTCCAACATGAATCACAATTAAAAAAAAAAAAAATTAAAAAATTAAAAATTGTTTATTGTCATAAATCACAAACATCGTAATAAAAACATGTGAGATCTCCTTTTAAGTTTACAATGAAACCTGTGTCAGGAGATTAGAATAAATATAAAAATAATAGTAATAATAAAGAAGGTGTGCGTGTGTGTGTGTGTGTTACATTTTGTTTTGTTGTAAAAACAGCTCTTCGGTTTTTGTATAATTTAATGTTTTAAGCCACTCCGCCGTAACACTTTTACACTCCCGTAATATAAGTTTGCTAATGTTAAGTTTTCTGTCCAGTACATTATACAGTTTTATAGCTTGTGGTTTAAATTGTCTTTTAAGAAAGACTGTATTTGCTTCCGGTGTCTTAATAGCTTCTGGTTTTCTTCTCCTAGTTATTTGCGTTTGGTTAGAGGGTACAGTTTTGTGTAGTCTCATAACAGCTAACAGGATATACAGCTGTCTTACCGTCAAAACACCGGAGATTTATTTATTTATTTATTTTGTACAATTAACACTTACAGTCTAGCCAAACATGTTAATCGGTAACACACTGTTACAAGAGATAAATGTTAAATTATAAATATAAAATGCAATCGTAAAATGACAACAGATATAGTTAAAAATAAGAACATTAAAAATAAGATTGTGTACAGCTCGTCGGTAGGAAATCTTATCGGTTTAAAAAACATTACTTTTAAGAGGCTGCGTTGACCTCTCTCTATATCCAAGAATTTGCTTTTATGGGCACCCCCCCATGCTGATAAACAGTATCCTATTACTGATTGAGCTAAGGTTATATATATTTGTTTTATGAGTTTAGGTGTTGTGATGTGTCTGAGGGTTTTGAAGACCCATATGAGTTTGCGTATTCCACCATTAATATATTCTATATGTGCATGCCAGTTTAGTCGACAATCTAAAATTATTCCTAAATATTTAATTTCAGTAACTCTTTGTAACCGGTTGCAGCAGCAAGATTTTGATATTTGTGATCCTGTATATCCACAGGCGTGTATTGTAAGTGCGTAATCTGTATTTGGTTGGGTTTTATTATTAATTGAAAAGCACATATACTTTGTCTTGTTTATGTTTAATGTTAGGAGGTTTTTATTTAGCCATTCAAATATATGGGCGAGTCCAGTTTCGGCCCTCTCAAATACCGATTTCCAAGTTGTATCTACAAAGATTATTGCTGTGTCATCTGCGTATGAGAAGACTGAACCTCCAGAAGCTTTAGTATTTAGTAGATCGTTAATATAAATCAGAAATAGCGTGTGAGCAATGATGTGTGAAAATTATTTCTGAGAACTGTGTGTGACACTTTGCAGAGAAAGACAAAGTAAATTAAGAATATTAGTCTTATTGTGTTGATCAATAACCTAATAATTTTGTTTCAGCTTCAGTGTCATCGAGCAGAGGTTGCCCAGAGGCTGTCGCGCAGGAGCTGGCTGAGGAAGCAGGCGCCGAGACGGGGAGCCCCGGGGAGGTGCCGCGCCCCGGCCAGAGCTGCAGGGAACAGGCCGTGCCCAGGACTTGCTCCGTCAGACTTGAGCGCATCCTTGTCGATAAGAAGATGCATCCTTGTGAGACTTGCTTGTACGCCGAGCACGAGGTCAAGGACGAGCTCGTGCTGGGCCCGGAGCAGCTGCAGCCGCAGGACATCGTCTACGCGTTGCATGGTGAGATGTGCTGTCATATTTACTCTGCTACATATGAGCCTTCGGACTGTGACGTGACTGGGGATTCATTAAGAATATTGTTTCCTTTTAGTGTCAGTTAAGATCAATTATACTTACTTGCCAGCGGATCTGCTAATACTGTCAACGACTTCACAGAATGTGTGTGTGTGTGAGTGTCATTTGTATACTATCATCATGTACCTACTACTCTACCTGTTAACCATATACCAAAATATATACAGGAATGCCCGTCGAATCAATTGAATAGATTGATAACAAGGTGGCTTCAAGAGAGATGTTTTTACTCTGTTCAGGAATTCCTCAACCAATGACTTTTTTTCTTTTTTTTTTTTTCATCCTGGCAACCCTTGCCGAGTTAATAAGTAAACAAAGTCCTCTTCGTGATTTTAATCTATAAGAGAGTAAATAATTACAATATAAACAAGTGTTAGTGCAGACAACGCAGTACAAGTCTACTTACGTTGGTTCATAGTAATATTTCATCCAACTGGGACACAAGAGCACACACTAATGAGCGGTGAGAACATAATTTTAACCGTTACGCATTTGAAATCGCACATATTTTGGATTACTCAAAACGGTTTGATGCAATATCGTAACGGTACATCTTAACCTCAAACAGCGGATTGGCCCCACAACTATCAACTGTCAAAAGCGCCTATCTACCAACAGCGCAGACAGAATTGTGTTGCCAGTTAAAAATTCCGTTCCGATGTATCGATCGTATTGATCGTATATAAATATTTATTAACATCAGCGCCATCTATCGAACTAATCTTCAACTAAATTATGACTCATTCCACGCCTCACCATTAAAGGGCACTATGGAGCCAACCTGCGCTGGATGCAAACAAATAATAACAATCAAGGATTACTTAACATGCTCGATATGTAGTCTAATATATGACTTGGAGTGCGCCAATGTAACAACTCAAAGATTTAGGAATACGATGAATTCCACTATTAAAAGCACCTGGAAATGTCCGTCTTGTAAATGTAATATTCCGAAAAAGGACAATTCGAATACACCTATTCGTGCACCACCCCAGGATGATAGTGCTAAGTCTAACGTCGAGGCCAACATCGCCAATGAGTTAAAATATAAAAATCTGGATAGTTCAACATACTCTATGAACAACATAACAACTCGGAAGAAAGTATCACACACTTTTAATACTTCTTGCGGCTCAGATACACCGAACAAAGAAACAATTTGCCCAACACCGTGCACGAATGAAGTTATATTTGCTGAGCTCACAAATTTGCGTAAGGACATTAAAATACAGTTTAAAAAACAAGAAACCCGAATAGACAGGCTCTCAGAAGTCATAGATGGACTATCATCAAGGCTGTCATTAATCGACAACATGTGCCTAACGATGCGATGCGATATCGACAAATTAGCCGCGGCATTGGACGCTACCTGCGATCAACAATACCTGATACGAGAGGGAATTGGCTCAAATGACGCCCGGTTACAAGAACTAGAATTAGATAAGTTGCGGGTAAAACAGTCTCTCGTATCCGTCGTCGACAGGATTACGGCAGTAGAGGCCATGCTTGACAATAACAGCCAGAAAGTAATACAATCAGATCCAAACCCATCATGCCACAGTGACCCCGTGATAAATGAAGAGAATGAATGTATCAATCTGGCGCGTGTATCTGTACCACCACAAGCACATCCACCTGTCCGTTCCACACTGGCGCCCGGAAAGGTAGACAGCCAAATAGCTTGCACCAGCCTTATACAACCACCTTCCGATGAGGAACCTTGGCAAACGGTTACAGAACGCAAAAGCAAGCCCTCTCGTCAAAAAGTAATCAAAGGGAAAGGGCCAAATAACCAAAACTGCCCTATAAAAACCGTTGAGAGGACAAAAAGAATCCACGCTTGCTTCTTCAAGCCGGACACTACCTCCGATTCAATCGTAAACTATATGAATACAGTAAGCATGTCAACAGGCTTCAGAGCAGAGAAGTTAAAATTAAAGCACCAGCATTATGCCTCGTTTATGCTCACGGTGCCAGTAAGCATGTTTCAGTTGTTCATAACGGCGGAAACGTGGCCTGTTGGCACTGAAATCAGTGAATGGTTTCAACGGGGCGCCGGGCGCGCACGACGAAGTAGGCAACCCCCCGCTCCCGGCCAGGAAACTAACACAAAGGGTGGCCAAGCCTAATGTACCAACATACAATATCTGTGGTGACATTTCTAACTTGAATATAGTTTACCAAAACGTTAGGGGGCTAAAAACGAAACTTCAATACTGGCGAGACAGTGTGGCTCTTCTTCAGGCTGACCTTGTTGCAGTAACTGAAACTAATCTCGATTCCACAATAGATGACCCTGAAGTGTCCCCACATGACTGGACCCTTCTCAGGCGTGACAGGAGTTCTAGGGGAGGTGGAGTGCTGCTGGCTACAAGACCTGGGCTTCAGGTTCTACGACGACGAGATATGGAAACGGCACACAGGGAAGATCTTTGGGCCATGATTACTCACAGTGGTCGAGAATATTTCATCTGTGTCGTGTATTTGAAACCAACCTCATTGGATACAGACTATATGACTTGGTTTAGTAAAGTGGAGGACAATTTTGCAACAAAAATTGATAAATCAACTGTTGTTATATTAGGTGACCTAAATTTAAAAAGTGCTAGTGTTAGCATTAATAACTACCTAGGTTATTTTTTAACTTATTGTGAGATTACTGACCATAATGATGTATTTAACACCAAAGGTAGCAAATTAGATGTGGTGTTTGTGTGTGACCGGGATGTAAATATTGTAAGCGTATGCGCTGCGGACGAAAGCTTGGTTGATGGCATGGACACTGCCCTTGATCCCACTAACATCGATCCGTCGACAGACTGGAAGTTTGATGGGGCTAATTTTGGCCTACTATATAAACTGATAAATGAAATAGACTGGAGTACTGTATTAGCAGAAAAGGACCCCAACAACGCAGTAGATTGTCTTTATTCTTTATTGTATAGCTGTTTTAATAGGTGTATTCCAAAAAAGATACGTAGTAGTGTGGCAGCACGCAGATATCCTATCTGGTATTCGAAAGACATAATTGGTGATCTAAGGGCAAAAGCTGCCTTGCATAAAAAGTGGAAATCCACTCGTGACCCACATGTTTATGAGTCTTTTAGTCTTCTCAGGGCTGATATTAAGCGAAGAGTTTCTCAGGCCTATGATGTCTACATCAAAGAAATTCAGCATGACATCAAACTGAATGCAAGAGCTTTTTGGCGTCATGTAAATAATCTTCGTGTAAAGGGCGGTTTTGAGCCCGTTATTCAATACAATGGGAGCGCGCGCTCCGGGCGTGCTGCGGCCTGTGCTTTTGCGGATTATTTTAGCAGTGTGTTTCTTGCTCAAGCACTGAAACTTGACGCTAACGTGGTTGATTCTCCGGCGAATAACCGCTCTATTCATATCACCGAGTTCTCGCCAATGGAGGTAGTTAGAGCTATTGACAAGCTAAAACCTAGGTCTGCTACGGGTCCAGATAATGTGCCTTCGTACATAATAAAGGCATTTAAAACACACCTTCTGCAGCCCCTAGTTCATATATCTAACCGTGCCCTTCAAACAGGCATCTATCCGGAACGTTGGAAGATTACTAGAGTGGCACCTATACTGAAATCGGGTGACAAAACAAAAGCAGAAAACCACCGTCCCATTGCAGTCCTGAGTTCATTTGCCAAAGTATTTGAAAATGTGCTTCACACGTCTATTTACAGGCAAGTGAACCCCTATCTTGGTGACGCTCAGCATGGTTTCAGGACTGGTCGTTCCGTTAATACGAACTTGCTATCCCTCGTAGACCATGTTGCCGGAAAACTAGACGAAAGAACACAGGTTGATGTGCTTTATTTGGACTTTCGTAAGGCCTTCGATCAGGTTGACAACGATATTTTACTCGAAAAACTAAGCTCTTTTGGTTTCACTCCTCAACTCTTGCGTCTTTTTGCCAGCTATCTGCAGGGTCGTCAACAGTTTGTGCGCTTGGGATGTTTTGATTCTCCAGCTTATCATACAAGATCCGGAGTTAGTCAGGGCTCTCTGCTTGGGCCTCTGCTCTTCACAGTCATGATTGATGACCTGGCAGATTGTGTCGAAGCAGGCAAATGCCTCCTATATGCGGATGACCTCAAAATCGTGTTAGATATCAAATCACAACGAGATTGTGAGGTCCTGCAGCGTAATTTAGATGCAGTTTATAGATGGAGTGTTAAGAATCGCCTCTATCTGAACACGAGCAAGTGCCATGTAATGACTTTTACTCGGTCGTCCCAAGTAATACACACACAGTATTATTTGAACAATGAAGTCATTGCTCGTACCCAATCAATTAAGGACCTAGGTGTGGTGTTTGATCCCAAACTAACCTTTCATAATCACATCCGAGCACTGGTTTCCGAATGCTTCAAAAGGTTGGGATTTGTTACCCGCATTTGCAAGGATTTCTCGCATGTGGGGGTTATTAAGTTACTGTATACTGCTTTGGTGAGATCAAAATTGGAGTCGAGCTCTTGCGTATGGAATCCTCATGAATTAACTTACTCTTTAATGCTGGAGAAGGTTCAAAAGCGCTTTCTGCGCTTTCTCTATAAAAAATCAAATGGTTGGTACCCTTACTTGTACCCTACAGCTTATCTTCAGGGTGTCCTTGGATTTAACTCGTTGAAAACGCGTAGGTCATATGATCAGATGATGACTATAATACGAGTATTGCGCGGCCACTTTGACAGTCCAGCGCTACTGGCCGAGGCATGCCGCCTGTCCGCCCCAGACCAGCGCTGTCGGCTGCGCTGCGACCGTCGCCGCCTGTTCGCCGCGGCGCCGGCGCGCACCAAGTCGGGCCGCATGTCCCCCATGGGCCGCACTTTGGAGTCCCTTAACAAAATGCTCGTGGCGCAGCCCGAATGTGACTTATTTGCGGATAGGTTGGTGGTCGTGGAAAGGAATTGTATGACATATTGTGAAAATGTGTGAGTGTTTAATCTGATATGTGTATATTTAACTAATTAAGTATTACAATCGAAGTTGTTTGCCAATTTATGGACATACCTATTTCTAAATTAGTAGTTATTATTAGTAATTTTCATATAGTGTACCTATCTTTGACAAATGTTATATTCATTGACATGTTTTTAATTATATATCAATAGTACTTATTTTCTAGAATGGTTTTACAATTAATATTTGACAAATGTAATGACTTAGGTTTTCCCTGTAATGTTACATTTTGCTATTAAATAAACAAATGAAAAATAATAATTAAAAGATTGACTTTTTAAATAGCTTCACGTATATTTGAAATGTAAACATTATATTTCTACATAATTAAAAAAGTAAGTGACTAATTATAATTACTACAAGATAATTATAATAGTGAATATATACTAAATACGCCTAAAACAGGTAGATAGGCACATCCTGTACCACTAACAAATATCCTAATACTGTGTTCTTGCAATAAATGTCGTTGTCTTAGTCTTAACCAAATTATATACGGACTTAAATACGGAACCCTCGGTGCGCGTGTCCGACTCGCACTTGACCGGCATTTGCTTGTATGGAACCCCTGAAAGATATACGAAACTAATTTCTATTTAATTAATCGGTTTTAGGTCAACATTTTACATAATCCAATTTCCGGATGTAAAAAATATTTCTTAGATGTTAAGAATTTAAGAATATTAGGCTTATTATGTTGATTTTAACCTAATCATTTTGTTTCAGCTCCATTGTCATCGAGCAGAGGCTGCCCAGAAGCTGTCGAGCAGGAGCTGGCTGAGGCAGCAGGCGCCGAGACGGGGAGCCCCGGGGAGGCGCCGCACCCCGGCCGGAGCTGCAGGGAACAGGCCGTGCCCAGGACTTGCTCCGTCAGACTTGAGCGCGTCCCTGTCGACAACAAGCTGCATCCTTGCGAGACTTGTTTTAAAATATTTTTACACAAAACTAGCCTTATGACTCATATATGTATTTGTAGAGCTCATGATGTAATACTAAAAGACAGTCTAGAGAAAAACAAATTCTCTTGTGATACTTGTGGGAAATGGTTCGTAACAAAAAGTGAACTTATTAGACATATTTACATGAAAGAAAATCCCTGTTCTAGTGAAGTTTCGAAATCTGGTGAATCTAAGCTTCACGTAGTCAACAAAGGAGAGAAACCTCACCATTGTGATATTTGCAAGAAGCAGTTTTCACATAAATCCCATTTAGCTATTCATCGTTTAATACATACAGGAGAGAAACCTCACCATTGTAATATTTGCAAGAAACAGTTTACACGAAGAGCTTCGTTAGCTACGCATCGTTTAATCCATACAGGAGAGAAACCTCACCATTGTAATATTTGCAAGAAACTGTTTTCACAAAAATCCAATTTAACTAAGCATCGGTTAATCCATACAGGAGAGAAACCTCACCATTGTGATATTTGCAAGAAGCAGTTTTCACATAAATCCCATTTAGCTATTCATCGTTTAATCCATACAGGAGAGAAACCTCACCATTGTAATATTTGCAAGAAACAGTTTACACGAAGAGCTTCGTTAGCTACGCATCGTTTAATCCATACAGGAGAGAAACCTCACCATTGTAATATTTGCAAGAAACTGTTTTCACAAAAATCCAATTTAACTAAGCATCGGTTAATCCATACAGGAGAGAAACCTCACCATTGTGATATTTGCAAGAAGCAGTTTTCACATAAATCCCATTTAGCTATTCATCGTTTAATCCATACAGGAGAGAAACCTCACCATTGTAATATTTGCAAGAAACAGTTTACACAAAGAGCTTCGTTAGCTACGCATCGTTTAATCCATACAGGAGAGAAACCTCACCATTGTAATATTTGCAAGAAACTGTTTTCACAAAAATCCAATTTAACTAAGCATCGGTTAATCCATACAGCAGAGAAACCTCACCATTGTAATATTTGCAAGAAACAGTTTCCAGTAAAACATTCTTTATCTGTGCATCTGTTAGTCCATACAAGGGAGAAACCTCACCATTGTAATATTTGCAAGAAACAATTTTCACAAAAATGGCATTTAGCTAGGCATCGTTTAATCCATACAGGAGAGAAACCTCACCATTGTAATACTTGCAAGAAACAGTTTACACAAAAATCTGATTTAAATAAGCATCGGTTAATCCATACAGGAGAGAAACCTCACCATTGTAATATTTGCAAGAAACAGTTTTCAGTAAAATATTCTTTATCTGTGCATCTGTTAGTCCATACAAGAGAGAAACCTCACCATTGTAATATTTGCAAGAAACAATTTTCTCAAAAATCGTCTTTACATAAGCATCAGGTTATCCACATCCGAGAGAAACCTCGTAACGGCAAATTGATGGCGGCCGTGTGAGGTGCTGCCAGTATCTTACTATTACCACCCGACTGCATAGACTACTCACATTAAGATTTTTTTGTGCAGATGCATGAGAGACGTCAACACGTTTTAAGTTGGTAAGATTTTACCATCTCAAAATTGATAGATAAGGCTACATTTAAAAAAATGCATTTAAAAATATACAATCTACACTAATATTATAAAAATGTTAAGTGTGCAAGTTTGGATGTAGGAAGTAATCTCCGAAACTACTTATCCGATTTAAAAAAATATTTCATTATTTAGATTAGAATCGACTTTCAGGGTGGACTTAAGCTATATTTTAACTTATATTAACCAAAGCGAAGCCAGGGCGGGTCGCTAGTAGAAAAATAAACTAACTTCACCGAGTTAAAGTCTAAAACGCACTGAGAGCGAAGGCGGCGCGAGTCCAATACTAAAAAGCGTTCGAAAGCGTGGCAGAGGGCAGTTTAGTATGGGAGGCATCGATCATACGCCGGATAGATCATAGTTACGTGGCTTTTCTGATACCGACGCTGATTTTTATTTAAATATTAACAAGGACCATATATAATAGGACTGACAATCTTCATACTACGCACCGTACTCCGTTAGTTAGTATCTTTCTACGTGGCTAGATGCCGCTAAGAGTACCAATTCATTCAAAAGTCGTAATTTTACAATTTCTATGTGACGCGCAAGCGTGAAGTAACAGCCATCGAGCGTTCAACGACATTCCAATTGATGCAGTAAAAAGTGAATAGATGGCGTTAGGTGCGAGGATGTTTCATTACTACGTTCCGTCCGTTCCGGCTCACTTCACTATTTTTAAACTATTATTTGTACTTACATAATAATTACTTACAAATGAAATATATTTCAAAGTTTGTTTACCTTATTATTTATAATTTAATTTCGGAACCCAAATAATGTCCGCAATTATATTTTAGTTTAAAAAGATTAAAAGAAAGTTTAGATTCTGCGCGAATTGAAATGAAAATTGAAACGCCAAACCATAAAAAGTTATAAAAGAGAAGCAGTGATGTCACTTTAGGATATTTTCTCAAGATTTAGGGTAAAAACACTAAAAACAGAACTCAATGTAAGGTAATTTTTTCGTTGAATCGTATTTTGTTTTATCGTCATAACATTTATTTATTTAATTAACATAACACTTAGCATACTAGGTGTTCGTAGAACTGACAAGATCAGAAACACCAAACTGCGCTCCAAAACTGGTATAGCAGATGTGGGTGCCAAGACCGCTAAGCTCAAGTGGGACTGGGCTGGACATGTCTGCCGGATGCATCCGGAACGGTGGGCCAAAGCTGCTACCGAATGGACCCCGTTAGATGGCCACCGGAGCAGAGGCAGACCAAAAAGGAGATGGCGGGATGACTTGGACGCGTTTCGGAGCGAGTGGCGGGAGCATGCGCTCAATAAGGACGAATGGCGGAAAAGAGGGGAGGCCTTTGCCCAGCAGTGGGACATTAAGACAGGCTAAAAAAAAAAAAAAAAAAAACACTTAGGTTGGTACCTAAGACAATATACTCCTCCCTAATGCCAATATGCATTTTGATGTCATCAGTGGTAATAATATTAAAGGCTTATAAAATTATAATTTATTATTAATAGCTTAGACGTACCCACGTACTTAAGATATTCACTATCTCAATCTCTATCCATTTAAATAAAACTGGTCGAACTGTGTCGAAATTGTCGAAAAATACTGAGTAAACTGATATGTATACCTGTTTTAGTGTTCCTTAACGAAAGTGGGAAAACAGGGTCATTGTGCAAAATGTTTATTTTAAACCATAGTTGAAATTTGGGTTTATTTTTCAATAACGCTACAAAAGTGGGATAAAATTTGACAAAGGCTAGGGTAAAGTGAAAAATAGACCTGGCAACACTGCTGCATTGCTTTTAAGGCGCGTCACACACGGAGCTATAATATATATTAATATACCAAAATATATATTATATTATAGCTAAGCACCACACACGACAAAGATACCAAAATATATTCATTTGACTCGTCGCTATCCTAGCGAGCGCACGATTTCAACATGTACAGGATGTTCTAAAAGTGAAATATGGATTTAATATTAAATTATTCAATAATGGGTATTGCTATTCAGATAATATTATATGGTTTCCATAGCAGTGTGTGGGTGTACTGCACACTATTTGAACGAACGATATACGTGTAAACTCTATATATACATAATAGCGACACTGAAGGGACTGCGCATTTTATGGCGTTATTGAGAGTTGCCGTTGAATGGAGAGAAGAAAAATCAATATTATTTTAGCATTATAGTATGAATTTTATTTATAATTCTATATATATAAAAGGCAATGTCCGGTTGACTGACTGACTCATTAACGCCCAGCCCAAACCGCTAAAGATAGAACTTTGAAATTTTGAGGGGGGGTTGAGTTTGCATTGTAAGCGTCGTTTAAGAAGGGATTTTTCGAAATTCAACCCCCAAGTGGTAAAAATTGGGGGTGGAAGTTTGTATGGAAGTCATTCATTTTTGAAGTCAAAGACCTGAAAATTGGTACATAGGCTATTATTTACAAATAAAAAATAGTACTTTCGGCGATTTTGGATAAACTACCTCTAAGGGATGGAAATGGGGGGTTAAAGTTTGTATGGGAGTTTGGTCGTTTTTCAAGTTAGAAACGTGGAAATTTGAATATAGGCTACTGATAACAAATAAAAAAAACTTCTTTCGGTGATTTTGGATAAACTACCCCTAACAGGTGGAAACGGGGGGTTAAAGTTAGTATGGGAAGTTGGTGGTTTTTCAAGTTATAAACGTGGAAATTGGTATAAGGCTACCGTTAACAAATAAAAAATCCTACTTTCGGCGATTTTGGATAAACTACCCCTAAGGGGATGAAATGGGGGGGCGGTAATCTGTATGGGAGTTTGTTCAATTTTAAAGTTGGTATATATAGGCTAATGTTAACAAATAAAATCATAAAATTTTTGGCAATTTTGGAAAAACTACCCGTAAGTTGATGAAATGAGGGGTGGAAATTTGTATCAGAGTTCGGTCAATTTTGAAGTCAGAAACGTGAAAATTGGTATATAGGCTACTGTTAAAGGCTAAGGGATGAAATGAGGGTGGTAATTTGTACGGGGGACCAAACTGGTCAGTTTTAAAGTTAGAAACGTATAAAATGTGTATTTAGGGTACTGTCAATAAATAAAAAATGCTTTCAGTGATTTAAGATATACTACCCCTAAGGGGTTGAAATGGGGGTTAAAAATTTGTATTGGAGTTTGGTCATTTTTGAAGTTCGAAATGTGGGAATTGGTATATAGGCTACTGTTAACAAATAAAAAAAATATTTCGGCGAATTTGGATAAACTACCCCTAAGGGGATGAAATGGGGGCTTAAGTTAGTACGCATACTTACGCAATCGGTCGAATAACTAATAAGATCAAGATGGCGGGTACTTTTTCTCATTCTGTCAACGGATTCGTTGTTGGAGACCACACAAATCCTCAGATATCGATTTTGGAAGAAATCTGTCAAATAACTAAAAAGTTCAAGATGGCAGCTACTTTTTCTCATTCTGTTACCGGATTCGTTGTTGGAGACCACACAGATCCCCAGATATTGATTTTAGAAGCAATCGAACAAAAAACTAAAAAGTTAAAGATGGCGGATTCTTTTTCTCATACTGTCAACGGATTCGTTGTCGGAGACCACTCAAATCCCCTGATATAAATTTTGGAAGCAATCGGTCGAATAACTAAATTGTTCAAGATGGCGGATTCTTTTTCTTATTCTGTCAACGGATTCGTTGTTGGAGACCACTCAAATCCCCAGATATCAATTTTGAAAACAATCGGTTGAATAACTAAACAGTTCAAGATGGCGGCTACTTTTTCTCACTCTGTCAACGGATTCGTTGTTGGAGACCACACAAATCCCTAGATATCGATTTTGGAAGCAATCGGTCGAATAACTAAAAAGTTCAAGATGGCGGCTGATTTATTAGATAATTTTCACAGAATATAATTTTTAAATAACGCTTTATAATTAACAAAAAAATAAAACCGTCTTCAAAAACCCACTAAAAAGGGTGAAATAAAGACCGGCCTCCTAGGAGTTCTAGGAATTGCCTATTTAGTGTTTGATAGGTACATGAAATATATGACACAATGATTCTTGCCACCGACTTCGATATATTTGGTCCTGGCTCGAGCCCTGGTTAAAATATGTATTTGGTCCTGGTAGGTTTACGTACCTACTGACCTACGTAAAATTACAGCTTTCTAGTACTAACAGCCTCTTAGCTAGGCAGCGGACGGACGGACATGGCGAAACTAGGTAAGTATAAGGGTTTCTTGTAGGACTACGGAACCCTAAAAATAAAAACATTTTAATCTGACCCATATTTGCGGCAGCGGGAAACGGTAGTAGGTACATAATTATTCTAATCCGTTTTCATTTATTAGGTATACTATTACCTACATCCTTGATGATTACATCCATATTTTACGAAAAACAAACTTCTTACGTACAAAACTTTTCTAACAGCAGCAAATTACGTTAGTGACTGTTTAGTTCGTGGAAAATCTCGAATTTGTCAATATATGCGTAATTTTATCCACATTTTACCAGTGCACCAACGCCATCTAGTTATTTTATGTAGCAAAAATTGGCAAACCAGCGAGCAACCTTGAGCAATCAATGATTCCAGAGGTAGTGCCATCTATTAAATACGACATGTTTCACGCTGTTGACGAGTAAAAAATATAATATTTAAAAGTTGTGTATAGAAGTGATATTATGGTGTTAAAATAAAGCACTTAGACGTTTGTTCTTAAAAAATAAAAAAATCACGAGAAAATAATGGTGAAAATAACATTTTTGCCACTTCCAGGCTACAAAGCAGCGCCATCTAGTTTTAATACCGAATTTTGAGCTATTTCAGAGTTACGTTTTTTTGTATGTGATTGTCAGTCCTATTATATATGGTCCTTGATATTAACTATGTTATTCTAATCGCATGTTTTTATATTGAAACCAATGTTATTAAGGTGTTATTTCATGCTTTTATACGGATCACGTAAATTTGCATCTGATCCGATGAAGTAGGTATTATTATTATTATTAAGAAGTAAGTGTTCGTAAATATTACTTTGCTGGCAAAGCATATACCTATCTATATTAAGTATGTGTTTTAAACGGCTGAAAATTCAAATGAAAAGTCTGTTTCCACTACACTGACATGAACGAAAACAAGGGTCAGTCAAAGGATAATAGACGACGCGGTTAGCCTAGTTGGTAGTGACCCTGCCTACGAAGCTAGCGGTCCCGGGTTCAAATCCCGGTATGGGCAAATATTTGTGTGATGAGCGCGAGTATTTGTTCCTGAGTCTTGGATGTTTTCTATATATTTAAGTATGTATTTCTCTATATAAGTAAGTATATCGTTGCCTGGTACCCATAGTACAAGCCTAGAGCTTAGTTTGGGACTAGGTTAATTTGTGTGAGATTGTACCTGATTTATTTATTTATAATTTTGGACGTACAGTAAAAAAAATGAATGTGTACTTACAAACCGTATTACACAATTTGTAACCCATAATATTTCTATAGTAACATTAAGTTGTACATTTAATGTAAGTAATCACTTGACGGAAAGTAGGGGTCACCTTTTTCCAATAAATTGATTACGGGAATGTAAATTGCTTGATTATATTATAATGTTACTATTCCACGCGGACTCTGTCACAGCCTATCAAAACCTGTAGTCGGGTCAATCTAGGTCGATCCCTGCGACAGCTCACATAAACATGTGTTTTACTACCTGCACTTGTTTCCTTTTTTTTTTTTATTCCGGCCTTTACACGAACGCGTATATCGGCCCACTTGTTTCCTTGGCTTTTCATAAATAATAATACATTGACACAAACCTTGTGACGACGCTCAGTAATCTGAATCACCTCTTTGTTTTATATGTTTTGCTTGCGAGTTGGTATAGTGAGTGTTTATAATTATGACATACGGCTGTCACAGGGATCGTCCTACGTGGATCCAATTATAGCAGTCGGTGATCAACTTTGATGTTGGTGAAAATGCCGACAACGCTTCGTGAAGTATGCAAGCGTTGTCACAGATGTTAAGATTATAAATGTTTAGTTTTGTATACTACTCTGTCAAGAAAGTACCGGGAAAAGATCAATAATACACAAACTGTTTGTTAATCATCCAAATTTATTTTATCACCTTCAAAGTATGCTCCTTCAGAAACGATACACTTACGCCAACGAATAATCCAATCATCAAAACATTTTTTAAACGCTGTTTCCGGAATTGAATTCAGTTCTCGGCGCGAATTCTCCTTTATGTCTTCTACCGATTGAAAACGGGTGCCACGAAGTGGTAATTTGAGTTTAGGAAAAAGAAAGAAGTCGGCAGGAGCCATATCTGGTGAATATGGTGGTTGCTCGATGGTATTTGTTGAGTGTTTGGTCAAAAATTCTTTCACAATGATGGCCTTGTGCGAAGGCGCATTATCGTGGTGCAAAATCCAAGAATTTTCATTCCACAAATCTGGCCTTTTTCGTCGAATTTGCTCTCTTAAATGCCGCATAACGCTCAAATAATATTCTTTATTTACCGTTTGACCTTCCGGCAAGAATTCCGAGTGCACAACACCGCGATAGTCAAAGAAAACAGTCAACATGACTTTGACTTTTGATCGACTTTGGCGTGGTTTCTTCGGTTTCGGTTCAGTTGGAAGGCGCCACTCCGAAGCTTGTTGACTAGTTTGCATGTCAAACTCGTAAACCCACGTCTCGTCACCAGTAACAATGCGTTTCATGAATGTTGGGTCGGAATTGACTCGTTCTAGCATGTCCTCAGCGACTCTCATGCGATTGAGTTTTTGGAGAAAATTCAGGTCTTTTGGGACTAGCCGAGCGGTAACATGTTTCATACCCAAATGATTAGTTAAAATAGTACGGATCGACTCGTGAGATACAGAAAGTTCGGCGGCTATCTCTCTCAAAGTTGAATGAGGATTTTCAGTCACTATTTCCTTCACTTTTGCGATGTTAACTTCAGTTGCAGACGTTGATGGCCTACCAGAGCGAGGCAAATCTTCCATCACATCTCGACCGCTTTTGAACGCTTTGTACCACTCATAAACACGTGTTTTTGATAAAGTCGAATCACCGTAAGCCTTCTGTAACATTTTCAGTGACTCCGAACACGAAATTCCATTGGCGATGCAAAATTTAAGACAAACTCTTTGTTCAATGTTTTTGTCCATTATGAAATTCGCAATACACACTAGATATGATATAACTAAAAACAGCACTGTATTTAATATAAATAACAGATGCAACTCAAACTCCGCGCCAAAATAGAAAACAGTTGTGCCAATCTAACAACAACAAAAAAAACAAAAATTTGAATTTGGAACCATAAACAAATCATCCATTCCCGATACTTTGTTGACTGAATGTATAATGTTTTAAATATACGGGATACAATACAAGTTCATGATTGTTATTTTGTAAGAGGTTTTGTTTTGTACTTCTTTGAATAAGTCGCCATGGATATCTTTTCCTCAATGCCGGATTAAAGCTGAAATCGCACAGAGCGCGGGCGTCAGACTCCGCGTTGCAGCAATTGCAACCTTATTACCCAGTAATGAGGTTGCAATTATTACAGTAGTTTTGTGTAAAATACTGCCTTTTACCTTAGCAGGGCAGCGCCGGCCTGCGATCACCCGCGTTCACCCGCCGCGGTTCGGCGCGCGCGCCCGCCCGCGGATGGCCCGCGCGTGGCCCGCAGCGTTTCGGCGCTGTGTGTGAACACAACGACCGGCGCGGCTCACGCGATGAAAACGAAATGCTCGGCGCCCGACCCGCGCCCGCGCTCTGTGTCATTTGAGCTTAAGACTACTTGATGCCCTAAGCAATCCACGCCTGGGACGAAATGGGGTGTCATATGATTCTTCAAAAACGTGCGAGTGTAATTTTTTTTATAAAGGGTGCTGGAAAAGTGCAGCGCGAGTCGCTTCTCTTGCCGCTGCCGCCGACCGCGCTGCCGGCGTGCAGCGAGGTAGGAGCGGCGTGGAAACACCCACAGCCCTCGGAGGAATTACTGCCGGCAGCGCGAGTAGCAGCGGCAATGGTGTCGCGCCGTCTGTACCTACCACGATTACTTAATACGAATACCTGATTTATATGCCTAAGTTCTCAAGTACAGATTTCCGACACACGACATAAGTTCACAAGGAATTCATAACAGTATAAAGATCAGGTGTACTGTACATACACTCATACTATAACTATGAGTTGACCATCGACCGTGACGAAATAGTGATAAATAGAACATGATTGGCATAATCTTATCATTGTATGAGGGTCTGGTCTGTTCAGTTACCCTCCTACGGTCGACTACGCCTCCGGTCTGAGCAGTCGCCAATGTGCCTGGTCTCTTATGTTTAGCATATCACCCTTCTGGGCTTTATTTATTGTTATTTAGGGTTGCCGTACGGATGCCGTAAACATGACACCAGCCGGACGCGGGGGCTTTGCCCCCGCGAGGACCTCCACCTTCCCACGAGCACCCGGGCTCCCCGCCTAATGTCCTTTGTACCGCAAGATTGGATTGATAGGTTTGTGGAACCTACTAATGGTCATGATTAGTCTACACATTATATTGTCTATTACTCAAATATACTAAGTATTATAATAACACTTACCCTAGCCGTTCAGATCCACGTTATTCTCTGACTTTTGGCGCCGCAGTCTCCAAGTCAAATGTGCCAACATAACCAAATTAGTCTAAGCATAAGGGCGGCCGCACAATGAGCCACTAGTGGCCACCACTAAAAAAAAACGCGACCACTAGTGGTTCGGCTAAGCTACTAAACGCAGCCGGGTGGATTTTAAGGCGTTTCAACCGCCCGTCATCACCATTTTCATTTTATTGACACAATTAATGACACATACCAGCGACTTCTGATGTAAACAGAAGCAGAACCAGGGGTAGTTTCTATTAACATCAGAAGTTGCTGTAGGTGTCATTGATTTCGTCAATATATTGAAAACGGTGATGACGGGCGGTTGAAACGCCCTGAAATCCAACCGACAACCTCTTTACACAGAATAGGTGCTTGCATAGAAACCGGACTATAAGAAACAAATAAAGTCACCCTAACATAAGATTTACTATTCGCAATACCTACCGACTTTTTGATTTTGTAGTACTGGAGGTTCGTGTTACGTATGGGGGTACCATCCCTGACATTGACATATCTTGGTCCTTTCGACATCTTAGAACCTTGTGACAAAATGAGAATAACGAAAATATACCTATAAAGACATCTCTTTCCAACTCGTTTTGAGTACCATAAATAGAAAAAGGTCAAACATACGTCTATTGCTGTTTCTTATAGTCGGGTTTCTACGCAAGTACTTATTCTGTGGGCGGTGCCTTCGCCGAAGCGCGCAAATGTGGCCGCAGCATTAGATTAGCCTTCTATTATAAATCTGTGCGCAAGTGTCACTTTTTAACCAAAGCTTTTTGACTATCACTCAGCTGTTCATATCGTCATTATAATCGTAATATTTGTAATTCATTTTGTTTGTAGCCGTATAACAAATAATTGACTTATACTTGTCGCTTTGTGTAATATGCCGCAAGTCTTTCGTTAGTTTTGATTACACGTAAATGTTTGTGTACCTATTTTGTGTATTGATCACGATCACCTTCAGAGTGTGAAGTAGCCGGCACTATGAGTATTCCGGACAAGTCGGACAATAGCGGCGTCTCGCCGGCGATCGTGCGCGTGAAGGAGGAGCGGGAGTGGAACGACTCGGACGACGCGGCGGGCTTGTACGCCGAACACGAGGTCAAGGACGAGCTCGTGCTGGGCCCGGAGCGGCTGCAGCTGCAGGACATCGCCTACGCGTTGCATGGTGAGCTGTGCTGCCATATTTACTCTGCTATGAGCCTTCGGACGGTGACGTGACTGGGAATTCGTTCTAGATTAACAATATTTTATCCTTTTAGGGTCAGTTTTGATCAATTATACTTGCCAGCGGATCTAATATTGTCAATGATTACACAGAATGCGTGCGTGTGTGAATGTCATTAGTGAGTGATCATTTTTATTTGTAATATACTCTGTTATGTGACTGCAGATTAGAGTAAATTCACTCCATATTATATTTTTTTTTTTTTTTATTGTCTTATTAATTATTTCTAATATGGATGATTTCCGAAATAAACAATTTCAATTCAATTATCAAAGTGTAAGAGAGCCCGCATGTGGTCATTTACTGAATGAATATTTTTGTATTTTGACAATGTCACAACGAACAATTGCACCTGTTTGTAACGGGTCTCCTTCGCATAATATTGTATGTCCCAAAGTAAAATGCCATACCACTTTTACTCTAAACACTTTTGACATATCAATCATTTGTCATAATGATTATTTGCCATAAAAATCTTACATCCTAATGATCATAAACCATAATATTTCATTACCTAATGCTCTAAATACCTAATATGTTTTGTACTAATCTATTAACACATAAAACTGAGGGGTCATAATTTATTAGTGTAAAGTAAGAATCAGGGACCGGCCCGCTATCCCTTTCAATGGGTTTTGTATGGGTTTTTCGTAAGGATTTACTTACCAAACCCTTTGCCTGTCAAAACCCTTTAAATGTGCTTTTAAAGCGCTATTTCCAAACGATAGCCAATTCTATTAAGCGCTAACCAATACCCTTATTAAACCGTTTAAAAAAGGTTACTAGTATATACGCAATTTAAGACCCTTTTTAGACTTCATAAAACACATGTTACCTTGCGTCCCGTTCGAAGCAAGTAAATGACAGCCCATTCAACTAAGCGCTAACCCAATACCCTTATAAAACCCTTATTATACGTTACCGACGGCGTATCGTTTGAAGTTACCGCGCGGAGCGGCAAAAGATCTAATACGGTTCGATTTTCTATGGCAAACGTTTGTGATTGGCTCGTACATACCTTCCACAAAAGGGAAAGCTTTATAATAAGCGCTTAAATGTCAGGGAAACCCTTACATAGGGATATCAATGTGAATCAGTTACCGGTTACCAATTTCAAAGGGCTACCCTTATCGTTAGGTTCTTCATTCGATAAGGGAAAGTCAATCGAATGGGTTGCCAATTGGAATGGGTGAGCAAATCCACTGGGCTAGCTATTTCAATGGGAAGCCCTTTGAAAGGCTTTTCCCGATGAAAGGGTTGTCCGCTCCCTGGTAAGAATCATTACCTAAGGCATTAATTACGGCAGTTCAGACTTGGGTTAGGTTAGGTACGACGACGAGCGAAGCGAGGAGGAGTGTTAGGTAGAACTGCGACCCTAACGAGCGAGCGAGCCGCGGAGGCCTATATTGAGTACATTAGGATGGAGGGCTAAAAGTTAAAGGCCACATCATGTTTTAGGATATGTAACTATTAAGACATATGATGACTATGGCAACCAGTGTTAGGATATGTTACTCTTAGGGCACTTGATCATTAGTACTTAAGAAAATAGTGCAAATAAGCATTAGGATATTCAATATTAGGATAATCAATATTATGGCATTTACATTAGGATAAACGTTATTATGGCAAAAGATCATTATGACCACAGTTATTATGGAATTTACAAATAGGAAAAAGGATATTATGGATTCCAATATAGACCCGTTTGTAACATCCTATCACCATTTGAAAGTTACATTATTCTAGATGACATAGCCGATATTTGTCACTTGTTACAACAGAAGCAAAATTGTTGGCGGGTCGCTATCCTACATATCTATCTGTTTGTTTCATAAATTTTGCCATTTCTGATATTAATTTACAAAGTGCAAGCTGTAAAAATTACCAGTTTGATACCCATGGAATCATTAATACTTGTTTTATTTCTTCCTATCATTTGTATGCGGATGATTTGCAGATATATTCATCTGCTGCTTTTGATGATTTCCCTTCCTTGGTGGATCAAATTAACAGCGATCTTGAATCGATACACTGCTGGCCTGAGAGATTCGGTCTACAAGTGAATGCCAAGAAGTCGCAGGCTGTCGTTCTTGGTAGCCCTCATTTTATATCAAGGCTGTCTGGGACCGTGGTACCTAATGTTTCCTATGATGGGACCCCAATCCCCTTCTCCTCGACAGTCAAAAACTTAGGTGTCACTATGGACCAGACACTATCTTGGTCAGCTCACATCAATTGCGTCAGTCGCAAACTCTTTGCATCGCTCCACTCCCTGAGACGCTTGCAGAATTTTCTCCCTTTCCCAACAAAGGTTACACTTGCCCGTTCCCTATTACTTCCTCTTATTGATTACGGCGACATTGCGTTTTTGGATCTCAAAGAGGAACTGCTTGACAGGCTAGAGCGTCTGCAGAATGTTTGTATTCGGTATATTTTTGGCCTAAGAAAGTACGATCGCGTGTCGATGTTCCGTGCGCAGCTAAAATGGCTTCCTATCCGTCGTCGTAGGGATTTACATGTACTTTCACTCCTCTTCAATGTCCTCTTCCTTCCTTCTTCCCCTCCCTATCTTTCCGAAAGATTTAGCTTTCTGGCCTGCGGCAGCGGTCATCGTCTGCGTTCCAGCGCCAATCTTTCTCTTGCTGTTCCACCTAATAAAACACGTGTCTATTCTAGATCCTTCACTGTCCGTGCTGTCCAACTATGGAACGAGCTTCCGTTGTGCTTAAGAGAATCACCTTCTGTTAACTCTCTTAAAAGAAATTTAAAAGCGTTGTGGCTGGATGAATCGTGAAACCAAACTCCGTAGTGCTTCTTTATAGGTTATCTATTAGCTGTTTGTGCTCTTAGTTAGTTCTTATTTAAGTATAAGTATATATATATATATATATATAGGTGTAGGTATATGTAAGTTTACGTTAGTATATGTATTTATTTATATGTTTAATATTTATGTAGTTACATTTATTATCAATATTTCTAACTGATAGTTTAATATTTTGAATACTTTTTGCTACTTTTTGTGCAAAACTTGTATGTGTCTAACCCCATGCATTGTCCTTACTCATCTACTTCAGGGTTAGCTGGAAGAGATCCCATTTAGGGATAAGTTCGCCTTTGTACTTTAAATTTACGATGCCAATGTATTATTTACTTATACTTTTTGTGCAATAAAGAGTTTACATACATACATACATACATACATTTAATTACATAATGCTAATTAGTGCAAACAATAATGTGATACATTGACAAACATTGTTAAAAGAAGACATAATAAAAATGTAATAAATTAACCTCCTTACTGAATTTTAGAAAAGATTTACTATAGCTACAATTCTACCAAAAGAAAGCTAGGTATACAAAATGGTTACTTAATATTATTATTATTTCCACTTTATCTGTTAAACTGGTTTAACAAAATGATATAGCAAGAGGTTCGCGGTCGCTATTAGTATGATAAAACAGGGTTGGACTCTGCCTGTACTCTTAACTTGAATGTGGTGAGTGGTGGTGGTCGAGGTTCATATTGTTGACACTCCATTAGTGAGTACGGTTTGGGGAGGGTGCTTCAAACGACATGATTAATAGTAGTTAAGTTTTAGACTATGACAGACAACCCGCATGCGAGAGTAAGAGAAAATAAGAGATTTTTCTTCTCCTTTTTTCATTTGTGGAACCCTCCTGAAAAATAATAATATATTAATTCCTATGTCAATTATCCGTTTTGGGTCAACATTGTACATAATCTAATTTCCAGTTCTTCTCCAACATGAATCACAATTAAAAAAAATTAAAATTAAAAAATTAAAAATTGTTTATTGTCATAAATCACAAACATCGTAATAAAAACATGTGAGATCTCCTTTTAAGTTTACAATGAAACCTGTGTCAGGAGATCCCGCTCCTCCTTAGGTGCTCAAGAATTGTGTTTAGTAGACAGGTTTTAAAGCTTTAGATTAGAATAAATATAAAAATAATAGTAATAATAAAGAAGGTGTGCGTGCGCGGGTGTGTGTGTGTGTGTGTGTGTGTGTGTGTGTGTGTGTGTGTGTGTGTTACATTTTGTTTTGTTGTAAAAACAGCTCTTCTGTTTTTGTATAATTTAATGTTTTAAGCCACTCCGCCGTAACACTTTTACACTCCCGTAATATAAGTTTGCTAATGTTAAGTTTTCTGTCCAGTACATTATACAGTTTTATAGCTTGTGGTTTAAATTGTCTTTTAAGAAAGACTGTATTTGCTGCCGGTGTCTTAATAGCTTCTGGTTTTCTTCTCCTAGTTATTTGCTTTTGGTTAGAGGGTACAGTTTTGTGTAGTCTCATAACAGCTAACAGGATATACAGCTGTCTTACCGTCAAAACACCGGAGATTGTGTACAGCTCGTCGGTAGGAAATCTTATCGGTTTAAAAAACATTACTTTTAAGAGGCTGCGTTGACCTCTCTCTATATCCAAGAATTTGCTTTTATTGGCACCCCCCCATGCTGGTAAACAGTATCCTATTACTGATTGAGCTAAGGTTATATATATTTGTTTTATGAGTTTAGGTGTTGTGATGTGTCTGAGGGTTTTGAAGACCCATATGAGTTTGCGTAACTCTTTGTAACTGGTTGCAGCAGCAAGATTTTGATATTTGTGATCCTGTATATCCACAGGCGTGTATTGTAAGTGCGTAATCTGTATTTATTTGGTTGGGTTTTATTATTAATTGAAAAGCACATATACTTTGTCTTGTTTATGTTTAATGTTAGGAGGTTTTTATTTAGCCATTCAAATATATGGGCGAGTCCAGTTTCGGCCCTCTCAAATACCGATTTCCAAGTTGTATCTACAAAGATTATTGCTGTGTCATCTGCGTATGAGAAAACTGAACCTCCAGTAGCTTTAGTATTTAGTAGATCGTTAATATAAATCAGAAATAGCGTGTGAGCAATGATGTGTGAAAATGATTTCTGAGAACTGTGTGTGACACTTTGCAGAGAAAGACAAAGTAAATTAAGAATATTAGTCTTATTGTGTTGATCAATAACCTAATAATTTTGTTTCAGCTTCAGTGTCATCGAGCAGAGGCTGCCCAGAGGCTGTCGTGCAGGAGCTGGCTGAGGAAGCAGGCGCCGAGACGGGGAGCCCCGGGGAGGTGCCGCGCCCCGGCCAGAGCTGCAGGGAACAGGCCGTGCCCAGGACTTGCTCCGTCAGACTTGAGCGCATCCTTGTCGATAAGAAGATGCATCCTTGTGAGACTTGCTTGTACGCCGACCATGAGGTCAAGGACGAGCTCGTGCTGGGCCCGGAGCAGCTGCAGCCGCAGGACATCGTCTACGCGTTGCATGGTGAGATGTGCTGTCATATTTACTCTGCTACATATGAGCCTTCGGACTGTGACGTGACTGGGGATTCATTAAGAATATTGTTTCCTTTTAGTGTCAGTTAAGATCAATTATACTTACTTGCCAGCGGATCTGCTAATACTGTCAACGACTTCACAGAATGTGTGTGTGTGAGTGTCATTTGTGTACTATCATAACGTACCTACTACTCTACCTGTTAACCATATACCAAAATATATACAGGAATGCCCGTCGAATCAATTTAATAGATTGATAACAAGGTAGCTTCAAGAAAGATGTTTTTACTCTGTTCAGGAATTCCTCAACCAATGACATAATTAATAGATTGACTTTTTAAATAGCTTCACGTATATTTGAAATGTAAAAATTATATTTCTACATAAGTAAAAAAAGTAAGTGACTAATTATAATTACTACAAGATAATTATAATAGTGAATATATACTAAATACGCCTAAAACAGGTAGATAGGCACATCCTGTACCACTAACAACTATCCTAATACTGTGTTCTTGCAATAGATGTCATTGTCTTAGTCTTAACCAAATTAAATACGGACTTAAATACGGAACCCTCGGTGCGCGTGTCCGACTCGCACTTGACCGGCATTTGCTTGTATGGAACCCCTGAAAGATATACGAAACTAATTTCTATTTAATTAATCGGTTTTAGGTCAACATTTTACATAATCCTATTTCCGGATGTGAAAAATATTTCTTAGATGTTAAGAATTTAAGAATATTAGGCCTATTATGTTGATTTTAACCTAATAATTTTGTTTCAGCTCCATTGTCATCGAGCAGAGGCTGCCCAGAGGCTGTCGAGCAGGAGCTGGCTGAGGCAGCAGGCGCCGAGACGGGGAGCCCCGGGGAGGCGCCGCGCCCCGGCCAGAGCCGCAGGGAACAGGCCGTGCCCAGGACTTGCTCCGTCAGACTTGAGCGCGTCCCTGTCGACAACAAGCTGCATCCTTGCGAGACTTGTTTTAAAATATTTTTACACAAAACTAGTCTTATGACTCATATTTGTGTTTGCAGAGCTAATGATGTTAAAGTAAAAGACAGTCTAGAGAAAAACAAATTCTCTTGTGATACTTGTGGGAAATGGTTCGTAACAAAAAGTGAACTTATTAGACATATTTACATGAAAGAAAATCCCTGTTCTAGTGAAGTTTCGAAATCTGGTGAATCTAAGCTTCACGTAGTCAACAAAGGAGAGAAACCTCACCATTGTGATATTTGCAAGAAGCAGTTTGCACAAAAATCGGATTTAGCTAGGCATCGGTTAATACACACAGGAGAAAAACCTCACCATTGTGATATTTGCAAGAAACAGTTTACACTTAGAGCTTCGTTAGCTACGCATCGTTTAATCCATACAGGAGAGAAACCTTACCATTGTAATATTTGCAAGAAACAGTTTACACATAGATTTTCGTTAGATTCGCATCGTTTAGTCCACACAGGAGACAAACCTCACCATTGTAATATTTGCAAGGAACAGTTTAAATTTAGATCTTCGTTTACTAGGCATCGGTTAATACACACAGGTGTGAAACCTCACCATTGCAATATTTGCAAGAAACAGTTTGCACAAAGATCTCATTTAGCTAGGCATCAGTTAATACACACTGGAGTGAAACCTCACCATTGTGATATTTGCAAGAAGCAGTTTGCACAAAAATGGGGTTTAGCTAGGCATCAGTTAACACACACAGGAGAGAAACCTTATCATTGCGATATTTGCAAGAAACAGTTTAAACAAAGATCTTCGTTAGCTACGCATCGTTTAACCCATACAGGAAAAAAACCTCACCATTGCAATATATGCAAGAAACAGTTTTCACGAAAATCGGATTTAGCTTGGCATCGGTTAATACACACAGGAGATAACCCTCACCATTGCAATATTTGCAAGAAACAGTTTTTACATAAATCGTTTTTAGCTAGGCATCGGTTAAAGCACACAGGAGAAAAACCTCACCATTGTGATATTTGCAAGAAACAGTTTACACTTAGAGCTTCGTTAGCTACGCATCGTTTAATCCATACAGGAGAGAAACCTTACCATTGTAATATTTGCAAGAAACAGTTTACACATAGATTTTCGTTAGATTCGCATCGTTTAGTCCACACAGGAGACAAACCTCACCATTGTAATATTTGCAAGGAACAGTTTAAATTTAGATCTTCGTTTACTAGGCATCGGTTAATACACACAGGTGTGAAACCTCACCATTGCAATATTTGCAAGAAACAGTTTGCACAAAGATCTCATTTAGCTAGGCATCAGTTAATACACACTGGAGTGAAACCTCACCATTGTGATATTTGCAAGAAACAGTTTTCACAACAATCAAATTTAGCTAGTCATCGAGTAATCCATACAGGAGAGAAACGTCACCATTGTAATATTTGCAAGAAACAGTTTAAATTTAGATCTTCGTTAGCTAGGCATCAGTTAATACACACAGGTGTGAAACCTCACCATTGCAATATTTGCAAGAAACAGTTTGCACTAAGATCTCATTTAGCTAGGCATCAGTTAATACACATTGGAGTGAAACCTCACCATTGCAATATTTGCAAGAAACAGTTTGCACTAAGATCTCATTTAGCTAGGCATCAGTTAATACACATTGGAGTGAAACCTCACCATTGCAATATTTGCAAGAAACAGTTTGCACAAAGATCTCATTTAGCTAGGCATCAGTTAATACACACTGGAGTGAAACCTCACCATTGTAATATTTGCAAGAAACAGTTTTCACGACAATCAAATTTAGCTAGTCATCGAGTAATCCATACAGGAGAGAAACGTCACCATTGTAATATTTGCAAGAAACAGTTTAAATTTAGATCTTCGTTAACTAGGCATCGGTTAATACACACAAAATAGAAACCTCACCATCTTAGTATTTGTAAGAAACAGTTTTTACAAAAATCGTTAGGCAACAGGTAACGGCAAATTGATCGCGGCCTTGTGAGGTGCCACCAGTATATTTCACCACCTGACTGCATAGACTACTCACATCATTCAACATTTTCAGTGCAGAGACATGAGAGTCGTCATCACGTTTTAAGTTGGTAAGATTTTACCATTTCCGAATATATTAAAAACAATGAATTGAAAAATATACAATCTACACTAATATTATATATAAAAGCAGCTGACATACAAACTATATTTGTGTTACAAAAAAGGGCCATTCGCTCTATATATAACTTAAATTCCCGTGATTCATTAAGAGAACTTTTTAAACAAATTAATATTTTAACAGTAGCATCCCAATATATTTATGAAAATATTATGTATGTTATTAAGAACCTAGACTCTTTCGTTAAAAATTCTGATATACATAATATAAATACTAGGAATAAAAATAAAATTGCCATAAAAAAGTTTCGTGTCCGTAAAGTATATAAATCATTTGTAGGTCAATGCATTCATTTTTATAATAAATTATCCGACGTAGTTTTAGAGTTACCCCTTCCAGCACTTAAAAATTACTTGAAAAAGTCGTTGATGTCAAAGGCGTACTATAGGGTCGAGGACTATCTAACGGACAAAAATGCTTGGCCTAAACCAGAAAATTAACTAATGTTTAATGTTCAATAGCTTACCTACTACTCGTACATACCTCATAAAAATCATGTAAACGCTGTATCTTGTCTAGGGGACACGGTTTATGTAGGAAGACATGTCAAAACTGTTTTGTGTGATATATACATATAAATTTTCTCGTAGTCATTCTGACATGTTTTCCTGCAAAACTACGCAGATATTTAATATTATTTTTACAGTTTTATATAATGCTAGAATAAGCAGTGACATTATTATATTTTTATTAAAAAAATGACTAACTGTTGAGTTTCTTGCGGCGCTTCTTCTCAGCAGTGGTCTCCTCTTGGGAAGCGCTGGTAGATTTTGACGTGTAAAAGTGCCCGTGCGGCCTACTTACTGAATAAATATCTTTTATCTCTTTTATCTTTATTATAAAGAGGTAAAGTTTGCAAGTATATAAGTTTGTATGTAGGAAGTAA
Organism: Tortrix viridana; assembly: GCA_963241965.1. NCBI lineage: Eukaryota > Metazoa > Arthropoda > Insecta > Lepidoptera > Tortricidae > Tortrix > Tortrix viridana. The sequence goes on along the minus strand of OY725198.1, from coordinate 7,398,172 downwards.
TCTCCGAAACTACTTATCCGATTTCATAAATTCTTTCATCATTGTTTAGTTAGAATGGACTTTCATTTTAATTTTTATTAACCGAAGCGTAGTCAGGGTGGGTCGCTAGTAGAAAAATAAACTAACTTAATCCAGGTAAAGTCTAAAACGCAATGAGAGCGAAGGCGGCGTAGTCCAATATCAAAAAGCATTCCGAAAGCGTGGCAGAGGGCAGTTTAGTATTGAACATACGCCGTCGGATAGATCCGGCGAAATTTAGGCGATATTGTCATATGTACGTTTTGTACGTGGCTCCTCTGATAGCGACGCCGATTTTTATATTAATCTCTATGTTATTCTAATCGCATATTTTTATATTTTAACCAAAGTTATTAAGGTGTTTTTTCATGCTTTTATATGGACGTAAATATGCATCTGATCCGATGAAGTAGGTATTATAAGAAGTAAATGTAAAAGTTCGTAAATATTACTTCGCTGTATTGCTGCAAAGCATACCTATGTATATTAATAAAATTAAGCATGTGTGCGTTTTACTGCTGCACTCAAAGACGTCAATACATTTTCAAGTTCCATTAAAGTTGCTGTTGTCACTTTCTTTGCTATAGCGATAGAATAAGACGCAGCAACTTTAACGGCACTTAAAAATTAATTGACGTATCTGAGTGCGGCAGTAAAACAGCTAACAAATCAAATGCAATTTCCGCTTCCACTTCCACTACATTACCGGCAATAAAAGCCGGTGAACGTAGGATGGTAGTACGAATATCATAGAGACATCATTCTAATGGTTTTCTTTTTATAGGAATTTATAATATGTAGTCCTGTTTACTTTACTTTGAGTTTTTTAGTTTTGTTTTTTATTTTGTATGAAAGTAATAAATATTTTATTGCACCTGAATCGGTTACTGGTTACTTGTAAAATGCACATAACACCGTCCACGCCTGCACTACGGCTATATACGCAGCAGTCGTCTCCCGCCACAGGACGCACCGTGTGCGCGTGCTCATAAGTCTGCTAATAAAATAAAAAAAATATACCAATCCATTCAAAATGATCATATGATTAGTGGAAATTGATTTAGCCTTTGAAATTCGTGTTGTAACCGGTGTAGTAAAAATTACATGTTTGACTCAATATTTTTCATTAAATGAGGACATTTACAAGATATTTAAATAAGCAGTTATTAAGTTTCATTGTCGAATTTGTAGACCTTAATAATTTAGTCAGTAGTGATAGTGAATAAGTAACTAAAGCATATTTTTTGATAATTATTTTTATTAACATATTATGTTGATCGTTTTCGGTTTAAAGATCTTTATTTCTCAACAAGAATTACATAATTCACTTATATGAGAAAATTACAATTAACTTATACGTAATAATTTTTGTAGGTGAGCAGAAAACATTACAACATTAATAATATGTGTCGCTAAAATAAGTTGTATGCAATAGATTTTTGTTAAGTGGGTAGAATTAAATACGATGCATATCAGTTTCGGCCGGAGCGCGCTGCGTGAGCGCACTTTGTGACGACTGAGATACACAGATATAAAGTTTGTTGTGGCGTCCGTCTAGCGGGTACGCTGTGGTTGGTGTTGGAGTCTAATTTTACTTTTATTTTAACGGTTTTTTTTTTTTTTTTTTTTTTTTATTATTGACAATAAGTAAGTCGTTTTACTTTATTCTATTTCAGAAGTAATTGTTATTATTTCATTTTATTTATGTTGCTGCATTAATAAGTGTCTCTTTAGCAGTTTATTAAAAGTTATCATAGATTTGGCGTCTTTTATAGCGTTGGGCAATTTATTATATAGGTTTGCTCCTTCATACAACACACTTTTTTTTACCGTAATTGGTACGCGGGGCACGGAGGATGAGATGGTTCGCATTTCTCAGTTTAATTTTTTGTACATGGTACTTTTTTGTAAAGGAGATCTGTACATGGAGTTCTTTGGATACTATTTTGCGTTTAAGTACACACGTGTAGTATCCTATGTCCTTCCCCGGAACTCATACTATCTCCATACTAAATTGTAAATACGTTACTTAAGGGATGATTTCCGGGATAAAAAGTATCCCGGGACTCAATCTATCTCCATACCAAATTTCATTTAAATCGGTTCAGCGGTTTAAGTGTGAAAAGGTAACAGACTGACAGATTCGCATTTATAATATTAGTTTAGTATAGATAGTATATAGGGTGTTTTGTTATTCGTCTAAAAAAATTTGGGGGTTAAATCAGTAAGTCATACTGACCAACTTTCACTATGGGACCAACCCCGAAATCGCGAAAAAAAATTGACCTTCCCATACATTTTGGCTAGTCAGCTGACGATGTTTTGTATGGGAGAGTCAAATTTTTTTTTTTTAGATGAATAAAAAAACACTCAGTATATTAGTATACATTATTTAAAATAACTTTCTAAACAATTGACAACACGGACATTATTTTATTTTATTCTATTTTTATTTGTACTATAAATCTGTGACTTACTTGTTTAATTTAATTTGAACTAGTTTAGTTTCTACTTTATTAATTCTATTTTATTTTATTGTATGACATGTTTTAATTTAATTTCATTTAAATTTAGTGGATACGTTACTCGAAATAAATATTTATAATAATAATAAAATAAGGATATATCTTTCCAAATCGTAATTAATGCCTTCAAAAAAAAAAGGTTAAACATACGTCTTTTGCTGTTTCTTATTGTCCGGTTTCTATGCAATTTCTGTGGGTGGTGCCTTACCCGAAGCGCGCAAATGTGGCCGCAGCATTAGATTATATAGCCTTCTTCTTCTTCTCTTTAAAAAAAAAAATGGCCTCTGTCCACTTATGTAGACAATTTTGTCAATGTCAATGTACGGTTAAAATATATTTATAAAATTGGTATTGTTCGGTAATTTGGAGAACTGTGGCGAAAGTGTCAATCGCCTCACGCACCAACCACTCCGCCGCGCACAACACCGCCACGCTTCACTTCTCCAAAGAGAAGCCCAAGATGGCGACCGGCTCAGCAGAAGCGATCGACACGTGCAGCAGCTAACACTCCCACCACAGGACCCATATAGCCTTCTATTATAAATTTGTGCTCAAGTGTCACTTTTTGACTGCAACTATACCCAAAGAGTACATTATATATAGGAGGATAGAGATATCACTCTATTCAACGGCACAACGCCATCTAACGCAAATTCCCGTAACTACTATAAGGACCATCTATTACCATACCTATAATATCAAGGACCAATAATCACACGTACCAACACCAGCCCTGCTGTGGCCCATGGGCCACTGCCACAGCTTTTTGAAACTAGAATTTAAAGTTGTTTTCATCTATTATAGCCTTTCTAAATATCGCCATCTAGTGCAAATTGACGGAACTATGGCGTCCATTCAAAACGGATTGTTGGAAGTGAAACCACCGTGACTATACCCTTATACCCCGGCTATACGGTCGGGCGGTTGGGCCAACCGAGAAGGACGCAGCTATCTGTCAGAATGAGATAGTAATATTTACATCTCGTTCCTATAAATAGCTGCATCCCTCTCGGTTGACCCAACCACCCGACCGTATAGCTATGTCCACACCACTGCGCTTGCATGTTCATCTTGCGATTTCAACTTTCAATTCGTCTTTCGTCAAGCGCATGGAATACGAGGGTGACGCTGAAACTTCAATAAAATCCAATGTTTTGACTTTATCTTCCGCCATTTTATTTGCAAAATGTTGCACGTCAACCCAACGGTAACGTATCAGCGCGCGTTACGGGCATGCGCTGCTGTCAAACCAGTTTGAGCACTTTAAGCACATGCGTTATTGCCTGTGCTGTGATTGCAGAGGCATGCGTCAGACGACAACCCAAGATGAACGTGAAAGCGCACTGGTGTAGACATAGCTTATAGAAGGGGTATTATAATCTGTGCTGCCACAGCCACAGAGTACCAAAGAGTAAAGTAACTATAGAGGAAAAGAGTGGCAACTCTATGGCCAAACTTGCATGTATGACAAGTGCTGCCACCTAGAGAGCTGTGGTTGAACTAAAACTATACTATATATATATATATATATATATATATATATATATATATATATATACGTACTATATATACGTACCTAGGCATGTGTCGTAGAGTTTACCACCGAAACATTATATTGAGACTCCATAGAACCGAACTCTTCATAATAAAGTGACATCCATTTTGCGCCTCTCAGTATGTCACTTTATTATGACGCGGTTCTATGGTGTCACAATAACAAAGTATTCAGCAATACATTTTAATATTGAGAGAACTCGGAGAAACGCATTTCCGCACAGACAACGCTTGACTGACTGACATTGGACTGACACATGTTTGATAGTTGACGTTTTGTATTTTCATCAACACTCCAGAGGTCGCTGCCGACAATGAAAATGGTAACCATTCTAAGTGTGCCCCCCCTGCAGAGTACTTTGTTATGCACTCAGCTGTTCATATTGTCATAATAATCGTAATTTTGTAATCCATTTTGTTTGTAGCCATATAATATAACAAATAATTGAACTTAAATTTATCGCTTTGTGTAATATGCCACAAGTCTTTTGTTAGTTTTGATTACACGTAAATGTTTGTGTACCTACTTTGTGTATTGATCACGATCACCTTCCGAGTGTGAAGTAGCCGGCACTATGAGTGATCCGGACAAGTCGGACAATAGCGGCGTCTCGCCGGCGACCGTGCGCGTGAAGGAGGAGCGGGAGTGGAACGGCGCGGGCGACGCGGCGGGCTTGTACGCCGAACACGAGGTCAAGGACGAGCTCGTGCTGGGCCCGGAGTGGCTGCAGCCGCAGGACATCGCCTACGCGTTGCATGGTGAGCTGTGCTGCCATACTACACCGCTATGAGCTTTTTTACGGTAACGTGACTGCAGATCAGAGTAAATTCACTCCATATTATCAACATGTTTGAGTCAAGAGATGGCCACATGTGGCCATTTACTGTTTGAATGTTTTTGTGTTTTGATTATGAATTTTGTCAAAGATTTTGCAGAAAGAGTGTTGACTGTGGTAGCTTTATTCTGGAACCGTGCAGCAAACTCCTTATCAAAGATAGATAGAATCCATGTGAGATGTTTAAGAATAATTACTGGAGCCATGAATTCTTCCCCAATCAATGCTCTCCAAGTGGAGTGTATGGACCCTCCATATTACTTACGACGGCAACATTTAGCTGATAGGTTCTTTGTTTAAATCCTACAAACATCAACTCATCCACTTCTCTCATTCCTCGAATCCCTTCATCAAGTTGTGTCTGTTTCTCCATATTGGGCTCACAAAGTGTCTCCGCTTCTAGTAAATACTCGTAGCTATAAGAAATTTTTAGATCTCCCTGTTCAAGATTATCAAAATTTTGTCAACCCACTTTTCGAAACTAACTATGATAGTCTAGTGTTCCAGCCTACGGTGTTATTCAGCCTGGGCATTTCTAAAAATCAAATACGTGCTAATAATTTATTCAACAGAATGATTTATGATTGTTGTGGTGGGCTTGTCCAGGCAAATAAAATCAGTACAACTTAATATACTTGTTTTATTTAATACTTAGCAGCGGCACGCAATGGCGACAGGAAGTAAAGTAAAAAAAAGAAAAAACAACAGATACAATATCGGTACTACAGACCACAGAGTACGCATATCATTCTTAACAATGATAACTGGTCAGACTACCTTACTATATTTACTGATGCCTCCAAATTGTGCGAACAAGGCCTGGTGGGATCTGCAGTCTGGATCCCCAAGTATAAAATCATTTTAAATTTCCAACTTCCTTCTGGCAATTCTGTGTTTTCTGAGTAAGCCATTGCCCTACTAGAAGCTGTATCCTATGTTTACACTTATCATTTGAACAATTCCCTTATTTTAGTAGATTCTCTGAGCTGTTTACAAGACCTGGTTAAACGTCCATTGCATGCTCGAGATAACTCAGTGACTTTAAAAATTAAAGATCTTTTATACAATTGTCACATGGAAAAAAATTAAGTGGTAGGTACTGGCATGGATTCCGAGTCACAGTGGGATAAAAGATAATTGCGGACGTCTGTGCAAAAGAAGAAATTATGCTTGGCAGTCCCATTTAGTTGTTGGCAAATATTATGGCAAACTCCAGCCAGACTTACCCGTAGTTCGCTTTACCATTACAATCATTCGCTTACGCCTTGGTCACATATGTACACCAGTGTTATTGGCTAAAATACATGTTCGAGACCACTCTTCGTGCGAGTGTGGTCTAGCAGAGGGTACACTTGAGCACATGTTTTTTGACTGCAACCATATCGTCACCCCGCTATATGATATCTTCCCCCATAAAATCCCCCGTCCTGTAAACATACAGTTCCTTCTAACACTTGTCTACTCTCCTTTTGTGTTTTGTCCTTAGTAAATTTTAAAATTAACAATTCATTATTGTAGTAGTTAGATTAACAATAAATGTTTGTTTTGTCTTTTGTCGTAGATTCTTTTCTGAGTGATCCAGCCGTTGGAAGCTACCGGCTAAATTTTAAATAAGAACATGCCTTCCTTAACCTTGACGTTGGCGGAATCATCGACAGACTATCAATAACCTAATATTTTTTTTGTGCCAGCTCCAGTGTCATCAAGCAGAGGCTACCCAGAGGCTGTCAAGCAGGAGCTGGGTGAGGCAGGAGGCGCTGAGACGGGGAGCCCCGGGGAGGCGCCGCGCCCCGGCCAGAGCCGCAGGGAACAGGCCGTGACAGGACTTGACCGCATCCTTGTCGATAAGAAGATGCATCCTTGTAAGACTTGCTTGTACGCCAAACACGAGGTCAAGGACGAGCTCGTGCTGGGCCCAGAGCAGCTGCAGCCGCAGGACATCGTCTACGCGTTGCATGGTGAACTACGCTGTCATATTTACTCTGCTACATATGAGCCTTTGGACAGTGACGTGACTGGGGATTCATTCTAGATTAAGAATATTATTTCCTTTTGGGTTTTTTGCCTGAAAAATAAAGAATTTGTATATATTATATTATTATGATTATTTGGGTCAGTTATGATCAATTATACTTGCCAGCGGATCTCCTAATACTGTCAATGATTTCACAGAATGTGTGTGTGAATGTCATTACATTAGTGACTGATCATTTTTACTTGTACGAGTATATACTCTAACTGTTAATCTATTAAAGCCCAAATGAAATAAGGTAAATTAATATCTAGGGACATTGTCAGACAAAATGACCTCATCCCAAACTAAGCTCCAGGCTTGTACTATGGGTACTAGGCAATAATAAACATACTTATATAGAGAAATACATTGAAAACATCCATGGCGGAGGAACAAATATTTGCGCTCATCACACTAATATTTGCCTATACTGGGATTCTAACACGGGACCGCTAGCTTTGTAGGCAGAGTCGCTAACAACTAGGCCAATTGGGTTGTCAAACTTGAAATTAACTTTTGAACTTTGCCTGTACTCGGAACTTAAACATGGTGCTGAGATGTTTCCTTCACAGAAAAGCTCATGGTAAATTTACAAATTATGTTTCGCACATATATTCCGAAAAACTTAGAGGTGCGAGCCCAGGATCGAACCCACGACCCTCTGCTTAAGAGTCGGCAGGTCAAACCATTAAGCTACCAGGGCTTTTTTCGTCCTATAAATATTAATACTTATATATTAGTAAACACAAAAAATTGGGAAATTGTTTTTATTCGAACGAAATTAAATACGATCCTAACGAGTCCGTCTCGCACTTGACCGGCATTTTCATGTATGGAACCCCTGAATGATAATAAGGAATTAATTTCAATTTCATTTATCTGTTTTAGGTCAACATTTTAGTTAATCCAATTTCCGGATGGGAAAAATATTTCTTAGAAGTGTTCGTGAGCATGCAGAAAGACACAGGAAATTAGGCTTATTGTGTTGAGTAATAACCTAATAATTTTGTTCCAGTGTCATCGAGCAGATGCTGCCCAGAGGCTGTCAAGCAGGAGCTGGCTGAGGCAGCAGGCGCCGAGACGGGGAGCCCCGGGGAGGCGCCGCGCCCTGGCCAGAGCTGCAGGGCACAGGCCGTGCCCAAATCGGATTTAGCTAGGCATCGTTTAATCCATAAAGGAGAGAAACGTCACCATTGTGATATTTGCAAGAAACAGTTTACACGAAAAGACGGGTTTGCTACGCATAAGTTAATCCATACAGGAGAGAAACCTCACCATTGTAATATTTGCAAGAAACAATTTTCTTCAAGATCTTCGTTAGCTAGGCATTTTTCAATCCATACAGGAGAGAAACCTCACCATTGCAATATTTGCAAGAAACAGTTTTTACGAAAATATTATTTAACTGCGCATCTGTTAATTCATACAAGAGAAAAACCTCACCATTGTAATATTTGCAAGAAACAGTTTTCAGTAAAATCTTATTTAGCTGCGCATCTGTTAACCCATACAAGAGAAAAACCTCGCCATTGTAATATTTGCAAGAAACAGTTTACAGATAGATCTTCTTTAGCTACGCATCGTTTAACCCATGGAGAGAAACCTTATCATTGCAATATTTGCAAGAAACAGTTTTCACGACGATCTCGTTTAGCTACGCATCGTTTAACCCATTCAGGAGAAAAACCTTACCATTGCAATATTTGCAAAAAACAGTTTTCAGAAAATTACCATTTAGCTAGGCATCGTTTAACCCATACAGGAGAGAAACCTCACCATTGTAATATTTGCAAGAAACAGTTTTCACTAAAAGGGAATTTAGCTACGCATCGTTTAATCCATACAAGAGAAAAACCTAACTTTCGGTCTAATCATTACTGTCTAAACTGTTAACATTACTTACATGGAGTTACGATTCGATTTCGATGTGGAGTGAACGTGTTATCGGTGCTCTTAGAATATTGCTAGTTAATCTTGCGCGAAAATACCCAGTAACCGCGCACTTCGAGTAATCGAGAGGCATCTCATAATTTCCCTCGCTCCATCAGCCGACACGAATAATCCCGAACATCGCCGATTACGGAGCCTCTAACGCTAAGGATTGCAAGGTACAAGAGATATTTTTCCCGCTCACATATCGTCATCGCATAAGTGTCATCTGTTTCTACCGGCATCACCATTTAAATATGACTCTGAACTGTGCATCTTGTTTGAAAAAACGACGGCGAACACTTCGCTTAAATGCTCACGATGCGGTGCATTGTATCATGACCTATGCATTGGTATATCCATGTAGGATGTAAATGGGTCCCATCTATCGAATTGGGCCTGTCCTGCGTGTTGCAGGAAGAAACCCAAAGGGGATAAGACACGTACACCAATTCGTATAGACAAAAGCCCAATAATTGATAATGTTACGAGGCGGAAACGCAATGTAGGAGATCAGTGTTCTCTGGCGCTGTCCCGAGAAGAACTAACGGATATCGTTCGCAAGGAGATACGGGAGGCTGTAAACGAAACCGTCACAGCCAGTATTCAGTCACGCATTAAGGCCCAATTTCGTGATTTCTACGCCAAACTATCGGAACTAGAGACCTCAATGACATTTATAAACGGGCAATTCGAAATTTTCAAAAATGAAGTTCCTCTTTCAAACCAACGTCCAGACGCTTGTTAAGGAGAATGTGCAGCTGAAGGCATCTTTTTCAGAACAAGCTAGTCGCCTTAACCCAGCTGGAGCAGCTTTCACGAGCGTGTAATTTGGAAATCCAGTGTGTTCCCGAGTCTTGATCTGAAAATGTTACGTCCCTCGTCCAGTAGCTAGGCGCTGTTATTGAGCACCCGGTGAAGGACTGACATTAACGCAGTGCACTCGTATTGCAAAGACCGACCCATCCAGCGCAAGACCTCGCTCTGTGCTTGTCAAATTTGCGAATTCTCGCCTTCGGAATGGGTTTCTGGATGCTAGCCGAAACTAAAATAAAAATCACCCAAATGACAGGCTTAGCTCGAGCCACCTTGGCATTTCCGCTGAGAATAAACCTGAAATTTATGTTACCGAGCATCTGACCAAGGAGGTCAAAGCGCTCCACATTGCAGCAAGAATGAGGGCCAGGGAACTCGGATACTCTTACGTCTGGGTCAGGGAAGGCAGGGTGTACAGACAGAAGGTGACAGATATATTATCGTAAAGACAATGGACGCATTAAAAAACTTACAGTAGGTTAAATAGGTTTTGGTGATATTCTTAGTGTTGGCACGAGTTTATTATTATTATTTACCGTCTCCAATGCATAAAACCCAATTAATTTGGAAAAACCCTAAGTGTTTTCCCTATATTGCATGACCAAAAAGTCAAAAATTACCCGCACGTTAGAATTGAATGGTCAAATGGAAATGGAATTCAAATTGATATAAAAAAAATAAAAATAAAAATATTTGGTTCCACAGTAGGGGTGCACATCACAATAAGGTTGGGATCTCCTAATAAGTATAGCAACACTTGTATCAGGAGAACCCGCTCTTCCAAAAACAATAGGTTTAACAAATGACCTAAAGTTAGACCATCGAGATTAAAGTTAGATTAAAATTAAGATTAATATTATAATTAATATAAACTAAAATTAAAACTAAACTTACGTGTACGCGTGTGCGTGTGTGCGCGCGTGTGTGTGTGTGTGTGTGATGACTTTTACGCTGTCAGGCGCAAAAAAGTGGCCTCACTACTGCAACGCGTGCGTGCCAGCGGCAACGGCATCCTGAGGATGTTCGCTGGACGCCTCGACTGTCCTATGACAAGGCACTGGATAGATATTGTTATTGGTAGGATTAAGTAGGGCTAGGAATAGGTTTAAATTATGTTCTAATAAATTACATAATTTAATTTAATTGAATAATTTAATAGTGACATGAAAATTGTAATTTTATAAATTTAAAGTGATAAATGAATGAATGTAATTTAATTTAACAACATAGATATTAAGGAATTAGAATAGAATAGGAAATAGAATTAGAAGCTTAAAGGTGTCGGTTGGTAGCCGACTGCACGCGGCAGCAGCCGACAGCACGTGCCGCGTGGCACGTGCAGTCATGAATTCGAACCCGACTGCAGTCAGCAACTGCAGACGGCATTCAGTTGGTTCCGAGTGTTCCGTGAAACAAGATGTCTGACGTGTTCGAGAATAGTGATCGCAATTTTTTATATCTTTTATTATAAGAGGAAGAAGATGATGATGACTTGTTTTTATTATACAGAAGAAGACGAAAAGCCACACGTCCTATGCTGAAATGCAGAGCAAGTGAATGAACTTATTCAGTACTGATCAATAAACATTTGAAAAGCGATATGAAATAATTCAGAGGGCATGTCTCTTGTGTTATATTAAGTTTGATCCGAAAAGGAATCGAGCCAAAGACGTGTCGTTGCTCCAGCGTCAGCGGCACTACTGATCTGCAGTCGGGCTTCAGTGTCGTCTGCCGCTCGGCGACGCGTCACTATCTACGTGCCGCTAGCTACGGAGGGAATTTCATAGAAATACATAGAAACCGGTAGTGCCGCGCGGCACGTGCTGTCTGCTGCTGCCGCGAGCAGTCGGCTACCAACGGACACCTTAAAGTTATAGGTATTTGACGTTTATTGTTCAAAGCAGGTCAAGGATATTTCAAATATGTTCAATAATTCACGAATGTTTTATTCAAAATATTGAGGCTGGAGATAGCAACCAACCAAAAAAGGGTTATAGGATCACTCGCGTGACTGTCTGTTCCTTTGCCATAGTTTGCTGTATCTCTTCGGTATCAAATTTTCCCTGCCTACTCGCCGAATCCATTCTCCTATCAAGTTTTCGTCTTTTGGAAATCTGAAAATATCGATATAATATATTCACAACACTGTCAAACTCATAATGCTACTAAATGTAAAAGTCACTTTGACACAAAATTAACTATTCGTGTATCGACTTTTTAATTTGGTAGTACTGGAGGTTCGTGTAGGGGTCCAATGGCGGGCCCATAGCAGTCAATTCAAATTTGACGTCAAACCTTTTGGCAACACGAAGGAAAACGAAAGAATACTTATAAGGACATCTCTTTCTAACTCGTTATGAATGCCTTAAATAGAAAAAGATCAAATATATGTCTTTGCTGTTTCTTATAGTCTGGTTTCTATGCAAGTACTTATTCTGTGAACCGAACATTCGCTTCTCATGCGTTACACGTTGCCACGGTGGTTTCACTTCAAATTTTAGTTTAAAAAAGCTGAGGCAGTGGCCCATGGGCCACAGCAGGGCTGGTATTGGTATGTGTGATTATTGGTCCTTGATATTATAGGTATGGTAATAGATGGTCCTTATAGTAGTTACGGGAATTTGCGTTAGATGGCGTTGTGCCGTTGAATAGAGTGATATCTCTATCCTCCTATATATAATGTACTCTTTGCACGTTTGCAAGCTGTGAAAGCGATGATTCTGGCGGGAAACTGAAATAAAGGCGTCTTGTAAATTTTTTTCAAAAGTTTTAAAAAAAAGCTGAGGCAGTGGCCCATGGGCCACAGCGGGGCTGGTATTGGTATGTGTGATTATTGGTCCTTGATATTATAGGTATGGTAATAGATGGTCCTTATAGTAGTTACGGGAATTTGCGTTAGATGGCGTTGTGCCGTTGAATAGAGTGATATCTCTATCCTCCTATATATAATGTACTCTTTGCACGTTTGCAAGCTGTGAAAGCGATGATTCTGGCGGGAAACTGAAATAAAGGCGTCTTGTAAATTTTTTTCAAAAGTTTTAAAATTAGATATTTTAACTTTTTCTCACCGAAACTGCAATAAAACAACTTTAAAGGATACGGTCTTCCTAAAAAATTGATGGAAACGAGGGGGGCGGGGATAACCCGCCCAACTCCAACAAGCGCTCTCGGGCCGAGGGCGGCGGGACTGATGCGGACTGCGGAAGCGGCGGCGGTGAGCGTGAACTATACTTACCGTACTATAAACCTAATTATAAAAGACTTTACCCTGAAAACTCCACGAAAACAGAATTTAAAGTGTTTGTTGAGCACATTAATTACAAAGAGCGACTTGGGAACAAGAGTCCCATATATCTTAACCACATATTTACTATGGACGTTAAAGGTGTGATGGCTATTCAACGGCTAAATGCTAATAAAATTGCAGTCATATTCAAACAATACAATACGGCTAATAATTTTCTAAATAACACTACATTCTTAGAAAAACATAGTATGAAGGCATATATACCAGCGACACAAATAGAGAAAACAGGAATAATTCGATTTGTTCCGGCAAACATATCAAATAAGGAACTATACTCAAAACTAACTTCGATTTATGAAATTATATCAATAAGACGCTTTACGAAAAAAGTTGGACAGGAGCGACTCCCTCTACAGACAGTCAGCATTACTTTTTTGTCTAATGTATTGCCAGATAACATACAGTATGATCTATTTTCTTACCGGGTGTTCGAATAAATCCCACCACTACAACAATGTGTGATGTCCTCTGCTCAGGTGTCTTCCATTAAATACTCCAGGTTACTGCTCAATCATATATTTGGTAATCTTACACCTTATCTTTAAACAATCTAATTACTATCCGACCAATCTTGCTTGTTCGTTCCAACAACTCTCTCTAATCTACTTAGCGTCCCTAAAAACCCGCCAAAAACAGGGAAGGGTCAGTTTTACTAAATATAAACACTCGCTCGTGATTGGCTGTTCGATACTGTCAAGCAGCAACATCCAATCACGAGTTAGCGGCAAAAGCAACACCCAATGAAAAACCATCACGGCCTGACACCAAAAACAGACTGTACTAAAACAGTTGCCAGATATAATAATCGTTATGGTGGCAGTACATTCGGCAATGCCTGCCGAACACCTATCGTTCATCTCTTTCATTTGACATACTGAATGAAAGAGATGCAACTAAAATGCCCGACAACCATCGGCCAAGTGGAATGATTCCATTACAAATGCTTCAAATGCTTTAAGTTTAATCACTCTGCTAAGATCTGCAACGGCAAACCAAAGTGTTCCATCTGCTCAGGTGAACATTTATATAAAGAATGTGATAAGCCAATGACTTCTGTTGCGCTTATTGCAGCGGTCCCCATTTAGCCATATCTAGATTATGTCCAGTAAAAATGTCAAAGTTACTAGAAAAGAAAAATAAAATTACTTATGCAAGTGTAGCACAGACCAAGAAAACCGAAATTGAATACCCACCACTGCCATTACCCAAACACAACCGGAATGCGACTGTAAATACTTCTGTAAATAATCCTGTAAATAAAATTGTAAATAGTCCTGTAAATAAAATTGTAAATAAGCCTGCCAAGCCTGCGCCTCAGGTCACAAACGCCGATGTCCAACCCATGGACATCAAAGCCCAGATTATATGTAACAGCGAAGTACTAATGGCCCTAGTACAAACGTTGGTAGAACTGGGTAATAAAACTGACCCTACCCCTATCACTACATCAACAATTAAAGATATGTTAGTAAAAAATCTGTCTCCATAATGGACTCAAGTCCCACTAGAACATCCAACTTACGCATTGCACAGTTTAACATTCAAAGCGCAAATAGCAAAAAGCTCCTGTTAATAAAGTTCTTAAAAGAGAAGAACATTAGTGTCTGCTTACTTAATGAAACCTGGTTCAAAGAACATCACAATTTTAGAATCCCTGGTTATAATCTTCATTATAAAAATTCCAAGAATGCTCACAATGGTGTAGCAATATTAGTTAAACCAGACTTAAAATATAATATTTTGAACACACCCTTCTATGAGGACATTCAAACAGTTGCTATATCTTTATCTACCGATCATGGTAACTTAACTTTAGTTTGTGTATATTGTTCTCCTTCCAGTGGGCACATAAGAATGAATAGACTGCGCAATGTTATTAGAGACCTTTATAAACCTATTTTTATTTGTGGAGACTTTAATGCTCATCATATTGCATTTGGTTGTTTGTCAACTAAGGGTCGAGGTCAAGATTTATATGATATAATAGATGAATGTGATTTATGTATATTAAATGATGGCACCTTCACAACAGTAAACAACCCTAGAGCTAATCCTTCAGCTATCGATGTAAGCTTTGTTAGTGCATGTTTAGCTTCATTATGTCAATGGTCTGTACATGACGACTCTATGGGAAGTTACCATTATCCCACTATAACTGAAATTACACTTTTCATTGAAAAATACCAAATTGATCCCCCCGTTGAGAAATATTTATACAAAAGAGCTGACTGGCAAAAGTACTATGAACTTTCTGAAAGTGTATTCAGTGAGTTCGAGTTAAATGTTGAAGACCCACTAGCTTCATATACAGAATTCTGTTCTAGCCTCGATTCTCTTAGGCAGACAGTAATTCCTAAATTCAAAAAATCTACTCATTTTGCTAGTAGACCTCCAGCTCCTTGGTGGGACGAGGTCTGTGAGCAAAGTGTTGTGAATTCTTATAATGCACTAAAGTTGTACAGAAATGTATCTTCAATGGAGATATACATTAACTATAAAAAACTAGACACTTTAAAAAAAAGAACTATATCAGAGCAAAAGAAAGCTGGTTGGAATAACTTGTGTAATTCATTTAACAGAACTACCCCTATAGCTAAGATTTGGAATATGATTAAAATGTTCAAAGGCATTAAATCTAGAGGAAGATCTTACAAAGATGAGTTTATTTTCCCTTTTTTAGATAAACTGTCAGACAATAGCAATTTAATAGATCCAAGTAACTTAAAGAACTATTTTAACATAAATAATAATAACAATGACTTAAAGTTTTTATTAGATCCCTTTACATGGAATGAATTTGTAACAAGTTTGCAGTCTAGACGTGATACTAGTCCAGGGTTAGATGACTTTCCATACATACTTATCAAAAAGCTTCATACTTCTATTCAAAAATTATTTCTTGAGATTCTTAATGCTTTATGGCATAATCAAGTGATACCGGAATCATGGAAAACACAATGTGTCATCCCAATACTTAAATCAGATAAACCACCAGAGCAGGCCAGTTCTTATCGCCCCATATCTTTATCTTCATGTCTTGGTAAATTATTTGAAAATATGATAAAAAACAGATTGGACTGGTTTGTAGAGGCTAATGGTATCATCCCACATGTACAATATGGCTTTCGTCGAGGGCGTAGTTGCGCTGATAGTTTCATCTCCTTGATCTCTGATCTGAAAAATGCAAATAATTCAAAGTCAGAAACAGTTTGTGTATTTCTAGATGTCCAGGGCGCTTTCGATAATGTTGATCCAGGCATCCTGGTCAAGATTTTATCTGACTTAGGTATTCCTGGCAAATTATGTCAGTGGATATATAATTTTTTAACTAATAGAACACTATATGTTAAACATAACAATATTTTACATGGGCCAAGAATAACATCAAAAGGCACAATGCAAGGTGCCACACTATCACCATTACTATACAATTTATATACTTGTGAAATATGTAAATAATAATGATGTAAATATCTTACAATTTGCTGATGACATTGTCTTGTATAGCACCAATCAAAATTTGCAAGTTGCCATGAATAATATAAATTTAGCCTTAAATCAGCTCTATCTTTACTATAGTGCTAAATTAAATTTAAAAATTAATGCTTCAAAAAGTAATTTAATGATCTTTGGCCATGATGATCCATCTCAGGATATAGTTTATTGTGGTGACACAATTAATAGGGTAAGATCAAAGAAATTTTTAGGTGTTATCCTAGATCAAAAATTATCTTTTGAGGAACATGTCAAATATGTTTCCAAGAATGCATTAAAAGCTATAAATATAATTAGATGTCTTGCTGGTGTGTCGTGGGGTGCAGACCCAAAAATATTATCTATTTTATATAAAGCCATTGTCAGGAGCCATTTTGATTATAGTGCCATGGCATATATGAACAGCCAACATACTGATATTTTACAGAACAAAGCTTTGAGAATAATTTCTGGTGCAATGTGCTCAACTCCCATTAGGGCCATGGAAGTTGAGACTAAAATTATGCCACTTATTTTGAGACGTCTTATGCTTGCTGAAAGATATTGCCTCAAACTTTTATATTCAAATAACACTAAAATTATCAATAAAATTCTACCTTGAAGGATAAGTGTCTCTGGATCTTTGGCAACTGGAGAGGGTCTCTTAATTGGTAATTCTCCCATGTTGTTCCACATATTCCTGGAAATTGAAAATAATTGTACAAAAATTAAAAAGCAGTGCCCATGGCCATGTTATACATTCCATTACAAAAGCATAATGCATCCAATTAAAGTGATCAACTCTATTAATAACAATTCTGAAATGTTACAATTTGTTTTTGAAAATAACTACTATACACTTTACACAGATGACAGTAAAGGGGAGCATTATGTACGCTGTGCTGTACATGACCCCCAAGTACATTTCTCTCAAAGCTTTGTTTTGGAAAATGTATGTACAATATTTACTGCAGAAGCTTATGCAGTATATCAGGCTCTTAAGCGAATTAACAATGTAAATAACTGAAAAACTTTTTAATTATTACTGATTCATTAAGTTTAATTCAAGGTTTAGATAACCTAAAAATTAATTTTAAAACTAATTTTATCTTGTATGTAATAAAGCATTAGTATACGAAAACAATCTAAAAGGAATAGACATTTCTTTTATGTGGGTTCCCTCCCATAGAGGAATTACTGGAAATGAAATGGCAGATAAAGCTGCATATGACGGAATTAACACACTTGATGTTTCGAATGCAATGTATATACCTATGACGGATTACTTATATTCTATAAAATTATCTTTGAAAACGTTATTGGAAGAAATGTGGAAGAAGGACCAGGTGATTAAAGGACGTTGGTATGGAAGCATACAAGAAATCTTACCTGTGAAGCCATGGTATGATGCGGGAGTTCTGTGACAAGAGTGTTGGTTGCTGCACGTGTCGATTATTTTGTCGCGTTTTTTAGTGCCTCAGTGGTGTTGAAGAGCTCGGGGGAGTGGTCAGCGCGAGCGGCGGCCGACACTCTTGCCTCTGATCTCGGAGAATATAACACTCTAAATGTTTGAATAACATTTTCAAGAACCGATCACATGTAATCTCAAACTTTGACATTGGCAGAATTGTCCTCATGGACAGAAGCCATTTTAACAAAAAATTGAATTGAATTGATGGTATGATGCCCTACAAAACACCAGCCGCCGTGACTTTATTACCACAATAAATAGACTGCGTTATGGACATAATACTGCACCATTACACCTAGCTAGACTTGGAATAATTCCAAGTAGTATTTGCTCATTCTGTGGAGAAAACGATGCAACCGTTGAACATTTTGTGTTTAAAACCCCTTCTAGACGGTTGGCCCAACCACCCGACCGTCTAGAAGGGGTTTAAATGTCAAAATTTCCTTCTTGACAGGTTAGTGCTTGCATGTGATCTTAGTGTGAAGTGTTACAAAATTACGTTGATTTTTCTTCCCGCCCGCCGTCGCTTCAACAATTATTGAAAGACATTAATACATACAAACCTCTTTATAAATTCATAAAAAACACAGTGCAGACTATCTAATAAAAAGAAGAGGAGAAAAAACTTGTGAAGTGTAATATAATACCATCCAATAAAGACGTGGCTTAAAAGTCTCTGCAACCAGGCCATAAAATCCAAAAAAAAAAATGTAAATCTTTGCGCAGGTGTCACATTTGGACCGACACTCAGCCGTTCATATTGTCATAATAATCGCAATATTTGTAGTTAATTTTGTTTGTAGCCATATAACAAATAATTGTCGCTTACTGTAATATGACGCAAGTCTTTTGTTACTTTTGATTACACGTAAATGTTTGTGTACCTAGTGTGAAGTAGCCGGCACTATGAGTGTTTCGGACAAGTCGGACAACAGCGGCGTCTCGCCAGCGACCGTGCGCGTGAAGGAGGAGCGGGAGTGGGACGGCGCAGACGACGCGGCGGGCTTGTACGCCGAACACGAGGTCAAGGACGAGCTCGTGCTGGGCCCGGAGCAGCTGCAGCCGCAGGACATCGCCTACGCGTTGCATGGTGAGCTGTGCTGCCATACTACACCGCTATGAGCTTTCGTACGGTAACGTGACTGCAGATTAGAGTAAATTCACTCCATATTATCAACATGTTCGTGTCAAGAGAGCCCACATGTGGCCATTTACTGAATGAATATTTTTGTATTTTGAATAGGAATTTTGTAAAGATTTTGCAGAAAGTGTTTTTTTTTATTTATACCACAATGGTGGCAAATAAGCATATGGCCTGCGGTAACCGTAGCCTATAGACACCTGAACACCAGAAGTATCACATGCGTGTTGTCAACCCTTTAAAAACCTATTTAACTACAGTATGGAGTAATTCTTGAATAACTTCATACTGTAGTCCTCTAGGAGAACTTCGACAGGGAGCTCATTCCACAATCTGAGTGTTCGCGGGAGGTTGTTCCTTTGTAATCGTTCTGTGAGTGACCATTTGGGTTCCAATGTCTGAGGATGAAGCCCCCGCCGATGGCGAGCGGTACGATGGTAGAAGGTGGCTGTTGACATCATGTCGAACAACTCCTCGAAACACAACCTATTGTACAATTGGTAGAAAATGCATAAGGAGGCAAAGTCTCTCCTTAGATTTAGAGGCTCGATATTGCTTGTGAGTTTGGGATTGTCAATGATTCTCACAGAACGTCTTTAAACCCAGTCAAAAGGCCCAAGCTGGTATCCAGGTGCTCCTGCCCAGAGATGACAGCAGTACTCCATATGGGGCCGGACTTGCGACTTATACAGCAGCAGTCTTTGCCCCGACGTTAAGTACCACTTCGCTCTATTCGTCTCCAGTACTGTCGTCCTCATGGCAATGAATGCCGTCAATAGGCAGCATCAGCATGTCATTGATATGTAGCAAGAACAGTGTTGGAGATAGTACGGAGTCTTGCGGGACGCCAGCGTTTATGTCCATGCTTTCGGAGTAACTGCCATCTACTACAGTTTTAATGTGTCTGCCGGCTATATTCAGATCCATAACTAGTGATGTGCCGGCGAGAACGTTCTCGCTCTCGAGAATGCCTTCTCCTGAGAATTCTCACATTTTCTCGAGAACGTTCTTAAGAACGGAAATTTGCGCGAAAGTATTTAATATCTTCACAAACACAGTTTTTTTTTTGCTTCTATATTTTCGTATATGTAATTAATGGATACTAGTTAGGCATTTAAACTAAACAGAATATTTTATTTGCAACATTCTCTACACTCTCGAGAATTTCTCGAGAATATTCTCTGACATATTCTTGTTGAGAAGCTTCTGGAGAATTCTTCAAACCAAGCATGTCCGAAAAAGTATTTGAGTGAGATTTAGGACATGTTTGATTTTTTGGCTCAATGTTTTGGTAATGTAATTAATAAATGTTATAAATTTCACTTTTCTTTTTTTGTATAAGAGAGGGAGGCAAAGGAGCATGCACTTGATCTCAACAGAATATCTCGATAAAATATAAAAGAAAAATTATCTAATACCCCAAGAAAATCCTGGACATTATCTCAGCTATATTTCGTACTGCTAAAAAAAATGAATTATAAATAAATCGTGCTGAAATCATATAAAATAATAACTCTATGCCTAATGTTTTTTATGTTAACTATTTTACTTAAAACGAATTATTATAAAGTAAATTATTGTAAAGTATTAGTAAGTAAATAAACACTAATTACAAAATTGATTAATAATCGTTTTAAATATTTAAAGTCACTAGTAGTTTATAAGACACGTAAATAATCCATTCAAGAAGGAGAACAGCTACCTATATTTAAGACAGCATGTTCAGTTCACCGGGGCGCACAGCTCAGCTCAGGTAATTTTTTTAAAACAAAATAAGCCTTTAGCCCTTTTTATCTTATCTGCAGCGATGAGAAAGTTTGTCTCTGTTACAAGTATTTATCTCTCTCTCTCTAACTACCTTGGAAGGTTGAAAGTATGAAAGAGCACTTTTTTTAACTGGACGCGTTAGTATTCTCAGTATCGACTGAGTAATTAATCACTACGTTTTAAGAGACGGCACTCTGAAGTTAGCCTTGCTTGAGCTAAACTTTTTTTATTTTTTGTCGATTGTCATATTACCAACCAAATCACTAGGTGTGATACCAACATTAGCAACTGAAACAGTCATCATCATCATCATCAGCCGCAAGACGTCCACTGCTGGACAAAGGCCTTCCCCAAGGTTTTCCACAACTATCGGTCCTCTGCTGCTGTCATCCAGCGGTTTCCCGCGATCTTTATCAGATCGTCGGTCCACCTTGTGGAAGGCCTGCCGACACTCCGTCTCCCGGTTCGCGGTCACCACTCTAGAACCTTTCCGCTCCAACGGCCATCGGTTCTACGAGCGATGTGCCCCGCCCACTGCCACTTAAGGTTTGCTATTCGGTGAGCTATATCAGTTACTTTAGTTCTCCTGCGGATCTCCTCATTCCTGATTCGATCTCGCAAGGAGACACCTAGCATAGCTCTTTCCATCGCCCTTTGAGTGACCTTGAGCCTTCTTATGAGGCCCATTGTAAGCGACCATGTCTCAGATCCGTATGTCATCACTGGCAACACACACTGATCAAAGACTTTTGTTTTGAGGCACTGTGGTATTTGAGACGAGAAGATAGTGCGTAGCTTACCGAACGCTGCCCAGCCGAGTTGGATTCGACGATTGACCTCTTTCTCGAAGTTGGACTTACCTAACTGGATTTTTTGTCCTAGGTATACATAGTCGTCAACAACTTCGAGAGTAGAGTCTCCAACTTTGAAAGGAGTGGGTACGACATGGACATTTGACATGATTTTCGTCTTGTCCATGTTCATTTTAAGACCCACTTGTTGAGAGAGACTACTGAGGCCATCGAGCATTGTACCGAGGTCCTCCAGGGTCTCAGCCATGATGACAATATCGTCGGCGAATCGAAGGTGAGTGATGTATTCGCCATTTATGATGATGCCAAAACCCTCCCAGTCCAGAAGCTTGAAAGCGTCTTCCAATGCAGCAGTAAACAGTTTTGGAGATATTACATCTCCCTGTCTCACTCCTCGCTGCAATTGGATAGGCTTCGAGTTCCGGTCCTGAAGGCGAACTGACATAGTAGCGTTTCTATACAAACACTTTAACACCTCGATGTATCGATAGTCGATTTGGCACCGCTGAAGAGACTGCAGTACAGCCCATGTTTCAATCGAATCGAAGGCTTTCTCATAGTCCACGAACGCTAAGCATAGTGGCTGGTTATACTCCTCGGTCTTCTGTATAACCTGCCGCAGCGTGTGGATGTGGTCTATGGTGCTAAAGCCTTTTCGGAAACCGGCTTGTTCGGTAGGCTGGAAGTCGTCAAACCTGCGTGCGAGACGATTCGTAATGACTCTGGAGAACAGCTTGTAGACATGACTCAGGAGCGTGATGGGTCTATAATTCTTCAGCTGGGTATTATCACCCTTTTTGAAGAAAAGAACCACCACGCCCCTGTGCCATTGTCACGTTGTGTTTTTATCATTTACTCAAACAAACCCAATCTTTGAGACATGGCAATAATTTGTAGTATTTTCTAGGGCTGGTAACTGAATGACGTTTCGTTCTGGTTTTGCTTTAGGGTTGACGTTAGGGTAATAAAATTAACTTGAGTTCCATTGGATAAAACTTATTTAAATAGATATTGAGAAGTAGGTATATGCTGAAATAGTTTTGAATGAATTTCGGTTTCAGGAATAACAAGTAAAGGGTTTCGGCGATAATTGCATTGAATCATTATTAGGTGTCGATCAAAAATTACATTTGGAAATTAAGTCATTTCAGGGTACATTTTAGGGTAAATATTAGGGTAAATTTCTTCATCCGAGGGTGCTCCTGTCGTAGCTTCCGGCCACCATAGCAGTCAAAAAGCTTATATCTAGGGCTCCGTGATGAGTGCATGAAGGAGCTTGAATTATCTTGTGCGGGACGGAGGTCCATGTCTGGATGGACATCTCCAGTGGCTGATTTGGTTAAGGAGCAGCCGATTTAAGTTATATTTTGTGGCAGTAACAAAATCGTAAGTAAAGATTTCCTCGGGAAATGCAAGTGCATCATCTCAGTTTAGTTTCTTAACCTCGTGGTTAAATTTCAGCTCTTCAAGAGGTTTTACATGCCGGGATGGAGGGAAAGACAGCGTTTGAGATAATCTCTATTGGATGGTCTCCGGTAAGGATCCTTTAATCATCTTTGCTCTGCTCTCCGCTTAATTTCTGCCATGTGCATATTCTGATCGAAGTAATTTGTTTCTTTCCAGCTGAATGGGATTATTTTTGATTATTAGATTTTGATTAGATTTTGATTTTGATTTCTATTTCGATTTCCATTTTCTGTAAAATTAAGTTGATTTCTATAAAATCTAAATAATTCAGTTAAAGTAAATTCAATTCAAAGAATGAATTAATAAACCAATTTTAAGAAATTCATAATGCAATAGTTAATCAACTTGAGCTGCACACCTTGTGGACTTTGCAAGTTTAGTTATCTTTAGGGCTCTCATGTTTAGCTTCCTTTCTTCTGAGCTCTGAAAGAAATAAGCACATGTTTAGTATATCTCATTTTGTGCACCAGAGATTTAGATTTTTGTGTAATTTAGTATTGCGGGCTAGGTACCTTTTACCATTTTGTGTAGCAAGTCCATGACAATTAGCCTTCTGCTTCAAACTTCTTAAAGCTCAACAATTTTCAATACATCATTGTGCTTGCGCCGCCTGAACATACCCTTCACGTGCTTCCTGTGTGGCTTGCGATTGGAGCTTGCATAGAGCCAACGCCCGGAGCTTCGCGTTTCGACTCACACTGTCATGATCCAGTCTGCAGCCGGACAGCCTTTGCGGGAAGGTTTCTACAGAGCGAGGTCGGTTATATAATTTCTTATTAATTAGGGAAGTAGGATTTCAATTAATCTCCTTGAGATTCACATGTAGGGAAGTAGGATTTAAATTAAATATTGGAATTGATGGCATTAGGTTCTTAGGGACTAACCAACTTAGAATAAATAATTGTGAACCTATAATAAGAACCATAGGATATTAAGCACGACCCATGCTTTCACTGAGCTAACTAATTTATGAATTTCACATGTCTGGTCGTTTTGACTAAGTAATGGTTTGCAATTACTCTTGAATGTAAAACAGAAACTACCTATAGGAATAAATATTGTGTTCAACTTACTAACTTGTTTCCTTCAGCTCCATAAAATAGACCCATTCTCTATCCAAAGGTTACGCCAGACATATTATTTCAGGTATTTAGTATTGTAATAATTTGTGGTTTATTACACGTTTTGTATTTCGTTTACGACTTGTTTCTTCGTTCTTGCCGGGCACGGGAAGCAAACGTCGCACCATGCTTGTGGCGTTTTACCCTGGGCTATGACGGAATCAAATAGCTTCTGAAGAGCTTTTAAAACCGGTAATCCACCTGCTTTCAGAAGCTCAGTCGTAATTCCGTCATCACCCGGCGCCTTGCTGTTCTTAAGCTGTTTTAGAGCCACTCTAATCTCGTACAGGCTAACGTCCGGGATGTCTTGGGTGTAGTGTCGGGACAACCCAGCTCTTGGGTCTTCTGCTAGGTTGCTGACAGGTAGGCGTGTTGTCGTGTACAGCTGTCCGTAGAACTTCTCTATTTCTTCCAAAAGCTCAGACTTCGACGATATGATCCTGCCGTCATCGGTCTTCAGCCTCATCAGCTGGCTCTGCCCAATAGACAAATCTCTTTTAAACACTTTAGAGCCCCTGTTTTGCTCAATAGCCTCTTCAATACTATTGGTATTGAATCGGCGTATGTCGCGAGTCAGGGACTTAGAGATCTGTCTATTGAGCCGCCTATACTGAGAAGCATCTTGTGATGACTGCAGAAGCATGACACGTCTTCTCTCCATTAGCTCTTTGCTCTCTACTCTTTATAGTTAAAATATTGATTTGTTATTATTGCTATTCAAAAATACTGTTGATTTTTATAAATTACCAAAGTGATTAGATATTGTTACATGATTATACTAATTAAGCGGTATTGACTTCGTGCAATTAATACAAAAATTATATTCACCACATTGTATTGATGATTTATTAGTCACAAAATATATAAGCTATGTTTTAAGTTAATCATTATTTTAAGTGTATACCTATTTTCTCAAGTAGATTGTTTTTTTTTTTATTAAAATAATTTATATAATACACATAACTGTTTTTTTGCTTTATTTCACTTTAAATGGAACGAATTATAGAAAAGAACCTTTCCAAAGAACATTCTCGAGAAGTTTCTCGAGAAATTCTCGAGAATATCGAGAATCTTGCTCATAGAATATCCCGTTAAGATAAAATGCCTTAGGAACAACGATAAATCACAAATTAAGTAAGTTTATGGTTTAAAAAAAGTCAATATTAAGAAAAAGGGGCACTTTCTCATAAATTTCCGGTAAAGAGAACGTTCTCGAGAAGTATCTCGTGATATTCTCTTGTTTCCGAAACTTCTCGAGAACGGCCCATCACTACCATAACATCAAATTATAATTGGGGATCTCCTAAAAAAAAACTACTTGTTTTTATTTTTTTATTCGAAAGAATAGACTATTATAAGCAAATAAAAAAAAAAACAGATTTTTTGGTTGCGTCATATAATTATAAAAAATAAAAACAGTTTATTAAATCTGGGACGGATTAAAATGGACACTAACCTTAGTCCGTCACATAATTAAAAAAACAGTGACAGATGTGCCATTGACACAAAGAGTAAAGTAACTATAGAGGAAAAGAGTGGCAACTCTATGGCCAAACTTGCATGTATGACAAGTGCTGCCACCTAGAGAGCTGTGGTTGAACTAAAGCTATACTATATATATATATATATATATATACATGTGTCGTAGAGTTTACCTACCACCGAAACATTATATTGAGACTCTCCATAGAACCATTTCATAATAAAGTGACAAACATTTTGCGCCTCTCAGTATGTCAATTTATTATGACGCGGTTCTATGGTGTCACAATAACAAAGTATTCAGCAATACATTTTAATATTGAGAGAACTCGGAGAAACGCATTTCCGCACAAACAACGCTCCACTGACTGACATTGGATTGACACATGTTTGACAGTTGACGTTTTGTATTTTCATCAACACTCCAGAGGTCGCTGCCGTCAATGAAAATGGTAACCATTCTAAGTGTGCCCCCCTGCATTGACAGCTACTTTGACATGAAATAAACAACATAACCTTCGCTTGTGATTTTATTCCCGCGTCTTTCTCTAAGTTTTCGGTATTTTCTCTGGATTTATTTAATTTTTTGACTGCTTACCCACGATAATAACTACGACGGTAACTCTTGCTTTGTACCCTGAACCTAACCTTGATAGCTGCTACGACGACTTGGAACTGATACTGGAATTTGAAAACTGCAAAATATGAATAGAACCACATATTTTGCTTTTAAGGTCATCACGGCAGTCTTATGTAGAGAGTGCAGTTGGCTATGTTGAGGTGAAAAGAACTGGAAGTTTATGTGATGTACGAGCAAAAATCAGGCATAAAAAATTCACAAGCGAAGGTTATGTTGTTTATTTCATGACAAGGTAGCTGTTAATGGCACATCTGTCACTTTTTTTTTTAATTATGTGACGGACTAAGGTTAGTGTCCATCTTAGTCCGTCCCAGATTTAATAAATTGTTTTTATTTTTTATAATTATATGACGCAACCAAAAAATCTGATATTTTTTTCATTTGCTTATAAATGTCTATTCTTTCGAATAAAAAAATAAAAACAAGTAGTTTTTTTTAGGCGATCCCCAATTCTTTACTTTTATATACTGGCATCTTTTCATCCCTTTCATGTTTAACGTCCTTCCTTGCCTTTAATTTTTGCTTATTTGTGTATGTCCTATGTTGTCTGTGTCTTTCATAATAATATGGTTATTTGTTTTAGGTATCTGTCCGAACTTCCCACAACCTGTTAAAAATCTTCTTACCCAAACATTCTATGATCATGTCCGATGTAAATACATCTCACGCAAGATGTGAAAGCCATTATATTAAAGAAAAAAACTGAATCTAAATGTGGGCGGGTCGCTATCCTACAAATCTATCTGTTTGTTACAATAATTTTGCCATTTCTGATATTAATGTACAAAGTACAAGCTGTATAGTATAATATGACCAATTTGATACCCACGGAATCATTAATATTTATTTTATTCCTTTATTTATGTTAGTTATAAAATAGGGGGTAGGTTTAAGCCGACGGGAACTCGCCGTGTGGTGCTGCCCGCTTTAGCCAATCTAGATTATAGCTCTGAATAATACTATCGTGTTTTACTTGCTCCGCCCTTCTCCTAAAGAATTGACAATTTAAAAGAACACACAGTCACTTACATAACGCTGATTCGTGAAAACAATAATGTGATACATTGACAAACAGTGTTAAAGGAAGACATAATAAAAATGTGGGTCCATATTGGCTAACCAAAAAATTTGTAATCCGAATTAATATATAAGTCAATGTCCGAATGTATAGTTATTTATAATCATTGCAAGTCCTAAAGTGAATCTTACTGAAAGCGTTCTGACTTTAGGATTTTTTTTAAAACAAACCTAACCTAACCGAACCCTATTTACAGATATTTTAAAAATCCTGAAACAATTATGGTTTCAGCTAAAAATACTTTAGGACTGCGATGATTATGAGTAACAATACATTCGGACTACAAATTGTTATGTGAACTTTGGCCCACCGTAAAAATGTAATACATTAACCTCCTTACTGAATTTTATAAAATATTGACTAAAGCTACAATTCTGTCAAAATTAAACTAGGTACCTATACAAAAATGTTGGAAGAAAAATGGGAAAGTATTAAATAAAATATTTTTCTTCTCCTTTTTCATGCATAGAACCCCCCTGAAAAATAATAAGAAATTAATTTCTATTTCAATTACCCGTTTTGGGTTAACATTTTACAAAATCTAATTTCCAGGTCCTTCTCCAAAATGGAGAAGGACGGTAAGGCTTGAAAGAGTCGAATAGAAAAAACCAGTCAAAAGAAGAAAACCGGTCAAGTGCGAATTAGACTCGCGCACCGAGGGTTCCGTATTTAAGTCTGTACATCAAAAATATACCTTTATATGTACTTTAATTCGTATGCAACAAGGTCTATTTTGAGTTGCCTAAATTTACCACAAATTTTTAAAGTTTCTTAGTTATTTCTCAAAAACTGTAAATTTTTAACACTTCATAATTCTCCCGTAAAATATAAATAATTAGCTATACGTCAGGAACTTTTCAGATTTTTTGGTTCATAAACTTCGGAGATAAGGGGGGAACGGTATTTTTTTGTGCATTTTTGGCTATATATCAAAAAAGTACGTCATGGAATATTATAAAAAGAATTGTTTTGAAATGTGCAGATTAAGCCCTTTCAGGTGACACCCCATTTGCTATGATCAAACCACTTTAATTTTTAACCCCTCTCTTTTAGACCCTATTTGATTTCATTTTATTTATACAGGGTGTTTTTTTATTCGTCTAAAAATTTTTGGGGGTTAAATCATCATCATTTTGGCTAGTCAGCTGACGATGTTTTGTATGGGAGAGTCAAATTTTTTTTCGCGATTTCGCGTTTGGTCCCACAGTGAAAGTTGGTCAGTATGACTTACTGACTTAACCCCCAAATTTTTTTAGACGAATAAAAAAACACCCAGTATATTTAGTTTCCAGGTATATAACTTATTTCTTAGAAGTGTGAGACATTGCAGACGAAGACAAAGTAAATTAAGAAAATTAGGCTTATTGTAGCGATCAATAACCTAATAATTTTGTTTCAGCTCCAGTATCATCAAGCAGAGGCTGCCCAGAGGCTGTCACGCAGGAGTTGGCTGAGGCAGGAGGCGCTGAGAGTCCCGGGGAGGCGCCGCGCCCTGGCCAGAGCCGCAGGGAACGGGCCATGCTCAGGACTTGCTTCGTCAGACTTGAGCGCATCCTTGTCGATAAGAGGATGCATCCTTGTGAGACTTGCTTGTACGCCGAACATGAGGTCAAGGATGAGCTCGTGCTGGGCCCGGAGCAGCTGCAGCCGCAGGACATCGCCTACGCGTTGCATGGTGAGCTGCGCTGTCATTTCTTTGTTGTGTATTCTCTACCTGTTAACCCTTTAAAGCCCAAATTAAATTAGATAAATAAATAACAAGGGACAATGTCACACTAGATCATCCCAAACTAAGCTCTAGGCTTGTACTATGGGCACTGATAAACATACCTATATAGTGAAATACATTGAAACATCCACGGCGGAGGAATAAATTCTTGCACTCATCATAAAAATATTTGCCTATACTGGGATTCTAACACGGGACCGCTAGCTTTGTAGAGTCGCTAACAACTAGGCCAATTGCGTTGTCAAACTTGCTATTAACTTTTGAACTCTGCCTGTACAGTCGCCATCATATATATTGCAGCAAACAAGGTGGTCACAAATATCTGAACACGACTCTATTGTCAAGGCGTTAGAGTGCATGTTCAGATATTTTTGACCACTCTGATATGTACAGATATGATGGCGAACTGTACTCGGACACTTCTTTTGTGAGTGCGGTTTGTGGGAGGGTGCTTCAAACCACAGAATTAGTAGTAGAAGAGTTTTTGTCTATGGCAGACATCGCGCATGCGAGAGTAAGAAAAAGCAAGATTTTTTTTTCTCCTTTTTAGGGTTGCGTACCAAATTGGTAAGTAAGGAACCCTTATAGTGATACTGGTGTCTGTCTTTTTCTCAGCAACTACTGAAGCTATCAAATTCAAGTTCGGCATAGTTGTAACTTATTTCTTACAAGTTTATTGTGCGTGAGATTTTGCAGAAAATGACAAAGTAAACTAAGTATATTAGGCTTATTGGGTTGATCAGAAACCTAATAATTTTGTTTCAGCTCAATTGTCATCAAGCAGAGGCTGCCCAAAGGCTGTCGAACAGGAGCTGGCTGAGGCAGCAGCCGCCGAGACGGGAAGCCCCGGGGAGGCGCTGCGCCCCGGCCAGAGCTGCAGGGAACAGGCCGTGCCCAGGACTTGCTCCGTCAGACTTGAGCGCGTCCCTGTCGATAACAAGCTGCATCCTTGCGGGACTTGTTTTAAAATGTTTTTACACAAAACCAGCCTTATGACTCATATTTGTATTTGTAGACCAAATGATGTAATAGGAGAGAAACCTCACCATTGTAATATTTGCAAGAAACAGTTTACACTTAGATCTACGTTAGCTACGCATCTGTTAATCCATACAGGGGAGAAACCTCACCATTGTAATATTTGCAAGAAACAGTTTACACTTAGATCTACGTTAGCTAAGCATCTGTTAATCCATACAGGGGAGAAACCTCACCATTGTAATATTTGCAAGAAACAGTTTACACTTAGATCTACGTTAGCTCAGCATCTGTTAATCCATACAGGGGAGAAACCTCACCATTGTAATATTTGCAAGAAACAGTTTACAAGAAGATCTCATTTAGCTACGCATCAGATAATACATTCTGAAGTGAAACCTTACCCTTGCAATATTTGCAAGAAACAGTTTTCACAACAATCACATTTAGCTAGTCATCGAGTAATCCATACAGGAGAGAAACGTCACCATTGTAATATTTGCAAGAAACAGTTTTCACAAAAATCCAATTTAGCTGTTCATCTGTTAATTCATACAGGGGAGAAACCTCACCATTGTAATATTTGCAAGAAACAGTTTTCACAAAGATCTTCGTTGGCTAAGCATCGTTTAACCCATACAGGAGAAAAACCTTACCATTGTAATATTTGCAAGAAACAGTTTACACTTAGATCTACGTTAGCTCAGCATCTGTTAATCCATACAGGGGAGAAACCTCACCATTGTAATATATGCAAGAAACAGTTTACAAGAAGATCTCATTTAGCTACGCATCAGATAATACATTCTGAAGTGAAACCTTACCCTTGCAATATTTGCAAGAAACAGTTTTCACAACAATCAAATTTAGCTAGTCATCGAGTAATCCATACAGGGGAGAAACCTTACCATTGTAATATTTGCAAGAAACAGTTGACATATAGATCTACGTTAGCTAAGCATCTGTTAATCCATACAGGGGAGAAACCTCACCATTGTAATATTTGCAAGAAACAGTTTTCACAAAAATCCAATTTAGCTGTTCATCTGTTAATTCATACAGGGGAGAAACCTCACCATTGTAATATTTGCAAGAAACAGTTTTCACAAAGATCTTCGTTGGCTAAGCATCGTTTAACCCATACAGGAGAAAAACCTTACCATTGTAATATTTGCAAGAAACAGTTTACACTTAGATCTACGTTAGCTCAGCATCTGTTAATCCATACAGGGGAGAAACCTCACCATTGTAATATTTGCAAGAAACAGTTTACATTTAGATCTACGTTAGCTACGCATCTGTTAATCCATACAGGGGAGAAACCTCACCATTGTTATATTTGCAAGAAACAGTTTACAGTTAGATCATCGTTAGCTAAACATCGTTTTATCCATACAGGAGAGAAACCTCACCATTGTAATATTTGCAAGAAACAGTTTACACAAAGATCTTCGTTAGCTTCGCATCTTTTAATCCATACAGGAGAGAAACCTCACCATTGTAATATTTGCAAGAAACAGTTTACACAAAGATCTTCGTTAGCTTCGCATCGGTTAATACACACAGGAGAGAAACCTCACCATTGCAATATTTGCAAGAAACAGTTTTCACAACAATCACATTTAGCTAGTCATCGAGTAATCCATACAGGAGAGAAACGTCACCATTGTAATATTTGCAAGAAACAATTTTCGCAAAAATTCCATTTAGCTAGGCATAGTTTAATCCACACAGGATAGAAACCTCACCATCTTAATATTTGCAAGAAACAGTTTTCAGAAAAATCGTTAGGCAACAGGTAACGGCAAATTGATCGCGGCCGTGTTAGGTGCCGCCAGTATATTTCACCACCTTACTGCATAGACTACTCACATCATTCAACATTTTCAGTGCAGAGACATGAGAGTCGTCATCACGTTTTAAGTTGGTAAGATTTACATTTAGATTTAAAAAATATACAATCTATACTAATATTATGAAGAGGTAAAGTTTGTAAGTTTGTATGTAAGAAGTAATCTCCGAAACTACTTATCCGATTTCATAAATTCTTTCATCATTGTTTAGAAGTCATGGTGGGTCGCTAGTAAAAAAATAAACTACTTTCATCGAGGTAAAGTCTAAAACGCACAGAGCGATGGCGGCGCGGGTCCAATATTAAAAGCATGCCGAAAGCGTGGCTGAGGGCAGTTTTATAGTATGGGAGGCATCGATCATACGCCGGATAGTTCCGGCGAGATTTAGGCGATATTGTCATGTACGTTGTGTACGTGGCTTTTCTGACAGCGACGCCGATTTTTATAGTAATCTCGTATGTTTTTCTAATCGCATGTTTTTATATTTTAACCAAAGTTATTAACTCTTTCGGCGCGCATGATGCACATGTGCTTCATGGGATTGCACCCTCTCGCGCGCGCATGATGCACATGTGCTTCATGGGATTGCGGGTCCTTAAGCGCGCATGATGCACATGTGCTTCATCACAAATGTTCATGAAAATGTACTATTTTGCCCAAAAATTAAGTAGTTTTTCGTTGATTTAGATTAATAGGTAAGTAAATAATGTAATGTCATAAATATATTTTGTTTATTCCCGGGTATAAACAGAAAAATATTACTTTGAAATTTGACTATCATTATTTATCTGTATTTAGTTAAAGGTTGTCTTCTTTATTTGACAAACCGAAAGCGTAGGCCTCAAAGTTCTTTTTCATATAAATAAATAAACTTTATATTCATATTTTCATTTTAAAATGCCATGATAACCACGGTGCTTCATTGCGCCGGAGCGTATTGCATTTATTTTTAAGCGAGTTTAAAATGTAACAAATAGTATCCGCGTTGTACGATATTAGACGTTATTGCAACTGCCTCAAGGTTGATTTTTCTTTAACACGCGCGGTTCTCGTCTTCGTGGATAACACTATACAATAATCAGAGAAACCAAGAAATTTTTATAAAGGGTTCGTTCAGGTAAAAAAATGTTTATTGTTCGAATTACCTGCTCCAGCGTCCAGCCAGTATAGATAGTAAACATAGCAAAAACTAAGTTAGGAACAGATCGTATTTACACTTCAATCTTCTCTCACAACTGAAAAGGCTATCGGAGTGTTATTTTATTTATTTTTATACTTAATAATTGATATGCTGATGACAAAACCATCGATCAAGTTTAGTTATAGACAGTTACCTAATTTATTATTATATTTTTAAGAACAATATAGATTTACTTATTTAATAATATTTGAATTAAAAAAAAAGAGAATAACGATAATGAACTTTTTCAATTGTTTGGCCGCTTAAACAATAACAAAACCATTTCGATAGCATAATTAATTCAGCAACAGTTTGCGATTTTACGACAAAATCAGGTTTTCCTATTAAATTAAACTTTTAATCATGCAATATGTAATTTCTCAGAGCCCAATTTTTGAAGTAAATAGTAGAATTTGCATAGAGCCCGATCAATAAATATTAAACCAATCAGTGAGCGGAATTATTTTTTTGTACATTCATTTGGAGAATGCTAAGTTTAAATAAGTTCAAAAGTTCCAATTGCTGTCAATAAACGGTTGCAAGCCGATGGCAAAAACAAAAAATAATTAAATTAGTACGTAATGATTTAAACCGGAGTAAACTTAAACAAGGTGAGTCGCACAGGTGTTTCATTGCAGGTAAAATCCCATTTCCGGTTGAAAATCGTTATCAGTAAATATAGGTCGCAGAAAGGGTTCTTTTATCATCCCCGTTTTCGCTCCCACATTTTGGTTATAATAAAACAATGCATGTGCCTATATATATCTGCACCTGCAACACTGACAAAAGGACCTAATCCAACACATCATTTTTCATTTCACAAAAAAAAAAAAAAATATAAAGTATTTTTTTTCTTTTACCCGAAAATAAACACTTTGTGATTGGTTATTCTAAACAGCGCATGACGCCATCCATTCCTTTGTTGTTCGAGGCGGCAAAAAGTGTGCGGTACTACGGCGCGCGATGATGCACAGGGTGCATCATGGTTTTTAGTACGAAACAAAATGTATGTGCGCGCGGGCGGGTTGCAGCGCGCAGTGAGGCCCGCGCGTGTGAGCATTGCAGCGCGCTAGGAGGCGCTCGCGCCGAAAGAGTTAAGGTGTTTTTTCATGCTTTTATATGGACATAAATATGCATCTGATCCGATGAACCTACTTCATCTTATAAGAAGTAAATGTAAAAGTTCGTAAATATTACTTCGCTGTATTGCTGCAAAGCATACCTATGTATATTAATAAAATTAAGCATGTGTGCGTTTTACTGCTGCACTCAAAGACGTCAATTAATTTTTAAGTTTCATTAAAATTGCTGTTGTCACTTTCTTTGCTATAGCGATAGAATAAGACGCAGCAACTTTAATGGCACTTGAAAAATTATTGACGTATCTGAGTGGGCAATAAAACGGCAAAAAAATCAAATGCAATTTCCGTTTCCACTTCTACTATATTGAACATGAACGAAAACAAGGGTCTATCAATGGATCATTTCGGACGTATACTAAAACAAAAATGAATATCTACTTACTTACACTTACACAATTTGTAACCGATAATATGTATATGGTAACATTATGTTGTACGTAAGTAATCACTAAACGGAAAAAAGTGTCATCTTTTTCCGATAAGTTTATTACAGAAATGTAGATTGTTTTGTTTGATTATAATATTATCATTACACGCGGGCTCACGCAGCCTAACAAAACCGTTGAGACAATCTAGGTCGATCCCTGCGACAGCTTATATAAACACGTAGGTACTTATTTTATTACCTGCACTTGTTTCCTTGGCTTTTCATAAATAATACATCGACACAAACCTTGTGACGATGCTCAGTAATCTGAATCACCTCTTTGATTTATATGTCTTGCTTGCTAGTGTAGAGAGTGTTTATAATTATGACATTTATGACATACGGCTGTCAGGGAACGTTCTACGTTGATCCAATTACAGCAGTCGGTGATCAACTTTGATGTTGGTGAAAATGCCGACAAGCGCTTCGTGAAGTAGCAATTTATTCAATTAGAAACATTTACTTTACGAATATGTTTTAAATAT
Organism: Tortrix viridana; assembly: GCA_963241965.1. Classification (NCBI taxonomy): domain Eukaryota; kingdom Metazoa; phylum Arthropoda; class Insecta; order Lepidoptera; family Tortricidae; genus Tortrix; species Tortrix viridana. The sequence continues at coordinate 7,362,926 of OY725198.1, read as the reverse complement.
GCGGGATACAATACAAGGTCATGGGAGTTATTTTGTAACAGGTTTTGGCCTTCTGTAAATAAATCGTCATGGACGCCTTTTTCTAAATTTTCCGCTTTCCAAAATCTGAATTTCTCGATTGACATAAAACGAAAAGTAAGACGGTGTCCTACCTAAGGGAGGATTTCCACCGATCGAACGGCACGGCAACGGATTTTACAATATTTAAACGAAATTAAACTGTCTACACAGTAATTAAAGTCTATATTACCAATCCCGCTTGACAGCGTGACGCGGAATCTGCCCGCTCTCAAGAAGCTGTGCGCGACTTTGTTATATAGACTTTAATTATTGTGTAGACAGTTTAATTTCGTTTAAAGATTTCCAGCAAGGGTTCCAGTAGCTACGCTTTCTTACTTATCCATTGTTACATGAGAGGAATGGCACGCGGTAAAATAAATACTACGTCTTATGGTTCTAACTGCCGCACTCAGAGACGTCAATTAAGATTTAAGTTTCATTAAAGTAGGTGCTGTCACTTTCTTTGCAATAGCAATAGAATCTTAATTGACGTCTCTGAGTGCGGCAGTTAATCGGAAATCCTAATGGTCATTTTGTCGTAATCCTAACGCATCGTTAGTCCGAATTATCGTTTGTCCTAAAGCCGTTTCCGCCTGAATTTTAAGTGTTGTTATAATACATCCACTTTTTGAAAACATTAAAAGTTGTCTTACTCAATAACCAGTTGAGGACAAACGATCATTCTGACTCGCGATGCTGGACAAAGAATGTTAGGACAGACGATGGGCTCCTCTCAGCTTTTATCACTGCTTCTGATTGGTCTAGACGGTTATATATTGTAGAATGACGGAAACACGTCGGGGTCACCAATGTAGAAGAGAGAACAATAGAGAGATCTCTCCAGGCGGGGGTTTTGCCTGGGACAGGGACCGGTACCGATAGGGTATTTGATAGACTTGTTTTTACAAACCCCAAGGATGCGCTAAGCCTATCGTCGACTTAGTCCAATGAAAGGGCAACAAACGATACAGTTAATTCGACTAAGCGCTAACCCAGTCCCAATACCCTATAATCTGTTACCCTTTTTAAACTGAATCGTATGGTTTTAATCTCTATGCGCAAGAGTTTCGACTTATTAGTGCACTACCTAACAATTGAATGGGTAGCGGCTAGACAGAGATCGCCCGAATGCGTAAAAAAGAGAGAGGCCATCAATAGGGTAATACCCAGCTAATGCTAAGTGGTTAACTAGTTCCCCTAACGTTAAGGTAACACAATCATAGGGTAACCACATCGATTGGGTAACTAAATGATAGGTTAATCGATAGGGTTAATCAAGTGAAGGGGTTTTCCGGTCCTTGGCCTGGGGACAGAAACTCATTAGGAGGAAGCTGGAAGCGGTATATGCAACTTGATTGGGGAAACTTCGATAGCGCGATGCAGAACATTAGTTACGCGGTTTACCCTTGAATCACTGACACTTATTTCATAGAACGTTTTCTTCGCCGAATTTTAATTTCATCGAGTCATTTCCACGTGCACGAGTTATAATTTTTTGATGGTGTAGGTCTAACCTAATATACCTACGTAACCCATAACCTGAAAACAATAATGTTTCAGCAGAAATTAGATTTCGATGAAATGAAATTCGGTGAAACGACATATGTATTTTATGAAATGAGTGTCTGCAAAACAAGAGGACACCTAGTTACGCTGTCTGTCGCTAGAGGCGCTGCCCGTGTAGATTCTCAAATATGTTAACTAATTTATTGCGTGCAATTCCACAAAATCCCACGTGAATTAATAGCTTACTGCCGCATTCAGAGATTTCAATTAATTTTTAAGTTTGATTAAAGTTGCTGCGTCTTATTCTATTGCTATAGCAAAGAAAGTGACAGCAGCAACTTTAATTAAACTTAAGTTCATTGACGTCTCTGAGTGCGGCCGTTAAACTCGTTGTTTTATTAATTTATAGAGAATACTGTTTTCGTATGCATACTGTATTTATAGCACTGGTTTCACTGTCTCGATACACCCGGGTCATTAAGTTGCGGGCCGCTTGACGTGAGACGTCACACTCACACGCTTCATTAGTTAGTGATAATAATAATGTTAAACATAATTAAATAAAATAATACATACTGTTGTTTCATTTCATAGATTTGTACGATTTTGATTTCAATTATTCCTCAAATTATTTTGAACTAGCGTTTGACTCCGTCCGCGTAGAACTCTTTTATCGCTGCGCTCGGGAACTCTCCAATTTTCCGAGATAAAAAAAGTATCCTCTGTCATTCCCCGGGACTCGGACCGGTAGCACATCTCCGCCGCGAAATCGATGCAGCGAAACCGCTGACGTTCCGCCACCGTTTGTCCGTTATATGACTAGCGAAACTGCCTGTTCTACCGCGTTAAATTCACCATGCTTCTATCTCTTTCTCGCGGAAATCGATGCAGCGAAACCGCTGACCGAATGGCGGTAGATGTGATGTGAGCGGCGTCGCCGATATTCCGCGAGAAAGAGATGGAAACATGGTCAATTTAACGCGGTAGAACAGGCAGTTTAGCTAATGTTTCGCCCGTCATATAACGGACAAACGGGGGCGGAACATCAGCGGTTTCGCTGCATCGATTTCGCGGCGGAGGTGTGCTACCGGCGTCAAACTATTCTACGTCATGGAACCTTATGTATGACAACATGAACGGTAACAAAGAATACCTATAAGGACATCTCTTTCTAACTCGTTATGAATGAAAAGAAAAGGTCAAATATACGTTGTTTCATATAGTCTGGTTTCTATGCAAGTACCTATTCTGTGCGCCGCCCGCAGGTGCCCCAACCATTGGCCCCAACCTTTTGTTTCGTAAAGTTTTTAAATTTCGGATTCTAGTTATTGAGATTAATATCTCAATAACTATAAGGATAATAAGGATTTTTTGAAAAAAGAAGATACGATTTTAGCATGGCTCAGCACCCAGTCCACCCTTCATTAGACTAAAAGAACAGCAAAGAGTAAAGTAACTATAGTAACTATAAAGGAAAAGAGTGGCAACTCTATGGTCAAACTTACATGTATGACAAATGCTGCTACCTAGAGAGCTGTGGTTGAACTAAAACTATACTATATACGAACCTAGGCATGTATCGTACAGTTTACCACCGAAACATTATATTGCGACTCTCCATAGAATCGTTTCATAATAAAGTGACATCCATTTTGTGCCTCTCAGTACCTATGTCACTTTATTATGACGCGGTTCTATGGTGTCACAATAACAAAGTATTCAGAAATACATTTTAATATTGAGAGAACTCAGAGAAACGCATTTCCGCACAAACAACGCTTGACTGACTGACATTGGACTGACACATGTTTGACAGTTAACGTTTTGTATTTTCATCAACACTCCAGAGATCGCTGCCGTCAATCAAAATGGGAACCATTCTAAATGTGCCCTCCCCTGAAGAACAGCGAGCTCTATTGTTAAACTGTGGCTCTGTCTAATAGAGCCGGTAGTCGGTAGGTCAGTCAGGGTGTGGTGAGAGGGTGACTTTTATATTTTGTAGTACTGGAGGTTCGTGTGACGTATACCTTCGCTGACATTGACATATCGCGGGGCATTTGACGTCTTGTCCTTTGACCTTGTGACAACATGAAGGATAACGAAAGAATACCTATAAGGACATCTCTTTTTAACTCGTTATGAATGCCATTAATAGAAAAAGGTCAAACATACGTCTTTTGTTGTTTCTTATAGTTTGGTTTCTATGCAAGTACTTATTCTGTGGGCTTATATGTAAGTATAAATTATACTGTATAATACTTATTCTGTGACCTTTCTACAGTGGCGCCAACTGGTGAGCACTAAAACGATAGCCCTCTTCTTCTACTTTATAGGGTTCCGTACCCGAAGGGCACCCAACGGGACCCTATCAATATTGTATTGTATTGTATTTATTTCTTAAAGTAAATTTACATATACATTGCATGTCATGTCAAGGTACAGTAAGATACATTAAGATCGTCAAATAAGTATGCAAACAATTATCAATAATAAAAAATATGTCAATATTACAATATAAAATTTAAATATTTTCACCATTTAGGCTCGTCATAATATACACGGATACAAGTAATATGTCAAAAGTTAAAGAATAAAACACTAATATACAATTACAAACAACAGTCACAACTTAAGGTCCATATACTCATTTACCGAGTATAATGGATTGTCCAACAAAATGTTTTTATATGCCTATGCTGTCCGTCCGTGCGTTTGTCTATCTGTCCTAACTATAAAGAGCTGTATCTTTAGAACCGTAATAGATAGCGGGTTGTTTTTTTATCAGAATGTGTTATTACGGCGGATTTACTAACAAATAAAAATAATAATAAAGTAAAATAATAAAGAGGGTCCCCATACAAGACACGTTCTTTACTACGTATTTTTAATTTTGTTGTATCGTAAAAAACGGTAAAACATACAAGAGTCAAATAGCAATAAATACTAAAAACCAGTCAAATGTGTACGGAACCCTCAGTACGTGAGTCTGACTCGCACTTATCTCAACAATTTAAACACAAGTGCTGCCCTCTGCAAATTGGTATAGATCTGTCAAATGTCAATGTTCTAACTTTCTGTGACCCCCTTGGTTAATATGATCAACGTATTCCCACACTACCTTATAATATGTGCGTATTCCTAGGTATGTTTTTTATGGAAATCTATATATGTATACTTAAATTAGTGTGAATTTCAAAATATTGGTTTTAATTTAAAACATACATTTTATTTCCTAAGAATAATTTTATTACGTGTGGCTTCCATGCAGTGCAAATTACTTACTTCACCAGCAAATAAATGAGTATATAAAATTCAAAATAAATTCGTTGTCACGAGAAATGGGAGTCTTCTAAGTTTAAGGTCTGTACCATCCGCTGAATGTCGCTGCCATACTAGCCATTAGTGTCGTCGTGTATAAACTGACGTTGCGATACCCGTAATTTATTCATAGTCTGTGGATAAAAGTTGTGCACGCGGTGGTTCAAAATGGAACTAATTTCCTATATAACTGTGACACTTTAACGTAGACGGTGGCGCCGCTGCCGTGTCTGTCTTTCACTCGCCTACTGTAGTTTACTGTACTTGTATATAAGCAAATAATATAACCACTACGTTCTATATGTGTATACGTGATAGTAGTGAATAAAATAAGCTTAGCTTGGGGTTCTCGTAACCCAATACTTTAATGAAATGGGATTGGTCGTGCACTTTCACCATTTCGTCTTGTTTCTTTATATCATGCATGACGATATTTACCTCGTAACGTAATATGAAGAGGTTTTATCATACGTATTGGACTTGTGTCGTGGACATTTAGCATTGTGAAAGTGATCAACAGAAATAGACTCGATCGAGACAATAAATGAGTGATACCGTTGGAGAGTCTGGAGTAAAGACTCCAAGCACAATGAGTGATTCGGATGATGGCAGCAACATAGCGCCGGCAATAGTGCAAGTAAAGATTGAACGGTGCTGTGAAGATGAAGATGAGGGTGGAGCGAGAGAACCCTTTAAGACGGAAATGGAAGACCCGCTGGCGTTAGGTCCTGAACAGACCGAGCATTTCATCACCGTCGAGGTTCCACGTAAGTACCTGAACATATCTATGACCCATCCAGACTTCCGCCAGAAACAGAATCGTGAATAGTTTCTTATTGTCTTGTCCGTTTTTCGCTAGGCGTTTGTTTTTTGGCCTCAAGGGGTTTCACAAGCAAGAGAAGGCATTTTTTTTCAGGCTATGGTGCCTAAAGGCTTTTATGCATTATCATACTAATCCTAATGGGAATACAACAATACTTAGTGTTTATTCTATTGTTCATTGTTCATTGTATCATTTTGTGTTGAGTCTTGCTGACACTTCGGCGTGAGTCTGGAGGGTCTATTGCCTGGTTTTTTTTATGAAGTAGTTAAACTAATTTAAAAATGTATAATGTATTGCTTTTAAAGAATTGCCCAACATGAAACTCACTAGCATTTGAGCACTATTATTACAAATATGTATCTAAATTATGTTTATATCAGATTAACCTCCTGTTTCACAATTGTCAAGTTAAGCATATGTGTCAAATAAAATTAGCACTTACAATAAAAAAAGACAAGGAGAGGGCTATCTTTACAACTGACATAAATTTACTTTTCAATTGTGAAACAGGCCCTAAATATTTTACAGAAATAACCTTTACAAAAAAAAAACTTGCCTCTTCATTTCAATTTGATATTATATATGCACATGTAGTTTTTTTTATCTGCATTGACTGACAAGTGACGGAGTGCTGAATAAGTTGACTGTAATCAAATTTCATTTTAAGGTCTGTGTTATTTTATATTGTAAACAAACTGATGTATTGTTTTAATGTTTATTATAGTAACAAATGGGTAAATTGGACTTGTAACTACAATACAAGTTTTATGACATCAACTAGTTATAATAATAATCCAGCCTATATACGTCCCACTGCTGGGCACAGGCCTCCACTCACAATGAGAGGGTTCAGGCTATAGTTCCCACGCGGGCCCAGTGCAGATTGGGAACTTCACACACACCATAAAATTGCTTTGCAGGTGTGTGCAGGTTTCCTCACGATGTTTTCCTTCACCGAAAAGCTCATGGTAAATTTACAAATTGTATTTCGCACATAAATTCCGAAAAACTTAGAGGTGCGAGCCCGGGTTCGAACCCACGACCCTCTGCTTAAGAGTTGGCAGGTAAAACCATTAGGCTACCACGGCTTTTTAGACAACTAGTTAAATAACCACAAATTAAAATTACATATTAACCTATTAAGAACATAACATGTGGGTGTTAACATTTAAAACGCACTTAATATTATAAATGTGAAAAGTTTGTGTGTTTGTTACTTCTTCACGCTTAAACGGCTGGACGTATTTGGATGAAATTAGGAATGGAGATAGCTTATACCCTAGAATAACACACAGGCTACATTTTATCGAGAAAACGAAAACACTGATCCTGCGGGATGGCCAAATTACTGATTCTATATGGACATAGTCACAGGCAGTAGCTAGTACTCAATAAAACTATAGAAGTGCTATTTAAACAGTGTTAAACAAATCAAATAAATTTTGTTAATTATTCTAACATAATCACTTTATTTAGAAACAATTATCTGTATTTGGAAAGTAATACATCATCAATTTTTCCAGCAATTATTTGTTTGATTTAAAATTTGTTTAAAAAATCTAAGTCAAAAAGTGAGGTTATTTGTTCAAAGGTTATAAATGAATACTTTATTTTATTTATTAAGTAATTTGATAAATATAATTAATTTGTAATTAGCTCTAGGATTTGACATTATGAATCGTTTTATTAATAAGAACACAGGTAAATACATGCAAAAACATACAAAATACATGCATACAAATAGACTTAAGTTATTAAAAACAAACAAAACAGACAGTTGTACAGTCACCACACGGGATTGTTGAGCCACTATAGAACCCTCTCACAGAAAGTTGATGGAAAATTTTGAAGTAATTTCTTTTGAGTGACTTGACGTTGTTATTATGACAGGGTTCTATGGTGGCTCAACAATCCCGTGTGGTGACTGTACAAGAGAGACACAAACCAAATAAACACAATTTTAGTTTCTAGTTGATCGAGTGAGTGAAGCGTCTCCGTTTCAGCTCGGGCAAAAATGCTTTCGTATGTCCGGCTGTTCTCCACTACAGGTCGCATTTCTCAACAGATTCTCGTGAAATTATATGAGCAGGTTCGGTAATTATACGGAATTCTTCAGAATGGCGAAGATATCCATGTTTTGCGATTTACCAACTTATTTGCGGTGTTGGTGAACTGACCGCGATCTATGTCGATGTATGGGGATAACAGTTGTCCAACGGCAAAGTTAAGTTTGTCGTACTTCTCTACAGGTCGCTCTTCTCAACCGATGCTCGTGAAATTTTGTGAACAGGTTCGATAATTATACGGATTTTTTTTTGTCGATTCAGTTTTCCAAAATTTTTCAAAATGGCGGTGATAAGGGGGTTTTTGCGATTACCAACTTATTTGCGGTGTTTGTGAACTGACCGCGACTTATGTCGATGTATGGGGATAACAGTTATCCAACGGCAAAGTTAAGTTTGTCGCGAGGTCCACAGCTCACAGAGCCTCTAATGTGTTCATCTGTTCCGTAGTTCCTATAACAACAAACAAACAAAGAAACCGGTCAAGTGGGAGTCTGACTCGCGCACCAAGGGTTCCGTGTTTAAGTCCGTACTTCAAAAATATACCTTTTTATGTGCTTTAATTGTATGCAATAAAGTCCTTTGACACACTTTGGCACACACTTGACTCTCACAAACGGATCCCTTAATCAAAAAATTGTTTTTGCGAAACCATCCCCACTTTACCCCAGGTACCCTAAAAAATCCGGTCAAGTGCGAGTCGGACTCGCGCACTGAGGGTTCCGCACAAGCATGTAAATAGTTCGTAAATCACGGAAATACCATATAAACAAAGTCCAGTATAAACTGACACGCAGTCAGTATGCACTTTCGTACTTAGTGAGTGTCAGTTTATATTGGACTTTTTTTTATGTGAAGTAACTACAAATTAACGTTTTTCGGATTTTTTCCTTTACTTGTGCTATAAGACATTACTTCTTGCCAAATTTCATGATTCTAAGTAAACGGGAAGTACCCTATATGTTTTGATTCCCTTGAGATTCCCTTCAATATGCGGCATAAACAGCCGTATCTTTTGATTGCGTTGACTTAGATGTTTGATTTTTTCACTGATCCAAGGGATTGCAGACCTTAGTATTTGATATGAATTTCAACTTGATACCTTCACGCGTCCCTATTTGATGTACGGAACCCTAAAAACGGACAGACGGACGGACATCGCGAAACTATAAGGGTTCCTAGTTTGACTACGGAACCCTAAAAATAAGGGCGCTGTTCGGAATAAAATTTGCAACATGATCCAACGTTTACTCTAACTTGTGTTGGTTGCCTTTTCAAAATAGCTTTAGTTCAACCTGCACTTTCTAGATACAGCACTTGTCCATACAAGCAAACTTGACCATAGAGTCGCCACTCTTTCCCTCTATAGTTACTTTAATCTTTGGAACGCGTCGCACGCCGCTGCAGGCGTGACGCGCTGGCTGTATGACGAAGCCTTTAAAGTTATTTGTCAATTTCTCGAAAACTATAAATTTTGAACACTTCGTTTTATTTTCCCGTAAAAATTAAGTAAAGCCCGCTCCACATTCTCGACAAAACTACACGAGATTGTTTTGTAGAGATATTTGCCGAGATCGGGCGACACCGAGAGCGGCCCACCACATTCTCGCCTTGCGCAGTTGTAATTGGACTTTCATCCAAGATGGACGTCCTCGAAACATCTGTCGCTACAGTATTATGCGCTGTAGCATATTACAATTATCAATTATATTATCCGTGAAAAACGATAATTCTAAATCGTGATTCCATTTGGCCGCCATTGTGACTCACATCCAAAGACCGCACGTGCGCTTCCTGCGGTTGCCGTCGGCTGACTGGCGCAAGCGCGGGAGTGTGGAGGGGTAGTTTCGCGCAAACACGAGACTTCACGAGAGCCCTTTGATGTTTTGCCTTTTTACCGCCACGAAATGGAGACAACACGAATATACGCGAGACAATACGAACATAGACGAATACTCTCTCCACACTCTCGTATTCGGCAAGTCTCGTGTAGTTTTGTCGAGAATGTGGAGCGGGCTTAATTATCTATAAGTTAGGGGGAACGGTAATTTTTGAAAATTTTTGTATATAAATAAAAAAATACGTCACGGAAAATGTTAAAAAAAAAATAGTTTTGAAATGTGCAGATTGAGCCCTTTCATATGACACCTCGATTACTTTAATCAAAAACTTTCATTTTTCATTTTATACTAGATTAATTTCATATTTTTTTTTACTAAAAACAGATGTGGGCAAGCAAGTTGTACCAAATTTCAAGTTGATAGCTTGTGTAGTTGCTGAGAAAAACTGCTGTGACATACAGACAGACAGGCAACGAAGTCTCACCATAGCGGTTCCTTTTTTACAATTTTGGTACGGAACCCTAACAAATAAAATGTTGTCTTCGCTTTAGTTTTCCGCGTATCGTAGGCTATGTGACATTATCCATCCAACATGGCGGATCTGACATCTGATTTTATTTGTATGTATATCAGTTGATCCAGTTTTGTCATTCCATTGTCAAGACAAACATACCATAAGCTATGTCTACACCTGTGCGCTTTCATGTTCAACTTGCGCTAGCCTCTGACGCATGCCTCTGCAACCACAGCACAGGCAATAACGCATGCGCTCAAACTGGTTTGATATCAGCGCATACACGTAGCGCACGCTGATCCGTCACCGTTGGGTTGACGTGCAACATTTTGCAAATAAAATGGCGGAAGATAAAGTCAAAACATTGGATTTTATTGAAGATTCAGTGTCACCCTCGTATTGAATGCGCTTGACGCAAGACTATTTGAAAGTTGAAAGCGCAAGTTGACCATTAAAGCGCACAGGTGTAGACATAGCTATACAGATATCAATTATCATACATAACATAATGCCATTATGTGAAATATAATGCAATTACATGAGATATTGCTCTTTCAGTAAGTATCCTATTTTTTTACTTTTTGAAAATGTGATTATTTAGTTATTATACAATTTTCGTGTTTTATTAATATAAGTACGACTGTAGGCACAGTCAGCGTCAAATAGATAGGAGCAGCTAAAATGGCCGAATATAATATATTTGGCCACTTTCGCTGCTTCTATATATTTGATGTTGACTGTACTAGTTCGACTACGGAACCCTAAAAATAGCTTGTTAATGTTATAAAAGAAGTTGCATCGCTACCCGTGAGATATTATTAAGGAGTTCCGATTATCATCTCTGGTCTTCATCACCAGTTCCACTTTACCAAATGATGCTTTTGGAATGCAAATGCTCAACTTCCGCAAGAAAATACAGCCGAATTGTGAACCTACTTTTTTGAAGTCGGTTGAAAATAATCTACAGCCTGATACCAAATGATGCTTTTGGAATGCAAATGCTCAACTTCCGCAAGAAAATACAGCCGAATTGTGAACCTACTTTTTTGAAGCCGGTTGAAAATAATCTACAGCCTATTTGAATTATTGCAATTAACATTTTTTCAAATCAAGACCACAGTTAACTTTTTTATATGTATTTTTAAATTTCATCACTGTTACTGAAATCCGAAGTTTTCATTTGTTTGGGTGAATATTCGGGCGTTTCAACCGCCTCATTACCATTCTCAATATATTGACGAAATCAATGACACCTACCAGCAACTTCTGATGTACACAGAAGCAGAACCGGGGGTAGTTTCTATTAGTATCAGAAGTTGCTGGTAGGTGTCATTGATTTCGTCAATATATTCCGAATGGTAATGAGGCGGTTGAAACGCCCGAATATTCACCCGTTTAATGTTCTAGGCACTCCACCATTAGAGGGGGGCGAATATCGTACACTGCACCGCCCTTTTCTTCCGAACATGCCGAGCTCAGTGCGTCTCGATAAACTGGAGTCTGGAGACCAAATTTTAACTTATTCATCCATTAGTCAGTAATGGCAGGCTACCACCACTTTCATAGACAATGATAAAACCTACAATTTGAACGCGCATATAGCTATTTATATTAACGTTTGTTAATACGTGTACTGCGAGCGTGCGCGCTAGAAAGGACCTTACGCGCTCGCGCTAAGTGTATCAATTGCGTCGTCACGATAAAATTAGGGTTGTCAACATTATGATAAAAATATAATAAAATACTTTCGTGCGCACAAAGCGGCTAATAAAATAAGTTTTTTTTTGGGGGGTATCTTCTATACTGTACGGGTACGATAAAATGTGTGTAAAACTTCGTTGAATGTAAAACTATAGAATGAAAACTATCTAAATAACCATAAAACCTAAAGTAAATATGTTGTACAAGCATAAATAAAAACCTAAATCCAATATCGACCGAATGACCGCGCGCGGTCCGTGCGGCGCCAGCGCCACCTAGCGCCGTCACACTTGAATGCGTGCCGGCGCGGCGTGGCAACATCGCTGGCAGCCCGTTTCGATAAGTCCGTTCCACAGGTGTCCAAAGGTCAGAAAACGGTAGGCTAATACCGGATGTACTTTGCAGAGAGGTGTATCTGTTACGAAGTAAGGTAATCTTACTTACTTATCTCTTAGATTTTATAGAAATATTTTGTTTTTGCGATACTTACACAAAACGCAACTAGCACAATAATAAAGAAGGACATTGCCAGGCGACACTGTTGGTGTGGAAACAGTAACACAGTACAACCTCCGCGCAGCTTCGACCGATTACGAGGAAGAGAAACCTTTCTCGTGCGAGATTTGTAAAAAAGAATACGCGCAGCGCTCATTTAGAACAACATGAGTTGACTCCATGAAGGAATCAGACCGGTATTTCATCACTTTATCGAAACACCTTTCATCGAACGTATCATTTCATCGAATTTCATTTCATCGCAAGCTAAATTCTGCTGAAACCTTATTGTTTTCAGGTTATCTTAAGCATGGGTTACGTAGGTTAGGTTAGGTTAGACCTGACACCATCAAAAAATTATAACTCCTGCACGTGGAAATTAGCTTCCGATGAAATGAAATTCGATGAAATGATACGTTCAATGAAAGGAGTTTCGATAAAGTGATAGCTACCCAATCAGACCATATACCTGCGTACATATATTTATTTTATTATCGAATTGGAACTTGAAACTCAAGATAAACCAATACATTACAATACATATATTTGACGTTCTCAATATAAAGGGACCTTATGGAGGAAGGCAGTTACGCTCCTCTTATTCTTGTAACTATACGAATACTACGGTAACAGTTCTAAAAATGGCGTAACCGCCTCCGTCCATAAGGTCCCTTTATATTGAGAACGTCACATATATACGTGTTGTCCACTAACGTGTGCAATTGCTGTCTTCAAAAATACACCGCGCTGCACTAAAAACTAAAGTGGTTTTTGTTTGGTCTCCTGTTTAGTTAAATTTCCTCGTTAGTCGGATACCGAGTCTCGCGATCCTGAGTCTAGTGTGTACACTTCCTTTACCTTGTAGAAACTCTATAAACCATTATTGTAGATTAAAGATAAATCCTTGATTCGAACAGGGCATTTATTATTAATTTCGAGAATTCCTTTATATGTTAATGTTCCGCCATTTTCTTTTATAAGACCTACACTGAGTCTCAAGTAAGAGAAGAGAGTGCATGAAGTGGAAAGTGTATATTAATAATTTTGAAATTTTGGTTTACTTTTGCGTTTTTATAATACTGTTATGTTGAATTTTTCAGTAAAAATACTGCAATCTAGGACTAATAATCTTTCAACTTAAGAAAACATTGAATACTAAAATACTATGGCCATTTACGATAGTATGTATCTTTGGAAGTTAAGGGGTATAAAAATTAACCTAATATGATAACACATACATATAGGTGAGAATTTATTCGTTATTTGAATATGAAAAAAATATACTGATATAAATAAAAATATAATGATAACACATACATATAGGTGAGAATTTATTCGTTATTTGAATATGAAAAAATATACTGATTTTGTGTTTATTCCGATTTGTTAGCCGTCGGTCCAATACGCGATTCGTCCAAATTGTATTTCAACGCTCATTTCGTCCAACACGTGTTTGGTCCAACACGAGCTTCGTCCAACTCGCATTCAGTATTTTTATTAATACTTCCAAACACAAAGTGATAGCACATCCGTTTAAAAAAAATACCATAGACATTTTGTGGATAACTTTATGTTTAGAAATTACGTCGAGATAGAGTGATGCGTGGAAATCTCATGAAATGGTTCATGTGACACACAAAGTCAGTGTACTGCCTTTTTCTTCCGAATTTGTGAGAAACAGTGTCTGATAACATGCAGATTAAATTAAAACTATTGCGCATGTTTGTCATGATGGTGAGATTACATAGAAGAATTTTGTTTCAGCCATACTGAGACAAACCGCGACTTGCACTATTAAGGTGCCAGCACCCGGCGACACTGTCGGTGAGGAAATAGTTAGACAGTATACCCTCCGCGCAGCTTCGACCATTTACGAAGAAGAGAAGCCTTTCTCGTGCAGGAATTGTAACAAAACATTCACGCAACGCAAACATTTGGAACAACATGAGCTGACAGTTCATGAAGGAGCCAAAGCATATACTTGCGAGATTTGTAAAAAGGCGGTATCGACTCATACCTATTTAGTTCAGCATCTGCTAATGCACACCGGAGAAAGACCACACTCGTGCGATGTTTGTGGGAAACGATTCTTGCATAATTCCTCTTTAAGTACTCATAAGCGGGTGCATACGGGAGTGAAGCCCTACTCCTGCGATATTTGCAACAAAGCATTTACGCAGCGCGGACATATGGTTCAACATAAACTGATTCACACGGGAGAGAAACCTTATTCGTGCGACGTTTGTAACAAAGCGTTTGCGCAACGCTCACATATGAATGAACATAAGCAAGTTCACACACGAGATAAAACCTTTTCGTGCGACCTTTGTGACAGAGTGTTCAAGGCCCGCACATCTTTAGCTTCGCACAAACTAGTTCACATGGCAAACGAGTCCCATGCTTGCGATATGTGTGAAAAAAAATTTAAACACAAGTCAACGTTAGTTCGGCATAAATTAGATCACCATTGTATAACTCTTCCATGATTATAACATTGATTTGAAAATAATACAATGGTGTTTTGATTTTTAAGCATTTAATTTCCTTGCATCTTTTGTCCCCTCTTCCTTTACCCACTGGCCACATGGTGCCATGATGGTGAGATTACATAGAAACGTTTTGTTTCAGAGATACTGAAAAAAACTGCGACTTGCAGTATTAAGCAGGAGCGGGTGCCAGCACCCGGCGATACTGCTGGTGAGGAAATACTAAAACAGTACACGCTTCACGCAGCTTCGACCAGTTACGAGAAAGAGAATCCTTTCTCGTGCGATATTTGTAAAAAACCATACGCGCAACGCGCAGATTTGGTACAACATGAGTTGACAGTTCATAAGCGGGTGCATACGGGAGTGAAGCCCTACTCCTGCGATATTTATAACAAAGCGTTTTCGGAACGTGGACATATGGTTCAGCATAAACTGATTCACACGGGAGAGAAACTCTTCTCGTGTCACCTTTGTAACAAATCATATGCGCGACGCCCAGATTTGAATCAGCATAAACTGACAGTTCACGAGAAAGTTAGATCCTATTCTTGCGAGATTTGTAAAAAGGCGTGTTCGACTCGTTCACATTTAACTGAGCATATGCTAACTCACAACGGAAGAAAACCACACCCATGCGATGTTTGCGGGAGACGATTTAAGCATATGTACACTTTAACCAACCATATGTGGGGGCACACGGGAGAAAAACCCTACTCGTGTGATATTTGTAACAAAGCGTTCCTGCACCGCGGACAAATGGCTAAGCATATGCAAATTCACACGGGATAGTAACGTCTCCCTTGCGATATATGTGACAAAGCGTTTGCGACACACTTAAATATGACTTAAGTTACTTAACACACGAGAAAAACACTACTCATGCGTCTTATTTAACTTGACACAAATTAATACACTCTTACCCGGGCGGAAGAAGGACGCTAGGGATGCATTTTTGTTAAAAAAGCGTTTACGCGAAGTGCAAGTATTCACACGGGAGAGTAACTCTCTTGCGACGTTTGTAACAAACCATTTCTGAATTCACAAGTTCACATACACAGTTCGCGATAAGTATTCAAAATTGAAAGACGCAATCTTCACAGTTATCTTAGACCTCTATTGTATGCATTACTTCAACATGATTATTACATTAATTCTAAAATATCAAATTGATGTTTATTTAGATAATATGAATATTGCCAAAAAATAATACAGTATACAGTAAGTATATTCAGAAAATAAATTATCAAACTAAGACTTAAAGCTAATTTATGTATGTATGTATGTAAACTCTTTATTGCACAAATAATAGATTTACAATTAATATTAATAAAATAAAATGTACAAAGGCGAGCTTATCCCTATAAGGGATCTCTAAGAGAATGAGTGAGGACAAAACAAGAGGATAGGCAACATTACATGTAACACACAAAATTATTAGATAAGATATATAATATAGATATACATACCCAATAATAATATATACCGTTAATACTATACATAAATACACAATATATAATATATATAATATACATACCTATACAGAGGCTGATAAAATAACAACAATATCTGTAATTATCCTGATATGCGAACCACAGCTGAGGTAAGATTTACTTTTCCTTTAGCCAAAACTTTTTCAAATTTCCCCTAAGCGAAGCAACGGATCGAGACTGCCTCAGATGCAACGGCAGCCCATTCCATAATTTGACAGAGTGTACCGTGAAAGACTTAGCGTAGCCGCGAGTTTTATTGACCGGGATAGCGAGAGAAAGATTAGTACTCGACCGCAAGCGGTGTCCGCTACCATCTGCCATATAGCTAAATCTTTCCGAAAGATAGGGGGGGGAAGAGGGAAGAAAAAGGACATTGAAAAGGAGTGACAGGACATGTATATCCCTGCGACGGCGGATGGGCAGCCAGCCCAGCTGCTCGCGGAACTGGGACACATGGTCGTATTTACGCAGGCCAAATATGTACCTAATACACACATTCTGCAGACGTTCCAGCCTGTCTAGTTGATCCTCATTGAGATCTATAAAAGCGATGTCACCGTAGTCTAGAAGGCTAATTTAATATTAAGAAAAATAAAACCAAAACTGAAACTATATAAAACTAATTATTAAAATCTAAAAAAGGCCCCCGTGGCATTGTGCTGAAGATACTGTCAGCATAGCTCTTCGGTCACCAGTGCGCCAGGAGCCCATGGACCGAGGGTCTCCACGGAGCCTAGAACCTGGTATTTGCTCTTTTTTTTCTCAGCCGCCTCGCGGCGCCTGCTCTAGATGTTGTACCTTGAACATTCGAAGGGGCCAAGGTGTCTACTATCTAAATTAACGTACTTAATTATGCCCTCAGTTTAATTGATGTTTTGTTTCTTCGAGCATTAAATATCCTTGAACTGTAATCTTTTTTCTCTGCTCCAATATCCGTAGTTCTATGGGGAAGTGTTTATTAATTTTATTTCCACTGCAAAAAGTTTCTACCTTTAGTCTTAGTTACACTGCCGTGCAGCGCGATTTGAAGGTTGCTTACGCTAGAATGGTGCAGCAATTCGAATTAGACTAACATAACAGACGTATTCGTCTGTTACGTTAAAAAGATATAAAAGAAAGAACGAAAGAAAAAGATTAAAATATATTTCTTTTTCACCTCACCAGCTCGAAAAGGCTTTCTTTGTCGGTCAAAATCTTCGCGCGAAAGTCCCCTTTAACAGCTAGCGTGTAATATCATATGTAATGTCGTATGTTGGGGCCACAGACCAAAGAAATACTATAGACGCGGTAAGGGGCGTGGCGCGTGTTATCGCGCTCATGATCAGACGCTCATGTTATTGTCAAACGCAGCTCAGTTGTAGTACAGACGTGGTTGACGAATTAAGTGACTTTAAAAATAGTAAAATGCCATGTTGTGCAGATTTATCGTGTTGAATAAGGAGCTAAGATGCTAAAGGTACCCCAGGAGTGATTTCATTTTACCTGTAAGCACTAATTTACTGTATTTATTAATGTTTCGTGAAAATCCGGTAATCTATTATGGTATTTACTTATAATGCGTTAGTACGACAGTAACTGCTTACATTGCTAGCTAACCATTGCTGACGTTCTTGGAACAACGCGCGTATTGCGCAATGTATTGCGCGGCTACAGTTACGCTCTTTACGCGCTAAGTCTTTATTGCCCGGGTGACACGTCACCGGTTCGTACGGGTGCGGCCGGCCAGCCGCTACTATTTCGTAGTCCTTAAAGCGCTATACATAAGAACTACTATCTTAGCGCCATCTAGCGCTGAATAGCAAGGCTATTACTCGTCGCTAGATGGCAGCTGCGAACTGGTAAACGCTATCTAACGTCGAGTAACTGAACTGTGATGGAAAAAAAAACGACCTTTCAGCATATTTCGACCTTGCTAAATGAACATAAAGCTTAATTTTGTGTTACTAACAAAATTATGTTATGGCGTTTTTAGTTCGTAGGCTGTAACCAATTATGAGAAGGTTGTTTTTGTAGTAGTTCATAGAGCGTAAGCGTAAAGACGCACACATTTCTAAAAGTGGCGACACTGGTTCTCGATTGAATTTGCGCTCATGACGTATCTCCTTCTTTCTATGATCTGTGATTGGGGCGCTGCGCGAGCACGGCCACGACTGATGTTGCACTTATATACTTATATGCGGAGGATACATAAAAAAAACACGCCTGCCTTGTGTAAAAGTGAAGGACAAAAAGTTGGTTTTACAAACTAAGTTAATGTGATATTTGACATGATAACCAATATTTTATCGCAGTCAGGGGACATAAAAAAATCCACAGAACGGCCCCCCGAGCGTTTACACAAGACGAGCGACTTTTTTTTTTTTTCTCATTTCCTTTTAATAAATCAACATTGCGGTCGCGGTAGAGCCTTATCATTATCCCACTGGCGATTTGCTAAATAGATAGCGATTACCTTGTGCACTCGCGGCAAACTCTTTTTCCTCAGTAAAAGTGCTGTGACAATAAATGCAAAAAATATATACTTAATATCATACATATAATATAAGTGAGAATCTAAATTATTTCTTTAAATATTAAATAATAAATTTATTTTTTCTACTCTAGAAGTAAACTATCTTCTAGTGATCATTGAGATAGAGTAATGTGTGAAAATCTCATTAAATGTTTCGTGAAATACACAGTTCACCGCCTTTTTCTTCCGAATTTGTGTGACAGTTGCTCGATAAATTGCAGACTAAATTAAAACTATTGTGCTTGTTTGCCATGATGGTGTGATTACAGAGAAACATTTTGTTTCAGCGATACTGAGTCAAACCGCGACTAGCACTATTAAGCAGAAGCAGATGCCTGCATCCGGAGACACTGCTGGTGAGGAAATAGAAAGACAGTGCACCCTCCGCGCAGATTTGAACACTTATGAAGGAGAGATAGCTTTCTCGTGCAGGATTTGTAATAAAACATTCACGCAACGCAAACATTTGGAACAACATGAGCTGACAGTTCATGAAGGAGGTTTCGCATATACTTGCGAAATTTGTAATAAGACTGTACCGACTCATACATATTTAGTTCAGCATATGCTACTGCACAACGAAGAAAGGCCATACGCATGCGATTTTTGTGGGAAACGTTATGTGTCTAAGTATTCTTTAATTAATCATATGCGAGTGCATACGGGAGTGAAGCCCTACTCTTGCGATATTTGTAAAAAACCGTTTACGCAACGCGCACATATGGTTCAGCATAAACTGATTCACACGGGAGAGAAACCTTATCCGTGCGACGTTTGTAGCAAAGCGTTTGCGCAACGCTCCCATTTGGTTCAGCATAAACTGATTCACACAGGAGAGAAATCTTATTCGTGCGACGTTTGCAACAAAGCGTTTGCGCAACGCTCAGGATTGCATGGACATAAGCAAGTTCACGCACGAGAAAAAACCTTTTCGTGCGATCTTTGTGACAGAGTGTTCAAGGCCCGCACATCTTTGTTTTCGCACAAGCTAGTTCACGTTCATTCGGGAGAAAGACGCTTCGTTTGTGAAATCTGTAACAAAGCGTTTATGCAACTCGGGCATAAAATTAATCATATGCTAATTCACACAGGAGAAAGACGTTTCGTGTGCGATATTTGTAACAAAGCGTTTTTGCATCGCGGATATTTGGCTCAGCATATGCTAGTGCACACGGGCAAGAAACGCTTCTCGTGTGATGTTTGCAACAAATCCTATGCGAGTCGGACAGACCTGAATCGACATAAGCTGGTAGTTCATGAGGGAGCCGAACCACTCAAACCCTATTCTTGCGAGATTTGTAAAAAGAAGTTATCGAATCGTTCACATTTGTCTCAGCATATGCTGACTCACACCGGAGAAAGACCGCACTCATGCGATGTTTGTGGAAAACGATTTGCGCATCGTTCCACGTTAGTCAAGCATAAGCGGGTGCACACGGGGGAGAAATCCTTCTCCTGCGATATTTAAAAAAAAATGTTTACGCAACGAACACAAACTGTTAAGCATATGCAAAATTACGCGTAACAGTAACGCTTCTCGTGCGACGTATTGACCGTTGGAGGAATGTATAGAGAACTAGGTCTCATCTATCAGAGTTGCCAGTCATCATTATTTCGTTTAAAATAGTAAAGGACTAAGGTGTTCACTCACAATGGCGACATCAGTTGAAGTGCAAGATACAAAATCGACTAAAAAAAATATATAAATGAAGATAGATGTTGTTCAACGTGTGATGAAAACGGTAAAAAGAGAGCTACGAAAAATTGAAGATGGGGGACCTGCTATACTGTAATTATTGATTATCGTACTGATTTTAGTTTATTTTTGGATAATAAAAAGCTTTATAACTCTTAACAAATTATTTAATAAAATAAAAAAATTGTTATTCTCATTTTTTAAGCCAACCCGTTATACTATAGAGATTGAGTAAACATCGCGGCTGTGCTCCGACTACATTAGGAAAATCAAGGATAGATCCAGGATTCGGTTCAGGGGGGACATGAAAAACAAGCAAACAAACAAATTTTTTTCTCTTTATTATAATATAATATAATATTTATTTATTTATTTATTTATTTTCAGGCAACAAGGCCTATAGATAAATACCTTACTGACTAAAATACATATATTTATAACAATATCTTAAACTATTTTGGCGACAAAACAGCGTGGCTCTGTTGAGTCGCAGCGTTCGAAGTCATGCTCGCTGGCAGGCCGCCCCGGAACCGCCGGAACACGACATCTTTCGGCCAGAAGGCAGGCGACTCGACCGTCCCCAGCAGCGGCCGCGGCACTCGCACCACGAATGAAGCGAAGTGCACATAGCACCGCGAATGCAGCTGAAATAAATAATAATAATAGTATTAGTACTGGAAGACGCAGCGTGGGCAGACCTCCAACAAGGTGGACCGACGACGTGGTCAAGATCGCGGGAAACCGATGGATGCGAGCGGCGCAGGACCGGTCCTTGTGGCAAACCTTGGGGGAGGCCTATGTCCAGCAGTGGACGTCTTTCGGCTGAAATGATGATAATTTTATTTATTTATTTATTTAAAAACAATAATAGGCTTACAGCGTATGGCCAACACGCCCATTATGCTATTTTACAGTAAGAAGCTTAATACTATAACAGGAACTAATTATACAGAAACGACAATACAGATAAGAAAAAAAGAAAACAACACTTGTATCAAATAATTAAAGAAGTCCTAAAAATTTGTAAACATTAAATAACAAAGTCTGCCAGCGACCGGCAAGTACGTCAGCATCCTGGAGATCGGAGAGCAGCGCGTTCATGAGCGCTATTGCGCGGGCGGTGGGCGCGTTCTTCGCGCGCTGCGTGCGGAACCCTTCCAGAGTCGCGAACAGCGGATGGCGGCGGCGCGCTCCAGCTCGCACGTACTGCTCGGGGACAAATAGGCGGATTCGCTCAAGAGTAACTGGGTTGTCCACTTTGCCTTGCAAGAGAGAACAGTAATGCACTAGTAGGTGCATTTTCCGCCTGGATTCCAAGCTGCTCAGTCCGACCATGCCCTGTACAAAGAGCGAGGGATATAAGAAAGGATAGTAGCCGAACTCCCTTTTGTATAGGTACCTTGCAAATCTGCGCTGGACTCGTTCCAAGAGAAGGGAGTACTTTGTTTCGATCGGGTCCCAAACAACGCAGTTGTACTCTAACTTGCTTCGGACAAATGCGTTGTACAAGATATGTGCGACCTTTAGATTTTTAAATTGCGCTGCAGTTCGCATAATGAAACCCAAAGCCTTACTCGCATCTTTGGAGATCGAGACAATGTGCGGAAGAAAATCGAGCTTCACGTCAAGATGCAGACCCAGATCGCAGACGCTTTGCACGCGTTTCAACGGGACGCCACCCACGCAATATTTGGCTTCTATTGGTGTTTTCGATCTGGTAAAGGTGATGACCTTGCATTTATCGACATTAAAGGCCAAATTATTAATGTGGGCCCAACTCGCAACTGCGTTAATATCGCATTGCAGGGCATCGCAGTCTGCGACCTTGTCGATAGCTAAGAGCAGTTTTAAGTCGTCAGCAAAGAGGAGACATTTTGCATTATTTACGACCGTAGGAAGATAATGAATATTAGTATAGATTTAACAATCCGGAAAACAATTTTTCTGTTTTCTGTAGTACGACTTGATGTCCGGTCCCTGTATTGAATCCGTGGATAAGTTTACTTCAAATTAAAATTTGAGTCATGTTGTGTGGCAAATGTAAATTTTTAGGGTTCGGTACCCAAAAGGCGTCAAACGGGATCCTATCACTAAGCCTACGCTGTCCTTTCGTCCGTCTGTCCTAACTATAAAGAGCTGTATCTTTTGAACCGTAATACATAGGGAGTTGATTTTTATTCAGAATGTGTGTTATTACGGTGGATGTCCTAACAAATAAAATAAATTAAGAAAGTTAAGTGGGGTCCCCATACAAGATCCGTTTTTTTTCATATTTTTGTTTTGGTTTTATCGTAAAAACTGTAAAACATTCAAGCGTTGTTGGTATGATTATAGAATAACAACAAATACTAAAAACCAGCTAAATATGTACGGAACCCACAGTGCGCGAGTCCGATTCGCACTTGCCCGGTTTTAAACTCCTGGTATCTTTATGCGGATCTATGATAAATAATACCTCGAGTATTCCTCGAGTTAAAAATTGATTGGTTTGAATATAAGGACCGGACACGAGAAGTGTAGAATCGGAACTACAATTTATTTCTACGGGCAGCAATTTATTTTTTTGTACAAAAGTATAGAGAGTTGCCACTCATTAGCGATTTTGACATAGACAGGGGCGCTCTCATGAATTGTTACCCTTTCTGATAAGTACTATATATTTTTTCAATTCTGTTAATTTTTAAGATTGACTTGAAATTTTTACTTTATGAATTTAGTGTCAGACTTTTAGAAATTAATTAGAAATTACACCGAGTTAGAGAAATGTGTCAAAACCTCATGAAATGGTTCGTGTGACAAACGCAGTCAGTTCACCGCCTTTTTCTTCCGAATTGGTGTGACACAGTCTCACGATAAATTGCAGATTAAATTAAAACTATTGAGCTGATAGGCATGATGGTGAGATTACATAGAAACATTTTGTTTCAGCGATACTGAGCCAAACCGCGACCAGCAATATTAAGCAGGAGCAGGTGCCAGCACCAGGCGACAGTGCTGGCGACGAAACAGTAAAACAATACACCCTCCGCGCAGATTTGAACACTTATGAGGGAGAGAAAGCTTTGTTGTGCAGGATTTGTAATAAAACATTCACGCAACGCAAACATTTGGAACAACATGAGCTGACAGTTCATGATGGAGGTTTTGCATATACTTGCGAAATTTGCAAAAAGACTGTATCGACTCGTAAATATTTAGTTCAGCATATGCTAATGCACCACGGGGAAAAACCACACTCGTGCGATGTCTGTGGTAAACGTTATGCGCATAATACCTCTTTAAATAATCATAAGCGAGTTCATACGGGAGTGAAACCCTACTCCTGCGATATTTGTAAAGAAGGGTTTACAGAATACGCAGTTATGGTTCAGCATAAACGGATTCACACGGTAAAGAAATCATATTCGTGCGACGTTTGTAACAAAGCGTTTGCTCAACGCTCAAGTTTGCTTGGACATAAGCAAGTTCACGCACGAGATAAAACCTTTCCGTGTGACCTTTGTGACAGAGTGTTCAAGGCCCGCACGTCTTTGTCTTCGCACAAGCTAGTTCACGTTCATTCGGGAGAAAGACGCTTCGTTTGTGAAATCTGTAACAAAGCGTTTATGCAACTCGGACATAAAAATAATCATATGCTAATTCACACAAGAGAAAAACGTTTCGTGTGCGATATTTGTAACAGAGCGTTTTTGCGACGCGGATATTTGGCTCAGCATATGCTAGTGCACACGGGCAAGAAACGCTTCTCGTGTGATGTTTGCAACAAATCATATGCGAGACGGACACTTCTGAATCAACATAAGCTGGTAGTTCATGAGGGAGCCGAACCACTCAAACCCTATTCTTGCGAGATTTGTAAAAAGAAGTGGTCGAGTCATTCACATTTGACTCAGCATATGCTGACTCACACGGGATAAAGACCACACTCATGCGATGTCTGTGGGAAACGATTTGCGCATCGTTCCACAAGTTAGCAAGCATAAGCGGGTGCATAGGGAGGAGAAATCTTTGTGCGATATTTCTAAAAAAATCGTTTACGCTACGAGCACAAACTGTTAAGCATATCGAAACTGCAATACCGCGTAACTAACAAATTCAAGAAAGGGCAAAATGCACCTTACGAAGTTATTTTGTAAGGTGCCTTGTACAACCTAATAAATTTGTTAGCTATGCGGTACCTGTTGCAGTTTCACCGACGATATGCAAAATCACACAAAACACTTCTAACGTAACACTTCTAAGTAGGTAATGCACGAGTATAAGTATTTAAGTCACAGTTATCTCGCCACTGTTATGATCACTGTATTGTATTACTATTGAGGATTATAAAACTTATTTCAAAGTAATGAAAGTGTTTTGTTTCTTCGAAGATTGGATCTCCTTGAATTATTCATTTTTCTTTTCTCCCATGCCTTCTTTAACAACCGAGCGCTTTGAGAAAAGAGAAAGTATTTTTTATCACTGAAAGTTCCTTTCTATAGATTCCTGACTAGAGACTGAGCTAAAGCAAAGAAGATGAAACGATTCTTAGCAGACAGGCGTAGAAAATAACGGATATTGGTACAATTCTGTAGTCAAACCAAGTAATTTCACTACTTGTCCATCTGAAGGTCCGTCCAACCTTACTTCGCAGTCGTTATATTCTGACACTATTAAAACAATAGTTATGTCCCATCCTATCTTATAATACCCGCTATAAAGATATAATGAAAATCGAGGCTACATTAGGGGAATCAATACGTAATTATTAAGGCACGGACCAAAAGGGTAATATTGATAAGGATATTATTAATCTTGTAACTAGGCTCCCTATGACCCCTTCGATTCAGTATGCAGGATGAGTCTTGTATAATACGCCACTCATCTCCGCTCGTCTCCGCCTCTATGGAAAGGCAGCTTTAGGCGCCATCTCCATGGACAAGAGAATCGAGGAGATAGTCTCGCCGGGCCTCCAAATTAGATACAAACTCTATGGGCCAATCTCCACAGGGCGATTGGGTTCCCTGTAATGGTAGTGTGTATCTTTGATAAATAAATAAATAAATATTAAGAAGTGGTCCAGAAAAAAAGTAGCACGTCATATTAGTGTGTATATTAATGAAAGTACAACAGTTGTTTTTTTGTTTTTCTGGGGTTCTGTCTGATACTTTTTGAACCTTGTATGACTTCAGTCCAGCACTCTCTTTAATCCGATGGACCGTAGACTTGCTACAACCCATACTTATCGGCGAGCTTTCGTTCGGACAAGTTAGGGTTGGTCCTGTATGCAGCTTTGATCTTATATGCTAGTTTTTTGTCTTGAAACCCTTTTCTCCGACCGGAGCCTGCTTTTTTTATCAACAATTGACCTCTGTCTGTAAGTCCGCAAAATCTTACCTACTGTGGATCTGGGTATAGTTAAATGTTTGGCGACCTGAACTTGACTCCAGCCGGCGTTTTCTAGGTAGGTGTATATAATTAAATTACGACGAGTAACATCAGATGGCGACATTTTTATTTTTAAATAAATCGAATAATTGCTACCATAAAATAACTTCTCGGTTTGTTACGTGATAGATGTGAAAAAAACAGTTTTGAAATTTTTCGTGAATTGATGAAAATTCAAAAAAGGTTCTTGCTACTTTTTTTCTGGACCACTTCTTAGTAGGACGGACTCGCCGCGTTTTTCTCGGTGGAGATGGCGCCTCACGTTCGGTAAGATTGGAGCTGTAGGAAAACTTGTGAACAGCCGAGGAACAATATAAATAGCCGAAAAGCATTCGAATAGTAAACTAAGCAGGGATGTTATTAAATATGACACAAATAAAAAACTGTACGGTCGGTACAACAAAAATAGTAAAATTAAAGATAAATATTGATATTCATAATTAAAATGAGGTAGAAATGTTGCGCAAAAAATACACTAAGTTGTAGCTATAGTACTTTTTTCTACTTATATTTGTAAGTTGTAACTAAAGGCGTACAATTTAACTGAGAGCCGGGACGAAGACGGTTTGCGGGGGAGGAGTACAGATAAGTACTAATGTTATTTGGACCAGGTAAGATTATTAGATTTATCCTGCTGCAATTCATTGATAAGGTTGAGTGCATTATTAGTGTTAATACAACCTCTTTTTTCCCGACTGCCCGGAGGGTTAAGTTTTTCAAGCGTATGTAGGTTTGTATGTATGTATGTCTATTTCTTTAGCACGCTCTGCAGCCTAAACGCCTTGACGGATTTTGATATATGAGGTGTCATTCAATTCGTCTTTTAATTGTCGAAGTGGGAGGATGTATAATATTAAAAAAAAAAAACATTTTTTGTTACAACAATATGGGTCTCAAAAGTAAGCTAAAAACAAGCCCTATAATCAGTCGGGTTACGACATTTTTTAAATTAATTTAATTTTTGAACTTTGCTATCTGGTAATGAATATCAATTGAAATCTGCCATTAATGACATTAATTCATTAGCTGTTTATTGTTTTTCTGATTTGAATCTGAATGTAATAATTCATAATTTGCAAGATAAAATACATAATGTCAAATAAATCTCGACCAAGATCGCTATCGCTTGGAAAAGTTATTGATAAACAAGCTAAGCAATTGGTTTATAATATATTGTAATCATATTTTGAGCAAAAAAATACTTTCCTCTTATTTTACGGACATTAACTTACTGTATCTATATAAAAATACAAAATCAATTCACTTTCTATTACAATTGTACCAAATCCATTCGATTTCAGTTCGATCTGTCGTTCAACTTGTCATAACTGCGTTGCGATTACACCACCCTAAATTAGGTACTTTCGAGAGGGACGCTGCAATACGTGAGAATGAGATGGAGATATCTCCATATGTATCTAACGTATTGCGGCGTCCCTCTCGAAAGTGCCTAATTTAGGGTGGTGTAATGCAACATTAGTTTTAAAATGGAGAGCGATACATGTACGTGTCATGCGCCTATAGAGTACGTATGGCGGAAGTTATTTATTGGAATGTATTTAAATTTATATCAGTCGACTAGACAAGTAACATTGACATCGTTATCAACTGTCACTTGCTCCCTCCCGCACCTCATTGCTTAACCCGGCTCTTTAAGTTAAGTGTTAGGCTGTTAGGTAAGTTGTACACCTATAGCGACCCGCCCTCGCTTCGTTTCGGTAAAATAAGTTAAAACATAGGCTATGAAATAAATATAGCCTATGTTACTTCCGTATAATGTAGCTTGCTAATGGTGAAATAAATATTTAAAAAAAGTTCTGTAGTTTCAGAGTTAACAGATGAAAAAAAACAAATGTTTCCTCTTTAAAATATTGGTATAGATTTTACGATCCGGCAAACAATATTTCTGTTTGTACAGTGCGACTGATATCCGGTCCCTATAATTAAGCCGTGGATAAGTTGACTTCAAATTAAAACCTGTCTCATGTTGTATATGGCAAATGTCAATTTTAAACTCGAGGTATCCTAATGCGGATAGATAATACCTCGAGTTAAAAATTGATTGGTTTGAATATAGAGATCGAACACAAGTAGTGCAGGGCAGTAATTTAATTTTCTGTACAAAAGTACAGAGAGTTGCCACTCATCAGCGATTTTGACATAGACAGGGGCGCTCTCATGAATTGTTACCCTTTCTGGTACTATATGTTTTAAATTCTTAATTTTTTGAAAGCCAACTATAAATGATTACTCTATAAATTTAGTGGCAGACTTTTAGAAATTAATTAGACATTACACCGAGATAGAGAAATGCGTCAAAACCTCATGAAATGGTTCGTGTGACACACGCAGTCAGTGCACCGCCCTTTTCCGAATTCTCATGACACAGTGCTCTTATAAACTGCAGATTAAATTGAAACTATTGAGCTTGTTGAACATGATGGTGAGATTACATAGAAACATTTTGTTTCAGCGATACTGAGACAAACCGCGACTAGCACTATTAATCAGGAGCAGGTGCCAGCCCCAGGTGACACTGTTGGTGAGGAAATAGTAAGACAGTACACCCTACGCGCAGCTTTGAATACTTATGAGGGAGAGAAAGCTTTCTCGTGCAGGATTTGCAATAAACCATTCACGCAATGCAAAGATTTGGAACAACATGAGCTGACAGTTCATGAAGGAGCCAAAGCATATACTTGCGTGATTTGTAAAAAGGCGGTATCGACTCATACCTATTTAGTTCAGCATATGCTAATGCACAACGGAGAAAGACCACACTCATGCGATGTATGTGGGAAAAAATTTATGCATAATTCCTCTTTAAATACTCATAAGAGAGTTCATACGGGACTGAAGCCCTACTCCTGCGATATTTGCAACAAAGCTTTTACGCAACGCGGACATATGGTTCAACATAAACTGATTCACACGGGAGAGAAACTCTTTTCGTGTGACGTATGTAACAAAGCGTTTGCGCAACGCTCACATATGAATGAACATAAGCAAGTTCACGCACGAGACAAAACCTTTCCGTGTGACCTTTGTGACAGAGTGTTCAAGGCCCGTACATCTTTGTCTTCACACAAGCTAGTTCACGTTCATTCGGGAGAAAGACGCTTCGTTTGTGAAATCTGTAATAAAGCGTTTATGCAACTCGGACATAAAAATAAGCATATGCTAATTCACACAGGAGAAAAACGTTTCGTGTGCGATATTTGTAACAAAGCGTTTTTGCAACGTGGACATTTGGCTCAGCATATGCTAGTGCACACGGGCAAGAAACGCTTCTCGTGTGATGTTTGCAACAAATCATATGCGAGACGGACAGATGTGAAACAACATAAGCTGGTAGTTCATCAAGGAGCCAAACCACTCAAACCCTATTCTTGCGAGATTTGTAAAAAGAAGTGTTCGACTCGTTCACATTTGACTCAGCATATGCTGACTCACACAGGAGAAAGACCACACTCATGCTATGTTTGTGGGAAACGATTTGCGCATCATTCTACGTTAATCAATCATAAGCGGGTGCACACGGGGGATAAACCCTTCTCCTGCGAAATTTGTAAAAAAACGTTTACGCAACGAGGACAAACTATTAAGCATATGCAAAATCACGCGAAACAGTAACGCTTCTCGTGCGATGTGTTGACCGTTGGAGAAATGTATAAGTATTTAAATCACAGTTATCTCGCCACTGTTATGATAATTATTGTATTACTTTTGAGGATTATAAAATTTATTTAAAAGGATTAAATGCGTTTCGTTTCTTCGAAGATTGATTCTCCTTGAATTATTCACTTTTCCCCCATGCCTTCTTTACCGACCGAGCGCTTTGAGAAAGTACTTTTATCTCTGTGAAAAGTTCCTGTCTATAGATTACAATACGATTCCGTAGTCAAACCAAGTAGTTTCACTATGTCCATCTGTAGGTCCGTCCTAAGTACCTTATGGCCCCGTGGTTTTATCTGAAACTATTAAGACAAGTTATATTTAGTACCATCCCATGTCATAGTACCCACTATATTCTCGTTTCCTCTTGGAGCAGACGCTGGCAGGTTCTGAACTCCTCGAATAGGGTGAATTAACACCCTCATCTGAATGACAATAAAGATTGAGGAAACATCGAGCCTGCTCCCCCTACATTAGGGGAATCAAGGGCAGATCCAGGATTCGCTTCAGTGGGGCGCCATCTCCGTGAACGAGAGAAGCGCGGCGATAGTTTCGCCGTGCCTCCAAAGGATTAATCGTATTTGGCCAGAAACGTAATTCACCTGATTCGCATCTGGCCGTTATCGTGATTCGACAGCTCTCATGTCGACAGAATCGCACTTTGCCTGCAACGCACCTGTACTGAAAAGTAAAAGGACAGACTCGCATTTGGCCGTTTTCGCGATCCGACAGTTCTCATGTCGACAGAATCGCACTTTGCCTGCAACGCACCTGCCGAAATTACCAGTAGATTATTTTATTAGTAGATTTTTTTCCCATTCTAAAAATCTAATTTGAGAGAGTCGGCGGAGCTCCTATTTCTGGGTTGTTTTGGCCCTCCGGGCCTTATATAAAAACGAACCTATCCTAACCTACCTACGTATTACGAGGTAAATACTATTGGCAAAATTTGCGATTGAGAAAAATTGTGAACGGAAAAAATAAACGTAATCGCCCTACCGGTCTGATGAGTTTCTGTCGTAATGCGTTCTGGCCAAATATATGACCAATTGAGTTTATGGTGTACAACGTTTATGGTCAACTGAGTGTTTGGAGTGATGAGTTTCCGTCGTAATGCGTTCTGGCCAAGTGCGGATCAGGTAAAACAATTTTCAGGTCAAATCCGGATCAGGTGAATAACGTTTCTGTCCAAATACGATTAATCTCTTACGGTCAGTAATTAGGATTGGAGCTGTAGTGAAACTTGTGGACAGTCGAGAAACAATATAAATATTCGAGAAGCAAATATCGAAGGGAGATGATTATCTTACTTTTTTAAATAATTCACAAGTAAAAAACTTATTGCGGTCACGGTACAACAAAAATGGTCAAAATAAAGAAAATATATTGATATTCATAATTAAAATTGGGTGGAAATGTTACTGAAAATATACATTAAGTTGTAGGTATATGTATACATATATAGTATTTTTTCTCTCATATTTATAACTAGCGGCCCGCCCTCGCTTCTCGGTATAATAAGTTGAAGTACTTATAGCCTACGTTACTCCTGGATAATGTAGCTTTCTAATGGTGGAAGAATTATTAAAATCGATTCAGTAGTTTCAAAGATTATCAATTAAAATTAAAAATGTTTTCTCTTTATAATGGTATTTCATCACTTTATCGAAACACCTTTCATCGAACGTATCATTTCATCGAAAGCTAATTTCTGCTGAAACCTTATTGCTTTCAGGTTATCTTAAGCATGGGTTACGTAGGTTAGGTTAGGTTAGACCTGACACCACCAAAAAATTATAACTCCTGCACGTGGAAATTAGCTTCCGATGAAATGAAATTCGATGAAAGGAGTTTCGATAAAGTGATAGCTACCCCTTTATAATATTACTATAGATTTTATAATCTGGAAAAAAACAATATTTCTGTTTGCACAGTGCGACTAATGTCTGGTCCCTATTTTCAAACCGTGGATTGATAAGTGTAGTTTCTAAATAAAATTTGACTCATGTGTATGTGGCAAATGTCAATTTTTAACTCGACTTATCTACTTAAAAAAAAAAATATTATTGGTTTGAATATAGGGACCGGACACAAGTAGAGTACAATCGGAACTACAAGCGATGACAGCTCTCATCATTTGTCACCCTTTATGGTACTAACTTTTTTCAAGTGTTAATTTTTAAAAACTTTAAATTTGTACTGTATTAATTAAGTGGCAGACTTTTAGAAATTAATTAGACATTACGCTGAGATAGAGAGATGCGTAAAAACCTCATGAAATGGTTCGTGTGATACACGCAGTCAGTGCACCGCCCTTTTCCGAATTTGCATGACACAGTGCCCTTATAAACTACAGATTAAATTAAAACTATTGAGCTTGTTGAACATGATGGTGAGATTACATATAAACATTTTGTTTCAGCGATACTGAGACAAACCGCGACTAGCACTATTAAGCAGGAGCAGGTGCCAGCACCAGGCGACACTGTTGGTGAGGAAATAGAAAGACAGTACACCCTCCGCGCAGCTTTAAATACTTATGAGGTAGAGAAAGCTTTCTCGTGCAGGATTTGCAATAAAACATTCACGCAACGCAAAGATTTGGAACAACATGAGCTGACAGTTCATGAAGGAGCCAAAGCATATACTTGCGAGATTTGTAAAAAGACTGTATCGACTCATACATATTTAGTTCAGCATATGCTAATGCACAACGGAGACAGACCACACTCATGCGATGTTTGTGGGAAAAAATTTATGCATAATTCCTCTTTAAATACTCATAAGAGAGTTCATACGGGACTGAAGCCCTACTCCTGCGATATTTGCAACAAAGCGTTTACGCAACGCGCATATATGGTTCAGCATAAACTGATTCACACGGGAAAGAAACTCTTCTCGTGTAACGTTTGTAACGAAGTGTTTGCGGAACGCTCACATATGAATGAACATAAGCAAGTTCACAGACGAGATAAAACCTTTCCGTGCGACCTTTGTGACAGAGTGTTCAAGGCCCGCACATCTTTGTCTTCGCACAAGCTAGTTCACGTTCATTCGGGAGAGAGACGCTTCGTTTGTGAAATCTGTAACAAAGCGTTTATGCAACTCATACATAAAAATAAGCATATGCTAATTCACACAGGCGAAAGACGTTTCGTGTGCGATATTTGTAACAAAGCGTTTTTGCATCGCGGATATTTGGCTCAGCATATGCTAGTGCACACGGGCAAGAAACGCCTCTCGTGTGATGTTTGCAACAAATCCTATGCGAGTCGGACAGACCTGAATCAACATAAGCTGGTAGTTCATGAGGGAGCCGAACCACTCAAACCCTATTCTTGCGAGATTTGTAAAAAGAAGTTTTCGAATCGTTCACATTTGACTCAGCATGTTCTGACTCACACAGGAGAACGACCACACTCATGCGATGTTTGTGGCACACGATTTGCGCATCGTTCTACGTTAATCAATCATAAGCGGGTGCACACGGGGGAGAAACCATTCTCCTGCGAAATTTGTAAAAAATCGTTTACGCAACGAGGACAAATTATTAAGCATATGCAAAATCACGCGAAACAGTAACACTTCTCGTGCGACGTAATGACCGTTGGAGGAATGTATTAGGAAATGTATAAGTATTTAAGTCACAGTTATCTCGCCACTATTATTATCACTATTGTATTACTTTTGAGGATTATAAAATTTATTTAAAAGGATTAAATTCGTTTTGTTTCTTCGAAGATTGAATCTCCTTGAATGATTCACTTTTCCCCCATGCCTTATTTACCGATTGAGCGCTTTGAGAAAGTATTTTTATCACCCTGAAAAGATCCTGTCTATAGATTACAATACGATTCCGTAGTCTAACCAAGTAGTTTCACTCCATCTGTAGGTGGGTCATTATCAAATTTTGTACAGTTAAACTTGTCCCAACCAAAAAAAAGCTGTTTCCGTTTACACTATTCATTTTCTGCAGTTATGCGAGTGAAATGTTGAATGATTTGCAGTCAGCTATATACCATAGATAATTAAAGATTATCGGAATCTAAAAAAGGTGCTTAGTATTTATGTAATATTTGTAATAATGCATGGCAACAGAGTGGTAGCTCCATAAAAATAATACCAGAGTGTTCTGCGCAAAATTTGATAATGACCCAGGTCCGTCCTTCCTTATGTCCCCATATGTTTTTTTCTGAAACTATTAAGACAACAGTTATATTTAGTACCATCTCATGTCATAATACCCACTATAAATATTGAGTAAACATCGAGGCCGCTCCCCCTACTTTAGCAAAATCAAGGGCAGATCAAGGATTCGGTTCACTGGGGCGCCATCTCCGTGGATGAGAGAACCGCGGCGATGGTCTCGCCGTGCCTCCAAATTCTACAAACTACGGGCCAATCTCCACAGCGAGCCTAACATCATCACAAGAATAAAGTGACAGCACGAATATAAAGTTGCTACAATAATTTAATATCATGCTTAGCTTAGTCTGTTCACACCAGCGTTAAAAAGCCTTTAGACCCCTGGTCAAAAACGCTAGTGTGCACAGGCTCTTAATAGATTTGAACGATTTATTTTATTGCTCTAGCAATACCGGATAAAATCGATGGCACCTGTCAAATTAATATCTCGTGCATGTACACTAAGCTTGCAGGGCGGTCTTGCCGCGTTTCTCTCGTCGGCGGAGATGGCGCCATACGGTCAGTAATTAGGATTAAAGCTGTAGTGAATCTTGTGGACAGTCGAGAAACAATATAAATATTCGAGATACAAATATCGGAGGAAGATTATTAAGTATCATACTTTTTGAAATATTACACAAGTAAAAAACTTATTGCGGTCACGGTACAACAAAAATGGTCAAAATAAAGAAAATATATTGATATTCATAATTAAAATGAGGTAGAAATGTTACTGAAAATATACATTAAGTGGTATATTTATAGTATTTTTTCTCTCATATTTACAACTAGCGCCCCGCCCTCGCTTCTCGGTATAATAAGTTGACATGTAGCCTATGTTACTTCTGTCTGGGTAATGCAGCTTTCTACTGGTGAATGAATTATTAAAATCGGTTCAGTGGTTTCAAAGATTATTGGTGACAAACAAACAAATGTTTTCTCTTTATAATATTATTCTTTCTAATCCGAAAAAAACAATATTTCTGTTTGCACAGTGCGACTAATGTCTGGTCCCTAAGTTCAAACCGTGGATAGATAAGTGTAGTTCAAAATAAAATTTGACACATGTGTATGTGGCAAATGTCAATTTTAAATAAATAAATAAATAAATAAATTTGTTTATTAAAAGAAAAAGGGTACAACGAACTTCTTAACTAGTGGTCCCACACTAGGCCATGCCTGTCTCGTGAAGACCAATAACACTAATCGTAGTACAAAATATATTTAAAGGGTATCCACTGTTTACTTATAGATATAATTATGGGTACAGTAAAACCTATGTCGTTAGTTATTTATATGATTGCAGTTGAGGTACATAACATTACTTAAGTTGTTAGATTACACACGGAGAAAAATATTTAGTTAAAATATTCTAGTACACGAAGGCTTTGATATCGTTGTGGTTACCATCTAATAGTTACAGAGTAAAAATATGCATTTAGCATACAACAGGTTTTGTATACTACAATGTCAAATGTCCATTTTAACTCGACTTATCTACTTATAAAAAAATATTAATTAAAAATAAATTATTGGGGTGAATATAGGGACCGGACACAAGTAGTGTACAATCGGAACTACAAGCGATGACAGCTCTCATAATTTGTCACCCTTTTTGGTGCTAACTTTTTTCAAGTGTTAATATTTAAAAACTTTAAATTTGTACTCTATTAATTAAGTGGCAGACTTTTAGAAATTAATTAGACATTACACCGAGATAGAGAGATGCTTAAAAACCTCGTGAAATGGTTCGTGTGATACCCGCAGTCAGTGCACCGCCCTTTCCCGAATTTGCATGACACAGTGCCCTTATAAACTACAGATTAAATTAAAACTATTGAGCTTGTTGAACATGATGGTGAGATTACATAGAAACATTTTGTTTCAGCGATACTGAGACAAACCGCGACTAGCACTATTAAGCAGGAGCAGGTGCCAGCCCCAGGCGACACTGTTGGTGAGGAAATAGTAAGACAGTACACCCTACGCGCAGCTTTAAACACTTTTGAGGGAGAGAAAGCTTTCTCGTGCAGGATTTGCAATAAAACATTCACGCAACGCAAAGATTTGGAACAACATGAGCTGACAGTTCATGAAGGAGCCAAAGCATATACTTGCGAGATTTGTAAAAAGACTGTATCGACTCATACATATTTAGTTCAGCATATGCTAATGCACAACGGAGAAAGACCACACTCGTGCGATGTTTGTGGGAAAAAATTTATGCATAATTCCTCTTTAAATACTCATAAGAGAGTGCATACGGGACTGAAGCCCTACTCCTGTGATATTTGTAACAAAGCGTTTACGCAACGCGGACATATGGTTCAACATAAACTGATTCACACGGGAGAGAGACCTCATACGTGTGACGTTTGTAACAAAACGTTTGCAACACGCTCACATATGACTCAACATAAGCAAGTTCACACACGAGACAAAAGTTACCCGTGTGACCTTTGTGACAGAGTGTTCAAGGCCCGCTCGTCTTTGATTTCGCACAAACTAGTTCACGCTCACTCTGGAGAAAGACGCTTCACATGCGAAATATGCAACAAAGCGTTTATGCAACTTGTACATAAAATGAATCATATGCTAATTCACACGGGAGAGAGACGTTTCGCGTGCGATATTTGTAGCAAAGCTTACGTGCTACGTGGTCAGTTGACGCAGCATATGCTAGTGCACACGGGCAAGAAACGCTTCTCGTGTGACGTTTGTAATAAATCATTTGCGAGACGCAAAGATGTGATTCAACATAAGCTGGTAGTTCATGAAGGAGCCAAACCAATCAAACCCTACTCTTGCAAGATTTGTAAAAAGAAGTTCTCGTGTAGTTCAAACGTAACTCAGCATATGGTGACTCACACGGGAGAAAGACCACACTCATGCGATGTTTGTGGAAAACGGTTTGCGCATCATTCTACTTTGAATAATCATAAGCGGGTGCACACGGGAGAGAAACCTTTTTCCTGTGATATTTGTAACAAATCGTTTACGCAACGCGCACAAACTATTAAGCATATTCAAAATCATGCGAAACAGTAACGCTTCTCGGGCGTCGTGATGGAACAATATTAATAATAATAAATAAAATTCTTTATTTCGGATCACAAAAATCAATAGTAAATTGTTTAGCCATTATAGTAAATTAACTGTAGCCATTATAGTAAATTTCTTAAGACATATTGTGGGAGTATATTAAAAATCGTTTTAGCATATAAGTCACAATGTCATTATATTATTTAGACCACTGTTGTCCTACTCTTACGTGATTATTATATTAATTTTAAAATAATTATATTTTGTTTTTTTGCCAATTGAATCTCATTGAACTATTCCCTTTTTCTCAAAGCCTCATATAACAACCGGGTGCTTCGGAAAAGTATTTTCTCTCGAGTAGATTGTTGTTCTATGAGCTTCTACACACAGGAAGCGTTCTGGTCATCCGATCCGATCTAACTATGCAATTTGAATGATACTGAGGGTTCGCATCGGATGATCGCTTTCTGTATGAACGCAGCTCTATGCAGGAAAACCCGCAGCGAGGGCTCTAAAAACTCACGAGTGCACTAATAAGTTACTTAATGCGAGGTTCATATTCTGCTTTTCTTTCAACTTATACAAGATTTCTTAAAATTAATATAGATTAAGAGTCGAATATTAAAATCAAAATCTACCAGCGCTTCCCAAGAGGAGACCAACTTTTTTATGTCTTGATGGTGCCATAATATAGCGCTGTTCGGAAGATGCGGTTCGAACAACGGTCACCACCGAAATGAAAGGAAGACACAAACAAGCCCATTTGTTTGTATCTGCCAAGGGCGTTTAAGTTCAAGCGAAATTTGGTTTAAAACCACTGTTTACACGGTTTTAAACCGTTGTTTGAAACCGTGTAGCCCATGCATACCTAACTAGCGTCACTAGCTGGTAGGTGTAATGCAATGATCGAGCGCTTTTTTATCGCGCCTTGCATCACTTAAATAGCGCTCTGCAATTTGTATAATGTACTTACCTAATACCCGCCATAGCAATTTATATGAAAATCTGTTAACCCGTTTCCTCGTGAAAACTGAATGAACAACCAAATAAACACAATTTAATTTACTACCGGCCTCGCACGGATAGCACTAAATTAATTAATTATAGCTTGTAATATATCCTTCCTAGATAAAAACTCTTTATTAGTGAAAACCGTATGAAAATCCGTACAGTAAGAGCGATTGCGCACTGCCTCCGATCCGTATTCGAGAAATGTTCGGTCCGAAGTAGCAGTAGTTCTATTTGTATGAGAGGTTGCACACTAGATCCGAATTCCGTCATCCAATTTCTCATACAAATGGTACTACTGCTACGAACTTCTATCGGATTCGGATCGAACGCAGTGCGCAAACGCTCTGATACTTCTACTTCGGACCGACATTCTCGGATACTGATCGGACGTAGTGCGAAACCGCTCTAACTTCTAAAATTAGCCCGAACACACGCGAACTCAGCGCGGCGCGCATTAGTGATAATAATGTTTTTAGGAGTGCTGAGGGTGTCTGCCTAATTTCAGCTCAATCGGACGTTGGGAAGTGAAGTGAAGATTGGTCTCAAATTGATGATCGCGAAATAAAGTAAAAGCTAGTCAAAAAATACATTTTTTTTATTTGACTTGCTCCTTTTGTATAGATTCGCATAAAGAGTTTGACGAGGTGAAAAGTAAAACGGTACTTCAATGTATTTTGAGCATAAATAATAGAGGGAGCGAAATCGCATAAAAAGGTTCGTGTTAATATTGCACTGCCTACAACAATTTTCAGATTTGCTCAAAGTTCAACTGGTAGAGTTCTTTTAAGTTCACCTTTTGTACTCAAATTTGTATGTATGTGCAATAAAGATTAAAAAAATCTTTAAACGTTCACTTAGTGCACCACTCTTTTCTCCCGTACTCGCCAAACACACAGTGTCAACAAACTAAAGATTAAATTAAATATATTGTGCATCTCTTTGTTAATGATAGTAAGAT
This sequence comes from Tortrix viridana, assembly GCA_963241965.1. Classification (NCBI taxonomy): domain Eukaryota; kingdom Metazoa; phylum Arthropoda; class Insecta; order Lepidoptera; family Tortricidae; genus Tortrix; species Tortrix viridana. Next base: position 7,324,120 of record OY725198.1, on the reverse strand, counting down.
TACATTGCAAAATTTTGTTTCAGCGATACTGAGACAAACCGCGAGTTGCACTATTATGCAGGAGCAGGTGCCAGCACCCGGCGACACTGCTGGTGAGGAAATCGTAAGACAGTACATGCTCCGCGCAGCTTCCACCACTTACGTGGAAGAGAAACCTTTCTCGTGCGAGATTTGTAAGAAATCATACGCGCAACGCACGGATTTGAATCAACATAAGCTGACAGTTCATGAGGGAGTCAGGCCCTATTCTTGTGACATTTGTAAAAAGAAGTACTCGACTCGGTCACATTTGACCCAGCATATGCTAACTCACACGGGAGAAAGACCTCACTCATGCGATGTTTGCGGGAAACGATTCACGCATAATTCCTCTTTAACTAATCATAAGCGGCTCCACACGGGATTGAAACCGTTCTCCTGCGATGCTTGTAATAAAGCGTTTACGCAACGCGCACATCTGATTCAGCATATGCTAATTCACACAGGAGAGAAACGCTTCTCGTGCGATGTTTGTAAGAAGGTGTTTGCGACACGCTCAAATATGACTGAACATAAGCAAGTTCACACGAGAGATAAACTCTTCTCGTGCGACATTTGTAATAAAACGTACAAGGCCCGCTCATCTTTGACTTCGCACAAGCTAGTTCACACGGCAAATAAACCTCACGCTTGCGATATGTGTGAAGAAACGTTTAAGCATAAGTCACAGTTGTCTCGGCATAGATTAGAACACTATTGTATTCCTATTCCGTGATTATAGCATTAATTTTAAAATAATACAATGGTGTTTTGTTTCTTAAATCATTGCATCTCCTTACGTTCCCTCTTGTCCCGTCACCCCCAGAATGCTAAGAATTAGAACATACTTTTCGTAAAGGGAACAAATGCTAAGCATTTGTTCCCATTACGAAAAGTTCTAGCCTGTGGTGTTAAGTATTCCCTCTCGCAGAAAAGAAGAGTTCGTTGGTGCGACCCGATACTTGTTAAAACAAAAGAACGTTTGGAAAAAGTGTCCCTTGTTTTACAGACATTTCATCGAATGTGTCGTTTCTCCGAATTTAATTTTATCGAAAGCTAATTTCTGCTGAAAGCTTATTGTTTTCAGGTTACCTTGGCATGGGTTGCGTAGGTTAGGTTAGGTTAGACCTGTGACCACCAAAAAATTGTAACCCCAGCACGTGTAAATACCCGTCGATGAAATGAAAATTCGGCTAAGTAAAACATTCGAAATGAATGTCGGCGATTCAAGGGTAAACCTTTGGAAAACTATAATAAACTTTAATTGTCTTGCCCCACTTCTTGATTTTACGAAGTCGTAACGTCAGTTAGACGGCGGAGCACGCCTTTATATTTGTCGCCTTTATGTTGCGTATAGACTTATTGTCCGTCTGTCTTCCCTAATTTTAAAGAACTATATCTTGATCCTTGAATAATACAAAAAAGTGAAATATTTGGTTTCAAGAAACTTCTTTTTTCAACCATTTTTTGTTTTTGTTCTATACATAGAACGGTAAACGATACATAGTGCCATTGATTAGGTACCTATAGAGCAAACCCTTGAGAAATAGAACAAATAATAAAACCGGCCAAGCGTGAGTTGGATTCGCACTATCGGTTACAAAATTTAATCAATTATATGATTTGGTAAATAAATAACATACAAATTGAAATATAATATTTTGTGGCGGTACGGAACTCTCGGTGCGCGAGTCCAACTCGCACTTGACCTTTTTTAACACTTATTTGCCGCCGACGTTCTATCTAGTCAGCGAGTGATATAAACAGTGTTTTTAGACGACAATATTTTAGTTAGGTAGGTACTTTTTGAAATTTGGAATTTTAGATTATTTACGAAGCCATAATAGAGACACAAATCAAATATGTGACGTTCTCAGTTTAAAGGGACCTTATGGAGGAAGGCAGTTACGCTCTTCTTGTTCTTGTAAGTATACGAATACTATGGTAACATTTCTAAAAACGGCGTAACCGCCTGCTTCCATAAGGTCCCTTTATATTGAGAACGTCACATATATGTCACATAGAAGGAGGACGAAAGCTGCATGAGATGAGTCATACCGATAACTGTAAATACTACAAATAGGAAATTTGGAGGGTAAATTTATCCCCCCGCATAAGGTACAAAGTAAGAAGGGGTCAAATATGCATAACATGCCAATCGATCTTAGCGGGAGCATTGCCGCGCCTCGAGATAAACACACACACAGTCAGGGCGCTGTAATTTTAACCAGTCTAAACTATTTAATTAATTCAATTTTGCATGTTTTTATCCATAATGAGTATACATGGCAAAATTTTGTTTCAGCATTACAGAAACAAACCGCGTCTTGCACCAAGCCAGAGAAGACTCCAGCAGCCGACGCCATTGATGCAGAGGAAATCGTAAAACAGTACACACTTCGAGCAGATTTAACCACTTACATGGAAGAGAAACATTTCTCGTGCGATATTTGTAACAAAGCATTCGCGAAACCCTCACTTGTGAATCAACACAAGCTGACTGTCCACGAGGGGGTCAGGCCGTACGCTTGCGATATTTGCAAGAAGAAGTACTCGACTCGTTCACATTTGACTCAGCACAAGATGATTCATTTTAAAATAAAACCTTATTCATGTGAAATTTGTAAGAAAGCGTTTACACAGAACTCTACCCTGACTCAACATATGTTAGTTCACACCGGAGAAAAACCTCACTCGTGTGATATTTGTGGAAAACGCTTTACATTGAATTCTACATTAACCAAGCATAAGCTGGTGCACGCGGGTGTGAGACCTCACTCCTGCGATGTTTGTAACAAAGCGTTCACGCAACGTACACACATGCTTCAACATAAATTAATCCACACGGGAGAGAAACCTTATTCATGCGACATTTGTAGCAAAGCGTTTGCGCAACGCTCACATTTGACTCAGCATAAACTAGTCCACACGGGAGAAAAGCGCTACTCCTGCGAGATTTGTAATAGAGCGTTCACGCTTCGCTCAGCCTTGACTACGCACAAGCTAGTTCATTCGGAACACAAACCCCATGCTTGCGATCTTTGTGATAAAACCTTTAAGCATAGGTCACATTTCAATCGGCACAAAGCATTTCACTCTGAAGAGAAACCTTACGTCTGCGACGTTTGTAATAAAGCGTTTGCGCAAACCAATGATTTGACAAGGCATAAGATTGTCCACGCAGAAGAGAAACCTTACGCTTGCGATTTGTGTGAAAAGACGTTTAAGCATAAATCTCACTTATCCCGGCATAAATTATATCACTCTGAAAGTAAACCTTACAACTGCGATACTTGTAAGAAAGCGTTTGTGCGACCCTCGGAACTAGCGCGGCATAACGCAGTTCACGCGGACGTCACCGGCCACGAGTGTGACATATGTAACAGAAAGTTTAGGAGCGACTCGCACTTAGCTCAGCATAAAGAAACACACTCAGAAGAGAAATAATATTATGAATTACCGTAAATATTAGATATGTATAGTTATATGTATGAATCGTCATATTTGATTATTACATTCATTTTAGAGTAATTTCATCTTGTTTTGTTTCTTCGGAATTGAAGCTTCTGGGCTATTTTTTTTTCCCAGTTATCCGCACCCTAGAAATTAGGTGTAAATAAAAATTCTTCCGAGGGTGCGGACAATTGGGAATTTTTATTCCCAGTTGTCCTCAAAAATTCCAAGTTGTCCGCAGTGTGGACAAAGGGGTGCGCACAACTGGGAATAGCCCAAGCTTCTTGGACCTGATCTCTTAACCTTAAGGACGTAAAAAGATTTGTCCCTCCACAAAAAGTTTCTATACTGTCATTAGGTGCTGTTAAGTTGGGCATATTGCCCTTTGTTCATATCGCAGAAGCGAATTGTCGCTGATTCCTAGAGTGTGCAGGAGTGTCACGTTAGGCCTGTTCTACGTACCTAGACCTCGCCAACGAGCTCGCTTTCAATGTGTTTGAGAATAACACCACTGGGCCCTTATTCTACATTGTCTTTCCCCTATTTTTAACTTTAAAATCGGGCTGGTTTCCGCCTCTCGACGTCTAGCGCCTATTTTGCGTGGGTGGGATTTCTAAGTTTAATCAAGCCGTCCCAACTCTTCGAGGAAGCCCCCCAAACCTTTGATGGCGATGGTTACCTCGGGGACGCCTCAGCGAACCGAGGGGTTTAGCCCTGTAGTGCGCCACCTCGGTGCAGTGCAGCACGACGTGGGCGGCTGTTTCTTCTGTCTCCATGCACGCACGGCACAGAGGACTGTCTGTAACGCCTACATTAAAGAGATGTTTGTTAAATGGTCCATAGTTAAGACACTAGTTACCGTCCTTAATCTGAGGAGTGCCTTGGAGAGTTGACTGTTGATAGTAGGCAGTTTTTCCCCCTATCGTTATCGTATTTTTTATGTATTGGCCGCCTTACTGTCCAGTTAATAAGAACTATTATTAACGTTAACAATACGATCACAATAGGGATAACTAAAGACACGACAGATACGAGAGACTGACAAGGAGAGACGACATTTTCTGCTGAAGTCTACGTAACCTTATTGTACAGGTAAGATCATATATATGTATAAATAAAATAAATAAATATCAGGGGTCAATCTCACACAAATTGACCTAAACTAAACTCTAGGCTTGTACTAAATATGCAACGATATACATACTTATATAGAGAAATACGTACTTAAATAAATAGAGTAGTACAGTCAAGGTCATAAATATGTGTACATTTGACTTGTCACTTTAATTAGCTGTTTACGGCCCTGCATTCCTCATCATAATTCAAATAAATTATCCAGTCAATTGGTTTGGGTCATCATCTGTTTTACAAGTCGATCTACTAGCGCTGTGGGCGAGACCAACATTCCTGAGAGGAGCGCAGCATGAAACTCTAGATAGCAGGTCGTTGCAAATCGTAAAAATACTTGAAATTACATCACAAACAATAAATAATAATTGTTTATAATTAACTAATATAAAGTTAAGTAATTTAATTATTTATAATTTATTATAATGTCTAAGGGCCTGCGCAAACAGGCGGTGCGCAGCGCAGATCACTTTAAATTTGTCAATGTATATTCTTTTCTATTTTAATTACAATAAGGTATAAATTTAGAGCCGCAGCCGCAGAGTAGAAATCCCCCGTGATGCTCCGAGGTCGGTCTCAGAGCATTTAAATTTATACCTTATTTTAATTAAAATAGGAAAGAATATACATTGATCAATTTAAAGTGATCTGCGCTGCGCTCCGCCGGTTTGCGCAGGCCCTAATGTGTATCTCGATGTAATATTACAATAAAGAATTTGTATTTATTAATTTTTTATATATTCAAAGTAGTAATATATGTTTAAAAAATTAAATGTGCTCATTCTAGTCCGAGCCGAAGAATTCTACGTGAAAACTGATAGGTAGATAATAATAGTGGATTGTTGCACCCAGCAGAAAGTAATTTATTATTGCAGTGAGTGCTGACCTGTAGCCCGAGCCTTGATTAGGGCTCTAAAAGCAAGAGTGCAACAATAATAACTTAATTCGAGGTTCATAATCTGCTTTTCTTTGTACTACTGCAAGAGAAGTGGTGTCAAAAAAACTGTAGTAAATTAAATCAACTCTTGAATGACATAGTTTTATTCGCTCAAGAAGAAATAAATCCAAAATTGGACGCATTTTAGAAATCGGTATCCTTAAAATCCTATAAAAGGGACTTGAAGACTTTAACTCTTATATTTTAATACAGTAACTTACCTACAGACAGGGTTGATACCTAGCTTCGAGTAGAAATAAATGCAAACCCGTTTGCAAAATTATAAAAAGTGGCTGCCATTTTAACTTTTTAATTCCTGAACCGATCGCTTTGAAAATCGATATCTGAGGCTTCGTGTGGAGTGCGAATACGAATTTATCAGAATTTAAAACCGTAGCCGCCATTTTGAACTTTTTTGTTACCACGCCGATTGCTTTGAACATCGATATCTGAGGCTTCCTGTGGACTCCGAATACGAAGTCATCATCAAAATTCAAAAACAGTGGCCTTAGTTCAGAAACTAAAAAGTTCAAAATGGCGGCCACTTTTTTCGAATTTTAACAATCGGAATGCAGAGGAAGCCTCAGATATCGATTTTCAAAGCAATCGGTACAGAAACTAGAAAGTTCAGAGAGAACAGCGGTGAACGGATTCCACGCGATCGGAGTCACGGGCAAAAGCAAGTTAATAGTTAGTATTCGTAACATATTTTTATATTACATATCCGTTTATTCGTTTTTATACAGTTGCTAAAAATAATTAACTGTACCCACTTTTTATCTCGCCGCTAAATTTATTGTCACCCTTAACTGTAGCACGTTTCTGCCCTGCTAAGGTAAAAGGCAGTTCTTCACACAAAACTAGTGTGGCAATTGCAACCTTATTACCCAGTAATGAGGTTGCAATTGTTACAGTAGTTTTGTGTAAAAAAAACTGCCATTTACCTTAGTAAGGCAGCGTTAAGAAAGGGACAAATTGACCTCACTCAGACGGGGTCTCTTTCAGGACCGTTGCCCTTGTCACTTTAAATACAAGCCTTCTGTCATTGCATTATAGTATATTTTTGTGTGCACATTTTTACTGAGTGCACCTTCCTGATATATAAAATATATACTTTATATATTATTATATACTTACTAGTTCCATGAATAAAACACATTGGACCAAAAAGGCTGAATGACAAGGTTGTAGTGTGCCTTACTTGGAGCTGGTATAAAAAACAAAACAAATGTCAAGTATAAATGACAGTCGCCTTGAATTTGCCGGGTAAGTCTTGGTAAGTACTGGTTTTAAATTTATCAATCGTGCGAGACTACTGCTTTTTATATTCGAAATGGAAACGTATAGAAGACTAGGAGAATCTGCGAGAAGATAACTAAACCAAGGAGTATACGTTATTAGTACAAATTGGATGTCGTCATACATTGGTACGTATTACTTAAGTTGTGCTGTTTTATCGTCCAAAATTACTTAAGTGGACATTCGTAAACCCGTAGACCATGCAACAGTTTGGTGTCGAAGAGTACGTATCTAAACACATACAACTTAGTTCCAACAATAGTCCAATTTTCCTCATATATTATCTTAAATATATGATAATTAACTGACTTTTTATTGATACGTGTAATTAATAGTTTGATATAATGTATTAAAAAAGTAAAAACTAATGCTCATTACTGGATATTTTTTCAATTGATATATGAGTAAATTCGGACTAATGTTCAGTTGCAAGCTAGGCACATAGTTGTATGAGTTTACTCGGTAGTTTGAGTTTATCTGACGATGGGGTCATCAGGTGGAAAACAGTCAAAGACAAAAATAAACGAGCACTTACCTTAATCATGTGCAGTGGTTGGAATAGGTAGTGCTAATTTACCTAAACTCGAGCATATTCATTCAAAAATGTGTTCCCATCTCACTCACGCATGAATGAACATGCGTCAAGTTTAGGTAAATTACTCTACCTATTCCGACCACTGATCACATGTCACGTTTTCGAATCGCCTTTACTATTCGAGAACGCACCGTATGTCAAACTGTAGCGCAAACTTAAAACAGACTCACGTTTCCATTGTTTTAAGTTTTTCTTCACGTTACTTGATGGATGACGATACAGAATGTCAACTTCAAAGTTCGTGCTAGGCAATTTTGTTGCACTAAATACGGACGCAGGCTACGTGTATGTGTGAGTATTTGTATGTATATAAATTCAAATTGTAGTTCTCATGAGCGTTTCAGCCGCCGTCACAACCGTGGTCGAATTATTGACGGCTTCGGGCTTCCCTGTAGATTCGAATGTCATTTGCGGCTATTCTGTAGAATGCAGAGCCGCCGCTTACAATTCTTATCAATAGCTTTTCCTTCGAAAATCGTCAATTTTGTAGCCACGGCTGTGACGGGCGGTTGAAACGAAATGAGAATTACATTACCTATTTGTTTTTATGGAAAACGAAAAATGAGAGCTTTCTTTCTTTCTGCCAACAAACTGCTATGCAGTTTGGCCGATAACTGAATTATTTTCTGTAAAATGGTTGTTTTTAGCTAAATAAAATAAATAATAAATTCAAAAATAGTTGTTGCCCGTTCGTTCGCGAAGAAGTCGTGCAGATTACACATTTTTATTACTACACTTATTTCGTTTAGAAGCCGCAAAATGAATGATTGGAAAGTTAGTAATGGCGTCTCGCCGGCGACGGCGGCGACCGGGCGCGTGAAGGAGGAGCGGGAGTGGGACGGCGCGGACAGCGCGGACGACGCGGCCGGCTTGTACACCGAGCACCAGGTCAAGGACGAGCTCGTGCTGGGCCCGGAGCAGCTGCAGCCGCAGGACATCGCCTTTGCGTTCTCAAGTGAGTATCACTGTAGGTATTTTTGGAGTGTGTGATATGATATATATACTTACGTTTTTTCATCTCTAGGCCGGCCTTACACAGTCTGAATCAGATTATGAATTCATAATCTGAATCCAGAGTGTGTGCTCGTCCATAGATAATGTATGGAAAGAGGTGCGTTCTGTCAGATCAATCTGAGAAATTCATAATCTGAAAAAATCTGATTGTGTGTGGATAATAGTTACATTGTATGCAGTTCCGTGATTTCTGAATTAAAAATATGAATTCAAATTATGAATTCAGATTCTTAATTCAGACTGTGTAAGGCCGGCCTAAGGCTTCGCTCAGACTGGTAAATAAATAGGTACCCGACCGATAAACATCGTGAAGAAACCTACACATTTAGGTGGCAAAATGTGTAACCATGATTCCCCGAAAGGCAATTGGTTTGGTTCCCTTGCCACAAGGGTTACGGAGGTCAGATGGCAGTCGCTCCACTATAATAACCAGACTGGCTGAATCTGGATCATGGTCAAGCGTACCCCGACGAAGAACGGGAAAAAGCGCTTAGAGGATGGATGAGAGCCATGGCTGCTGTGCTGCTGCTGTGATAAATGATTCCTTATATATTTTCAGAGGCGCTCAATGAATCACTGACTTGTACCATCAAGCAGGAGCTGGCTCCAACCGGTGAAGAGGCAGAGCACCCTAGGGAGGTTCCCCGCGCTGCCCAGAGCTGCAGGAAACAGCTCCGACTTTGTTCTGTCAAACTCGAGAGCATCCACGTTGAAAATAAACTTCATACATGTGCTAACTGCCACAAAATGTTTATACAAGAATCCAGTCTCACAAGTCATGTGTGCTTTAACAGTGATAAAAAAACAGATTTAACCACAAAGGAAGTGTTCAAAGAAAAGAAAGATTATTTTTGTAATAGTTGTGGGAAGCAGTTCGCTGTAAAAACTGCTTTGATTAGTCATCTTCAGGTTCATACACGCCATGATTGCGATATATGTAAAAAAGCGTTCTTGAATAGGTATCGGTTAACTCGGCACAATCTAAAACACACGAATAAATCTTACCCTTGCGAGGTTTGTAAAAAAGACTTTAATAGTAAGTCAGGTTTAGCTTCACACAAACGAATTCACTCTGAAAAACCCCACATTTGTACTTATTGTGAGAAAGCGTTCAGGACACGTTTAGAGTTAATGCAGCATTCAATGGTTCACTCGAGGACGCCATATACTTGCGAATTATGTAAAAAGCAGTACACGAGAAAATCAGGTTTGACCACACATTTATTGATTCACTCTGGACAGAAAATTCACGTTTGCGATGTTTGTGGCAAAACCTTTGCCACGCGCTTTTATTTAACAAATCATCAGTTAATTCACACGGGAGAAAAGCCACACCCTTGTGAAATCTGTAAGAAAAGGTTTAGATATCGCTCGGATCTAAATCGTCATAAACGGAATCACTCCGGAGAAAAACCTTTCGTTTGTGACATTTGTGATAAGGCATTTACAAACCGCTCTCAATTAACTCGACATAACTCGGTTCACCAGAATCTGAAACCTTACACTTGCGAAATTTGTAAGAAATCGTTTAAACAACGTACAACTTTGGGTCAACATAAGCTTGTTCACACAGGATATAAACCTAACTCGTGTGAAATATGTGGAAAACTGTTTGGTAGCGTCTCGAATTTGAAACGTCACATGCGAATTCACACTGGAAGCAAGCCCTACACTTGTGTTACATGTGAGAAAGCTTTCACGTCAAGCTCACACTTAGCTCGGCATAAACTAATACATACAGGAGAAAAACCTCACCCTTGCGAAGTTTGTAAAAAACACTTTAGACTAAAATCAGATTTAAAATCACATAAACGAATTCATACCGGAGAAAAACCTCACTCGTGTAAATTTTGTGAAAAAGCGTTTAGAACGAGCTCACTTTTGATTCAGCATTCAGCGGCTCACACCTTGTTGAAACCTTACACTTGCGACGTATGTAAAAAACAGTTCACTATGAAGTCGGTTTTATACCGACATATGTTCCGGCACTCTGGGAAGAAACCCCACGTTTGTAACGTTTGCACGAAATCGTTTAGCGACAGGTCACACTTAATGCGGCATAATCTAATTCATTTCAAAAAGAAATTCTGAGTCGTTTTGACACTAATGTTAGAATTAAAATTGGATATTGTACAAACATGTTCGTTCGTGTAACCCATCCCCTTTACTTGTCATTCGAGATCAAATCTGGAGAAAGAGATAGATGTAACTACTTTGACCTCCGGGTTTCGAAGTTCCGTTTTGCAATCCCTAAGCTTAGGGTGTTTAGGATGTTTACCTACATACAAAAATCCGTCGCACGCGCGCGGGTCAGTGCGGTATTCGTAGGTATTAATTTTCTATACAGACCCGCCAAGCGTGTCAACAAGCCAAGACCATTAAATGTCTTTGTTATGTTCAAACAATATTTGGGGTTTCAATTTGTTTTACCAATCTCGCTTTTATATCGCTATCGTTAATGTGACGTAAATGGTAGCTCTTAATGTCAAATGAATAAGAGTTGCAATTATACCAACAATATGGCTACGATATAGACGCAAGATGAGGTAAAGAATATAAGTAGAATAGAGTGAGATTGTTTTATTTTCTCGCTTGTCGCGCTTGCCGTTCAGTGCATCGCAGTTATAAAGGGAGATCCGAGCGACAATCCAGTCGCGGGCAACTTGTGCTAGCCGTCCGTTTGTCAAAGCCCGAAGACAAACAAATAAACTGAGTTCAAATTGTTTTTCGTTTGTTTTTATTTTATAAACTGGTTCGAATTCTTGTTGTTTAGCCGATATTAGCAGCAGTCGCCAATATTGAAGCACACAAGGTGATCAAAATGGGGTTTAATATATTGGAGGCAGGGCTTGTTAACGTTACTAGATAACATAATAAATAATGTAACTTAACGGTAATTTCATAAAAATACCGTTATGTACCGTAAAATTAATGTTAAGTAAATACCGTTAAAAAATGTTAAATCAAGCTGATGACGGACGCGGATAACGTTAGTGAAATAAAGTTAATATTAACAATACTTTGCAAAAGCAAAAAAAACGTAACGTTAAAAAACGTTACCTCAATTTACCGGTAATAATAACGGTAAAATATATATTAACAACATTTTAACGATATATTTTGCTACCGTTAACTGTCGATCAGCGGGTAACGTTTGCAACTTTTTAATGTTAAATCAAGCCCTGATTGGGGGCGTGAGTGGATGAAGGGAGGGGGTATGTCACTTTGATTCGATCTACATTTTTACGGCATAAGTGAAGGAGTTTAGTTACAATTTAACTCTCAACTTCTTCAATACATACCCCCTCATTCACTCACGTCTTCTATTGTCTTGCCCTCTTTCTATTGTTAAGGTACACTTCCACATACTCATTAGTAGCATGGTCATTACTTATTAGCATGCTCTCTCTCTGTATACACCTGCATGCAAAATTTCATCAGAAGCCTTTAATATACATTTAAACAAACAATATTTATTTAAAAGAACAACAAAAGATAAAAAAAACTACTTAACTTCGCAGCGTCTGACGTTGGTTCTGACAAAATTGATTGAAACAATCCAACATTTTCAAATTGAGTTCAACAATAATCCTTCCCCCTCGCTCCGAGTCCGGACACATTCCTTCAACAAGTAAGTAATAGGCATCCTCAGGGGTTACACACATTTCACAATGTCGTGAATTAACTTTCCTCATCAGACAGTAAAACTGGTTTAATAGAACATGTCCGGACCGACGTCTGCGCACAAACAATCTCGTGTCCTGTTTAAATAATATTCATGTTCGAAGGTGTTTTTGATAATTTTTATTCATATCGCTCACGCTACACTTTAACCTGTTTTCTTTTGATTCGTAAGAATTTAAATGGAATGTATAAATAGCTACCACAAGGGTTTAAAGTGCTGTGTGGGTGCTACAAAATCGGCCCTCTGATTATAGAACAAAAACAAAGTCAATAACAGTAATAATAGGGTGATTCCATTATCGCGGGTGCAACATTTTGACGCATGTTAAGTTTCATAATAATAAAACAAAAAATATTTTAAATAAAAATCTTCTTGTAAGTGCTACGTTTCAACAAGTTCACTTTATATTTCGTGAAAAGAATTTTATTGAAATATTTAATATAGTCAGGAATGAGGTTCAAAGTCCTATCGCGGGTGCAACAAAGTTGGCCGAACCTTTCTAGATCATTAAACAAAAACACAAAAGTCTGTTAATTGTGAAACGTTTATTATGTTATGCCTTCGTATTTCGTAAGGCGTTAAACTAACCAAGTAAACAAGTATATTTTTTTATAGGAAACAAAAATAAACACAGAATTATTCACTTTTAAAGCAATCGCGGGTGCAACATCAAATTATCGCGGGTGCAACCCGTCTAATTTAAGTGAATACAAACATCAATAAAACTTTTATAGGAATAAAATAAGAGATCTATCAATGTTTATTACTAATCAGAACACTTCTTTGTCACTTATATTAATTATTTCTTTTCAAATACGTCAATATTCGCCGAAAATTCTACAAACGTATTTTTTCCGTCAATCTTTTTCTCTGGCGCTTCCAACTTCGCGATAATATCTTCAAATCGTACGTCTGCTATGTCATTAACAATTTCAGTGAAATGCTTGCCATCAACCGTCGTCAGGAATTGTACTCTAACCTCTCCATCTTCGTCCATATCGCTCTGACACACTCCTACATAGCGGTATTGAGTACTTTTTTTGCCAGACTTACAGAGCAATTGCACAAGCACGTACAAACCAGCGCTAATATCTCTTGGTAAGACATCAGCACAGGCAGAACCAGTTTCAGGGCATGCTTCTGCGAGTATTTTTGAGGGTTGAAGAGACGAATCACGAGCCCTTTCTTGACAGAGATGGTCTGCATAAAGTTCAGGGTTTTCTTTTAACTTTCGCCTATATTTCTGCGAAGCAGTCTCTTTCCTTTGCTCTTCTGCCATTTTAGCCGATCTTTCTGTAAAAAAATACGGAATATAATATAACCACACATTAAATATATGTCACCAATCATGCACACCATATTATTATTATTTAAAGCATAACAAAAGAATAAAATATGTGATAAATCAGGCAATACGGTTACTTGTCAAAGAGTTGCACCCGCGATCCTAACATCACGATCGCGGGTGCAACCAATTTAAGTTTAAGTAAATTTCAATTCAACTAACATTATACTCCTAAAAACGATTTAAATACGTTTGCCTTTGATTTTTTTTTACTTTTACAAAGTTTGAAAACTATAGGATTTCATTTCTGTGAAAAACACAAACTTTTATATCTTTTGTATCGCGGGTGCAACAAGCTAACAGTGACTTTTTATATTCAATAATGCTTAAAAAATAACAACAAGTACTTACATTTTTTGGCACATAAGAATAAAACAATATTTTCACTACACATTCAGCCGGTAGAACATAACCTCAAACTGTCGGTAACAGCTCTTTCGCGCCAGTGTTGCCACGTTGTGATTTTGCAGATTCAGCCAATTCTTCGAATGATAATGTTTCCAAGCGCGCCAAAAATTTAAATATGAAGTAAAATAAAAAATAAAAAATGTTTTAATAAATTGATACCTTTTTCTTTGTACCGATATAAAAAAAAAGTAACAAATAGCGTGATTTAGAAATTCATGTCAAAAATCGTCTATAGCGGAATCGCCCAATAGTCATTGTATAACATTTATTATACTGGGTGTTTTTTTATTCGTCTACAAAATTTTGGGGCTTAAATCAGTAAGTCATACTGACCAACTTTCACTATGGGACCAACCCCGAAATCGCGATAAAAAATTTGACCCTCCCATACAAAACATCGTCAGCTGACTAGCCAAAATGTATGGGGGTCAATTTTTTTTCGCGATTAGAGGGTTGGTCCCATAGTGAAAGTTGATCAGTATGACTTAATGATTTAAGCCCCAAAATTTTGTAGACGAATAAAAAAACACCCAGTATTATTGTGTCTTCATATTTTGAAAAAATCTGTAAAGGACATTATCTGAAAAGTCTTTCAAAGTATACATACTAACACTGATAATAAACGCTATAAAAAGACGAGTCAAACGAGTCCAATCTCAACGGATCTACTATTAGCCATTGAGGAGTTCCCATGACCACCTTCTGTCACCATCATCGTACTAGCTCGACGGTACTATATTATATTATTTTGCATACTTAATTCCGATGAAAATATAGTAATATGTGACGTTCTCAATATAAAGGGACCTTATGGAGGAAAGCAGTTACGCTCTTCTAGTTCTTGTAACTATAGAAATACTATGGTAACAGTTCTAAAAACGGCGTAACCGCCTGCCTCCATGTTGAGAACGTCACATATTGTCATCGGAATTGCAAAATTTCCAGTCAATCTGACAGAATTAGGTTTGAAATCGACTTCCAAGATTTTATTACAAGTTACAAGTGGAGTTAATATTAGCAATAACTACCAATTTCACCAAACGATGTTAAATGTTCTTCTTTTAAATAAAATGGCCTCTGTACAATTATGCGGACAATTTGGCCAATGTCGGTGTTGGTTTAACAATGTTCGGTTAAAGAACGATTGTTTATAATTGTTCGGTAATTTGGAGACCTGTGGCGAAAGTGTCAATCGCCTCACGCTCCGACCACTCCGCCGCGCTCCACTCCGCCACGCTTCACTTCTCAAATGAGAAGCCCAAGATGGCGGCCGGCTCAGCAGAAGCGATCGACACGTGCAGCAGCCAACACTCCCACCACATGACTCCGATGTTAAATGTTAATCAACTGTTAGTTCCTCAACATGTCAGTTCATACATTTTCATCGCTGTTAACACTCTAATCGTCTGTTAACTTGTAGGTGAAATTCGACATAGGTAAGTGTATTAAAAAAAAACTGATCGCGCGCCAGCGCGCGGAGTTGAAACGCGCATGCCCTCTCGCCAGAAGGCTCTTCGCCTGGACCTCCTTCTCTCTATAGCCTGGCAAAACAGTCGAGGCAAAAATGAGTTCGGAAGTTGGCAACATGATCCAAAGTTAACTCTAACCTGTGCCGGTTGCCAGTTGAAAATATAGTAATTCCAGCTGTCACCACACGATCGACTCTTTTGCCAGGCTATAAGTGTGTGACGCGGTTAGCCTAGTTGGTAGTGGCCCTGCCTACGAAAGCTAGCGGTCCTGGATTCGAATTTCGGTATAGGCAAATATTTTTGTGATGAGCGCGAGTATTTGTTTGTGAGTCTTGGATGTTTTCTATATATTTAAGTATGTATTTCTCTATATAAGTATGTATATCGTTGCCTGGTACCCATAGTGCAAGCCTAGAGCTTAGTTTGGGACTAGGGCAATTTATGTTAATTTGCCCCATGATATTTATTAATTTATCATATTAATAATTCTATGGTTTCGTAGTACCAACCTTACTGTCCTACTTTGACATTGACAGCTTCATCGAGACACTTGAGAGGCCAATTATATCCCTTCAGAATATATATATTTAAAAATATCCCTAAAACTGAACTGAATTTTGCTATTTCCAGACGGGTTGATTATGCTGATAAAAGTGTTTGAAATCGTAATTGCTGCATTTTGCCGTTCAAGAAGTGCAATTGAATTTTTTGCAAGATATATCTTCAATGATCGTGCATATCTAAATATGACCGAAGGCTTTAAAAACCTAGTGAGTTAGCGTTATTTATATTTGACCAGCTTCTGCCCACGACTGTCCGCGTAGGGGTCGTTTATCGCTACTCCGGGAAAAGTAGCCTATGTGTTAATCGAGGGTATAAACTATCTTCATTCCAAATTTAAATTTTCAAAATTCGTCCAGCTGTTGCGGCGTGAAATACTAACAAACTAACACACACATACACCAACTTTCCCATTCCCGCTTCGCTTCGGAGCCTATAGCGACCTCGCTTCGCTCCGGGTTCTATTATATACATAAACCTTCCGTGAAGAGTTATCTAACTGATGTTGAAAACCGCATCAAAATCCGGTGCGTAGTTTTCAAGATCTAAGCATACATAGCGACAGACACGCGGAGGGCGCCTTCATTTTATACTACTTATGTGTTGATGGTCTCTGAAAGTAGATGGTCCAGTTTTGTCGCAGTTTTTAAAGGGTAAATTCAACAGTTCACGGGTAACTAGCCCTGGGCAGTAACATGTCCGCCCCTATATTTCAAGCTTTTCTTTTTATATTTTACAATTTTAAGTAACAATTACTTTCTTTACAATACGTAGTGAAGGTCTGTATAATCTATTTTGATAAAAAAAGTCATTTTTTTTTTTGGTGGGCAATGTTACCCCCAGGGCTAAAGTAACCCGTGATTACTGTACGACGGAGTCGCGGGCAAAAGCTAGCATAACTATATTTCCTAATTTATAGTGAATATTGATAGTGATTGTTCCCAGGAAATACCAGTAACACACCCAATAGAAATGATCATCGGCCGCTGCATATTCATTAAGGGATCGGTGTTGCCCGATGCGAAGAGGTAAAGATGTGGGACTCGCACATGCGGTGTTCCGTACCATCATACTGCCCTCATAAGAAGAAAAGGCACATGCGCAAACGAATTGGTATTGCACATGCGACCTTTATTAACCTACACAGGGTTTAATATGCTTCTGTGAATAATTCGCAGATGTGCCCTTTTTTCTTACGAGGGCAGCATACAAGACAGCGACTGTTAAGGTTGAGCAAAAAACGCAGGAATGTCACGTTTCTTTTATAGTGGCCCCCTTTATGTCGTAACATCTTTCTCGACGACGCGGTTAGGCTAGTTGGTAGTGACCCTGCCAATAAAGCTAGCGGTCCCGCGTTCGAATCCCGGTGTTCCTTACTGGGATAGATGGATGAATCTTGTAGATTCACAGATTGTGGTGGTAGATAATGGTATCTTTTTAATTAAAAATGTGCGCGCCGTAGCGAGCTTGAGAAGAAGAACAAGATGGCGGAGGCCGGCGTACCTCCCACCGGCAATAGTGTATTGCGAATTGTACATTTTTAGTCAGGGTGAATTTTTGACATATGGCGGATCTCGTGACAAGGATAACGAAATAATACCTATAAGGACATCTCTTTCTAACTCGTTATGAATGCCATAAATAGAAAAAGGTCAAACATACATCTCTTGTTGTTACTTATAGTCCGGTTTCAATGCGAGTGCTTATTCTGTGTGAAAAGGGACGGAAGTGTGTAACAGGAAGCCGGTGGAGCGCGCGGTATTTTATTTGATCAGTCAGTTGTCAGCTGTCAGTTTTGCCACAGTCACTACTGTGACTGACGGATAACCTACGGGCCATCTCGGCCTGTCAGATATCGTATATGACTATCTCTTACTACTTAAGACTGACGATTTCATCGAACTGCACGTTTACCTAAATAAAAAATATATTTTTATTTTAGCTTCGTTATCAACCTCCAATGCGGACCCATTGCGGGCCCCTCGGTCAACATCCCTTTCCACCTGCAATTCAACGTCGTCGGGAACAAACTCGTGCGCAACACGTACGGCGCCGACGGGTGGGAGAGCGAGGAGAACAGCGAGTCGCCTCTCCATGCCGGCCAGGACTTCGAGGTGAAGGTGCAGTGTCTGGCGGAAAGCTTCTGCGTAAGCATAGATCAGCTATCCTCAGAGTGCTCGGCGGAGCTCTGTACAGAAGTAAGCGCTCCATCGAAAAATCAACCATCCTGTCTTCAAGTTTATTTATCGGGTAACGTGTAAACATTATTAGGTAAATTACCACTTTTTTACAAGCTTTTATTTACACAAGGGACAACTACCATTATATGACAGGGTATGTCCATGTTATGCAAACTCAAAACAGCTCACCCTTTCGGAGCTCTGCTGATAACACCCTGTTTGGGTACGGTGACAGCTGTCAACTCAGTACAAAATATAACCTCAAACACATATTTTGTACTGATTTGACAGCTGTCACCGTACCCGAGCTATGTGAAAAGAACTATATAGCTCGTGCGAGCCCTCGCGAAATTTGTATCGGGTCAACTTATCGAACTCCGTGACTCGCTCACGTTGGTAGCACACCTCCGCCGCGGAACTGTAGTAGCGAAACTCTGGCAACGAAATAAAGTTCAATTTCGTATTAAATATCAAGATTCCGCCACAGTTTCGCGGTGCCCGTGTGGCCTACTTACTGAATAAATATCTTTTAACTTTTTTTTTTTCTTTTTTCGCGGCGTAGGTGTGCTACCGGCAGTATTCTTATACAATTAAGATATTCGTATTGTGCAAAGGTGGATGTGAACGGCGTAGAGACGTACGAATACCAACATCGGAGAGACCCAACCGACATCACGCACCTGATTATAACGGGCAACGTCGTCATCGACGTTCTCGCCTTCGCGGACGATTAGCGCAAGTCGTGTCCCGCCAGAACGCGAGCATTGCTGGACACAGACCTTCCCCGAAGATATCTGCGATGATCAGTCGCCACCAGCGGCTTCCTGCGAGTGTCAGACTTTCTTGAACGTAATGTGTCGCAGAATGATTTGCGATTTATGTATCATATGAAAAGTAAAGAGGTCGTTTATACTTTACCCCTCCTTGTTTTTAACTATTATTTCATTTCAAACTTGGTAATACGGTTGGTAGGGTCACAGATAATATAATACTATACTAGTAGTATAGTTAACAGTTCTATTGTTGGCACCCCTACCGATTATTGGCACCATGGACTCTCATCATCATCATCATCATCATCAGCTGCAAGACGTCCACTGCTGGACAAAGGCCTTCCCCAAGGTTTTCCACAACGATCGGTCCTCTGCTGCTGTCATCCAGCGGTTTCCCGCGATCTTTATCAGATCGTCGGTCCACCTTGTGGAAGGCCTGCAGACACTCCGTCTCCCGGTTCGCGGTCGCCACTCTAGAACCTTTCCGCTCCAACGGCCATCGGTTCTACGAGCGATGTGCCCCGCCCACTGCCACTTAAGGTTTGCTATTCGGTGAGCTATATCAGTTACTTTAGTGGACCATGGACTCTATTTCAAGTCAATAGAGGTATTATTCTACAGTAACTATAGTTCGTTCGCGTTAAGAATGCGGTGAATCATTGTTGTCCGCCGGCTTAGCCACGCCCCCTAACCAATCAGGTCGCTCAAAATTAAAAAGTCAAGTGCGTGCACGGTGACTAGTTGAAGGCAGACTTTTGAACGAAACGCGCTACTTACATAAATTTTTATTAAAAATGCTTACCTCACCTATTCGTTAGAATAAAAGAGGCTCGATAATTCATAGCGGGGAAAGAAAAGTAATTTATAATATTTTAAACAGTGTGAATTTGGATGACGTCATGGAACTCGCAGAATAAAATTCTTTTATAATAAATACGAACGAAGATTCTAGTAATATGATTGAAATATATTATTAATGACTTTGTTTTAAGACAATTAAGTTTATATTTATCCATTAAACTTAATGTTTTAAAATATAACTCCACTGTGAATACACCTTTACCCTGCAGTTGCGCTGATGATTCTCTGCATTCTTAACGCGAACGAACTATAGACGCGAATTACTGGTATTTTGGTCGCCAATGGCAATAAAGACATACGGCCGCACTCAGAGACGTCAATTAAGTTTTAAGTTTCATTAAAGTAGCTGCTGTCACTTTCTTTGCTATAGCAATAGAATAAGACGCAGCAACTTTAATGAAACTTAAAACTTAATTGTCGTCTCTGAGTGCGGCAGTTAGCGCGTAACGAGCGTAACTATAGCCGCGAAATACATTGCGCAATACGCGCGTTGTTCCCAGAACGTCAGCAATGGTTAGCTAGCAATGTATGCCGTTACGGTTGTACTAACGCATTATAAGTAAATACCGTAATAGATTTCTGAATATTCTCGAAATATTAATTAATACAGTAAATTAGTGCTTACAGGTAAAATTAAATCTCTCCTGGGGTACCTTTAAGAACTTTTAAATTTACTTCTTATAATACCTAGTTATCGGATCAGATGCATATTTACGTGATCCTTGTAAAAGCATGAAAGAAAACCTTAATAACTTAGGTTTAAATATAACAACATGCGGTTAGAATAACATAGTTAAAATATAAAAATCAGCGTCGCTATCAGAAAAGTCACGTAACAAACAAGGCGTATGATCGATGCCTCCCATACTAAATTGCCCTCTGCCACGCTTTCGGAACGCGTTTTAGTATTGGACCCGCGCCGCCTTCGCTCTCAGTGCGTTTTACACTTAACCTCGGTGAAGTTCGTTTATTTTTCTACTAGCGACCCGCCTTATATAGCCTAAGTCCACCCTGGAGGTCCATTCTAAATATTGGTGGAAGAATTTTTGAAATCGGATTAGTAGTTTCGGATATTACCTCCTACACCAAATAGATACAAACTTTACCTCTTTATAATATTAGTATAGGTAACGAAGTAGATAGTATATTTATAAATGCTGTAATGAGTGACTATTGCACTCACTATCGCCAACGACGTAACATGGTCATAAGTTTTATTAACAACCATCAGTTTGGACCGTCTCTCGATTTTAATATGCATTTAGAGGGTATTTAGGAATGATAAAAATAATTAGGGTAGGTGAGCGACTGAGAGTTCGGTGAACGTGACGAATGTGAGACGATCAAATGTAGGGAATAATCCGGATCACGGAAAAATAATTGTTATCTCGATTTGATCAATCCAGTGGTTGTGAGTGTTTGAAATTGTGCGATGGAACGGGGTAAGTGCTAGTTATAGTTCTTTTCAAATAGCTTGGGTACGGTGACAGCTGTCAATTCAATACAAAATATGTGTTTGAGGTTATATTTTGTACTGAGTTGACAGCTTTCACCGCACCCAAGCTATTTGAAAAGAACTATAGTAATTAAAACTCAATTGTATCATAACAGAACAGCGAGTAGGGTCGGTTTGTTTCATAGGGATTTTTGTCCACAGCCTCTGGTAACGCACTTTATTCCGCAACTGCAAATTATATCCAGAAATACCTAGTAGGTACCTATTGCAGTTATTTTTTTATGTTTACTCAACGAGGCGTCATCGCATGTCGTTAGTCGTAACCTAATGCCTCATTTACATTCAGCCGAAGTGAGCAGGGAAGTGGGCAGCACGAGTGTGTAAACACGTCACTCGCGCTGTCACTACATACACTTCCACTTCGGCTGCCCACTTCCCTGCTCACTTCTTCCCTGCTCAAATGGGCTGGGCTGAATGTAAACGAAGTATAATATACAAATCTGTGTGCACGACTTTGCGTGGTTAGACGCGTAATTTCATCACGCATAATAGTAAAGCGCCCGGACTTGTGAGACGGTGAAATCGAGATCGATTCTCGCGGCCGGCGAAATCTTTTTGTGTTTAATTTTTCAATTTTATTTCATTTTGTTTAGGTTTAAGTTTGCACGCATTTTATCTTTAAGCGTTTTGTTTTTATTGTTATTTTTAAAGAAAATTAGTCTTCGTGATTCACTTGTTACGCTTATTATATTACTTTTATTATAACTTATTATGCAGTTGTTAAATCTTTTATTAATGGTTTACCCATGGTACCTATTTATCTTGCAATGAATCCAATCATTACAATGCTTTTGTTCTAAATATAGCCTTATAAATTTGGAGTTGTTTGAGAGATGGTAAAATCTTACCAACTTAAAACGTGATGTCGTCACTCGTTTTTGCAATGAAAAATATTAATGATTTATTTATTTATTTATGATGTGAGTAGTCTACGCAGTGGTGGTGAGTAAAATACTGGCGGCACTTCAATCAATCCACGCCGCGATCAATTTTACAAGGTTTCTCCCGGCTGTGGATAACCTGATGCCTATCTAAACTCGATTTTTTTGAAAATTGTTTCTTGCAAATATTACAATGGTAAGGTTTTTCTCCTGTATGGGTTAAACGATGCGTAGGTAACGAAGATCTTTGTGAAAACTGTTTCTTGCAAATATTACAATGGTAAGGTTTCTCCCCTGTATGGATTAACAGATGCTCGGCTAGATATGATTTTCGTAAAAATTGTTTCTTGCAAATATTACAATGGTAAGGTTTTTCTCCTGTATGGGTTAAACGATGCTTAGCCAACGAAGATCTTTGTGAAAACTGTTTCTTGCAAATATTACAATGGTGAGGTTTCTCCCCTGTATGAATTAACAGATGAACAGCTAAATTGGATTTTTGTGAAAACTGTTTCTTGCAAATATTACAATGGTGAGGTTTCTCTCCTGTATGGATTAAACGATGCGTAACTAAATGGGCATTATTAGAAAACTGTTTCTTGCAAATATTGCAAGGGTAAGGTTTCACTTCAGAATGTATTATCTGATGCGTAGCTAATTGAGATCTTCTTGTAAACTGTTTCTTGCAAATATTACAATGGTGAGGTTTCTCTCCTATGTGTATTAACCGATGTCTAGCTAAAATCCACTTTTGTGAAAACTGTTTCTTGCAAACATCGCAAGTGTAAAGTTTTTCTTCTGTGTTGATTACGGGACGCTTTGATTCACCAGATTTTGGAACTTCACCAGAACAGGGATTTCCTTTTGTATGAATATGTCTAATAAGTTCACTTTTTGCTTCAAACCATTCTCCACAAGTAACACTTGAGATATTTTTTTTCTCTACACTGTCTTTTACTTTTACATCATTAGCTCTACAAATACATATATGAGTCTTAAGGCTAGTTTTGTGTAAAAATATTTTAAAACAAGTCTCGCAAGGATGCAGCTTGTCATCGACAGGGACGCGCTCAAGTCTGACGGAGCAAGTCCTGGGCACAGCCTGTTCTTTACAGCTTTGGCCGGGGCGCGGCGCCTCCCTGGGGCTCCCCATCTCGGCGCCTGCTGCCTCAGCCAGCTCCTGCTTGACAGCCTCTGGGCAGCCTCTGCTCCATGACACTGGAGCTGAAATAAAATTATTACGTTATTGATCGCCACGATAAGACCAATTTCCTTAATTTACCTTGTCTTCTTCTGCAGTATCTCACACTTTAAATAACATGGTACACACCATAAATTTTGATTGTTGTCCCAAAACGGAATATTCGCAAGTGGGTTGTCTGTCATAGTCAACTGGGAGAGAATGCCATTTCGCGTTCGTGCCTGATACGTTCATAGTATTCGTACGGTCATGGTATGATATGGTGTAGTGGGCATCTGTCCAAAAGTTGGACTGTCCATGAACACTAAAATAACTAAAAAAATTCAGAAAAAAAATTTACTAGTAATTCAAGAACCTCTAGATTCTAGAATATGTTGAAAAGTATATTTATTTAGGCCAAGTGATATCACCGTCAAACATTACCTATGCAAAAAGGAATAGATTCTTAAGTGAAGCAATTAAAAATAAAACATCAGTATTAAAGAAAAATGGAAAGTGTTTTACACCTGCATTCTACCGGTACTTAACATATTGTTGCCAGACGTGGGCTCTTACAGAAAAACTAGAAAATAAGTTGTGCCAAACTCGATGGAAAGAAGCGTTGTCGAAGTCAAAATAAAAAATAAAATAAGACTTCAACACATCAATGAATAAAATTTTACAGATATTATAAAAAAGGGTATGATTTAAACGGTTGGCAGAATATTGATGTTTTGGTCAGCAAATAATGGTCAGCTAAAATATCAAAATTTGATCAGCAATGAATCATATTGAGCTGCTCTAAAATCGATTGGTAAGCCATTTCAATATATTTACTGCACAGAGAGCATAACGCTTAACAAATATAAGAAATGTACGACAAAGTCGACGGAGCTCCGCTGCATGGAGCTCCTATTCTGTGTAATTAAGGTGCTTTGCGCCTTGACACAACTCTGACCTAACATACGTATCAATTTGAAATTGACCTAATTTAGCAAATTTGATATTTCTGCTAACCACCTAAAGTTTACTGCTTACCAGTTGTGTAATCTTGCTGACCGATTAATTATTTTGCGGATGAAATAATTATTTTTTATCGCGATTATTTATTTAGCAGACACATAATATTTTAAGCTTACCAAATATTGATTAATTTGCCGATAATGTTTGATTTAGTTGCGGACCAAGTGTTGCGCCCGGTTATTTATTTATTGTCGATTTATTAATTTTTTCTTTCCTCCCTCCATTCCTTTACTTGTACAAGAAACACTTAAATTGATGAAATATATCACCGAACGGTACCCCAGAGGATACAAGAGGAAACTGGGACGACAAGCTATGAGATGGCAGGATGACTGTCCAAAGACTACAAGTGGAGAGCTTTGGAGGAGGCCTATGTCACACGACAAACTGTTTTGACAAGAAAGGGAAAGAAGGAGAAAAGGAAACAGACTGTTTCCGCAGGAACCGTCTGGAATATTATTATTATTCCCAAAGTGTGGAAATAAAATTAATGTAATTGTTTAATGTCAAACAGTTAATAAAAGGCTTTTATTATATTATTATTATTATTTACAGGCGGAGTCCAAAAGTTACCCATTACAGACTAGTGGAGCCGTTTGACACCCAATGTTATTAGTCAGTTAGTGCTATATGTGTTTTACATTGAAGTCAGTTACAATACAGTTGCAAAAATGTTAATTAAATTGAATGTTATCAGTCATGTGCTGTCACTTACCTTAGGGGCTAACCATAGCAAGCATAGGGCGCGCTCTCAATTTGTACAAAATAGTTTGTGACAAAACATAGCAAGCGATCTATCCATCACGCGTGAGCTAACTGTACAGCATTTGTTGAATCCTCAATAACAGAAAAATTATATTTATGGATACTTTAACATGTAAACAGATCAAAGTCTCGCACCAAAATGACGTCATTCTAGCCATGCAGAAGAGCGTCGGGCGCGCGTCCACCGTTTTTTTTTCTGCGTCCGAGGCGCTGAGCCCGGGCCGCGCGTCCCGTGCGTTTGCTGTGATTGGTCCCATAGGAACTTAAAATGTGACAGAGGGTGTCCTAATGGAACAGTAGCACTACAGAACATTCAAATAATCAAACAATTGATTATTTCAATTTCAAGATTGACAACACGATTGGCCTAGTTGGTAGGGAGCCTGCCTAAAAAGCGAGCGGTCCTGGGTTCAAAATTTCACAAATATTCGCCTCAATCAATCAATTATCAATTTTCAGTTACTTCTTTTTCTAATTGGAGCTCCTTTTACCAAATTAATTTTTAAAATATGTTCAGGTCCACATAATTCAATCATATCAAAAATCATAATCCAAAACAATTATAATTCTTTTCAATACAATACAATAACTCTTTATTGAACACCACATACAGTAAGAACAAGAAATACAACAAGAAAGAGAGGTGTTACATAGTGAGTCAACAGGCGATCTGGCATTTTTCCGTCCCTTTCATGTTTTCGATTATTTTTGTATCTTTTGTATTGTCTTTCATAATAATATGGTTATTTGTTTTAGGTCCCAATCTCCCACAACCTGTTAAAATTTTCTTACCCAAACATTCTCTGATCATGTCCGATGTCTACACTGACGTTGGCAAAATACATCTAACGCAAGATGTGAAAGCCATTATTAAAAAAAAATTGCCTATACTGGGACCAAGTATTTGATCCTTAGCCATCAATGTTTTCTAAGTATTTCTCTATGTAAGTATATTTACCATTGCCTAGTATCCATAGTAGAAGTAGCCTTACTTTGGGGTGAGGTCAAATTGTGTATCATTGTCCACTGATGTTTATTTAACTTTACTTAGTTTGTGATGTAATGAATTAACAGGTAGAGTAAATACCAATTAAAATTATCACTCACAAATAACACTGACATCACCTTCTGTGAAATCTTTTATAGTACCTATTAGAAGATCCGCTAGCAAGTGTAATACATCCATAACCATAACTGAACAGAAATGGAAACAATAAATCTAGAATGAATCCGCAGTCATGTCGCCGTCCGGACGCTCACAGCGGTGTAAGTATGGCGGCACAGCTCACCATGCAACGCGTAGGCGATGTCCTGCGGCTGCAGCCGCTCCGGGCCCAGCACGAGCTCGTCCTTGACCTCGTGTTCGGCGTACAAGCCCGCCGCGTCGTCCGCGCCGTCCCACTCCCGCTCCTCCTTCACGCGCACGGTCGCCGGCGAGAAGCCGCTGTTGTCCGGAACACTCATAGTGCCGGCTACTTCACATTCGGTGATCGTGATCAATACACAAAGTACACAAACATTTACGAGTAGGTAATCGAAACTAACACAAGACAAGACTTGCGTTATATTACACACAGTGACAAGTTTAAGTAGGTACAGTCTTTGTTATATGGCTACAAAACGAATGAAAAGTATTGCGATTATTATGAACCGAACAGCTGAAACGACTGAACGACTGAAAGCACAGATTATAAGATTTATAAGGCGACTGAAAGCCACCGAATAAATAAAATACTTTCATAGAAACCGGACCGAAGAAACAGCAAAAGACGTATAAATATTACTGCCGCACTCAGAGACGTCAATTATGTTTTAAGTTTCATTAAAGTGGCTGCTGTCACTTTCTTTGCTATAGCAATAGAATAGGACGCAGCAACTTTAATGAAACTATGGGGTATTGTTCGGTCGTATTAATAAAACACCCCACATATAAAGTTCAATCGTTATTATATGTAATGCTGGTACATAGTATGTAAGAGGTTAACACAAACAAATTGCTTAGGGCTCCGCGAATGGACATGAATGAGTCGGACGATAGAAAGCGATAGGTGGTAGTCGTGCGATGACCGGCGTCGGAGTGGGCTAACCGGCCTTATACCCCTTCTATACGGTCGGGTGGTTGGGCCAACCGAGAGGGATGCAGCTATTTGTAGGAACGAGATGTAAATATTACTATCTCATTCTGACAGATAGCTGCGTCCTTCTCGGTTGTCCCAACCGCCCGACCGTATAGAGGGGTATTATGTCGGCTGTCTGTCAGTGTCACTACCAAATGTTATATTATGACATTATGACTGATGCAATAGAACTTACCATTCAGCCTCTAATTCCTTTCAGTGTTTAGTTTATAGGGTTTTCTTGCCTTTCTGGCAATTTCTAGTGTAACTGGTGTAAAATAAATATTTAAATAAATGTCGGTTATATGTATAGCATAGCAAATGGCATTTTAACTTAGACCATTTATGGGCTTCTTATTACACTACCCTTGCTTGATATCTCTATCTCATTCCAACGTATTGCGGCGTCCTGCTCGAAAGGGTAAGGGCAGGGGTAGTGTAATAAGCCACAAAATAAGTACTTACATAGAAACCGGACTATGAGAAACGACAAAAGACGTATGTTTGATCTGTACTACTGGATTTTGTAGAACTGGAGGCTTGTAGAAATCTCTAGCAATGCTATAAATAAATACTAGAACATGTACAACACATGTGTAATCGACTAAACTATGAACAAAATTAAAAACAACAATATAGCATGAAATCACCAAATCATTATATTCACAAATTTAAAAAGTGACATACCTATCTTCTTTCATAAAAACGAAAGTTCGTACAAACAATTCAAGGAGGTTATTTTAAAAAGGTTCGTGTGACATGTGGGGGAATGTACCTTCGCTAACATTGACATATCACTGGCCATTTAATGTCTTAAAACCTTGAGAAAACATAAAGGATAACGAAAGAATACCTATAAGGACATAATCTTTTTAACTCGTTATGAATGTCAAAAATAGAAAAGGACAAATATTTGTTTTCTTATAGTCCGGTTTCTATGCAAGTACTTATTCTGTGTAACAAGCACATTGCTATAACCCTCTCTATGCATTTTTATAAATTCCAATTTTTTGACGCTGGCAACAATGTTATATCAAGGATAAAATTGCATCATGAATGTTATTTTTGCTTTCACTCACTCTGTTAATATTTCGTGGAATTCAGACGCCGTCAGACGGTGTTGTGACTGTGTAGCGCTGTGTTGTGATTAGCGGAGACAACGTTATTTTTATTCGTCCCTGGCTGAATGACTTTGACCTTGTGCCGGTGGTGCCGATACCGATATTACCGATATAATTACAGTGTCAGTCTGGCTCTGGCTGGTGTTTCGTTACGACAAAGCGGGCAGTATTTGAGGTTATAATAAAAAATATAGTATTGGATTAGAACACTACAGAACAATGGTTGTGGCACCGATTTTAAATCCAGTAAGTAAATACAATAAGTAAGTAAGTACATAAACAGTAATACAGTAAGTAAGTACAAAGAATACTTGACCAAAGAATAGCCGGATACAGGCGTCTATCAGTAGTCATAACTGCCTGCCTGATAAATAATAATAAATGCTATTTAATTAGACGATCTGAGACTTTAAACTGATAGATGTTCCCACCTGATAAAACGTATGATGCACGACCCCTTGTGAACTTAATGCATTGCCAAAATTTATATGCGTGAGCTAAAATGCTGCACAGGGAATGTGTTAAGAATATTTTACAAAAAAAGCATAAGTGAAGCGAGAAGATGTGTGCCCACAATGCCCACATATATATGAATATAAGTATATATAAGCTTTGTGTGTGTGTGTGAGTCTCTTTGGACAAACTGCAAGATGCATTATTTGGGATATTTATTCAATAACCTTCAGATAAAGAAAATATATTTGGATTTGATAAGAGGTTACAGTTCCATAAAATAGACAGCATTTTTAGGGAAAAAGATTTTTTTCTGAATAGCCAGGTCCACACAGCGAGCAGCCTCGCGAGGCATTTGCCGCGTGAAGCAGCTTGGGCTGTGTTGACGTGCCTCTCCCGAGGCAAAACTAAAAATGAGATAAAAACGTCTGACACAATTGCAACATCATTTTCAAAGCTGATAACTCTTAAACAGCTCAATCATATTTCATCAGACCTAGTTAAGAAACAGAGTTATAAAAAGTTTTTGTCAAAAATTACATTTTTGAGACAAGCTGTTCTTGCAAACTGTACTTTTTTTGCACAGTTATCATCTGTTTATCAAGAGAAATCCGATGACCCCAAGGCGGGTCTATCTTGTTTCGTGGCGGAGTTCCTATGGCCACCTTCCGACTGCATCGTCAGACCAGCTTCATGGTACCATATTAATGCATTGTCACCATAGTTACGTAGGTATACCAAATTTCAGCTGGTTTAGTAGCTAATAAGTTCATCTGTTCGGAGCTATGATTCCACAGACACACTCATTAATCGTATTTCAACCCTCTGTTTTCATCACCATGGCGATGTGTCGGAAAATTTCTGGCGATTATTATCTGTTAGCTTTTTCCCCCAACTTTGTCTGTGCAGAACTCTGTTATCGCTACTCCCTTGGGAACTGTCTAGTTTTTTATTTATTTATTTATTTATTAAATTAACTGAGATATGTTTTGAATGAGCTATTTTCAGTTTGCGAGCTAATTAAGCGAGCCGGTGGGTCGGGCATGTTATGTTATGAGTGTCCAAGGTTATTTTAATTTTTTTGATGTGTGTGCGTTTTTGTGTTGTTTGTGGCGCTGTTGTGCGCGTCACTAAAGTTTATATTTCTTAAACTATATCTATTTGTGAGTTCCTGTAATTGGCTCTGTACCTTTATTTAAGTTACTATCTAAACTGTTACAGCTGTTGGTTCTCCTAAATAAATAAATAAAATAAATAAGGTACACCAACAACAAACATAATGACACAATTACAATAGCTAAGATAATAAGAGAGTCTGATATGCATGTCAATAACAGGCGTACACAATATATAGCCAATAAAATAATTAAAAAGTACATTTTTTTTTTTTTAAACATTAACATATATTAAGCATCCTGTGTGCTTCCCCGGAGTTCAACACGTGTGTGGACTTGTATACATGTATAATGTATACAACGTGTAACAAAAATAACGCAAAACCTCAGACACCCTAATTGGTTTTTATTATGGTAAATCGATTCCGAATTCCTTTTTTTTTTTAAACAATATCTTAGAAGTTACGCGTAATTTTTTGTTTTGCTAACTATTCTAGAGATTCATAGCTATGGTGTTATGAATGAACGAAGCGGGCGTCTGTCGCGCGTTCGTGGGCGCTAACACAGCGCTACGACAGTGATTAGACACGGCATAATAATTATTATTATTTTTGAAAACTAATACCTACATTAAAAATTAGTAGAACCTATTCTACTGTCGATTCTGAACAAACTGTTTTCCGGTTTTGCGTTATTTTTGTTACACGTTGTATTGTTGTGACATAATAAATGATATTAATTAATGACTCAAACTATCTCCATACCAAATTTAATCAAAATCGGTTCATCGGTTAGCCGTAAAAGCGTAACAATCAAATAAGGATAAGGATTTGAAATTCGTACATTCACTGGTGCAGTGCTCAGTCTAGGTTAATAAACATAGATACGTCCAAAGCCTCATAAATATGTAACCAAGGTGGTTACATATTTTTGACACTCGGAACATATCTATATTTATAATCTTGACTGTACACTCACAACATTGAAAGTAGATACACACTTTTGTACCTTGTCGCTTTACAGCCACATTAGCAGTGTCTAACGAGATTGTCAATGTTAATGCGATAAAGTACAAAAGTGAGTATCTGCTTTTGACGGTGACTGTACAAGGAAAAACATCGTGACTCACACAGTACTGTTGATACTGTGAATGAGTCATTTGTCGTGGAATGCGAATGAATGCCGGTGCCAAAAATAGATTTTTCCTTGTCACAAATGAGGTTGATAAAAGGGTTGATCAACTTTTTCTTGTACCTCGTTGTCATGGTTACGTCCGCTGGACAACCCTTTAACACCATGATTCTCTATACGTTTTCTATGGTTATAGTTCATCAAACGTACATTTTTGTCGTAGTTATAAGCCCATTATTTTTTGGACTATTTCCTAAGCACATTAGTAGCATATATTATAATAGTTTTCTTTGAGAAACTCGGTCACTGTTGTCTCTTGGACAACGGGACAGAATAACAAACAAGAAAAAGTTGATCGACCCAAAAGCACAGTATAAATATAGCTAAAGCAGTAAAGAAACTACGAACAAACGTTCGTAACGTCGCACTCACACACGCACGTTTCAACGAGACTCCTAAAGGCTTCGGCACACCAAACGCGTGTCGTGAGCGTCATGTCGCGTGGCGTGAGCGACGCGGCACCCGGCACACCGCAGGCGGGTTACGCGTTTATAAAAAAATACAACGACAAGTAACCGCGTCGACGCCGCACTGATGCCCGGCCCGGTGTAACGCTAAACATGGCGGCCATATTTTCTTTACTGCTTTAGCTATATTTATACTGTGTTAAAAGTCTTGTCTGTATTATCATTTATCATTTATGTAATTGACGACGCAGTTAGCCTAGTTGGTAGTGACCATGCCTACGAAGCTAGCGGTCCTGGGTTCGAATCCCGGTATGGACAAATATTTGTGTGATGAGCGCGAGTATTTGTTCCTGAGTCATGGATGTTTTCTATATATTTAAGTATGTATTTCTCTACATAAGTAATGTTTATCGTTGTCTAGTACCCATAGTACAAGCCTAGAGCTTAGTTTGTGACTAGGTCAATTTGTGTGAGATTGTCCCCTGATATTTATTTATTATTATTATTATTTATCATAATTATCAACTTTTGCCCCACAATATACATACCTACCATGACATTCACTTTACAAATGTTTCGTGTTGCAACTTTTTTATACTGTTTTGAAATCTAAAGAGGTTTGAACACCCAACTTTTTGTGTGCTGCTCTTGCGGTGCCACCATAATGAAAATCAATGAATTATAATGGTGAAATGATTTGAAGTACGAATTGCTGTTTATTGTGTTCGTATTTATTATAACTAACTCCGCGTTCCGCCTAAACGGTGTGAGCTGTAACTGTGGGCTTGTTTACGGAGACGCGGGGCGTGCGGCGGGGCGTCGTTGTTTGCGTGCACACTGGTCGCTGACTATGAAACACTTCTATACTTCCAGTAGGTCAGCGACCAGTGTGCACGCAAACAACGACGCCCCGCCGCACGCCCCGCGTCTCCGTAAACAAGCCCTAAGAGAGGCGCGCGGGAAGGACTTCATTATCTCCCGCTCGCTCACAACAAAGTTGTAAATGTTATAATGCATCGGGTAGTTTCTAAGATTATTTTAAGATATGAGGTAGTTAATTTCTCTCTTTGTTTTAAAATTCTCAAACGTTTTTTTTGGGTCTGTTAAAGTTTCATCTTCAGGAAAAGTCGATTTCGACCCGAGTGACGCTACGTACGTAAGGCGCGTCACACACGGAGCTATAATATATATTATAGGTCGGTAGGGCAAACTTTGGCTATTCTGCTATACTTGGTAATCCTGTGATAGTTGATTTAGCTTTGATAGTGAAGTTTTATTATATAAATACAGTTCTGACATATTTGTCTTAGAGTGTGCTTTTCTCAAATCTTATAATAACAAAAAGAATGTATCCGAGCACTCTGTCAGAAATTAAAAACGTTTTCGTCAATAGAAAACTAAGTGGTTTGGCTCTAATATCCACTTGTTAAATCTGAATCTCTTTCAGAGTCTACACACGCAGCTATAATATATATTATAGCTGCGTGTGTGGAGTCTGTCAACTAGTAAGGAAAATATACCTAAACTATACGAAAATATATCGTAAGATGCCTTATATTAATATACCAAAATATATATTATAGCTCCGTGAGTGACGCGCGTGTGTTCGAGCGTCATTAAAGATAGTTGATGGAACATTTTGTTAATTCCTTTGTTGTTTTATCTTCCAGCAATTGATTGACGTGTGGATAGTAAAGATACAGACGGACATTCTTATTAATATGTGACGTTCTCAATATAAAGGGACCGTATGGAGGCAGGCGGTTCCGCCGTTTCTAGAACTGTTACCATAGTACTCGTATAGTTACAAGAGTAAGAAGAGCGTAACTGCCTTCCTCCATAAGGTCCCTTTATATTGAGAACGTCACATATTATCTCCTAATCCTCTTAAGTCCCCGCGTACTTTATTTGAAATCGGATGAATAGGTGCGAAGATTACCTCCTACTCCAAACTTACAAATTTTACCTCTTTAGGGTCCTAGGGCGCACTAGATAAGATAAAATAAAGATAAAAGGTATTTATTCAGTAAGTAGGCCGCACGGGCAATTTTACACGTCAAAATCTACCAGCGCTTCCCAAGAGGAGACCACTGCTGAGAAGCGCCGCAAGAAACTCAACAGTTGGTCATATTTTTAATAGAACTTACTTATGACAATGATACTACTTATTCTAGCATTATATAAACTGTAAAAGTAATATAAAATATCTGCGTAGTTTTGCAGGAAAACATGTCTGAATGATTACGAGAAAAAATAATAATAATATATATAACACAAAACAGTTTAACATGTCTTCCTACAATAAACCGTGTCCCCTAGACAAGATACAGCGTTTACATGATTTTTATGAGGTATGTACGAGTAGACGATTACGATTAAAGAAACCATATGAACGTCGCGCAGTTGGCCTCAGCTTTAGTTAACCTGTGGGCCTATTATGCATGACACAGCTTTATCGTGTGGATATGTATAAAACTTTATCATATTCGTTAAATTTATCGAAAACTCTAACATGGTTGACAACGTGGATAAAGATATCGCGTCGATAACGCGATATCTAATGTGTATAAACCAGTGTGACAAGAATTACGCTAGATTACCACTATTTTACAAAAAGGTTGCCAGTGTTATGAAATCAATCCATTTTTGCCTATTGTTTGATATTGAATGGCGGACTTTATGTAATGCTTCCGAAATGAGTTGTTTAAAATCAGTCACTGAACGGAGCGGACTCGGGGTACTTTTCTAAATGTATGGGTTATCTTGCTTGACAACTCAATCAGTTTTATTATCTATAATATTATATTGAAGTTTTGTTTACATAAGAACGGGAAAAAAGTTTTGTTTATTTTTTAAAATATTATATTAAAAATGAGATTGGATGGAGACTTTTAAGAAGAAACACAACGAAGAAATACAGTTGAAACATGAACCAAGCAAGGTAGAAAAGTGTAAGTTTAACATAGTAAACTGTTTATGAGTCTTATTTAGTCGATTCCTTATTGTGCGTCGTTAAAACAATTACTTATGTTGTGTTCCAGCCGCTGTACTGTACGGCAATGCAAAAAAGGAAGTTCGTTGAATATATGGCTAGCCACCACTCTTCGCAAACGGAGAATTTAGTGGGCCACTCTTCGGACACAAGTCGGTCCGAGTGGCACAATCTTGCGGCAGCTTGGGCCAGACAAACCTGTGGCTGTTTGGAAACTCGTAAGTATATAAAAAAAAATCCATATATTATTTACTCAGGAATATTATTCGTAAAATATTTTATCACAATATTTTTAACAATATAATAATAGATTCATTGAACTCTTTCCCCCATTGACATTTTTGGCTATCATCGGATGGAGTCACACCAGTCAGTCAAATTACAGTCTGGTAAAACATACAGGTTATTATATTGTAAGAGTTGCAAGTATGAATATGGATAGCTTCATTCTAAGTATAAATATGGAGAGATTGAGGGAACAGAAAAACCAGTAAGTTTTAATTACCCATACTAAAACAGTTTGTCTGTTGCACTTTTGCAAAATTTGATTGGGTAAGGAGGTAGCTTGAGTCTAGGCTATTTATTATATAGAAAAAAGTCAGTTTGACTTTTAATGTTTTTAAAAATAACACTGTTCAATGTGTCTACTTCTAGTATGAAAATGAAATGAAATGCTATAGTATGTAAAATAATTATTTATTATGGCTGCCCTTTTCTCTTGAGCCACTCTTAATAGGAGGCCATTTGCTGGGAGCTGCTGGGTGGCAATGACTGGATTGCTATCTGCGGCAGTGTCCAGCTATGTGCCAAGTGTTCTGAAAAATAACATAACATTCTGTTATAGCAGATTATCATACTTAAGTTAGGGATTTGTAATCATAATAACCTATAATAATGCATCATATTATACAGTATACAACAGGTGTTAATTATTTCAGATTTCTCAAACAAATTTGAGGTACCCATTTGTTTGCTCAATGGTGTTGCGAACCCGACAGTGCCAGTGGGTGTATTTCTTCTGGACTATTTGGGGCAGCACATTCAAAATAAACATCATGAGCAACAGTTTACAAGCCTACCCCCGAGTCAACAACAAACAACTAATTACATCATGGATAAATTATACTCTTTTTTTTCAGGCTCGAGGTCACGCAAGTCAGCACCAAGGAGGACATAGAAAACTATTTTAATTTTATTTTTAGGGTACTAGTTTTATATATATTATGTTTAGTTCTTTTGTTTAGATTAATCACAATTTAGTATATAATACTATATGGAGGAAGATTTGTTTGTTTGTAATCATAATAATAAACTCTGAAACTAATAACCCAATTTTAATAATTCTTTCACCATTAGAAGGCTACATTATTCAGAAGTAACAGTCAGGCTATATTTTATTGCATAGCCTCAAACAAACAAACATACATAAACAATCCTACTTTCCTATTAATTATAAATGTGAAAGTTTGTGTGTGCGCGTGTGTGTGTGTATGTGTCTGTCTGTCTGTCTAACTGTGTGTCTGCCTGTTTGTGTGTGTGTCTGTGTTTTTGTCTGGCTGTGTGTCTGCCTGTGTGTGTGTTAGTTTGTTACTCTTTCACGCTGCAACGGCTGAATATGAAATAATAACCAAAATAGAGGGATGTTAATTATATAAGTTTGACGCCTATGTCTGTGTGTTTGTCTGTGGCTTCGTAGCTCTCAAAAGGATGCCCACTATGCCCTCGCCGCGTGTTGCACGCAAATCGGTTTCATACATTTAGTATAGGACTGATTATATTGCTCCCGCCCCGCGTGACGGCTAAATGTATGAAACCAGCGTGTGGCGACACGCGGCGTGGGCATATTTATTTATTTATTTATTTCTTTATTTATTTTCAGGCAACAAGGCCCATAGATAAATACCTTACTGACTAAAATACATATATGTATAACAATATCTTAAACTATTTTGGCGACAAAACAGCGTGGCTCTGTTGAGTCGCAGCGTTCGAAGTCATGCTCGCTGGCAGGCCGCCCCGGAACCGCCGGAACACGACATCTTTCGGCCAGAAGGCAGGCGACTCGACCGTCCCCAGCAGCGGCCGCGGCACTCGCACCACGAAAGAAGCGAATATGAATATGTAGTAGCCCTCTGGCTTAACTAAACTGTGCCAGTTAGTTACTGACGGTGGGTGGACTGTGGAATGCATAACCAATATTCCTGCCCTATTCCACGTTGGTAACTTCCATACGCCAAAAAGTGCAACGGAGCTAGAACCTGTGAAAGAGTGCACTTGAACGAGTTGATTTGCCAGTTGTTTTACTAAGCCCTCATAGAGCCTATACTAACGTTATGTAAGTCCTACCGACCTACTATACTTACCGAATAATAAAATTTAACCTAGGTACCTTACCTTTATGTAGAATGTAATCCATCACCGTTGTGCGGCTGGAATTCTGAATCCAGTTTGGCACATAAATAGAGTGCCATAATATATCCTTACCCACTCTATAGGTAGGTATAAGTGCCGAAATTCGGCCTCCGGAAGTTCGAAACGATTTGAGGCATCCCTTATTGTCCTCCGCTGCAGTTTTCTTCGTTATTTTTCAGCTTGCATCGTGAGACGATATTGACATCCTACAAATATTGTTTACAAATTATAATACGAGTAACGCCATTTTTGTAGGCAACTGAGTTGTTTTTGATAAGTAGAACTATTAAAAAACCAATACTTACGCTTAAATGTATGTATTTTTAAGTTTTAATTACTGCGAGATGTTTATCGTCACCAACACGGAACTTGTATAAATTTATCGAATTGAGATGTCAAAAGTAGGTTAAAAGTGGCGTCCATGTTAGGTAAATCGATATAATTATCGTTTTATCATTTACCGCTGTCAGAAATGGATAATACAGTTTAACCGATGCCACCATGTTAGCATACGTCGACAATGATAATTTGTCGATGATCTCGTGATAAAAATGGTTTATCGCGTCGATAAACGTGGCCATAATAGGCCCACTGGTCGCTGCGGCCATTGGTCGTGGTTGGTCGTAGTCGTCTACCGCGCGAGGACCCTCATAATATTGGTGTAGTCATAGTCATATATTTTATTGCCTTATGTTGTAGTTACAAAGATCCTAAATTCTATTGACGACGCGCTTAGCCTAGTTGGTAGTGACCCTGCCTACGAAGCTAGCGGTCCCAGGTTCGAATCCCGGTATGGGCAAATATTTGTGTGATCAGCGCGAGTATTTGTTCCCGAGTCATGGATGTTTTCTATGTATTTAAGTATGTATTTCTTTATATAAGTATGTATATCGTTGCCTAGTACCCATAGTACAAGCCTAGAGCTTAGTTTGGGACTAGGTTAATTTGTGTGAGATTGTCCCTGATATTTATTGATATTTATTATTACATGGATCAACATAAACCCTGTAAGGGAACTGCAATTAC
The DNA here is from genome assembly GCA_963241965.1 of Tortrix viridana. Taxonomy (NCBI): domain Eukaryota; kingdom Metazoa; phylum Arthropoda; class Insecta; order Lepidoptera; family Tortricidae; genus Tortrix; species Tortrix viridana. The sequence continues at coordinate 7,286,195 of OY725198.1, read as the reverse complement.
TCAGCTTAATTAAATTGCCTAATTAACTTACCATAATATGTTTTAAGTTTAATACTAACTTTCTTATATTGTCAAGTTACAAATACATACCTACATAGCTACGCTGTAGATTACGATAGTAGAGTTTACTAACTGATATTATTTGTGGTTTTCAGGACACGCCATACTTGGAGAAGATCCCCCATGGCATGTTCCCCGGCAGAATGGTGCGGTTTCGCGGCCTGGTGCCTTCAGACCCCAAGAGGTACTGGTACCTCACAATTTTTTGGGTATAGTCAGGGTTAGGCAGTAATTCAATTACATGTATTTGAAATACAAATATGTACATATTTCAAATACGAATTGCAGAAGTATTTTGTATTTGGTATTTCAAATACCGCACTCACATGTATTTAGTATTTCAAATACTTTAAAAATACATTTTATTAAATCCTATAATTGTATAATGGAACGTTTTTTAAATATAATTAGGGCACTGTGACAACACTGTAAGTGTCAACGTCAAGTGTCAATCCACATTCAATTCACGACATTCCGAAAGAATCACTCAATTTAAGTTACCACAATAAGTAATAGACGTTATTTTAAATACAATTGCATTGATCATCACCAAAAAATTACTTCTATCATATTGGAGTGGGTTTACACTTGTTACAGCTTGGGGAATAAATGGTGACAGGTAGAATGGCAATATTCTTGAGTGGCAACACTGGAAACCCTCATTTTAAGCAGCATCTTAGGTAAAATAATAATAATAAATATCACGTGGCAATTAAACACAAATTGACCTAGTTACAAACGAAAGTCTATGTTTGTATTGTGGAAAAATGGGTCTATATTGTCTTCCATAAAGTTTTAGTTCCGTTTTTAAGATTCTATAACGTTTTTAGGCATAAATATTGTTAGTCATAATATAGATTGTCATAATATTTGAAGGTATATTTTTGTATTTCCGATTTTTCCTGGTCATATTTGTCGAAAGTCATAAAAACTTTATTCATAACTTTTTACATCATATTGTATTACACCTCATAATGTTAAAGGTAATAATATTGCTTTACATAGTGATTATAAGGTCCAAACTTGTTTATCATAAAAGTAAAATACATAAAATGTAAGTTTTGCCTACTATATTAGTTAAAAAAATATGTTCGGTTCTGGCGCTTCGCCGGCCGCTACCGCGGCACGCTCTCTTCGCTCGCTCGGCTCGCGCGCTGTAGGGTCGCAGTTCTACCTAACACTCCTCCTCGCTTCGCTCGTCGTCGTACCTAATGAAGACCTTCCTTATATATCTACATCATATTCATAATATCAATTTGAAATTAAAAAAGAAATAACATTTTTAGTCATAAAAATTACATACTTATGTACTGAGGCAATGAAACGGTATGAATAATAATAATTAGTGGTTTAAAATATTTCTGTTTAATCATCAATATGCCTTTGAATGTTATAGATATAATTTTTATGACTTATGAAAATTACAATCCTTAACATTATGGACTATTGACTTTAGCATTATTAAGCGTTATGCTTTACAGTTTTTATGACTATCGATAGTTATGAGCATAAATAGTATGACAATCAATTTCTGACTTTCAAAATTCGATACAACAACTTTATGGGTGACAAAGGGATCCCTGGAAAAATACTTACATTGTTAAATGCGTATAAAACATCTCATATGAATGCGTTAACACATATCATTATGAAACAGTGTTCCGAAGATTACCCTTACACACAAACAAAAAAACAAATTTTAATATTAGTATAGATTATCTTGATGACATTTCATCTTGATTGATGCTACATCTCGAGTGACATGAGAAATTGTCGCCGAATCAAATTGTATTGTGATTTGAATAAATTCGAAATTCGAAAACCATTACAGTATCGGCAGCTAACACGTAATTACACGCAATTACAACCACTAGATAAGATTTGACACCGCGACACCAACACCACTGACTGACGTAAAGCAAGTTATAACCTACAGTTATTTTATGCATTTCAGATTCAGCCTAAACTTCCAATGCGGCCCGAACACGGACGTGTGCATGCCGTTCGAGCAAGTGGCGTTCCACTTGGACTTCCGCTTCGACTACGGGCACGAAGTGGTGAGGAACGCGTTCGGCGCGCGCGGGTGGGGGCGGGAGGAGCGCGGCCGCCAGCCGCTGCGCCAAGAGGACAGCTTCGAGGTGCTGGTGCTCTGCACGCACAGCTCCTTCAAAGTGAGTTCTCTCTCTCATTCTCTCTCTCTCCCTCTCTCATTCTCTCTCGCTCTTTCTCTCTCTCTCTCGCCACTGCGCCTTGAGGATAGCTTCGAAGTGCTGGTGCTTTGCACGCGCAGCTCCTTCAAAGTGACTTGTTTCTCTTTCTCTCTCTATTAAATATGAAAAATTGAGAAATATAAGTCTGGCACGGTAGTATAACTTGCTTACCTGCCTCTTTTTTTTGGTATAAATATTATACATTATATTATATACGAATATCTGTGAACGCCGGTAGCACACCACCGCCGCGGAACTGTAGTAGCGAAATTGGCAACGAAATAAAGTTCAATTTCGTATTAAATATCACGATTCCGCCACACTTTCGCGGCGGAGGTGTGCTACCGGCAGAAATTATAATAATGTATATTATTTTTACCAAAAAAAGATGCAGGTAAGCAAGTTATACAACCGTGCCAAATTTCGAGATAGCTTCTGTAGTTGCCGGGAAAAACAGCTGACATACAGACAGCCAGACACCGAAGTCTCACCATAAAATGTTTACGATTTTGGTAATAAACCTAAAATAAGCATGTACCCTAACATGAAGCCGGTGAATGCGTTAAGTATCAATAAAATAATAATTTAAAAGTTGCAAACTACAACCAGACTACGCCGACAATGTCTATATAGCCTACTAGCGATCCGCCCTCGCTTCGCTCCGGGCACTATTATAATAAACCTTCCGTGAACAATTATCTAAACGATGGTGAAAACCGCTTGAAATCCGTTGCGTAGACAGACGGCGGCGGAAAGCGACTTTGTTTTATACTATGTAGTGACTACACTTGCACCTCGCACGTTTATGACGAATCATATGACACCCCATTAGAATAGGTCCAATAGTTTAGGGTCGCACACATACATACTTACATACATAAAAAAATAACTGCGACTTTGTTATCGACGACGCGATTTGTTCGTACCCTGTCTACAAAGCTAGCGGTCCCGGGTTCGAATTCCGGTATAGACAAATATTTGTGTGATGAGCGCGAACATTTATTTCAGAGTCATGGATGTTTTCTATGTATTTATCGTTGCCTAGTGCCCATAGTACAGTCGCCATCATATATATTGCAGCAAACAAGGTGCTCACAAATATCTGAACACGACACTATCGTCAAGGCGTGAGAGTGCATGTTCATACTCGTGAACGGGTGCTGTTTGTGGGGTCCGGTCTGTTCACTTCTGCAAGGACTTGTTCAGTTAATTATTCCAGTTATGGCTTTTGACGAAGAGACCTCGTCGTGTTGTTCTCCTAGTCATTACATTTAGTGTAATGTATTTGACCTTACATTTGTAATGTTTTCATTTGTGCTAGTTCTAATAATTAATATTTGTTACTTTATTACCTTGTAATGTAACTTACTTTTAAGTATTATTGTATTTTATATTTGACAAAATGACCTTCTGCTGGAGTTTCTTGCGGCGCTTCTTCTCCGCAATGATGGTCTTGTCCGAAGCGCTGGTAGATTCACTCTATATTACTGACGTGTAAAAGAGCCCGTATGTGGCCAATTTACTGAATAAATATTTGACTTTGACTTTGACTTCAGATATTTTTGACCACTCTGATATGTACAGATATATTTGATGGCGAACTGTACAAGCCTAGAGCTAGGGACTCAAATTGTGTGAGATTGTCCCCTAATATTTATTTATTATGTTTTCTAAGGTAACTGTGAACGGCGTACCTTATTGCAAGTTCCGCCATCGGCTCGACCTGAAGGACATCACTCATCTCTACGTGTGGGGTGACGTCACGATAGATCTCATCACATATGAGGTGCAGCGGTCGTAGCGTCCAATGGACTGTGTACCTTTAAGGATGGACTGTTTACCGTGGATTGTGTGAGTACCTTATGGTGGCACTTGTGGCGTTGCATATCCTACCAAGGGTTAATCCAGCCTATATACGTCCCACTGCTGGGCACAGGCCTCCACTCACAATGAGAGGGCTTGGGCTATAGTTCCCACGCGGGCCCAGTGCGGGGATTGGGAACTTCGCACACACCGTCAAATTGCTTTGCAGGATGTATCACGATTTTCCTTTACCGAAAAGCTCATGGTAAATTTACAAATTATATTTCGCACATAAATTCCGAAAAACTTAGAGGTGCGAGCCCGGGTTCGAACCCACGACCCTCTGTTTAAGAGTCGGCAGGTCAAACCATTAGGCTACCACGGCTTTGCAGCTTACCACTAAGGGTTGCCAACCACAATAAAAAAAAAACTAAAATTTGAAGTTGAAAAAACCAGGACAATTCGTGTTAAAAATAGGATGCAGTGCGCATGCTCACATCACAAGCCGTGTGGCCCGTAACCATGGATACAGTCTGCCGGTGATGTCAGTAAGGATTGCAAAAGTGGCGCGCGTTTTAAAATACATGACCTTATCACGGCGCTTTATAAACCCAGGACTCTTAAGAACTGTCCAGGACGTCCCAGGACACCCCAAAAAGCAGGACATGTCCTGGGAAAACAGGACGGTTGGCAACCCTACTAATATTATAAATGTGAAAGTTTGGATGGATGTTTGTTACTCAAACACGGCAGAACGGCTGAACGGATCTGGATGAAATTTGGCACAGAGATAGATTATAGTCTGGGATAGCACACAGGCTACTGTTTATCCCGAAATAATGGATAGTTCCCGAGGGAGCATATTATAAATGCGAAAGTTTATGATCATTTATTACTTCACGCTGCAACGGCTAGACGGACTTGTCAAATTTATTTACGGATTTGTTTGACGTGTTGGATGGAAATTTTAATTGTTTGAACGTGTTAGCGATTGTTTGTCAAAAAAAATTGTTTTAGATTGGACAAATTTATTGTGTAGCTTTGGTTGTCACAACGTCAATTTTGACAAACAAATTTGTTGGTCTACAGTGCACCAACGCAAAACATTTGTCAAACTGATGCGTATACGCATACATTAACGAAAACTCAACGCCAAGTTAAGTGCCACCATTAAAGGGGTGTATCTACGGTTGAATTAAAAAATATGGTACATAATAAAACTGAGAGTACATATTTATGAACTTAACTGTACCTTAAGCCTTATTAGGATGGCAATTTTTTTTTCACAAAAACCTTTTTTTTTTCTTGAGCCTAGGGCCGATAATCTAATTCCCAGATAGAATTATCTGACAGTTAAAGTTATCGCTTTCCTTTTCTTTATCATTTGAAATAAAAAACGAAAATGTATCAGGCAGATGGGAGCCCTTCTTTTATGCCATAATCGTTTAGTTTGCCATAATTTTCATTTTCCTGAAGGTTTTTTTTTGTCTAAAACTTTGAACATTTCAAGATTATTTAAAAGATTAGCACAGAACCCATTAAGTTAGGTTTGGTTTATTTTATAATAATCCTGAAAAGTATGCGGTTTCAGAAAAAATCCTTTATGTCAAATGATGATTATGGCAAATGATACATTATGGCATATGAATTTATGACAAACAATAAAGACCCCGGGCAGATAGTGTTATCTGGAGATTGAAAATTCGGCCTTAAATGTGTTTTAAAATTAAACAAAGCAGGACTTTAGAAGAACCATTGGTGGGATGTCATTTTTAACTTTTTTTTAATTAGTAAGTAAATTTTAGTGGATCATGTGTGGTGGGAAAATTCCTTAATTTCCTAATAACGGTTTAAATATGGACTGTGTATGTTATACGATGGACATATATCCTACATCATTCACATCATCCACAGCCACAGGGGCCTTTCGCTCACTCATTCACCAATTATGTATGTATTTATAAGTTTGTTACATTAATAAGCATTTATTGCAGTTTAACTCAACGCTATGAACTGCCATTTCAATGTACAATAAATAAACAGGTTTTTAAGTATTTTTAAGAACATTAAAATTTTTGTCCAGTTCCTAAATACAGGAACAGCTGGTCGGACATGTTTTTTTTTGGAAGTCTGCATTTGAAATATTTCAAATATGTGCTTCCACCCTCAATAATAAATTAAGTATCATATTTATTTCTAGTATTTAAAATGTTAAGTAACTTTTATGACTATTTCTGATGTATTTTTTTAACAATAAATTTATAAATAAAATAGATAAAATTGTTTTGAAAATTTTATTTCGCGGATTTTTGCTCATGGTTTTTAAACCCCGGCTACTCTGCCCTGCTAAGGTAATAGGCAGTATTTTACACAAAACTACTGTAGCAATTGCAACCTTATTACCCAGTAATGAGGTTGGAATTATAACAGTAGTTTTGTGTAAAATACTGCCTTTTACCTTAGCAGGGCAGTACTAGCTTTTGCCTGCGACCTGCTGCTCCCTCGGGAACTGTCAAATTTTCAGAACTGACAATCTCATGTCCTTCCCCGGTACAAACTATCCCCATACCAAATTTCATCGAAATCGGTTTAGCCGTGATAGCTATTAGATAGATAATATTAGTAAAGATAAAGCTTTAAATTTTTGGGCCTCTATTGTAGAACCCTCTCACAGAAATCTTGAGCCTGACGTGAATGGGTTGTACCATGGCTTGACGATTTAACCCTATGCCTACGTTAGCACGGGCTTAAAAAAATCGCTTGTCGGTAAAGTAAAAATCAGACATTACCAAAAGATGATAAAATAAAAGGGAATATTGGGTTCCTCTTCATTAATCAGAAATATATTCGAGTCAATTTTATACAAAATCATATTTAAACCACAGATTATAAATTGATAAGCGATAAAATTACGCGCATTCAAAAATCGCTTCCGTGTAAATAGTTTATGTGGGATTTCACCAACCACAGCAGACAATTAGAGTGTTAACAGCTGTCAAAATGTATGAAATAACAGTCGATTAACATTTAACATCCTTTGGTGAAACTGGTACTTAGGGTTTAGGCTAGGCAAAGTCAAAGTCAAATATTTATTCAGTAAATTGGCTACATACTGGCTCTTTTACACGCCAGTAATATAGAGTGAATCTACCAGCGCTTCGGACAAGACCATCATTGCGGAGAAGAAGCGCCGCAAGAAACTCCAGCAGAAGGTAATTTTTTCCAATATAAAATACAATAATACTTAAAAGAAAGTTACATTACAAGGTAATAAAGTAACAAATATTAATTATTAGAACTAGCACAAATGAAAACATTACAAATGTAAGGTCAAATACGTTACACTAAATGTAAAGCTCTTATATTCTATTGCAAGGCGGTAAAATCTCGCTTGGCCCGCGCGTTGAAATAACGTTCGTACGAACGCTTAGATAGATCCCTCGAAATTCGATTTTGGTCGTAAACCCCGGTTAATTCCAGGTACGAAACCTTGTCAGAAACGGAACGCAAAACTTTGACATATCGCCGGTGGTCATTATCTTTGACATACCCTTATAATCTGTGGTCATTATTTATCATCTCAATTCTCATTGTTGGATCGTTGTGCAATTTGCTTTGTATTGTATGTATTATGATCATAATAATAGTGGATTCTATTAAAACTTGTACAGCCGAGTTTTTTCTTAACAGTATTATCTGAAACTTTACTACGTAGTACCTACTTACCAACGTAAGGTAAACAAGGTGTCATCGGACCGTGGATACTCATTGTTTTCATGGATACGGGTGTCGGCGGCGCGCCGCTAAGCCTGAAGGCAGTACACGTGAAGGAGAAACGTGAGTTAGATGGCGCGTCGCCGCCGGCGGCCGTCGAGGCAGTACACATTAAGGAAGAGTCAATGTGGGACCAATGGGACAGCGCCCGCAAGGCGGCCGCTGAGCAAGATAGACCAATAGAAGTTAAAATCAAGTTCGAGGAAGGCCAGGAGCAGTTGCAGCCCCAGGATGTCGCCTTTAATATGCAATGTGAGTACTAAACACTTCACCTTTGAACTATTTATCACATTAGAGTAGCAGAGAGGTCAAGCTACAGCCCGTGAGCACTTAGAATAGGATTCGTGTTTGTACTTCTCTCTCACTCGCTCTCATCCGCTCTTATGCGAGTCTAGCCGACTTTATACGAACCTGGATCATGTTCTATGAGCTCACAGACTACTATTTTATGAAGTGTCAAATTTCACAACAATAGCATGTATGGGAAGTATATGATGTCATGTGTGTATGTCATAATGTTATAGTCTTTAAGAATTCCAATTTTCTTGTGTTTGGGGTGTTGCATTTCATGACCAGTTTGAATTAACTTATCTGTACTACTGTCCGGTACCTTATAGCTAATATTCTGATGGTATTTGATCCAGTAGGGCTACTTATGGTGAAATATTTTTGGTTGAATGTATCGTTTCCCAAAATGTTATATTCCGAAAAAACATTTGTATTAGTTTAATTTAATTTCAGGGTACCAGAATCGCTATTTACATTGGTTAGGTAGTGTTATTACTTTTGACTATAATAAAATGTGAACAGCTGTCATGAAAAATTACCTTCTTTGTATATCAACATATGGGAACTGATACAATTGATCAAAAAAAAATTATCTATATGGCAGCAAACCATTATTTTTATCAAGTAAAATATTATGTGAAATGAAATGAAAGTGAAAATAATTATTTCAAATAAACACAGTTTTTTTACATGAAACTGGTTTTGGGCCCTGAGCTAGGATGCCCTGTGTGACCCAGTTAAATAATAAGACTATAATATATAAGAATTTCCTTAGGCTGCTAGACCTACAAAGATTATATTTAGCAATAAGAGTGTGTAAAGACATAAATACAAATTTAGAATGAAAGTGACCTAATTCCAAAATGTTTAGATTTTGAATTAGGTCTCTATAGTAATAACTTTAAGACTCGAAGTAGAAAACTTAACATTTTGTATTTGGTCACTTTCATTCTAAATTTCATTCTAAAGGTGCGTATATACCATTGAGGTTACATAAAGCTAGTTGATTATTAATGTTATACTTATTTAAAGATAAAACAAGGACAATATGTATTACATGTTGCACTAACTAGTTTGTATTTGGTTATTGCAGAGGCTGCATACTACCCATATGTCTGATATTCTGTCAGGTATACTAATAATTGTCAAACATGTGAATTATTAGAGAGAGAGAGTATAAGGTTTTACCTAAGTTTGTCTGTATATTTCACATTGATTGGTTGAGGCATTGTGCCATCAAAAGGGACAAACAAACACATGCATTTATAATGTTAATAAAGATACAACATAATACAGGACCAGAATTGGTGTTGTACAGAGTGCAACTCAATACAGTCGCTAATAATAATCTTATATTCTTTAGATTCATCATACAAGACTGAGTCGAGCATTATCAAGCAAGAACAAGTGGCGCCGACAGGAGCTGACGAGCCGCAATGTATTCAAAAATGGTGGAAACTGTATTCTCCCAGAAATTGCTACATTAAACTCAAACGTATCCTTGTTAATAAAGAACTGCACACCTGTATTATTTGTCGCAGGAGTTTCCTCCAGGAATCTAGTCTCACAACTCACATGGGCGTACATACTGTTGATAGTTTTAATATTACAAATAGTGAAGACATAATCAGGGTGAGCACAGGAAAGAAATGTTTATGTAATACTTGTGGAAAATGGTTCATATCCAAAAGCAAATTGAGAAGGCATTTACAAATCCATACAGGTAAAAAACCGTATTCATGTGAAATTTGCTATAAACAGTTTGCGCTTGACTACAATTTAACTTACCACATGTACATTCATACAAAAGATAAACCGTATGAATGCCCAAATTGTAAGAAACAGTTTAGAGTGAAGTCTCGTTTCACCACTCACAAATGTCGTAAAACTTACACCTGTAATGGTTGTAATAAGCTGTTTAAATATAAAGCCCGTTTTGCAGCCCACATGTGTGAGGAAAAAGTGTTTGCATGTGAAATTTGTAAAAAACAGTTTCCAAGAAACTTTCACTTAATTCGTCACAAGCTGACGCACACGGGGGAGAAGTTGTTCTCATGCGAGTTTTGCCAGAGACAGTTTACACGTAAATGTGATTTAGAACGACATATGCCAATTCACACTAGCAGGAACCTTCTTACTTGCGATATTTGTAACAAACAGTTTATAACTAAATATCATTTAACCAAGCATATCCAAATGCATGCCAAGGAGGAACCGTTTAAACGGTTCTCGTGCGATATTTGCGGAGCAGAGTTTACTAGAATGCCTCATCTAACCCGCCATAAGTTGATACACACGAATGCAAGACCATATTCATGTGAAACTTGTAGGAAACATTTTCAAAGAAAATCAGAATTAAGTCGACACATGTTTACACCCACACACATTTCATTATCCAAATTACTTATTAATTTACATGCCATGTAGTTATCTTATTATTTATAAGTTGTACTTTGACATGTAATATTGTATTAAATGTATTGGTGACTGATGAGTGATGAGTCAAGCAAGTGATTGAGGTAACACCTATTTTGATTATGGAATAGATAAAATGTGACCAAATAGAGAAATGATGTTTATTATATTAGTATAGATCGTATATTATGTTATTGTTGCGGTAGTAATATAAATGCTCCTGTAAGGGTAGGCTGAGGGCAGTGCATTAAACGGGTTTAACACGAGCGCACGTCTTTTATTTATAACAGTTATTTAAAAAGATTTGTTAATATAAATATAAGTAAAATTCATATATTGCTTAGACAAATTAAAAACTTGAAAAAATACAGTGTTTGTTTACTAACCTTGCTGTAACTTCGTCCCCGGTTTTTCTAATTTTCAATACGAAATAACTGTCGCGAAGCCCCAAAAGAGAATAAATATAAAATTGTGCTGTTGGTTATGTTGTTGATAGGTATTGATAGATTCAGGATGAGATTGTATTAGATGTAACTCAATGCATGACTACTTATTTGTCGTGGTAAAGATAGGGGCTCGCGAGATTGGTATTAAAAATCAAAATATTCAGAATCCTGAGTTCCAATGTTCTATCTGCTTCGCTATGGCAACTCGTGCTGGTACACTCTTTAATTCCGTCTCCTGTTGGTTTTATTAAAAGTAAGAATAAACACTAAGTATAGGCCAGGCTAGGTGTAGTGTATGTACGAAAGAGAAGAAGCATCTGTCGTCTCTTGCGAACACGGCACACGGGAGTGAAGAGAGTACTAAGCGTGGACCGCGTGGAGCAGTCACAGTCACGCCACGCGGTAGCTAGAAATAGGGACGCTGTGTGTTTTGTGCAAGTGACCGTGCGAGCGAGGAGCCGAAATTTAGTGCTTACTTTTGAGTAAAAGTGATAAAAAAAATTCTAATTTGTATCAACAGACAATCGGTAAGATCTCATTTACGTCTTATAAATACTTTTGACGACGCGGTTAGCTTATTTGCTAGTGACCCTGCCTACGAAGCTAGCGGTCCCGGGTTCGAATCCCGGTATGGGCAAATATTTGTGTGATGAGCGCGAGTATTTGGTCCTGAGTCATGGATGTTTTCTATATATTTAAGTACCCATGTATTTCTCTATATAAGTATGTATATCGTTGCCTGGCACCCATAGTACAAGTCTAGAGCTTTAATGAAACTTAAAAATTAATTGACGTCTCTGAGTGCGGCCGTTAGTCTACTTTTTAGCTCATGTCTCATGTATCTCCTTAGGCCCAGGATATTAGCACTTTTTTAACGGTTAACTTGTTCTCTTCTCACAATTTTCCCGCTTCAACTTGACACAAAGCCATTCTCTCTTTACTATGCTCAAACAGTGTTACCATTTAAAAATGATATGGAACCATTCACACGAACTTACCATATGTAGGTTCGCGGTGGTGCATTGGGAGCCCTAACTTGGCAGTTTTCTATAGAATACCTATTTAATATCATGTAACCTGTTGGGTACTTGGCTTTTCGGTAAGTGGAATGTGCCTACTCTGTGAGATGCAAGAAAATATACTTAGACCATTACTTATAATTCTTATAAGTGAGTACGTGAGGCCTAGGTTATCCGTTGATAGGGTTCGAAGTCGCTTCATTCGGTTAATTCCTAGTCAACGCTTCTATGCACTGAGCTAGCAGCGCGCCAGTGTGCCGGCCGGCGCCTGGCTCAACTTATAATAAATATCTTTATTTTGCTGTCTTTATAGGTATAGAATTGTACCTACATCATTATTTATTTATTTAACTTCTCTTGTTTTAAGAATGTAATTAATGAATAGTGCAGAAAATTTGCAGTGCAGGAATATAAAATAGCAAAACGTAACATTATACATATATCCATACTAATATTATAAATGAGAGTCTGTCTGTCTGTCTGTTACCTTTTCACGCTTAAACCGCTGAACCGATTTAGATGAAATTTGGTATGGAGATAGTTTGAGTCCCGGAAAAGGACATAGGATATTTTTTATCCCGGAAATCATCCCTTAAGGGGGTGAAAAGGGGGTGGAACTTTGTATGGGGAATCAGTAATTTCTTCAGTAAGGTATATAAAATTTAGTATGGAGATAGTTTGAGTCCCGGGAAAGGACATAGGATACTATTTATCCCGGAAATCATCCCTTAAGAGAGTGAAAAGGGGGTTGGAAGTTTGTATGGGGAATCAATCATTTTTTAAGTAAGGTATATACAATTTATTAGTATGGAGATAGTTTTAGTCCCGGGGAAGGACATAGGATATTTTTATTCCGGAAAATTGGAGTTCCCGAGGGAGCAGCGATAAACAACTTCTGCTTTGGAAGCGTTTTCAGCAGGCTGAAACATCATTTCAGTCCGTTTCAGAGGTAGCTCTATCACATACCAGTTTATCAAAATTTCAACCAAGTTGCCGTTGTTTTCAGGCGCCTGAAAAATGTTTTCAGGCTGTTTCAGAGGTAGCTCTATCACATACCAGTTTATCAAAATTTCAACCAAGTTACCGTTGTTTTCAGGCGCCTGAAAAATGTTTTCAGGCCGTTTCGGAGGTAGCTCTATCACATACCAGTTTATCAAAATTTCAACCAAGTTGCTGATGCTTTCAGGCGCCTGAAAAATGTTTTCAGGCCGTTTCGGAGGTAGCTCTATCACATACCGGTTTATTAAAATTTCAACCAAGTTGCCGTTGTTTTCAGGCGCCTGAAACATGTTTTCAGTCCGTTTCAGAGGTAGCTCTATCACATACCAGGTTATCAAAATTTCGACCAAGTTGCCGTTGTTGTCAGGCGCCTGAAACATGTTTTCAGGCCGTTTCAGGCCACCCTCCACCAGATTACGCCATAACTTGAAAACCCGTTTTCAATAATGGGCCTTTGAAGTACATTTGAAAATATGGTGAATTTTCCAGAAAGAGTGAAAGAGATAGCATGATTAGAAAGAGATAGCAATACTGAGAACCTTCCAGAATCGTCGCGATCAAAAAACGAAATAGAGACAGCTAGAACATTCCAGCAACGACTAATGGAACATTCCCGCCGGCGGGTCGAAGAACGTCGATTATTCTAGAAAGACCATCTGGAATTGTCTTGGACTGGGCGATCGAAAGTCTAACTCTTAATTATCGGTTTAATTGTGCATTTCTATAAGTTACCTACCCCCACGCACTTAACAACACTTTTTACCCGGGAAAATTTTACAAATCCCTGTGGGATACCGATAAACGACTTCTACGCAGACGGAGCCGCGGGCAAAAGCTAGTAATAAAATAAGTAAATAAATATCAGGGACAATCGGTTTGTACTATGGGTAACAGGCAACGATATACATACTTATATAGAGAAATACATACTTAAATATATATAAAACATCAATGACTCAGGAACAAATACTCGCGCTCATCACACATATTGTTTGTCCATACCGGGATTCGAACCCGGGACCGCTAGCTTCGTAGGCAGCTCCGATTTTTGGGTGGCTTCGTAATCTTGACGTATATGGAAATACTTGTTACTGAGACTCATTACGTCCATGGTGCACCCATCATAAGTATCGCGAGTTGAAATTACATGTTGGCTGTATGATTTTCATCGTTGCCTAATCCCAATAAGATGAACGCAAAAAAAAACTGATAATTTTGCAGCGATCTGTCAAACGCGGCGAGTGAATTTGTTTACAACCATTTTACAACTAGCGGTTTTTGTGGTACATATCATGATTAAGTATTGCGTTTTTAAATTAAAACCTTTAGAATTCCATGTATTTATTAAGTATTAGTATTCGCTTACGCTTACAACAGAGACAACTCATAAAAACGGGGAGCTTTCACCAATCGATGCGGCCGGTCATAAAAGTCATCATAAACATTGATTAGCGTGTTTTATGAACGTCGAAGCGAGAGAACGATTATCCTACTGGATCCCGGAATTTAACAAAGACAACTTAAACATTAAGTGTCAGTTTAGTCGGACTTAACAAATTTTGTGTGAAGAATGAGCGCTTCGAGAGACGACGGGATAACTACGATTGAGTTGAAGGAGGAGCGGGAATGGGACGACGCGCCGGCGGCGGGCGAGGTGAAGCGAGGCCTTTTGCGGCCGCGGGATGCTCTCGCGATGCCACGTGAGTGGGCGTAAAGTCATTTCAATAAATAAAGTAAACAACAATGTTTATTGTACAGTCAGCATCAAATAGATAGGAGCAGCGAAAGTGGCCAAATATATCGCAACACATCTTTATTACTATAGGAATAAGGATGTGTTGCAATATATTTGGTAGTACAGAAATCATGTAGTTACATTACATTAGGTTTGTACATTTTGTCATAGTCGATTGGTTGAAGCTACTGACCTCTAAACTAGGTAAAACTTTAACTGCCGCACTCAGAGACGTCAATTAATTTTTAAGTGTCATTAAACTTGCTACTGTCACTTTATTATTTATTTATTTATTTTATTTATTGGAGAAAAAAACAGATATAGACAATGTACAAAATACAGAATGCAATGCTGAATGCTTTCTTTGCTATAGCAATAGAATAAGACACAGCAACTTTAATGAAACTTAAGAAATAATTGATGTCTCTGAGTGCGGCAGTTAGACCTAGAATTTCTCTAATTAAGTTGAAGAACAAACCCACGTAATAAAATTTGGGCTCCCCAATATGATCACTTGTGATTGTCAGTGTTTATGACAAATTGTTATGAGATTGGAGGTTTCAATTGGCGGGTAATTGAAACCTCCATTCACGTAACAATACACATCACAAACATTGACAATTGCAAATGATCATCTCGGGAGCCCTTATGTGGGTTTATCTTTTATATAAAAAAAGTTTTTTTTAATTTGAAGTATGATGGTTGAAACTTTTGTAGAAATGCCAGAATAAGCCATTTTACTGATATCTACTCCATTTACCAGAAAAATTATAAAATTACAGAAGATTCGCCTTTACCTGCTGCTTTATCGGTTTCACATTCTTCCCTCAAAAACTTACAAAAGTTCAAGACTATTGAGTATCCTACATACAAATCTAAAACATGAACTCTCCGTGTGCTCGGTTTACTGCATGTAAACGCGGCATATAATTTAATTTCAGTTTCAGAGCTGTTGCATTCTGCAGACAAGGAGCTACTCCGAGTTGCAGTCGCATCTGGGGATGCACCATACTCTGGCAAGGCAGGTAGAGCTACGGGAAAACTTATACATAGTTGGTTCATAAGTTTTGTCACTAAGACTCACTCCAATATAACTATTGCAACTTTTCTAAGATTCTTCGAAACCTTTAATTTTTTTAATTGTTATTAACAGTGACCGAACTTATGGACCAATTGCTTATTGTATTACTCTACATTCTGGACTATGATGACTACAATGACTTGATCAAGAATGTTCTTAGCAGAGTTTGGTGTAAATCTGTTAGGCCATTTAAGACTTACAAGCTCTAAAAGTAGGGGTCACAATCCGAGTACTTATTTCTCTATTTAAGTATGTTTATCGTTGTCTAGTACCCATAGTACAAGCCTGGAGCTTAGTAAAGGACTACATAGATCAATTTGTGTAAGATTGGCCTGTGACATTTATTTATTTTATTAGTCACATGTGACAAACTTATAAATTATATAATTTCTTTCAGGTAATAAATACTTCTGTAATTGACAGCAACACTGAAGTACTATTGAACCAGAAAATAATGCTCGCCATGCTAGAACAACAATCCGAGAATCAAATAAAAATCATGAAACAACTAGCGAGACACGAGACTTATTTCAAGGAATTGCGATCAAAAATAAACAATTCCGCGTACACAATAGATGAGAACACGAATGAGAAACACTCGCCTGTGTGTTCTGTTAAACAATTAGAAACGCTAGAGAAGAATTTGAAAGATTGGGAGTTTCGCAAAAGTTATATCAGAGTTAAGTCTAGTATGTTCCCAAAAGGGTGTGGCCTTGGATGCTTGCCCCTGTGCAACAGACTCCTGGACTCTGTTCTGAACCGTGACATCCTCTCAGCGTGCTCGTGGATGGGGAACAGTTGGGACAAGTTGACTGACAACACTCCCTTCAAGAAATTCCAGTGGGTGCGGGCAAGTTTCTTAAGAATTGTCAATAAAGTCCACCCCAAGTTCAGTCAGCTGGAATGTGATCAGTTCTTCAAAGCGGTCATTAGGAGCGCGAAAGCGGCGAGGAAACGCAGAAAAGGACAGAGCCCTAGAACAGAAGAGTCACCGGGGAATGGATCGGATATAGATGAAGCAGAGATGGCACCAGACAGTAATTATTCTAACTGATATCATTTCTGTTTACATCTCAATACTATTTTGTCTGAGGGATTTATTCGTATTTGAGCCCTGACTTGGCATATAGAATAATAGCTCACCGCCCGCGATTTTGTCTGCGAAGAGTCAGTACTTTCGTAAGTTAAAATATAGCCTATGTCCACCCTGAGAGTCCATTCTAACTGTTGGTGAAAGAATTTTTGAAATTGGATGTGTAGTTCCGGAGATTACTCCTTACAAACAAACAATAAACAAATTTACAAACATTACCTCTTTATAATATTAGTATAGATTTACAACATAGTGTAATCTATTCTTTATTTGAGAAAACTGCCAAGTTAGAGCTCAAAATGAGTTAAAAGTAAAAGCTATAAATCGGTTTGATGGTCAACAATCTAGTGCTAAACTTAGCACCTTTTTAGATATCACTACTTTTTACATTTATGTTTTTTGTGGGTTCTATTGTACGCTGTCAACCATGTCGGTTATAACTTATAACCGTCGTTGGCGTTGAACTAGTGTCGTATTACGTAGAGCTCTATGTGGATGAAGGGGAACCCTTCTTATGCCATAATTTCATGTTCCGTAATCGTTTCATTTTCTCAAAGATTTTTTTTCTAAACCTTAAACATTTCAAGATTATTTAAAAGATCATTGCATGGAACCCATTAGGTTAGGTTGGGTTTATTTTATAACAATAATGAAAATTATACGGTTTCAGAAAAAAAAGCCTTTATGTCAAATGACTATTATGGCATATGAATTTATGACAAACAATTGAGACCCCGGATGAAGTGATTAATGAATAAGTGTGAAAGTTTGTAACAATGTTTGAGTGTTTGTCCCTCAATCACGCATAAACGGGCGAACGGATTTGGATGAAAATTGACACATGAAAAATACGTAGGATACTTTTTATTTATCCGTCATATGATAGAATTGATTAATTCCCGGAACATCGTTAAACAAACGGAAGTGGCTTGGTATTTTTTTATCATGTCCGTCAACTCATTTCAGTCAAGGTAATTTCGAATTCAAGATGGCGGACATGACTTTTTTGGGAGTCTTCTTGGGGCTCGTTTTCCGCTTGGGCTCAGAGTCAGCTCACATAAATGTGACGTTCTCGACATAACGGGACCTTATGGAGGCAGGCGGTTACGCAGTTTTTAGAACTGTTACCATACTATTCGTATAGTTACAGAAACAAGAAGAGCGTAACTGCCTTCCTCCATAAGGTCCCTTTATGTTGAGAACGTCACAAATTACTTTAGGCTTGGTGCAATTATCTACAGTCATAGCGCATAGCTGAGTAGGTTCCTGCGGTAGTGGAGCGGTGCGGGAGGGGATACATGTGACGTCACAGAACTGTCTCGCTGTACACGTGGTGAATAGTAAGAAAATATATCTTACTTAAAATATATTTACAAGTGTGTGTTGTTGATTGTGTCTGTCTGTATGATTTGAATCGCATTATTATCTGATTCCCATGTCGTAAATTCACACTAAATAGGGAACATGCATTTTTTTTATCGCATTTCTTAACAAAATATGAAAACAGCGTATAAGAGATGGCAAAAAGTGAAATTAAAATCGGCCAGAAAATACGGATACGCATTTAAAAACTACTATTAGACAAAGAGATCCGACATGAACTGTGACGTCAGCGTACACTACGGCCGTATAAACTCCATGTTAAATTCAGTTTTGTTAGAAAGAGATAGAAGCTTATATCTTGGTTATGTTTATAGTTATTCGAAAAATATTTTTTCTCTACTGTTTACTACATTAATGACTTTATTAAAGCAAAAAATGTTTCATACATATTCCCTATTTCTCGTCGCTAAGATGGTCATATTTGGGATCTGATTTACTTGCCTTAAAATATTCGTACACTTTATACATGTCGACCTGGCTTTTGTTCAAAGCGGCCAGTCTAAATAACTCGTATTGACTACAGCGATGCCAACGCCCGAATGAAGTCTCGCGTCATTTGACGTAACGAAAACACCCATGCTGCCCCGCTTCACTACTGCAGGAACTTAGTTAAACGCTAGACTTGTATTATCCACTATTGTTTTCAGATTCAGAAACGATGGAGCGCACGGACGCTGACGCTGCACCGCCGGCCGGCTGCGAGGAGCAGGTCAGCCCATGGGTGCATGCTCAGACCCTCTGTCACAATATACAGTGTCCTTTCATTTAAACAAAAGCACGTTTGGCAAACGTATCATTTTTACACAATTTTATTACGCAATAACGTTATGCTTGATCCGGTACCACCTATATTTCAGGTTAGATAGGTTTACTACATAGGTTATCTAACTTATTTATTAGGGTCTCTATATAGGGTCTAAATATGTTTGGTCAAATGTATCATTTTCCAAATTTTCATTTACCAAAAACGTATTTCCCGCCGCAAAAATTAGCATTTTATGGCGCTCATAACTCTAACATAAACATAACCTAACCGATCTAAATAGCTTTTTTGGTATCCTGAAAATAAAACAAAAATAATAGGTACAGTCGAGGACAGAAATATGTTTACACTTTTTCACCTTATTCCATTGTAATAAGGTCCAAAACTGTATACATCTTTCTGACCTCAACTGTACAAATAGCTTTTTGGGAAATTATACATTCGACCAAACATATTTTGGCGACACAAGAGGCTCCCTATTTATTATTACAGTATATTATATTATATTCACGCGCCATATTAATTGTGTCCTGATATACTATACTCGATATAGGTACGAGTACCCTTAAAATCAGACCATGTTTTCATTGTTTGTTGTCGTCAAAACCAAAGGGACCTTATCGCGGCAGGTGGTTACTCCTTTTTTCACACAGCTATTATACTAATAACAAGGCAATGAAAACTATAACAGCGTAAGCGCCCGCTGCCATAAGGGACTACTACATTTATTATTAAATTATTTAGGATTAAAGTCGACTGTGCCTGTCTTTGGGGACATTAGTTTCGGTAATGGCCAATTATATTACAAACTGCCCAGGCTTCGCATAAAAAAAAAGTCTTTAGCCGGCCGTCTATGGACGTGTCGTGTGTCGTTCTATCTCACGAAATTAGAGTAAGAGAAGCTATGGTTGACGGGCAATTATTGCTCGAAGGGTTGCCCGTGTAACTGCACCGTTACTGTTTAACTTTGGTATCTGTGTGTGTTGCCATTCTTTTATAATCTGTAATAATATTTTTTTTTCTTGTGATCTTCGAATAAATGTTTCTATTTCTAGTACTAACCTTGTCCGGACACATTACCCGGATCGACATTTAAATTGAATTTCATGCGAATAAAAAATGTCTATATTTTCAGGTGACATATTCGGCGCCCAGTTCCCCGGTCTCCATAGAAGACGGGCCCGACATAGAGTTCTTAGCACTGAACGCGTCGCACGGCCCGAGCGGCAGCCACGGCAACGAAGTGCTATACAACCAGAAGATAATGCTCGCCCTCTTAGAACAGCAATCCGCGAATCAAACGAAAATTATGAACCGGCTAGCGAAACACGAGGCTTACTTGCAGGAATTGAGTTCAAGCTTAAACAAAACATATCTGACGGAACCACCGGAGCCCGAATACACCGAAGAGCCCGAACACCCGCCAGTACGTAGTAAAGAGGATTTGGAAATTCTAGAAGATAATTTGAAGAATCCTGAATTTCGTAAAAGTTATATTCAAGCGAAGTCTAGAATGTTCCCAGCGGACTGCGAGCTGAGGGGTTTGGCTGTGTGCTACAAGCTGATCGATGAGGTCTTGACCCGCGAGCTCCTGGCCGAGTGCTCCTGGACTGGGGGGAGTCGCGATGAGACAGCCGATAAGACCCCCTTCAAGTACTTCGATAGAGTGCGAGCGGCATTTTTCGCCATCGTCAATAAAGTGGACCAGGGGTATAGTCAGTTGGATTGTGATAAGTTTCTCAAGCTCGTAATCAGAAACTCGAGAGCGCGGTTGAGATGTCGCATGCTGCGGACGAGTGCGCCGAAGAATCGAAAGAAGCGTCCTAGAACAGGATAGGTATAAGATAAATTAGTCATGATGAGGAAACGACCTCGGCTACAGAATAAGGCTTCGACGATGATCCTAGAATGAACAGGACACATTATTCAGATTTGTATTAGAAGATCAATGTCTGTCAGATTGAGTATGAATCAAAAATTTATGATATTTGATAAATAAAAACAATGTCGATTTTGAAAGCGATCATCAATAATCAAGGAATCTTACACAAATTGACTGATTTTATTACTTTAACCACATGATTAAAGGGAAATGAGAAGAGAAGGGGGGTGGGGTTTCTAAATTAGTATTGAAACAGAAAGCCCAGAGACGATGCAGGAATGGTAGTAAATAAACGCAAAACATTTGTAGAAGTTCCTTTTTAATTTGTCTCAGTAATATCCCACTACTTATATTAATATATATACATATATATATATATATATATATATATATATATATATATATATATATATATATATATATATATATATATAGCCATAAAATTTAAACTAAACGCTTTTGAAGAAAAAGATTAATACTCATGGGCAGTTTGGACATAAACATGTCTTGGCGTATACATTGCACACTGGGCGTTTTTTTAGAGGGTTTGGGTTATAGTTCCCACGCGAGCCCAGTGCGGATTGGGAACTTCGCACACACAGTCAAATTGCTTTGCAGGTGAGTGCAGGTTTCCTCACGATGTTTTCCTTCACCGAAAAGTTCATGGTAAATTTACACATTATGTTTCGCACATAAATTCCGAAAAACTTCAGAGGTGCGAGCCCGGGTTCGAACCCACGACCGCCTGCTGAGTTGGCAGGTCAAACCGTTAGGCTACCACGGCTTTTTACGATATAGACGGTGTTAATTACTTACATATAAGTAATTAACATGATTGCTTTTTATTTCGGGCACATTGATCTATTCCGTAATCAAGTATGCTAAATAATACCTCTTGAATTAGTCACATTTTTTAACGTTTAACAAGTGCGTGGGTGTCGACATGTGGCGACCCAAATCCGATTTTCTTCGAAAATCTTTCTTACAACTTTCGCACGAATAAGGCCTTTTATCCGTGTGTATGAGCTTATGGCGGGCCAGGTGGAAACATCTAGAAAACTCTATTCCGCAAATATCGCACGAAAACTGTTTGAACGCTTTTTTCTTAGTGTGCAATCGGATATGCTTGGTTAAACGATATTTACTCCTAAACTGTTTGTTACAAATATCGCAAGTAAGGAGGTTCTTGCTACAGTGAATCGGCATATGTCGTTCTAAATCATATTTACGTGTAAACTGTCTCTGGCAAAACTCGCATGAGAACAACTTCTCCCCCGTGTGCGTCAGCTTGTGGCGAATTAAGTGAAAGTTTCTTGAAAACTGTTTTTTACAAATTTCACATTCATATACTTTATTTTTACACGTATGGGACGCATAACGAGCTCTATATCTAAACTGCTTATTACAAACATCACATGTGTAAGGCTTACGACACACATGCGTGGCTAAACGAGACTTCACCCTAAACTTTTTTTTACACATTTCGCAAGAAAAGGGCTTCTCGCCCAAGTGAATCATGTTATGGCGAACTAGACTACTGCTTAGTGGAAACCGTTTTCCACAAGTTTCACAAGAGAAAGTATTCTCCCCCGTATGAGAAAGCATATGACTATTCAGTTTCTTTCTTTTGCCCTTGTGAATTAGTTTATGTCTAGCTAAATTATATGACTGTAGAAATTGTTTCTTGCAAATTTCGCATGAGTGCGGTTTTATCCCAGTGTGAATAAACTTATGGGTAAGTAAATTGCTTCTTTGTGAAAATTGTTTTTCACAAACATCGCAAGTGAAAGCTTTCTTCTCCGAATGAATTAGCTTATGGGCATCTAATGTTGATTTTAAAGTAAACTGCTTTTTACATATTTCGCAAGAATAGGGTTTTTCTTTCGTATGAACAACCATATGTTTTTCTAAATGAGAATAATGAGTAAATTGTTTTTTACAAACATCGCAAGTGTAAGGTTTCTCCTCCGTGTGAACTAGCTGATGGCTGGTTAGATAATGTTGTCTTAAAAACTGTTTTTTACAAATTGGGCATTCGTAGGGTTTCTCTTTTGTATGAATTTGCATGTGGTAAGTTAAATTGTAGCTAAGTGAAAATTGTTTATGGCAAATTTTACATGAATACGATTTTTCACCTGTATGGGTTAGAAAATGCCTTCTTAATTTGCTCTTGGATGCAAACCATTTTCCGCAAGTATTACATAAACATTTCCTTTCTTTGCTAACTTTTAATATTTTTTCACTATTTTTAATATTAAAACTATCAACAGTATGTACGCCCATGTGAGTTGTGAGACTAGATTCCTGGAGAAAACTCTTGCGACAAACAATACAGGTGTGCAGTTTTATATCAACAAGGATACGTTCAAGTTTGATGTAACAATTTCTGAGAGAATACAGTTTCCACCACTTTTGAATAGATTGCGACTCGTCAGCTCCTGTCGGCGCCACTTGTTCTTCCTTGATAATGCTCGACTCATTATTGTATGATGAATCTAAAAAACAACAAAAATTTATCATTACATTACATATAAATATTTCCGGGATACAAAGTTATCTTATGTTCTTCTGTACCAAATTTCACATCAATTGGTTTAGAAATTGAACCAATGGAACAAACGGATGGGTAATTCTTCGAGCGTTTCAACCGCCGTCATTCCCGTGGCCGCATTAACGTCGAAATTCCTGTAGCTTTGCATGTTACTTTTGGTTATCTTGTAGAGTGCCCTGACTTCTACAAAATTTAACTGAAAATGCTTCCAAAGCTACAAGAATTTCGACATCAATGCGGTCACGGGAATGACGGCGGTTGAAACGCTTGAAGTATTGTCCTAAACACGCTTAGTCACTTATAGGTTGTTTCACATGAGCTGGCACAAATGGGTCATTCTCACAAGCGTTTCAGCCGCCGTCACAGCCGTGGTCCCATTATTGACGGCTTCGGGCTTCCCTGTAAATTCGAATGTCATTTGCAGTTATTCTGTAGAATTCAGAGCTGCCGCTTACAATTCTTATCAATAGCTTTTCCTTTGAAAATCGACAATTTTGTAGCCACGGTTGAAACGATAATGAGAATTACCCAAATATGTAGTACATACGAAACGAATGCCATCTATGATTATGTGAGTGACCTCCCCACAGGACCTCCCTTTAACATTGTTCTAATTTTAAACCAAAAACATGTATTTACATATTTTACACACATGTTAACTTACATTCGCTTGTATGATACATTTGTGCCAGCTCTAGTAAAACAACCTATAGATATGCATTTATAAAAAAATTCAAGATAAAATAATACAGGGCCAGAATTGGTGTTGTATATAGTGCAAACCATTAAGGAATACAACACAACAAATATTAAACATTTTTTAAATTGATGTATGGTAGCTAAAATTTAGAATTAGTTATTATATAAAGTACTAGAGGATGCCCACGACTTCGTACATCATGTAGAATTAGTTGCCCACTACTTACCCCTTATTTTTAGCCAATAATTAGCTATTTAAAAATGCCTTATTATAGTAAATGTTTGAAATGACAGAATATGGCATATGGCTGTCACAAAGATCATCCTACAATGATCAAATTAATAGTCACTGAAGTTCTTGACACTTATTTGCACTTATCAGTGGCATACCACTACCCATAGGTGGAACCAAATTCAGCCTCCTCAATAGCAAAATACAAATGAATGTTACATGTAGATTTAAAGTCCTTAAATATAGACCCAGAGGCCAGAGGGCGCGGTAAGTAACCTTACTAAACTTGGTACCAGTAAAACATTCACTATGGTGACGAAAATTAGATAAGTTGAAGTGTCCAAGCCTTCGCTACGCTATACATAGATTTACTTACATTTTAAATTAAAGGCGACATCCTGGGGCTGCATCTGCTCCTGACCTATCTCCAACTCAACTTCAAATTTTATTTCTACTTGATCTCGCTCGGCGACCGCCTCGCGCGTGCCGTCCCATTGGTCCCACTCTGGCTCTTCCTTAATATGTACTGCCTCGAAGGCTGTCGGCGGCGGCTCGCCATCGGACTCCCGTTCGTCCTTCACGTGTACTGCCGTCAGGCCCAGCGGCGACGAACCGACACCCGTCGCGCTCAACGTATCCATATAAAAGCAAATCCACTGTCCGATGGAATGGAATCCTGTTTATTCTTTGCAATACTTATATTCGTAAATGATCGATAATGAGATTCCGACTATTAGTATTAAAATCCTTAATTCAATGTATTTTTGGAAAATAATGGTTCCATCAATGTTTTGATAAACGATTCTGCTAATGTCGAAGTTTTAATAGTGTTGACTTGTACTGTCCAAACGTGTCCAGTCCAAAAAGATTCGATTATTTAATTTTTGTTTGGGTAAATATTGGCCTCCTCAGTGCTCAATAGATACCTACACCCCTACACTTACTGTACTGTCATTGTCATATTTGACGTTTTGTCGTGTAGGTACAGTACGGTGCGTTCAAGATCACAGATTGTAAGGGTATGTGTTCACGATGTGATTGTAAAGCTAGATTTACAATGAGGTATTTATTGCACGTGATAAACAAAATATCTTGTTTCTGGATGGTCATTATGGATGCGTATTGTAAAATTATGGATGGGAATTGCTTTTAATGTCTATGATTTTGCTCCTAGGCTAGGAATAAAACGATGCTTTCCACTTTATCGTTTCTCAAAAGAAAACTAATCACTTCTGAACATGATTGAGAAATACATAGTATACAACACTGCTTGGAAATATCCTCTCAATCGTCTCATTCATCATTGCTACATAAAACACCATGGATATAAATGACATTAAAATTGACTCCTATCTAGTATGTTTAATTATGACAGCTTTATATGGCCGTGTTTATCGCGTGACAAAGCGTGGATAAAACATCCGTCACTCTCGCGCTTATATACGTGTCAGAAGGTGACGGATGCTTTATCCACGTTTTGTCACGCGATAAACGCGACCATAATACGGGCCCTGATATTAGCGTTGTTAGCAGTACAATAAGCATGATTGTATTATTTTGTATTATCTGTGTAATACTGTTGGTGTATCAATAAATAAATAAATAAATATCCCCAAAGATGGTCACAAAACATCACTACGAACAGGCTAACAATATGTTTGCCCTGTTTAATATATGCAAACAGGCTGGTAAAAATATCCAATCACTACTAATTAGCCTGGCCAATATGTCGAGCGTGTGGTGACAGCTGGAACTACAATATTTTCAAATGGCAACCAGCAGTTTTGAGTAAATCTTGCATCATGTTGCCAATTTCATTCCGAACAGCCTCATATTTTTTGTTCGTCTTTTTTGCTGTCTGTCTCGGCGGATATTATAGTCTATATATTATAGACTATATATGTATAGCTATGTCCACACCTTTGCGCTTTCATTTTCAACTCGCGGTTTCAACATTCAGTTCGTCTTGCGTCAAGCACATGCAATACGAGGGTGACACTGAATCTTCAGTAAAATCCAATGTTTTGACTTTATCTTCCGCCATTTTATTTCCAAAATGTTGCACGTCAACCCAACGGTGACGGATCAGCGTGCGCTACGGGTATGCGCTGATATCAAACCACTTTGAGCGCATGCGTTATTGCATGCGCTGTGGTTGCAGAGGCATGCGTCAGAAGAAATCGAAAGCGCACAGGTTTAGACATAGCTTATTATAAACTATGTCCACACCTGTGCGCTTTCATGTTCAACTTGCGCTTTCAAATTTCGATTCGTCTTGCGTAAAGCGCATTCAATATTGATTGCTTTAAGACGCATGCAGCTTATTGTCTACACCTGTGCGCTTGACGCATGCAGCGTACGTATCAACCCAACGGTGACGGACCAGCGTGCGCTACGGGCATGGGCTGCTGTCAAACCTGTTTGAGCGCAGGCGTTATTGCATGCGCTGTGGTTGCAGAGGCATGCGTCAGAGAAATGCGCAAGTTGAACATGAAAGCGCACAGGTGTAGACATAGCTATAGTCAAATTATAGTACAGTCAAGTAGTTTTTGAGGTCTTGGGAACGTATATATATTTATGCCCTTGACTGTACCTGGTAGACCGAGCGTATTGCTTATTATTACAGTTTAAGGCTATTAGCGTCTCTTATCCGACTGAGCAAACCCAAAAGAAGGGTATTAACAGTATTATTATTGATCGATATTAACCCCCTTACTAATAAACGTTGAGTAACGGCTGAGTAGTTATACAATGCTTTGTCCTTATCTGTCATTGTGACATTTGAATTCGACAGATAAGGACAAAGCATTGTATAACTACTCAGCCGTTACTCAACGTTTATTAGTAAGGGGGTAACAGTATGAATGTGACCGAAAATCGACGTTCCACACTAGCTCCTAAACTACTGGACCGATTTTAATAAATGGGGTGTCATGTGATTCGTCAAAATCGCGCGAGTGTTAGACGCTATATATAAATTGTAAGCTGGCATCAGTAGTTGAATAATAAATATCAGGGGACAATCTCACACAAATTGACCTAGTCCCAAACTAAGCTCCAGGCTTGTACTATGGGTACTAGAGAACGATAAACATACTTATATAGAGAATTACATACTTAAATACACAGAAAACATCCAAACTCTGAAACAAATATTCATGCTCATCACACAAATATTTGCCCACGCCGGGATTCGAACCCAGGACCGCTAGCTTCGTAGGCAGGGTCACTACCAACTAGGCTAACCGCGTCGTCAGGGTTAGGTTACCTAGGCAAAGAAAGTCAAATAGGTGTAGGTTAATAAATGAAAGGTGGTGATAATTAAATTCATTTATTATTACGTTAATTATAGCTAGAGGAATGTCGGCCTGGCCCGACGGTCTAAGATGGCGGAGCTGTATGGGCGCGCCCCGCGGGGCACTGCTCTGGTAACTGCGGACAACATACACATTTAGTTACTCATATTATATACAGGGAAAAAAATCATGGGACATCTCTCACAAATTGACCTAGGGCCGTAATAAACTAATCTTGGCTGATGCCCGTCACAAGATGTGTCAAAAATGACAGTTTTCTATGGATTGACGTTTACTTTGAAGTATCTTGAGACGGGGATCACAGTTGAGACGAGTTTATTAATACGGTTTATTAATACTCCCGAACGAGCAAGCTGCATAGGTTGGCAAAAAAGTTTGGATAATGTTCAAAAAATAATAAACCGGTTCCATTAATTATTATGAATAATTGATTTTCCATGGACACAACCAAACAAATTGTGCAGGACGATAGCGATAGTTTGAATTTGTGCCTAGTTATATTTAAATGAGTAATTCTGTTTGATTGAAAATGTTAATCGTTATTAATAAATAAATAAATCGTCAGTGACAAGACAATAGGGAACCCATCCCCCTCTAGCATACACACGTCCCTTTCACACATTCCCACTCTAAAGTAATTGCAAGCCCCTCCCCCTGAAGGACCTATCTGTCTCTTTCTTATTCATCTCCTTGTCTCAAACTAAAATCCGCACCTCGTCGGATCCATAACTAGTTCTGCCCCATCCCTTACACGTACACCCTCGCTCTTGCATATCACTCTCTCTCTCTCTTACGTATAGTTATCTCTTTCCCACTATTTGTTGTCTCCCTCCTCACGTCTTTGTCTTACCTTAGAGTCCGCTCCTTATTAGATTACCAACGCTTTCCGCCCCCGTCTTTTGCAATATAACTAGGCCCAAAATCCCCAAAGATCGATCGAGTCGAGATCAAGGAGCAAAACGAAGTAACCCCAAGAACCGACCGAAATCGAACACAGCTGCTGACAAAATACCATAGAAAAAACAGGCGTTTTCTTTCGACTTCAAGAACCCTACAGTCCCTACAATTCCTATGTGCGGGCAATACCAGGCTCAACGTTCCGCACACAAATATTATACAAGATGTCCCGCGATAAAGTGCACAAACGAATAAGGGCGAAACTACATGTGATTTTATCACGAAAAAAATAAAATAATAATTATTATTGTAAACTGCAAATGCAAAAAAAGTGATTTTTTTTCCGTGATAAAATCACATGCAGATTCACCCTTATTCGTTTGTGCACTTTATCGCGGGACATCATGTATACGGCATTCTAATACTAAAGCGTGTGCTAGACGGTTTGAAGCCACGGTTTCAAACCAAGTGACCTCGGTAATTTGAAACCATGGTTTCAAACCGTCTAGCACAAGCTTAATAACAAAAATAGTTATATTGAGGCAGTTAATTTAAAAATAAATATATGACCATGTTTTGGTTACTTGCTCCTTCCATAATAAAGATAAAGATAAAGAAAGTTTATTGATAGACCAAGCCCAAGAATACATACAGAAAATGTCCCTTGGACTCCAAACTAGGCGGCGCCTGTACCTTGGAGCCCTGTGAGCCGGTTTACAGAAAAGGTTTACAGAGTGAACTTAAACGAACAATAGTACAGTGAAAAACAAATTATTAAGTTATACTTTAAAAAAAAAAAAAAAGGAATACTTTGGCATTTCATTTCGTAAGACTAAGGATACTCAAAAGATTTACTCCAGAACCAAGTGTGTGTGAGTGTGTCTATAAGTGTGTGCGGGAGTGAGTGTGTGTGTGTTTGTGTATACGAGAATGTTTGTGTGTAGTGTGTAAGAGCAGGTTGGTAGCGATAGGGGTACGTGGATACATGAGAGATTTCTATGCCCAGGAACGCAACAAGGCCTCTGAATGGTGAATGCTTTTCTTTGTATTACTAAAATAATATGGATTGTATGGTCCGAAATATATATTTTTTATGCAACTGGGGATCATACATTTTTATTACATTTATAAACTGCCCTCCATACGCCAACAGGCGGTATCTCAAATTTAATAACCGAAGCAGACTTAATACTCACCCGTCAGTAATATAACCATATTACTTGCTACAGGAGATTCGTCTGAGGTACCACAATTGGCTAAGTAAAGTTTTTGGAAGAGATGTAAATTATATTTTTTTTTCAATAGTCCTCATCCTAAAGATCAAGGAACTGCGGCTCTTTTATTTTTATTTCCTCTAATATTTTAGAAATATTTTTTTCAGTTATTAAGTTGACATTTGTAAACTTTAATGACCGACAAGCTAGTTGCCTTCGTACTTATGAAAAAGAAAAAAAAAACTGTCACTTCTATATCTGTCATTGTCAAGTCAAAGTAAACAAACGATTCAATTCAACGGCTCTTTTCTGTTTGCTTGCGTTTCATGCGATCAGTGTTTTTAGAAATATTTTTAACGAACTCCGGACTTTCGATTTTGCCGCTTGCTCTACGACCTTTGCACGATATTTGGACTTGAATAATGAATTAGGTATTGAATCGTTTGTTTACTTTGATTTGATTTGACAATAACAGATATAGATGTGACAGTTTTTTTTTTCATTAAGTACGAAGGCAACAAGCTTGTCGGCCAATAAAGTGTACAAATGTCAACTTAATAACTAAAAAAAATATTTCTAAAATATTAGAGGAAATAAAAATAAAAGAGCCGCAGTCCCTAGATCTTTAGGATGAGGACTATTGAAAAAAAAATATAATTTACATCTCTTCCAAAAACTTTACTTAGCCAATTTGTCTTATAGCAGTATTGTTTATGTTTGCGACGCAATGGTAAAGTGTGCGTGTGTGTGTGCGTATGCGGCGTGTGTGGTGTGTGTGCGTGTACCTGTCACTGCTTGGCGCGGCGCGCGGGCTCGGTGGCGGTGGGCGGCGGCGGCGGGCCCTTGGCCGCGAGCTCCTCGAGGTACGCCTCGATGATCGCCTGCCGCTCCTCCGGGATGTGCTCCAGCGCCAGGTACCTGTAACACGAACACTTCCATTACTTGACGGTGGAGTCATAGGGCCGCATCGAACCTTGACCACAGGTACGTCGAAAATGACAGTTTTCTATGACTTCAAGGTCCTTAAAGGAGGGTGAATGTTTCGCGCTTGCACACATACGCATGCATAATAGTAGATTGTACAACAAGTGCATAAAACGCACCATTTTACGCGAGACGTTTATCCATCCAAGCGAGCTAGCTTTGCTTGGATGAATGGATAGGTGTACACTCTACTTTTCACTTCGATTGCGAGGAAATGAAACAGCAACATGATAAAAAAAAAATGATAATAAATGCAACCAAATAAAAATTATTAGTTTATTTCATGAAGCTTTATTGTGTACTTTGGCTGTTGGTATCCTTGCCTTGGTCTTAGAATACTAATGAAACGAAATAAAATAAAGAGGTTATTCTATGAAGTTAAAGTTGTTCGTGTGGCTGTTGGACCGATTGCCTAGGTCTTCGACGAAGATTTTACTTTATGCACTAGAGCATAAGAAGCGACTTTATGTCGCCTACGCACGACATAAAGACGAACTTTTAGAGCATGAGAAGTGATAAAATATTAAGTAAGTCGCTCGCATTGTGCCCCACTTTACGCGTTGCCGACGTGATGCGAGCACAAAGTATCCTTAAGCCGAGTTTAGACTAGCAATAAAAATTGCAGAACTTGTTCGCTCTCTTCCTCTAACTTTTAATCTAAAAAAATACAGCAAAACTTGGCTTCTTTCTTGCACAGATGTTTAGAGTGCGACAGCAATGAACTTGTTATACAAATAAATTTATTTGCTATAAAATATGGTACAATTTTTTTTTTTTAATTAGGTGTTATTTTGTTATTATTCCTGTACGACATATTTTGCTACAAACTAGCATGCAAATGTTAGAATGTGCTAATGTCATATTAGAATTAAACAATTACAACAAAACAACAATTTTAAGATTCTTTGTAGGTACTAAAAAATACACGTGATTTTTGGTGGGGGGAGGGGGGTAGGCTTAAACCTCACCACGTATCACCATGGGGGAGGGAGGGGTTAAAAAATGTTAAAAAAAAACATCACGTGATTAATGGACAGCCCCCTAGGAGTATGAATTAGAATAGTGCGCGTGTGTGTGTGACCTGGCGTCGTGCGCGAGCGCGGCGTGCACGGCGGGCTGGTGCGCGGCGCGGTCGGCGCGCACGGCGGCCAGCGTCTTGTGCGTCACGGAGCGCGTCTCCTGCAGCAGCTGGCGCAGCGCCGCCTTGGCCGCGCTCGCCCGGTCGCGCTGGAACTCGCGGAACTCGCGCTCCATCTAACAATACACAACCAACACTCATGTTTATACACAACCAAAATATATAAAAATTGGCTAAGTAAAGTTTTTGGAAGAGATGCAAATTTTTTTTTTCAATAGTCGTCATCCTAAAGGTCAAGGAACTGCGGCTGCGGCGGTTTGTTTACTTAGATTTGACAATGACAGATATAGAAGTGACAGTATTTTTTTTCTTTTTCATAAGTACGAAGGCAACAAGCTTCTCGGTCATTAAAGTTTACAAATGTCAACTTAATAACTAAAAAAAATATTTCTAAAATATTAGAGGAAATAAAAATAAAAGAGCCGAAGTTCCTTGATCTTTAGAATGACGACTATCGAAAAAAAATGTAATTTACATCTCTTCATAAACTTTACTTAGCCAATTTACCATTCCTCCCGCCCTTCCCTTATACGAAGTTTTTTTTATTCCGAATCATGTTGAAAAATATTGCTTCACGAAAAGTAACTTCAGTGTAGACACACTTCAAGAGCTGAACAATCTGAACCATCCTGATTTTTAAAATAATTATTTATATTTTACGGGAAAAAATAAATGTGACGTTCTCAATATAAAGGGACCTTATGGAGGAAGGCAGTTACGGTCTTCTTGTTCTTGTAACTATACGAATACTATGGTAACAGTTCTAAAAACGGCGTAACCGCCTGCCTCCATAAGGTCCTTTTATGTTGAGAACGTCACAAATAACGTTTAGTTTTTGAGAAATTAACAAAATACTTTTAAAATCTGCGTTAAAATGTATGAACTTAACTGAACACAAAATAAAATGCATATTTTGTTTTTTTTTTGTATTTTGAGGGCGGGCTGATTTCCGCAACTCGAAGTCTAGCGCCTATTTTGCGTGTGGGTGGGATTTCTGTATTAGTCTAGCCATCTCAGCTCCTCGAGGAAACCCACCAGACCTTTGATGTCGATGGTTACCTCGGGGAGACACCTCATCGGACCGAGGAATAAAATGCATAAAAACTGTAACAATTTCGTTGAACTCGTTTCTAATGTTGTATCTAAGTTAATTGTCGGAGCGTACCTTGTCGGCGCTGGTGTAGGCGGGCGCGCCGGCGGGCTCGGCGCGCAGCTGCGCGCGCACGTCGCGCCAGTGTGCCGTGGCCGGCACGCCCAGCTCCGTCAGCAGCGCGCGCAGCTTGTCGCGCCGCCGCGTCGCCAGCGCGCCCGTGTGCACGCCGAACAGACGCTCCTGGAACGGACATTTCAAAATGGAAGGAATTAACAAATCGTATATTAAAAAAAAAGATTCCAACAAATTAAGAACCTCTTTCGAAGTCGGTTAAAAATGCTTCGACGTAAGAACATAAGATATCGAAGGAGGATGGACGGTATAGCCTGACAAAAAAGTCGAGCCAAAAAATTAGGGCGCTGTTCGGAATGAAATTGGCAACATGATCCAAAGTTTACTCTGACCTGGTGCTGTTGCAATTTGAAAATATTGTAGCTCCAGCTGTCGCTACTGGCTCGACTTTTTTGCCAGGCCACCTTGTCTCCGCATCCCGGTGTAGGGTGGTACCCTAGACTGTCAAGGAACTACGGACGGAACCTTGGACTGTCCCAAGTAGAACAAAAGATGTATAAGAGCTTACACCAGCCATTATAACTCTAGTTTCAGCATTTTAAGGGCTGTATAAGCTCTTATACAGCTTGTGTGCTGCTTGGGTTGTCCTCTTCCGTGAGCAGCTCTCCCAACACGGTACGCGTCTTTCTTCCTTTTGCCACAACTATATTACCAGTTAAATGTTTATTATGTCCGTTAAAACACTTTAATATCGTAATTAACTTTATTGAGCTAAGGAGCAAGACATGATGTTAATCATATGAGAATATACATGTACCCTACTTCAATCACTTTTTATTACAAAAAGCAAAGGAGGCTACCCACCTAATTATTGTGTATATGACATACCTCCCCTCTCAAGTAACCATACTACATGTACAGATTAGCACAAAGAAATATTAATCTATTTACTAACAACAATCATCCAAAACTTATCTTTCTAATCATAAACATTTTACTGAATTATTTATCGTTTTTTCCTGGCCTAACATAAGGAGATCTTGAGTGACTCTTGGGTTTTTTAGCGATTTTTCCTATAGGATGAGCTGCTTCCAGTGTAGGTATTCCCAACATCTCCGCCCACTGATCTGAACTAGGTATTTGTATAATACCATCTTCCTGATCTTTACTCTCCATCTCCGTATCATCATTTGATTCCTGCGACACCCTTTCCTCCCCTATTTCTTCGACTTCGGGTATGTGTGTCTCTTCTACTCCATTTGAAGGCTGTGTTGCTGTTCTAATTAATTGGTCAATGTGCCTGTTCACCACTGATCCATCTGCAGTTTTCACTTGGTAACTAGATGGGCCCCCTTTGTTAACTACTGTACCTGGCAACCACCTAGCACCACGGCCATAGTTCCTAAACATGACCCGCTGACCAACATTACTTTCTCTTCGTTTTTTTTGTGAATTTCGATCAATCTGTTGTTCAAATTTTTTATGCACTCTATTGTCTGGGTGAATTGTGTCGAGCAAAGTACGCAATTTTCTGTTCATCAGTAGCTCTGCTGGGCTTTTGTTTGTAGCAGTGCACGGTGTAGCCCTTAAACCTAGCAGCATGTTAGGAATCCGTATATCCCATGGTACATTATCCATTTTACGTAATTTATTCTTTACTGTCTGTACCATTCTCTCAGCCAAACCATTTGTGGCTGGATGGTAAGGAGCAGTTTTCAAATGTTTTATTTTGTTGGCAGTTAAAAATCTGTCCATCTCTCCTGACACAAAAGGTGTACCATTGTCAGAGACAATTGTTTCACATAGACCATGTGTAGCAAACAATATTCGTAAATACTTAATGACGGTAGCCGAGTTTGTGTTAGAGACCATAAATACTTCAGGCCATCTTGAATAAGAGTCCACCACTATCAAAAAATGTCTACCCTGAAATGGCCCCGCAAAATCCATATGTATTCTGGACCATGGTCTCGAGGGTGTGACCCACTCGTGGTTTGTCTTAGGAGGCATGTGTCGGTGTTCCAGGCAGTTAGAACAACCACCAACCAGACGTTCAATCTCATCGTTAAGTTGTGGCCACCACACGTAGCTTCTTGCGAGGGCTTTCGTCTGTACGATGCCATTGTGAGTACTATGAAGTACTTGTAGCGTTGTTTCACGTAACATGGGTGGAATCACCACGCGACATCCCAACAGAATACAATCCTCCTGGAGTGACAATTCGGACCGGTGTAGCCAATATGCTCTTAGATCCTTGTCCATAACTTTGGCAGGCCAACCCCGTTGTATGTAATTTATAACGGAAGCCAGAGTCTTATCTTTCTTGGTCTCTTTCGCGATCTGGTCTGCGTCAAAAGGAAAGTCTTGTGGTGCTTCCGCCATCAATAAAATCTCGCTCAACTCCTGTTCTGGTTGATCAGGAACGGGTTGTGGCCAACGACTTAAACCATCTGCATTACCGATCTGCGATCCTGGTTTATAAATAATCTCATAATTGTGTGCAGTTAATGCCAGCGCTATTCTCGTTAAACGTGGTGAAATCATACCAGGCATTGGTTTTTTGGGATCAAAAATACCAAGCAAAGGCTTGTGGTCTGTCACAATTGTAAAGGAGCGTCCAATCAAATAATTGCGAAATTTTTGCACACCAAACATGATTGCTGCAGCCTCTTTGTCGAGTTGCGAATAGCGCCGTTCGTGAGAGTGTAGCGTCCGAGAGCTCATAGCGATGGGACGTTCGAGGTCATCCTCCATGACGTGTGACAAAACTGCGCCGACGCCGTATTCTGAACTGTCGCAAGTAAGTACTAACGGTTTGTCCAAGTCGTACTGAACTAATGTCATGTCAAAAGATAACAGATGTTTAGCCTTATCAAACGCAGTTTGTTCGGTCTCAGTCCAGTGCCACGATTGCGTCTTGTCGAGCAGCCGATGAAGAGGTTCGAGCATCGTAGCCTTGTGTGGTATGAACCTTTCATAAAAATTGTATAGACCCAGAAAAGCTTGCAATTCGTGAACATTTTGCGGTTCAGGTGTATTCATAATTGCTTCCACCTTGCTAGGGGCCGGGTGAATGCCCTCCGCGTCAATTATGTATCCGAGAAATTCCACCCTTTGTTTACCTAATTTACACTTGTTGCTGTTAAGACGAAGACCTGCCTTTTCTATCCGTGTGAGCACCATGTCCAAACGTTGCCACATTTCATCCATTGTACGACCAGCTATGATGATATCGTCAATCAAGACCGCCACCCCTTTAATTCCAGCTAACAGGGCCGTCATCATACGCTGAAAGATACCAGGGCTTGCCTTCACTCCGAATGCCAGACGATGAACTGAGTATAAGCCTTTGCAGGTGTTCAGTGTAAGCAAATTCGCCGTCGCGTCGTCCACTGTAACCTGCGTGTATGCCCTGTCTAGATCCAGGGTTGAGAAGAACTTGCCTCCGGCGATTGTAGCGAAGACTTCATTGGCGGTAGGCATCGGGTATGTATCCGACTCGGTGGATTGATTTACTGTGCTGCGATAATCACCGCACAGACGTATGTCACCTGACTTTTTAACTATGGGTACGACTGGAGTAGCCCACTCGGAGAAAGATACTGGGCAAAGTACCCCTTCCCGAACTAATCTGTCAATTTCTTTCTCGACGCGCTC
Source organism: Tortrix viridana (assembly GCA_963241965.1). Taxonomy (NCBI): domain Eukaryota; kingdom Metazoa; phylum Arthropoda; class Insecta; order Lepidoptera; family Tortricidae; genus Tortrix; species Tortrix viridana. The sequence continues at coordinate 7,249,390 of OY725198.1, read as the reverse complement.
TTTAATAGCGTAAGGCACCGGACGTGCCTTGATGTATTTAGGTATCGATCCCGGCTTTACATGAATAGTAACAGGCCGCCCTCGGTAAGTACCTAGGCCCTCTCTGAATACCTCACTATGTTTCGAAATAATAGTATCGTCCACATTAGATATGCAATTAATGTTTAGCGTAACATTGAGTGGCGCCAACCAATCACGACCTAAAAGGTTAGGCCCTTTTCCTTTTGCGACAAAAACACTTAAATCGCGCGTCACGTCTTTATAGTGCACACGTAGAGTCGTCTGACCAAGCAGGTCGACGGGCGCGTCAGTCCAGGTGCGCAAAGTGAGCGGCGCCGGCTCTAATGGCGGTCGCGCCAGCGCGCGCCACGTGCTCTCGTTCACCAGCGAGAAACTGGCGCCGGTGTCCACCTGCATGGTGTGCGACGCGCCGTTTAGCGCCACCTGCACCTCGTATGGCGGCACGCGGCTAGCCGCGCACACGCTGTAGATGCCGCTTATGTATTCATCCTTTTCCTCCCCCATGTGCGTATAGTTGACAGACTTGTTGCCGCCTTTCTTCTTTGCCATACAAATCTTTTCCAGGTGCCCCTTTTTTTTACAATAGCGGCAAGTCGCGTTGACGAAACGACACTCTCCACCGTGATGGTCTCCACACCTATAACACAGACGAGCGCTCGTCTTCGAGTGTACCGCGTTGACGTCCATGGGCTCCGGCAATGGCGCGGTCGCGGCGCCGTTCGCACTGGACCCGCTGGCGCCGCTATTCACGATCATACGAACGTCTATTCCTGCACTCTCCGACGACAATATAGCATCGACGACGTCCTGGTAGCCAAGATTGTCTTTTTTCAAAAGTTCATATTGTAATCTGTGGTCATTCATACCACACACGAGTCGGTCGCGTAACATTCGTTCCAAGTCCTTAAAGTTACAATAGGAAATAATTTTCCGTAATTCGGCGATGTATTCGGAGGCTTTTTCACCTTGTTGTTGATCCCGTTTATAAAATTTATAAGACATGGATATTTCATTCGGTTTCGGACTGTAATGTTTTGTCAAAATGGTTTCTATTTCTTTAAACGTCACTTCACTTGTTTTTTTCGGTGTAATCAAAGCTAAGCATGTCTCAAACACCTGAGCACCACACACAGTAAAAAAATTCGCTTTTCTTGCACTGTCTTCATCAATCCCATTGGCTTCAAAGCAATATTTTAACCTGTCCAAGTAATTGTCCCAAATGTCCGTTTGTGGGTTAAACTGATCAAATTTCACTGACTTTTTTGACATTGTGTTAACACTAAGTCCACTTTTACGTACGTCGCCACTATTATGTCCGTTAAAACACTTTAATATCGTAATTAACTTTATTGAGCTAAGGAGCAAGACATGATGTTAATCATATGAGAATATACATGTACCCTACTTCAATCACTTTTTATTACAAAAAGCAAAGGAGGCTACCCACCTAATTATTGTGTATATGACAATGTTATAATTTACCTTAGATTTTAGTTTTAATTCTTATTTTTGTGTGTAATTTTGTGATTTTTTGATGTTTACTTTTATTAGGCTCTTCTTTGTTAAGGTTGTCTGGAACAGATCTCTATTTAGCGATAAGACCGCCTGTTGACTCACTATGTAACACTTCTCTTTCTTGATGTATTTCCCGTCGTTGCTGTATGTGGTGTTCAATAAAGATTTATTGTATTGTATTGTATTCTGCAGCAGCAGTAAATGTATTTTATTTCCTAGTTACTTCATGACCTTCGCCTCGGCAGGTCGGAGACTGTCGAGGAGGGATAGACGGTATCCTGGACTGTCGAGGAAGGATGTTCGGATGGACGAAACCCTGGCCTGTCAAGGGAGGATTAACGGATGGCCAGTACTCTGGCCTGTCGAAGGAGGATGGACTGATGGCCGAAACTCTGGTCTTTGGATGGACGCTAACCTGGCCTGTCGAGAGAGTATGGACGGATGAAATAAACCCTGGTCTGTCGAGGGCGATGGACGCTAACCTGGCCTGTCAAGGGTGGATTAACGGATGGCCAGTACTCTGGCCAGTCGAAGGAGGATGGACTGATGGCCGAAACTCTGGTCTTTGGATGGACGCTAACCTGGCCTGTCGAGAGATGGACGGATGAAATAAACCCTGGTCTGTCGAGGGCGATGGACGCTAACCTGGCCTGTCAAGGGTGGATTAACGGATGGCCAGTACTCTGGCCTGTCGAAGGAGGATGGACTGACGGACGAAACTCTGGTCTTTGGATAGACGCTAACCTGGCCTGTCGAGAGATGGACGGATGGACGTTACCTTGTCCTCTTTGGTGAGCAGCTCCGCTAGCGCGTACCGGTGGTCCTTCTTGAGCTGTTTCTTCGCGTCGCGCCACGGCAGGTCGGGGTTGCGCACCAGGTCTGCCAGGAGCGCGTTGAAGTGCTGCCAACAAACAGATAAAACTCAACATATGCCTTTAGGGTGCCGTACCTCAAAAGGAACCCTTATAGGATCACTTCGTTGGTCTGTCTGTCAAGGTCGTTTGTCTCAGGAATGCGTGGAGGTATCAAGTTGAAATTAATAATGAAAAACTCATGTCTGCAATTCTTTAGAGCTGTGAAAAAATCAAAAGATACGGCCGTTTATGCCGCATATTTTGACACTTTAAATACGTATTATTTTTAGTTTCTCCATACCGGATCACAACAATAAATGGCACCGGTGCACGTTCTAGGTTAAGATTATCTATCATCATATCAGCCGAAAGACGTTCAGTGCGGAACATAGGCCTTCCCCAAGGATCTCCACGACGGCCGGTTTTGTGCTACTCGCATCCATCGGCTTCCCGCGATCTTCACCAGCTCGTCGGTCCACCTTGTGGAAGGCCTGCCAACACTTTGCTTTCCGGTCCGCGGCCGCCACTCTAGAACCATCAGTTGTACGAGCAATGTGCCCCGCCCACTGCCACTTAAGGTTCGCAATTCGCTGGGCTATGACGGTGATTTTGGTTCTCCTGCGGATTTCCTCATTTCTGATTCGATCTCGCAGAGATACGCCGAGCATAGCCAATGGAAAGCCATTGCCCTTTGGGTGACCTTGAGTTTTCTCATGAGTCCCATTGTAAAGGACCACGTCTCTGTTCCATACGTCATCACTGGCAACACACATTGGTCAAAGACTTTTGACTTTAGACACTGCGGTATCTGGGGCGAGAATATGCTCCGTAGCTTACCGAACGCTGCCCAGCCGAGTAGGATTCGGCGATTGACCTCTTTCTCGAAGATGGATCTACCTAGCTGGATTACTTGTCCTAGGTAAACATAATGATCAACAACTTCGAGCGAGATTATCTATATATTATACTTACTATGGTGCTCGGCGAATTTAGTGTCGTGGGTGAAGGGCGAAGAATAAAAAAAAATGGACAAAGATCCATGAAATGTAGTGTGTGTGTGTGTGTGTGTGCGTGTGTACCTGCACGGCCTCGTCCCGCTTGTGGTGCTCGCGCTCCTTGTCGCGCGTGCGCAGGCTGGTGGCCAGCGCGCGCTGCACCTCCCGCTCGCGCTCCTTGATGGAGGCCTGCGCGCGCGCCGCCCGCCGCGCCTCCTCCGACTCCTCCGCGTCGCTCGCCTCCTCCGCCTCCGCCTCCGACGCGGACGACGCCGCCTCCTGGTGTAACAGACCGAATTGGAAATTATACATTATCACTCGAAATTCCGGATGCAACGTCATTGTCGTACCAACCAATAAATGCCGGGTTCAATACAAAATTCTCTTAGAGAAGTGTCCTAGGGCAACCTATACAAACTCAAATACTTGGAGGTCATTGTCAAACTATATAATAATAATCCAGCCTATATACGTCCCACTGCTGGGCACAGGGCCTCCACTCACAATGAGAGGGCTATATAGGCTATACGTAGTTCCCACGCGGGCCCAGTGCGGATTGGGAGCTTCGCACACACCGTCAAATTGCTTTGCAGGTGTGTTGCAGGTTTCCTCACGATGTTTGCCTTCACCGAAAAGCTCATGGTAAATTTACAAATTATATTTCGCACATAAATTCCGAAAAACTTAGAGGTGCGAGCCCGGGTTCGAACCCACGACCCTCTGCTTAAGAGTCCGCAGGTCAAACCATTAGGCTACCGCGGCTTATTCAAACTAAGTGACTTAGTCAAACTAAAACATTATAATTTAAATCACATCTCATAAACGCAAGGCACAATTTTGTTTAATTAAAATAAGAAGCCATTTTGAAATGAGGTCTTATTCGCTCGGCTATTTTTTGTTCTGTGACCAGTTACCTGTTGAGTATTGTTGATCGAAGTGCACTAAAGTTAGAGACAAAATCTGAGCAAATTCATAGAAAAAACTATTAAATAAGTTCCCACTACTTTTATTGATTGAGGCACCTGAAAATCCGGGCTATTCCCAGTCTCCACACCCCTTTGTCCACACTGCGGACAAAGAACCCATTTTCCGAACATCTCCAGCGAATTCGGAAAGTACTGTAATGATTCATGACTGTTTGACCAATTCCTGTTCAAAATCACTTTCTTCCCTTGGGATAGAAATGACATTTTCATTCAGAGTTGGAAATACTTCAGAACTTTTGTTTCCTAACACATGCTCGGAAATGATGGCATTTCTCGTGATAAACGAGAAAATCATTTTAATAAAGGGACCTTATGGAGGCAGGCGTTTACGCCGTTGTTAGAACTGTTACCATAGTATTAGTATAGTTACAAGAATAAGAAGAGCTTAACTGTCTTCCTCCATAAGGTCCCTTTATATTGAGAACGTCACATGTATGCCTCTAAGGAAACGGGGATTGCCTGACTCGTATATAATCACCTCATCAGGCAATCCCCTATTTTCTGGGCCTCTACAATAATGTATTATTTCTAACCATGGACAACGACAATGTACGGGATTTTTGTCCTTTTAATTTTGTAAAAAATTGTCAGCATTTTTTTAAATATCGTGGCAGTAATGGGTTTTCATACGTTTTTTTCACTCCTGGGAAGAAAACGAGGCTCTTCGCGTCTTCGTTTTTCAAATTAAACGTCATCATTTACGTGCACGTTTGAGATAAGTTATTTAAAATATAAACATACAGGTCAACACCTTTTTAAACTCAGTTAAAAAAGTTAAATATAAATTACTACCAATAAATTATTTTTTAAAGTCTAATTAAATATTACATGACTTCGTAAAATTACATATAAAATAATTAAAAAAAAACGAATCAATTTCACAATTAGTAGATTAACCGGATCAGTTTTGTGCTATTACATTTCGCTAAAAAAGAACGCGTTTCGCTACAATTAGTAACACTGCCGCACTCAAGAGACGTCAATTAATTTTTGCAATAGCAAGACGCAGCAACTTTAATGAAACTTAAAAAATAATTGACGTCTCCGAGTGCGGCAGATAGGCAATATATCATTTTGACGTTTGACGTGAGCCATATTTTAACCTTTTCAACGCCATTGACGGATATATCCGCACCACTGGTTCAACGCCAACGTCGGATATATCCGTCACGGTTGACAGCGAAAAATAGACCTGAATGACTATGAAGTTAGGTTGAAATTAGCTCTGGTTTTCAGCTGTCATTGGCGTGAGAGTGACGACTTCTGTATTTGACATGGCGTTGAAAAGGTTAAGCCAGAATTGTATGATTCTAACGCTTCTGAGGTATTAGTATTTCATCACTACATCAGTATAAAACAAAGTCGCTTCCCGCAGTCTGTCCCTCTGTATATGCCTCTGCTTAGATCTTTTAAACTTCACAACGGATTTTAATGCTGTTTTCACCATCAGTTAGATAATTTTTCACGGAAGGTTTATGTATATAATAGAACCCGGAGCGAAGCGAGGGCGGGTCGCTAGTAGTTACTATATAATAGGGGCATTCCATGCCAAACGGACAGGTAAAAAATGTGGATGTTTCAGATTTCAGTAATATTTTAGTATGTTATACCTATACAGGTCCTCAACCTACACAATCAATATTTATTGATTGATTTATTTGATTAAAACTTTCTGCAAACTGTTACTAACGGGCGGCAAGCGCGGCCCGGCGCCTGCTGCTGCGGTCCGGCTTTGTAACTGATCTAGCTCCTAAACGACTCCCGGGCCCATTATAAAAATTGGCAAGGATTATTGATTTACTATGAACTATTTTTAGAAAAAAAAATTAAAGTGGTCCAAGTTTGAGAAAATCGAGTTTAAAATATAAAAAACATTTTTTTTTACACTTTCTAAAAATGTCGTAAGGAAGCTCATTAAATGAAGTATAAAATTCATATATTCATTTTTTTGTTTTTATATTTTAAAACTTGCTTTTTGGCACTACAAATTGTGCATTCCTGCTGTAGAGTAAAAACTATATTAACCTCTAAATCGCTTACTATATATCACAGCGTAAAAATATTGATTGTGTAGGTTGAGGACCTGTATAGGCATAACATACTAAAATATTACTGAAATCTGATAAGCTATGTCTACACCTGTCCGCTTTCATGATCAACTTGCGCATTTCTCTGACGCATGCCTCTGCAACCACAGCGCATGCAATAACGCCTGCGCTCAAACAGGTTTGACAGCAGCGCATGCCCGTAGCGCACGCTGGTCCGCCACCGTTGGGTTGATACGTACGCTGCATGCGTCAAGCGCACAGGTGTAGACAATAAGCTGCATGCGTCTTAAAGCAATCAATATTGAATGCGCTTTACGCAAGACGAATCGAAATTTGAAAGCGCAAGTTGAACTTGAAAGCGCACAGGTGTGGACATAGCTAAACATCAACATTTTTTACCTGTCCGTTTGGCATGGAATGCCCCAATAGCCAATATTGTCGGCGGTAAAGGCAAGGAAATAAAGCAACCATGTATACAATATAGTATATTCACAATCATTTTGGACATCGTCTATCTCTATATACAATAAAACCAGAGTATCAATAGCGCTCGACTGTCTATAGCTGCCACAATCTGGCATAAATAATGCCAGAATAACAGATGCCAGAGAGTGGCAGCTATAGCAGAGTTAAAAAATATGTACACACTTTTGCAACTTATTAGGCGCAAAAGTTAAATTATATATTTGAATTCGATTGTACTATTAATACGCTGGCTTCACTGTATTCTTACTCTACTATGTACAATATGACAAGTACTCGTGTACTCCGAGCGATGGACAATTATGAACACTAACCCCCTCACTCATAATCGCACAACAAACCCTCTGGTTTGGGGAAAAGCAGCTGACATACAAACTATATTTGTGTTACAAAAAAGGGCCATTCGCTCTATATATAACTTAAATTCCCGTGATTCATTAAGAGAACTTTTTAAACAAATTAATATTTTAACAGTAGCATCCCAATATATTTATGAAAATATTATGTATGCTATTAAGAACCTAGAACTCTTTCGTTAAAAATTCTGATATACATAATATAAATACTAGAAATAAAAATAAAATTGCCATAAAAAGTTAAGTGTCCGTAAAGTACATAAATAATTTGTAGGTCAATGCATTCATTTTTATAATAAATTACCCGACGTAGTTTTAGAGTTACCCCTTCCAGCACTTAAAAATTACTTGAAAAAGTCGTTGATGTCAAAGGCGTACTATAGGGTCGAGGACTATCTAACGGACAAAAATGCTTGGCCTAAACCAGAAAATTAACTAATGTTTAATGTTCAATAGCTTACCTACTACTCGTACATACCTCATAAAAATCATGTAAACGCTGTATCTTGTCTAGGGGACACGGTTTATGTAGGAAGACATGTCAAAACTGTTTTGTGTGATATATATACATATATAAATTTTCTCGTAGTCATTCTGACATGTTTTCCTGCAAAACTACGCAGATATTTAATATTATTTTTACAGTTTTATATAATGCTAGAATAAGTAGTGACATTGTTATATTTTTATTAAAAAAATGACTAACTGTTGAGTTTCTTGCGGCGCTTCTTCACAGCAGTGGTCTCCTCTTGGGAAGCGCTGGTAGATTTTGACGTGTAAAAGTGCCCGTGCGGCCTACTTACTGAATAAATATCTTTTATCTTTATCTTTTAACCTATTTTTGTACAAGTATGCTTTGTCACTGTCTGTCAGATTCAAATGTGACAATATATAATAAGGCCACAGAATACTTCAGGCATCCTTTAGTTATTGTGCGATTATGAATAAGATGGTTATTTAACCGTCTCACAATTTAGTTTGTTTATATTTCGTTTTGGAAATTTCCTCAACAGATGGCGCTAGTTGAACACATTTCAGAAGTCAAATACACTAGAAAACAACTGCAATGGGGGCTACCGTGCAACAGCTTCTTCACTAGATGGCGCCTCTGGGAAGTGGTCTTTTTGACAGGTGATATTAAATGGTAAACATCCGTCACTTTACGACGCGGTTAGCCTAGTTGGTAGTGACCCTGCCTACGAAGCTAGCGGTCCTGGGGTCGAAACCCGGTGTGGGCAAATATTTGTGTGATGAGCGCGAGTATTCGTTCCTGACTCTGGGTGTTTTTCTGCCGCACTCAGAGATGTCAATTATTTTTCAAGTTTCATTAAAGTTGCTGCGTCTTATTTTATTGCTATAGCAAAGAAAGTGACAGCAGCAACTTTAATTAAACTTAAAATTTATTGACGTCTCTTGAGTGCGGCCGTATGTATTTAAGTATATAATTATTTCCATAAGTACCATGTTTATCGTTGTCTAGTACCCATAGTACAAGCTTAGAGCTTAGTTTGGGACTATGTCAATTTGTGCGAGATTCTCCCTGATATTTATTATTATTATTACTTTCTGACAAGTACGCAAGTGGAAAAGTGACGGATGCTTTATCTACATTTCGCACCTTCAGAATGAAAGTGACCTAATCGAAAATGATTAGATTTTGAATTAGGTCCCTATAACAGTAATTTTATGACTCGAAACAGAAAACTTAACATTTTGTATTAGGTCACATTCATTCTAAAGGTGCGATTTATCCACAGCGATAAACCCGACCATACTAGGCCCACAGGACGTCATACGCCGCCACAAAATATAAGAAGCGTAGAGAAACCAAGAAGCGGAAATACTAACTGGAGGGCGCAGAGCAAACATTCCGTAGTTTTGTAGAAAACGACCAAAGCCAAATTGTTTTATGATAGATTAGATACTCTATGGAGTTCATAATATAGTATAAAAATTATTGTAGAGGAACATTGCCTCTGGTCGTTTTCTGCATAACTACGGTCCATTGGACTGAAGCACAGAATGGGGTATTTTACATCAATATTATCACGATAATACTAATGCCATGATAAATTGCGATTTTATCGTGATACTCGAGTATTGCGTGATAATAAATAAATAAATATCAGGGACATTCTCACACAAATTGACCTAGTCCCAAACTAAGCTCTAGGCTTGTACTATGGGTACTAGACAACGATAAACATTACTTATATAGACAAATACATACGTAAATACATAGAAAACATCCATGACTCAGGTACAAATACTCGCGCTCATCACACAAATATTTGCCCATACCGGGATTCGAACCCGTATAATATTGATTATTGATAATGTATAATAATATTCCCTAATGAGTACTAGCATAGAAACAGGACTATAAAAAACAACAAAAGACCTTTGTCTGACCTTTTTCTATTCATAACGAGTTAGAAAGTGGTCCTTATAGGTATTCTTTCGTTTATGTTGTCACAAGGGTTTGAGACGTCAAATGGACTGCGATATGTCAATGTCAGCAAAGGTATCACACGTCACACGAACAAAATCAAGAAGTCCATATTTATTGCGAATAGCAAATTTGATGTCAGGGTGACTTCTCTTCGGCGGCGTTTTTTAGAATTGAAAATAACTAGTCGATATACTTTAAAAAACAAAAATCCCCCACGGCCCATATTTTATAAAATAATACAATTATTCGATTCGAGCATGTTTTTTATATAAATAAATGAAACATTTTGAGCACTCTACTTTTAAAACAAGCACTGGCAATACAATTCATATAATTCAATTCAAACAACCGTATAATTTCAAACATACAATAAGCGGTTTACCCTTGAATCACCGACTCTCATTTCATAGAACGTTACTTCACCGAATTTTCATTTCATCGACACACATTTCCACGTGCCGGAGTTATAATTTGGTGGTCACAGGTCTAACATAACCTAACCTACGTGACCCATGCTTAAGATAACCTGAAAATAATGTTTCAGCAGAAATGAGTGTCTGCAAAACAAGGGGACACGACAATAAGTATATTAACAATGTCAGTTGGTACAGTCGACCGAGTTGCTATACAGTTAGAACAGTCAGCCTCACTTTACACTACAGTGTCAACTGTCAAGTTATTTTAGAAAGTAAATATGGTTGAGAATAGAATGAGATTCTCAAGTTCGAACCAGACTGAGCGAAGGGTAATGATTTAACAGTCTATGTATGTATGTTTGTTCTACTCTAGCTGCCAAACTATTTGGACCGACTTTTAACCCCCGACCAAAAAAGAGAGGTGTTATAAGTTAGACGCGTGTATCTGCATCGTAGCTCCTAAACGGATATACCGATTTTGATTTAGTTTTTATTAATTATAAAATTGACTTTAATTGATCTTGGTTTGATGAAAATCGGTTAAGCCGTTTATAAGTTATTAAGCTCTGATCACGATTTTGTCGGGAGTTATTTAATATGTACTTGAAATCTTCTATTGACGAAGTCCCTCCAGTGAAAATGTACGTGCTCGGAGCCCGTTGAAGTTTTTGCACATTGCTCAGAGGTTTTTTTAGGCGCTGATGTCGGGTGTTCTTAACTCGGTCAGGTTAGGTTATAAATTATAATATAAATGGGACGTCATATGATTCGTCAACGATGTATACAATTTATAAGGTAGCAGTAGAAATGTGATCGATTCTAACTCTCGCCAGCTGTACAGCGGCCGGGTTGACTGGCGGACAATGAACACTATTTACAATTTCCGCATTCCTTGCATACAGGCGGTACAATTTCATAATACACACGCGGTCCCCGTTTAAAGCAGTACTCGAAAAAAATCCCGTCACGGTTGACAGTGCAAAATAGACCTGAGCATCTTTGACGTAAGGTTGAAATTAGTTGTACTTGATATGGCGTTGGAAAGGTTAAAGCTTTCCCGCCTCACTCATAAACGCGCGATAAACCTATTTAAGTTAAAGTACGCTGTCCCTTTCTGTCAGATTGAAAGAGGCCATCCATAAACGACGTCACACGAATCCCCCCCCACCCTCCGTCCAGGTGGTCACATTTGTGTGACGTCACATATTTTTCAATTTTACATATAGAAATGACGAAGTTAAAGTTTAGCGTTTTAACAGGTTCACAGTCCGATGTGGCACATGTACCTCATGGCCAGTGATGTAAATAATTAATTTCCTTACTTTAAAAGTTACCGATATAATTAATACCTACATATCAATCACTATTACACACCAAGTATCGGGACTGAACGTGTTAAAACTTTAGATTTTGACATGTGACGTCACATAACTTATGAGTTATGACTCCTCCTTTCCCTTGTTACACAATGTCACACATCGTTGACCCCTCCCCCCCTCCCCTAACGTGTGACGTAAACTACGGATAGCCCCTAAGGCGAGAGCATATTAGGTAATGTGCGTTTATGAATGCTAGTCTGTTTGTCTGCGTTTATAAATCGATTGTTAAAGCACCACTTTAAGCTGGGGGCTCGCGTCGCTTCATAATTTAAATAAGCTTCTCAAAACTCATTCGCATCGAAAACATCTTCAATTGATTAATTGGCATTCTTAAACACTAACTTACAAACAAACTTAAACGTATACAAATGTACAATTTTATGCAATATTTACAATTTCCAAATTGATATTTTTATAAAACACCTAAACACAAATTATGTCGACCACGTATATTATACATCTTGAACAAGAACCTTATATATTTAAGCTACGCGCTTCAGAGAATCGGTGAGACCCTCAGAGCGCGAGTAGGCCCAAGAGTTGCTTATGTCAGTATATACACGGCCTCAAGTTTGATATGAATACAAATAATTAACAAACTATAACGATTATGAACTTCTATTTATTTATTAGCTTGGAAACATTCACATGTTTTTCTAATCCTTGTAAGCATTGTCTATTGCCTCAATATGCAAACCGCGGGTAGACAAGGTTACTTCAAGTTAAAATAATAAGGATGATGACTGGGTAAAGAAAACAAAATTCTATTTAGTCCGTCGGTTAGATTATCAAAAAATATTGGACACGTATTTTTTCTTTTGTCAATCAAACAAAAAATTACAAAGATAAAGCGCGTCAAAGTTCAGGACTGGCTCGTGAAGTCACCTCTGTGTAAAAATTGTACCAAGACTTGACGCCATGCGACATTTCAACTCAATATAGATATATTTTTTCATCATGTGAAAAAAGAAAAAAATCGTGTCCAATACTTTTTGATAATCTACCTGATCGACAAAGAAAAAAATAATTAGTTCTAATCCCTATTAAAATGAATAAAATGAAGTAAATATGACGACGCGATTAGCCTAGTTGGTAGTGACCCTGCCTACGAAGCTAGCGGTCCCGTGTTAGAATCCCAGTATAGGCAAATATTTGTGTGATGAGCGCAAGTATTTGTTCCTGAGTCATGGATGTTTTCTATATATTTAAGTATGTATTTCTCTATATAAGTATGTATATCTTTGCCTAGTACCCATAGTACAAGCCTAGAGCTTAGTTTGGGACTAGTTCAACTTGTGTGAGATTGTCCCTGATATTTATTTATTAAAAACTAACCTCTATGCTTGTGCTATGGGTACTAGACGACGATAAACATACTTGTATAGAGAAATACATACTTAAATACATACAAAACATCCAAGACTCGGGTACAAATACTCGCGTTCATACACAAATATTTGCCCACACAGGGATTCGAACCCGGGACCGCTAGCATCGTAGGCATAACATACATTACTCGACACTTGTCACAGACGAAATGTGACATAAAATTTCAATTTGAATCTTCTCTATCCGCGGTTCAAACATTGAAAACGGACTATATCTGTTACTCCTTCGTTACTATTGGTGACTACTGGGAATGTTACCCTCCTATTAACAATTGGGAATATGCATGAAAATTTTACATCACTCATCTCTTAACAAAATATGAAAATACAGTAAAAGTGATGGCAAAAAGTGAAATTAATTAAAATCGACCAAAAATACAGATAATATAAGCATTTAAAAGTACTAATTAGACAGAGAGATCCGACATGTACTGTGACGTCAGCGTGCACTACGGCCATATAAACTCCATGTTAAATTCCGTTTTGCTAGAAACAGATAGAAACAAATCTTCAATGGCTCATATCTTGGTTATTTTTATAGTTATTCGAAAAATATTTTCTCTCTACTGTTTGTTACATGAATGACTTGTAAAGCAAAAAAAAAATCATGCATATTCTCTATTGTTACTATCCGGATACGTATCGATCCATAGCAAATGTTACATTATTAGGTAATATAAGGCTCACTGGATATAATGAACTTCTTATATAAAAACATATGACATACTCCTGTAACATATAAAATATCATTTGGTATAATAAACAATTCATATAACATTTGAACTAACATACCGAAGGTATAATGTTCATGTAATATAAGCGTTTTTGTTTTAATACTCATTGAATATAACGTATACTAAAGTATAATTTTAAAAATGTAGGTTTGTCTCTTTAAAAATAGGTTAGTGTTGCGACAGGCCGGAGGGCCAAACAATCCAGACATAGGAGCCCGGAGCCAGCAGGATTATTGCCTAACCTACTCGCGATCGCGATCGACTTGAAATTGGAGTAATTGTTTTCATTTCGTAGGCACACTTGCCTTCAACTGTCAAAAATGAAAGCGATCGCGATCGCGAGTGCGTTAGGCAATAAGCCCTCAGGTGATAGAACAAAACGAAATACAGTATTATATAATACTATATTTATTCATTATGTCGGTTGAACAGTATGCGAAACGTTAATTATATTAATTTATTATACACAATAATCGTATACCAATTGTTCATTATACCAGTTGAAAAGTTATGTCCCTTGAAATTATATCAAATATTGTTATACCACGTGAAATTATATCAAATGTTGTTATATCGAACAGTACACATCCGTTACTACACATTTATTCTTCTACTACTGGGACTTTGCACTGGGTACAGAAATAAAATTGCCACCCATACTGCCCTGCTAAGCTAAAATGCGATATCTCAGACAAACCGGCTGTAGCAATTGCTACCTTATTGCAAACAAGAGAGGACTGAATCTGCTTTGGCTATTGAATTTGAGATATTGCATTTTATCTTAGGACGGCAGCATAGTTTTAGTAGTATTCTACTACACTGTACACCACTTCGAGGAGTTTTTCGGTGGGTTTACGTCAGCGGTCGCCAACCTCAATCCCAATTATACAATATTTTATCGAATGAAAAAATATTGCTTCATAACAGGGACTGAAAATTTACCGTTAAAAACTTTTTAAAGGTACCCGACCGTTAAAGCAGCATTCCGGTACCGGGTATCAATACTTTAGGTATCCAAACAAGCTTCCGTCCAAACGGTACCTTTAAATAAAAGTACCTCATCAAATAAGTATCCCAATACCAAACCGGTCACTCAATCGGACAAAAGCGCCGTTGCTAGCTCGCAACGGCGCTTCGCGCGAGGACGAGAGGGATCGCGTGTCTCACTTTTTAGTCAGTTACCGACTGCGTCACTATCACTCTCAGTACCGTATGCGACGTTGCCACGTTTATGGGTATCCGATGCTTTAACCGAATTCATTAAGGTACCAGTTTTATCGGTCAGGTACCTTTACTTGAAACTGTCAACCTTAGCGGTACCGTTTTAAAAAGGTACCTATTAAATTTCATTTATTCGGGTACCGTTACATTTGGATACCTTCTCAATTGATACCTTTATTTTAGGCGACCGGTCTTTTACGGTTTTTCAGTCCCTGGTTCATAACATATTTAATACACTATACGAGTATTTCTGACAGAGAATTGGAAGAGAAAACGTCGTATATTGACTAAAAAGGTTAGGTTATTTGCATCCCTCGATCGCAGCGCCACCTGGATTTTACTTCAACAGTGGAGTCACTGCGTCCCATTGATATTTTGCCCAGTTGCAAGAGCTGAATGTACCGTGGACTAGTCAATATCGATAGTTATTATAAGTTAGTATAAGTGAAGCACTCAAGACTAGTCTCAAGTCAGCTTTAAATTCATGTCTAATCTACGACCCTGTGCCGGATTAACAGACATCGGAATTTTTGGGGCCAAATCAAATGACATAGGGAGTTCGAATATCGATAATAGTTATTTATGCAACTGGCTCATGATGAAGTCTCTAAAGGTACAGGCAAGGTCATAAACTATCCATATTGAGCGTAACCATGGTAACCAAATAACAAGTCGATGATTGCTGATATTACCCTTGGTATGCCTAGTGCCGTGCATCCGTCCATGGCATTTACATACATATATAAATGGAAATAAAATTGATATTTCAATACATATGTATATGACAAGGCATACTAGAGGTTAAGCGTAACCATGGTAACCAATAACAAGTCGATTTAATAAAAATGTAATTTTAAAGACATTAGTCTCGAAATTAATTTTGTTTTTAATTTGCGTCATTTCAATTGTTATTAAAACATTTCTAACAATTGAATATACAAATTAGGAAATCAAGTGATCACTAAACGCCGAGACTGATAACCGGAATGACCGTAACCATGGTAATAACAATGCCATAATGGTTATAAAAGAACAGTTATAACTATGGCAACGGTCATTATAGAACAGTTTTCCCGCTTCGGTTGCACTATGGGTGGTATTCTGATTCTGTTAACGATGTATATATTAGCGGGTTTTAGTTCGCGAGTAGAAAAACCATATATCGACACTTGCCCGCTATACTAGTGATCGCTCTCAGTATATTATAAGAAAATATAATAAAAACTTTTCGAATTATACTCCGCTTCGTTTTAAAAGGATTTTTTAAACTGCACTTATCATCGTGTTCTTCTCCAGTGTATATTTCAGAATTGCATTTACATTTAGCTACTTATCGTTACCAGAATTAAATACACATTTTTACAAAGCTGGGAGCGATCACTAGTTTAGGCGGAAAGCATCGATACGCCAGTTTATCGATATACAAACTCTCTATCCTTTAATTTTGCCCCAAAAATTACGATGTCTGCACATTAACTATCTAGAAAATATTAAAACTCCCCACGATCGAGATAATTTATTTACCATTTGAAACAAACTAATTTAGTATTGTTTTTAATGCACATATAAAAATATTGCCATAAGCGTGGGTTTCGTTTCGTTAACGTTCATAATTGCCTATCTTTTGTAGATTAAATTTCTTGTTTAAAACAAAATACTTTTCGGAAAAGTAGTACTTCTGATCAGGTTCAGAAAGCATAATATGTTTTATATACCATTAATAGAATACGGCGTCGAATATTATTCGGATATAGATCGTTAGATAATGCATATAATTTAGATAGGCACCTATTTCAATTATTTGTTGTTATCTAGAATCCAGTCACGTCCGGCCCGGCTGCGACTAACATTTTCGACGCCTTAGGTCGGAGTTCACCAACATTTAAACAGGCGATTAGAGGTCTGACGGCTGTCAAAATGTATTGACTAACAGCCGATTAGGATTTAACAGTTTGTTAAATTGGTTGGTGAACTCTCCGAACTTAGTACGTCAAATACAGATGTGTCTGTGTGTGTGTGAGAAACACGCCAAACATGTTTCAAAAGCTATGCAAAATTCAACTTAATTGGGATGATAACTGGGTAAAAAAATCCAAATTCTATTTAGTCCGTCGGTTAGATTATCAAAATATATTATTTTTTCTTTTGTCAATCAAACAAAAAAATTACAAAGATGAAGCGCGTCAAAGTACGGGAGTGGGCTCGTGACGTCACTTCTGTGTAAAAATTGTACAGAGTCGTGACGTCATGCGACATTTCAACTCAATATATCTCTGTAATTATTTGATTATGTGACAATATAAAAAATACGGTGACCTGTCGTTTCGCCGAGTTTAATTATGCAGATTTTTGTTTCGCAGACAACTATTGGCAGACCTTTCTTTTGGCCGAGTAACGTTTGGTATAATTTCGTTACGCGTATTATTTTTTTCGCCGAGTAGTCTGTAGGAAGAAAAGTGAGCACTGAATAATAGTTCAACCGTTTAAAAGCGAAAGGTTGTTCGAGCAAACATTCAAAATGTGTAGTGATTAATAGCCTAAACGAATTTCTGTCAATAGTTGTTAAACTAAATAGTTGCTAAAGGTTGAGTTACGAAACGTTAGTCTGCGAAACAATACATCTTCGAACAAATCTATCGGCGTACCGTTACTCGGCGAAACGTTGTCTGCCAATCAATAATCTGCGTAAAAATTGTCGGCGAATCATTAGGTAGGTCCAATACTTTTTGATAATCTAACTGATCGACAAAGAAAAAATTGTCATAACATCATCCATATTCGTACGATAGAGTCTCTTCAAAGCGGTACCTGTGCTGTGACAACTATAAGCGTCGGTGGCGTGGTGGGCACGACAGCACACGACACCTTTAGGCGTTCTTGGCGTTCAAAGGGTTAAGCGGTGGCGAGCGACTTCTCTCTCCATTGCGCAGCTTAGACGGTCACCGCACACCGGTTAGCTGGCATTACGCGCAATGTATTTGGAAATCACTTGCGTGCCGCTGCCAGGCCTATTAAACTGATCTAGAACTAGCTTGTCATTGTGTTATTTTGTATTTAGTCTAGTACTGTGTCGATTTAGAAAGACCACTGCGATCGTGACATACATACAAACAAGTGCTATCCTTGCTTAAATATAGAGTACCTGGGAGAGTCGAGTCGAAACAAAACTTTCACCGATATCCATACAAAAAAAAAAAAGATTTACCAAAAAATGGACAACAAAACAAAAAAACCTGTCCATAGCTGGGGTTCGAACCCGCAGTCTTGGCGTAAAAAATACGAACCATATTGCGCGGGCAAATCTTTATGCGAGAATATACGGGGAAAACGATCTTTTCCAGATACGAGATCTAATTAGATCGATTTTTCGCCCCCGTAAACTTTTTTTATAGCTAATACAGCACATGTTTATATGTGACGTCACAGAAATTATTCTACATCGACCCAGCAGACCTGTTATGGACGCGTTTATCCCTGTGGATAAAGCATCCGTCCCTCCCGCACTAACATACTTGTCAGAAAGTGACCAACGTGTTATTGTCGACAATGTAATGGCGCGCAAGTTTTACATACAATTGTCCATGTGTCTTTGCGAACAGAATATTGCTGGTTTACATGTGTCAAACTTAAACTTAAGTCAAATCCATATAAATCGACCAACAAATTTTGAGTCATAGTTAAATTTCATTTTGATGTATGGATTTAACTTAGTTTGATATGCATCGACACATATGTCGCCCGCACCGAACGGGGGAACATTTACACCGAACATGGTCACGAAACAGCGAGAACGGTGTCATTGTAACCGGTCATTATCACATGAAACTCACAGAAGCTATGTACACGGAGCGGCCCACTTGGTCCAAGTCTTATCTTTTGGACGTTTTGAAAAAAACGTAGAGCAAACACTATTCTTTCTCGCTCTTCTTTCTCTTCTTGGCGGGCTTTTTCGACTTCTTCTCTGGCTCGGGGGACTTTTCGCTTTTTCTCTTTTTCGGGGATTGCTTGAGGGGGCTCTTCTTCTCTGGTGTGGGCAGCTCTTTCTTCGACGAGCGGAGCTGTTTGGGGGAGCAGACGTGTTCGGGCGAGCTGTCCGATTCCGAGGCGGTTTTGTCTGTCTTCTTCTTGTCATCCTTGCCGGGGATGCCGAGGATCTCGGCCCACTGGTCGGGCGGCGGCGTAGGCTGCTTGCGCTCCTCCTCCGTGGTCGACGTCTCTGGTTTCTGTAACGGAGCGACAGTGAAACGCGCGGTGGGTTAATACTGACGACACGACAACCTCTGTCTGTGTTTAGGAAGCTGTCATTTCGGATTCTATCGATAGTACGCTCACATGTATCATGCTAATACATAACTAAACTTTGATAACAACCAAAACGTTTTGAGTAACACCGCTGCGCCATAACTCACACAATAATTCGTAGTCCAAATCATCGCAAATCCTGCATTTTTAATTGAAACCGTTATTGTTTTTTTAAAATATCTAACTGATAAATAAGATTCGGTTGTTAGGTTTGTTTAAAATCCTAAAACCAGAACGGTTTCAGTAAAAATCACTTTAGGACTTGCGATGATTATGAATAACGATACATTCGGACTAGAAATTTTTAGGTGAGCCAATATGGACCTGAATGACACAGATGAAAAAATCGTGTAATACGTTTCTAGGCCTCGTCACAATTATAGTAAGAATTTTATAAAATGTCGGAATCCACTTGAGAGCTAATCTTTTCAACAATGGTATTGTTTCTATTGTGTACTCCAACCGCAAATCATCGGTGCACAATGAAACGAAATAAATAACAGAATAATTAATTTGAATAGCGACTTTGCCGCTAAAGCTAGAAGGTACAAATTGAAATGCCAGCACATTCACTACAATACTTTTTGAAATTAAGACCGGTACCCAGGTAGTCTGTTGGTGTCAGCTACAGTGTGATACAGTATAGTTTCCTGTGCCGTCATTACAATTTGTATCTTCTAGCTTAGGGGTCAAAGTCGCTATTCAAATGAATTATTTTGTTATCTATTTCGTTTCATTTTGTACTGATTATTTGCGGTTGGAGTACACAATAGAAACAAAACCTTTGTTTGAAAGATTAGCTCTCAAGTGGATTCCGACATTTTAAAAAAATCTTACTATATCCCGGGGCCGCACTGGCAGGGCGGGCGTAGCGACGGCGATTTCAGTACAAACCAAGAAGCTTATAGACACTGGAGATTGCACCTAGAACTTTTTTTATGAAGACGAGTTTAATTACCCCCTAGACATCTGAAATTGCCATGATAAATACAAAAGGTGCCAATAAGAATGTGTGATGGCAGATGAGCTCAAGAAGCTTTCTTTGATTCTACTCTTGTTTTACTGATTTAAGATGAGTTTTGACAAATTATATACCTACTTCTTTGAAGTCGATATAAAAACCCAAACAAAAGACCCTTCACGCCCTTTATTACCCCGATTGCTGGCAGCAGCCGTTTTAATATTATAGCAACACTGATTGAACAATCAACTCGACACTATGGCCGGCAAAGGGACAAAAAATATAAGCGACGTCATTTAAGGCCACTTTTCTTCGCCTCAAGGCAATGTTTGCATTGCGATCTCCAGTGTCTTATATAAGCTTCTTGGTACAGTCAAGGTCATAAATATGTGTACACGTTTAGTACCTTGTCACTTTAATCGCTGTGACATGCATATATGGCAGTTTAAACATGACATTAAATAGACAAGGTACTAAAGTGTATACATATTTATGACCTTGACTGTACAAAGATCGCGCTGTTGTACAGCCGCGTTGCCGTCGCCCCACCAGTGCGTTCGCGCCCTCTAGTGTGGTGCAGAAACAACAAATGCATAGAAATCGTGGCATGCTTCATGGTGGCACTTCCCTTTGTTAGTATCTGTCAAACATTTTCGTTGCATCCCTTTCATTCGGTATATCAAATGTGAGAGATGTAAGATCAACATTCGGCAAATACAGCCAAATGCAGTGCCACAATAGGGAATATGCGTGATTTTTTTTTTGCTTTATTAAAAAGTAATTCATGTAACAAACAGTAGAGAAAAAATATTTTTCAAATAACTATAAACATAACCATGATATCAGCCATTACAGATTTGTTTCTGTCGCTTTCTAGCAAAACAGAAATTAACATGGAGTTTATACCGCTTTAGTGTACGCCAGCGTCACAGTTCATGTCGGATCTCTCGTCTAATTAATAGCTTTAAATGCTTATAGTATCCGTATTTTTTGGCAATTTCAATTTCACTTTTTGCCATCTCTTTTACGGTATTTTCATATCTTTTCAAGATATGCAATAAAAAAATTCATGCATATTCCCAATTATATCATATCCCTATGCAGTTTGCGGCCGTCACCACTGCCGCCGTCGCGCAAATAACATTTAAAAACGTTACATACGATAGAATCCGAATATTGCAATGTATAGCAATCGCACAAATCACCGTAAATCCATTACTTATATTCCCGTATTGTTTTATCTCCGTGGCATTATTATATAGCTCGACAATCACATGTCGTTCCGTTTCCAAAGTTTGCGGGACGCGGGGGGAAAGGTCTGTCCTCCCCTCCCCCGCAAACCATGGAAGGGTCCGCCTTGTAAATGTTGAGCTGTAAGTAGTAAAGATGCTTGATGCTTGTTTTAAACTGAATTATTCATTAATAAGTCACTAAATACCAGATTTCCTATACATCAGAAAACCGTCGTATATTATTGTAATTTAGGGTTTTCATTTTTTTAGGGTTTAAAAGTACCTTACCTTACCGTACCTTAAAAGGAAAAAAGGGACCCTTATAGGAAATTTTGTTGTCCGTCTGTCAGTCTGTCAAGACCTTTTATATTAGAAACGCGTGGAGGTATCAAGTTGAAATTAATATCAAATACTCTATCAGATCTGCAATCCCTTGGAGCTGTAAAAAAAATCAAACTTTCAAGTCAACGCATTCAAGGGAATTTCATGGGAATCAAAACCTATAAGGTACTTCCCGTTGACCTAGAATCGTCTTATATCACGAGTTAAGGGAAAAATCCGAAAACCGTCAATTTGTAGTTACATGCCAGTTAAACTTATCATTCTCCTTTTCTCTGTCGTTTGAAAGAAAATGATAGAGCTACTCTGTTGTCGGATACTGTTATCTGATGGATAAATCAAACCTTACACAGTTCAATTTAACCCCGAAATTGATCCCTTTTTACCATGACAATAATTCATACGTTGAAATAAAATTCAGGTTGTGTTGTGGTATACAGCTTACACCATGAATTTAAGGGTTAATATACCTTTGATAAGTTTTATCAACAAAATCGTAAAAGCATTGTTTTTCTCGATTATACTTTTTCGATATATATTTTTTTAAATCTGGTATTTAATGGACCCTAATAATAGACTGGTATTTCAGTGAACTTACAAAGAAACGGGACGAATTTTTGGATTTGAGAATTGTGCGATTGCTTAGTTTCTAAAGCCTCGTGTATGCCCATAAAAACTGAGGTTATCATTTGTGATAATCCAAATCGAAATGGCCTGGAATGGCCCGCCCACCCTGGGCGCTTACGCTGTTGTAGTTGCAGTAGCCTTGCCATTAGTATAACAGTCGTATGAAAAAAGGCGTAACCGCCTGCCGCGATAAGGTCACTTTCGATTTGAACGACCACGTTTCATAAAAATGTATTAAATAGTTAGGAGCCGACATCTAGTGAACGATCATGACCATTTTCTAAGGAAAGTGTTCAGTCGAGAAGTGAACCTGCATCGGACCGCACTGGCATTTTAAGGCCATTTATAAATATATTTATTTAAAATATCGTATTAGACTAAATTTACTCAAGCTCCGACTTCCTTCTGGTATATTGAAGCTAGAACATAAAAAACGTATAACAATTTATAAATTTGAATTTGGTTAGTTGAAGTATTCCAAAAAAAAAAAAAAATGGTGCCGCGACCAGGATAATCTTTAAACATAAAGTGCTGTTTTTTAAATATTCCTTAGCTCCTAAATATACCAGACGGTGCGTCACATAAATATTAGCCGCCGCACTCAGAGACGTCAATTAAGTTTTAAGTTTCATTAAAGTAGCTGCTGTCACTTTCTTTGCTATAGCAATAGAATAAGACGCAGCAACTTTAATGAAACTTAAAACTTAATTGACGTCTCTGAGTGCGGCAGTAAGAAGCGACTTTTTAAACACAAATCATCTAAATACTTTTCAAGTTATGATTGGCTAAAAAGTCGCCTCATTACGCACAGTTAACCTTCAACGCCAGTGACGCCATTTTTTATTTGAAGGATATCCGGCGTTGAAGCGGTTAATAATCATGGCCGTGTCATTATCTGCGGGGCTCCAATGCAGGTCCTAGATCAGGGCTCCTAACGCTCACCGTCGCTCCGTCCGTCCGTATGTCTCCGACGTTACATCCCCAAAAAAACGCACTGGAAAAACACTTGATTATTCGTTTTTTTTTTTTTTTTCGGCGTCGGGTAGCCAACGGCCCCCCGCAGATTATGACAATCGGCATTTAAATAAACCCATTGTTTCACGTTTTAATGTTAATTAACGTTTTTTTTTTGTTTTGATACCATCGCACTTTTTCCGTGTTGATAGAAAAATGTTGTTTTTCAAGTCAGATTTGTTTTAAAACACCGATTTTAAGTAACTATTATTTTTAAAACAGCGTAAGCAAGTTAGGCGACACCATTCAAGATCCGTAACTTATACACAACAAGTGTGAGAAATACATTTTTTTTTTTTACCTGACTGAGCGAAGCCAAAGGAAGGGAAAAGAAAGGAAGTCAAAAAATCTGATGTACCACTCTAGCTCCTAAACTACTGGACCGATTTTGATAAATGGGGTGTCATATGATTCGTCAACAACGTGCGAGTGTCATAGGCTGTATAAAAAAATTGTAAAGTGACATACTAGTCAGCAGTCGGGAGTTATTAATTGGTACAATCAAGGTTATAACCATAGATACGTTCAGTGTCAAAAATATAAAACCACGACCTTATCACGGCGACATAAGATCGTGGTCATATTTTTGAGGCTTTGAACGTATTTTATAACCTTGACTGTACTAGCGACCCGCTTTCGCTTCGCTTCGATTAATATAAGTTAAATAGCTCATGTCCACCCTGAAAGTCAATTCTAAATACTGGTGAAAGAATCTTTGATATCTGATGAGTAGTTTCGGATATCACTTTGTAACATTAGTATAGATAGAAATATAGATTTCTTTACCCCAAACGTGAAACAAAATTAGGAACTTGAGATTACCATGTATTTGGGCAAAACTAGAATGTTCCACTGTACCTTCCACCCTTCCACCCATCGGACTTGTTGTCAAAGGCAATAATATAAAAAAATGGATTATTGACATACAGATTAGCATCGTATCTCCTTGTTTTGGAGACACTCATTTCATCGAATGTGTCGTTTCACCGAATATCATTTCATCGAAAGCTAATTTCTGCTGAAACCTTGTTTTCAGGTTTACTAAAGCATAGGTTATGTAGGTTAGGTTAGGTTAGGTTAGACCTGTGACCATCAAAAAATTATAACTCCTGCACGTGGAAATGCCTGTCGATGAAATGAAAATTCGGCGAAGTGAAACATTCTATGACATGAGTTGTCGGTGATGTCGCCAGTCGTTTTCACTTTTATAATTTTGAATAATTATTTATACAGGTCTCATTATTTTGCGGCGCAAATAACCGCACTTCAATATTTCATACAACAAAAATTTGGTTCGTAATCGTCGTAAAGGAAATAAGTGATTAAAATTGGCATTATATTTTCAGTGGACACATCGACCTGAAATGGTAACTGTAAACAACAATAAAATAGAACCAGCTATCTGGTAAAAACCAAAATATTTAAATATACATAGAAATCAGATAAAAAACACTGGTCGGTATTTAAAAAAATCACAAAAAAAAAGTTGAAATAGCTTAATTTTGCATCAAATGTTTCGTGAATAGAATTGACGAAAAATATCCAATTTGGTTGGTACCACAAAAAAGCAATTTAATGCAGAGTTTTGACTAGCAATAAAAATTGCAGAAATTGATTGCTGTCTTACACTAACTTTTAATCTAGAAACAGCAAAATTTGACTTCTCGTTCTTGCACAGAAGTTAGAGTAAGACAGCAATCAACTTTTGTAATTTTTATTTCTAGTCTAAACTCGGCTTAACCTGATTCTTGTCACCGTAATTTATATTTAAATTCTTAAATCATTAGATAGGGTGCTCCTTGTTTCACCGAAAAACTTTTAATCGAATGTATCGTTTCACAGAATCTAATTTCATCGAAAGGTAATTTCTGCTGATACCTTATTGTTTTCAGTTTATCTTAAGCATTGGTTATGTAGGTTAAGTTATACCTGTGACCACCAAAAAAATATAACTTCTGCACGTGGAAATCCGGCGGAAAGAAAATTCGGCGAAGTAACGTTCTATGAAATGAGTGTCGGTGATTCAAGGGTAAACCTATTACATATTTTAAGATGAAAAATCCGGTTTCGACCTAAGCTACGCTAAAGCGATTTGGTGCCGTACTGTAAGTCAACAGTTATAATTTCATGAATGAGTAAATAATTCAAACACGGACCAGGCCCTGCCTGTCCAGTTAGATCCGGCTTCGTTGGCACCGTTAGGTATCCACCGAATACGTTATTAGACAAATTGTATGAGGTTTACAAACGCCCCCATTCACTAACAGGTCCGGATTAGCCATTCAAAATAAGCAGCCACTTAGAGCATCAAGGGTCAGGGGGCACCAAAATCGCAGATCAAAATTGTCACAACGAATTGACTGTATTGAATGTCTGTACTGTAGTGTTCACTAAGGTTTCACCAAATTCTCATTTAGCAGACTATCGATTTTCAAAGTACACACTTATATCGACGGTATCGACTAACGGTCTGCCCACATATATAGACGGGGAATCGGCTTAACCCGGTCAGAAGAAATGATAGTCTGTAATGCTGTGCGGTATCCTATTATACAGAATGAGCTATCCAAATGGGTCACTATAAGATATCTTTTTAGGGTTCCGTGCCAAAATGGTAAAAAAGGAAACCCCTATGGTGAGACTTCGTTGTCTAATTTAATAATCTTCACATTTCAAAACAATTTTTTTTTAATAATTTTCTATGACTTGACAGGCAACTCAAAATAGACCTTATTGCATATGAATTAAAATCCATAAAAAGGTATATTTTTGAAGTACGGACTTAAATACGGAACCCTCGGTGCGCGAGTCTTCTTGTCGTTCGCAAGTTCTTCTGACCGGCTTAAGCCGATTCCGCGTCGATTTAATAACAATTGGATGGTGCATCCGAACCATCCTTATCTAATACGGTGCCATTTGTATTAGACAGAAAGTGACAAAGTATAAAGGTTTTTTTTATTCAAACGCAGAATGTTTCACGCGTATTCTAAAGGTTTAAACTTTAAACTTTAGAGTAAAAACATTTCATCCGTTCCGAAGCAGGTTCACATTTAAAACTTAAAAATAATAGAAAATAACATAACGACCAAGTTAATATTTGCCGCAACAAAAATAAAACAATTTCAATAAAAAAAAATATACTTTTTCCACAAAGCACTTACCTCGCCTTTCTCCTTCTTTTTCTCTTTCTTGCCGTCCTTGTCCCGCTCCTTGTCTTTCTCCTTGTCCTTCTCCTTCTCTTTGTCTTTGTCTCTTTCTTTGTCCTTCTTCTCCTTTTTACTGCTGCTGCGGTCGCGTTCTGTGGACAGATTTATGTATAAGTTGTTTGGATGGTGATGTTAATCATACATTATAAGATATTTTTACCCGACGGCGCGAAGCCAAGATTTTAACGGTTAATTTATAGAATGTTTCACTTCATTTCATCGACAGACATTTCCACGTGCAGGAGTTATAATTTGGTGGTCACAGGTCTAACCTAACCTAACCTACGTAAACCATGCATAAGATAACCCGAAAACAATAAGGTTTCGGCAGAAATTAGCTTGTATACCGTTGCCTATTAAGGTATTAAGACTATAAGGCTGCCTTTCCACTGAGGCGGAGACGAAAAGGACCAATCAGGTTCCTCTAGTTTCTGTGTGCTATGCGTTAGTGGTACTGTACAAGGTGATTGATCCTTTTCGCTCTGTCCGCTCCGCTCGTCTCCGCCTCAATGGAAAGGCAGCCTTAAAGGTCTGACAATATGCTCTGAACAGAGTAACTTTGACATTCCTGTCACAGCGTGCAAACCTGCGCGCCAGCATGTTACACTATAGTACGTTCGCGTTAAGAATGCAGTGAATTATCAGCGCAACTACAGGGTAAAGGTGTATTCACAGTGGAGTTATATTTTAAAACATCAACTTTAATGGATAAATATAAACTTAATTGTCTTAAAACAAAGTCATTAATAATATATTTCAATCATTATCAGTAGAATCTTCGTTCGTATTTATTATAAAAGAATTTTCTACTGCGAGTTCCATGACGTCATCCAAATTAACAAATTCAAAATTCAAAATCATTTATTTGTCCAACATAGGTTAATTACACGATGTTTAATTCTTATTAATTAACACTGTTTAAAGTACTTGAAAATATTATTATAAATTACTTTTCTTTCCCCGCTATGAATTATCGAGCCTCTTCTATTCTAACGAATAAATAAATAAATAAATATCAGGGGACAATCTCACACCAATTGACCTAGTCCCAAACTAAGCTCTAGGCTTGTACTATGGGTACTAGACAACGATAAACATACTTATATAGAGAAATACATACTTAAATATATAGAAAACATCCATGACTCGGGAACAAATACTCGCGCTCATCACACAAATATTTGTCCATACCGGGATTCGAACCCAGGACCGCTAGCTTCGTAGGCAGGGTCACTACCAACTAGGCTAACTGCGTCGTCAATAGGTGAGGTAATCATTTTTAATAAAATGTTATGTAAGTAGCGCGTAAAGGACACAACCATTTCGTTCAAAAGTCTGCCTTCAACTAGTCACTGTGCACTTGACTTCTTAATTTTGAGCGATCTGATTGGTTAGGGGGCGTGGCTAAGCAGGCGGACAACGACGATTCACTGCATTCTTAACGCGAACGTACAGTCAGCTGCAGAGAAAAGTAACCCTCCCTGCTAAGTAAATTGTATGCAGAGGTGGTTACTTTTCTCTGCAGCTGACTGTACTATAGTCGTTCACTGACCTTTCTCTTTGGTGTCCTTCTCCTTCTTCCTCTCCCCCTTGACCAGTTTGCAGTACTCCCTAAAGTAGTCCTCCCTGAGCGTGCTGCTCTCGACGGCCTTGTACCGCGGCTCCGAGTCCACCTTCTTCTTGGCGTCGGGCCAGCGCGCGCGGCGGTCCACGCTCTTCTCCTTGAGGAGCGCTATGAAGTCGGCCTTAGCCTAGAAGGAAGGGGGCATGTTTAGAGGGGGGGCGCGGCAAGCGGCAGGGGGGCGGCCGGGGCGGCGGGGTGGGCGGCGGGGTTTATGGTTAACGCGGTGGTGAACAAAAAATGTTGTGTGTGTTGAATAGGATAGTCTTTTTTTTAATATAAGTATTCTTTGTTTAAAAAATAATATGTAATTATTTATTTTTATTTTTTATGCGGCTGTTAGTAGTGTCTGTATGTCTGTTTGTGGCTTCATATGTCACAAACAAGCTATTTTAATAGGATCTTTATTATTATTCGAAAGTTAGATCTGAATAATCATTTGCTATATTTAAAATTCTTTGAGCCGTTCAATTTTTTTTTTAATATTAGCGATAGCCAATTCCTTCAATTTTTTCGACTTAACTAATTTATTTCGACGTGTTTGACTTCCTTAGTTTTTTTTCACCTCAACTCATAGTAAGATTGAAAAGCTAATTACAAGTTGAGGTATTCTCGTTATTTAACAGGCCTCACACATCGGGCGAAGCGGGACTAGATACTTGTAAATCTATATAAATAATAATAATAATAAAACTCTAATTTTTGGGACAAGTTCGTGTACTTTTTTGCACAAGACAAATCCAACGACACCAAACACGGCGGGGCTACCTGTGTAGTTTAGGAGATCTCATGACCGCGTTATATTTTTGTCTAATAAATGATTGAAGTATGCACTTCAATATCTAATTAGTGAACTGCAGTGATTTTATTTTATTTTTAGTCAAGCTTGGAAGCTTATTTTTTTTTGATGTTATCAGCACAGCATGTCTATGACGAGTTTTATTTATAAAAGTATTTTTAAACAGATACTAGTGGACCCGGCAGACGTCGTCCTGCCCGATCGCAGAGCCACCTACCGGGTCCAACTGTAAATATAAACCACCCCTGTATCAAAGCGAACAAAACTAAAAAATAATTATTCAAATCGGTCAAGCCGTTTTTGAGTTTTAGCGAGACTATCGAACAGCAATTCATTTTATATATATAGATACAAACATAAAAAAATACACTGTTTCTGTCAGATTGAGAGAGCTTACAAATTTAATTATCAGTGTGATTTTAGGAAAATATTACTATTTTCATGATTTCTCTAATTTTTCTATTTTAACACTAAAATAGTTATTATAATTATTTGATTCAATTCAATTGTATTAAATAAACACGATACAAACACTATGAAACGGGACTCATAATCGCGTAATTTACCTTAAATTCAAAATGTCAGTGTTCAGTGTAAAATCCTTTATAGAACTTTTGTATATGAAAATCTCATAGTGAATAAAGTACATATTCGCTCAGCAACCCCCACGGCCCACCCGCACACCGCCCTCGGCCGACGCTTAACCTAACGCATAGTGCATCTCGCTCCTGAAAGGCAAAACGATTAGGCGCTGAAAAGAGACGGCATTAGAACCTGTGGAAGGAAAACTTATTAGTTCCTGGAAGAGAATTGTTTATTAGTTGATGGTGCTTGCGAGTAAAGGTATTTGGTTTTAATATTTAAAAGTTGACGTACCAACCAATGGACGCAGGGTTCAATACAAAATCCTCTTAGAAGTGTAGGGCAATTGTCAAAATGACTTTTAAACTTTTGCTGACTGACATAAGGTTCTGTTTAGAACTAGCGAAATTTTGACGTAGGCCTCAGGAGGCCAAGGCAGGGTCTCTGCCGTTTGGGTGAAATATGTTTTTTCTTTAAATCTTTTTTTTATCGAATGTATAAATGCCAAATTTTCATTTGCCAAAAAGGCATTTCCCGCCGCAACAATTAGCATTGTATGGTGCTCACAACTAACCTAACCTGACCGATCTAAATTGCTGTTTAGGTATCACAAGGAAATAAAACAAAAATAATACAAAATAGCTTTTTGGGAAAGGATACATTCGACGAAACAGCAGGCATTGCCTAGGGCAATCTATACAAACTTAGATACGTGTCAGTCACTGTTAAACTAAAACATTTTAATTTAAATCGTATCTCATAAACGCAGGGCTTCATCTTGCTTAATTAAAATAAGATCCCATTTTGAAGCGAGATCTTATTCGCTCGGTCGTTTTTAGTTCTGCGACCGGTTATCAAATTGAGTATTGTTACATTTTTTATTTAACAATTCACCAAACGTAAGTTTATTATAACGGTTATTTTTATACTGTTCTTTTAAAAAAATGATTAACTGTTGAGTTTCTTGCGGCGCTTCTTATCTGGGAAGCGCTGGTAGATTTTAACTGTGTGTGCGTTAGTTTGCTACTATTTCACGCGGGACGGATTTGGATGAAATTTGGAATGGAGATAGATTACACCCTGGATTAACATATAGGATACTTTTTATTCCGGAAAATTTGGTAGTTCCCACGACTTCTACGCGGGCGGATTCGCGGGTAAAACCTAGTTTATAAATTGTATAATATGCTTCTGTATCAAAATATATTTTCTGGTTTGAATACCTTTACTTACTCGGCACCATTTTATACCTAGCACTAGCTTTGGCTTTACTTTAAAAAATAAAAACAAATCTTACAGATGGCCGCCAAAAATATTATAAGAAATTCATTAATTACAAAAAATCATTACTTGACATGCGAGCGAGATATTTGCGAGGGGTATAAAATTCATTAAAACCAAGACAACACATTCACCTGTACACATACATCAGAATCTGGATAAGTTTTTCAAAAACCTTCTTCAATTATCGTTCCCTAATTAAAAAAAACCGGCAAAGTGCGAGTCGGACTAGCACACGAAGGGTTCATAAGTGCAGACACTTATTGATAATAGAATTAATAGATTTACAGAGTACGCTTTGCATATTTGGACTCTATTCTCGGTAAATCTTGTCATTTGTTTTATAAAAAATATTAATATCATATCTGTCAAATCTGTCACTAATTCACATCATTTTCGCGTTATAAAATTGCCGTAGCTGTTAAAAAATAGTACGTATGTATAAAACATGAATCGCGGTAAAGTATTAAACGGTCGGTATAATTAATTTTTATGGTCTTTCTAAAAGTAATTACTTATTTACAACATTTGTATTTTATTTAAGTAATATAATTTGAAGTTTTTTCCATACTTTATAACTTCATTGTACTAAAATAACAATTTCATTTATCTGCACACTCTTCCACTGACAGTGTCATATCGTGCATTAGTTCAAAAATGACATATGAGCTCAATCCCTTTCTAAACGCGGTTTGATAATATAGGAGCAAGCAAGCAATTTTTTGATACGAGCAGCATAGAGGGCGCTTCGAACGCTCCGCGGTCTTACCCATTTTTTTTTTAGTACAATAGGGATGATGACTAGATAAAGAAAACGAAATTCTATTTAGTCCGTCAGTAAATTAAAAAATATTGGACACGTATTTTTTTTCATTTGTCAATCAATGAAAAATTTACAAAGCGTAAAGCGCGTCAAAGTTCGGGAGTGGGGGCTCGTGACGTCACTTCTGTGTACATTTTTTTATCGAGACGTGACGTCATGCGACATTTGAACTCAATATATCTCCGTAATTTTTTGATTATATGACAAAAGAAAAAATACGTGTCCAATACTTTTTCATAATCTACCTGATCGACAAAGAAAAAAAAATGTCATCATCCGTATTGTGTCTACATACATAATTAAATAAATAAATTAAGTCGGTGATAACCGTCATGGCTTAAATTATATGCCAAGTACAGGCGGAGTCGGGTCAGGATCTATCATTGAATAAGTTATTTAATTTGAACTATATTACTAGTTTTTTAAGTAATTTCAGAATATGTCTTGTCTGGGTTTTAATGTTAATTTTTTAATTGTGATCGAGAATTACAATATAAATAATTTTCATAGCTATATTATATAATAACACAATATACAATATGTCGTTCAACGTATGCAAGCATTGGGCGTTTACACAACAATTTAGAACAGGACAGACGCGCATAGATTAGATCTCAGCTGCGACTGTCATTCGTTTGTTCATACTTACATACATAGCTATATTCCCTATCGCCAGACATTGGTCTAAGGTATATGCTGTCTTATGACCGCACTCAGAGACGTCAATTAACTTTCAAGTTTCATTAAAGTTGCTGCTCACTTTCTATGCTATAGCAATAGAATGAGACGCAGCAATTTTAATGAAATTTAAAATTTAATTGACGTCTCTGAGTGCGGCAGTTAGAGATAACGACTTGTGCTGCTTATCCGCCAGAACGGTGGTAAGCTGCGTAGCTAAGGATGTCTGTCCATCAATTAGGATCGTTTATTTTCAGAGTATAGCTTAGCTTCCCAGTTACCACCAGCGCTAAGCTAAGCTATACTCTGAAAATAAACTATCCTAATTGGTGGATATCATACACATCCTTAGTTGAGCATATCTCAAAATTTTGACCACGGTGAGTGACATCTTCAATTTTTTTTTGTGACGTTAGAGTACTTGAAACTATGCTATAATTAAATATCCTAATGAATCCCAAAATATTTATATTAGTATTCCTTTTTTGTTACTAAAAACGAATCAATTTCGGTAACAAAAAAGGAATATCCCATACAAATATTTTGGGACTCATTAGGATATTATTTAATTATAGCATAGTTTCAAGCAGTCTAACGTCTGGCACAAACATTTTTAAATTTGGGGATGTCCACTCACAGTGGCCAAAATTTTGACAAATGCTCAGTTACGCATCTTACTGCCGCACTCAGAGACGTCAATTAATTTTTAAGTATGATCAAAGTTGCTGCGTCTTACTCTATTGCTATAGCAAATAAAGTGACGGCAGCAACTTTAATCAAACTTAAAAGTTAATTGACGTCTCTGAGTGCGGCCGTTATCACATCACTGGTTGAAAGGCACCCTCAGTCATCATCTCCGGGACACCCTCTATAAGACCGCACTAAAACGACACGTATTTCAGTGACATGATATAGTATCGTCTATAACCTAGACCAGCGGGCTCATGGTCGTGTTTATCATGTATATAAAACAGCTGACACTCTCTGACCAGTATGCAACTGCGAGAGTGACGGGATGCTTCATCTACACTCATCCACACTTATAAAGGCGATCATAATACTGCCCTGCTAAGGTAATACTGTATTTTACACAAAACTACTGTAGCAATTGCAACCTTATTACCCAGTAATGAGGTTGGAATTATAACAGTAGTTTTGTGTAAAATATTGCCTACTAGCAGGGCAGAATACGGGTGCTGTGTCGAATACAACTTGGAATCGTCACAACCACACCCCACTAACAAGTGAAGTGTCTATGTTATGAGCCACAGGAATCGAACCCGCGTCTCTTAGTTAAAATTATAGTCGAATAGACCTTTATACGGCTTATCACGACCACACTCCACTAACAAGTGAAGTCTATGATGACGAGTGTCTATAACATGAGCCACGGGGATCGAACCCACTGACTAGATACAATTATAATAGATTTTTCTAAACATATAACCTTGAATTAACCACCGCGAAAATCCACAAATAATTTTGCACGGATTCGAACCTGCAGCGAACAACAAAATTTAGATAAAAATGCGAACAAATACAAGGACTCGATAATAATATAACAATATGGCTCTGACGGGAGTCGAACCCGTAATATTTTTAGTCTAGTATAATCAAATTTAAAATCCTTTGTTTATTTTAATACATAAAACATAAAAAATACTTTTGTCCAATGACAACATCCAAGGTTCAGTAGTCGAGAATCAAGTATGACAAACATACATACATTATTTGGTGTGAAACATTTTTTCTCACAAAAAAGCAAAAGCAGAGTAATGATTTTTTTCGCATCCGTAAAATTAGTTTCTCAGCTAAATTATATCTGATAATAAATGACTTTACATTTTCTCTCATATCTCGATTCTGATTTCTATAACTTTTTCACAATATTATATTTCTTGATTGACTTCAATTTTAAATATTCAAGTCTTTATAATATAATTTTTCATTAAATTTCTCTTTGATTAAAAAAATACTAAACTCTTATAGCCGACTAAGAATTTTTAAATAATTTAATTTTACAAATGGTATTTCGGTTCAGTAGTTTTCTTACCATTTCAAACTATAACAATTATTTGGTTAATAAAAAAATAACAACCAAAATCATCAAACGTATCTCATTAAAAATTCTTAGTCAAGCGAAAAAAAAATAACCTGTAAGGAAAAATAATTAGTAAAAAAAACTTCTATCTGCCAATTATGAAAGATTTATTTAGCAATCATTTTGGCAAATATCGTCTTTCAAAATTGATTTGTCATCTGGCAACCCATCACCGATGCGCCGTTCTACTTCCAACAGTAGAATAATGTATCCTGGCAATGCTGCCTTACATCTTGCATGCATATATAGGGGGCTTTATAACTCTATATAATAAAAAATAACTCACCACGAGGTAAGTAAGGCCTTAAAATTATTAGGGTTACTAGGCCGTGAGATTATAAACTTTCTTCTTAAAATAGTTTCTAACCTTATATATTTTTGAGAAGGGAGTGACCATTTGACGATTTCGATTACATTTCTCAAATCCAACGAGCCTTATCGACTGAAAAATCATTTTCATTTAATATAATCATAAAATAAATCTAACACTTATTTTATATCAGTAAAAAACATTGAATAATTGCTACAAAGATATTCTTTATAACGTATACTACACTTAAATCTGAATATATTAATATGCCATTTTAATCTGACACATATGTTGTTCTAAGAATCTCTACAACGGCATAGTATGCGTTCACAACAAGATATTGTTCGGGACCGGCGTTGGCGGTCGCAGTGTAAAGAGACAGGACGCCATCGCAGTACGTAGCAGACGGTACGATCAGAGTTGGTTCACTGCTCGCTATAGCATTGACTACAATTTATTTACATTACAGTAATCATTTTTATTGCTTTGTTGTAGGTATGTTACTAAAATATTTTATAAGCCAGTTGGTAGATAAAATCCACTAGTGTCAGAGGATTGCCAGTATTAAGATTGACCAAAAGTTATGATTTAATAGTGGTGGGGAAATTATTTTTGTATACACAATGTGGCACACAATCTTGGATAGAATATAGTCAATAAAATCGGGGTCAATATGGCCAAAGATGTAAACAAAACGTAACTAAACTATTTACCTTTATTATTATTACACTATAACCATTGTGGTTTTTAAGATCGTGAAAAGTCTACAATGATACGCTTGATTATTACCTCATATTAATTTTTTAAATTTAATAACTATTAATTACATGTTTTATTAAATAAAAACACGCTTGGTTAAATTTTGAAGTTATATTTCAAACAGTACTAATTTGTTGACATGTTTGGCCATTTCTATTGAGCCCTATTTCAGATCATTCCACAACTATTCACAGGGCGTTGCAGAAATTAAGATTTTTACCGTATGGTGATTAATATCTAAACAATCCATACTAAATGTTTCCTTTTTTTAATTAATCGTGTTTATTAAACTCTTACCCAAAAAAGAGGGGGCCAAGCCAAGCAAAATTTATAGGATATCACTATTATAAAACCTATCTTTTATAAATTTATTATTAAAAAAAAGTAAATAAATAGTATGTTCATGACATTATTTGACTAACTAATTCTTATTATAACTTTTTTACATTTGAAATTGCTATTTTTTATCTAATCATTATTTTATACCCGATGTTATCATACGCAAAATAGGCGCTAGACGTCGAGTTGCGGAAACCAGCCCGCCTTCAAAATACCCGATCTTATCATGAATAATGTAATTTGACCTACACAAAGGCAATATTAGGATACTGTAATGTAAACCATTTGTTAGAACTACACCTCAAAAGCAAAAATTTCATGTATCGATTCACCTAATCGCATTACACCTCGATCGTGTACTTTGTTTTTGCTTTGTGTCTCGATGGTCTATTTTTTTGTTCGCTAATAGCATTAGTCGCATTTCACCTCGATGGCATATTTTATTGTATCATTTGGTCTTGACCGTCTATTTTACGTAGTATACCTCGTTCGCATATTTTGTAATAAATAGCATTTTGTCGGTTTTTTAGTATTTTTTATATATATTTTTTATCAGTCATAGTATTTTAATGAGTTTTTGATAGCAATTAAGAAATCAAACTATAAGTAAAAATGTTAAAAAAAAATTTACAGAAGTTAATTACAAATATCAATTAACGCGTCAAATAAAACAGCGCTCCAAACAAAAATCGATCGCGGTGAAATGCGACTAGGGTAAAACACTACTCGGAAAATAAGATGCTACAAATTAAATATACTAACTTAAACAGCCACACGAAAATTTGCTTCAAGTAAAAAAAGCTATAGAGATCTTGTTCAGCCGAGGTGAAATGCGATTTGGTGAATCGCTACAAGAAATGAATGGTTTAGAGGTAAAGTTTGAACAAATGACGTAAACTGTGTCAACAGCCAGCCCTGCCTGGGCCGAGGGTTGAAAACGAGCGAAAAGGCATACCTATGCTAGGCAATCGTCAAGTGATCACTAGGCCGCCCGCCGCCGCGCCGCCCGCCGCCGCTACAACACGCCGAGGTCAGGGCCCGAGCGTGCAAAATGGCCGCCACCACAAAATGGCGGACATAGAGCCACGCTCGTCACACGCGTATTATTGTTCAATTATTAGCTATAGGAACTGAGGAACGATTATACTCCCCGTCTTTGATTTAATTTTTCTTTTTAATGATTTTTGTTTGATTGAGAGTCAAAAACTATATCATAGACGGATAAAAAGTAATATATTCAAAAGAAAATTGAAATTTTTCAAATTCAGTACATGTATATGGAAATTTTAATATGATTAAGAATAATGTTCGCATAGCATATAAAATAAAAATTTCGCTTGCAACGTCGTGCTCTGGGAGTCGAACCCGTTGCACCATAAAAAAAAGTAAACAATTAAATATAATGTAAAAATCAATTGGTAAAATCGTTTATAAATATCATTTGTTGATCAGCTTTGGAATCGAACCAAAGTGAGGCTGAAAATGTCAAAAAATGTATTAGAAAATGTTTTTTTTTTTAATTATAAGCGGAGGTAATGGAGTCAAATCTCCTTTAGTTATAAAAAGTGGCTTTAATGTTAAATTTTATGTTAACCACAGATCAGGAGTCGAACCCGAAAGTAGGCATTCGGTATAAATATAACTTTAAAAAGGTTTACTTCGGCAATTAAGGTAATGGACCAAATTTTCAGAATGCTATTAATTAATCATTTGCAGTGCACTAGAATAAACT
Source organism: Tortrix viridana (assembly GCA_963241965.1). Taxonomy (NCBI): domain Eukaryota; kingdom Metazoa; phylum Arthropoda; class Insecta; order Lepidoptera; family Tortricidae; genus Tortrix; species Tortrix viridana. Next base: position 7,211,836 of record OY725198.1, on the reverse strand, counting down.
TTATATTCATATTTGATCATTATATTTTCAAAAGTCTATGAGCACTACTTTTAAAATGCGGGAAATCCACTTCTCGCGTTGCAATTCGAATGATTATGTTTATGGCCCATTAATAAAAAAAAGCGCTTTTTAATTTAATGCTTTGCAACGAAAGTGCGCCGTTAAAATGCCTTCATCTCTTTAACTGTACGACTGCCTTGAGATCATGTTCCTACTGTAATTATCTAAAAGCATTGCCTCTTTAGAAATCTTTACATAATATTTTAAATATACTCGATTATAAATAAAGGCATTAGATTTTTATTCGGGTTTTGGTTGACGGTAAACGATACGGAAACTCAGTGTCGGTATCATTCAGCAGACTTAGTACCAACTTCACACGATGTTGAATGTTAATCGACTGTTAGTTCATACATTTGACAGCTGTTAACACTCTACTGTTAAGTGTTTGGTGAAATCCGACATTAGGGCCACTTGCATCAAATTAAACCTAATTTCTTAACCCCCGATGCAAAACAAAGGGGTGTTATAAGTTTTTTAACGTGTGTATCTGTTTGGGGTGTCATAGCTCCCAAACTGATGAACCAATTTTTTTTTTGTTTGCAAGTTGAAGTTAGGTGAAAATCCGTTGCGCCATGGAGTTATGAGCTCTAAAAGTAGAGGTCCCAGAGAATATTTAGGCTTGTACAGTCAATGACAGAAATATGTATACACTTTTGGACCTTATTACAATGGAACAAGGTGAAAAAGTGTAAACATCTTTCTGTCCTCGACTGTACTATGGCTACTAGGCAACTATAAACATACTTATAAACACAGAAAACATCTATGACTCATAACAGGAACAAATACCCGCGCTCGTCACACATATATTTGCCCATACCGGGATTCGAACCCGGGACCGCTAGCTTCGTAGACGGGGTCACTACAAACTAGGCTAACCGCGTCGTCAAGATATAGTCATAGTGTTAAGTACGGTTTAGTTTTGTCAAAATATATGGAACCTTGGAGATCCTTGGGGAAGGCCTATGACCGCAGTGGACGTCTTTCAACTGATATGAAGATGATGATGTTTTGGAAGACTAAAATCAGGTGTTTTTGGTGCAAGCTCGGCCATGTTCAATAAGTTTGCTTTGACGGAATTAATACACTGAGTTTGACGGATTTTCTTTCGTATCAGCATAGTCTAAATGTTTAGGATTTCTTAAAAAAAAAAGCTATAGTATAAGTAAAGAGAGAATGGTGAATATTATAATTATAAATAAATGCTTCTCGTCTTCGAAGACATAACAAAGAAATATCATTATTTATGCACGTGTCTCTATGTAGTATAATAAATTCCCTACTTAATATACTTATAAAATTGGTAAATATAAACCATACTTATATTATAGACGAATAAAAAGCTAAACGGATTATGCCCCACAGGCAGCCCAATGCCATGTTCTTTATTTAAACAAAAAATATATTTTATCCCGGAAATTTTGATAGTACCTGTTGAATAAGATAATGGAGATACTCTTGACATTACCAATAGCATGTTAAATAAAATATCCAATTTAACATAACGCTGACGCAGCATTGTTTTTAGCCGACCACCCAAACTGGGGTAATGTTTTGTATGCAAAAAAAAGTTTGTAAATTTCGGGACAAACTTCTTGCCGATCGTACTTTTCGTCCCAACATAGCGGTGCTATCTTGTATCCATGTGGATTTCCTATGGCCATTCCGTCTGCATCATCAGACCAGCTCCATGGTACCACCGAAGTTACGTAGGTATACTAAATTTCAACTCAATCGGACACCGGGAAGCGTGTCAAATTTCACTTGGCTCTGACGACTACCTAAATAAAAGCTTGTAAAAATATATAAGCCGTGGTAGCGTAATGGTTTGACCTGCCGACTCTTAAGCAGAGGGTCGTGGGTTCAAACCCGGGCTCGCACCTCTAAGTTTTTCAGAATTTATGTGCAAAATATAATTTGTAAATTTACCATGAGCTTTTAGGTGAAGGAAAACGTCGTGAGGAAACCTGCACACGCTTGCAAAGCAATTTGACGGTGTGTGCGCTCCCAATCCGCACTGGGCCCGCGTGGGAACTATAGCCCAAACCATCTCATTGTGATTGGAGGCCTGTGCTCAGCAATGGGACGTATATAGGCTGAATTATTATTATTATTATTAAAAGTATATATTGACACAGCTGACACGAAAGAGAACCGTCACCACGTGTACCGTCAACCCCCCCTGCTCGGACCGTGGGGGGCGCGCGGCGCGACTGACCTGCTCTCTCTTCTTGTCCTTGTCCTCCTTCTCCTTCTTGCGCAGCTCGGCGACGTGCTCGGTGAAGTAGGCGAGCCGGTCGCGCGCCTTGTCTATGCCCTTGAAGCGCTCGTCGCGCCCGTGCCGCGATGAGAACTCGTTGAAGGACGATCTGCGGGTTGTGATGTGTCGTACAGGGTGTCGTCACAGACCACCCTAAGATGGACCGAACCTACAACTAAGGGCGGCCGCACATTGAGCGACTAGTGGCCGCCACTAAACGCAACCACTAGTGGTTCGGCTTAGCCACTAGACGCAGCCACCGGTGGCAGAGTGGCGGCTACTATTGGCTATTGTTTATTGGAGAAGCCGGCGACTGTGGCCGAGTGTGCGCGCGAGGCGAGCGACAAAACGCGGCCACTTGAAGCGAGCGCGGGCGACTACCAGCAGCTTGTGGCTCAGACGCGGCCACTCGAACGCCCGGTGTGCGCCGATGCTATACAAAATGTATGAAAAAACTCGTCCACAGCTTGTGGCGGCCACTAGTGGCTACGCTGTGGCCCAATGTGCGGCAGTTCTAAATAGGCGGAAGGGGGGAGCGGACAAGGGGTAGGAGGGGGTTAAAAAGACTAAGATTCTGCTAACGTAATACTTGAAGAACGACCCCTTTTTTAATTAATTTGGAGTTGGTGTTATTTGAAAATATATCTCTTTTCTAACTTTATAAGATAATTGTGAACAAGTGAAAAGGAGTTACTTGGAGTGCAGCTTGGCCTCGTCCATGAGCTCCTTGAAGGCGTTCTTCTTCTGCAGCAGCTTGTTCTTCTTCTCCGCGCGCTCCTCCTCGGCGCGCTCGCGCACGTACTTGTTGAACACCTGCGCGCGCGCACACACATACATATTAGTGATAAGATAATTAATGAGCGCATTAATACTGAGATTAGATGTTGTTAATGATACTCGTCAGTTTTAGTAGGACTTGGATATTCGTGTCTTGACTTCCCCACACATACAATACTTTATCTACACTATACTAATTTATAACCTACAGTTTCTGAACGCGTCATAGAGGTTTTATGATATGTAGTTCCGCATTAAGAAAATTCTTAGTAATGTTTTAAAAATGATGGTATATGTCGAATTTCACCAACCACTTAACCCCTCGTATGCGGAAAGGGAAAAAAGTTCTAGTCTCTTCAGATTATGATAAAGACCACAAAAATAAGTAAAAAATAAAATAAAAAAGATATCTAAATTTTGAGCACGGATCCTTGCATACGATGGGATAAGCCGGGTTTCCACTGTACGAGTGCGCTCGGACTGATGGTACAGTTACACGAGCAACTCTCGGCAATTTTTAGCCGCCCATCTATGGGCGTCTCGTTCTATCTTCCGAAATTAGAGTAAGAAGGTGAATTTCAGGGCGTTTCAACCGCCGTCATTATTGTCATCAAATATATTGACGAGATCAATTACACCTACCAGCAACTCCTGATGTAAACAGAAGCAGAACCGGGGATGTACTTTCTATCAGCATCAGAAGTCGCTGTCATTGATTTCATCAATATATTTGGTGACACTAATGACGGCGGTTGAAACGCCCTGAAATTCACCCAAGAGACGCTATGGTTGACGGGCAATTATTGGTCACAAAATCGGGCGTGTATATTAGGGTGTTTCATATTCGTATGGAAAAAAATAAATGCCATATTTTTTTGTAGACTTTGCTTACGCCCCGAGTCTATACAACGTAAAAAAATTAAATGTCAAATTTAAAGGTAATTGGACAATATTTAGAGGTTGCACAAAATGACCACTTCGGCGATAGCTAATTTTCAATGTTGACCTTTTTTTTTTAAAACAACATACAATAACTAACTTTTCTGTCGACTTATGTTAAACACTAATGCTTTTGACGATTATGACCGGTTTTTCGGTATGTTAAGGTTTCGGTGAATTGCATAAATATAAAAACGGATTAAAAAAGTTGTCATAATGTGCTACCTCTAAGTACTAACCGATTTGACTGAAATTTTGAACAATGGTCTTTTAGGTAAGTAGGACCAAGGATTCGAGCGAAGTCATTAGAAAATACAAAGGTTGGAAAATGAAACACCCTAGTGTATATGCCCCATAGTGAACGGTTGAGATGTGAGATGTGTAAAGTAGGGTATCCACTAGAGGCAAACTCGGGTCGAGCAGCCTCGACTTGAAGCGAACAGCCTCAGTTTGAGGCTGCTCGCTCTGAGGCAAGGGCTTGAGGCACGTTGTGGATCAGCTCGAGGCGAGTCGCCTCATCTTGATCCGCAACGTATGCAGTTTAAAGATAAAACACGATGGCACCAGACGCGCGTAGGGTAGCTGCTGCTTTAATATTTTTTATTTAACGGATCCCAGAGAACACGGTGACGCTCATATAATTTTATGAAATTAATAGCAGTTTCGTTGTCCATTGCGATCCGAGGCGATACACCCGTCTCCATCAAATGCACGGCTCGGACTGAGGCTCGTTTGAGCACGGCAAAAAAAACCGATAAAATATGGGTCAGCTCGCGGCAACGAATTAGCCTCGTGTCGCGGCGTGCCTCAGGTTGAGGCAGCCTCGGCTTCACCTGCTTGCGCTCCTCGGAGGTGAGCAGCAGATAGCGCTCGTCGGCGACGATCTTCTTGAGCTCCTTCTCCCAGGTGCTGAAGGCGGACACGTCGCGGTCGCGCAGCATCTGGCGGAAGGCGCGCACGCGCTGCTCCAGCGGCACCACGGCGCGCTGCCGCGCCGCGCGCGCCTCCGCCTCCGCGCGCGCCTCCGCGCCCGCCTCGATCAGCGACACCGATATCGGCGCCTTCTTCACTGCAGCGGCTGATGCGAACATGTCAAATACACCTCAATACAAATGCCCAAACATAAACAAAACTAAACTAAACAATTTACTATTATTACTCTATAAACATGTACTTTTCAACATAGAGAAATGTTTTTACAATGATTGATACGTTTCATTATTATATTACTTGGGTCGATCAACTTTTTTTTTTGTTCTTATTCTGTCCCGTAAGCCAGAAGACAACAGTGATAGTGTTTCTTAGAAAGATGTTTATAATAAATGCTTAGAAAAAAGCCCACAAAAGAATGGGCTTATAAATCTTATAATTGCCATAAAAATCATGTAATGAAAATTTATATCCTATTTATAGTTTTAAAAGAGTGACCCAAAAGACGTAACCATGGCAACGAGGTACATAAAAAAGTTGATTGACCCACTTTCAATATTCATTATTAGTTAAATAACTATTAATTAAATGAGACCAGTGACATAATTTTATAATTCAGAAAGCTTATTACTCCGTGGACGAATACTTTCAAGATGTATTAAATTAAATTCAAATGAATATGAATGAATGAATATCAATCTACCTTTTAGTAAGCAATTAGTAAATGTAGAAATTGACCTATTTAATTTTTAGTTTTCTTTTGTAATTTGTGGCTGTTAAAATAAATAACAATTAAATTAGAAAATAGTCTAATACGTTCATGTTCCATTGGCAAATTTCATTGTTGTGGTAGGCCTTAGGATGCGAGAGTGGCGCCAACGGGAGAGCAGTAAAGCGATAGCCCTCATGAACCGGGTCAATCAACTTTTTGATGTACCTCGTTGCCATGGTTACGTCTCCTGGGTCACTCTTTAAAACTATACATTTAATGGATTTAAATCCACATTACATTACTTTTTGTGGCAATTATAAGCACATTATTTTGTGGGCTTTCTTCTTAGCATGTTAGTAGTATATATTATGGCATACAGCGCTCTGCGAGTACAGTACAACAATGCGTACAGGGTGGTGTTCGGGCTGCCGCGACACTGCAGCGCCTCAGGTATGTTCGCGGAGGGGCGGATTGACGGCTTCATCAGGAAGCGATGTTGCTCGCTATTGAGGCGGTGGCGCGTCAGCTCGAATACCATCCTGTGCACGCTGGCCCTCACCGTGGCTGAAGCACTGGGTACAGCTACATGCCCCATTATGTAAAAACCTTTATTGATATAATACTAATCCTAGATTTAAGTAATACTATATTACTAACACGTTATGGACTTTGTCCGAAATAAATGATTTTAAAATGGAAAAAAAATTATAAACATATTTCTAAGAAACACTATCACTGTTGTCTCCTGGCTTACGGGACAGAATAACAACGACAAAAAGTTGATCGACCCAACTACACTGGCCCAATAGACGCGAGTTACCTTCGTCGGGCTTCGTCTTCTTGACGGGCTCGGCGTCCGAGTCGTCCGAGTCGGAGGCGGCGGGCCGCTTGAGGTCGCCGTTGGCCGGTTTGGTCGGCGCGAGCGTCGGCGTCGACGCCTCCTTGCGCTGGAAATACTGAAACACAATACGGCATAAGACTGACTGCAATGGTCAAATCGCTAACTTTTATTGAAACGTCACAACGATCCGTTAGTGTTATAATTCTTTTCATATATTAATGGTCCTGTGACAGATTGAAATTTTACATTGTTTCCAACCAAACGAGCAGTCAATTAACTTTAAACAATACGTATCTATAGTAAATTAGTTTGTTTTTCGCAACTTTAATACCAAATCTGCAAAACTATGCACTAAAAACAAAATAACACTTCTTTTACACTCCATACGTGAAACGGACCGTCAATAGTGTGACTTGACTTGGTTCTTCGACCGAATCGATTCGCCATTTTGTAAAATCGCGTCACTTGCGTCCAGGCTGTCAACTGTCAACGTTAGTACATACAAATGCGTCTGCCTTTGTATGTAGGTGTTTTAAAAAATCGATTACAATTCCTTTATAAAAATTATCGATAATCGAAAAAAATGTATGCGATTGATTATACACTGAGATCTGAACCTTTACCTATAACTACAAGGTGAAATTAAATTCAGTGTTAAAAGTTTTGGGGGTTAAATCAGTAAGTCATACTGACCAACTTTCACTATGGGACTAACTACGAAATCGCGAAAAAAAAATCGTCTCTCCAATACAAAACATCGTCAGCTGACTAGCCAAAATTTGGACACTGAATTTAATTTCACCCAGTATTGTTGCCATTGTGTGTGTGTGTGTGTGTGTGTGTGTGTGTGTGTGTGTGTGTGTGTGTGTGTGTGTGTGTGTGTGTGCGTGTGTTTGCGCGCGTGTGTACCTGCGTGACGGCGGCGGGCGGGCAGTGCGTGGCGCGGTCGACGTCGGCGCGGCCGGCGAGCTGCTCGGGCCGGTCCCACACCGACTTGTGCGTCGTCGGGTTGTAGTAGAACATGCGCCCGTCGCCCGACCACACCAGGCACCTGCCGACACCAACACGAACAGATCACACAACTAACTAGCTGGTACCAGGCGCGAAGATGCCCATATCGCACAAAAACAATGGGATCCCTTTGAAACGCATAATAAGATAGATAGATTAGTTAAGTTAGGTTAGGTTAGTTTTTTATGGGTGAAGTTCATGGCGTTTCAACCGCCGTCATTAGAGTCACCAAATATACTGACGAAATCAATGACACTAGGAGCAACTTCTGATGCTGATAGAAACTACATCCCCGGTTCTGCTTCTGTTTACATCAATAGTTGCTGGTAGGTGTCATTGATTTCGTCAATATATTTGGTGACACTAATGACGGCGGTTGAAACGCCCTGAAATTCACCCTTATAACAATTAAAAAACTGTTCCTATTGTAAAAACCGTTTTCGGCCAAACGATTTTATGCGAATAGATACATTATGCGAAAAGTTTTTATGCGATCCAACAGCGAACGGATCGGGATGAAATTTGGCACTGAGATAGATTATAGTCTGGAATAGCACATAGGATACTTTTTGTTCCGAAAAAAATTACAGTTCCCGAGGGAGCAGCGATAAACGACTTCGACGCGGATGGAGTCGCGGGCGAATGCTAATGGTAATATTAACTCTTTGACGTCGGATAAACGTTTGATGGCAACTACGTGCAGTGCCTCTATGAGATATAGGCCTACGCCTAGCGTAGGTGACACAGAAAAATCTTAACTACATCGCTTGTGCAGCGCGTCTGCAATGTTCTTGGAGGCAAGAACGGACTGCTTTAAAGCAATTAGGCGCAAACGGATTGCCTCCATAATGCGTCGAGTGCGGGACAGCTCCAACAGCCTCCTGAATGGCGTACTTGAGAGGGTGAGTTGTCCAGTGGTGCGACACTGGAATCATGTACACATGGGAGATCGAGTCGCGCTCTTTGGCATTTAACGCGCTCTTTTGTATCATTTTTAATTGTATTTTAATTTATTTTTGACATTGTTTCGATTTTATTGTTCATTATACTAAAAACTAGGCTGTAAGATTAATGTACTACTAACACTTATGGACCCAGAGTCTGAAATAAATATATAATAAAATAGAAAATGTTGTGCAGTGTTTAATAATTAACTATTTATCTATACTAATACTATAGGGAAGTACAATTTGTAAATTTGTTTTTTTGTTTGTACGTAAGGGGGGTAATCTCCGGAACTATACATCAGATTTCAAAAATTCTTTCACCGACATTTTGAATGGACTTTCAGGGTGGACATAGGCTATATTTAACTCACGAATGTGCCGACTCTCCGCAGACAAAATCGCGGGCAAAAGCTAGTCATTACACAAATCTACAAACTGGGTCATTGTAATAAATAAATATTAGTATTGTATTTGTAGTGGTTCACTAATGTTTGACCAAAAAATTATTGACAAAATGGTCATTTGATAAACAACGTCTCACCAAATGATCATTTGGCAAACAAGACATTTGACAAAAGTAACATCTTAAAAATACTCATTTAGCAATTGAGCAAACTGGGCAGAAAAACAAAACAACCTCGAACCTTCTAACCTAACCTATCAGAGTCGGTTCTGCCCTGATTCGTCTTGCTCGTTGCATTTTCTGGATAGTTAAAACAAATTAAAAGCAAGATAAAAATTTAACTGTTGATCATTTGGAAAAGTAAGTCATTTGTAAAATGACTAGTAGTAAAATGATCAATTGACGAAACATTTTTTTTTTGCAAAACGTTGTTTGTCAAGTGTAATTTTGCCAAATGACTTTTGGTCAAACGGCAGGACACCATTTCTGCCGCCCTAAGCGATATCTCAAATTCAATAGCCAAAGCAGATTCAGTCCTCTCCTGTTAGTAATGAGGTAGCAATTGCTACAGCAGTTTTGTCTGAGATATCGCATTTTAGCTTAGCAGGGCAGATTTCCATTGCATACGCATCTCACCAGGTGGTGATGTAGCGGGTGTGTGTGTACTGACCAGGGCGTGCCGGAGATGGGCATGATGGAGATGGGCTTGTTCTTGCGCTTGGCCTTCTCCTTCTCCTTGTCCTCCTTGTCGCGCGCCGCCTGGTCGCGCGCGGCCTGCTCGCGCGCCGCCTGCTCGCGCGCCTCGGCCTCGCTGCGCGCGCGCGCCGCCGCCTCCGCCGCCGCCACCGCCTCCGCGTGCGCCTCCACGTCGATCACTGGGGGACGCTTGTTAACTTGACACTATGCATTGTATAACGTTACATATGTGTAGATATATATGTGTATACTTATATACCTGAGTATGTATATATATATATGCTATCTTTTTAATTTTTTTTTCGTAATAATTCTAACATGTTTTCCTGCAGAACTACGCAGATAATCTAAATTATTTTTTTAGGTTTTATATAATGCTAGAATAAGTAGTATCATTGTCATAAGTGAATATTCTATTAAAAAAATGACTAACTGTTGAGTTTCTTGCGGCGCTTCTTCTCAGCAGTGGTCGCCTCTTGGGAAGCGCTGGTAGATTTTGACGTGTAAAAGTGCCCGTGCGGCCTACTTACTGAATAAATATCTTTTATCTTTATCTTTTTATCTTTATCTTTAACGCCACCTGTCGCTGACGTGTGGCTGCATTTTTGTACCAGACTAAGCGAAGCCAAAAGTGTAATGATTTTAACGGTATGTATGTATGTGTGACCCAAAATAGGGATGATGACTGGGTAAAGAAAACTAAATACTAATTTAGTCAGTCAGTTAGATTATCAAAAAATATTGGACACATCCGGCCCGTAACTTAATGACCCGGGTGTATCGAGACAGTGATACCAGTGCAATAAATAAATAAACAATATTCTCTCTTTAAATTAATATAACAAAGAGTTTGTCAAACTAAAGTATGCCATCAACAAATTAAATTATTTTATAATAATAATAATCCAGCCTATATACATCCCACTGCTGGGCACAGGCCTCCACTCACAATGAGATGGTTTGGGCTATAGTTCCCACGCGGGCCCAGTGCGGATTGGGAACTTCGCACACACCGTCAAATTGCTTTGCAGGTGAGTGCAGGTTTCCTCACGATGTTTTCCTTCACCGAAAAACTCATGGTAAATTTACAAATTATATTTCGCACATAAATTCCGAAAAACGAGGTGCGAGCCCGGGTTCGAACCCACGACCCTCTGCTCAAGAGTCAAACAATTAGGCTACCACAGCTTAAATTATTTTATCTTGATTATAATATACAGTTTATATGTAGAAAGTCGATTTCTTATAAATGTGCAAAGTATAAATTTATTTTTATTTTTAATTTTTTATTTATTTATTTATATCTTGAATGCTTCAAATGTTTCTTGTTAACGACAACAGCTTTGTTTACATTTTTTCCGTGGTTATAAAGATTAGTGGTTATAAACATTGTAAAAGTGCATCATACTCGTCGCTCGTCGGGGTTTTTGTTTGCAAATTTTCACTTACGATTGAGACAATACAGCCAGCAGCTAAAGTGGCCAAATATATCGCTACACATCTTTATTACTATAGGAATAAGGATGTGTTGCGATATAGTTAGCCATTTTGGCAGCTCCTATCTATTTGATGCTGACTGTACATAAGCAAACGACGACGCGGTTAGCCTAGTTGGTAGTGAACCTGCCTACGAAGCTAGCGGTCCCGGGCTCGAATCCCGGTATGGACAAATATATGTGTGATGAGCGCGAGTATTTGTTCCTGAGTCATGGATGTTTTCTATGTATTTAAGTATGTATTTCTCTATATAAGTAATGTTTATCGTTGTCTAGTACCCATAGTACAAGCCTAGAGCTTAGTTTGGGACTAGGTCAATTTGTGTGAGATTGTCCCCTGATATTTATTTATTTATTTATTTATAAAAGAGTTTATCAACTGTTACGATGCTCACCTTCGACTTTACTCTCCATTTCATCTTTTTTCTCGGGCTTCTCTCCCTTCTCTTCAGCTATCTTGTCTTGCAGCTCTGCAAACAGATAATACAAAATTCAAATACAGTCCGTTAACACTTACAACAGGATGCGGGTATTTGTGTGGTATTTTTTTTTTTGTATTTTAACAATGGGACCAAATCTATTTAATAAATTACCAGGTGAACAAGAGCCCGAGGCAATTTAAATCATTGTTGTTTAAACTTCTTGTGGTAAAATGTTACTACAATGTTCATGATTACCATGGTGATATTAATATTAAGTCTTATTAAACATTATAATAATATACTGATACATTTGACATTTTCGCTATTTAATTCTATGTTTATATATGCTTGCTTGAATATTATTTAGTATCATATAAGTAAATTAGGTTTAAGTCTATGACATTTGTATTTTTATCGTATGCCGTTAAATCATAGTTATTCCATTTTGTAATACCTATCACCTGTACATAATCTACCTATGATGACGAAATAAATTGATTGATAGATTACTTGACCTACTACGAGCATCTACCCGCCGATCTCAAACGCGAACCATCTGACGAAACGTTTAGGCGCCGGCTGAGAAATCTTTTGTTGGATAATCCACTTTATTCTGTTAATGAGTATACAGAACTTGACATATAAATGATATTGACATTTAATGTATTTTGTTTTGACTTTCATTGTTGTTATATGTTGTTATTGCCGATTTCTTTACTGACCAAGTATTTATATCATTTTGTTATGACGATCCTTAATGGAGATATACTTATAAAATGACATTAGCAAGTAATTTAAATAATTCAAATTTTATATTGTTGTAATATCATTAATGTGTAACTTCTATTTCTGACGATCTCAATGTAATTACTTGTAATTTGACATGAAGTGCAATTTATACTGTAATTTATATTGAGTAATAAAATCTGAATCTGACCGGGTTAGTGTTATAACGGCGATTATACCGGCCCCATTTTATACAATCCGCTATATTATTTAACGTCCCGCACGTACCTTCGAGCTCCTTCATGGGCTTGGGCTTCTCCCACACGCTCTCGTGGCGCGCGGCGTGGTAGTAGTAGGGCCGGCCGTCGGGCGCGCGGTGCGCCGACCACTCGGCCGCCGCCGCCGCCAGCTCCGGCGGGATCACCTGGTAGACACGCGATACTATAGTAGTTTATGTGACTGCTGCATAATGCCTAATTATGTACAGTTACATACAATATTTTATCTACATACATATTATAAGCTCTCTATGATGTGTTCAGGATCCGCATGTTACGGCCGGCATAGCCGGCATTGATCAATTATTAGAACGTCAAAAATGGCGGCAACCGTAGTTTTTTTTTTTAATTCAGAGACAATCTAGAGTCGGCCTCTACTATCATATCGTTCGATATCAAATTATCAAGTAACATACGAGATTTGTCAAAATTGTATGCAATTGACATTTCATTTCGAATTAAATGTCATCTCGAGTGATATTAGAATTGAGGTCAAATAAAATTGTTTTGTTTTTCAAAGATATTCGAAATTTGAAACTCATAACTTTATCAAATCTTATATCGTTATAAGAACATTATGTTACTGCTACAGATAAGAAAATTATCATAGTAAAATTGATTGTTGTAATGCTGGTCATTGCCAACGGATTCTGAACGCATTATAGAGGACTTATGATATGTGTGTAGATAAAACTATTTAATCTTTTCAGGGTGAATATTCGGGCGTTTCCTCAATATATTCACGAAATCAATGACACCTACCAGCAACTTCTGATACTAATAGAAACTAGTTCTGCTTCTGTTTACATCAGAAGTTGCTGGTAGGTGTCATTGATTTCGTCAATATATTGAGAATGGTAATGAGGCGGTTGAAACGCCCGAATATTCACCCTTCAACGTCATTCACGGATATATCCGCAACACTGGTTCAACGACAACGACGGATATATCCGTCACGGTTGACAGCGAAAAATAGACCAGAGTGTCTATGACGTAAGGTTGAAATTGGCTCTGGTTTTCAGCTGTCATTGTCGTGTGAGTGTATTTTTTTGTATTTGTATTTGTATTCGCAAATGTAAAAAACGTCGTTTAACACACGTGCGGAAATGTCATTTTCACTAGTTCCGGGTCTTGTCCCTCGCCTGCAGCTCGGGCGAAGACACCTCGGGACTCGTGTAAAACGACATACTTTCCGCACTTGCATCAAAATGTAACTATTGCTCTTTATTTATCTTATATATGTGCTGTCATTTTTAGGGTTCCGTACGAGACCCTATTACTAAGCCTACGCTGTCCGTCCGTCTGTCCTAACTTTAAATAGCTGTATCTTTTGAACCGTAAAAGATAGCTCGTTTTTTTTTTTGCAGAATATGTGATATAGCAAATAATAAAGAAATCAAAAAGTAAAATAATAAAAGGAGTCTGCATACAAGAAACATTTTTTCAACATTTCTTTCTATTTGCTCTATCGTTAAAACGGTAATACATAAAATCGTCAAATTTGGTATAAACTCTATAGAAAAAACACCAAATACTAAAAACCGGCCAAATGTGTACGGAACCCTCAGCGCGTGAGTCCGACTCGCACTTGACAGGTTTTTATCCAGACATTAAAAAGAGTCGTGTATGGGTTACCGTCAGTTCCTTGCCGGGCGGCGGCAGCGCGGCCGGCGGCTCGCCCGCGCCCGCCGCCTCGGGCCCCGGCGCCGCGCCCGCGCCTGCGCACAAACACCGCGCGTGAGGAACATGCAACACCACCAACACATCCACGGCTACGTGTCTCGCTCTAACATACGGACAGTGAGGGCTGTCCGAAACGATCCTTTGCCATTGTCAATGTTTACGTATTGTTACGTGATTGGAGGTTTCAAATGATGGGCAATTGAAACATTGATAATCGCAAAGTTTACAGGAATTCTAAATTTGAATTTGAATACTATCAGCAATAAACAAGGTTTGTGATGCTTTGAAGAAATAATAAAAAAAATAGAGACCAAAAACAATAAATATAAAAATCAAATTATTCGTTAGTACCGTCACACCAGGTAATTTTGAATACTTGGGTACCACTGATCGGCCTTGAAAATAGCTTTCGCAAAATGTTTTATCACATTATTTTTGTATTAATAATTACAATGATCTCTTTCCTCCTTTGGTCTTTTTGCCAATTACAAATAATTAAATGATTAATATACATTTTAAGGCCGTTCATGTTACCCGAGTATTCAAAGTTCCCCGATGTGACTGTACTAATTTTGGTTTAAACCACTTCCACACGATCGGGCGGTTGGGCCAACCGAGAGGGACGCAGCTATCTGTCAGAATGAGATCTCGGTTGGCCCAACCACCCGATCGTATAGAAGGGGTATTATACGAGGGCTGTTTGATAAGTTCTTTTAAAAACTATTTGTAAAACCTTTTTTGGTAATTGGCATTAACACTGGCAGGCACAATCTTTCAAATGAAGACAGTCAAAAATTCAGTAAAAAAAAAAAAAAAATTTACACTAACCATTCAGCAGCTTGAATGTGATCACTTCAAAATTTTCCACAACTATGAAAAATCGGAATTGCGTGCAGTTATAAAACATTTTTTTATGAAGGGTTGCAGTGCTGCCACAATAAAAACTGAACTTGATTCTGTTCATGACACTAACGCACCAAAGTTGCGGACTGTTTATAACTGGTTAAATGATTTAAAACGTGGCCGGTCAAGCACATCTGATGCTCCACGCTTGTCTTAAAGTAAAAAAAAAATTACTTATGTCCTCGTATGTCAACGGCACATGCCGCTAATTAATATGTGTATACCGCCATTTTGGTTTGGACGACAGTATAGTGTGTGTGTGTGTGTGTACCGGCGAGCGGCGGCGGCTGCGCGACGAGCGGCGGCGGCCAGCCCCCCCAGCCGCCCCAGCCGGCGCCGGCGCCGCCCGGGAACTGCCCGCCGAACCCGCCGCCCGCGTTCATGCCTGCAACGACACACGATTGATTATCATGTTACATATCTAAATGCCACTCACACTCTGAAACGCCTCGTGTCCTCAATTCTGCCCTGCTTAGGTAAAAGGCAGTATGTTACACAATACTACAGTAGCAATTGCAACCTTATTACCCAGTAATTAGGTTGCAATTATTACAGTAGTTTTGTGTAAAATACTGCCCTTTACCTTAGCAGGGCAGAATTTGCCGCTCGCATATAGAACACCTATTTGGATAAAATTTAGCACACAGTCCTGATCCTGAACGATCTAACTAAAAGCGCCTGGCAACTAGAAGAATGGACTTACCACAAACAATTAATACAAAACTCAAGGTTGTCAAGCACTCTGCGGGTTATCAGTCAATTGCTCTCTTTAATAAGTTATCCTCAGAATTGAAGTCAATCACGAGCCTGAACATGTTCAAAAGGAAACTGAAAGCTTTTTTGCTAAAGTGTTACTACTCGATGGAGGAGTTTTGTCAGAATGGCAATAGCAATTAATTGAATTGAATTGAACGAATTGAGGCAATATATTGAATTTCACAAAAAACTTTTAATATAATATATTTGACATGCATGACACAGTAAAGAATTTTATTTTTATTGATTTTAATTTATTATTGATTTATTGATTTATTGATAAAATGTAGTTATAAGTACCGATTATTGATTTTATTTTGGGGTTACTGCTATTGTTATTATTGTTTTAATGTTTAATTATAATTAATTGATTTCAAATGCAATGTATATTGTTACTGAATAAATGACTATGACTATCTGTGTGCTAAATTGTATCCAAATCCGTTCAGCCGTTTAGACGAGATTGAATCACGAGCCCGGCTCGGCTCGCGCTGTCACGCGTCGTCTAAATCCACCTAAACAAATCCTACTCATATTATAGATAGTCGGTGATACCGCAATAACACGTAACTAACAAATTCAAGAGCAAAATACGCATTTCAAAGCAAGTCATCATCATCATCAGCCGCAAGACGTCCACTGCTGGACAAAGGCCTTCCCCAAGGTTTTCCACAACGATCGGTCCTCCGCTACTGTCATCCAGCGGTTTCCCACGATCTTTATCAGAACGTCGGTTCACTTTCTGGAAGGCGTGCCGACACTTCGTCACCGCTCTAGAACCTTTCCGCTCCAACGACCATCGGTTCTGCGAACAATGTGCCCCGCCCACTGCCACTTAAGGTTTGCTATTCGGTGAGCTATATCAGTTACTTTAGTTCTCCTGCGGATCTCCTCATTCCCGATTCGATCTCGCAAGGAGACAACTAGCATAGCTCTTTCCATCGCCCTTTGAGTGACATTGAGCCTTCTTATGAGGCCCAAAGCAAGTCAATAAGGTGCATTTTACCACTTATTGTATTTGTTAGTTACGCGGTATTGGAGTATCAGCACCGACGAAATATGAAAGTTTGGATGGATTGATGAATGTTTGTTACTCAATCACGGCAAAGCGGCTGAACAGATCTGGATGAAATTTGGCAGATTATAGTCTGGAATAGCACATAGGCTACTTTAATGGCCAGTTCCCGAGGGAGCAGCGATAAACGACTTTCACGCGGACGGAGTCGCGGGCAAATGCTAGTCTACTCTATTAGCTCATGATGGCTTGGTGGCTCACCTGGCGGCTGCGAGGGGTTGAACCCGGGCGGCGCGCCGGGCGGGAAGCCCTGCGGCGGCGCGCCGGGGAACCCGCCGGGCGCGCCCGCCGCCGTGAACCCGGGCGGCGCGCCCGCCGGGAACCCGCCCGGCGGGGCCGACGTGTTGGGCGGGAATGACATGTTGCCTGCAACACAACCATCACCTTCTCAAATAAACTAACCTTACCTCCAAAACTAAAACCCAACTGTCGGCTAGTATAACGCACCCATATAATTTTTATATAGCCTATGGCTGCCTTTCCATAGAAGCGGAGACGAGCTGTGTAGAAATCGACCAATCACATTGGTTGTAATCCACATCTCGTCTCCGCTCCGCTTCAATGGAAACAGTCAAGCGGAGGCGACTGTATCAAATTTGTAAAGTACGCCACTCATCCCCGCTCGTCTCCGCCTCAGTGGAATCACATACCTGTTTTCACAGCTCCTTCTCAGCAGTGGTGTCCTCTTGGGAAGCGCTGGTAGATTTTGACGTGTAAATGTGCCCGTGCGGCCTACTTACTGAATAGATATATTTTATCTTTATCTGTTTACCGTTCGGCGGCTGCAGCGCCGGCGAGGTGTCGCCCGGCGGGGCCTCGTCGGTTTCCTCCGGCATCTCGGCGTCGGGCTTGTGCTCCTTATTGCCACCTGTAACAGACATAGACAAGTCGTTAGCTCCGTGTTTCTCTAGTTACATTACGATGATGCGTGAAAGGGACGACACATATGATAGTAGATTGTACAACAAGTGCATAAAACGCACCATTTTACGCGAGACGTTTATCCATCCAAGCGAGCTTGCGAGCGAGGATGGATATAAAGTCGAGTGTTAAATGGGTTTTATGGACGAGTTGTACACTCTACTTTTCACTTCGATTGCGAGGAAATGAAACAGCAACATGATAAAAAAAAAATGCGACGAAATAAAAATTAAAGGTTCATTTCATGAAGCTTTAATTTTTACTTTGGCTGTTGGTATCCTTGCCTTGGTCTTAGAATATTAACGAAACGAAATAAAATAAAGAGGTTATTCTATGAAGTTAAAAAGTTGTTCGTGTGGCTGTTGGACCGATTGCCTAGGTCTTCGACGAAGATTTTACTTTATGCACTAGAGCATAAGAAGCGACTTTATGTCGCCTACGCACGACATAAAGACGAACTCTTAGAGCATGAGAAGTGAAAAAATCATTATTTGCTATTTATTAGATCTGGCCAATGGTTACAATGCTTATTTGAAATGTTTGATTCAAGTACGTATAGGCCGGCAAAAATATTTGGGATAAAAGAGGACACTCGCTCTGCCCTCGTAAGAAAAAAGGGCACATCTGCGAATTATTCACAGAAGCATATTAAACCCTGTGTAGGTTATTAAAGGTCGCATGTGCAATACCAATTCGTTTGCACATGTGCCTTTTCTTCTTATGAGGGCAGCGCTAGTGTCTTCATTTTTAGGATTCCGTACCCGAAGGGTGCCCCTATTAATATACCTACGCTATCTGTCCGTCCGTCTGTCTGTCTGTCCTAACTATAAAGAGCTGTATCTTTTGAACCGTAATAGATAGCGGGTTGATTTATTTTTCATAATGTGTTATTACGGCGGATGTACTAACAAATAAAAAAATAATAACGTGAAATAATAATAAATTAAAAAGTAATAAAGCTGAAACAAAATACGTTTTTTTTTCAACGTATCTTTACTTTTATTGTATCGTAAAAACTATAAACATTCAAGCGTCAAATTTGGTATGATTATATTAATATTATATTATATCTCAGCTTATGGTGTATACATGCCCTTATTGATAGTTACCGTCTTTGAGCCAGGGCGGCGGTTGCGTCATGAAGGGCGGCAGGCCGGCCGGCTGCGCGCCTGGCATCCCCAACCCCGGACCCGGCCCCATGCCTGGACCCGGCCCCATGTTTGCACCCGGCCCCATGCCTGCACCCGGCCCCATGTTTGGACCCGGCCCCATGCCTGGACCCGGCCCCATGCCTGGACTCGGCCCCATGCCTGGACCAGGGCCCATGCCAGCACCAGGGCCCATGCCAGCACCAGGACCCATGCCTCCACCCATGCCCATGGACTGCGGACCCGGCATGCCCGGCATCTGGCCTGCAAAACAGTAAAATAGTATAAAACAAAGTCGCTTCCCGCCGTCTGTCCCTCTGTATGTACGCTTAGATCTTTCAAACTACGCAACGGATTTTAATGCGGTTTTCACCATCAGTTAGTTAATTACGGAACCTTAATTCGGAATTAGTACGAGTATAACGGAACCTTTCATAATACATTTTGGTGACACGTCTCCCTCAATCGATTCTAGCGATTCAGATTAAAAAATACATTGTAAACGATTTTTAATCTTAGTCTACCTCTCAAATCACTAGTAAACTCATAAAACTATCGGTTGACGGGCAATTATTGCTCGAAGGGTTGCCCGTGTAACTGCACCGTTGCTGTTTAACTTTGCTATCTGTGTGTGTTGCCATTCTTTTATAATCTGTAATCTTTGTTTTTTTTTTTTTTATATTGTGATCGTCGAATAAATGTTTCTATTTCTATATAAATAGGGCGCTTTGTTTACATCGTTCACAAGTTCAATTGATGACGACTTTAGTGGCTCTGTGAACTGCAGACCTCGCGACAAACTTAACTTTGCCGTTGGACAACTCAAAATCAAAATATTTATTCAGTAAATTGGCCACATACGGACTCTTTTACACGTCAATAATATAGAGTTAATCTACCAGCGCTTCGGACAAGACCATCATTGCGGAGAAGAAGCGCCGCAAGAAACTCCAGCAGAAAGTCATTCATTCAAGTTACATTACAAGGTAATAAAGTAACAAATACTGTTATCCTATATACACGGATTTGTATACGGTTTTCACCAATAAAAAGTGGAATTCTCTAGAAAGGTTATCCCTACTCATATTATAAACGCGAAAGTAACTCTGTCCGTCTGTTACCTCTTTACGCTTAAACTGCTGAACTGATTTAGATGAAATTTTGTATGGAGATAGTTTGAGTTACGGGGGAGGACATAGGATACTTTTTATACCGTTAAATGTGATGGTTCGCGAGGGAATGGCGATACACGACTTCTACGCAGACGGAGTCGCGGGCAATAGCTAGTAGGTTATCATCTACCACCCGTATGAAGCCAGGGTGGGTCGCTAGAGGGGCCATGCATAAATGGACGTAGCTTAGGGAACATGATCCAACCCACAAAGTAAATGTATTTAAATGTTAATTCTATTGCTGTCAATATTATGTCAAATTCAACAAACCAAGTGTGAAATGGTTGAATTGGATCCTTTTCCCCATGCTACGTCCAAATTACAGTCACGCGAATTTAATTACTTCCCCCGTTCTTGTCACAGGTGGTCACATTTGCACCTAATGCAATAACGACTCTTTAGAAAACAAAACACAGTTTAAAAAAAAAACGTTATTGCTGTAAAAAAAAAAAAAATTCAAAGTCGACTTTTTTGCATTTACGTCGTTGTTGCATTAGAGGTGCGAAACTAGGAACGATTACGATGACGTCACGAATCTTATTATGACTTCTCCCACCCCTTGTTACACATTGTAACACATCGTTGACCCCCACCCCCCTTTAAATAAAATAAATAATAATCCAGCCTATATTTCTTATGTAACAGAGTGTCCAAACCATGGAACAAACTACCGGAACATGTAGTATCAGCACTGAATGTCAATCAGTTTAAAAACCGACTAGACCAACACATTAGAAGTACAAAGAATACTTGACCAACGAATAGCCGGATACGGGCGTCTATCAGTTGTCACAACTGCTTGCCTGATAAATAATAATAATAATATACGTCCCACTGCTGGGCACAGTGGGCTATAGTTCCCACGCGGGCCCAGTGCGGATCGGGAACTTCGCACACACCGTCAAATTGCTTTGCAGCTGTGTGCAGGTTTCCTCACGATGTTTTCCTTCACCGAGCTCATGGTAAATTTACAAATTATATTTCGCGCATAAATTCCGTAAAAATTAGAGGTGCGAGCACGGGTTCGAACCCACGACCCTCTGCTTAAGAGTCGGCAGGTCGAACCATTAGGCTACCACGGCTCTTTTGACGTGTGACGTAATCAATGTACGGCCTCTAGTAGGAGATAAATTAACAATCTAACCACTAATGCTTCACTCAGTAGTCATTGTCCAACTGAATTGAGTGTTGCCGAGTGGCAACTAGTTATTCAATTACCAACGACTCGCGCTCAGGTCTGATAACGTATCGCGCGCGTATCAGCCACAATTGTGACGTTCTCAATATAAAGGGACCTTATGGAGGAAGGCAGTTACGCTCTTCTTGTTCTTGTAACTATACTAATACTATGGTAACAGTTCTAAAAACGGCGTAACCGCCTGCCTACATAAGGTCCCTTTATATTGAGAACGCCACAATTAGTCTCGTTCGCGGCCATACATCCCCAAATGGATGTTCGTTCAATTTAACATTCCAAAGAAATGTATGTATAGATATCGGCACCAGAGTTGAGGTCACACACACAACATCATGTCATGTATTGACAGCGGAATTGTGTTCACAATCACTACTTGCATGTAGCTGTGTACGTAATCATTCACCTCAGCTCTCGTGCCGACACCTATAAACCCTTTACAAATACAGGGTGTTCAGAAATCGCACGTCACAGTGACATCAGAGGTAGACTATCCTAAGACGCACCGAACCAGCCTAGCATGACCTCAGTAAAAGTCGTATGGTTTTCAAGATATGCCAGTTTAAAGTTTAAAGTGCTGGCAAAGAACTTTAAACTGGCAAATTTTGAAAACCTTTTTGTCTGGTTGACAAAAGAAAAAATACGTGTACTTATTAAATAATAATAAATAATAAGCTACTTGTGACAGGAGACCCCGCTCCTCCATAACTTAAAAATGAGATATGTAGTGGACTCACCGGCAGCAGCCATGGCTTCCATCTCGCCCTGCGTGATGACCTTACACGTGGGCCCCTCCTGCGGCCGCGTCCAGGTGGTATCGCGCGTGCGCGCGTGGTAGTAGTACGACTTGCCCTCATCAGTCTTCGTCTCAACCCAGAGCTCCGGCGCCGGCTGTCGGGAGAGTGAGAATATTGAGATGGTTAAGTTTTAAATATCGAATCAAATAAAAAAAATGTATTTTTCAAGACACGTCAAAGTAAACGTCAATCCATAGAAAACTGTCATTTGTGACGCATCTTGTGACGGGCACGTCTCAGCAAAGATCAGTTTATTAACAGGTCCCAAGACCCCTATTAATATTATATTAAAAATTAATGCGAACAAGCGAGTAATACGACAATGCGAAATTTATTGCACAAACATAGCGAGTGGAAAAAGTTAAAATTAAAATAGTTTTTGTTTTTACAAAATATATCTAATATACCCTTATATGCTATAGCTGTGCTGGTCTTTGGAATCAAAATTAGCTTTATCAGGCCCAATATAAAATATCTGACAGTTTAAGTTACCATTCGTTTTCTCTGTCACAATATGGAAAGGGATAGAATTTATCTATTGGATACTGTTACCTGGAGATTAATAAATCAACTACTAGATTAGGAATATCACTAGATAACTATGCAGATATTTTATATTATTTTTTATAGTTTTATGTAATGCTAGAATAAGTAATATTATTGTCTTAAGTTTTATTTAAAAAAAAGACTAACTGTTGAGTTTCTTGCGGCGCTTCTCAGCAGTGTTCTCCTCTTGGGAAGCGCTGGTAGATTCTGACGTGTAAAAGTGCCCGTGCGGCGTACTTACTGAGTAAATATCTTTTATCTTTATCGCTTACCATGTTAGGAGGCGGCATACCAGGCGGTCCTCCGAAAGGAGGCTGCCCCATCATATTCGGCGGGGGCCCCATGGGTCCACCGGGCCCCATCATGCCCGGCGGGGGCCCGAACGGCGGCGGCCCGCCCATCATACCAGGCGGGGGAGGCCCCATAGGCCCCCAGTTGTTGTCGAAGTTGGGGCCGTTGTTGGGGCCGTAGCGCGGGCCTCCGCGGCCGCGGAAGAAGCCCCGGCCCCTCATAGGCGGGCCGCCGGGGCCGTAGCCACGCCCGCGGAAACGCATGGGCGGGGGGGGACCATTCATCCAACCGGGCGGGGGCCCTCGGCCTCTGCCCCTGTACGATAATATGAAACAGGTTATTTATAACAAAAAACAGTTCTAATGCTAAGAAATTACTGGTAGACAATGCACTTTACTACACAATATAATTAGAAATTCATAGGTATGTACATATCCCCATCCTTACTAATATTATAAATGCGAAAGTGTGTATGTATGTTCAGTTTTCAAATTTGATATGGACATACTGAGTCCCGGGGAAGGACATGGGAAACTTTTATCCCGGAAAGTTCCAACACACAGTTCCCGAGGGAGCAGCGATAAACGACTTCTACCCGGACGAAGTCACGGGTAAAAGCTAGTATGTCTGTAAGCATTCCTTCCAAATTCAATCCCTACATGCAAAAAATGAGGAAAAGTGGACAGTCGCAGGTGTTCTCTAGTAGCACATAGGTTGTGCAATGTTACGTATAAATTAAATACAAAAGACCCTACTCACACGCCAATGACAAATGAAAACCAGAGTTAATGTCAACCCTATCTTATAGATACTAGGTCTATTTTGTGTTGTCAACCAAGATGTAAATATCCATTGTTGAACCAGTGGTGCGGATACTCGTACATCAATCAATGGCGTTAAAAAGGTTAAAGCACAAATACATTTATATTTAAGGCCTCTTAATGATCTGGGGACAATCTTACACACACTCACCGCTAATAGGCACTAATACTTATATACTGATACAGATATACTTATATACATAGAAAACATCCAACACTTGAACCTTACTGGGAACCTTAATCAATTCCATGACTGCTTTATAGGCTCTACCAACTAGAGATTAAAATTAATTGAATTACAAAAGATAAACAGGTCCCATTAAAGTTAATTATTTAATTGTATCTTTCAGTAAGTACGCTTGAGCATTATTGGACAAATCCGTGAATGCTAGCTTTAAACTCTCGCATCATGACGATGCAAGGCAATTCAAATCGAGTTCATTTATTCAGACAATTGCCCACATCAAGGCTCTTTTTACCCGACTAAGGCAAAGCAAAAAGGAGGGTTATGATTTTGAGTATGTATGTATGTTCATCTGTTCCCTAATAACTTCTAAACTACTTATCATATGTCAGTAATATGGAACAAATCTACATAGGGAGGTCGCACATCGCGACATGTGGCCGCTTGTTGCATTTGCAACGCGATACAGAAGCGATACAGTAGCTTTGTATCGCGTTCACGAAACGCGTGACTGTCCCGATGCAGTCGCGCGCGTTCATTAAACGTGGGACTGCATAACTACAAAAAGTCGACGTGTGCAACCTCCCAGTAGCGTACAAAGACTTCTACAGCACACAACTGCATCGATGCTGCATCGCGACTGTATCGTTACAGTCGCGAGGCTGTAACGATGCTGTATTGCGATAGTAGCGATGCAGAATCGTGATTACGTGTGTGAGGATATACGACCAGCGACAGCAACACAACTGTATCGCGATTGCATCGCTGCAAAAAATTGCAGTGTGCGACCGAGTTTTCAATCCATGACAGTGTGACCAGTCAATCCACATTGCATGATTGCAGCAACGTATAACAATATGCAGGATGTTATTGAATGAAAATTGTAGTGCATCCAATAAGACTACTGTTTAAGAAGGATCTCCTAGCCTTGTCAAGAGCGAGCCAGTATAAAAACTGTTGGCTTGTAGAATGTCCAACAATAGAAGGGTATGTTAGGTTGTCTATATCAGCATTTCTCAAACTTTTCTGTGACAAAACCCTTTTGAAACTAAATGTTCTACGGAGCCCTAAAATAAGTAAAATCAGTAGTTTAAATTACAAAACCAAAAATATAGGTACTGAACATGACATTATTCTATGTATAGGCCGGGTTTTTGGCCCACTGTGCTATAGAAGCATTACAGAGTCTAGGGCTTAGAAAATAGCTGGTGAAATATCCAAGGTTGATGGATAACACTAACTTTAGCGCTTTACAAAAACTGTTCCTAATGTATAGGATTGTCGTTAGCTAACAATCAATCGCATCAGCCACTATGTCAATACCATACATTTTATTGATTTTTTAAAATCGTTATTTTCGCGTAATGCATCTTGGCTAGGGCCCCTGGTATACATATTATGCTTGGTTGCCTAGCAACACAGTAACAATTCCAAGCGGCCAGTTTCCTTAGTTACCGTTGTTAATGAGCAATGAGCAATCAATATAAATTGCATAAACATTTTACACATACTGGCTCTGTACATCCATACAGTGCATAATATAATGCAATACTTAATACACCAGTACTTTAAGACATGGACAAATATAGAGCCAGATCATCAGGGCGTATACTAAAACTCGTGCTGGTATACAGAGCAGGCTGCTCCAGATTTTTAAATACAAAAACCCGTCACACGTGGGCGGGCCAGTTCAAAATTCAAAATATTTTATTGCCTGTCACATTAATACAATTATAGGTGGATTGGTGCTCATAAAATTTTTCAATACCAACACGCCAAATGTGCATCCACGCGTCTTTAGCGTACGCCCTCGGTGCATTATAATACTGGGTGTTTTTTTATTCGTCTTAAACATTTTGGGGGTTAAATCAGTAAGTCATACTGACCAACTTTCACTATGGGACAAATCCCGAAATCGCGAAAAAAAATTTGACCCTCCCATACAAAACATCGTCAGCTGACTAGCCAAAATGTATGGCATCCCATACATTTTGGCTAGTCAGCAGTCAATTTTTTTTTTCACGATTTCGGGTTTGGTCCCATAGTGAAAGTTGATCAGTATGACTTACTGATTTAACCCCCAAAATGTTTAAGACGAATAAAAAAACACCCAGTATAATGTAATGCATGGACAGTGAAAGTGTTAAAAGGCCATAATTTGTACTGCTCTCTCTCTCTTTCATGTGCCTGAAATATAACCAATAGCTCTAAAAGATAAGTACCTTTGTACTTCCCTATTTAGTAAACATACTTTGTTTTTGCATGTTGTATAATAAAATCCATACATAAAATACATAATATATACATGAACCCTGAATGTTTTATTATTACATGTTGAGCCGTCATTTGGTTGTAATATGGATTAGTGCTAATGCGTCAAATATACTAAAATTTTATACAATATAAGCAAGTATGACTAATGGCCGCACTCAGACGTCAATTAACTTTTAAGTTTGATTAAAATTGCTGCTGTCACTTACTTTGGTCTAGCAATAGAATGAGACGCAGCAACTTTAATGAAACTTAAAAACAATTGCCATCTCTGAGTACGGCAGTAAGCAGCATACAGCCCGTGAGCACTTAGAATAGGACTCGGGATTGTACTTCTCTCTCAGTTGCTCACATACACTCTTATGCGAGTCTAGCCAACTTTACCCGAACCAAAATCCTATTCTAAATGCTCTGTAAATGGCTGGACTAAAGCAAAGGGGGTCCTGTAACCAGTTAGGTCATGTTAAATTGCCGTATGGGGACCCCCTTTAGGAGGACCGCTAAATACAAACAATTCATCCAGCAAAAACATTAAAGTGCAACAAGTCTTTAACAACTTTCATGGTCCGGTAAAATCAGTTAAGACTGCAGACTCTAGCACAAGACCATAATAAAACAGTACAAACCCTAGCTTTGCTGCACTGTTCATTCAAGGTAAAATACACAAATTCATGTCCTTGGAATCGGTTTTATTTTAGGCATACATATTATGTAAATTGCACAAAAATAATTAGTAATTTTAACCTTCATGTCGCGGAATGAACGGTTAGACCAAAAAACGTGGACTATACCTAGCTAGGGGTATTCTACAAATGGTATAGCAAACAGTTGCCGTGGGTACTGGACTTTCTTAATAATTATATACAAGTCTTTGAGAAAACGGACGGGATTTACACAAATTTCAATGCGTATTTGGTACTTTTAGTGAGCTACGGCGCGGCGGTAAAATATACGCACTCGTGCTGTAAAATTGTAAAAATGCGCCAAACGGAATAACTCCAAACAATAATGTTCACCTGAAGTTTCCTCGGCCGCGGCCTCCTCTGAAACCGTTGCCGCCTTCATCATCGTCGTAATTGTCTTCATAATTTATATCACCGAAATCCTTGGAGGCATCATTATTGTCAATACCATCACTACCACGGTTCACATCGTTCATAGAAGGGTCCTGCGGGTCAATATATTCCTCCTCCATGGTGGCTATTGACTTTATTTATTCACAAAAAACACATGTCCTCATGCCGAATTAGATTACTTGTAGTAAATTATTAAAATTTATCTCACTCGCGGTACAACAATAATGCCACCCCAAAATGGCGGACAATGGCTGGCGGTCGGCTTCCGCAGGGATTGAGCAAGCGAATCGGTAAACTTTACGACATGCTCTAAAAACCGGTTTTTTTTAATCGAGCCTCGAGAACATATCGTTTTCTTGTGGAAATAAATTGTTTTCTTGTTGTATCAGGTAACCTTTTAACCAAGTTTGCATCTGCATTAAATACCTATTATTTGCTAGTATAAAATAATACTTATGTTTATTTTAGGTACTTGAAAATGATTTAAGACTATAGCCATGGGACTTTATGATTTATTTCCGTACCTCTAATGAAAAAAACGGAACCCTTATAGGATCACTTTGTAGTCCGTCTGTCTGTCTGTCTGTCTGTTTGTGTCTGTCAAGACCCTTTTTCTCAGGAACCCGTGAAGGTATCAAGTTGAAATTCATATCAAATGCTTAGATCTGTTATCCCTTGGATCAGTGAAAAAATCAAATATCTAAGTCAACGCAATCAAAAGATACGGCCGTTTATGCCGCATATTGAAGGGAATCTCAAGGGAATCAAAACCTATAGGGTAGTTCCCGTTGACTTAGAATCATGAAATTTGGCAAGAAGCAATGCCTTATACTTAGCATAAGGGGAGTTTAAAAAAAATAACACACCTTTCAGTTTTTCCTCAGAATTGGGAAAAAAATGGCACGTTGGTTTGGACCACCATTTAGAACAAGAAAAATAGAATTCCTGATATGTCCCCAAAAAGTTGTATGGAATTGTCCGTATTGTTACCTAAATTCAATACATTTCTTGGTAACAAAACGGACAATTCCATACATCTTTTTGGGGACATATCAGGAATTTCTATTTTTAACCCCCGACGTAAAAAGAGAGGGGTGTTATAAGTTTAACGTGTCTGTCTGTGTATCTATGTATCTGTCGTAGTATTGTAGCTCCCAAACGGATGAACCGATTTTCGTTTAGTTTTTTTTGTGTCATAGATAATTTTATCCCGAGTGTTCTTAGCCATGTTTCATGAAAATCTGTTCAGCCGTTTGAAGATCATCAGCTCTTTTTTAGTTGATGAGGGGATCTGATTTTTTAATTCTTGAAATCTTCTACTGACGAAGTCCCTCCAGTGAAAATATACCTACGTGCTTGGAGCCCGTTAAAGGTTTTGCTCATTGCTCAGAGGGTTTTTAGGCGCTGATATCGGGGGTTTTTAACTCGGTTAGGTTATTCTTGTTCAGAATAGTTGTCCCAACCAATTTTTTTCCCAAATCTGAAAAAAAAGTGAAAGGTGTGCTATTTTTTTGAAACTCCCATAAGTAAAGGAAAAAATCCGAAAACCGTTAATTTTTAGTTACACATCACGAAAGTGAGTACTACTACTGTACGAAAGTGCATACTTCTTGCGTGTCAGTTTATACAGGACTTTGTTTATATTATATTCCCGTGATTTACGAACTATTTACATGCCCACAAGTTTGTGCGGAACCCTCGGTGCACGAGTCCGACTCGCACTTGACCGGCTTTTTTTATATTCTTACTAGCTTTTCCTCGCGACTCCGTCCATGTAGAAGTGGTTTATCGTGTATCCCACGGGAACTATCAAATTTTCCAGGTTAAAAACTATCCTATTGGCTTCCCGGCACTCAAACTATCTCCATACCAAATTTCATCTAAATCGGTTCAGCGGTTTAAGCTTGCAGAGGTAACAGACAGACATTAATATAATAAAATTAGTAGGTATGGATAGTAGGGATTTTACTATGGATTATGAAAATCGTGCCGTCATCCCCCTCAAGGCTCCTTTTACGCCGGGTGGAGGCAATAGATACTTACTCCTTTGATAAAATGGCACCACTTTCTAAACAAAGTTATACGTGTCCGATAGAAGCATAATGGGATAATAAGTAGGTCTAGCCTGGCAAAAAAAGTCGAGAAAAAAATGAGGGCGCTGTTCGGAATGAAATTGGCAATATGATCCAAGGTTTACTCTAAAATGTGCTGGTTGCCATTTGAAAATATTGTAGTTCCAGCTGTCACCACACGCTCGACTTTTTTTCCAGGCGTTAAACCGACTGCCCCTGCAGCATCAGGACTCAGGAGGTCCTATATAGCCTATGACACTCCATGTTAAGGGGTTTAGCCTACAGGAGGTCACAAAGGAGCAAAATACACACCTACATCCGAAAAACACTACCGGAGAGTAAAGGGTGGGTTGCTACTCTGTGCGAGTGTTGGTATACTCAAATTGCGTATAGTTGCGACTTGGATGCACTAGAAGTGGACTTCACTGGGCCTGGTGCCTGCCGACGAATCCCAAGTCCTGTACCACTTTTGATATCAATATTTCATTGGCTGGAACATCCACATTTGTTCCGAGAAGTACAGTCCAGAATGTGACCATTACGTTATAGCTCAATACAAAATGCGTAGTTCTATAGAACAAATGGGACAAAAACCACACCCCACGCAGAAGACACTACTTTCGTCAGTAGAGTACAGCATGCCATTTTAGAGGTCATAACGGTGAAGAGCAGTTTAATGACGAATCCTAGAGTCTTCGGCACAGGGTGTCGTTCATGGCTCAGTTGCCCAGCAGTGGAGTCACCGGTAAAATTGGTATTATTAACAAAAGGGATAATTGTTAACGTCTTCTAAACGATACCCCTACCTACCATGGCAGCAGTATCGTTGGGTGGTTTTAACAATTACCTACCTAAAGTAGACCTTTAGAGCAAATATCGTACCCTTATTGCAAAAACCAATTATCTGCATTATACCAATCGACTCGTCTCGTCACGACGAAGCTACAGGTAAAGTTCATTATCTGCTCAAATTTCGATGTAGATAATTGGTTTTTGCAATAAGGGTACGATATGCTTGTTCGCCTAAAGATGAGGTTGAACCCTGCCTATAGATGAGGTATTACCTTGCCTATGATACGAAGCTAAAGTAAAATGCTCTTGTTTTTAATTTATTTATTAAGTTCATATTGAATTTTAAAGACAAGTCTCTTAAATAATATCGCTTAAGTAATATTTGGATATGCCGTGGTCGTGTGGAGCGAGCCGACCCTCGTGTAGCCGTCATTCACAAAGGTTCTAAGTTCATTGAAGTGGAGAAACTTGTTTTTTCATTACCTCTTTTACAACTTCACGGTTGATTTTTCATAACCGTCTAATTTATGTATCTGAGAGAATGAAAGCTTCACTTGCCTCTCCTTGCACCTTCGCTCGTGACGGTGTTAAATCTTCGCTGTTCCGTCACAAATTGTTTCTGTATTTAATGGCATTGAAGCGACTTGCTGTATGCAGATTGCGCGCGGCTTTTTGAGCTGAAGGCGTTTTGAAGGGGTAATTTTCAGCTAGACGAGGTTGGATGCTACGCCATGCTGGCGAAGGAAGGGGCTTCTGAAACATGAACTCGATGGCGGAGTTGGCTTTGCTTTCTTCTCTATCTGAACGACATTGAGGGCAAAAACACGTTGTACCCGGGTCAGGGACGTGGCTTGAGACTTCTTTGATCCATTGAGGACAATCTAAGACTCGTTTTGAACAAGGAAGCGGTGGAGGTGGAGAGAAAGCTCCTGAAGAGCGGGTAGGCATCGGTGATATTGGAGAAGGCATTATTGGGGGAGCTGGGAATGTCAAGTCGCTCGGGGATATGTTATCACTGGGAGAGTTAGAAAATGATATATTAGGGCAACAGCAGCAGCACGGGCCACATGGGCCGCAGCATGGACTGCAAGGACCGCAGCAGGGACCACAAGGACCGCAGGGGCCACAGGGGCCGCAAGGGCCACAAGGGCCGCAAGGGCCGCAGCAAGTGCCGCAAGGGCCACAAGACCCGAAACAACAAGGATTTGGCGGTGCAATACCACATGCGTTACCGGGACAGACAGGACCAGCACATTGGCAGCCTCCAGTATTAACATGGTAAGGCCCGCAGAACCAAGTGCCGTAGGGGTAATAGTAGTAGCCGCTGATGTATTGAAGACATCGAGGCGCCGTATTGCTGGGGGGCGGCAGGCAGCCGCCGCAGCCGTGGCCGCATCCAGCGCACGGGCCGCCGCAGGGACCGCCGCATGGTCCGGCACATATACACACGTTTGCGATGTCCCTTAAAGGCAAAGCGTTCTCTATCGGGCTACAGATCGAAGACAGGTCAGCTACCCCAGCAGTAGCCAGCGGCAGAACGCCGCAGGGCGCGGAGGGGGGAATCGTGGGGTGCGTGCTAGCGCACCTGGGGCGAAGGGTCGTGGGGCACCCAGGGAGGGACCGCGGCTGCCTAGAAAGGGCCGGGGGGCGGCCAGAGATGAGTGTGGCCGATCGCGCCTTCAGCCAGTTATTAGTAGAGGTGGAGAAATCCTCGGGTCCACTTCTCCGGTACGTCAGGGCGGGGCAAGAAGCGCTCTTGAAGACTAAGCTCGTCGCATCCTGCGCTTCAACTTTCTGAGGTGGAGACAGCTTCTGCATCTTGATGAACGGCAATGCCAACGCAGCCTTTATGTTGTCACTTAAGTTCCACTTCTTGAAGCAAGCCGCTGAAAGGATGAGCGCTATGTAATATTAACCTAACAAACCAGAATGAAAATATAAATCCGATACGATTACAGTGGGAGGCTGATGTTTATTGTGGGAAGGGTTACATTTACTATTTAAGTCATTCTTATATTAGGTTAAAAGTATTCACTATTGACATGTCACCGTGGAAAGATAAAGCCTATTGCATTTTCGCTTCAACTAGCGACGATACCAAATCATCTTTCCTTGCCCTTGGCCTTAAATTTACATCACAAGTTCAATCAACTTTTTGACCCACACGACTTCATCGAAACTGTTAGCTTGCAAAGTTTCAAATGGTATTGAGATTTTGAAATAGTTCATAAAAGGAAAACATGATAGATGTTTAAAAACACTATCTGCAAGAAAACATGACTTGGTCTTTTGTTCTTTTGACTGTTATTGGGTGTGGATCAAAAAGTTATAATTGACCACAGTTTTACGGAGAAGTGCGGGATAGTGGTTCAAGGTTTATAGGGTTTAAATACGAGGGTTTCAAAGGGGCATAGATGGAAAATATGTTTTTAGTATCGTATAATGGAACGGGTTCACCCACGACGGATGTTGCGACTCCTGTGTGGTAGGCATACCATAAAAATATTGACTGTCATAAGGTTGGGCCACAAATGCTGACTACGCTAGATAAATATTTTTCAGTAGGTAAGTAATATTATGTTTGTTTTTAAGAGTGCAAATTTTATAAAAGGAGCTTCTAACGGGCGACATTTTCCTCCAATTTGTAGGCGGCAACAATACTGAACTGTCGTTTCTAACTGCGTATGCCAGAACAAGATGCTATAGATTGCAGAAAAGTGTAGCCCGTTTAGCGTAGCCTCATATCGTAATGTGAAAAATACGAGTTCCAAGAAAACATTCGAAATTTTGAAAGCTTGCTTTTCAGGGTTCCGTAAACTAGAAAGAAACCCTTTTAGTTTCGCCATGTCCGTCTGTCCGTCAATCCGTCTATCTGTCTGTCCGTCTATCCGTCAGCTCGAGACTCGTAATATTAGAAAGCTATTATTAGGCATGAACATGTATTAGTCACGCCGACAAAGTGGTAAAATAAAATCTTGAATTTTTTTAATGGTACAATCAGCTGCAGAGAAATGTAACCACCCCTGCATATAATTTACTTATCAGGGGGGTTACATTTCTCTGCAGCTGACTCCCCTACACGTAAAGTGGGGATGTTTTTTTTCTTGTGTACCCCATGGTGTGGGATGTCGATGGATAGGTCTTTCAAAAATATTGCGGGTTTGTGATAACAATTTTTCGATTAACCTTTTCAACGCCATTGACGGATATATCCGCACCACTGGTTCAACGCCAACGACGGATATATCCGTCACGGTTGACAGCGAAAAATAGACCCGAGTATCTATGACGTAAGGTTGAAATGAGCTCTGGTTTTCAGCTGTCATTGGCGTGTGAGTGACGACTTTTTTATTTGACATGGCGTTGAAAAGGTTAAAGTGCTAATTTTAGTTAAGAGTCAAGTGTGAGCCAACGCTACAAATACTAAAAATATTAAAAATATCTTAAATGAAAGCGCATATAACGAATTTAAAAGGGAAATTATCACGACTAAGTACACTTTATTGGTTCTTGAGTTAAAGACGATTAGAACGTTTATAGGTAGGTTAAATACCGAACCTACCACCGAAAATCAGCTAAGATAACTTAAACTACAAAAATTGCTAATATTTGTGATTTTTTGGAGATTGTTGATTGTGTTTGTAAGAATATCGACGGAACCCTACACTGAGCATGGTCCGACATGCTCTTGCCCTGTTTTTTTTTAAACTATCAGTGTCACAGAGCTGAAGTTTTGTACACATTTTACCGCGCAAAAAAACAATAGTGTGTCCATCCTCAGTTTTTGGAAACAGTTTTTCTGGTAACGGAGACGGATCCGTATTCCGAGCATGATCCGACGAGCTCGTGCCCGATTAGGTATATTTACACATTAAGTAGAATAAAAACACAATTACATTACGTCGTTTAGTTCGCCTAATGCGATGGCCGCACTGGTTTTAAACAACCGACTAAAGTGTACACTAAAGACTAAAGTCGGAATAAATCGATCGTAGCTGTCACGAGCGAATGCGGCAGACTGTTGTCGCCTTAAATCTCGACACACACGGTCAGTTAAACTGATCAGTTAACTGACGTACATCCAAATGCTGACCTTGAGTTCGTATAATTTCAACGTACGATCAACACGGTCAACTTTTGGATATACGTCAGTTTAACTCACCGCGTGTGTCCAGCTTTACACTGTTGCGCGTGTATAATGTCTACAGTCGCATGCAGCGGACGCAGCAATGTAAATTGGCCCTGCGCATACCTACAGCGCGATAAAAACAAAATGAACATTTAAACTGTTTAATGATAGCCTGAATTTCACCCTGAACTTATCTGACGTTGATCATCATAAAAACACATCCACAGTGATCACACAGGATTTCACTTACAGTTTTATCAGATTCTCTTTATTGATCTACCTAGTTCTAAAAAAATTGGCCCCGTTCTCATGTGCCACTGAAATTAGTGATATCTATAAAGGTGCCAAACTAGATTGTTGACAGTCAAACCAACTTGACAGCTTTCTATAATTTGTTAGGAATTTGAAGTCTCAATACTTATATATGACTGGTGCCAAACTTGGCACCTTTTTAAAACTACTATCGGTGGCACGAGAGCACATTTATGTTTTTGGTGCTTTTTATATCTCCAAGATAAGTTTGCGTTACGCAATTGTACAGAGTTAAATTTTTTTTTTTGGACTGCTGAATTCAGTTACGGTACTGAATCGAGGGGAGGAGAGGGGATTAACGAATGAAGGTTCGGAGCTGCTGCCGGTTTTATCACCCTCCTCTTTGGCGTACGCTGATGCTGCAGGGGCAAAGCAAGCAACCCCAGGGACAGGTTGATGCTTCGATACGCTCTTGATCCATTCTGGGTAATCTTCTGCTGGTGGTTTAGGCCGACGCCGAGGACGAGTAGGAGGCTTGGCAGGAGTATCTGGAGCATCTGGAGTTTCTGGAATTTCTACAGTTTCTTGAGTATCTTGAGTTATAGGCTCACTGATAGACGAGTTTACAGGAATTTGTGCGGTTGCAGGGCTGTAGCAGCACTGGCCACAGGTACCGCAACAGCTGCAGGGAGCACACGATCCGCAGGGAGGACAGGGCCCGCAGGAAGCACACGATCCGCAGGGAAGACAGGGGCCGCAGGAAGCACACGATCCGTAGCAAGGGCATTGTCCGCAAGGAGCACACGACCCGCAGGACCCGTAGCCACCACATCCAGGGCAAACCCACCCTTCATGGTATCCCGCCATGCCATAGTAGTTATTAGGACAGTAGTAGCCGGAGACGTATTGCAAATTAACTGGCTGTATGACAGCTGGGGGTGGCGGACATGTGCCACAGAGCGGGCAGACGTTTTCACACGGTACGGTGCCACTGGTCGCAACGTAGTTCGGGGCGCTGGTCGCGGCAGACGGCCCAGTGTTGGTCGGCGGCGTTGAAACCGTACAGCATATCTTCATCAGTACAAAGGGGCTATCAGACGAGAAAATTGCGCCGTGCGCGGCGGATAGCTCGGGAATGATGCTGAGAGTGATGCCGTCTTTGTGGCCACTTTGGGCGGTTGAGAGGCAATTGTCGCCTTTAGTGACCGGGCCCGCCTCGCCACACACGTGGGTCTCCAAATACATCTTCTCCATCTTGACATACGACACAGGGGGCGCAGCATTCACTTGGTCTTGGAAGCGCTGCTTCTCCTTGCGATCCGCTGAAAGGATTAATGCTATTGAAAGCCATGTACTTTCAAAAACTAAACGACTGGATTTTAAATCAATAAACCATGACACCGTTTATTATTGCGCGACAACTGAATGGCAAATAAATATCATAAATTGTTTATGTAAAATTCGTAGATGCTCACGATCACGACCCCACGACAATAGTAGAGGTATTGGTTTATGTTTTGTTTAAGAATGAACAGACGAGACCAGTCAAAAAGAGACCAACCGGGTCCGTGGAAACGCCTTGGTTTTCGATTTGACTAGCAAAGATTACATTTATCATACCTACCTACAACACCGTCCATATCATACCTATTACTCCGGCACTGTGCCATTTCGATTGCATGGTAGGAAGTTGCATTATACAATTTATGTTACTTTTATATTCCCTTAACACTAAAATGGTAAAATAACCAAATTGCCAACAAACTGTCCCCAAACAGGAATGCATTTTTATCGTCGTGAGTCCAAGTACTGTCCCAATATCCAAATTATAAACAAATTTGATCACATTTGAACCATGAACCAGACCCCGGACAAGACGGCGTCCATGAATCATCATACGTGATGGGCACCTGTTAAAATACCACATTTCCAAAATATCAGATTTTCTTTAGGATGTGTTTTTATAACCGCCGCTTGTGCCATCTGCGTTAACCCTTAATGCCTGGGCCACACCGAATGCGTTGCGTAGACGTGCACGTGCGCGTTCTCGTTCCACTGCGTTGTATAGTATGAATCCTCACATGAGGATGCAGCTATACAACGCAGTGGAACGCGAACGCGCACGTGCACGTCTACGCAACGCATCTGGTGTGGCCCAGGCTTAAGACCCCACCAATCTAGCTACTATAACTATACAAATAAAATACAAGTTAGTTAAATATACATTGGGGGAGTCATTTTAGAACAAGTAAATTTTCACGTAAATGCAATCTTATTTAACTTTATATCATGGTACTAAGACTGATAATTCAACCAACCATATGCGGTTGGTAAAAAGCCTCTGCCATGATAAGTGTTAAATATGTTTAACTTAAACATCAGAATTCTTAAACATTATATTGTCAATACACAATGTTCCCTTTCAAACATTATTCCAAAAATACCAGATTACGAAAACTACATATTCTTTGCGCGAACCCGAATCCCATTCTAAATGCCTATTTGTGCCTATTTGTTTATAAATTATAAATATATTTTTTTTTATATTTCCAATGTGTTTTATTGTCTAACCGTACTTTTAGACCTACCGTTAGGACTACGTTAAGCTGTGACATTATCCCTGATATATTATTTATTTAAATAAACAATCTGGTATTTAAAGTATCCGGTAAATTGAGTAACAGGGTATAAAGTTTTATAACACGATTTGCGCTTCTAGTGTTTTATAGAATAGTATTATACGAATTTGGTGTTAAAAACACGGTGTTTTAGAGATATATATATACAAGCAAGTTAACAAAAAGCAAGCGTTTAAAAACAAACTGCCCCTGCAGCATCAGAGGGCTTATTGCTTAACGCACTCGCGTTCGCGATCGCTTTCATATTTGACAGCTGAAGTCAAATCTGCCTACAAAATGAAAGCAATTGTGTCACTTTCAAGTCGATTGCGATCGCGAGTGCGTTAGGCAAAAGCCCCCAGGACTCGGGTCCTAAAATATAGCCCATGACACTCCTTGGGTGAATACCAATATAACGATACCCCGCACTTTAAAATCCGTTAAGGGGCTTAGCCTACCGAGGTCACACAGAACCAAAATACATACATACAGCTGAAAAACATTACCGGAGGGTAAATGGTGGGTTGAGAGTTTGATATAAAAAAGAACACGGTATAATAAAAATCTGGATTTTGGAATTTGGTATTTTGAGAAGCCGGTATATCGGCAATTTGGTATAGTATACCCAAATTGCGTCTGGTTGCGATTTGAATGCACTAGAAGTGGACTTTATTGGGTCTGGTGCCTGCCAACAAATCAAGTCCTGTACCACTTTTAATATCAATATATCATCAGCTGGAACATCCACATTTGTCCCAAGAGGAAACACAGGTGTCTCAATTGTCCTATAGAAATAGGAATGTACAGTCAGCATCATATACATAGGAGCAGCCAAAATGGCCAAATATATCGTAACATCCTTATTCCAGATGTGTTG
This sequence comes from Tortrix viridana, assembly GCA_963241965.1. Classification (NCBI taxonomy): domain Eukaryota; kingdom Metazoa; phylum Arthropoda; class Insecta; order Lepidoptera; family Tortricidae; genus Tortrix; species Tortrix viridana. Next base: position 7,173,756 of record OY725198.1, on the reverse strand, counting down.
CGATATATTTGGCCACTTTCGCTGCTCCTGTCTATTTGATGCTGACTGTACTGACCATTACGTCATAGCCAATACAAAATGCCTAGTTCTATAGAACAAATGTGACAAAATTAGTTTAGTTTCGAGGAACAAATCAGGGAAAACCACACCCCACGCAGAGGACACGACTACTCCTTTCGTCAGCATGCCATTTTTGAAGTTTCATAGGCTTGCAAGCCACGCAGAGGTCATAACGATGAAGAGCAATTTCAGGACGAATGCTAGAGTCTTCGGCACAGGGTGTCGTTCACAGCTCAGTTGCCCAGCAGTGGACTCACCGGTACAATTGGTATTATAAACCTAAAAGAGTTAATTGTTAACGTCTTCTAAACGATATCCCCCTACCATACGTATTACCATGGCAGCAGTATCGTTGAGTGGTTTTAACAATTACCTACCTAAAGTAGACCTTTAGAGCAAATATGCTTGTTCGCCTAAAGATGAGGTTGAACCCTGCCTATAGATGAGGACCTTGCCTATGATGCGAAGCTAAAGGAAAATGCTCTTGTTCTTAATTTATTTATTAAGTTCATATTAGATTTTAAAGACAAGTCTCTTAAATAATATCGCTTAAGTAATATTTCGACATGCCGTGGTAGTGTGGAGCGCGCCGACCGTCGTGAAGCCGTCACAAAGGTTCTGGGTTCATTGAAGTGGAGCAACTTGTTTTTTCGTTAACTCTTTTACAACTTCACCTTTGATTTTTCATAACCATCTAATTTATGTAATCTGAGAGAATGAAAGCTTCACTCGGCTCTCCTTGCACCTTCGCTCGTGACGGTGTTAAATCTTCGCTGTTCTGTCACAAATTGTTCCTGTACTTAATGTCATTGAAACGACTTTCTGTATGCAGATTGCGCGCGGCTTTTTGAGCTGAAGGCGTTTTGAAGGGGTAATCTTTAGCTAGATGAGGGTTGATGTTACGCCATGCTGGCGGAGGAAGGGGCTTCTGAAACATGAACTCGATGGCGGAGGACTTGGCTTTGCTTTCTTCTCTATCTGAGCGACATTGAGGGCAAAAACACGTTGTACCCGTGTCAGGGACGTGGCTTGAGACTTCTTTGATCCATTGAGGACAATCTAAGACTCGTTTTGAACAAGGCAGCGGTGGAGGTGGAGAGAAAGCTCCTGAAGAGCGGGTAGGCATCGGTGATATTGGAGAAGGCATTATTGGGGGAGCTGGGAATGTCAAGTCGCTCGGGGATATGTTATCACTGGGAGAGTTAGAAAATGATATATTAGGGCAACAGCAGCAGCACGGGCCACATGGGCCGCAGCAGGGACCACAAGGACCGCAGGGGCCGCAGGGGCCGCAGGGACCGCAGGGACCGCAGGGACCACAAGGACCGCAAGAGCCACAAGGGCCACAGCAAGGGCCGCAGCAAGGGCCGCAGCAAGGGCCGCAAGGGCCGCAAGACCCGAAACAACAAGGATTTGGGGGTGCAATACCGCATGCGTTACCGGGACAGACAGGACCAGCACATTGGCAGCCTCCAGTATTAACATGGTAGGGCCCGCAGAACCAAGTGCCGTAGGGGTAATAGTAGTAGCCGCTGATGTATTGAAGACATCGAGGCGGCGTATTGCTGGGGGGCGGCAGGCAGCCGCCGCAGCCGTGGCCGCATCCAGCGCACGGGCCGCCGCAAGGCCCACCGCATGGTCCGGCACATGCGCACACGTTTGCGATGTCCCTTAAAGGCATAGCGTTCTCTATCGGGCTACAGATCGAAGACAAGTCAGCTACCCCAGCAGTAGCCAGCGGGCAGCAGCAGCACTGCGGCAGAGCGCCGCAGGGCGCGGAGAGGGGAATCGTGGGGTGCGTGCTGGCGCACCTGGGGCGAAGGGTCGTGGGGCACCCAGGAAGTGCCCGCGACTGCCTAGAAAGGGGTTGGGGGCGGCCAGATATGAGTGTGGCCGACCGCGCCTTCAGCCAGCTGTCGTTAGTGGTGGAGAAATCCTCGGGCCCACTTCTCTGGTACGTCAGGGCGGGGCAAGAAGCGCTCTTGAAGACTAAGCTCGTCGCATCCTGCGCTTCAACTTTCTGAGGTGGAGGCAGCTTCTGCATCTTGATGAACGGCAATGCCAACGCAGCCTTTATGTTGTCACTTAATTTCCATTTCTTGAAGCAAGCCGCTGAAAGGATGAGCGCTATGTAATATTAACCTAACAAACCAGAATGAAAATAAAAATCCAATACGTTTACAGTGGGAGGCTGATGTTTATTGTGGGAAGGGTTACATTTACTATTTAAGTCATTCTTATATTAGGTTAAAAGTATTCACTATTGACATGTCACCGTGGAAAGATAAGGCCTATTGCATTTTCGCTTCAACTAGCGACGATACCAAATCATCTTTCCTTGCCCTTGGCCTTAAATTTACATCACAGGTACAAAGCCGGGCGCGAAAGTGCTTGAGTCAATCAACTTTTTGACCCACACTTCATCGAAAAGTTTGCAAAGTTTCAAATGGTATTGAGATTTTGAAATAGTTCATAAAAGGAAAGCATGATAGGTGTTTTAAAACATGACTTGGTCTTTTGTTCTTTTGACTGTTATTGGGTGTGGATCAAAAAGTTTTCGTTGACCCATTTTACGGAAAAGTGCGGGATAGTGGTTCAAGGTTTATAGGGTTTGAATTCGAGGTTTTCAAAGGGACATCGATGGAAAATATGTTTTTTAGTATCGTATAATGGACCGGGTTCGTCCACGACTTCCCAGATGAATTTCTTAGCGGGATGTTTGCGGGTAATGGGAGATACAGTCACTTTGCGAAGCAAGTGGTCAGCGGCGCTGCTGCTGTATCTTCTCAAAGGGGGAGTGCCCATGGCTTTCCTGGCATTGCCAGTACAGGAGTCGCTTCTTACCAAAGGGAGTTCACTGGAGACTCGTGATTGATAACTTGCAACAACGTCATTTTTGTCATAAGGCACCAACAGCTTTTTGGGCAAATCAGGGAGGAGGTCGACGTTGTTTCCGAAGGCCGATCTCGCCCCCAGCGCAATACTCGAGTTAAACGGGAAGAACTTCTTGAAGCTTTTACTTTTTCCTTTTCCTTTATTAAAGGAATGCCGAGAGGTATTCGGCCCTCGCTGTTCTTGTGTATGCTGCGAGGACAGTATTAGCTGAGGGGTGGTGGGGGTCTTTTCTGTAGGTTCCTTTGCAACTACTGTTGCAGATAGCTTTGGAACTGCACTATCCCTTGCAGGGCGTTGCGGAACCTCTGACGGCTGCGTAGCAACTGAAACTGGCTCGGCCTGGACTGAATGCTGCTTTTCGGGTTCAGGCTGCGCCCCTTGTGGAGACGAGTGGTCCTCATGTGCATACTCAGGTTGCGCAAAATTTTGAGGGTGCTGTCCAGTCGACTGATGTTGAGACTCATGTGGGGTAGGCGTACCATAAAAATATTGATTCTCATAAGGTTGGGCCATAAATGCTGACTGCATTCCGTATGTCTGCGGTGCAAATGAGGGCAGAGCCGTAAATGAGGCTTGGGCCGCAAATGAAGGCTGCGCCCCAAATGATTGTTGCGCCCCAAATGATTGTTGCGGTGCAAATGATTGTTGCGGTGCAAATGATTGTTGCGGCGCAAATGATTGTTGCGGCATAGATGAAGGTTGCGCCCCATATGATTGTTGCGTTGCAGATGAAGATTGTGCCCCATATGATTGGTGCGTTGCAGATGAAGATTGCGCCCCATATGATTGTTGCGTTGCAGGTGAAGGTTGCGCCTCATATGATTGTTGCGGTGCAGGTGAAGGTTGCGCCTCATATGATTGTGGCGGTGCAGATAAGGGTTGCGACCTAAATATAGGTGTAGTCCTAAATGTGGGTTCCGTTCTAGATGAAGATCCCGTCCTAGATGAAGGTTCCGTTCTAAATGAAGGTTCCGTCCTAAATGAAGCTTGCGACCCGAATTGCTGTTGTGACCCAATTTGTTGTTGCGACGCAAATTGCTGTTGCGGCTCAAATTGCTGTTGCGACGCAAATTGCAATTGCGGCCCAAATTGCTGTTGCGACCCGAATTGCGGTTGCGATCCAAATTGCGATTGCGATCCAAATGGATTTGGCGGCGCAAATGCAGACTGCGCAAGTCCATTAAACGCAGAATGTGCTACAATCTGGCTATTACTTGGACCGGTAGCACCAGTCGCAGACAGCAAAGGTCCAGCATCAGGGGTGATGTAGCAGCAACAGCAATTACAACATTTACTACAACATGGGCAATTGTTAGGGCAGCAACCAGTGGATACGGCACACAAGGTAGACTGGTGGTAAGGTCCGCAGAACCAGGTGCCGTAAGGGTAGTAGTAGTACCCGGATATATACTGAAGGCACCTAGGCGGCACATTGCTGGGGGGAGGGAGACAGCCGCCGCAACCGTGCCCGCAGCCGGGACACGGGCCCACGCAACCCGGGCCGCAAGCACCGCAAGGACCGCAGCAAGGGCCGCAGGGACCGCAAGGACCGCAAGGACCACAGGGGCCGCAAGGGCCGCAAGGACCGCAGCAGCAGGGAGGGGGGCAACTTTTCTTGGCGTACGTTCGCTTTCCCATCCAGAGAGAGTTGGCAGCGTTCAAGAAGGGTGCACCATGGACACACATGCGGGAAGTCGCAATAGGTTGACTTGGGAGATAAATTGATAGTAAGCGTGGCAGAGGGCCACTTTGGTCGTAAAATATGGATCTAGTCCTTGGGAGGCTACGATGGCGGGTCGGTGGGACGGGCCGGGCCCGCGCGGCCGAATAGAGTTCGGGGCACGAGAGGCAGCGGCGCAGGGCCTGCGGGCGCGGCGAGAGGCCGCGCGGCGGCGGCGGCAGCGGGTCCATCTTCACCGTCTTGAACCCCAGCGGCGGGAGCCTCGCGACGTCCTTCAGGCGGTGTCTAAACACGCGCGCCGCTGTAAAGTATTGTTATGCTATTGACCTCGATTAAAATTTGAAATAAAAGTTACGTTACAAGCAGTTCCTAAGTTCGGACTGGCGGGTTGTACACGTAGCGAAATAAAACTGGGTAACATTTGTCTATCTTAATTTATTTATAATAATGAAACATCTAAAAGCATATAAGTGGTAAACAGCAGAATCCAAAAAAATTATTGCTAGTTGATTACGCAGCTTATTCTAAATAATCATGTCATGGATTGATTTTAACAGCGCACTGCGCCGCGCCTTGGCGACCCGGACCTTGCTTATCTTTTAAATTGTTCACTTCTTTCAAGGGCGTCGTAGTGGCGGGCTGCTGCTCGTAGCACGTCACCGGCATCGCTTCAGACTCGCCCTTTTTTTTGGGCGGGCAGGGGCAGGGGCAAGGGCAGCAGGGCCCACACGGGCCACAGGGGCAGCAGGGGCCACATGGACAACAGGGGCCGCAAGGGCCGCAAGGGCCGCATGGGCAGCGGCAAGGACCGCACGGGCCACATGGACAACATGGTCCACAGGGTCCACAGGGTCCACAGGGTCCACAGGGTCCACAGGGTCCACAGGGTCCACATGGTCCACAGGGTCCACAGGGCCCGCAAGGGCAACGGCAAGGTCCGCATGGTCCACATGGTCCGCAAGGCCCGCAGGGTCCACATGGCCCACAAGGGCAGCAGGGTCCGCACGGCCCGCAAGGGCCGCAAGGGCCGCAGGGTCCGCACGGCCCACAAGGGCCGCAGGGTCCGCACGGCCCGCAAGGGCAGCAGGGTCCGCAAGGTCCGCACGGGCCGCAGGGTCCGCACGGCCCGCAGGGTCCGCATGGGCAGCCACATGTTGGGCACGGACAGCCATCTTGCTTGCTATCACTCTTCTCTGCGTAGAAGCGCACCGAGAGTCGCTGATCTCCACCGCACAGTAGCATCGTGCGCCCGTCGCACCAGGGGCTAAACGCAGAGGCCCCACCGCGAGTGGCAACTGCAAAGGACATCCATGCTATATACTCATCGAGGAAGCGCCGGCTGGTGACTTTGCTATTAGGGAAGAACTAGGTGCGCCTCGTCGAGTAATATAGCGTGGAAGTCCTTCGGCGGCAACCACCGTTCTCCGAAATAACAGAGGACCAGCCGTGAGCGAGGCAAGCTGCCAAGGGAAACGTCACTCTGACAGGTCGATTGTCTTTTAACAGATTTTCACTTAATTTTCTGGACAAAGTCGAAAACTCAGTTCTGAAAATTGCATATATAATACGCACTGACTATTACTAGCTTTACAAACTTACCTCGTGCTAATGAAAACAAACGAACTAAGCATAGTATATTCGTCAAGAAAAAAGTCCTCACTTAAAACCAGATTCGCAACGTAAATACAATCCCGTTCAAAACAGCTGGAAACCACTTTAATGGAAATACCCGATAGATATACTAAGGAAATCTTTCACGGCGGTCTCCGCGACGGTTAGATTGCCCCGATCCAATCGTTATCTGGCTTCGATTTACCATGTTTCTGAACCATACGTAATACTACAATGTCCGGATTTCACGTATATAGGATTTAACACGGACCGGGCGAATGAATTGTATTCCGGGATCTTTTCTCGAACTAGCGCTACGCAAACTCGTTATTTCGGGAAAACTAAATATGCAAAACTACGACATATTAAAGTACACTTACTCAGTGGCGCCGGGTTGTTTTTATTGGTTGCCGTGACGAGAGTACGCCCTTTTATACATTTCAACAATGATACGTTTCTGGGCAGAACCGCCTTCTTCAAAACTAGAGCCATGTTTTACGGGTTTTTTTTTCTTACTTTCTTTGATTAAGCCAGTATTAAACTTGGTAATTTTGATTTTTCCGGACTATTTCACTTGTTAATTTGGGCCATGGCAGGAGCTGAACGTAGCGTGTAGCGTTAGAGCAAAAGCTGATGTATTTGATTCACAATTCGAACAATGCTCCCAGTCTTCTTTTTTATTGTTCTTTCCTATTTGAATTTCAAAAAAATCGGTCAGTGTTGTGATTAGTTCTTCTTTTGGAGGAGGTTGTTTCACGTTGTGAACACGAAAAAGGTTTACCTACGAAAAGTTTAACGATAGATACTAACTTTCCAGCGGGAATTTCGTGGTCGCGTTGTGGATAATTGTTGATAAAACTTCCGTTACTTTCCGTCAATTCCGTAGGTGCGAGGGTGACGGGACATTTTATCCATATAATTTAGCGCGAGACATATCGCGGGCGAAATAACATAGTCCTTCTTTGTTTAATTACTTATCCGACCACTGAGAGCCAAGATGCACTATGCTAACTTAACAATTTTCCCAATCGACTAAAGCCTGCGCCACACCGGATGCGTAGCGTAGACGTGCACATGCGCGTTCGCGTTCTACTGCGTTGTATAGCTGCGTCCTCATATTTGATACTATAACAACAGCGAAATGCAACTTGGCTATAGGCCCCGCTGGTATCTATTGGCAAGAGAATGACGCGTTACCTTGTTAGGGTTCCGAACCGGAAGGGTGCCTAACGAGACACTAAATATTACTAAGCCTATGCTGTCCGTCCGTCCGTCCGTCTGTCTGTCCTAAACTTTTAAACCGATGTTTGAAACCGTGTAGCCCACGCATTCGGGGTCTCGTTGAGACGTGCGTCTGTGTGAGCCTGTGAGTGCGACGTTTCGAACGTTTGTTCGTAGTTTCTTTACTGCTTTAGTTATATGTGACGTTCTCAATATAAAGTGACCGTATGGAGGAAGACAGTTACGCTCTTCTTGTTCTTGTAACTATACGAATACTATGGTAACAGTTCTAAAAACGGCGTAACCGCCTGCCTCCATAAGGTCCCGTTATATTGAGAACGTCATATATTTATACCGTGTCTGGGGTTTTTTAACCCGGTTCGGTTAGTTTGGCCCTCTGTCATCGCGCATGCGGCAGACGCGTCCAGCCCAGACCCATGCCAAAGATTAAAAAAAAAAAATTGGAGACAATACCTTGCGAATTGGTCTCCTTGATAAGACTCAAAATTATGTACGGGTGTTCATCATCATCATCATCATATCAACCGAAAGACGTCCACTGCTGGACATAGGCCTTCCCCAAGGATCTCCACGACGACCGGTTTTGTGCTACTCGCATCCATCGGCTTCCCGCGATCTTCTCCAGCTCGTCGGTCCACCGGTGGAAGGCCTGCCAACACTTCGCTTTCCGGTCCGCGGCCACCACTCTAGAACCCTTCCGCCCCAACGGCCATCGGTTCTACGAGCAAAGCGGTTCCAAAGATGTACGGTTTTTTAGAAATAGAAAAAAGAAACATTTATTCGACGATCACAAGAAAAAAAAACCGGTCAAGTGCGAGTCGGACTCGCGCACCGAGGGTTCTGCACAAACTTGTAGATATGTAAATAGTTCGTACATCACGGGAATACAACATAAACATGTCCAGTATAAACTGATACCCAATAAGTATGCACTTTCTTACTTAGTGAGTGTCAGTTTATACTGGACTGCTTTTTTATGTGATGTAACTACAAATTAACGGTTTTCGGATTTTTTCCTTTACATAATAAGCTATAAGACATTCCTTCTTGCCAAATTTCATGATTCTAAGTCAACGGGAGGTACCCTATAGGTTTTGATTCCCTTGAGATTCCCTTCAATATGCGGCATAAACGGCCGTATCTTTTGATTGCGTTGACTTAGATGTTTGATTTTTTCACTGATCCAAGGGATTGCAGACCCAAGTATTTGATATTAATTTCAACTTTATACCTCCACGCGTTCCTGAGAAAAAGAGTATTGACAGACACACAGACAGACAGACAGACAGACGGACAGACGGACAACAAAGTGATCCTATAAGGGTTCCGTTTTTTTCATTTGAGGTACGGAACCCTAAAAACAAAAGATTGCAGATTATAAAAGAATGGCAAACACAGATACCAAAATTAACAGTAGCAGTAGCTTTTATTTAACTTGCAATGTTTGCGACTTTTTTTTGGGTCAAATCTTGTAAGCTGAATTAGAACCACTTCCCGGTGTCCGATCGAGCTGAAATTTGGTATACCTACGTAACTTCGGTGAGAATGCAATAATATGGTATCATGGAGCTGGTCTGATGCAGCTGGAAGGTGGCCATAGGAACTCCGCAACGAAACAAGATAACCCCACCGTGTTTGGCTCGTTGGATTTGTTTGATTAGCAGATGATGTGTAAAACAAGTACAAGTCCGGAGGAGAAGGGTTCCGTATTTAAGTCCGTACTTGAACACTTCGTTTTATTTTTCCCGTAAAATATAAGCAATTATCTATAAGTTAGGAGTTTTTCAGATTTTTCGGTTCATAAACTTCGGAGATCAGGGCTGCCCTGCTAAGCTAAAATGCGATATCTCAGACAAAACTACTGTAGCAATTGCTACCTCATTACTAACAGGAGAGGACTGAATCTGCTTTGGCTATTGAATTTGAGATATCGCCTTTTAGCTTAGGACGGCAGAGGGGGAACGGTCATTTTTTGAACATTTTTGTATATAAATCATAAAGTACGTCACGGAAAATTATAAAAAAAAATAGTTTTGTAATGTGCAAACTGAGTCCTTTCATATGACACCCCATTTGCTGTAATCAAATCACTTTCATTTTTCAACCCCCCATTTTTTAATTTCATATTTTTTTTACTAAAAAAATAAAAATAAAATAAAATAAAATGCATTTATTTCAGACAGCCAGGATCCATATATTGTTAGTAGTACAAATACCTTAAATAACTATGTTAGTACCTAAACTTAAATGGAGAGAGGACCAGTGCCTGATCAGGCCACTGTCCCATGTCTCAGCAACGACGGTCAGGAGGCGGTGGCGGCTGGCGCGCACCCTGCAGAGCGTCGCGGCGCAGCGCTTGCGCAGCGTCGCGTGGAAACCGTCCACACGCGCGTCTGCGAACATACCCGACGCACTGCAGCACTAATAACAGATGCGGGTAAGCAAGTTATTCAACTATGCCAAATTTCAAGTTGATAGCTTGTGTAGTTGCTGAGAAAAAATGCTGTGACATACAGACATACAGACAGACAGACAACGAAGCCTCACCATAAAGGTTCCTTTTTTACCATTTTTGTACGGAACCCTTCTTCTTTCGAGTCGAGGTTCCTCAGATGCATGACGCCCAGTAAGCAGCAGTGTTGACGGCCCTGGCCGTCGCGTCTCTCAGGTCGTGCTCCGAGCAGAAGTGCGGGCATGCGGGGCACGATAGCTGGTGCGCCATAGTTTGCGGTGCAGTGTCGCAAAAAAAAACCCTAAAAAATACAGATGGTAAGAAAAGCTTGTCCCAAATACGACATTATTGACAGAAACTTATTTGTTTAGTAATCTGCATTAACACGATATAGGTATCTAAGTGTTCGGTTTACAACTCCTTCTATGCATGTAGGTATTCTGAACTCTGAAGTCAACCCTGGCCATCTTCTTTTTTCTAGCGGCTACAAGGAAACCAGCCAGTCTGTTGTGACCATATAGTAACCATAGAAGATGAATAAAAATGACCATAGATGTGTCAAAAAAAATTGTCAAAAAAATATTTTTCAATAATAAATGTTGGATAAATAAGAAGAAATATTAGAATTATTAATTGATCACTTTTCCCGTAAACGTGTGGCTTCCATTGTACCTGACATTGGGAAAATAATAGTGGCAATACTAATGTAGCCACAAAACAAAGATAAATACATAATTATTATTTATGTTGCGTTTTTCCAGCTATGAACCTAAAGATTTTCAAATCGGACAACCGCCATGGATTGTTGAAAGCGAAACCCGACCAAAAATAAAAGGGAGTTTAAAAGCAAAGGTGAAACCGCTAATTATGGAAATTGCACGAGTTTTTTTGAAGCCGTGACAAAACGTAAACGACTTCGAAGATGCATTTGTAGTTGCACAAGGTAAGTCCAGGGTCCGTGGTAAAAAAGTACGATGGTATGGCACAATATTTTGTTGTAAAAATCATATTTGCGACACTCTTTTCGAAACTAAAGAACTTATACAGCTTTTGTGCTACTTGGGCAGGGGTCGGCAAATTGCGGCTGTTCAAGTTCCCCTCAAAAAGTTCTTTTGTCCCATTTAAAATTTTTGTATATAAGTAGTAAATAACCTGAAACAGAAAACTGCGGCTCTTATTGAGCTTCCGAAACATCTATCCTTTTCCGGCATCTGGCTCTGTGTCTAAAAAGATGTTATTTTTTAATTTATGGAGTCGGTTCATTATTTTTTACAACATTACATTTTTATTTCATACTTTTTTGTGATCATAATTGCAAAGATGAGCGAAATCACGCGGAATCTAGAATGTTTTAAGTTTGCCGCAAGCAACGCCGCATGAAAGTGTTTATTAGTGTATTATTTTTAAAAACCATCTCCGAAGTATACGAGGATTATATTCCGGAAATAATTTTGCAAATTTTCTTAGAACTTGTTTAGATAATTGCGAAGATGCAAACACACTTACGGCCCAAACGCAAAATCTCCATTTGAAGTCTGTTAAAAATAACTTATTATTCCAAGCGGCTGATAATGTCGTTAAAAATGTAGTGTTCATGAAACAGTGACTCGCGCCCGTTCCTTTGTCTGGACTCCTAAACAGCACAACCACAGTATAAATATAGCTAAAGCAGTAAAGAAACTACGAACAAACGTTCGAAACGTCGCACTTACACAGACGCACGTCTCAACGAGACATGGCAGTGCTGTCAGTGGCGGGTGTCGCGACGATGAATGGTTGAGTGCGTCTGTGTGAAGTGCGACATTTCGAACATTTGTTCGTAGTTTCTTTACTGTTTTAGCTATTATATTTATACTGTGGCAACGAACATACATTGCGGGCCTATTATGGTAGTGTTTATTGTTTATCGACGTGTATAAATAAACGGGCAAGGTTCAAAAAATTGGACCCAATTTGCTAATTAGCAAATAGTCAAGCGTAGTTAACTAGTTGTTCTCTATTTTGAATGTGTATCACTATTCCTTGTTAAAAAATAAACATAATTAAAATACAATTACAATATGATAACTTTACCATATAATTAGATTTTAATTATGTGGGTAAGGTTGAAAAAGTTCCAATACGCATCCTTACGGACTTGTACACAAACTGCGATGCGACGTCCCATTGTAAAAATCTCCGAGCTTCCTGCGCAGTTTATTTTCCATTGTGAGGTGACGGCTTTTTCCACCCCCTAAATGTTAAGCGATTTCGACCAATTTTTGATACGGTGTCAGTCATAGCAAAAACTATGTCCGTACGTTTCGTTTAAATAAATATTCAATAATCAATATTAAAAAAAACGAAACGTACGGACATAGTTTTTGTTTCGGCTGACCACATATCAAAAATTGGTTGAATTCGGTTAACGTTTAGGGGGTGGAAAACGTTATCGCCGTTTGTATGGAAAGCCGTCACCTCTCACCTCACACCTTTTAAAGTATTTTATGACGGGGTCGGTACCTATGGTATGGCAACATCAAGGGTCTGCTAGGCTTCCTGGTAGAACTGGGTTGGCAGGAGTAACCCCCAACCCACTCACGCAAAACCTTCCGTGGTTTCACCTGATGGTTCCAACGGAAGACCAGCGCCGACTTTAATGCCGGCATTACGCTGAGTTGGGACCATTTCGTGACTACATTCTTACTGTGTGTATTTTTTTGTCCTTTGCTGATATTGGTCACGAATAAATGTTTTTCTTTCTTTCTTTCTTTCTTTCTTTCAAAATAGGCGCTTAGTCGTCGAGTTGCGGAAAACTAGCCCGCTATAACCTATATGGGTATACCCTACGGGGTCTGTAGCGCTCAAGGTCTGAAATTTTCCAACCCATGTCTGCCATAAGTGACTCGAGCAAAGAGTAGGTAATGTTATAATAATATTATGGCTCGAGCGTGACGACTCCTTGTTTAAGTTAGGGTGCGGTTTCATTGGTGCGATTGCGTCGCGACAAAACATTTCCCAATATTGTTTTGCCTTACTGTTAGATGACTATTCTATGGTCAAAAGTTCTTTTGGGTTTTAATTTGACATTTAAGTGAATAAAAAAAATTGTATACCTATAGTTACCTACGGACTTAATTTTTTTTTTTTTTCCTCTGTGTTACAAAAATTGGTCATAAAATCATACGGTTTTTTAATTATGTCCTTAACTGCTCTTTTTTGAAATTCACTCATTTGGCATTCGATGCGATCAAATGTTGTATACGCACGACTTAATTTCCTAGGGCATTTGAGCGAGATATTTTTCGACAAAGATAAGTTTTTGATAAATTTAAATGGCATTTTTGCTGTCTATACTTTGCGGAGTCCTGTGGTGGAAGTGTTGGTTGCTGCGCCGGCCGCCATCTTGGGCTTCTCTTTAGAGAAGTGAAGCGTGGCGGAGTGGTGCGGCGGAGTGGTCGGAGCGTGAGGCGTTTGACACTCTCGCCACATTCAGTTCTAAAAAAATACCGAACAATCAAGAGTCGAACATCGGCAAACATACACCGACATTGGCAAAATGGTCCGCATACTACAGATGCAATTTTTGTTTAAAAAATTTGAATTGAATTGACTATACTTTGCATATATACTCGTAAGATACTTATTTATCAAAACCAATATGACGATATCAAACGCCCACTGCGTTTACATTAACTGCTCTGCAACTTGATCCTGTTGCCACCTTCCGACGCCATAGTACAGCTTTTAGAGGTCATATTATGATGCATCGTCATCGGATTTGAGTATGCATTCCTAATTTCAGCCTATTATTTCAATAACAAATAAAAAAACAAACACGTAGCGTTATAAAGGCACATATCTCCATTCAGGTTCGTCATAATAACATGAAATAAACAACACTAATATTATGGTCAATAAAATAATAATAATAACAATTAAAATTAAAGTCAACACAAAAATACATTAACCTTTACAACGCCATGTCACATACAAAAGTCGTCACTCACACGCCAATGACAGCTGAAAATCAGAGCCAATTTCAACCTCACGTCATAGACATTCAGGTCTATGTTTCGCTGTCAACCGTGACGGATATATCCGTCGTTGGCGTTGAACCCGTGGTGCGGATATATCCGTCCACGGCGTTGAAAAGGTTAAAAATGAATATGTATGGTCAATAAACATGGATAAAATCGCATCATCGAAACCTAACCCTAACTCACTCTCTTTCTTATCTCCATCGGCATCTACGAAAAACACCCAGTGTTCGGAATCGATATTGAATCGATAGGAAATGATAACCTCCAACTGATCATCATCCATCATCCTCCGAGTGCTTTTTCCCGTTCTCCGTCGGGGTACGCTTGACCATGATCCAGATTCCACCAGTCTGGTTATTACATTGGAGCGACTACCATCTGGCCTCCGTAACCCTTGCGACAGGGGAACCAAACCTTGCCACCTAAATGTGCAGGTTTCCTAACTTATAATACGTAACTGCGACATGGTTAGCCTAGTTGGTAGTGACCCTGCCTACGAAGCTAGCGGTCCCGGGTTCGAATCCCGGTATGGGCAAATATTTGTGTGATGAGTGCGAGTATTTGTTCCTGAGTCATGGATGTTTTCTATATATTTAAGTATGTGTTTCTCTATATAAGTATGTATATCGTTGTCTGGTACCCATAGTACAAGCTTAGAGCTTAGTTTGGGACTAGGTCAATTTGTGTGAGATTGTCCCCTGATATTTATTTATTTATTTTATTTATTTATGGTACTAAAATGTAAAGCTACTTATGACGTAGAGATGTGCCGTTCTCGGAAACTTTCCTCATTTTGTATTGGAAATATTCCCGGTCGAGAATGTTCCCCATACAAAATGAGGTAAGTTTTTGAAAGTTTCCGAGAACGGCACATCTCTGCTTATGAGTTCGACTGTACATGGCTACCGCTTGGGGGTTCCACAAACACGAGTCGACACCGATGAACAGGATAAACTTCAACTGATATGAAAGTTAAAATTTGATTATAATAATAATTAGTGCGAGCATCTTTCATGATAGCCGATCGCTAACGAGCGAATTAGTTAAGTGCAAAATAATGAAGCGATGTTAGGAATTTGATAAGTTAGCTATAATTATGAATGTGCGTAGCCCATACGCTCAGTCTCCCTCTGTCCTTCGCTGTGAGCAGTCGTGTTAGCAGTTAATAACTCGCGGTAGCCGGCGAATATGTCTGCCAACGTACCAGTTATTTTTAACAATGGGAAAACATGTCCCGTCATCGGGTTAGGAACTTGGAAGGTATGTTTATGTTTAGTCTTGTTTAATCTAAACTTGAACTTGTTTACCAGCTTACTGCCGCACTCGGAAACGTCAATAAATTTTCAAGTTTGAAGTTAATTTAAATTACGTCTCTGAGTGCGGCCGTTACTGTACCTACCTGGGTAATTCTTCGAGCTGTTCAACCGCTCTCATTCTTCTGTTCGCATTAATGTCTAATTTCGTGTAGATTAGGATAGCGTTTTCAGTTATTTTGTAGAGGGCACTCTACAAGATAACCGAAAATTGCATCCGAAGCTACAGGAATTTCGACATTAATGCGACCAGGGGAATGAGAGCGGTTGAAACGCTCGAAGAATTACCTACATAATAATATATTTATTTTCCACAAAACATCGTTACAATTTTGCAATAAAACTCTGCTTTCTATAGCTTAGACCTGTATAGGTACTTTAGGATGTTAAGCAGTGGCTCTCCCCAATGCCCTAGTTACCTACATTCTGATGTTAGAATTGAATTATATATCATCTATCAGTGATCACCACATATTTATTTATTTAATGGCTCACAAAACAAATTACAGTCAGAAAGAATCAATCAATCGATCAATTTATTTATTTCATCTCGAAATACACAGATTTGTTACTAGATAGACAGACTATTATATAAAATTATGGATCCGGATGATTCTGGATTCTGGTGTGCACAGGATGATTATAAAGTATATATAAATTTCAGATTGAATTTATTTGTTAATTTCACATAATATTATTATGTTTTCAAATATATTCTTATTTCCTAATTAATTAAGCACAAAATATTTTATGAATTTACTTTTTAAAAGTGGGTAGTTTACGGTGAAACTCCCAGCAGTTTTTGCGGAGTTCACGAACAAATTCACAGACAGACAAAATTCTAAAAAAGAGCTGAAATGTATTTCGTAGATGCCGATGGAGAGATTTTATCCATGTTTATTGACCATACATATTGATTTTTAATGTATTTTTGTTGACTTTATTTCTTATTATTATTATTTGATTGACCATGTTATTAGTGTTGTTTATTTCATGTTATTATGACGAACCTGATTGGAGATGTGCCTTTATACCGCTACCTACATGTCAACGTTTCTAATACCCTAAAATCATATAAATAATCAAATATCTTTAATGTACAGATTTTTTATTTCTATTATTTTATTATGTTTGTTTGGGGGTAATCTCAGAAATTACTGCTCGGATTTTGATAAGTTTTTCACCAATAGAAAGAGGGATTATCTAGGAAGGTTATGCCTCATAAAAATCATGTAAACGCTGTATCTTGTCTAGGGGACACGGTTTATGTAGGAAGACATGTCCAAACTGTTTTGTGTGATATATATATAAATTTTCTCGTAGTCATTCTGACATGTTTTCCTGCAAAACTACGCAGATATTTAATATTATTTTTACAGTTTTATATAATGTTAGAATAAGTAGTGACATTGTTATATTTTCATTTAAAAAATGACTAACTGTTGAGTTTCTTGCGGCGCTTCTTCTCAGCAGTGGTCTCCTCTTGGGAAGCGCTGGTAGATTTTGACGTGTAAAAGTGCCCGTGCGGCCTACTTACTGAATAAATATCTTTTATCTTTAATTTATTAATTTAGTGCTACCAGTGGGAAGTCGGGGCGGGACGCTAGTGCTAATATAAAAACTAGCGACCCGCCCTCGCTTCGCTTCACTTAGTATGTACGAGTCCTGAAAGTATTTTTTAAATATTGGGGAAACCCTCCAAAGGTATGAAGTGAGAGGGGTAAGTAAACGGGGTGGATTTCTGGGCGTTTCAACCGCCCGTTATCAACGTTTTCAATATATTGACGAAATCAATGACACCTACAGCAAGTTCAGATGCTAATAGAAACTACCCCCGGTTCTGCTTCTGTTTACATCAGAAGTTGCTGGTATGTGTCATGGATTTCGTTAACCTTTTGACCGCCGTAGTCTGATATATAAGACACCCAATGTCCAGCCACTATCGCCGTAGTCTTATATTTAAGACATTTTTTCTGTATGTTTTTTGCAAGGATTTTTTATTTATACCGATTTAACTCCACTGATTCGGATATGAAAGCCGCTCTAATTGTTAATTAAACAGCTACGAAATTACTCTGTTGCTTTATTTTAATTTTCTAGATGAAAATAAATTTGAAAATATGACATTAGATTATCTATAATTTTGCTGTAGTCCCGTCGCCTAAGTCTTATATAATAGACACCAGTGATGTGACGACGACTTGATTGTAACATTTAAGTATATCGACCCACTCAACGATGTTTGTAAGATATTTATTCATAATATGGAATTGCTCGGCTAGCCTATTTTATTTCCTTACCTATTTTCTCATAAAATAACGATATATTATGAACTGTGCCAGTTATGGCATGAATGGCATGTGTCATATATTAAATTCGACTCGGATGACAAAATACAATTTGTTTCACCAACAGGTAAGGTTTGTAAGTTATACCCATTGTGTTCAAATAATTCAAAAAAGTCCGTTTTCTGGGATCCGCTTATCCCGTGCCTTTCACACAACCAACCCTTTTTGCAAGTGCGAAGGAGTCGGATTCGGGTCCGAGAATTCAGATGCTGTGGATAAAGGCACTTAGGTATACTTTCGTCATTCGTCATGCGTCATGCGTCATGCCCGTCTGCCCGTTGGTCTGTCCATCCATATAACACAACCATTTCTTCGCATAGATATGTGATACTTAATCGACTTTATTTATAACTAATTATTTTCGTTGCGACAGTGAGTCAGGATGAACTACGTAAATAAAAAGATTTTTTATTTGTTAGCCAGAAGGATGGACTTAATATTTTTTTTTTGGTTTTAAATAAATACCTTAAAACGTTAATGAGTTTTTATACTAAGTAGATATTTAAATCGATATAGCGATGCTTATCGAGGTACAACGTCCACCCCTATTAAGTCATTGTATTCTCAATAACAATCGTTACAGACTACGCCGTCGTCTTAAATATGAGACCGCATGTGACGTCAGAGATATAAAATAGGAAATTTTAGTGGTATGGCTCACTCGATATTTCAAAAATAATGTTCAAATTAAAAAATTAATAAATGGTACAAATTTGCTATCTCAAAATATTGAATACCATACGTATTTTGAGATTATAATATTTAATTACCAAAATAGTTGTGTAACTGTGTGAAATTGCATTATTACTTATGTCAACAACTTTGAAATGTTCAGTTTCGATACTTTTTAAATATGGTCAATCCTCTCTCTTATAATGTCAACTTATCAACAAATATCCAATAAAGCCTACGCCAATGTCTGATATATAAGACCGCTTATGACGTCAGATATATGAAATAAGAAATAATAGTAATGTAGCAATGTCAACCGATAGATTTTTATGAGTGGTAAAACACATGGAACCAAACCATTGATAAAGGGACGAAACCATTAATAAAGAAATTGGTAAACGTAATTTAGTTATAATAATGTATTTTATTGAATGATACAGTGGTAAAAAGGGTATTATTACTTAATATTCATTACAAGAAAAATCCTATCGTAACGCATGTGGCAAGCACTACACCATTTCCTGTTATTTTATATAGGCGGCGACATGAGCCCGTTCGATGACAGACCAAGCGGCGGTTAAAAGGTTAATTATATTGAAAACGGTGATGACGGGCGGTTGGAACGCCCTGAAATCCATCCTGGAGGCAAGCGGAATTTGGTAATAAGGCCGGTGTACACATTGGCCAAACTTGCTGGCCCAGCACTTTGGCCTAATGTGTACAGCGGTAATTAGAATTGTACCACTTTCATCATATTCCCTAGGCCTATAGTAGTATTTTATATTTTTGCCATTTGTTACATACAAAAATACATTTTCAAAACACACATGTATTTGCTCTTCCGGTAGAAAACAGTTTGATTATTTTTTTTGTCAATATACATACGTCAAAATTACTCTTATTCGGGCGAAACAAGTCTACATACATCGTTTAACACAAAAATTAAGATAGTTTAAGTTTTCCGTTGCGTTGCGTCACGAAAATTAACGATGTACTATATAATGAATGACTCATTTCCATGACGGAATGCCTAGCTTAACCACTGATACCTAACAGTTACACAAAAACCTACCCACAAGCATGCATGCATGCAGACGCAAGCACACACACACACACACAAATCTTCGCCTGGCCCTACTGAAAATCAGCGTCACATGATTACCCAATCCTGTGACACATGCTGAGTAGTGACCATTTTGGACACCACTACAATACAATACAATACAATACAATAACTCTTTATTGAACACCACATACAGCAAGAACAAGAAATACAACAAGAAAGAGAAGTGTTACATAGTGAGTCAACAGGCGGTCTACATAGATTACTACATAGATTATTAAGTAATTAGTCTTAATTATTTCTTACTGGTTTGTTGTTTCTTTTTGTACTGTTTAATTTTATCTTCCACCTGTTATTTCATGTAGTCATATGGTACGTGTGTCCAAATAAATCATTCTTATTCTTATTCTTATAAATGGAAAATGAAATTTTCTTAGTAAACTAGTCAATCAACCAGCTGTGCTAACAGTCTACCGCGCGTATGTAACCTCGACCACAGAAAAATAATAGCTAAAGCAGTAACTCAACTCCGCCCTTTATCTGAAATAAATACCTATGCTTCATCGGAGCGTTAGGGTTGTCACTCACAATATTTATTCATTCATGCGTGTGTGTGTGTGTGTGTGTCTGTGTGAGAGAGAAAGAGTATGTGTGTGTGTGTGTGTCCGCTGATATTTCGAGTCTTGTATTTAAATGCTATTTTCAGTATGTAATCGAATGAAGTGGTTCGTTTCAGGAAAATTCATAGGTTATAATAACTAACCTAACCTAATATGTTAGCATTTGCCCGCTGCTTTGCTCGCGTTTAAGGGATAAAATGTTTCAGGGTGGTTAGGGGAGTGGGGGAGGAGTTGTGGGCCTAAATCCGTGGATGGCGTGAATAAGTTGATAAATCAAGATTTAAACTTAAGGAAATTTGTATTTAGAACAGATTGCATAAGGTTTAAATTACTTCTTGCTTTTTTGACGAGTTATCAACTTATTCACGCCATTCACGGAAATAACCATCTTATTTTTATTTTTACTTGACTGCGGAGGGTAATGTTTTTAGTTGATATGTATGTATGTATGTCCGTTTCTGTGTTCTCCCATAACTTCCAAACTAGTAATTGGAGTTTGCTAAATGATATGATAACTCTATCGATGCGTATTTGCATTTTGTAATGGCGGCCATTTTTCTTTATTCTGACTACAGATACGTATTAAAAAACCATGTGGGACCCCAGACATCGATTTTGAACGTAATCCGTTAAAGAACTACGAAGTTCAAAATGGCGGCCATTTTTCTTTATTCTGACTACAGGTACGTATTAAAAAACCATGTGAGACCCCAGATGTCGATTTTGAACGCAACCCGTTATAGAACTACGAAGTTCAAAATGGCGGCCAGTTTTCGTAATTCTGACTACAGATTCGTCTTAAAACATCAAGTGGGACCCCAGAAATCGATTTTGAACGCAATCTGTTAAAGAAATACGAAGTTCAAAATGGCGTCCAGTTTTCGTAATTCTGACTACAGATTCGTCTTAAAACATCAAGTGGGACCCCAGAAATCGATTTTGAACGCAATCTGTTAAAAAAATACGAATTTCAAAATGGCGGCCATTTTTCGTAATTCGGACTACAGATTCGTATTAAAAAAACATGTGGGACCCCAGATATCGATTTTGAATGCAATCCGTTAAAGAACTACGAAGTTCAAAATGGCGGCCATTGTTTTTTTATTTTGACACTGGACTCTTATTTAAAAACCACGCGCGTTCCAATATATCCAATATATCGCACAAAACAAAATTACGAGTGTCGAGACGACAGCCGCAACTGACCGTCTACCGAACTCCTGTTAGGCACCGTGTAGCGGCGCGTCTATGTGTGAGTGCGCCGATTCGAGCGTTTGTTCGAAGTTGAGTCACTGCTTTATAGTTACACTGTGCCTCGACACTGAGGTGACTGAGGTACGGGGTTATGTTTTGGGGGAATTCCACTGACCAAGAGATGGCTCTCAAGGCAGAAAAAAAATGTCTACGATCGGTATGTGGAATTCTACCAACAGAAACCTGCAAAACACATTTGTGACGTTCTCAACATAAAAGGACCTTATGGAGGCAGGCGGTTAGACCTTTTCTAGAACTGTTGCCATAGTATTCGTGTAGTTACAAGAACAAGAAGAGCGTAACTGCCTTCCTCCATAAGGTCCCTTTATATTGAGAACGTCACATTTTACTAGGCTTAGAATTCTTACCATGTCTTTACATGCATGAGACAGTAATGTGCGTCAAAAGAAATATGACCCAATTTTCCGTCTTTAATAGTGCTCGACAAAAATAAATAATTCATGGGACCACTCAAGACAGCTCTGCATGCGAAGATTGTTTTCGGAAACAAAATTACCAAAAAATATACCTATATATCTAGATGACTTAATGGAATTCAAAAAACGCTGTAAAACTTAGCAGAAGAGGCATACTATTCACTGACAGAATATGTGTCAGACACTTTTTAAATCTTTATGCGTGCGGTATCATTACCTGACATATTTGTATGTCTAGCGGCAAAACATGGCGGCACTATAGCAACATGTTTGTAACACCCTATGTTACATAATACAGGGTGACCTCGAATTGGTAATACAAATTCAAAGTACTACAGAGAGCTTCCCTAAACCAATCGCTTCTACGAGGTCTCACGCTTAATTTTAAAACATAAGTACTTTTTTTTAAGTTTTCTAATTATCCCATTTTTTTTTGCTTAAATTGGTTACCCTACCATTACCTTTAAAATGAAAGAGGTTTAAAGTATTTCAAATGAACACTTTCCTCTTTGGTTCGTTATCTGACACATCATTTATGATAATAGCGTATCTTGATTAGTAAATTGTCACTTGTCTTGTCAAAGAAAGTAAGAATTTTCGTATTTAATTAAGATAGTAATTAAACAAAATGCCCCGAGCTTATCCTTATACGAATATTCAGCGAATGGATATGTTATCTTTTTATTTTACGTCACGAAGTACCGTACGAACTCAAGCATTGTTTCATGAACGACACCCTGAATGCCCAACTCCTACTCGTGTTCTAATAAACTCCATTGTCCAAAACTTAAGAGATTTTGGACAGTTTACTGTCCCAGTGCACGCTCAAGCTCCGGGCCGGCGGCCGCGGTACTCGCAGACGTTTCGGAGACGAGTTCTCGATTATTTTAGCCACCACCCAGAGGCGAGCTCAAGGGACGCTGCCGCAAGATTCGGAACGAGCCAATGGTTTATTTGGCGATTACTGAATGCTGAAGGAAAGTATCCGTTTAAATTCCAAAGGGTGCAGGATATCATATTAGCCGATTATCCTAGAAGAGTGCAATTTTGTCGTTGGCTGCTGCAAAATCTACACTTGAACATTTTATGGACCGACGAGGCAACATTTACAAGAGTAGGCATGTTCAACGTTCACAATGAACACTGGTGGTCTGATCGTGAAGCAAATCCTCACGTAACTCGCAGGGACTCCTACCAGACACGTTTCTCGGTAAATGTTTGGGCAGGAATACTGAACGACTGTTTGATTGGTCCTCATTTCATTGACGGAAATTTAAATGGACCGAAATATGAAGAATTCCTGAGAAATGTGTTACCTGTATTGCTACGAGAGGTGCCGCAGCAAAATTTGGAGGCTCTGTATTACCAGCAGGATGGGGCACCAGCTCATTTTTCCCTGCGTGTGCGAAGCTACTTGGACCAAGAGTTCCCTGGGAGATGGATTGGACGCTGTGGCCCAGTCGCTTGGGCTCCTAGAAGCCCTGATCTCACACCTCTCGACTTCTTTTTGTGGGGCGAAATAAAAAGGAGAGTGTACGCACGGGAAACAGATACTGTGGGTGAACTTGGCCAAAAGATAGTTGAGGCATTTAATAATGTAAAAACCAATGAATTTGTTCTCCACAGATTGAAAGACAATCATAGGCGACGGGCAGAGTTATGTATCCAAGAAGGCGGGGGTCATTTTGAGCACATTTTAAAAGTTGTTTAAGTTTTACAATTTTGTATTTTGTACTGTACGTTATTCAACAATAAATTATTTTTATTTACTCATTATTCAGTTATTCACTTTATCAGATAATTTATTAGGGTACCTACTTAAAACTAAAGGGTTGGATGGATATCAGCACCTAGTTTATTAATAACATCGAGTGATAGATACAGGAATGGAAATTGAGACACATTTTGTTCCTTGTCGCTTTGGGTGGCAGTGCGTCACGTTGAATGTCCACTGTCATTATCTCCGTCGTTGTTGTGACAGAGTACAAAATGGTGCGAGAATCAATTTCCTTGTCTGTACGACAGATATGCATGACGTCATGTAGGTTAACCACACTTGGGATTTTAAATTATTTTTATTATTTTGTTTTGTTAGAAAATTAACGATAATTAAGGAAAGCTAACTTTAACAACTGAGTTAATGCAATACACTATTAGTGATTAACTGAATCATAATCAAGTATTTTGTATTACCAATTCGAGGTCACCCTGTATATGTTTACAAAAAAATCTTTTGAATCTTTGAATCTTAAATTTTGTCCTTAACAGTCAAGGTCATAAATATGTATAAATTTTAGTACTTTGTCAGTTTTATATTTTATGTTTATTTAATATATTTATGACATTGACAGTAGGTTGATGTAACGTAACGTTGGGGCACGTTACTTTTTCATTTACGTGTACTTATTTATTTTAATTGATTGGTGTAGCTGATACACTATTGACACTTTCCTCTGTTATATTCTGAAACGTATTATTAGCCTAGTAACGATCCATTGGGGGGGTCATGGCTCATGGGGGTCAATCCTAGGTCAAACATATTAATGGCGTTTCAATCAATAACTTGAAACGTTACGCCTCTTCCTTGTTTCTGCCCAAATAGCAGAAGCTGTATAAGATCTTATACAGCTATTATAACTCTAGTTTCGGCGTTTTACGGGCTGTATAAACTCTTATCACAGCTTGTGTGCTAGGTTCGAATCCCGGTATGGGAAAATATTTCTGTGGAGTATTTGTTCCTGAGTCATGGATGTTTTCTAAATATTTGAGTATTTATATCGTTGCCTGGTTTGGGACTAGGTCAATTTGTGTGAGATTGTCCCTGATATTTATTATTATTGTTTATGTTTGTAATAACAAAAAGTAAGCTTCAGTAACCTGACTGCGTTTTATGGTATTTTCGTCTATGTATTTACCTATGCTAAATACCGGCACTATATAACGGTTGTGTTTCTTGCGGCGCTTCTTCTCAGCAGTGGTTTCCTCTTGGGAAGCGCTGCTGGTAGATTTTGACATGTAAAAGTGCCCGTGCTGTTTATCTTTTTTTTTTAACAGTGTTGTATATTTTTAAATCCAACATATACCCGCAGCCATAAATACATACCGCACATAGAGTAGCTATTAAACAGTAATTAAACACGCGACGTGCCGTGAGATATTTAGTAACAATGTGAGTGCATAATAAAAACTGATAATTACAAACTCATATAGGTAGTCACTAATAACTCATAAACTTAAGAGATAAGGTATGGTTAATAGTGCTAAAAATATGTCACAAAAATTTGCAAATTGAGCTCTTTCATATGCCAATTTTACGGATACCGGACTTACATTTTGGATATCCTCAGTTTAAAAATCTAAAAAAACATGTTAGCAACTCTAACCGAGCCCTACCGATAAGGATAGCAATATAATACCGGTAGACATTCACGGTCAGTTAAACTGATCAGTTAACTGACGTACATCCAGAAGCTGACCTTGAGTTCGTATAATTTAAATTTTTGAATGTACGTCAGTTCAACTGATCAGTTTAACTGACCGTGAATGTCCATTTAAATTAAAGTGCGACTTTAATTTATATTAGAGAAACCGTTCTAGGCCACCTATAAATGACGTCATACGAATATCATGATTCTTTGATCCCCCGTCCTTATCACAACTCACATTTGTGAGACCCCGGTGTGACGACACATTTTGCAATTTTACATCTAGATATTCGCGTTTGAAGTTTCGCGTTTTAATTCTTTAAGATGACATGTGACGTCACGAAGCTTATGTTATGACTCCTCCCCCGCCTTGTTAGAAAATGACACACTTTGTTGTCCCCCTCCCCTTAATGGGACGTATGACTTATTAAAACGAGGGCTTATCATCATTGCGTATGGCAATCATCCTGCATGGATCAAACGTCAATGTCCAGGTGTTTCAGCCAGTTTACTGCGGCGGGCGTAAATTTATGCAGCTCCTCCATGCCTCCAGGAAAAAAGCGAAGTGGGCAATCATTTACCACGTGGGAGAGGGTCTGATCAGGTGCTCCGCAGTCGCATTGTGGTGACTCCCTCAATCCCCACTTGTGCAGGTGGTGATTTGTCTTCCCGTGGTTAGACCGAAACCGATTTAAGATAGATATAGATCTTAGCACAATGCAACAGCCAGGAATACAAGTCATAACATGTTGTTACAGTCTGCCCCCGGAGAGGTGGCGCGCGCAGTTAAGGAGGCTATTGCGGTCGGATACCGCCACATTGACTGCGCGCACATCTACGGCAACGAGAAGGAGGTGGGGGAAGCGTTGGCGGAAGTCTTCGCTCAGGGAGTAGTCAAGAGGTGAGTACAGTCCAGGAGGAGAGCCATAGGGAGGAAAGAGGCGAGTACAGTGTAGGAGGAGAGCCACATGGACTCTACTTACAATGGCAACGAAGGAGGTGGGAAAGCGCTGGCAGAACTGTTTTTCCTGCCGCATTTGACTTTCCTTTTGTGATCATTATATTCAGTCGACAGACGTCCAAAGCTGGACACAGGCTTTCCCCAAGGATCTCCACGACGATTGGTTTTGTGCTACTCGCATGCATTAGGGTTCCGTACACAAAGGGTGCTCTATTACTAAACCTCTGCTGTCCGTCCGTCTGTCAGCGGGCCGTAGGTATGGTGCATTGGGGTAATTCCGTCTGCGGGGCACTTCCGTAAACAGGCGTTTGTGCCCATTCATAATGGCGTCACGCCGCCATCTCTTTTAAAACCATAGAACTAAAAAAGTCCCCTGCTTTATCGACAGAGTAAACAACGGTGTGCCATTCTAGAATGAGCACAAAAGCCTTTTTACGGAATTGTCCCGCAGACGCCATTACTCCAATGCACTATACCTCATACTTAAGCCATAATAATTTAGGTAAGTAGACTGTCGAAATTTTCACAGGGTGTGTATTTCTATTGCCGCTATCAATGCCGGATTAGCCAGTAAACAAAGTAAGCATCTGTTTAGGCCTTAGGGCATCACAGGTCAGGCGGCACCACAGGGGGAATCAAAATCCAGATCAAAATTCTCACAACTTAATACACTGACACAGGGGTCTACAACCAGTTGAGTTAAGGATTGTTTCGGCACTGGCCGCTGTAACAACAACTAATAAAAGTTAATAAATTAGAATTTAAAACAAACATAATTAATGTGACGTTCTCAACATAAAGGGACCTTATGGAGGCAGGTGGTTACGCCGTATTTAGAACTGTTACCATAGTATTCGTATAGTTACAAGAACAAGAAGAGCGTAACTGCCTTCCTCCATAAGGTCCCTTTATATTGAGAACGTCACATATTGTAACCTTGTACGATGGTACGAAACCCTACGTGTGCGAGTCCGACTCGCACTTGGCCGGTTTTTATATTTGATCGATTAAAATGTCCTCGGAAGCTGCGAAGGCACTTATTCTGTTAGTTATAGATAACGCGGCCTTGATTTTTATTGCCTTTTGTTTGATTTTCACGGCGATAAGTGAAGCATGTTAACGCGATGAGGTTGATGTGCTAATTAAAAATGGAAGACGCGTTACAATGACACAGTTTTGTTAGGTTTATTATAGAACTAGTTGTTCTACAACATCACTAGTCCTTGTTCAAAATTAACCTTCTCAACGCTATTGACGGAAATATCCGTCATGGTTGACAACGCAAAATAAAACTGAGTATGTATGAATTACAAAAAGACGTGGTAGCCTAATGTAAATGGAACCTGGGCACGCACCTCTAAGTTTTTCGGAATTTATGTGCGAAATATAATTTGTAAATTTACCATGAACTTTTCGGTGAAGGAAAACATCGTGAGGAAACGTGTACACACCTGCAAAGCAATTTGACGGTGTGTGCGAAGTTCCCAATTCGCACTGGGCCCGCGTGGGAACTATAGCCCGAACCCTCTCGTTGTGAGTGGAGGTCTGTGCCCAGCAGTGGGACGTATATAGGCTCGATTATTATTATTATTTTATTATAATGTATGAATTGAGGTTGAAATTAGCTCTAGTTTTTATTTGACATGGAGATGAAAAGGTTAGACAGATAATACGGATGATGAATGGGTAATGAAAAGGAACGGCGAGAAAGCGTTGTGTATGACAAGTGTGTTTCTAATCATACAAATTCAAGAGTCCAGATATCATAATGCATCGCATACGTTGCGTACGTGGGATAAGTGTGTTTTTATTTTTACCTTATATCTTTGCAATTTTTTGATTGTGAAAAAAGAAAAAATACGTGTCAATACTTTTTGATGACCTACCTGATCGATAAATAAATAACGGTTGGTTTTAATACCCCGCACCTCCACCATGTAGGGGTGGGTTATTAAAACTTCTTCTATCTTCAAGTGATATTATTTTTATTTAAACTTTCAATATAACAATGTAAGACGAGATGTTCGCATCTCAAACGCCGTGAGGCGACTCTACACATAACTACCTACTGTTATTTTTTTATTGTTCTATTCTTAATTTCTCTATTTGATTTCAAAAGAATTAAGAATAAAACTGACATACATAAAGCAACAAGTTCTACAATTCTACATACAAAACTATATGTTGCTTTACAGTACCTTGTAATTAGATTTTAATTATGTGGATAAGGTTGAAAATGTTGGACCCAATTAGCAAATAGTTGAGCGTAATTAACCACACAAACAACGAAGGCGAAAAAAGTTCCATTGTGCGACGTAAAGTATCCTTATTACAATTTGTATGACTAATTCTCGCCGCACAACGGAATGTTTCACAGAATATTTAATTGCGTGCGTTAGCGTAACTTTTTTAACAACACCCATGTATTAATAATAATCAAAAACTTGTGACATGTAATTTACTAACACCTCATAATCTCGAAATATTTTATACCGAATTTCATAAACACGTTGTTCAAAAATCCGACCTTGAAAACTCCAAATTCCGAATTTGAAATTCACTAGCATTACCTACTACCACGAATGTTAATTAAATTACCTATCCAATATACGACCTATTCAAATCCCGAATGTAAACCGTAATTTAAGGCTAGGTCAATTTCTGTCAGATTTTTCCCTGATAGTGTCATGTTATGTTCGATTATTGGTAAAAAGTAATTTTCTACTTGTCAACTTTATAATAACTTAAGCTACAATCAAATTTTGGTAGTTGCAATTTGAGTTACGTAAAAAGATAAATTCTCGTGACGTCACTTCTGTGTAAAAATTCTACCAAATTATATTGAGACGTGACGTCATGCGACATTTCAGCTCAATGTATCTCCGTAATTTTTTTATTATGTGAAAAAAGAAAAAAATACGTGTCCAATAATTTTTGATAATCTACCTGATCGACAAACCTTTTAACCTTTTCAACGCCATGTCAAATACAAAAGTCGTCACTCACACACCAATGACAGCTGAAAACCAGAGCTAATTTCAACCTTACGTCATAGACACTCTGGTCTATTTTTCGCTGTCAACCGTGACGGATATATCCGTCGTTGGCATTGAACCAGTGGTGCGAATATATCCGTCAATGGCGTTGAAAAGGTTAAATTTCTGTCAATAAGTTACACATTGATTTGTTCCAATTAGAAATACCTACATTGTTCTCTGATACGAGTAATAACTATATTCTTCTGGCAGAGAGGATCTGTTCATCACGTCTAAGCTGTGGTGCACGTTCCACCGGCTGGACCTGGTGGAGGGAGCGCTGCGCACCTCGCTGCGGGACCTGGGCCTGGACTACCTGGACCTCTACCTCATCCACTGGCCCCAAGCCTACAAGGTATGAGCAATTAGCACACAAACTCCTCTGTCAACAGGAAGAAATGAAAGAAGCAACAACATCTTGCATCTGTTCTTTATTCTACAAATACTGCAAGAAATATAAATAAAAAAAAACCTCGACTCGCGCACCGAGGGTTCCGCACAAACTTGTACGTAGGTATGCAAATTGTTCGTAAATCACGGGAATCGAGTCTCAAAGATTTGCGTTGAGCCGTTGACCTTGCAGACCTAAGTATATGATATTAATTTCAACTTGAAGACAAAGTGTCTTGACAGACACACATACGGACAACAAAGTGATCCTTAAAGGATCCGTTTTTTTTTCATTTGAGGTACGGAATCCTAAAAAGGCAATAAGCTTCTTGCTTGTTGACTATCTTTGACTGGTCATGAATATGTAACCGGCGTCTGCAACTAGTCGGGCATCCTCGTGATAGACTACATGATGTTCCTCAGGAGGAGGGCGAGCTGCTCCCCACCAAAGACGGCAAGACTGAGTACTCGGACGTGGACTACGTGGACACGTGGCGAGCCCTGGAGCCCCTGGTGGAGCAGGGCCTGGTGCGGAGCATCGGTCTCTCCAACTTCAACCGCAAGCAGGCGGAGCGTGTGCTCGCTATTGCCAAGATCAAGCCTGTCGTCAACCAGGTATCATCGCTTGAATTTACGCTTCAAATAAAAACTAGAGCTAATGTCAACCTTAATTCATACACACTCAGGATTATTTTGCGTTGTCAACCATGACGGATATTTCCGTCAATGCCGTTGACTCAGCATGGTTGTACAACATATAAAGCTTTGTCACCTACCTGTTACATATGTTGACGAAATAAAGGGATTTGATTTGATTTGATTTTATTTGAAAAGGTTAAGCCACCAAGATCCAGTTTCACTGTCCAAAATTTTGGGGCTTTGCTTGTAAAACTGTGTATCTATGTTGCGGCGTAAAGGTTCTAGAGTGACGACCGCATTTGACCGGGTTCGAATCCTGGTTGTTTATAGGAGCGTCCTCACTGAGAGCATTCTTACTCAGCATTTGTAAAATCAATATTTTTAATAATTTGTAAGCTTTGTACGCTCGGCTCAACGTCCACATCATTCGAATACTCGACGCCGAATGCTCATTACACGCGAATGTTCTCAGTGGGGAAGCTCCTTAAGAGTTTTTTTTTTTAATGTATAAATATGCAGTTATTAAAAAAAAATCGAAGCCTTAATAGGTATGATGATTGTTAAAGATTTCTGTGTAAAAATTGTATTGAGACGTGACGTTATACGACATTTCAACTCATTACAACGTGTTACAAAATAACCCGTAAAAAATCAAAGCCAAAAGTAATGCAACCCTAGTAAACTGCCATCTCACATACATATAAAGTCATGCTAAGGTTTTCAAACATTGTCAATGGACTCTTTCATTATCATCATCATCATCATATCAGCTGAACGAAAGACGTCCACTGCTGGACATAGGCCGTTCCTAAGGATCTCCACGATGGCCGGTTTTGTGCTACTCGCATCCATCGGCTTCCCGCGATCCTCACCAGATCGTCGGTCCACCTTGTGGAAGGCCTGCCAACACTTCGCTTTCCGGTCCGCGGCCGCCACTCTAGAACATTTCCGCCCCAACGGCCATCAGTTCTACGAGCAATGTGCCCCGCCCACTACCACTTAAGGACTCTTTATAAGGGACCATTTAACTTTACCCATGCAAAAAATAACCATAGACAATTGTCACTACAGACCTCTGTAATTGTTATGTATAAAGGCCTTACCACACAAAAATGCCCATATGTTTACTGTCTATGGTTATCTCGCACAGCCTGAACGATTTATTTAATTACTCTAGCAATACCGGATAAA
This sequence comes from Tortrix viridana, assembly GCA_963241965.1. Classification (NCBI taxonomy): domain Eukaryota; kingdom Metazoa; phylum Arthropoda; class Insecta; order Lepidoptera; family Tortricidae; genus Tortrix; species Tortrix viridana. The sequence continues at coordinate 7,142,445 of OY725198.1, read as the reverse complement.
ATCGCTTAGTAATAAAATGTAATAAATTCAGGACGAGACACTTTTATTTTAAACCTTAAGCGTTCAGTCTTACGTTAGAATATGGAATAGATGTATAAATTTCCCTGGCACCTGTCAAATTTTATCTCGTGCACGCATGCTAAGCCCGCTGAGTTCTAACACGGTGAACTGTCAGACCAAATCCGGCCGGTGGATGGTTTAATCTAGACTACGAAAGCAGCAGTTGGTTGAGTTCCTGGCATTCGTCTTCCAGATCGAGGTGCACCCGTACCTGAACCAGCAGAAGCTGTTCGAGTGGTGCAAGGCGCACGACATGGCCGTGACGGCGTACTCCCCGCTGGGCTCCGCCGACCGGCCGTGGGCCAAGCCCGAGGACCCTCAGCTTCTGCAGGACCCGCGCCTGCAGGGCATCGCCGCGCGCTACAACAAGACAGTCGCGCAACTGCTTATAAGGTACTAAAAAAACAAGCATTTATTTCTGAACGCGACCCGCCCTCGCTTCGCTCCGGGTACTAAGTATTATACAGGGTGTCCCAATATCAGTATCCCACATTGACACCGGAGGTAGACCAGCCTAAGACGGACCGAGCCAGCAAAGTCAAAGTCAAAGTCAAATATTTATTCGGTAAATTGGCCACATACGGGCTCTTTTACACGTCCGTAATATAGAGTGAATTTACCAGCGCTTCGGACAAGACCATCATTGCGGAGAAGAAGCGCCGCAAGAAACTCCAGCAGAAGGTCATTTTTTCCAATATAAAATACAATAATACTTAAAAGTAAGTTACATTACAAGGTAATAAAGTAACAAATATTAATTATTAGAACTAGCACAAATGAAAACATTACAAATGTAAGGTCAAATACGTTACACTAAATGTAATGACTAGGAGAACAACACGACGAGGTCTCTTCGTCAAAAGCCATAACTGGAATAATTAACTGAACAAGTCCTTGCAGACGTGAACAGACCGGACCCCACAAACAGCACCCGTTCACGAGTATGACGCGTATCTCAGCCTAACATGGCCTCGGTAAAAGTCGCATGGTTTTCGAGATCATCATCATCATCATCATCATCAGCCTATAGTAGTCCACTGCTGGACATAGGCCTCCCCCAATGAGCGCCATAGCGCCCTGTCTTCAGCTTGCCGCATCCAGCATCTGCCTGCAGTCTTTCGCAGATCGTCATCCCACCTGGCCTGAGGGCGTCCTACACTACGTTTGCCGAGTCGCGGTCTCCACTCAAGAACACGTTTTCGTTTTCGAGATATGCCAGTTTAAAGTTTGTACTGGAAAAGAACTTTAAACTGGCAAATCTTGAAAACCATGCGATGTTTACTAAGATCATGTCAAAAAAAAATAAAAAAATCAAATGTCAAAAAAAAAAGCAAAGAAAAAACAAAAAAGTGTCTGGTTCGGTCCGTCTGGCTGGTCTACCTCCGGTGTCAATGTGGGTTACTGATAATGGGACACCCTGTATATATAAACCTTCCGTGAAAAAATATCTAACTGATGGTGAAGACCGCATTGAATTCCGCTTTTGAAAGATCTAAGCGTACATACAGAGGGGCAAACGGCGGGAAGCGACTTTGTTTTATACTGTGTAGTGTGTAGTGATGATTTTGTGCTTTTATTAGAATGATGACTTAATCGGCAGTGTTCTTAGCTTGGTTTGATGAAAATCCGTTAAGCCATTTAAAAGTTATGTTAGGTTATTCCTTGAGGAGACCAAATCAGGCAAATCAGTGCTTTGTTTACGCATGAAATCTTTTTCCTACCTACTACTATATAGGCCTACTGTGCCCAACAGGGTTTCATTATGCCTAACTTATTTTGCAAATAGCTTATAAGTTACTTGCGATTTTTATGTACCTACCGTAAAATGGGGTTACTTTGATTAATTTCAAAAAAAAATCCTATATGTTCCTGTATTTATTCACATAATAAAAATGTATAAAATATTGCAGTGGCGATTACTGATTTGGAGTAACTTAAAGCATTTAGGGGTAGCTGACGATAGATGGCTCAGGAGAAAAAAAACACAAGTAAAGTCGCCGTCAATAGAACTTGTGAACGATATAAACAAAACCAAACGAACCAATTCACCATGACTACTCGATAATCACGTACTTTTAAATATCAAGTGAGGTCTTTGCAATGATTTATACACTTGATCATTATTTTCATATTAAGTTAAGATTAAATAACTATTCAATATACGTTATTTTGAATAAAAACACGCTTGGTGAATATTTGAGGTTATGTGTCAAACAGTACTAATATGTTTACATCTTTTCCAAGTTACATTACGACATTAGCTTAAAATCTCTATTCTTAAATGGGGCTACTTTGATATCCCTGTGTTTATAATACAGTATAAAAGTCACCCCTGCCTGAAGCATGTCAAAATGAGGGGTGTTTTGTTTTAAAGTTTTTATATCCTATTTTTCTGAAAATATTTAAAACTATGTTATATGAAACAAATGAAAGTTATGTCGTGAAATAGCTAATTTATAACTGACACAAGCACAGAATCAATGATTAAAAAAAATATTAAAGTTTGAAATTCACCCTATTCTACCAGTAATAAAACGTACGAATATGTGACGTTCTCAACATAAAGGGACCTTATGGAGGCAGGCGGTTACGCCGTTTATAGAACTGTTACCATAGTATTCGTATAATTACAAGAATAAGAAGAGCGTAACTGCGTTCCTCCATAAGGTCCCTTTATATTGAGAACGTCACGTATGATGATGACCGGCCCACAGGTACGCCATCGACCGCGGCATGATCGTGATCCCCAAGTCGGTGACGCCGGCGCGCATCGCGGAGAACTTCGCCGTGTTCGACTTCAGCCTCTCGCCGGAGGACCTCGCCGCCATCGCCGGCCTCGAGTGCAACGGCCGGCTCTGCTCCATGGGAGAGTGAGTGTCCACTTATAGCCCACCGTGTCCGCTGACGTTCCGCCACCGTTTGTCCTTTATATGACGGGCGAAACATTTAGCGAAACTGTCTGTTCTACCGCGTTAAATTCACCATGCTTCTAACTCTTTCTCGCGGAATATCGGCGACATTCGGTCAGCGGTTTCGCTGCGTCGATTTCGCGGCGGAGATGTGAGCGGAATATCATGCTTGGCTTAGAGCCTGTGCACACTAGCGTTTTTAGCTCTTAGACCCCCGGTCAAAAATGCTAGTGTGCACAGGCTAGATTTGAACGAGTTATTTCATTACTCTAGCAATACCGGATAAAATCATTTAGTAATTAAAACGATGTGTTTTTCACAATCGACAAGTAAATTGATCTGTCAAATAAAGATAGCCCTCTCCTTGTCTATTTTCAAGTGTATAAGAAAGGGAAAGAGCTTAATTTGTTTGACAGATATTCTTTACCTACTTGACGATTGTGAAATATGCGGTTAAAGTAATAAAAGTCTGGACGAGACACTTTTATTTTAAACTTTACGTTAGAATATGGAATAGATGTAACTATTCATATTATTTATTTATTTCAAAAACATCTTAGGTGGTAGGTATACAAAAAAAAATTCGCCATACTGGGGGCAGTTTCCTAGCACCTGTCAAATTGTATCTCGTGCATGCATATTAAGCCCGCAGTCGGTGGTTGAAAGTCTAAGTACCAATTTCACCATACTGTGTTAAATGTTAACCGACTGTTAGTTCATACATTTTGACAGCTGTTAACACCCTAATCGTCTGTTAAGTGTTTGGTGAAATCCGACATTAATGTGACGTTCTCAACATAAAGGAACCTTAGGGCTTGCGCAAACCGGCGGAGCGCAGCGCAGCGCAGATCACTTTAAATTTATCAATGTATATTCTTCCCTATTTTAATTACAATAAGGTATAAATTTGAATGCTCTGAGACCGACCTCGGAGCATCACGGGGGATTTCTACTCTGCGGCTGCGGCTCTAAATTTATACCTTATAACAATAATAAATTAAATTTAAAGTGATCTGCGCTGCGCTCCGCCGGTTTGCGCAGGCCCTTATGGAGGCAGGCGGTTACGCCGTTTGCCTGTTGAACTGTTGCCATAGTATTCGTATAGTTACAAGAACAAGAAGAGCGTAACTGCCTTCCTCCATAAGGTCCCTTTATATTGAGAACGCCACAAATTATTTAGTGCCTTAAGATTTTTCCCTACAGCTAATCCACTGTTGTGCTCAAATATACATTATTTGTTCTAGCACCGATCACCCGCAATACCCCTTCCACGACGAGTACTAGGCACGGGCGGAGTACTGGACCTACTGTATTGTACTATAAATAGAACAAGAACAATATGAACGACAAACTAATTGGCAGCATACGGCTTAACAAAACATGTAGAAAAAGGAACTTAAAAAAAAAACTACAAATTGTTTCAATTTTCTCGTATTCTATCCAAGAACATGGCTCCAAAAATGCATAGGACGATGTGATGAGTAATTTTTTTTCTTTGTCGATCTGGTAACGTAGATTATCAAAAAGTATTGGACAAGTTTTTTTCTTTTTTCACATTTAAGTATAATCAATCAGTTGAAATGTCACATGACGTCACGTCTCAATACAGTGTTTACACCATTGAGTTATTATTACTACGTATAGAGGAGCTACAGCAAACAATGAAAGTGTAGCAACTGTAGGCGAGGGCGGGGCGTGAACCACTCGACCAAAATGTTGTAAGCGCCGTGCATTTCACGGCTGTTACACGTTTAGGTCGCGAGATTCAATGCCCCGCTTTCGTAATGTCGTAATTTTCACTCCAACGCGTCAAGCTACCGCAGCCGCTGGCCACAGACTAAGCGCGTTTGTGCCGATCGGCACAAACAGGTATTACAAGAAATCAAGTTGAGGTGCCCACTCTATACGTAGTAATAATAACTCAATGGTTAAAACACATGAAGTTTTCATATTTTTGATGTGTCCGCTGCCATATGGTTTGCCTGTGGTTTGTGTACGTACAATCTGCCTGATAACACTTGGTTAGAAGTTAATGCACACGCACTATTTAATAAATGTTTATCAATTTAATGTGGTTTTTCTTTTCCTCTTATATTAACAACTAGCGTTCCGCCCTCGCTTCGCTCCGGGTACTATTATACACATAAGCCTTACGTGAAAAATTATCTGATGGTGAAAACCGCATTAAAATCCGTTGCGTAGTTTGAAAGATCTAAGCGTACATACAGAGGGACAGACGGCGGGAAGCGACTTTATTTTTACCCGACTGGCCGAAGGAGGGTTATGTTTTTCGAGCGTATGTATGTATGTATGTCTATTTCTTTGGCACGCTCTGCAGCCTAAACCGCTTGACGGATTTTAACATATGAGGTGTCATTCGATTCGTCTTGTCGGAGTGACATAGAATATATATTTCAATATGGCGTTTGCGAAAAAAAAATGTAGGGGTAGTAAAAAAAAGTTTTTTATTATAACATTATTATACTATGTAGTGATAATAGGGTACGTACCAGTGAATGAACCCTTAAGGAAATTTTCGACTTTGAAAAAATATTTTGTCTTGTACTGTCGTAAGTCAATTAAGTATTCTAGTTTGCTTTTATAACATTTGTTTTATAATAATATTGCAAAATTTAAAGTTATAGCAATCTTAAGCCGAAAACACCCCAAAACATCAGTTAATGAACACGATTTCCTAGTAAATGAACAAATGAAACCAGTGAATGAACAATGTGTTGTTTATTAATCTATTTTCAAAAAAGTGTTTTAATTTTTTTTACCTCTTTTCTTATTAATATGAGTTTACGTGATTACGTGATGCTGAGATTAAATTGAACCCTTGAGTTATTTGGTTAATGATCATCGTTCATTAACTGGCTCTTAAATTGTATGCGAAACCAATGAATAAACTAGTAGGTATATCTTGAAGGTAGTTCATACTGGAATACTTACGTAAACCAGTGAATGAACCAGCATTTAAGATTTTGTTCGAATACTGGCCACTTGAGGGACAACAATTAACAGCTATGTTTCAAAAAAATAAACTAACTAATAGGTACAGTCACCACACGGGATTGTTGAGCCACCATAGAACCCTGTCATAATGACAACGTCAAGTCACTCAAAAGAAATTACGTCAAAATTTTCCGTCGACTTTCTGTGAGAAGGTTCTATAGTGGCTCAACAATCCCGTGTGGTGACTGTACAACGAAAACGCACAATATTGCATAATCAGTCATTTGAATGGTCCTACTCTTCAGCATTCTTTTTCTTTTTCATTATCATTTGGTGTATGTGCATTTTTTGGTTGTTCTTTAGAGTAATCCGTTGATTTTTCGTCAAGTGCACAACGTAAAATTGCATCATTTATTGACTTTTCCTTTACGTCTTCTTCATAGCATTTTGGTTCAACTGGCCGCTTTGATGTAGATGGCGTTTTCACGTCATCTATTTTTGTAACATTACCGATTGTCACGGATTTTTTCTCCATCAATTTATCACCCTCAAACTCATTCTCATCTCTCTGTTTCTCCATTATGCCTTCATCCTCAATAGTCTCATTCACAAATGGTTCATACTCGTATACGTCCGAGGCTTCTTTGTTATCGGCATTGCTATAATTATCAATATTTTTATTTTTGTCTGAAGATTCCGAATCGGCCATTGACCCCGTACTTTTGTAATCACTCTTATAGTCTCCTAAACTTGTGAATGATTTAGAAACACCAATATCACTCCATTTGCTTTGCGTAATTTTCTTTTTATCTTGTTTAACGACTTGTTTAAGATCTTTCTCTGAGGAGACGAGTGCAGAGTAGAGCCCACTGAGTCCTGAGTACAGCGAAGAGAAGAATGATGGTTCACCAGAGCTGGCAGCTATTTCACCCCGTTTTTTCTTGCTAGTTACTGTACTACCTGGAGATTTCAAAGTATTAAGGCCCAGATGAAAATATATGTCAGTTGAAATAAGAGGTTTATGTCGGATTTCACCAACCACTTAACAGTCGATTAGAGTGTTAACAGCTGTCAAAATTTATGAACAACAGTCGATTAACATTTACCTAACATCGTATGTTGAAATTGGTACTAACCCTTAGGTAAATCATCGACGGTCATTTCATAGAATGTTTTACTTCGCCAAATTTTACAGACACGTGGAGCAGTTATAATTTTTCTGCATCTACATATCATCACTTATAATATAAAAATAACGGCTTCACGATCTGGCTGTTTTTTTGTTGTGTTTGTTATTATAAGGTTTGTATTTCTTTTTTTTTTAATTAGGAAACCCAACAATTATAGCATCAGCATAAATAAAAGTATAAGGATGAAACTTAAAACCAATTATAGGATTTTATGTCGCTAGGTAGTCAATTATAAAACTTTTTAGTATAGTATTCGTATAGTTACAAGAATAAAAAGAGCGTAACAGCCTGCCTCCATAAGGTCCCTTTATATTGAGAACGTCACATATAAAGGGACCTTATGGAGGCAGGCGGTTACGCCGTTTTTAGAACTGTTACCACAGTATTCGTTAAGTTACAAAAATAAGAAGAGTGTAACTGCCTTCCTCCATAAGGCCCCTTTATATTGAGAACGTCACATATAAAGGGACCTTATGGAGGCAGGCTGTTACGCCGTTTTTAGAACTGTTACCACAGTATTCGTTAAGTTACAAAAATAAGAAGAGTGTAACTGCCTTCCTCCATAAGGTCCCTTTATATTGAGAACGTCACATATAAAGGGACCTTATGGAGGCAGGCTGTTACGCCGTTTTTAGAACTGTTACCACAGTATTCGTTAAGTTACAAAAATAAGAAGAGCGTAACTGCCTTCCTCCATAAGGTCCCTTTATATTGAGAACGTCACATATAAAGGGACCTTATGGAGGCAGGCGGTTACGCCGTTTTTAGAACTGTTACCACAGTATTCGTTTAGTTACAAAAATAAAAAGAGCGTAACTGCCTTCCTCCATAAGGTCCCTTTATATTGAGAACGTCACATATAAAGGGACCTTATGGAGGCAGGCTGTTACGCCGTTTTTAGAACTGTTACCACAGTATTCGTTAAGTTACAAAAATAAGAAGAGTGTAACTGCCTTCCTCCATAAGGCCCCTTTATATTGAGAACGTCACATATAAAGGGACCTTATGGAGGCAGGCGGTTACGCTGTTTTTAGAACTGTTACCACAGTATTCGTTTAGTTACAAAAATAAGGAGAGCGTAACTGCCTTCCTCCATAAGGTCCCTTTATATTGAGAACGTCACATATATTTTTGGAAAACTTGAAAAGTCGTCTGACTACTAATATCCAGTTTAGGACAAATAATAAATTCGGACTCGTGTTGGTGGATAATTGTAAAAAAAAAAAAAAAAATCCAACGATAAACCGGCCAACTATTGTATTATAGTTATTTGTTATACAAAGGTGCAAAGTTGTATTATAACCGCGTGTGGAATTAAAACACGAGCTAGCGAATGGATTTTATGGTTCGAAAATAGAATCCTGAACGTAGCGAGTGTTGCAACACACGATACGTAAAATAACTTTGCAGCCGTGTTTAACACAAATCTTTTCACCTCACTAAAGCGAGGAAAATACTACATAAGAAAAACAAGTGAAATATGTAAAATCAGCCTTCATGAGTTTTCATGAGTTTTGAGTTTGCACTGTTACTTGTGGTAAGTTCAGAATAATTAAAATGGATGGATCAAAATAAAATTTCTAGTAAGATTTTAAATGTAAGGTAAAATCATGTAATAAAATTGCTTCCAATAAGTATATGTTTTTAATTGAATATAAAATTATTTTTGCGTCCACACCACCTGATTTGATCAGACAATTTAATCAGATGGGCGAAAATTGTACTGTCTGGACTGGCCTTTACATGTTATTATGTTTAAAAAAGTACACGTTCGGATTTCAAATATTTTTAAACTCTTGTGGATAAAATGCAGTTTTGCTATCTGTTTATAAAGAATAAAAAAGGGCTTTTAGTGAGGTGAAAAATAACTTGCTAGTTCTTACTTAGCACAAATGTTGATCGGCCATGCGTTGTCTGTTATGGTGTTTTCAAATCACGAAAACCTGCCCAAATATCCAGTCCGACCTTGCGCCGTTGCGTCCACACATAAAATACAGAAGCGCCTTCGTGGATTAAAACAACAAATTACAAGGAAAGTCTACGGGATTAAATCAATTCGTGTCAAATCCGAGATTTATTTATTTACGGCAAGACAAAAAAGGTAACATGTCACACGAGTCGGGATGTTTTGGTTCCGTAATAAAGGAGAACAGCCAGCGCTTCAGAATTATCACAGTCATCTGCCGATAAAGACCACTGCGGGGCATTGGCTTCCTCGGTGATCCTCATAGATACACGGCCATCCTCGAAATGACATTACATCGATTCTTTTCTACATGATCTTTATTGCTTCATGAGTTCACCCTTCCAACTATCTATTTAGAATTAGTTAAGTTTATATTTAGGTTCGGTATCTGTTATCGTATCTCGTGAATCAATTGGAAATAGTTTCTGGTAGTGACAACTTTGCAAATTGAAATCTGGCATCTCGTTGGGCTACGACGTCTACCGACTACGATACACTAACGCACTCTTAAATATGATGACACTAGTCTTTGGCATCAGTAGCAAAGTCTTTTTTATCTCGGGTTTCCGCATCGTCAGCGTTTTGATCTTGACCTGAGTCCTCCGAAAGACTATTTTTTTCCTTCCCTTTTTCTGAACCAGCCCTTTTTTCAGTTTTCCTTTTTTCTTTTCTGTCAGTGTCACTACCTTGGTTCTTAATTCGATTTAGAACGTCATCTTTCTCATCGGAATCTTTCTTCATCTTATTACCATTCGGAGATATCTCTGAAGATTCGGGATTATCAAATGAGTGAGGTATATTAAGTTTATTACCAATTATGATACCATTCATATTCCTATTGATTTGATCCGATTGCTTTGATTTGATTTCATCAACGTTTTTGGCATTCGTGTCCATTTCTTTGTTTCTTTCATTACTAAATGAAGACTTTAAATTCCTGGGAGAATATTTATTAACAAGGTAATCAATTTTACGACCATCTTCCTTTATTTTGCCCTCTGTGCCACTACTTGTGGATCTCGAATCTCTTGGTTGGACGGCAACATTTAATTCGCCATTTTTATTAGAGGTACAGTCATTTTTTCTGGAAAATGGTTCTGTGGCTTTAAGTGGTTTATCGTTGTTTGCACTATTTACGAAGGTGACAGGTGATTCGTTCTTTTTTGTAATAGCTATAGCAGAGTTTTTAACAATGCTATCGGAATTTTGTCTTCCCGTTTTTTTGTTTTCTTCATTATTACTTAAATATTTCATATCTTGTTTAGAATAATTACCACAAAATTCACACTTTTCATCAGGAGCGTTGTATTTATTAAGTAGTAGCTCTGCATTTTTCGGAGGGTTAGCACATTTTGTATTACTACTATCGATATTAGTGTCCCCCTTTGTGTCATTTGTTTGCGAACCTGACGTAGAAATCTTCTTTACAATAATAGTTTCATTCCTATTGCTGATTTTACTGACATTTTCAGCTTGCGTTTCGATTACTTTGTCTGCTTCATCATTTTGCGAAGATTTAAATGTTATTGGTAGACGATTACTAACAAGGATAAAAGTTTCACATATATCGTCTTTTACTTTGGTCTCTTTATCACAATTTAAGTCACTGTTGTTATTGCTTTTATTGGGTAGTGATTCAGTGTTCTTCAGTGGTTCAACATCTTTAATATTACTGTTTATAAAAATAATATTACCATCTTTGTCGTTGCTTGTCAGGGGTGGTACAAAAAATACCACATCAGCAATTAGTTCATCGTTGTCCTTTCCAGATTTGGTTTCTGGTTCTATGCATGCGTTATCCTGAGATATAAAATCTTTTGGTAGATAATTTGCGCTAGGGTAAACTTTTTCATCACTTTCTTCCTTAATTTTGTCCAACATGTCATTATTAGGAGATCCATTATCATTAAGCAGTTTGAAGTCATTGCACTCTTGGTTTTTATTAGTAGTGCTGTTGCTTTCATTGATTAATGATTCTGTGTTTTTCTGCCGTTTATCATTTTTAGTACCAACATTTTCGACAGCAATATCCCCCTCTTGGTCGTGCTCCTCCACTGAAGGTGAGATAAAGTTATCTATAATAATGACATTATTATTCTTGCTGAAATCGTCAATCTTTTCAGATTTCCTCTCCGGTTTATTGCCAGCTGCGCTATACGAAAGTTTAAAATACCTTCGTTTATAAATATCATCAGAGTAAAATTCAGTATCACTGTCTTCCCTTATTTGGCTCGCCTTATCATTACTTAAAGATTGGGAATCTTTTAGAGTTTTTGTTACATAAGTATCTTCTTTTTTATCAGCATTTCTCTTGCTTTGATTGAGTGATAACTCTGTATTCTTTTGTAGATTATCATCTATAATACCGCTATTATCAGAAGGAATTTCATCCCTCAAGCTACTGTTTTTCGTTTTTAAACGGTCTGTATCCCTCGACAATGGATCTGGGTCTTTTGGAGGTTTAAAACGATTGTTTTTTTCATATTCGTCATTTCCACCAGTAAAATTATTTTGTTTGCCATTTCTTAAATTTTCATTTATGTTGACATTTCTAAAAATTTTGCTCAAATCGGCTATGTTGTACTTCCTGTCCGTATATCTATCAACTGTACTATTATCCAATAATTGAGATTCATTTAATAGGTTAAGGGCTCCAGCAACTTCGTGCATTCTGCCGATTGACATTTTTGTATCACCATTATCATTTTTGTTAGTGTCCGAGAATGCTAAGCCGTCTTGTGGCTGAGATAATAAATGATTAACAGCAAAGATATTTTTCCTCAAGTCAATGGTTATACTGGACGGCTTAGCCGTTTCTTTACTCGTTTGTTCACTGTTTGAAGATTCAGAGTCCTTCAGTAGGTTATCAGCTTTAGCACTTCTACCTTCATTATCTATTAAAAACACTGTTTTATCACTATCTGAAGATTTCGAATCGTGTAATAGTTCAGTTGGTAAATTAAATTGATTAACAACATCATTGCCTTTATTGGCATAGCTGGATTCTCCCGCTACGTATTTTGGTGATTTAAGGCCAGGCAAAGATTCCCAATCTTCGATGAACTGATTATTACCTCCAGGTTGTTCATCCTTTTTCTCGATTGAACCAACTTTTTCACGATTGTTTTTCGACGATTTTGAATCATCTAGTAAGCGAGGTGGTACTAAAGAATTATTAACATTATCTCTATTTTTATTCATTTCGCCCATTTTTTTAAAATTCATCTCGGTTTGTATACCTGCTTTATCGCTCCCTGCCGAATCCTCCACTGAATTAAGAGCACCAGGGTTGTTTTTGTTTTTATTTTCTAATGTAGATTTTGAATAATTGATTTGACGGGATATTATAGAAATAAAATCAATCCCACGGCTCTCAGCAGTTCTGTCGATATAAGTGGCTGATAATTCTAAATCTTTCAATAGTCTAATATTCTTTGTAACATCATCATTTGTTATTTTACTGTCGTTGGAAAGAGGCGATCCATCGTCCATACTGAGATATATCTTTTTTTGTGCTGCGGTATTAATTCTATCGTTGTCTACATTTTTACTACTATGTGAAGATTCTGAATCGCCTAATAGGTGAGATGGATTTAAAAAGTTACCAACATCATTAGTATTTTTGATCATATCGTTGGACATGCTACGCTTTCTGTCAGTTTCTTTCCTTGAAAAGTTTAAATCATCTAGTAGCTGAGGCATCATGGGTGAGTCATTGGCAACAACACTATATTTGGTTACATTATCGGCACTTCCGCATTCTCTCTCCGGTGGTCTGATTTCTGTACCACCATTAGTAGATTCTAGATCGTTTAATGGGTGAAATTGAATTGGGAATTCATGAACCATAATGTCATCATTATTTTCTTTGAAAGTATCGTTAGTTTTAAATTCTCTATGTGTAAGCATAAAGTTGCTTGTTTCATTATCGTTTGTAGATTTACAACCGTTAAGATTATTACTGCCAATGTCAGAGTTTTCTATAGTATATTTTTTAAATGTGCTCTCTTCCACACTTCTTGTACCACTCAATGGTTCGACAACTTGAAATTTGTCTTTTTTATCAGCAACACTGTATATTTGGTTAGCTGATGATTCTGAATCTCGCAACGTAATGTCAATGTTTAAGTTTTTACTATTACCTTTCCTGTAATTGCTCGCGGTTTTTAAATAGTTTTTGCCACAAGTTGATGATGTTAATGTATGGATGTCACAGGCATTTAGATCATTACCTGTTTTAGCGTCACGTGGTTTTTTATCCCGGTCTGTACTATTTGACGATTCTGAATCATTTAGTAGTTTTTTCATAAAGTTATCTCGTTGTTTCCTGCCTTCTTTGATTGTTGACGATTCTGAATCTTTTAGTTGGCCAAAAAAGTTACATTTCTTGCTCAAGCTTTTTGCTCCGCTAGCTGACGAATCTGAGTCTTTGATAAAATTGACAAAGTTCGCATTTTCAGTATTGCCTTTCTTGCGCTTCTGCTCAGGCCCACTTTCTGACGATTCCGAATCTTTTAGTAGATCGGGAAAATTCTCAATCTCTGTCTTACTTTTTTTGGTCTTCTGTTTCGTAGCACTCGCCGACGATTTTGGATCGTTCAGTGGAACGACATGGTCATTTTTCTTGCACCATCTTTTTGCTTCCTTTTCACCTGTTCCGCTAGCTGACGATTCTGAGTCTTTGATAAAATTATCAAACTCCTCATTTTCAGTATTACCTTTTTTGTGCTTCTGCTCAGGCCCACTTTCTGATGATTCCGAATCTTTTAGTAGATTGGGAAAATTCACAATCTCTGTCTTAGTTTGTTTGGTATTCTGTTTCGCAGCACTCACTGGAGATTCAACAACAGAGTTACTTTTCTTGCACCATTTTTTTGCTTCTCTTTGGCTTGTCCCGCTAGCTGACGATTCTGAATCTTTCAGGGGATTGCCAATAAAACCTTTATGACATAACCAAGATTTTTTCTTTCTCACCGAGTCACTTGCTGACGATTCTGAATCTTCTAGCAGATTGATATCTTTCGCATTTTCGACTTTGCTTTTCTTTTCATTTTTGTCACTTTCCAATGACAATGAATCTTCCAGTACATTACTCTTTTGACCGGCAGTCTTATTTTTTCGATCTGCCTCACCGGATGATTCTGAATCCACTAATGGGTTGACATAATTAACATTTTCTGATTTACCTCTACCTCTTAAACAACACTTGTTCGCTTCATTCTTATCATCACCTGATGACGCTGAATCTGAAGTCAACAAATTGAAAAGATCCGTAACGCTGCCCTTTTCTTTAGCTTTCTGTTTCTTATCCTTTGCTTTTGTTTCCTTTTGTGAAGTATTAACCTTACTTTTTACCTTTTCACCACGTCTCTTTGTTTTTTGATCTTCTGAAGAGCTTGAATCAATTAATATACCTTTGAAACCTTTTTTTTTGTCAGAGCTGCAGCTAGTCTTACTTTCAGTCTTTACATATATAATTTCGTCACCGGACGATGATTCCGAGTCAACTAATAGCTTTGATTTTTTTAATTTCTTGGACTTTTTGCTGCGTCTAGTTGTTCTGGGTTGCTTGGTGTCATCTTCCTTGTGCCGGAAAAGCTTTTTGAAGAACTGCAGGAGAGGCATTTTGGACGAGTGTTGTTGCTGAAAATAAGATAGTAAATTAAATAACTTAACACATCCTACTAAAATAATAAATGTAAAAGATTGTATGGATGTGCTGTCTAAACGACTAAACAGATTTGCATGAAATACAGCATAAATGTAGTCCTTATCCTGGTATGAGACATAAATTGTATACTTTGTATCTCGACTAATAATGCCAGGACCCTTCTGTTGGAGTTTGCAAAATGACGCTTTTATTTTACGACATTTTGTAAATTACTTAATGAATTTGTCAAACAAATCGTTTGCTAAAATAAAAAGCCGGCCAAGTGCAAGTCGGACTCGCGCACCGTGGGTTTCGCGCAAACTTGTAGACATGTAAATAGTTCGTAATTTTTTAAGTGATGTAACTACAAATTTATGGTTTTCGGATTTTTTCCTTTACTTGTGCTTTAACACATTGCTTCTTGCCAAATTTCATGATTCTAAGTCAACAGGAAGCACCCTATAGGTTTTGATTCCCTTCAGATTCCCTTCAATATGCGGCATAAACGGCCGTATCTTTTGATTGCGTTGACTTAGGGATTGCAGACTTAAGTATTTGATATTAATTTCAACTTGATACCTTCACGAGTTCGTGAGAAAAATGGTATTGACAGACACACAGGCAGACAGACAGACGGATGGACAACAAAGTGATCCTATAAGGGTTCCGTTTTTTTCATTTGAGGTACGGAACCCTAAAAATACAAAAACGATACTTTAACTTAATTAACTTAATAGTCAGATTAAAACACCTACCTTGGGTGGTTATAAACGTGCTGGCTGGGTTATGCGTTATGCAATCAGTTGAAATTGTTTTTCTGTTGGCTAAAACAAAAAGGTATAGTAATCAGAACACTGTACCGGAAAAAATATAGTTCTCGTGAATAACGTTAAAGGCTTCGTCAAACAGCCGGCGACAGTAGCGTGGCGCGTTCTTAGCGTGAAAATTAACGATTTAAATTTACGATGTCAATGTATTATTTACTTATACTTTTTGTGCAATAAAGAGTTTACATACATACATACATTAACAAGGAGTTGTATGCAGGCCGTCACACAGTCACGCCGCGCTGGGAACGCGCTGCGCGCCGCGCTTGGCGCGATGGCGCTAAGCCGAGCGCTGCGGGGCGTGATTTTCACTTTGTATTTGTTAACAAATTTGCAGTGGATTTGTGACCATGGAAGTAGAAAATGTTATATACTCTGTTAGAGAACGTCCAGTTCTATATGATTTGGGCCATTCAAGCTACAATGTGTTAACTTGGATCGAGCTAAGCGCGGCGTGTTCTTGGCCCAACGCGACGTTTTCCTGCCAGTCCTGCTGTCGCGCCACGCCGCGCTGGCTGTTTGACGAAGCCTTAATTCAACACATTTAAACGGGAAGTAATTCAACTCCGGTCCTTTAGGAGCTCGAATAAACCGTTTTTTAACCACTGACGCAAAAAGAGGGTAGGATAACGTGTGAATCTGTGTATCTGTCTGTGGCATCGTAGCTTCCGAACAGATGGACCGATTTTCGTTTCAATTGTTTTTTTTATTAGAAATGTGACTCAAGAGTGTTGTCAGCTGGTTTGATCAAAATCTATTAAGCCATTTAAGAGTTATGAGCTCGATTTTGTCGGGGGTTTTTATGTATTTTAATAACGATAATTGGTTGAAGCGAGCTCGATGTATTTATATCTTACTCTAACCCATAACTGCGTCCCCTCGCACCGACACAATAACAATGAACGAACGCTCTTATATAAACGCGCAGGCTCACGAGCCACCACAGGCTTATAGCGCGTACATGCAGCGCGCACGCACACAAGACGTTGTCTACTGATCTGTTTATTCTATGGTTCTACATACCTCGGATTTGAATCCTGTAGGTATGAGGGGTTTTCGATATTTTGGAACCGCTCGCCTCATGCTACGATCAATACTGCACCCTGCCAGGGTTGCTCCTAAAGCCATGGGGTCCAACTCCAGACATGGCTTAAAGCATTTCACCACGTCATACTATAAATTTAAAACCAACCATCGCGGCGTCTGGTGCCTGCGAAACGTGTTTGCCTTCAGCCGTTTGACAGTGTCACCTGTTCTTCTTTTTCATTTCTTTATGGTCTTATTGGATGAGTTAGATGCTCAGATGAGGACTATGGTTGGATGATTCGTTATGGTCAGTTTGTTTTTTCTAAGGTTTTTTGTAAATGTATAAACGGGCTGCAGCTGCAGCCGACATAAAGGCATACGAAGTTAGAAAAAGACAGAGGCTCTACTTTGAAATCCGTAATTCGAACTTCGGATTACCCCGTCACTTTGTTGCGAATTAGTTACGCATCGAGAGCAAAAGGGATAGCAATAGACGAAGTTCGTATTACGGATTTCAAAGTCGAAGCCCCAGTTGTTGCCGACTACAAACAGAAAAAGTTGCGAACTAAAATTCGACTGGCGAATTGTAGGTATAATAGGTAGTGCAATTTGGGGTTAACGACCTTAAGTGCTATCTTAATATGGATATACCCCGGGAATCCGGGACTCATGTTGTTGTTGGAGGATAATATTTTTTTTATTGACATGATATCAATTTAAGTTTAAGTTAAACATTTTACATAGGCTTAAGCTAGTTTTAAGAGTTTATTATTATTTTATTGACGGTTAAATGTTTTTAAATAAAGTAGAAATGTCAATCAGTTTAAAAACCGACTAGATCAACACATTAGCTGTACAAAGAATACTTGCCAACGAATAGCCGGATACAGGCGTCTATCAGTTGTCACAACTGCCTGCCTGATAAATAATAATAATAATAATTTACGCTATTATTAAATAGTTATTTACCTTTTTATACATTTATTACACTTCTAAAACAATACGCAAAAATACCAGAAAATTAACTAATGTTTAATGTTCAATAGCTTACCTACTACTCGTACATACCTCATAAAAATCATGTAAACGCTGTATCTTGTCTAGGGGACACGGTTTATGTAGGAAGACATGTCAAAACTGTTTTGTGTGATATATATATATAAATTTTCTCGTAGTCATTCTGACATGTTTTCCTGCAAAACTACGCAGATATTTAATATTATTTTTACAGTTTTATATAATGTTAGAATAAGTAGTGACATTGTTATATTTTCATTTAAAAAATGACTAACTGTTGAGTTTCTTGCGGCGCTTCTTCTCAGCAGTGGTCTCCTCTTGGGAAGCGCTGGTAGATTTTGACGTGTAAAAGTGCCCGTGCGGCCTACTTACTGAATAAATATCTTTTACCTTTTTTTTTTTTTATCAAACTTTTCAATCATTTGCGGGCGGAATCGCGGGGTATAATCCCATATTACGAGTCATATCCATATTACGATTACGAACCGATATCCCGGGAAATTGCACTACCTATTCCGACCACTGGGTATGACGCACCCTTACAATTTTTATATAGTTTATAGTTTTACGTTTTTGACGAACCATACGACCTCCTAATTATTAAAATCGGACCAATAGTTTAAGCAACGAACTTAATTCTTAAACCTTAGACGACCAACCTTCAAAAAAGCCATAACTCTTTGCTCATTGACCGTTTAAGTTGAAAGCTGACATTGACAATTACTGTTTATACAAACCAAAAGCCATCCTAAAGCGGGTCTACCGGGGGTCTATAAGATCCACGGAGCCGCAGGCTCTCGTGGCATACATAACCTTCCATCCATAATTTAAAACAGATTTATTTGGACTTGAATTTCACGTTCTCCGGTATCTTCGCCGATATGCCAGCTAAAATGACGTAACCTCGTTGGATACTGTGAGTATTGATGTATTTTTTTAATTATACATTAAACTATAACCTAACCGAGTTAAAAACCCCCGATATCAGCGCCTAAAAACCTTCTGAGCAATGAGCAAAACCTTTAACGGGCTCCAAGCACGTACATTTTCACTGGAGGGACTTCGTCACTAGAAGATTTCAAGAATTAAAAAATCAGATCCCCTCATCAAATAGAAAAGAGCTGATGATCTTCAAACGGCTGAACAGATTTTCATGAAACATGGCTAAGAACACTCGGGATAAAATTATCTATGACACAAAAAAAACTAAACGAAAATCGGTCCATCCGTTTGGGAGCTACGATACCACAGACAGATACACAGACAGACACGTTAAACTTATAACACCCCTCTCTTTTTTCGTCGGGAGTTAAAAATGGAGCGCAGCATACCAGGTGTTCGTAGAGCTGACAGCATCAGAAACACCGAACTGCGCTCCAAAACTGGTATAGCAGATGTGGGTGCCAAGACCGCTAAGCCCAAGTGGGACTGGGCTGGACACGTCTGCCGGATGCATCCGGAGCGGTGGGCCAAAGCTGCCACCGAATGGACCCCGTTAGACGGCCACCGGAGCAGAGGCAGACCAAAAAGGAGATGGCGGATGACTTGGACGCGTTTCGAAGCGAGTGGCGGGAGCATGCGAGAGAGGGGAGGCCTTTGTCCAGCAGTGGGACACTAACACAGGCTACTAATATATTATTATACATTAAAACACTTGTCTCTTATACTTGTCTGTTTTTTAACTTTACTTATCATCATGTTTCTTCACTGCAGCTTCTTC